>OX463236.1:76465100-77951766 GCA_949820135.1 Sylvilagus floridanus | reverse complement strand
TCATGTGATATTACTGCTTATTTGCTTTTTGTCTGCTCGTACCCTCTTCATTTTAATTTATAGAAAAAGTGAACAGTAATCAAAAGTCCCCTTGATACTACTAGAAACCTCAAGTTTTTCATATATTTCGGCCACAGGAGTTAAGCATCATATTATACATGACCATGCTGTTCACAAGAGTTGTTACTGGTTTGTGCCTCTGTTTTGGCCCTGGGTTTTTGCTGTTTGGTTTTGTTAATTTAAATTCATTGCCGCTGTTGAAAAATGGGAGCTTTGGGGCTGACACTATTGCGTAGTGGGTAAAGCTGCCCCCCTGCAGTGCTGGCATCCCATACGGGCTCTGGTTCAAGTCCTGGCTGCTCCACTTCTGATCCAGCTCTGCTGTGGCCTGGGAAAGCAGTGGAAGATGGCCCAAGTCCTTGGGCCCCTGCATCTGTGAGGGAGGCCCAGAGGAAGCTCCTATCTTTGGATCTGCGCAGCTGCAGGCATTGCAACCATCTGGGGAGTGAACCAGCGGATGGAAGACCTCTCTCTCTCTCTCTCTCTCTCTCTCTCTCTGCCTCCCTATAACTGACTTTCAAATAAAATAAATATTTTTAAAAAAAAGGAAAATAGGAGCTTTAATGATAAAACAGATGCCTTTTAAAAAAGCTGGAGGAAGAGCAGATATAGCTTAGCATTTAAGACACCCCATGTCCACATCAGAATTCCCGAGTTTCGTTCCTGCCTTCAGCTCCTGAACCAGTGGATGGAAGCACTGTTTGTTGTTTCTTGCCATTCCCTCCTTTCCATCTCCCTCCTCTCCCTCCCCCTCTCTCTCCCTCTCTCTTTCTCTCCTCTTCCTTCTCCTCTCCCTCTCCCTTTCTGCCCCTCTCCCCCTCCCTGCCTCTCAAGTTAAAAACCACTGGAGAAGGGTCTGGCATACTGGGCCCACGTGGCCTAGCACGTTACAAGAATCCAGTGTCCTTTGCTTTGCCCTGTACCACTAAGGAAATGTCATTCATATTATTTGGTCCTTTCAAGCTTTCACATTGTTAACCTCTACTTTGACTTTACATTTTGGGAAGCATTTTATTTATTTATTTATTTATTTATATATATATATATATATATATATATATATATATATATATATTAATAGCTTTAAATCTTTAAGTTCTCACTTTCTGTCTATACTGTTATCTGATCTAAAACCAGCTCTTTTATAGATTCTTGGTGAAGTCAAGGGTTGGAGAAGTTGCCAATAATAGGCAAAGATGCTTTTCTCTTCTCTTTTTTTTTTTAAGATTTATTTTATTTATTTGAAAGACATAGTTAGAGAGAGGTAGAGACAGCGAGAGAGAGGGAGCTTCCATTTGCTGGAAGCAAATGGCCACAACAGCCAAGACTGAGCCAGAGTGAAGCCAGGAGCCAGCACCTTCTTCCTAGTCTTCGATGTGGATGCAGAGTCCCAAGAATTTGGGCCTTCCTCCGTTGCTTTCCCAGGACCATTGGAAGGGAGCTAGATCAGAAGTGGAGCAGCTGGGACTTGAACCAGAGCCTATATGGGATGCACAGTGCCAGCCCCACTGTTCTATTTTGAAACATTCCAAGGTATCTTGCCATGTTTGTTCTAGAGCAACCTAACTCTGTTTTTCATGTAATAAATTACTTTCTCCATGAACTCTCTAGGCAGGTGTTCTGATTAAAAAAATACTGTCTCCTGGCTTTTAAGAATGTTAAAATGTTAAGGAAATTATCATTGCTGGAAAAATCTGAATTCAAATGTTCTTATCTTGTGCTATTTTTTTTTTTTTGTACATAGCACTCAGCTAGATCATATTAAAAATTCAGGGATTTTATTATAAAGATTTATTTATTTGAAAGGCAGAGTGACAGGAATAGATCTTACATCTGCTGGTTCACTCCCCAAAATGCCCACAACAATGGCGGTTGGGCCATACAGTAGCCAGGAGCCTTGAACTCCATCCAGGTATCTCATGTGGGTGGCAGGAACTAAAATAATTGAACCATCATCTGCTTCCCCGGTGCATTACCAGGAATCTGGAATGGAAGCAGAGTAGCCAGGACTCTTAACTGGCCCTCCAGTATAGGTTGCAGGCATCCCAAGCAGCACCACAATGCCTGCCCCAAAATTCAGGCATTTTACAAGTATCATTTTAGCTCTTTTTTATTTCTGTATTGGCAAAGGTAATAAGTAATTCAGAACTTAAAAGCATCCCATATGGGCACTGGTTTGAATCCCGGCTGCCCCACTTCCAGTCCACCTCCCTGCTAATGTGCCTGGGAAAGCAATGGAAGATGGCCCAATTCCTTGGGCCCCTGCACTCACATCAGAGACCCAGAAGAAGCTCCAGGCTCCTGGATTCAGATCTGCTCAGCTTGGGATGTTGCGGCCATTAGGAAAGTAAACCAGCAGATGGAAAACCTCTCTGTCTCTCTTTGTCCCTCCTTTCTCTGTAACTCTGCCTTTGAAATAAATAAATAAATCTTTAAAAAAAAAAAAAAAAGGCAATCTTACCCTTAAATGATCCTATAGGATACCCTAAGTTCCCTTTCTTGACCAATATACCACATTACCCTTAATGCTACCTCTTAAACTACAGAACCAGCAATAGCCCATAATAGGGATCTTCAAAAAGTTCATGGAAAATGTATATTACTTTAAAAAAAAAAAAAACTATGCATGGAGTTTAAAACTTTTTGTACCAAAGTAAACTTACCAGCCTGCGCCACGGCTCAATGGGCTAATCCTCCACCTACGGCGCCGGCACACCGGGTTCTAGTCCCAGTCAGGGTGCCGGATTCTGTTCCGGTTGCCCCACTTCCAGGCCAGCTCTCTGCTATGGCCCAGGAGTGCAGTGGAGGATGGCCCAAGTGCTTGGGCCCTGTACCCCATGGGAGACCAGGAAATAAACAAACTTACCTTTTAATTCCATTTGTCTATATACATTTTGAGGTACACTTAGACTATGTATTTATGTAGCACATTCTGTATGATCAGGTATATTCTGGGAAAAAGAGTATGTGTATTATTGCTCAGTAATGAACCTCAGTTTGAGTCTGGGGATTAATGAATAGATAAGACTTTATGGTTATATTTTCTTACTATAAGGATCTTCTGATTTGAAATGTGTCATCTTTGTCTTCAACCACCCTCTCCCCCCGCATTCTTTTCTCCTTTACAAACTGTTAATTCTTTAAGTCAAGGCAAGTACATGAGCTGTTTATCCCCAACATCCACAGCAAATACCCCCCAGTTAGTCACATCATACTACATACTAGTTTGATGAGTTTAGAGTAGCCACACAACATTCAGTGCAGCCTCTGCTATTGATTGGAAATAAGCCCATTTCCCATCCTTTCCTGAAACCAGTATGACAGAAATTATAGCAGAAGGCAAAAGCACATTTAAGAAATGCTGCTTTATGTCAGCAGCAGATAGAGTATTGGGAACTTGGGACTGCAGTGAAAATCATATGGGTGTATTCACCACAGCTGTAGGAGTTCTGTGACTAGATCTGGATAGTCTGAAATAGACAGGGAAGGTATCCTGGGGGATGCTGTAACTATTAACCTTAGGACCAACATATCAAGCAGAATAATCTTTTGGGAATGCTTAGCACTGCAGTGTATATTACAAGGTCTATCCATGGGAAAAACATATTTGATCTACTAGCATTTTTGTCTTACATTAGAATGTCTTGGCACAGAGTTAACCTTGATACTGCTGGAAATGCCCATTACAGTAATATAATAAAAATTGCAAGCAGTTCAGCTTATTTCTCACAGAGATTACTTTTGCTTGACCAAAATTCTATATCATTCTGATTTTTTTTTTTTTTTTTGGACAGGAAGGTTAGACAGAGAGAGAAAGGTGTTCCTTTCCTTTGCTTCACCCCCTAAATGGCCGCCACGGCTGGCACACTGCGCCGATCTGAAGCCAGAAGCTTCCTCCTGGTCTCCCATGCGGGTGCAGGGCCCAAGGACTTAGGCCATCCTCCACTGCCCTCCTGGGCCACAGCAGAGAGCTGGACTGGGAGAGGAGCAACCGGGACAGAATCCGGCGCCCCAACCAGGACTAGAACCTGGGGTGCCAGTGCCACAGGCGGAGGATTAGCCAAGTGAGCTGCAGCATCAGCCTCTACTTTTTTTTCTGTGACAGGTAGAATACGCCTTACTGGGAATGCATGAGACCAGAAGTGTTTTATATTGTGGATTTGGAGTAGGAGGAGGATTTTGGAATATTTGCATATATATATATATATATATACATATATATATAAAATGAGATATCTTAGGGGTGAGACCCAAATCTAAAGCACAAAATTCATTATGTTTCATATGTAATTTGGTACATGAAACAAAGTTTCATGGTTTATAATTTTTCATTTATGGTGTCAGTAGTTAAGAAGCTTAGATTTTGGAACATTTTAGTTTTCATATTTTTGTATTGGGATGCTCAGGCCCTAGTAACTTCCAATTACTACTTACCTTTCCCTTAAGATACATAAATGAAGGGCCGGCGCAGTGGGTTAAAGCCCTGGCCTGAAGCGCTGGCATCCCATATGGGCTCCAGTTCTAGTCCTGGCTGCTCCCCTCCTGATCCAGCTCTCTGCTGTGGCCTAGGATAGCAGTAGAAGATGGCCCAAGTCCTTGGGCCCCAGCTCCCTCATGGGAGACCCAGAAGAAGCTCCTGGCTTCTGGCTTTGGATCGGCGCAGCTCTGGCTGTTGCGACCATCTGGGGAATGAACCAGCGATTGGAAGACCTCTCTCTCTGTACCTCTCTCTGCAACTCTGTCTTTCAAATAAATAAAATAAATCTTAAAAAAAAAAATACATAAATAAGGGGCCAGCATTGTAGCATAGCAGGTTAAGCCTCCACCTACGATGTTGGCATCCCATGTGGGTGCTGGTTCAAGACCCAGCTGCTCCACTTCCTATCCAGTTCTCTGCTAATGCACCTAGGGAAGCAGCAGAAGATGGTCTAAGTCCTTGAGCCCACCCACGTTGGAGTCCCAGAAGACACTCCAAGCTCCTAGCTTCAGCCTGACCCACCTCTGTGGCCATTTGGGGAGTGAACCAGCAGATGGAAGACTGATCTTTTGCCCTGTCCTCCTCTCAGTAACCCTGCCTTTGAAATAAATAAAAAATAAATTTAAAAAAAGTAAATAATGTATTTTTTTAAAGATACATAAGTGAAAGAGGAAAAGGCTTTCTTTAACATTAAAGTGATAAACCACACTAATGATGATACTGATTTCTGTGATGTTTCAGTCTGAAAATTGTCTTGGGTCAAATAAATATTTCAGTTATATATGGAAAAATAATACTTCTCATCATTCATTAAATAAATACTAATTATATGCCAACTTTTTGGCCTTGGGGTAGATGTTATAATAGAGATGGTCACAGTGGACATGAGGTAGAAGACAACATAGTTAACAGAAAGCAGAAAAGAAGTTTTTCTGTACTTAAAAAAAATTTATTTTTAGAAAAATAAAACCCAATCCTTGAACTCCAGTTCTGAAAAGGTTTGATAGTCCTTGTACTGAGATAGTTTTTTTCTCTTTTTTTAAAAGATTTATTTATTTACTTGAAAGAGTTAGAAGGGAAATACTTTATTAAACATGTATTTCTTTTGTTATACATTCCATTATCTGATGTGAATTTGGAGAATTGTTAGTTTTTGCCTTAACCTCAAATTACTATACTGTCTTAAAGTGGTAGGCATTTAGCCTAGCAGTAAAGATACTGGTTTAATGGGGTGTGTTTTAATATTGCAGCAGGTTAAGCTACTACTTGGAATGCCCACATCCCATATCTGAGTGCTGGTTCCAGTCCCAGCTGCTCCATTTCTGATCTATCTCCCTGCTTAATGCACCTGGAAAAGCAGTGGGTGATGGCTCAAGAACTTAAGTTCCTGCTACCCATATTTGAGATAAGGCTCCTGACTTCAGCCTGACCCAACACCAGCTGTTTCATCCATTTGGAGTCATGAACCAGCAAATGGAAGCTCTCTCTCACCCTATCTCTTGTTCTTTATCACTCTGCCTTTTAGATAAATTGATATATATATATCTATATATATATATTTTTTTAAAGACATCATTAAGACCACCCATGTTTCAGATTGGAATACTTCAGTTCACTACTAGCCATGTGCTTCTCCTGGTCTCCCATGTGGGTGCAGGGCCCAAGCACTTGGGCCATCCTCCACTGCCTTCCCGGGTATAGCAGAGAGCTGGATTGGAAGAGGAGCATCTAGGACTGAATCCGGCACCCCGACCAGGACTAGAACCCGTGGTGCCGGCACCGCAGCTGGAAGATTAGCCTATTGAGCGGCAGTGCCGGCTGATTTTTTTTAATTTTTTAAATTTAAATTGAGCTATTAAAAAACCACGGTTTTTCTCTTTAGATATATTCTACCCAGAATTATTTGACTTGATCGAAAGAGGGAAAACTACCTTTACTCTTTCTTAGATTTTAACTACTTTGTTTCCCTCTAGTGTAGGAATGATAATGTCTTTTGAAGAAGGAATAAAAGTTGAAAGATAATCTCAAAAGTAGGTAATCTCAGACTGTGATAGAATCTGCTGAGCACTGTTCCTCTGCTGGACCAACTGCCCAGTCTGGGCTGGTGGACAATTTTTTACTTTCCTCTGGGCAAAGGTAAAGGGTTTACAGAGATACTCAAACTTAATACTGACTTTGTCTTCTCATTATCAGAGGTAGCTGGTTTGAATTCAGTAGCAAAAGTGTAGTTCTCTTTTCAGTAAGGAGTTTTTTTGTATAATAAGTAATGAAAATAGTTAAGGATTTATTTTGAAAAACTTTATTTTTCTTCCTTGTTATTTACTTTAAAGAACATTTTATATTTAATATTTCTTTTTTGCTTAACTCTTTTCCCCGTCCTCATTCTTTACTCTCTTGGCAATTCTCTAATTAAACCTTTAAAACAGAATCTACTTGGGAATATTCTCCAGCAGGTAAATGCTTGAGAAAAATTGGGATATACTAGAATCTAAGTAATTAATCACTAATCAAGTAGTTGCCTGTTTTCTAGCAGTTAGCAAGAGCCTTGAAGAATCAAATGAATGCTGCATTGTGACACAGCAAGTTGAGCCCTGCCTGTAGTGCTAGCATCCCACATGGGTGCTGGTTCCAGTTCCACCCGCTCCACTTCTGATCAAACTCCCTGCTAATGTGCCTAGAAAGCAGTGGAGGATGGCCCAAGTCCTTGGACTCCTGCACTCACGTGGGATGAAGTTCCAATTCCTAACTTCAGCCAGGGCCATTGCTGTCATTTGTGGAGTGAACCAGCCATTTAGGGAGTAAACCAGTGGATGGAAGATACTGTCTTTCTTTTTCTCTCTCTCTCAAATAAATAAATAAATAAATCTTTTTTTAAAATAATCTAAAAAAGTACTTTTTCTTATATATATCATAGATATGTTTTCCTGATAAATATTACATACTAATGTACTTGTTTATGCAGTCTGGAAATAAAGAATATGAGCACAGGATGGCCTTTAAAATACATTATTAGTGAAATTTCTATCAACATATAGGCTGTAACAATCAGTTCAGAAGTTGAATTTACAGTTGATTATAAAGGTTGAAGTTAGTTTAGTCAGGTAAGTAAAAGAGAGAAGTGGCAGTAAAATGTATTCAGTGACTGTCTTTTTTTTTTTTTTTTTTTTTAAGATTTATTTGAGAGAGTTACAGAGACAGAGAGATCGAGATCTTCCATCTGCTGGTTCTCTCCCCAAATGGCCATAACAGCCAGAGCTGGGCCAATCAGGAGCCAGGAGCTTCTGGGTCTCCCACATGGGTACAGGGGCAAAACACACTAAGAGAATTCACAAGTACGGTGTTCCATTAGTTGGTTTTTTTGTTTGTTTGTTTGTTTGACAGGCAGAGTGGACAGTGAGAGAGAGAGAGACGGAGAGAAAGATCTTCCTTTGCCGTTGGTTCACCCTCCAATGGCTGCCGTGGCCGGCGCGATGTGGCCGCCACACCGCGCTGATCCGATGGCAGGAGCCAGGTGCTTCTCCTGGTCTCCCATGGGGTGCAGGGCCCAAGCACTTGTGCCATTCTCCACTGCACTCCCGGGCCACAGCAGAGAGCTGGCCTGGAAGAGGGGCAACCGGGACAGAATCCAGCACCCGACTGGGACTAGAACCCGGTGTGCCGGCGCCGCAAGGCAGGGGATTAGCCTAGTGAGCCTTCCATTAATACATCCTTTAGTGGAGTTCTTAGAAATTAAGACATCTGCTCACTAAGCATTTGTAGTATGAATAGCTTTATATGATCTTACATAGTCATTACATGCCATCAGGCCTTATCATCTTGGCCTCGTCTTAGATTTGTGTGCTTTTGTGTTCTCCCCCACTGTTAGACATTTAAAATGTTGACAGCGAGAATAATTTTACTTACCTTTAGGTTTCCATCGATGTTTGGCAGACATTGTGAGCGCTCAGTAAACATGTCAAATTGATCTAATTAGATTGGATTGCTCTCTTACAGACATCAACTAGTCAGGCAGTCTTCCGTCTCCAATCTGGAATCTGCCATCTCTTCCGAGAAACTTTAATTAACAAAGGTTTTGTGGAAATCCAGACTCCTAAAATTATTTCAGGTATGCTTCAAAGTATTCACCTTGATTTTTAAAACTGAATTTGCTTTTCCCAAAGTTGTTTATATTTTTGTAATTTGAGAATCCTAAGTATCTTTTAAGGTTATTTGCTACATGGCAGCAGTCAACATGTCAGCAACATCAGTAATATATCTCCTAAGGCAATAACACACAAAGCAAGACTCTTTTTATTCTCGTCATATTAGGCCAGGAACTATTTCTATTATATAGGTTTCTTTCAGAACAGGTAGTCTAATTATGTTTTCTACAAAACATGATTATAAAAACAACTAAATACTATTAATGGAAAAATAACATTGATTTTCATTCTTGTGTGAATATATTTTAAATCATTTTACCCATTCTTAGCATTGCTTAAGTAACTTTAAAGAAATGTACATGATGGGGCATTTAATTACAAATACAAAATTGAACATTGCCTCTTTTCCTTATGTTTTTTTTTTTAATTTTACAACTCCAAAGTAGCTTTAACATATTTGAAATTTAAAGCAAAATGAAAGCACGTAAGTCCGAAGAAGTAAACCTGGATTAAATATAAAATTGTGTAGACTCACATAAAGGCATAGATAGATAAATAGATAGATAAATATAGATAGATAGACAATGATTTATCTACAATTCTTGATTTTCGATTTTTGTTTTTAGAATGATCTTGGATCAAAAATATAAACTGAAAAGAGATTTTAAAGTATATACTATCTTTATTAGACATTGCATTGCATTGATATTCTTACAATTAATTGTAATAATATAAATGTTTATATTTCAGCTGCCAGTGAAGGAGGAGCCAATGTATTTACTGTGTCATATTTTAAAAATAATGCATACCTGGCCCAATCCCCACAGCTGTACAAGCAAATGTGCATCTGTGCTGATTTTGAGAAGGTTTTCTGTATTGGACCAGGTAAGATCTTCTCAGTTAAGATTTTTTCCAAATTCATTAAATGCACAGTAGTTATAGTTAATAAACATTTTGAAAGCTTAAGTTATTTTATATCCAGGCTGCACAAAAACAAGACTTTGAGGCAGAAGCAACAGTATGTGCTTCAGTAATTCTTTAAACAGTTGGGCATCATTCAGATGGGTAGCATCATAAGCATTATATATTCCTACAGAAGAATGCAGAAGAAACTTTTTGTCTTAGGAGTATCTTATTTTAAAAATGAGTGCTTTAAGAAACCAGAACTCTGGCATAGCGGGTAAAGCCGCTACCTGCACAAGTATATTATTTATTATTCTTAAGTGCAACTAGAATAGAGTTAGCTGCAGCTTGGCCTATGCTTTCAGCTCCCTATCAATGTTACAGAAAAGTCTTTCAATTATTATATCTTACTGTCTTTTTATAGCCATGTACTGTTGAAAGTTTGTGGTGTACCTCTGTGTTCTTGCTACCAATTTCATTCCAGAATTGTTCTTCCTACTATTATTTGTACTTTTTAAAATATTAGTAATATGCTAAAATCCATTAGAAACTAACAAATGTCTTATATTTAAGAGATTATGTTAACTTGGTTTTAAAGATACATTTGGTAAAAATCCACATAATCATGTGGCAGTTTTTTTGTGAAGCTTACTTCATTCTTTTTTTTAAGATTTATTTATTTATCTGAAAGTCAGAGTTGGAGAGAGAGAGAGAGAGATGGGGGACATGTCTTCCATCCGATGGTTCACTCCCCAGTTGGCCACAACAGTCAGAGCTGCACCAATCCAAATGCAGGAGCCAGGAGCTTCTACTAGGTCTGCCACGTGGGTGCAGGGGCCCAAGGACTTGGGCCATCTTCTACTGCTTTCCCAGGCCACAGCAGAGAGCTGGGTCAGAAGGGGAGCAGCTAGGACTTGAACTGGTGTCCACGTGGGATGCCAGCACCAAAGGTGGCGGCCTCACCTGCTACGCCACAGTGCCGGCTCCTACTTCATTCTTTAAAACTGAGCAAGTTTTATTATTTGATAGCTTAATAAAAATTAAATACTTTTCAATAAACTGGCAAGATCGTTAACTAATGTCTTTGTTTTTATAATTTATTAACCAGCTACTTAGTGAGCATCTGCTGCCTATGTAGCCTTGTGCTAGATAGCATGTACGTGAAGAAAAAATCAATTGGCACTTCTCAAATGTTAATAAACAAGGATCTTGTTAAAATGCAGATTCTGACCAGTAGATCTGGGATTTCAGAATTCTGTAGTTCTGGCCGGCGCCGTGGCTCAACAGGCTAATCCTCCGCCTTGCGGCGCCGGCACACCGGGTTCTAGTCCCGGTCGGGGCACCGATTCTGTCCCGGTTGCCCCTCTTCCAGGCCAGCCCTCTGCTGTGGCCCGAGAGTGCAGTGGAGGATGGCCCAGGTGCTTGGGCCCTGCACCCCATGGGGAGACCAGGAAAAGCACCTGGCTCCTGGCTCCTGCCATCGGACGAGCGCGGTGCGCCGGCCGCAGCGCGCCGACCGCGGCGGCCATTGGAGGGTGAACCAACGGCAAAGGAAGACTTTTCTCTCTGTCTCTCTCTCTCTCTCTCACTGTCCACTCTGCCTGTAAAAAAAAAAAAAAAAAAAAAAAAAAAAAAAAAAAAAAAAAAAGAATTCTGTAGTTCTCACAACAGTTCAGGTTACTGTTGATGGTGTTGATTTGCAGACCATGCTTTGAGTGAAAGGGAATAAACATTGTCCACCTCCCAAGACTGAGTAAGACATGTATATATAAAGCAGTCACAAGGAATAATCAAATGATTTTCATGACAGATAATCAGATTGTTCTGTACAGTCAGTATATTGGTATTAATTATGTAGTAAGTATAAAAAGAGGGTGAAGATGAAGTTTGTTAGAGTGACCATAAAAATTCAAATTGAAATGAGCTTTAAAGACAGTAGCATATACAGACAATGGAGATGCCATTCTAATCAGAGAAAGCAGGATAAGTAAAATTATGGGGAAAAACAAAAATATAAGACCAGTTATTATTAGGAAATGAGAAATATAGGTTAGCATGAAATTGTGAAAGCATAAAGGTTTTTGACTTTTTGACATTTTATATCTTAGAACAGTAGTCATTTATGAACCATTGTAACTGGCTATTATGGGAATATTGAGCTGAGCTAGAGTTGGGAAAACTGGAAAGGAAGAAAACGCAGTGAGAATATGATAGCTGGACTAAACTGACAGCTACAATATCTGTAATGTTCCTTCTTTGTATATTTTCATTTAGCTTGAGTCAGGTTTGGGTTTTTTTTTAATTTTTAAAATTTTATTTAAGGTATACAAATTTCATGCATTTCATATATACAGATTTAGGAGCATAGTGATACTTCCCACCCCACCCTCCTACCACTCATGTGCCCACCCTACCTCTTCCTTCCTCCCTCCCTCCCTTATTCTCTCTCAGTTTTTACAGTGATCAACTTTCAGTTTACTTTATCCTCATAAGATTAACCCTACACTAAGTAAAGAGTTCAACAAATAGAAGAAAAAAACAGTTCTTCAACAATAGAGACAAGGGCTGTAAGCAATCATTAAATCTTAAAATGTCATTTTCATTCTTTTACATACACTCAGTGAAATAAACCAGTTCCCAAAAGACTAATACCATATGTTTTCCCTAATCAATGGCAACTAATAGAGTACCAAAAAATGTAATGTATAGGAGGAGTTGATTCAGGTTTTAATAAAATTGAGAACTCACTGTATTGGTCAAAATTGAATATTTTTAATTATTGAAAACATCTCAGCAGCTTAAATTCTCTTGCAGTTTTCTGGAGCCTCAATTATTTACATTTGGTACATCTATTACTGCGTGACTATAGGAGTTTTTAATGTACTTGCTATGCAGAAGAATGCTGAACAGATGGTTTGTCAGAGGTCCTTGCAGCACTACAATGCTATCACTTGAGTACTGCTAAATTGAATTTTGTATCTGAATTCCAATTTATTCAAAATTTAAAGTAACATTGGCTATTTAACTTCACAGTGTTTAGAGCTGAAGACTCGAATACTCACAGACATCTCACTGAATTTGTTGGTTTGGACATTGAAATGGCTTTTAATTACCACTATCATGAAGTTATGGAAGAAATTGCTGATACTTTGGTGCAAATATTCAAAGGACTTCAAGAAAGGTAAAAGATATATTACATCTTAGATGGACCTAATTTCAAATCAGTTTGGATCCTTTTTAAACAAAAGAATTCTTAAGTTAAAACAGTTTTTGTTGGATATTGATTGATTGATCGACAGATAGATATGTCAGTTCAGTTAGATGATGCATTTAATTAGTCATATGCTTCAGAAGGACATTTTGGGAAAAGGCCTCAAATTTACAATGATGGTCCCATAAGATTATGTCATGAGTCCCAGCTGCTCCACTTGTGATCCAGTTGCCTGCTGATGGATGTGGGAAAGCAGCAGGTGGTGGCCCAAGTCCTTGGGCCCCTGCACCCATGTGGGAGACCTGAAAGAAGCTCCTGACTCCTGGCTTCAGATCAGCTCACTTCTGGCTGTTACAGCCACGTGGGGAGTGAACCAGTGGATGGAAGATCTGTCTCTGCCTCTACCGCTCTCTCTGTAACTCTTTGAAATGGATAAAATAAAAATCTTAGAAGAAAAAAAAAGATTGCAAAGATTCTAATGGGGTAAAAAAATCTGGCCTTTAATTTAAAAATCAAATATGTCTTTTGTTGGCAATAATTTAATTATACTTGTTCATCGTGAAGATTTAGGAGATAAAATCTCAGATAAGAATTTTTTATTTTTTCAAAAAGGTTAATTTATTTGAAAGGCAGAGAGTGTCAGAGACAGAGGGAGAGACAGAAAATGTGTGTGAGAGAGTGAGTGCACGCTTCCATCCACTAGTTTACTTCCCAAATGACTGTGATGGCCAAGGCTGCGCCAGGCCAAAGCCACAAGCCAGGAACTCCATCTGAGTCTCCTACATGAGTGGCAGGAGCCCAGGTACTTGAGCTATCATTCACTGACTTTCCAGGCTTATTAGCAGGTAGCTGACTTGGAAATGGAGCAGCCAAGACTCAAACTGGTACTTCAACAAATGATGCTGGCATCACAAATTTGGGCTTAATTCATTGCACCACAATACTGTCACCATAAAGGAATTTTTAACTCATTTAATGCCCCTGTGGTTACAAAAACGTGGGACTGTAAAGCGGCATTAAATATTCTAAATATTTAAATTTCATTTCATAATAATTTTATAACATTCTTCATAATGCATATGCTGATTCAGAAGGTGGTTTAGTGTATTGCTACAGTGACCTCTTGTGGAGGAAACATTTATCTCACATTTTATTAACTAAATCATTGTACATATAGGTTCCAGACTGAAATCCAAATGGTGAATAAACAATTCCCCTGTGAGCCATTCAAATTTTTGGAGCCAACTTTAAGACTAGAGTATTGTGAAGCATTGGCTATGCTTAGAGAAGCTGGAGTCGAAATGGGAGATGAAGACGATCTGAGGTTTGTCTTTGTGGGTTTTTGGTTTTTGATTTTTTAAAGCTTGCTAATTAGGCTTAAGAGATGAAACAGTAGGTTTATTAGATGATTAAAGTAGATGACTTTTATGTAGCTAATAAATTTAAATTCCATTAATTTGGTGTATAGTATGATGCAGCTTTATATAATGTGTGTTCTGAAATAGAAATTTTTATTTGATTTACATAAGTTTCAATAATTTTGTTCCTAAGCACCACTGTTTCATTTTTCCTCCCTCATATTTATAACCCTTGAAAGAAAACAGGAGTTTCCCTGTGATTTTATCATCGAATATGTTGGTTCACTTTCCAATCAATGATATTATTTATAAAGAGTAAGCAGCAAACCAAATCCATGTCCACCCAGGATTAGGGATAAAACTGTCAGTATCTCCAAAAGATTGAAAAATCACTGTTCTTTACTTGATATATAAATATCTAAATAAATATATATAAATATCTAAATTCAGTTCATATATATAACATAATTTTGAAACAAGTTACATAATTTAGTAAAGATTGAAAATTGCTATCAAGTTATATTTTATTCAGGGATTTGTAGTGAAGATATTTAAGTCATCATAGGACTATATCTATATGAAAGGAGAAAAGGAGATTTTTCTCATTTTTTAGGATTCTTAAACAAATATTTCACTCACAACCCCTTATGTTTTTGTTAAACGATATATGTCCAAACACATAGTTTTAAGCATTTAAGCATCCCCTATATTAATAGGAGACATTTTAAAACAAACTATAAATTTTGAAATTACTTTAAGTTGGACAATATTTTCTTAAATATTTTGAAAATTATTCTTAAAAAGTACAAGCTACCTCTTGGCTGCAGAAATTTAACATGTTTACATAAACACTATTACATTTTGAAAGCTTGGAAATACAGATTTTTACTTTATAAACCTTTGATAAAAAGCAGCATAAAGGGGAGACTGTTAGACTAGCCCTGATTGGTGTAGTGAACTTGAATTATGTGTAATTGTAGGAAGTTATTTCATCTATGATATTTCTGAATCAATGAATTGCTAAATTTTATTTATGATTTTAAATATTTGAGTACAACCTACTCAGCACTAAGTCACTTTACTAGGAACATTTATAAGTGATCTTCAGTAGTATTTGCCTTTTAAAAAGGGAATGAGATAGACACTGATGTGTTATGGCCAAATTTTTTATCTTTTGAGAACTTCAAGTGGAAGGGTTGCCATATTAAGCTTAAAAGTCTTTAATCTTCAAACACATGATTCATGTTTCTTTTTCAGCACGCCAAATGAAAAACTGTTGGGTCGTTTGGTAAAGGAAAAGGTAGGACTCTTATGCGTGTTGTTTCTTTTTCTGTATCTGAAATGTAACCTGGTTAAAGAACAGTTACAGAGGGAACTAGTCTGAGAAATAATGTGATTCCAGAATAAATTAAAAAAGGACAATATTTTAAAAGTTCTTAGAAAAACATTCAGACGGGCTCTACCTACTTTCACTCAATATTTGGTAGTTGTACTAAGTCATACAAGAGGTGTCTCAAAGTGATACCTGTGTCAGATTAGTTAAACAAATATCAAAAATATTTGAAATTATTTAGATATAGGCTTCCCTGAGCACTCCTGCTATCTCATGAGATTTGAAGATGAATGAATTTCCTTTCTGTCTCATATGAAAGCTACTTTCCTGTACTATTTTCTAATAGTGCAACTCCAAAGAGGATAAACTCCAAAAAGGTAAAGTTGGTGTGGTGTTCTTAAAAAACTGAGACTAATGTAAAGAATTGAAAAAGTCCTCGAGCTCCTCCTGCTGGTTGCACTTGAAATGGTTACGCTAACTAGGCCGATCTGAAACCACACAGTAATGATTTTTTTATACCTTTAAAATGTTGTTTCAGCACATCCAATTCCAGTTTGTTTACTTTGTTCACATTCTCTCTAATCTCCAATTTTAGAAAAAAGATTTAGACTCAAGAAGAGTTAAAATATATTGAACTTTTTAATTAAATCTAGGTCTCATAGTAAGGTTATCAAAAATGTCATAATTTCATGTGATTGTTATTTTATTTCTATAGTGTTATTTTTGAAAAACACTACCCAATTTCATTTAAATATGTAAGCAAAGACTTAAACTATTGCAAAAATATTTAGATTTTTAAAATATTAGTACTATAAAAATGTCATTTTTTCCCCAAAGTATTTTATAGATTTAACATAGTTTCTATAAAACTCTAAAAGATTTCAGATAACAGAACAATCATAAAATGCGTCCTTCCCAGTCTTTCAACTGGATGAGCTAGTATATAAAAAAAATTAAAAGTATTTACCATGGCATAATTGACAGTGGGGGAGAAACTGGAAAGAGATTACATGCCTAGAAAAATAGAAAAATAAATACATGAATGAACTATGATTGAAAGTAAACAGCTCTTAATAAGATATTGGAAGAACTTGTGACATGGCAAAATACCATAGGATCAGTTATTTGACAAAATAACTCATTGTATATATAGTAAGTATAGTAACTTTGATGAATAAAATGTAAATAAAAATAATTATCAAAATATTAGCCTTTTTAATGTATTTTAAATGTATTTTAATTGCCTCTGTTCTTTTTATAGTATGATACGGATTTTTATATTCTTGATAAGTATCCATTGGCTGTAAGACCTTTTTATACAATGCCTGACCCAAGAAACCCTGTAAGTAATTTAGTTTTGAATAACCTTTTTGGGGGAAGAAGAAAGATGTCCTTGTCACTGCATCAAATTGTACAATGGGAATAATGGTTTTTATTAGTAATTTGCATTTCACTACTAACTTTGTTATACATATTACTACTGTTGTCTGTCAGTACAGATCAAAGGATTTGTGGAGTTTTTATATTCTAGCAAATTAGTCCTGAAAATCTAAATAAAAAATACTTTTCCTGGATCACTTTTTTGATTTATAAGGTAGAAAGATGATATAAAAGTAAATAGTACTACCAGATTTGCAGACTTTAGCAAATCATCCTGTCATTGGTCTTCCACTAGGAATTCATTTTATATCCTGGAAGTTAATATGAATAGTCTTCTGGCCCTTTACTGTTTTTTCATCTTGCAGTGGCTCCCAAACTTTAGTCTGTGTCAGGATCACTTGGAGGACTTTTATAAAATTTTATATGTGTATTTATTCACCTATATTTTTTATTTGAGATGCAGAAAGAAAAAGAGAGCTCTCCCATCCCTGCTTCACTCACCAAATGCCCACAGTGGCCTGAGCTGGGCCAAACCAAAGCTGGAGATAGGAACTCTTCCAGGTCTCCCATGTGGTTGACAGGGACTCACCTACTTGAGCCATTACCTGCTGTTTCCCAGAGTACACATAAGCAGGGAAGTGAAATCCAAAGCAAAGACAGGACTGGTGGCATGTGGGAATCCAGACCAGTGTCTTAGCTACTGAGTCAGATACCTGCCCCACCTCTAGAGAACTTTTAAAACAAAACTTGCTAAACCTCATCTTCAAAGCTTCTGGTTGTTCTGGGGTGGGGCTGATAATTTGTATTTCTAACAAGTTCCAGGTACTACTGAAGCTTCTGGTCTAGGAATTATGCTTTGAGACCAGTGGAATTATTCAAAGACTAGGGAAGTAAGATAAAACTGCTATTATTCGATACCTGATAGGGAACAGGTTAAGATTTGGTAAATCAATTTTCAGTTTACTTGCTTAAATTTTTAAAAAATTTTATTAAAATGACAATTTAGGGGTGAGTTGGGCCTCTACCTGTGACACAGGCACCCCATATGAGTGCCCATTTAAGTCCCAGCTACTCCACTTCCTACCCAGCTCCTTTCTAAAGTGCTTGGGAAAGCAACAGATGATGGCCCAAGTGCTTGGGCCCCTGCCAACCACATGGAAGACCCCCAGATGTAGTCCCAAGTTCTTAGCACTGGGCTCCTGGCTGGCCTGGCCCAGCCCTAGCCTTTGGAGCCATCTGAGGAGTAAACAAGCAGGTGGAAGATTTCTGAATCTCCTACTCTCTCTGTAACTCTGCTTTTCAAGTAAATAAATACACTTTTTTAAAATGACAATTTGGAGTCCCAAAAATCATAACGCAGTTAAAAACACTTCATGGGGCTGGTGCTGTGGCATAGCAGTGCTGGCATCCTGTATGGGCGCCAGTTCGAGTCTGGGCTGTTCCTCTTCCAATCCAGCTTTCCGCTATGGCATGGGAAAGTAGTAGAAGATGGCCCAAGCCTTTGGGCCCCTGCACTCGCATGGGAGTCCCAGAAGAAGCTCCTGGCTCCTAGCTTCACATTGGCGTAGCTCCAGCCGTTGCGGCCAATTGGGGAGTGAGCCTGCGGATGGAAGACCAATCTCTCACTCTCGCTCTCTCTGCCTCTCCTTCTCTCTGTGTAACTCTTTCAAATAAATAAATAAATCTAAAAAAAAAAAAAAAACTTCATATGATAAAATAAGGATCAGCACTACTTCTTTACAAGTCAGATGTGTTACTTTTGTTATTGAAGGACATGAGAAAATGAGAGCACGAAATCTGACATGCGAGAAATTATCATGCAAGCCTTAGTAATTTCATTCTACTTCAGAGAAATAAATTATGTTCATTAAAGCAGGTTACATCACTAATCCATGGAAGAAATAGACTTGCTCTTCGCTTAAGGTATTGTTTTCTCCATATATGTGTATAATGGAAATAGGATGATAGGCACTTGAAAAATGGTGTTCTTGTGTTTGTTTTTCCTGTAGAAACAGTCAAATTCTTATGATATGTTCATGAGAGGAGAAGAAATTTTATCAGGAGCCCAAAGAATACATGATCCTCAGCTGCTGACAGAGCGAGCCTTACATCATGGAATTGGTAACTACTTAAAATATATTTAGGAGCATGTGTCTTATGAAAGTAACACATTATAAAAATTTTAAGGATTTCTCAGAAACAGTATTTTAACTTTCATTGAATTTTTAAATAAAGTAATAAATTTTGTTTTGAATTGCTTTTGTAGATTTGGAGAAAATTAAGGCTTACATTGATTCCTTTCGCTTTGGAGCCCCTCCTCATGCTGGTGGAGGCATTGGTAAAATCCTTTTATTACTTACAAATAAGTCTTTAAGTGCTAAGTGTAACACGAATTTGAAGTTTAAGAATTCTTTAAATAAAATGAGTTATGACTAAGGGAATGTTTGATTTTTGCAGGGATAGTTAACAGCCAAAGTTGTGTGTTCTAAAATATTACAAAATTGTAGCTGTTGTTTTTGCTCAAGAGTTCACAAGCCAAAAGTCTTAAAAGTTGAGTATCCTGTTTCCTGTCTGTACTATGAACTCACTCAATGTAGCCCAGATTAGAACTGTGCCTCAAGTTAGCCCAAAGAGCTAAATGCTTTTGTTGAAACATTTCATTGGCTTTTAGGACCACATCTAGAGTATATACAATACACTGCTCTGATGTAAAAAATTGGTAAATATTTACCTTACCAATGTGTACATAGCAAAGAACCAAAGAGAATTTTGCAGTTCTGTTGCAGTTTTTGTTTATAGTTTGTTTAGAGGTTTTGTATTGAATAGGTAAATACTTTAAATTTTTTCAAAATTAACACGTATAGGAAAGTCTTTTATTCAAGTAGTACTGAGAAAACTGATACCACATGCAAAAAAAGTGAAATTGGATCCTTACCTCAAAAGATGGTCCAAGTTCTTTGGGCCTCTGTCACCCAGATGGGAGACCCCAGAAAAGCTCCTGGCTCAGCCTTCGCCATTGTGGCACTTCGGACAGTGAACCAGCAGATGAAAGTTTAAAAAAAATTACTCAAAAGGGATCAAATGCCTAAATATAAGATATAAAATAATGAACCTCTTCTTAGAAGAGAACAGGGCAGAAGCTTCATAACATTTGATCTAGCAATGATTTATCGGATATGACATCAAAATTACAGGCAACAAAAAAAGCAATTTGAATATTACATTTTTTTAAGTTTTGTGTATCAGAAGACAATGACAGTTACCAACAGACTGAGGAGGCAACACATAGAATGGGAGAAAACATTTTCAAATGATGCATCTGAGAAGGGATTACTATCCAGAATATAGAGAAATCCTAAAACAACAAAAATAATTTCAAAATGAGCAAAGAATTACAATAGATATTTCTTCAAAGAAGATACACCAGTGGCCAATAGCACATGAAAAGATAGTCAACATCGCCAGTTATTAAGGAAATACAAATTAAAACTACAATGATATAGCACCTCAAATCCAGTAAGATAGCTACTTCACACACAGAGATACAGTATTACATACACAGAGATACAATATGGAAAAATTGGAACCTTGGTATACTTTTATTGGGGATATAAAATGTACAGCAGTGGTATGAACATTCCTCATAGAGTAAAAAATAGAATTAATATATGATGCAGCAGTTCCATTTATGTGTATATACACAGAAGAAATGAAAACAGGGTCTCAGAAAAACATTTGTACAACTGTGTTCATAGAAGCATTCGTTTCAGTAGCTAAAGCATGGAAAAAGTAACCCAACTGTTGATCAACACATGCATAGATAAGCAAAATGTGTTTCAATCTCCCTTATCTGAACTGTTTGAAACCAGAAATATTTTAGATTTTAGAGTTTTGGGGATTTTCGAACACCTCATAGACTTTACTGGACTAACATTCTTAATCCAAAAACCACAAATCTAAAACTTTTGGGTTTTTTTAGATTTATTTATATATTTGAAAGGCAGAGTTGGAAGCAGAGGCAGAGAGAGAGAGAGAGAGAGGACTTCGATCTGCTGGTTCACTCCCCAAATGACTGCAACAGCCAAAGCTGGGCTGATCCAAAGCCAGAAGCCTAGAGCTTTTTCCAAGTCTCCCACATTGATGTAGAGGCCCAAGGACTTAGGCCATCTTCTAGTGCTTTCCCAGGTAATATCAGAGAGCTGGATTGGAAATTGAGCAGCAGGACTCAAAACAGCACCCCTATGGGAAGCCAGCACTACAGGTGGTGGCTTTAACTGCCACGCCACAGCACTGGCCCCAAATCCAAAACTTGAGCATCAGCATTATATTCAAAAAGTATCAGATTGTGGAACATTTTTGGATTAGGATTAGGAATGCTCAAGCTATATTTCTGTGCAATGAAATGTTATTCAGCCTTTACAAAGGAAGGAGATTCTGACATATGCTACAATATGGATACCCCTTTAGGACATTATGCTAAGTGAAATTAGCCAGTCACAAAAAAGCAAAATAATATAATTCTACTTATGGGAGGTACTTGTAGAAGCTGAGAGCTGAATGGTGGTTGCCAGGGCCTGGAGAGAAGAGTAACTGAAGTTATTGTTTAGTGGATATAGGATTTCAGTTTTGCAGTTGAAAAAGTTATTGCCTACCAAAACACTGTTAGAACTAATAAATTAATTCAGTAAAATTATAGGATGTAAAATCAACATACAAATGTCAGTAGCATTTCTATACATTAACAACAAACTATCCAAAAAGTAGATCAAGAAAATAATTCGGTATACAATAATATCAGTAAAATAAAATATTTAAGATTAAATTTAACCAGGGAAGTGAAAGCTCTTTCACTTCAGTGTAGAGATATGTACACTTAAAACTGTAAAATGTTGATAAAAGAAGTTTAAATAAATGGAAGAAAGACATAAATAAATGGAAAGGTATCCTGTGTTTATGGATTAGAAAAATTAATATTGCTCAGCTGGCCAAAGCATTCCACAGATTATTATAATCCCTATCAAAATTTCAGTGAAATTTTTCATGGAAACAGGAAATCTTCAAATTCATATGGAACCACACAGCTAAAGCAATCTTGAGCGAAAATAACAAATCATACCATCTGATTTCAAAATGTATCACAAAGCTATAGTAATGAAAACAGTATGGTACTAGCATAAAAACAGACACACAGACCAGTGAGATGGAACAGAGATGTGAAATAAATCTATGTGTTTTTAGTCATTTGATCTTCAATGAAGGTACCAGCATCAAACATGGGAAAATGACAATCTGTTCAATAAATGATGTTGAGAAAACTGGAATAGTAGAAGAATGAAATTGAACCTTTAATTTATACCATATATAAAAAATAGTCTCAACACAGATTAAAGAACTAAATGTAAGACCTGAAACTACAAAAGCAATAGAAGGAAATGTAAAGAAAAAGCCTCTTGAGGCTGTGTACTGTGGGGTAGCCAGTAAAAGTTGCTGTCTGCAGCATTGGCATCTCATCTGGGCACCGGTTTGAGTCCTGGCTGCTCCACTTCTGATCCAGCTCCCTGCTAATGCGCCTGGAAAGGCAGTGAAACATGGCCCAAGTGCTTGGGCCCCTGCACCCATTTGAAAGACCCAGAGGAAGCTCCTGGCTCCTGGCTTCAGGAGCCATTTGGGGAGTAAACCAGCAGATGGAAACTCACTCACTCATGCTCTGTAACTCTGCCTTTCACATAAATAATTTAAAAAAAGAAAGAAGAAGAAACAGCTTCTTGACACCTGAGTAGACAAAGATTTGTTGCCTAGGCAACAAAAGCAGAAGTAGACAAATTGAATTGCATCAAAGTAAAAATTTTCTACACAGCAAAGGAAACAATAGAATAAAGATACATTTTAGAGAATAGGAGAGATTATTTGCAAACCATATTTCTTATCTGAGGTTAAGATCTAAACTATTATAAGGTACCTGTATAACTCAATAGCAAGAAAACCAATCACTCAATTAAAAAATGGACAGAGTACCTGATTAAATATTTCTCAAAAGAAGACATATACAAGGTGACCAACAAGTAGTATATATATGAAAAAATGGTCAACATCACTAATCACCAGAAATGTAAATGAAAGCCATAATGAGATATCACTTCACAACTGTTAGAATGTCTGTCATCAAAAAGACAAAATGTGTATAGTGGTGTGGTTGTGAGAAAAGGAATCTTTAAAAACAATTGCTGGAAATATAAATGGTAGAGCCAATACAGAAAACAGTGTGGAAATTCCTCAAACATTTAAAAATAGAACTACCATATTATCTAGCAATCCCACTTCTGAGTATAAATCCAGAGGAAACAAAATCACTACCTTGTAAAGATAACTGAACCCTATTTCATTGTAGCATATGCTTACAATAGCCAGGACTGGGATGGTCTGAAATCAGGAGCTGAGGTCTTTCACATGGGTGGCAGGAACTCGATTGAGCACTGCTGCCTCCCAAAGTCTACATTAGCTGGAAACAGGAAGCAGGAGCCAGGGTTGGGAATTACACCCACTCACTCTGATATGTGATACATGCATCTTAACCGCTAGGCTGAACTAACCTGTGCCCATAAGTTGTTTTAAAAAATTGTAGAGGCTGGGGCCAGTGCTATGGTTCAGTAGGTTAATCCGCCTGCGGTGCTGGCATCCCATTTGGGTGCTGGTTCAAGTCCCAGCTGCTCCTCTTCTCATCCAGCTCTTTGCTATGGCCTGGGAAACAGCAAAATGGCCCAAGTGCTTGGGCCCCTGCACCTGTGTGGGAGGCCCAGAAGAAGCTTCTGTCTCCTGGCTATGGATTGGCTCAGTTCTGGCTGTTGTGGTCATGTGGGGAGTGAACCAGTGGATGAAAGACCTCTGCCTCTCTCACTCTCTCTCTCTGTAACTCTACCTCTCAATAAATAAAATAAAAATATTTAAAAATAAAAATATTATAGATTTACCAAGATGGATAATAATGACTGTTGTACAGTACTACAAATATATTTAATACCACCAATCTGTGTACCTAAAAATGGTTAGAATGATAACTTTTAACAGTATTTTATCAGATTAAAATTTTTGAAGGAAAAATATGCAGAACAGTGTGCATTTACTTCTTAACAGAAAACTTTCTAGTTTTCTGCTTTTACGAAAATAATCTTTACATATACAAAACAATGCACACATATACTTTTTAAAATATTGTAACACAAATTATAGAGTGTTACATAAACTATTCATTACTTTTAACCTAGTTAATAATTTATTGCTTATCAATAAAGAGCCTTCTTTCTTTTTTAGTCTATAAATAGAATCCACCATAATCTTGTTAACTAGCTTCCTGTTAGTGGATGTCTAGGTTTTTATTAGTCTTGGGTTATATTATAAAGGATGCTACATTGACTGTAGAGTTTAAATTTTAATGGGAAAGTTAGGGCTATTTTCTCTTAGAATATTCAGTAATGTGCAGTTTGAATAAACATTTTATAAACTTCTGTGATTTGATTGTGAAGAAGGAAGCTTTAATGATTATCAAAATAGAACCTATTTTTGGTTTGAATGGAAAATGGGATATGTTAATTTTTTTAATTTGTCTTAGGTCACTGTTATACAGGGCTCAAATTTTCATCTGATATCTTGATAAAGAGTAGCAGTAGTGATGTTCTCTTTTAAAAGTTAATACTATATAAAAACATTTTTAGAACTTGCCGTCTTTGTGTGATGTAAGTTTTCTAAAATTTGAGTAAAGTAAATAGATAAAAATGCACATAAGAAGTTTCACTTGGTAGTTCTGCTCTGCTTCTTGAGTAGTTTAATTCTTGTCAGTAGTACAGTATTTTTAAAAAAAGATTATTTATTTGAAAGGCAATGTTAGAGAGTCTATGGTCATACCACCTTAATCTCATCTGATATCAGAAGCTAAGCAGGGTCAGGCTTGGTTAGTACTTGGATGGGAGAGAAATGGAGAGAGAGATCTTCCACCTGCTGGTTCACTCCCCAAATGGCCGCAATGGCCAGAGCTGAGCCGATCCAAAGCAAGGAGCCAGGTGCTTCTTCCAGGTCTCCCATAATGAGGGCAGGGGCCCAAGCATTTGGGCCATCATTTGCTGCTTTCCCATGCCATAACAGAAAGCTGGATCAGTAGTGGAGCAGCCAGGATTCTAACCAGTGTCTGTATGGGATGCCAGTGCCACAGATGAAGGCTTAACATATTATGCCACAGTGACAGCCCCAGTAGTCCAGAATTTAAATCACATGCCAAAATTAGTTGCTTTTCTATACTCAAAACACTTACCTAGTATGATAATTAATCTGGAACCCTTTATGCCAGGGACTACCTTGTGAAATGTCTTTAGAATCACAATAATATTTTGGTACTTCCATTAATAAACTTCCTCAAACATGGTTTTCATGGTTTTCACCTGGACTACATAATCAGAGTCTGGTATCATTTAAAACATACATGTCTATGAAGTACTTTGATTTGATTTTCATTGTTTCATAGATTTTGTTCATTTATGTAGGATTTTGGCATTCACATTTATGACTCCATGCCCCTTAAGGATATCCATTTAGTCTTTCCCATAGAGAACAGCATCTCTCTTTTTTAAATCAATTCTCAAAACATGCCATTCTAAATAAACTCCAGTTACAGAAGTTATTTTCCCTCCTAATAAGGAAATGTATTATCAAACAATGATATTGCATTAGTTCTAAATACATAAAAATCCTGAGAGGTTTTCAGAAAAGAAATTGATAATCATTTGTTTCCCCAGGGTTGGAACGAGTGACCATGCTGTTCTTGGGATTGCATAATGTTCGTCAGACATCGATGTTCCCTCGTGACCCAAAACGACTCACTCCTTAAAGAAAGTTTTGCTTTTTATTCTTCCTGGTAACCTGCTACTGATCAGGCTATATCTTAGGTACTTAAAATACACCTTATAAAAATGTCTTATCTAAGTGCCAAGGGTTTTTTTGGATTAAATCAGTATAAGTTAGTTTAAAAGAAAAGATTTTTTTATAACTTTTGACATGCTTTGGTAGGAAATGCTGGAACATTTTTAACAAGAAATTCATATGATTATGTTTAAAATTCATATTCTGTTATTATAGTAAACATTAACAAGAGTTTTAAGCAGTTAAAGGTTCTGCAAATTTTTTAATTTTTTATATTATGTTGGCCACAGCATTGTCTTACATTTTAAACATTTTAACTTATTTTTTAAAATTCTGACATTGAGATAAGAACAGTTGGAGAAGTATCTGATATTTTAATGTATTGACAGTCTCGTGAAAAATTAGGCTGAAAATATGCTCAGAAATCATGTGAAGTAGGTGAAAATATTAGTTAGAAAATATTCAGTATGTTGAATTAAATTGTTAAATTCTAAAACTGAATTTCAATAAAATTTTAAAGCTAATTATAGTTTGTGTAACTTTATGGCAGTCTGATTTTATAACTGGTTCTTGGGATTAATAATTTGGGAAAAGAAAATACATAACTGGTTTATGGAAGTACCTAAAAATAAATGAAAATTCACAGATTTTTTAACATGTATTCATAGAAGATAAAAGATAAAATGGGTGTAAGGATAGAGCTCTTAAAGCTGATGGCTTGGGTTGGTTAATAAAGTTCATTTCACATAGATTAAAAAATAGTGTCAGATGGGGCCAGTGTTGTGGTATGGCAGATAAAGCCACCACCTGTCTTTTGTTCTAGTCCCTGTCTAGCCCACTTGGGGCCTCATTCCTTTGTAATCATAGCCTCTACTCTTACATCAATGGCTCTAATCCTGACCTGTGTGTATTGATTGTCCTCTGCTCCACTTAATGTTGTTCAGAATTTCTCTGCAGACAAACCCCTCTGCCTGCAAAAGTTGAGTGGCCTTTCTCCCAGTCTTGGTTGGGATCAGCTTTAAACCACTTCCATCAAACAATCTTCACAGGGGTCCAGAAATCCTCTTCATTTCTTCTCCTCTATGAAATCCTCTCATTACTTGGTTAATGCCACTCTTAGGATCATTGGTTGCTATTCTCATGCTGTCTTTTATACTACAGTGTCTGTTTAAGTGTTTACAGGAGTTGATAATGGAATAAACCAAGGCCTTCAGCAACACATGTCTTTCAAATAAATTAAAAAAAAAAAAAAGAACACTTTCTTAAGTTTATCTTCACCATATTCCTGTAGGTCATATCTGCAGTTTCTCAGAAGTTGGCACTGTCAACACTTAATAGTTCGCTGTTTCTTCTGTAACTCCCTTTTTAAAAAAAATTTATTTTATTTATTTGAAAGGCAAAGTTACAGACAGATGGAGAGGGAGAGAGATCCTTGATCTGCTGGTTTGCTCCCTGAATGTCCAGAACAGCTGAGGCTGGGCCAGGCTGAATCCGGAAGATGGAGCTTCTGGGTCTCCCACAAGGGTTCAGGGGCCAAGGACTTGAGCCATCTTCAGCTGTTTCTGCAGGTGCATTAGCAGGGAGCTGGATAGAAGTAGAGCAACTAGGACATGAACCGGCATCCATATGGGATGCCTACATTGCAGGCCACAGCTTTACCCACTATGCCACAGCTCCAGCCTCCATAACTCTCTTTACATTTGATTAAAATTTCACTTTATTCCTGGAGTTACCATTTAAAAAAATTTTTTTTAAGTTTTTATTTATTTGAACAAAAAGAGATCTTCCAGCCACTTTTTTACTCCCTAGATGTCCTCAACAGCCAGGGCTGGGATATACTAAAGCCAGGAGCCTAGAACTAAATCTGGATCTCCCATATGGGTGGCAGATATCCAAGTACTTGACCCATAACCTGCTGCCTAGGGTATGCATTAACAAGAAGCTGGAATGGAGAGCAGAACCAGACTCAAACCCAAGCACTTCTATATGGGATATAGGCATCCCGAGCAGCATCCTAGGACTTCAAATATCTGCCTCACTTTCTATTTCTTTGCTGTCCTGAGTTTTATTTTATTTTATTTATTTGAAAGGCAGATAGATATTCCATCCACTGTCTTACACCCTAAATGACTACAATAGCTAGGGCTGGCCCAGGCTGAAGCCAGAAGTCAGGAACTCTGAGTCTCCCATATGGGTGACAGAAAACCAAGCTTAGGCCTTTATCCACCACCTCTCGGGCATATTTACAGGAATCTGTATCAGAAGCATAGAGTAATTGGGACATGAGCCAGGCACTATGATACGGCATGGTGGGCATCCCAACTTGTACCTTAACTGTGTCTTCCTCTGCTGTGTTATCTTTGTTAGTCAGTTCCCTCTTTTGATTACCTATATTGTAAAATATTGCATGGGTTCCTCACTGAGAAACAGAGATGACACACCTACACACTTTGCTGTCTGTATGTGAACTGAATATATGCAGGAACCACTCAACTTTGAAAGAAGTGACAAGGTTGTTCACCAGTCATGGTATACATTGTTATTCATGGAGTGATCTGAGACCTAAGAAGATGTGAAATTTGTACTTTATACTATTAAAGTTAATAGACCATGGTAGCTGATACTCAAACCATGTTGGGGACCAGTATTATTTAAAATTTGGTAACTGAAAATTTTATATTTCAAAACCACACAACTATGTTATATGTATATTCACTGCAATTGAAAGCTCTTCCTGCAAGCTAGACATCCATTTGTCCCTTCTTCCCCACTCACTGCCCTTTTCCACTCAGCTGTGTGCCTTGGGAGGCAATCTCTAAGGACTATATACCCAGGTATCCATTCCAATACTTAATTGGGTTTGGTCTTTGTAAGGCACTAACAGGAGATATGCTGGAGGAAAAAGAGCAAGGCCAAGGTATTTCATTTTCTTTGCTGGACCTAGTTTTGGCCATGGCTGCTTCCCTTTCCTCAAAGCCACAGATTCCACCAAGCAGCAGATCACAACTCCTTTATACAACCACAGCTGCTTCTTGGCCATCAGTTGCTGGCTCTGAGGGGCTTCACCATCCCTTTCTGATTTCTTTAAAGCTCCCAGATCTTTGTTCAAGGCCTCTTCACAAAACTCTTCAAGGTTACTCCTTTTGAGTGTGCCTTAAGTTTCTTACCAGGATCCTGTTCAAAATACCATGTCACACTGTTTATGGAAAATTATATGTACAAATCCAAATAGCATATGAACTTAGAGGTCTGAAATGATATAAACAGTAACAGTTTTAACCATTTGCCTTTTTCTCATCTAATTTTAAAAATAGGTACATTACATATACTCAGATTATTTGGGTTTCAAAATACATTTTTTTTTCATTTAAATCTATTATAGAAATTTACAAGTTAACCATTCTACTTTTTAACATATTTGGTCAGATACATCTTTATATAAATGTTCTTATAAATTATTCTAACAAAGAAGAGTTTATAATCCAGCAACTCCCATTAAATACAACTGAATGGAGACAAGTGTCTGGAATTAAATGAGATTAGTTGTTGTCTTCTTTCTTAAATAAAGTAACACAGAACCTGCTTTATGTCTGAACAGACTGCTGCCTCTGGGCTGTCCCTGGACCCAATTTGGGAGAACTAACATTTCTTTGTACAGAAAATAGTTGACACCCATATACAGCTTTTAATACTGCTAACGTGATTGCCCATGGTCTTCACACATCCAACTTAGTATTTCCTTCAGAATCAGACCAAATTGTAAAAAGCATTAAAATGCCAGTTGTTTAATTCTTTTGTGTTCTCACTGCTGTCACCAGTATATTTTTAAAAGCAAGGCAACATCGTGGTGCTGAATGTGCAAAGGTACTTCCAAAAGTTTTTGGAAAATGGAATTAAAAGATGTTTCTTTTGGTGCAAGCTTTTTAAAACAAAGTCCATGCATATGAGCATGCATATGAGTTTCTAGAAAATGCCTATTATGAAAAAACTATGTACTGGGGCTGGCACTGTGGCATAGTAGGTGAAGATGTCACATGCAGTGCCAGCATCTGATGTGGGCAAGAATGGCACATGTACTTGGGCCCAGGCACCCACATTGGAGACCCGGATGAAGCTTCTGGATCCTGGCTTCAGCCTGGCCCAGCTCTGGTGTTGAGCAACTTGAAGAATGAACCAGCAGATAGAAGATTTGTCTCCCTCTCTCTGCCTCTGCCTTTCCCTCTCCATCTCTATAACTGTCTTTCAAATAAACAAATCTTTAAAAAAAAAGAAAAAACTATGTATGGATTTCATTAAGTACTGTTGTAAATATAAAATGGATTTTAAAAATGCCTATGTGGCTTTATCATTTGAAATACTGAAGGTTCAGCGCATTATGGTTTTCTATGTCTTCCTGGTTCAATTTAGGTAGGTTGCATGTGTCCAGGAATCTATCCATTTCTGATAGGTTTCCCTGTGTGCTGGCATACAAGTCCTTGTAGTAATTTCTGATGATTCTTTTTATTTCTATGGTGTCTGTTGTTACGTTTCCTTTTTCATCTCTGATTTTATTGATTTGGGTCTTTTCTTTTTTTTAGTTAGTTGGGCCAATGGGGTGTCAATTTTGTTTATTTTTTCAAAAAACCAGCTCCTTGTTTGGCTGATTTTTTGTAATTTTTTTGGATGCAATCCTGTTCATTTCTTCTCTGATTTTAATTATTTCTCTTCTTCTACTAGATTTGGGTCTGGTTTGCTGCAGATTTTCTAGATCCTTGAGATGAATTGAAAGCTCATCTATTTGCTGCCTTTCCACCTAGGCACCTATTGATATAAACTTTCCTCTTAACACTGCTTTTGCTGTATCCCATAAGTGTTGGTATGTTGTGCTGTTATCCTCATTTACTTCCAGAAAATTTCTGATTTCTCTTTTAATTTCTTCTATGACCCATTGTTCATTCAGGAGCATGTTGTTCAATCTCCATGTATTTGCATATGCTCTAGGGATTCCTGAGTTGCTAATTTCCAACTTCATTACTTTATGGTCTGAGAAGCAGCATCGTATGATTCTAATTCTTTTGAATTTGCTGAGACTTGTTTTATGGCCTAGTATGTGGTCAGTCCTAGAGAAGGTTCCATGTACTGCTGAGAAGAATGTAAATGCTTTATGTGTAGGATGAAAAGTTCTGTAGATATCTGTTAGATCCATTTGGGCTATAGTGTCATTTAAATCTACTGTCTCTTTGTTGATCTTCTGTCCTGTTGATCTGTATTTCTGAGAGTGGAGTATTGAAGTCCCCCAGTACTATTGTATTGGGGGCTAAGTCTCCCTTTAAGTCCCTTAACAAATCTTTTAAATAAAACGGTACCCTGTAATTAGGTGCATATACATTGATAATCATTATATCTTCCTGTTGAATTGATCCCTTAATCATTATATAGTGCCCCTCTTTGTCTCTCTTCACAGTTTTTGTGTTAAAGTTTATGTTGTCTGATATTAAGATGGCTACGCCTGCTCTTTTTCATTTCTGTTGGCATGGTATATCTTTTTCCAGCCTTTCACTTTCAGTCTGTATGCATCTTTGTTGGAAAGATGTGTTTCTTCTAAGAAGCAAATAGATGGGTTTTGTTCCTTAACCTAATCAGCCAATCTGTGTCTTTTAACTGGACAATTCAGGCCATTAACGTTCAATGTGACTATTTTTTTTGTGTGTGTGTGTGTTTTTTTTTTTTTTTTTTTATAAAGCTTTTATTTAAAGAATATAAATTTCCAAAGAACAGCTCATGGACCACAATGGCTCCCCCCACACACAACTTCCCTCCCTCCCCCCACCCTCCCCTTTTCCCGCTCCCTCTCCCCTTCCATTCACATCAAGATTCATTTTCAATTCTTTTTATACACAGGAGATCAATTTAGTACGTATTACGTAAAGATTTCAATGGTTTGCCCTCGCATAGAGACACAAAATGATAATACTGTTGGAGTACTAGTTATAGTATTAATTCACAATGTACAGCACATTAAGGACAGAGATCCTACATGATTTTTTTTTTTAAAATTGATTAATTGTCTATGCAATTTCCAGTTTAACACCAAGATTTTTTTTTTTCATTTGCAATTATCTTTATATAAAGAAGATCGATTCAATATATACTATGTAAGGATTTCATCAGTTTGCACCCACACAGAAACACAAAGTGTAAAAATACTGTTTCAGTACTAGTAATAGCATCACTTCACATTGGATAACACACTAAGGACAGATCCCCCATGAGACGCAAGTACACAGTGACTCCTGATGTTGATTTAACAATTTGACACTCTTGTTTATGGCGTCAGTAATCTCCCTAGGCTCTGGTCATGAGTTGCCGAGGCTATGGAAGCCTTTAGGGTTAGCCGACTTCGATCTTATTCCCACAGGGCCATAGTCAAAGTGGAAGTTCTCTCCTCCCTTCAGAGAAAGGTACCTCCTTCTTTGATGGCCCCGTTCTTTCCACTGGGATCTCACTCGCAGAGATCTTTCATTTAGGTCTTCTGTTTTTTCCAGAGTGTCTTAGCTTTCCATGCCTAAAATATTCTCATGGGCTCTTGAGCCAGATCCGAATGCCTTAAGGGCTGATTCTGAGGCCAGAGTGCTATTTAGGACATCTGCCATTCTATGAGTCTGCTGTGTATCCTGCTTCCCATGTTGGATCATTCTCTCCCTTTTTCATTCTATCAGTTAGTATTAGCAGACACTAGTCTTGTTTGTGTGATCCCTTTGGCTCTTAGACCTATCAGTGTGATCAATTGTGAGCTGAAATTGATCACTTGGACTAATGAGATGGCCTTGGTACATGCCACCTTGATGGGGTTGTATTGGAAACCCCTGGCACAATTCTAACTCCATCATTTGGGGCCGTTCCGATTGAGCCTGTCCCAAGTTTTACATCTCCTCCCTCTCTTATTCCCACTCTTATATTTCACAGAGATCACTTTTCAGTTAAAATTTATTGATAAATAGTAACTTTGCCCTGCCATTTGCCAAAGATATTTTCTAATATATGCTTTGAATTCCCTGTGATCTTTTGCTATGAGGTTACCGTCCTTTACCTTCTTTCATACTGATGACCGTGTTTCTGTGTGTAACACATCTTTAAGCATCTTTTGCAGGACTGGTCGAGTTTCAATTTCTTTCAATTTCTGTTTGCTATGAAAGGTCTTTATTTCACCTTCATTCAAAAAGGAGAACTTTGCAGGATATAATATTCTGGGCTGGCAGTTTTTCTCTCTTAGTACCTGGGCTATGTCTCACCATTCCCTTCTAAGCTTGTAGGGTTTCTGATGAGAAGTCTGCTGTGAGTCTAATTGGAGATCCTCTAAGAGTAATCTGACATTTCTCTCTTGCACATTTTAGGATCTTTTCTTTCTGTTTCACTGTGGTGAGTTTAATTACAACGTGTCATGGTGAGGATCTCTTTTGGTCGTGTTTACTAGGGGTTCTATGAGCTTCCTGTACTAGGATGTCTCTGTCCTTCTCCAAACCTGGGAAATTTTCTGCTAGTATCTCACTGAAAAGGCCTTCTAATCCTTTCTCCCTCTCCATGCCTTCAGGAACTCCTAGAACTCGAATGTTGGGTTTTTTAATAGTATCCTATAGATTCCCAACAATATTTTTTAGATTTCTAATTTCCTCTTCTTTTCTTTGTTTTGACTGTATATTTTCCTGTGCTCTGTCTTCTAAGTCCGATATTCTCTCTTCTGCTTCACCCATTCTGTTTGTAAGGCTCTCTAATGTGTTTGTCATTTGATCTATTGAATACCTCATTTCATTATGATTTCTCATCACTATCAGAGTTTCATGTTCTACTAGTTGCTTCATTTCATTTTGATTCCTCCTTAATATTTCATTTTCACGAGAGAGATTTTTCAATCCTGTCTAGTAAGGATTTCTGTAGTTCAAGATTTGTTTTTGAGAACTTCTTAATGTTCTTATCAATTTTTTGAAATCTGCTTCTTGCATTTCTTCTATCTCGTCATCTTCATAATCTTGAATTGGGGTGTCTTTATCATTTCATTGCATCAGAGTGTCTTCCTTGTTCTTGTTACCTCAGTTTCTGCGTTTGTTTGGCATTGTGTAGATATTCTTTGGTTTATTTGCTGTGGTGTTTTTTCTTGTTATACTATGACTCTAGATTAAGTGGACTGTCTGCTTTTAATGGAGCCTTAGAGGGTTGAGATGGGTGTGGCCTGAGAGCTCTGTTTGGTTCCTCAGGGTTAAGGGTGTGCCAAAGGTGACACTCCCAGGTTAAGCGTGGTAAATCTCTCTTTCTTTCTTTCTTTCTTTCTTTCTTTGATTCAAAAGGGAAGTAATTCTGCAGAGCTGAATGGAATTGGAAATAGTTAGCAGGCGAATGATATACCCACAGGAGCCAGAGATCAGAAGCTCTTTCCCAAGGATCACACAGGGCATCTGTGCTGCCCTCAGTGTGGGCTCAAATTCTGCTGCAGTCTCCCACTGGGTTGCCAAGGTTACCAAATTGTAGCATCTCCAGAGAGTACTCACCTGAATTCCGTGAGTTCTCTCCCCTACCATCTCTTTTTTCACAGTCTCAGTTCATTAGCACCTCACATTCACTAAGTCCTAATCTCCTGTTATTTCACACACCCCCCAGTCAGGTTTTTCTGCTAGACTCAGGGCCGATGCAGACTCTAGGTCTCCCTGCTTATGACGTATGTCCAAAATGGTGCCTGCTCTTTGTCTTGCTCACCTTTGAGAGGTGAGCGGAGAGAGAGAAACTTGTGTCCGTATTGGTCACTTTTTTTATTTTCCTCTCTCTTCTAGTTAGCCTGGTGAACATTTCCCCATGGGGTTTCAAGCTTCGTTCCCTCAAGTCTCCTCTTTCCACTTCCCCACCAGTGTCTCGGACTACTGAGGTTCGGCTCACCTCGCGTTCCAGCGCTGGTGTGTTGAGTCTGCCGCTGGTGTCCCGAACTGTGGGCTCTCCACGCAGGTCCACTGTGAATCACTAGTTCCGGAAGAGTTTCCTCTGCTGTTTCTTCCCCTACTCTTCCTTGAATCTACAGTATCTCCACTTTTATTAAACTGTCTCTCCCTGGACTATCAGTGTGCTCCCTTCCTATTCCGCCATCTTGCTGCTCTCAACAGTGTGTTTCTATGGAAGGATGTACTCATGAAAATGTTAACAAATATTTCTGTCATACAATTGGAGGTCCTTTTTATTATTTTTGTTTCTCTGTATTTCTGCTTTTCTTCTGTGAATGTATATTACTAGAAATTGGTGAAATTATACTTCACTAAAATAGGAATCTGATTTTTTGCCTCCTGATGTACAGCAAATATCCAAATTAGGAATTCCATTTCCACTTAATACTTAAAAAAAAAAGATTATTTATTTGAAAGACAGTTACAGAGAGGAAGAGATAGAGAGCAGGGTCTTCCCTCTACTGGTTCGCTCCCCAGATGGCTGCAATAGCTGAAGCTATGCCAATTCAAAGCCAGGAGCCAGGAGCTCCTTGGTCTCCGATGTGGGTGCAGGGGCCCAAGCACTTGGGCCATCTTCTAATGCTTTCCCAGGCCATAGCAGAGAACTAGATAAGAAGAAGAGCAGCCAGGACTCAAACTGGCACCCACATGGGATGCTGGCACTGCAGGCAGTGGCCTTACCCCCTGTGCCACAGCACAGGCCCCTCCACTTTATACTTTTATATCACTTTGTGCTTCATGTATTTCAATATCATTGCATGTTACTCTGAAAATTGTATTTGTATTCATGTACTGCCTCCATTATTAGGTTCTAAGTTTTTAAAAACCCCATCTGCAGACATAGTTGCCCACTGTAGGATACCCCAAAAATAGGATGGAAGGAAGGACTGAATGAGCAGGACTGGCACAGAAGGAATCTAGGGCAGCCCAGACCACTACAGTGCTTTGTTCCTGTTAACTAGAAACGTAAGAGCAACAAAACCTACATACACCATGCCCTGGGACATTTCTAGCTGAAGTGACACCATGAAGCATACTGTCCTTGTTGTCTCTGCCACATACTGTTCAACTAAATGCTTTCTAAAAAGCTGCCATAGTTCATACAGTCCTCTCTGGAACGGCTGAGACCAGCCTGGGCCCTCTGTGTGTGTGTGTGTGGGGGGGTGTTTTAATTACTGCAGAATAGCTTGTATATAAGTCAGAAAAATGTTCCACTTGGCTGCAGCTAAACTGCTTGTAAATGCATCTTCTGAGTAGCTTGTCAACAAAACATTATGCTCTGCCTGGGATGAGTCTCCTGGGGCTGGTAAAAGATTCGATGGTCAACCCACACGCCTATGCTGCCTGCCACAACTGCACATGAAGAGTATGAAGGTGTGTTACATCTTCAAGAGTAGGATATGAAATTTTCTCCTTCAATCTCAAGTCAAAGAGATGGGTTTTATCTCTCTTTGAAACACAGGGTGATTATTGGACCCTAACAGAGGAAACGATTTATACCTGTTGAGTTTCAAAAGCCTTCTGAAGAAAAGAGTTGTTTCAAAGTCTTCAGCATGATCCAATGTGCCTGGTCCCCTAAAATAAAAGTTCCCTGAGAAGCAGGGGTTTTTATCTGTTTCATTCCCTGAGGTATCACTAGTATCTACTACAGTACCCAACACAGAGTAGGTTTCCAGTACATATTTGTTGCATGATTGGATAAATGAATGAATGACACTAGGTTTGGGGATATCTGAGATTTTAGGAGCACAGGACAATTTATAATGTACAAATAATCCTTCCCTGTAGACTACTAAAGTTTATCATTCTAAGCTCAGAAGTTAATCCACTTATCTTAAGGTTCTTATTTTACTTAAAAGGAACATTCCATGTGCATTGGATAAGAGAATAAATCAGTATATTATTGAAATGCAATTTGGCAGTTTAAGAATATGTAAAATGGGATCAGCACTGTGGCGTAGTGGGCTAAACCTCTGCCTGTGGTGCCAGCATCCCATATGAGAACTGGTTTGTATCCTGGTTGCTTCTCTTCTGATCTAGCTCTCTGCTATGGCCTGGGAAAGCAGTGGAAGATGGCCCAAGTGTTTGGACCCCTGTACCCATGTGAGAGACCTGGAAGAAGCTCCTAGCTGCTGGCTTTGGATTGGCCCAGCTCCAACCATTGCAGCCATTTGAGGAAAATGAACTAGCAGCAGCACCGTGGCTCAATAGGCTAATCCTTCACCTTGCGGCACCGGCACACCAGGTTCTAGTCCTGGTCGGGGCACCAGATTCTGTCCCAGTTGCCCCTCTTCCAGGCCAGCTCTCTGCTGTGACCAGGGAGTGCAGTGGAGGATGGTCCAAGTGTTTGGGCCCTGCACCCCATGGGAGACCAGGAGAAGCACATGGCTCCTGCCATCGGATCAGCACAGTGCGCCGGCCGCAGTGGCCATTGGAGGGTGAACCAATGGCAAAGGAAGACCTTTCTCTGTCTCTCTCTCTCACTGTCCACTCTGCCTGTCAAAAGAAAAAGAAAGAAAGAAAAGAAAATGAACTAGCAGATAGGAGACCTTTCTCTCTCTTCTTTCTGTAACTCTACCTTTCAAATAAATAAAATCTTTTAAAAAAATATGTAAAATATTCACAGCCTAGGACAAGCCATTACAGAAATTTATCCTCCAGAAACACACACACACACACACACACACACACACACAAAGATGTTAATTGCATTGCTGCTTCTAATAAGAAAGAAGGAATAAATAACCTAACCTAATTACCCATGGGTAGGGGATCAGTTAAGGGGAAGAAATTGAACAACTAAGTCTCATCTCCCATTGGTCAAAAACTCTTTGGGGCCTTTCCTCCCTCTCTCCAGGGTACTATTGAGAGGCGTTAGCTCATTTCTCAGTAGGGAACACAGGGAAGCCTGAGAGCCACTTGAGACAGAAGATACCATTAGGTGGCTCAGAGCCCAAGTGGATCTGGAAGGGGAAACAGGTGAGCCTGGGAGTATTTTAAGAGATACTCAAGAACATCTGATCTAATTGTATTTTTTTTTAAAGAATGCTTATCTTTTTGAAAATGCTGGAATGTATAGGGGAACCAAATTACTCCACTGAGAGATTATTGGAACTCGTAAGAGAGTTTAACAGACTTGCAGGATATAAAATCAACACACAAAAATCAATAGCATTTATATCCACAAACAATGTCATGGCTGCAAAAGAACTTGTAAGTTTAGTCCTATTCACAATAGCTACAAAAAATCTAAATACCTTGGGGTAAATTTAAACAAGGACATGAAAAATCTACAATGAAAATTACAAAACATTAAGCAATTAAGTAGAAGAAGACACAAAAAAATGGTAAAATGTTCCATGTTCATGAGTTGGAAAAATTAGTATCATTAAAATGTCCATACTACCCAAGGCAATTTAAAGAGTCAATGCAATTCCAATTAAAATACCAAGGCCATTCTCAAATCTAGAAACAAAAATATCATAAAGTTCATATGTAAACACTAAGACCCTGAAGAGTTACAGCAATTTTAAACAATAAAAGCAAAGATGGAGGCATTACAGTATCAGATTTCGAGACATATTCTAGCATTATGATCAAAATAATCTGGTAGTCACAAAAATAGACATACAGACCAATGGAACAAATTAGACACCCCAGAAATTAATCCACACATCTGTAGCCAACTAATCTTTGACAAATGAGCTGAAATCACTCCCTAGAGAAATAACAGTCTCTTTGACAAATAGTGTTGGGAAAACTGGGTCTCTGCATGTAGAAGTATGAAACTAGACTCCTATCTTACCCCGTATACAAAAATCAGCTCACAATGGATCAAGGGTCTAAACCCAAGATCTGAAACCATCAAATAATTAGAAGAAAACATGGGGAAATTCTGCAAGACATTGGCATAGGGAAGAATGCCTTGGAAAAGACCCCAGAAGCACAGGCAATAATGACAAAAAAAAATAGAGAAAAGAGATTACATTTTTAGGAAGCTTCTGAACAGCAAAGGAAATACTCAACAAATTGAAGAGGCAACTAAGAGAATGGGAGAAAATATTTGCTAGCTCTACATCTGATAAAGGATTAATAGAGTATATAAGGAGCTCAAGAAACTCAACAAAACAAACAATCCAGTTAAGAAATGGGCTAAGGCCAGAGCTATGGCATAGTTGGTTAAGTCTCCACCTACAGTGCCAGCATTCCATAGGTGCACCTGTTTGAGTCCCGGCTGCTCCACTTCTGGTCCAGCTTCATGCTGATGGCCTGGGAAATCAGTAAAAGATGGCCCAAATGCTTGGTCTCCTGGACCTGTGTGGGAGACCTGGAAGAAGCCCCTGGCTCCTGGCTTTGGAATGGCTCAGCTCCGGCCATTGTGGCTATTTGGGGAATGAACCAGTGGATGGAAGATCTCTCTCTCTCTCTCTCTCTCCCTCTCCCATCTCTCCTCTCTTTCTGCAACTTTGTCTCTCAAATAAATAAATCTTTGTTTAAAAAAAAAAGAGGGGGGTGGTGCTGTGGCACAGTGGGTTAATGCCCTGGCCTGAGGGGCTGGCATCCCATATGGGTGCCGGTTCTAGTCTCTGCAGCTCCTCTTCCAATCCAGCTCTCTGCTATGGCCTGGGAAAGCAGTCAAAGATGGCTCAAGTCCTTGTGCCCCTACACCCACAAGGGATACCCAAAGGAGGCTCCTGGCTCCTGGCTTCAGATTGGCATAGCTCTGGCCATTGTGGCCAGCTGGGGAGCGAATCAGCAGATGGAAGATCTCTCTCTCTCTTTCTGCCTCTCCTTCCCTCTCTATGTAACTCTGACTTTCAAATAAATCAATAAATCTTTTAAAAAAAGAAAAATAATGAAATCCTGTCTTCCACAACAAAATAAATGCAATTGGAGACCATTATACTCAGTCAAATAACCCAGTCCCAAAAAGACAAATATATTTTCTCTGATTTGTGGTAACTAATATATAGAGTACCAAAATAATGTGTATGAGTGAAATTAATATAAGATTTGACTATTGTTTATAGCCCTTGTCTACAATTCTAAGGAACAGTAGTTTTCCTTTTTTTTAAGATTTAATTATTTATTTGAAAGAGTTACACACATAAAGAAGAAGAGGCAGAAAGAGAGTCTTCTATCTGCTGGTTCACTCTCCAGTTGGCTGCAATGGTGGAGCTGTGCCAATCTGAAGCCAGGAGCCAGGAGCTTCTTCTGGGTCTCCCACACAGGTGTAGGCACCCAAGCATTCCACCGTCTTCTTCTGCTTTCCCAGGCTTTAGGAGAGAGCTGGATCAGAAGTAGAGCAGCTGGGACCTGAACCGGCACCAATATGGGATGCCAGCACAGCAGAGGGCGGCTTTACCTGCTATGCCACAGTGCCAGCCGCGGCACAGTGATTTTTCTACTTACTACTTGTTGAGTTCTTTGTTTAGTGGAGAATTAAGCTTGTGATTATAAAGTAAACTAAAACTATGTAATTGCAAAAATTAAAAGAAAAATAGGAAATAGGAGAGAGGGTGGAAGCACGAGAGGGAGAGTAAGATGGGAAGTAGCAGTATGTTCTTATGTAAATATGAATCACATGAAATTTTTTCCCTTTATATAAATAAATTAAAGAAAAAGAAATATGGGAGAAGTTGTTTTCCAAATAATTCAGATGATGGGGTTATACAGCCAACAAGATTAAGCATGAGCCAACAATTATTGTACTATGTGGTAGAAACATGGAAGTGTATCATTCTCTACACTTTCTTATATATTTAAACGTTTTCATATTTTCCCAAGTTTGTTCCTTTGTTCCTTAGAACATTTTTAGTCTCCCCAAGGTCCAATTTTTCTTAAGGTTTTTATTTATTTGAAAGGCAGAGTGAGATAGAGAGAGAAAAACTGATCTTCCATCTGCTGGTTCATACCCTAAGGGACTGCAACAGCCAGGGTTGGGACATGCTGAAGCCAGGAAACAGGGACTCCATCTAGGTGTCGCATGTGCTTAGCTGTCCCAAGTACTTGAGCTGTCATCTTCTGCATTCCAGGTGCAGCTAGGTTAGAAGTGGAAAAGCTGAGACCTGAACCAGCACTCTGATATGGAATGTGGATGTCCACACCCATCCCCAAGTTCTAATCCATCAATATAAATTAGAGTAAGCCAAGAGATAGAAGTGTGAAAAGAAATCAACCAAATCAAAGCAGAAAATTGCATGTGCCAACTGGGTGATGTAATATTTCCAGAGTTCAGGAAAAGGAGGGAGAACCACAGGTTGGGCACTCAAAAAGACTCACAGAGCAGGGACAGTAATGAGACAGGTCTAATAACAGATGCATAATTCCATTTTGTTAAAGGGTCTATGAAAATGGGAGTACTGACTGGATCAACACTACTTGGATCCTTGTAGCATATTCCTTAGGAAATGGATTCCTAGTACATTGACATTTGCTGTTTGGGCTTCCTCAAAAACTCTGAAAAAAGACAAGACTCAGGTCACAGTTTCTACCAGCACATAATATTCTGTCTCTCCTGCCATGTGGCAGTTATGATATCGCTGATAATACTGATCTTCCACTACTCTTGAGTGCTAGCCCTGGATACAGCAGAGTTGCAGAACACTTCAGCAGATAGTAGTGTGTGGTTGTGCTAGATGGAGGGAGCCTAATCAGCCTTCCTCAGTGCAGGATACATAGTATGGTGGGGTTCTCATTGGCTGGGCACTCATGAGCATTTGAAGCACTCTGCCTTCTCACCTCTGTTTTCTACCCTGCAATATCCTTCCAACATGTTCACTATTAACTCTGCTTGACTGCCCTGTGGCACTCGCCATTGACAATGATTCGTTCTAAAATCTCCTCTTTTGGCTTTTTAGGTTCTATTGCTTTGCCTGTTTTTTTCTCAGTCTCTTCATGGCATTTTCCTCTTCAGCCTCTCCTTAAACATCCGCATTCCCCTGGGTTCCATGTATGGATCTGTTTTCTTCATCATGTGCTCTTGGGTGATCTCATTTACTTAAAGACTTCCCCAACATCTCTTCTGAGGATTTTTCAATCGGTATTGGCTGCCCAAATCCCTCTTTCCTAAACCTAATGAAGAAAATAAAAGCTTCTGACTTCAACATATCTTTTTTCACAAAGTTTTTTTTAATAAAATCCTTTTGCTTTATAATGTACTTTAAATATGTTTTAGTTAAAACCTTAAAGCTAAATATCTAGGCCTTAAATGAACAGAAAATATCCAGCATATAATCCTTTGAACAAAGCAGTTTCTCATTGTAAATCAGTGAAATCACACTTTGTGTTTTCTTAGAAAAAGTCCAACTTCACTTTTCAATTCAAACAAATGTGGTGATATTTGCTTCAAAAAATAACCTAGCAGCAAGTGTTTGGCACAACAGTAAAGACAGTGCTTGGGACACTGACACCCCATACTGGAGTGCATGAATGCAAGCCCCTACTCCACTTCTGATTCTAGCTTCCTGTTAATGTGCACCCTGGGAGGAAGCAGATGATGGCTTAAGTAGTTGGGTGCCTGCCACTCATGTGGGAGACCCAGATTGTGTTCCTGGCCCCCAGCTTTAGACTGTCAGCCCTAGCTGTTGTAGACATTTAGAGGGTGACCAATGGATAGAAGATCTCTCTGTGTGTCTTTCAAATAAATAAAAAATAAAATTTAAGCAAAAAAATGTCTAACAAGAGCATCTAAAGATTTAACAAACGGGCTGGTGTCATGTTGTGGTGTAGTAGGTTATGCCACCACCACGATACCAGCACCCCATTTCGGCGCCACTTTGTGAGCTGGCTGCTCCATTTCTAATCTAGCTCCCTGCTAATGCACCTGGGAAAACAGTGGAAGATGGCCCAAGTCCCTGGGCCCCTGCAGCACTCACATAGGAGACCCGGATTAAGCTCCTAGCTCCTGGCTTCAGTGTTGCAGTTGATTTCTTCTGAGATGATTCATTCTGAGAGGAGGAGTGTGTTGGGAGCAAGAGGCACGGAGTCACCACACAGACCCTGGGAGTCGGGTGAAAGCGGGCCTGAGGTGAGCAGCCTGCAGACTCATTTCAGTTGCTACAGCTGCTTATGTAGCCAATCCGATCAAGGGGCAATCTATGCCCTAACCAATCACAGCCTGTTACCAGGCAGTTCCCAAAGCCATCCAAACACAGCCTGTTGCCAGTCAGGCTCTTGTCGCTAGGCAGTTTCTGAAACCATCCAATCTCGGCCTGCCATCAGTCAGGCTCTGTTGTCATGTGGTTTCTGAAGCCATCCAATCATGGCCTGTTGCCAGGCAATTTCTGTTGTCAGTGGCCATCTTGGCATGACCTTCTCACCTCAGTGGCCATCTTGGCATGACCTTTTCACTTCATTCCACCACATTCCCCCCTTTTTGTTTATTTTTGAGCAACAAGAGGCATGATTCTTGGTCATACCATTGTTGACCCCGTTTCCATGTGGTCTCCATATGCGGCTGTGCCTGTCTCGGTTGTCCCCCAGGGGATCTTACCCGTCATTGACTAACCAGTGCTCAAAATGAGAGACCACAAGAGTGATCGCTCAGATAGGGGTAGGAATGAGAAATAATGGTTATCAGGAATGGCATGACCACACACAGGCTGTGGACCATTTGAGTGGCTGACCAGAGCTAGTGGGGTACAAAACAGTAACAGATATGGCTATGGGCAGTTTCTCAGGGTAGGATGATAGGGCAGGTGCATCTGCTAACAAGGTGGATTTTCAGTCTTGTTCATCTGGTTCTGGTTGGCTGTCAGTTGCAGGCTTGATGTTTCTGGCTGGTACCCAAATGGGCTGTTCCGCATTCTCTGGAAAGACACAAGCATATCCTTGACCCTTGGTTAGCAGAGGGTGTGGTCCTTTCCATTCTCCTGTCAGGGGGGTCTTTCCATCTAACCACAGGGGCTGGGGTCTGGGATGGAAAGGATCTCTAGTGTTTATAAGCTGGGCTGATCCCTTTGGATTCAAAAGTAAGAAAATTGATAGTGAAAAGGACTTCAGTTAAAGCAAGCTGTGGGTCTGGGGGCATATGATTGTTTTTCTGTCTTTGTAAGAGATCTTTAATTGTCCTATGAGTTCTTTCAATGATTGCCTGTCCCTGTGGGTTGTATGGGATACCTGTGGCAGACTGTATGTTCCAGGACCTCAGGAAGGAATTAAATTCCTGTGATGTATATGCTGGCCCATTATCAGTCTTTATGGTCCATGGGACACCAAGGACCAGCATGGCTGATTTAACCACCTTTATCACATTTCTAGCCTTTTCTCCAGATTCGGCTGTTGCAAATACACCCTTTGAACAAGTATCTACCACCACATGGACAAACTTAAGTTTACCAAAGGAGTTAATGTGGGTGACATCCACTTGCCAGAGCTTATTAGGAGCAAGGCCTCGTAGATTCACTCCTGCTTGTTGCAGTAGGCCTAATGGGGCAAGGGGTGCACAATTCTTGCAAGAGTGCACTAGGTGTTTGTATTGGCTCTTTGTTATCTCTGGGAAAAGCAATTTTATGTTGCTTGCTGACATATGAAATTTTTTGTGTAAAATACAGGCTTGCTCTAGGTGTCCAATGGAAGCTGTGTTGCAGGAGATAAGATGATCAACCTTTCTGTTGCCTTGGAAAATAAAGCCAGGTAACGCAGTATGTGATCTTACATGTGAGATATACCATGGGTGTTTTCTGTTCTCAGCTCTTTAAGTGTTGTGAACATCTGGTCAATTGGCTTATTGGTCAGGTTAAAGACTGCAAAAGGGATCGTCTTTGCTACCTGTACTGAGTATTTGCTGTCTGAAAATATATTTACCGGACCATCTTGGCTAAGGAGTAGAACCTTAATTATTGCCCTTATTTCTCCCAACTGTACTGATCCCCCATGGAGTTCCACATGGATCTAATCTTTTTCTGTTAAAGATTTGATCACTATTCCAAACAGTGACTTGTTGTTGTCCGTAAATGCACATGGTGCCATGGGTATAGGTTGATTAGCAGGGAAAGCATGTTTTGGATAGTCTATTTCTAAGGTTTGTAGCATCTGGAGTAGCCTGTCCGCTGACAGATGATTGTCAACCTGTCCTGGGAAATTTATAATTAAAGTTTGAAAGAGCGTGTTATTCTGCATCAATGTTGGCAGTTCTAATTGTGATAGTGGTAGGACCACTATGTCTGGCTCTGTGTTAAATATCTTATTGGTATAATATCTTTTTTTTTTTTTGACAGGCAGAGTGGACAGTGAGAGACAGAGACAGAGAGAAAAGTCTTCCTTTTGCCGTTGGTTCACCCTCCAATGGCTGCCACGGCTGGCGCTCTGTGGCCAGTGCACCGCACTGATCCGATGGCAGGAGCCAGGTGTTTATCCTGGTCTCCCATGGGGTGCAGGGCCCAAGCACTTGGGCCATCCTCCACTGCACTCCCTGGCCACAGCAGAGAGCTGGCCTGGAAGAGGGGCAACTGGGACAGAATCCAGCACCCCGACCAGGACTAGAACCTGGTGTGCCGGCGCCACAAGATGGAGGATTAGCCTAGTGAGCCGTTAAGGTATATCTTAATTTAAGTCCCATCATAAGGATGGCGTCTACTTTGTTTACTATTTTACAACAATCACTCCAGGTTATGTGCATCCAAAAAAGTCTTCCGTGTTGTTGCCAAATAACTCCTAAGTGGGCCTTGAGGGTAGATATGGTTATTGCAAATAGAGGCACCTCAGTGGCCATCTTGGCATGACCTTTTCACCTTCTCATTCCACCACACTTCAGCTTGCCCCAGCCCCAGCTATTGTGGGCATTTGGGGCAGATAGAGGATTCTCTCTCTCTCTCTCCCTCTCTCTCTTTGTAATTCTTTGTAATTCTTTCAAATAAAATAAATATATCTTTTTAAAAATGTAACAAACTTAATAAACAAGTCTAACAAAAAATAATCCAGCCAGCACTGTGACTGGTACCAGTTTGTGTCCTGGATGCTCTACTTCCAATCCTGCTCACTCTAATGGCCTGGGGAAAGCAGTGGAAGATGGACCAAGTGTTTGCACCCCGATCACCCAAATGGGAGACCCAGTTGAAGCTCCTGGCCATTGTGGCCATCTGAGTAATAAATCAGTAGATGGAAGATCTCTCTGTCTCTCCCTCTCTCTCTCTCTGACTTTCAAATAAATTAATTTTTTAAAAAATGAGTCTAAAATCCACAGGGAGGGGGCTGGCACCATGGTACAGTGGGTTAATGCCCCGGCATGCAGTGCCGGCATCCCATGGGTGCCAGTTTAAGTCCTGGCTGCTCCACTTCCAATACAGCTCTCTGCTGTGGCCTAGGAAAGCTCTGGCCATTGCAGCCTTTTGGGGAGTGAACCAGTGAATAGAAGACCCCTCTCTCTCTCCCTGGCTCTACCTCTCTCTATGTAACAATGTCTTTCAAATAAATAAAATGAATCTTTGGGGCTGGTGCTGTAGTGCAATGGGTTAATGGGTTAACACCCTGGCCTGAAGCACCGGCATCCCATATGGATGCCAGTTCGAGACTCAGCTGCTCCACTTCCGATCCAGCTCTCTGCTATGGCCTGGGAAAGCAGTGGAAGATGGCCCAAGTCCTTGTGCCCCTGCACCCATGTGGGAGATCTGGAAGAAACTCCTGGCTCCTGTCTTTGGATGTGTGCAGCTCCAGCTATTGTGGCCAATTGGGGAGTGAACCATTAGATGGAAGACCTCTCTCTCTCTCTCTGCCTCCTCTCTCTGTGTAACTCTGACTTTCAAATAAATAAATAAATCTTAAAAAAATAAAATCCACAGGGCAAAACATTTACAGGGATTAAATTTATATGCAGTTTCTCATTTTTAAAAATATTTATTTATAATTTGAGACACAGCAAAATAAAGATTTTAAAAATCCAATATAGGTAGTATTATGGTTTACTCTCCAAATGCCTGCAATGGCCAGGGGGATGCCAGATCAAAGCCAGGAACCAAATCTGGGTCTTGAACACAGGCGGCATCATTGTTGTATGCATTAGCTGGAAGCTGGAATCAGGAGCAGAATTAGGACTTGAACCTATGCACTCTAATAAAGGTCATGGGCAGCCTATCTGGTATTTTAACTATTAGGCCATACCTGCCCCTTCCTCCATTTCTTACTGTATAATACAGCATGAAGTATATTTAAAATGATAGGTTATTAAGAATTGAGGAGTATTATAAAAGTTAAAAGTAAATAGATTAGTCAATGTTCTCCAGAGCCAGGCATATTGGAATGGCAGGATAGATAGATGAAGGGAGTGGGGGAGAAAATTTATGAGAAATTGGCTTAATCAACAATGAAGGATGCCATCTACAAGCTGGAGAGCCAGGAGAGCTGCTGTGTAAAGGCCTGAGGACCAGGGCAACTGATGGTATAAATCCCATCGTAGGATGAGAAGAGAACCTTAGTTCAAGCAGGCAGGCAGGACAAAGGGGCAAATTCTTGTTCCTCCTTCCTATACCTTTTTTTTCTATTCAGTTCCTTAACAGATTTGACTTTGTGTGCCCACACTGGGGAGGCATTATCTACGTGGAAGAGCCTGCTGATTTAAAAGTTAATCTCTTCCAGAAAAACAGGCAACCAGAAATAATGGTTGTTTTTTTTTTGACAGGCAGAGTGGACAGTGAGAGACAGAGACAGAGAGAAAGGTCTTCCTTCCTTTTTGCCGTTGGTTCACCCTCCAATGGCTGCCGTGGCCGGCCCGCTGCGGCCGGTGCACCGCGCTCATCCGATGGCAGGAGCCAGGTGTTTATCCTGGTCTCCCATGGGGTGCAGGGCCCAAGCACTTGGGCCATCCTCCACTGCACTCCCTGGCCACAGCAGAGAGCTGGCCTGGAAGAGGGGCAACCGGGACAGAATCCGGAGTCCCGACCGGGACTAGAACCAGGTGTGCCGGCACCGCAAGTTGGAGGATTAGCCTAGTGAGCCGCGGCGCTGGCCAGAAACAATGTTTAACCTCATCACCCCCATGACTCACAGGAGTTGACACATAACATTAACCATCAGAGAACGTGTGTGTGTAATTCTGGTGTTCAGCTTTTGGGAAAACTTTAGTAAGAATTATATAAAAATAAAGGGGTGGGCATTTGGCAGAGCAGTGAAGGTGTTGCTTGGGATGACCACATCCCACATCAGAGTGCCTGGGCTCAAGTCCTGACCCTGCTTCTGGTTCTAGCTTCCTGCTGATGTACACGCTGGAAAGCATCTGGTAATAGCTCAAGTAGTTAGATCTCTGCTACCCATAAGGATTGAGTTCTGGGCTCCTAAGCTTTGAACTGACCCAGCCCTAGGATACTGTGGGCATCTGGAAAATGAATCAGCAATTGGGAGACCTCTGTCTCTGTCTACCTTTCAAATAAAATGAATAAAAAATTAGAAAAAATCCCATCATTCCTACTGTTCTCATCACTTATTTTGTTAGACATCATGTTCATTCTTTTCCTGTGTAATTAGAAAGGCCTGTACGACCAAAAGCCAATCAGCAGCTAGCAAGTAACTAATTTTTGTTAATAAGAAATAGAGGGGTGAGTGTTGTGGTAAGCAGGTTAAGCCATCGCTTGGTACCCCTACATCCCATATCAGAATGCCTGGATCCTGGTTCAAGACCTGGCTACTTGGCACTTCTAATCCAGCTTATTGCTAATGCATCTGGGAAGCAGTGAATGATAGCCCAAGTGCTAGGATTACTACTACCCATATGAGATACCTTGTTGGAGTTCCAGGTTCCTGGCTTTGGCCTGGCCTAGCCTCTGCTATTGTGGGCATTTGATGAGTGAACCAACAGACAGAATCTCGCTCGCTCTCGCTCTCACTTGCGCTCTCTCTCTCTCTCTCTCTCTCTCACATGCGTGCGTGCATGTGCACACACACACACACAGCCTCTCAAACAAACAAATAAATAAATCTTTTTAAAAAATAGAGAGAGGTTCAGGTGTTGTGGTACAGCAGATCCAAGCTGCCATTTGGAACAACCACTTCCCATATCAGAGTGCCTGTGTTCAAGTCATGCCCCTGCTTTTTTTTTTTTTTTTTCTTAAAGATTTATTTGCCAGCACTTCAGGCCAGGGCATTAACCCGCTATGCCACAGAGCCGGTCCTCTGCCTCTGCTTCTGATCCAGCTTACTCCAAATGCACACCCTGGGAGACAGCACATGGTGGCTCAAGTACTTGGGTCCCTGCCACCCACATGGAAGACCCAGATGGAGTTCCAGGCTCCTGGTTTTTGCCTGGCTCAGCCTTGACTGTTGCAGGCATTTGAAGAGTGAACCAGCAGATGGAAGATCTCTCTTTCCGCCATTCAAATAAAAATTTTAAAAACAAGTGGAACCTAGCAGAAATACTTTAATAATAAAAAATATAATATATTACATAATTATGAGAATTGACTGCATTGGAAGAAACTATTTCATAATATAATTTGCTAGGTATCTTAATGACTATTGCACATTACCCAAAATAATCCTGAAAATGTTTAATCTGCCAGTTTTATTCAATGCAAACTGAAGTGTCAGAATCCTAGAAACTATTAGTTAGATTTTTAAAATTTATTTGAAAGGCAGAGTTACAGGAGAGAGGAAGAGACAGAAAGGTTTTCATTTGCTGGTTCACTCCCTAAATGGCTACAACAGCCTGGGCTGGGCCAGGCCAAGCCAGGAGCTTCTTCTTGGTCCCCGACATGGGTGCAAGCACTTGGACTGTCTGCTGCTTTCCCAGGCACATTAGCAGAGGGCTGGATCAGAAGTGGAGCAGTCAGGACATAAACCAGTGCCCAAGTGGGATGCCAGCCTCACAGAGGGCAGCTTTCCTGCTGTGCCACAACACTGGCCCTTAGAATTTTTTTTTTTAAAGATTTATTTATTTGAGAGGCAGAGTCACATACAGAGGTGGAGACACAGAGAGGTCTTCAGTCTGTTGGTTCACTCCCCAGATAGCCATTACTGCCAGAGCTGGGCCCATCTGAAGTCAGGAGCGAGGAGCTTCTTCCAGATCTCCCCTGTGGGGGCAGGGGCCCGGGCACTTCCCAGGCCACTAGCAGGGCAGAGAAGCAGCCAGGACATGAACTGGTGACCATGTGGGATACCGGCAATGCAGGTGGAGCCTTAACCTGCTACACTGTGGTGCTGGCCCTTAGAATTTTTTTAAGAGCTATTTACTTGAAAGGGAGAGAGAGAGAGAGAGAGAGAGAGAGAGAGAGAGAGAGAGAGAGAGAGAGATCTGCTGGTCCGCTCCCTAAATGAGGTAGGAACTCCATCTGGTCTGCCACATGGGTGGCAGGGACCCAAGCACTTGAGCCATTTTCTGCTGCTTTCAAGGCACATTAGCAGGGAGCTAGATGGGAAGTGGGCAGCTGGGACATGAACCCATGGCATATGGGATGACAGCATCATAGACAGCAGATTAACCCATTGTTCTACAATGCCAGCCCCAAATTATTATTATTTTCCCTAAGAATGAGTCTTTTTGAGAAGATGAGGCAAAACCTGGTTAGCAAGCTGTTCCTTTGGGAATTCTTGGTGCACTATAGCTGTGAACATCCAGTAAGCACTACTGAGTTCCTTGTTCCTAAAATACATGCACTGGTTGATGTCCAGGAAGATGGTGGGGCTGAGGAATACAAAGCCTCCAATGTCTATGGGCTTTAAGTAATTCATACACACACACACACACACACACACACACTACTACAGTACACTGGTACTGAGCAGTTTCTATACACTGTAAAGATGTTGTGAGTAGACTATTTGTATGTGTTGAAATACTTGAACACCTGTTCACCCTGTCTGGCATTTAAAACTTTTAATATGCTGCAAGCTTCAAAAAAATGCTAGTGGGAGGCTGGCACCTGCAATGCCAACATCTCCTATTGGAGGGTCGTAGGGCTGGTTTGAGTACCAGCTGCTCTGCTTTGGATCCAGCTTCCTGCTATTGCACCTGGGAAGACAGCAGACCATAGTCCAAGTTCTGGGATCCCTATCACTCATGTAGGAGACCAGGATGGAATTCCAGGCTGGTGGCTTTGGAATGACCCAAACCTGGCTCTTACCACCATTTGGGAAGTGAACCAGTGGACGGAAGGTCTCTCTCCTTCAACTCCTTTCTCTTTCAACTCCCCGCCATGACCTCTCAAATTTACCTTAAAAGGGGGTTGGCGGTGGTGGCAAACTCCAGTTTCTTCCTCATATTTTGGAAGCACAGAAAGAAGTACTGGTTGGAGAAACACATTTAAAAGTCATCAGCTCCACAGTTAAATCCAATGGGGGACAGGGTGATGTCCGAGTGGGATTCGCCGAAGAGGTGCCTACAAAGCGGGCCAATCAGGAATGGCCAGAGTACACAGCAGAGGAAGCAAGCGAAATTAAGTCGAGGGTGCGACTCAAGAGGCGGAAGAAGCAACAACGCCTCGGTCAGCACCAACCAGCATCACCGCCTGCTCCACCAGCGCTCCTCTCACAAAGTTCTAGCCTGTGGTTTGCAGCTTACTTCCTCAACTACGCATTTCACGTCGGTTTTTTCTCCTCCACACAGCCTTAACCCCACCCCTCAACTAATATCAGTGGAATGATCTGAAGAACTTTTTGAAAAACTACCCAAAGATCCGAGTTTTTAACTCGTTCTAGAAACCCCTCCTTCTCTTGGGTGCGACTACCCTGCGCAGGCGCAAAGGCAGACACCCCCCCCTCCCCCGCCCCCACCGCCGCCTCCGGCCTCTTCCAGGTCTTTGCATTTGGCGCGAAATCCCCGTGCAGAGGGTGGAGCTTTGTCAGACGCCGCAGTTCACTGGGCAGGTTTGGCGCGAAATCCCTGAGCTTCTGCGCCACGATTGGCTGTGGCTGGGAGAGGGGGCGGGACGGAAGCGGCGGCGGCGCGCGCAAAGCGGTAGCGTCTGAGGGGAAGCGGCTCGTGGCGGTCTAGCGTGGCGGCCCTGAACGCTGGAAAGCTATGGACCTCGCGGCGGCAGCGGAGCCGGGCGCCGGCAGCCAGCACCTGGAAGTCCGCGACGAGGTGGCCGAAAAGTGCCAGAAACTGTTCCTGGACTTCTTGGAGGAGTAAGTCCAGGGCGCCCGGGGCCTCCCAAGCCGGGGGTCTCCGGGCCGGGCGGGGCCGGGTGACCGGCGCGCGTTCGGGAGCTCAGGGGTCGCGCGCCTGGGAGGAGCAGCCCCCGCCCCACTGCAAGCTCCAGGCCTGGGCGCCGCTGAGGGCTTGGGACGGGGCTGGGCTTGTGTCTGGGCTAGAAGCCATGTCGGGGCGTCACGCCGTCCTTGGACCCCACGGCATCCTCCGCTTTTGCGTCGATCCTTTGAAGCCCACAGCCCTGTGAGGCCGCAGGCGCGTGGCCCTAGTGGCCCTTGCGGAACCCGCGGCTCGGCCAGGACGGCTGGCCGCCCCAGGAGCCTGCGCGGAGGAAAGTTTTGGTTTCCCGTGGACGTTGTGGTCGGAGGGCTGCTCGGGCTGTGGAGCCGGGCGCGGTTTCGAAGCGGCGGAGCGAATGCTGTGTGGGTTCCTGCCTGCAGCCCTTCCTCGTCCGCCTGCCCCCGCCCCTGGGGTTTCCAGCTGTTTGGATCCCGGTCTCTCCTGACGCCTCTGCCGGCCTGGCACCACCCACCGGGTCATTTCTTAGCAACTCTTCTCCTAAAGGTGGACTCGGCTGCCTCCTGGGTGAATTAGACACGCTTAGGGAAGTGTTGTCCCCCCCCCCCAAATTGTGGTGAAACATACCTGACAAGTTAGCATTTTAACCCGTTTTGCCTGCGCAGGTCAGTGACATTAACTGCGTTTATATTGCACACCCATCACCGCCATCCACATGCAGAACTATTTTCATCTTCCTAGACAGAAACGTTATGCCCATTAAACTCTAACCCTCATCCTCCCCTTTCCTGCCCCTGGCAACCTTCATTCTTTATCACTGAATTCTGATTATTATATGAGTGGAATCATGCAGTATTTGTCTTAGGGGTCTGGCTTGTTTTTCAGCCTCATACTCAGCCTAATGTCAAAATGTGTATTTTAGCATGGATCAGAATTTCCCTGCTTTTTAAGGCTGAATAACATTACATTGTGGGGCTGACCTGGTGGTGCAGCAGGGGAAGCCCCTGCTTGGCTTTCCTCATCAGAGTGCCTAGCATTGAGTCCAGCCTCCTCTTCTGATCTAGTTTCTCACTAAGGCAAATATGCCTGGGAGGCAGCAGATCATGGCTCTAGTACTTAGGTTCTTACCACCCACAATGGAGACCCAGATGGAGCTTCTGGCTTCAACCTGGCCCACCCCTGGCTCTTGTGGGGATTTGTAGAGTGAACCACAGGCTGAAAAATAAATCTCTTCCTTCCTTCCCCCATCACACTTTCAAAGAAATTGATTGGGGGCCGGCACAGAGGGTTAGAGCCCTGACTTGAAGTGCTGGCATCCCATATGGGCGCTGGTTCTAGTCCCGACTGCTCCTCTTCTGATCCAGCTCTCTGCTATGGCCTGGGAAAGCAGTAGAAGATGGCCCCAAGTCCTTGGGCCCCTGCATCTGTGTGGGAGACCTGGAAGAAGCTCCTGGCTCCTGGCGCAGCTCTGGCCATTGCAGCCATCTAGGGAATGAACCAGCAGAGGGAAGACCTCTCTGTCTGTACCTCTTTCTGTGCTCTGTCTTTCAAATAAATAAAATAGCCGGTGCCGCGGCTCACTAGGCTAATCCTCCGCCTGTGGCACTGGCACTCCGGGTTCTAGTCCTGGTTGGGGCTGCTGTGGCCCAGGAGTGCAGTGGAGGATGGCTCAGGTCCTAGGGCCCTGTACGCACTTGGGAGACCTGGAGGAAGCACTTGGCTCCTGGCTTCGGATCAGTGCAGCGAGCCGGCCGTTGCAGCCTCTTGGGGGGGTGAACCAACGGAGAAAAGGAAGACCTTTCTCTCTGTCTCTCTCTATCACTTTCTAACTCTGCCTGTCAGAAAAAAAATCTTTTTTTAAAAAAAGAAATTGATTAAACTTTAAAAAAAAATTACATTGTATGTCTATATCACATTTTTGCTTATTCATCTGCTGATGGACCCTGAAGTTGTTTCCACCTTTCAGCTACTGTGAATAATATTGTTGTCTTAGGAAATCCTGCTATACTTAAAACCATAATTTAATTTATGTTTCCTGCTCTTAGGAAACAATACATATGGCCTGACAGCTGAGTCTTCAATGCCCAACTAAAGACTCAGAACTTTGTGAAACCCTATAACCTTTCAGGCAATACCAAGTCTTTATTTTCCATATAATTTAATTTTACCTGTCAGCCACTTTGGAATGTGAATCCAATTCTTTCTCTGTGGTTTTTTTTTTTTTTCTTTTTTTAAGGTTTATTTATATATTTGAAAGAGTTACAAGGAGAGGGACAGACACACAGAATTGACTGTCCACTGGTTCATTCCCCAAATGGGCCAGGCCAAAGCCAGGAGCCTGGAACTCCATCCAGGTCTTACGCATGGATAACTGGGGCCCAAGAACTTGGGCCATCCTCCACTGCTTTCCCAGGCACATTAGCAGGGAGTTGGATTGGATGTGGAGCAGCTAGGACTTCAACTAGCACCCATATGGGATGCCAGTGCTGCAGGCTGTGCCACAGCACCGGCTTCAAGACTGAAATTTGAAAGAAAATCAGGTGATAGAGACTGGCTACAGACATTTAAAATGTGCAGCAAAGATAGAGAAAGCACAGGAGTATGGATGATTTTTGAGGCTGGTTTTGGAAGTGAAATTGGAAAGAAGAGTTTAGAATTTGGACTCTTATTCCTTAAGAAATGGTGAATCAAATTGAATTTGTGAAAGGGAGTTGACTTTTAAAAAATACAGAGACTATTTGTCTAATCTATCACCATCCTGCATAGAGCAGGAGGATGACCCCATTCCTGGGCTGCTGCACTCACATGAGATACCCAAATGAAGCTCCTGGCTCCTTGCTTCTTCCTGGCCCAGCCCCGGAACTTGCTGCCATTTAGGGAGTGAACCAGTGGATGGAAGATTGTTCCTGCCTTTCTCTTTTAAATAAATAAATCTTTAAAAAAAATACATTGAGCAAAGGTCTCCACATTTAAAACATTTTTTAAGTCTTGTGGCAGAATTTTAATGCGACCTTTTATGTATATGAATCTTTTTCTGGATATTCCAGTAGGCAGAGTTAGTTTTTATTACCCTAGTGTATCTCTTACACTTCATAGTAGGGGCATCTCTCTCCCCTCTCTTGTTTACCTGTCTTCTGTGAGAGTGTCATCCCTAGGGCAGAAACAACATTGCCATTTTAAGCATCATGTACCTCTGGCGTAGTGATTTTGCACATTGATGTTGTTTGATAAAATATTTAGAAAAGTCAGAGCATGCTGTATTTGGACAAGAATTTGTATATTAAAAGAACAGAAAGTAAATGTGTTATAGTCTGCTTGACATTTCGGGGGAAAAATTTATGTTGTGTATATTCATGTTCCCATTTTTTTACGTCTTGGGCAGTGAAGTACATTGTTTTTGTTTTATTCTTAAAATCACCAACTAATCTGTCAGTTTTTAAATTTCCTGTTGAAATTAAATCTTTGAATTTTAGCCTGAATTTCTTGATTCAGCGTTTCCTAGTATTAATTGTACATAACTAATAAAAGCACAGTTAATATTTGTTGGAAAATGTTAAAAAATTGGGTTTCAAATTCTGAATATTGTGCAGATAACTTCATAAGAATAATTTAATCTTCATAGCAATTTTATGAGGTAAGATGATTTTGTTATTATTAAAAATAATAACAGAAATATTTGGAAGGGTAAGTTGCCCCGTTAAGAACAGCTGCACAGGGGGCTTGTCTTAAAAAAATGCCGACTCTCTAATAAATGGAGTTCTCAGACATCCATATGATTGTTTTTATTGCTTAACTCCTCAATCTAATCTGACCTGCATTTACCCACAGGTTCCAGAGCAGTGATGGAGAAATTAAGTATTTGCAGTTAGCAGAGGAGCTAATTCGTCCAGAGAGAAACACATTGGTTGTGAGTTTTGTGGATCTGGAACAATTTAACCAGCAACTTTCCACCACCATTCAAGAGGAATTCTATAGGTATGGGTATATTAATCTTCCTTACTTTGATTAGGAGTAGAGCCTGGGAAACCAGCTATAAGACTAGAAATATAAGAAGAGACAAAAAGGTAGCTGTTGTGGCTGGGGTTGTTGCATAGCAGGATAAGCCACTGCCTGCAATGGCTGCATCCCATATCAGAGCACAAGTTCAAGTCCTGGCTGCTCAGCTTCCAGTTTAGCTCCCTGCTACTGTGCCTTTGAAAACAGTGGAAGATAGCCCAAGTACCTGGAAGACACAGATGGAGTTCCTGGCCCCTGGCTTCTGCCCGTTACAGCCATTTGGGGAGTGAAACAGTGGATGGAGCATCATCTCTCTGTGTCTCTCACTTTTCCTTTCAAATAAATAAAATCTGTGATTGTTTTCTGTTTGTTGGTTTTTTGAAGGATAGCTGTCCCAGTTCTTATTTCCCTCCAAGGAGTGGTTCTTTGATAACAACCAGTGGTCCTAGTACTGCTTTAAGCTTAATCTAGGCGTGTGTGGATCTGAATTTTTCTCACATACAAATATTGAAAGCCTTTGTTTTCTGTTTTTCCCTCAGAGAAAAACTATCTACTCAGTTTGTATCGGGCACTTAGTGCTATTGCTGTTTCATTTGTTGGAAGCGCCCCCAATCAAATGTTTTCAGAAAGTTGTCAGTATAGATAGTCTTCTTGAAGCAGCAGTGTCTGTTGCAGTAATGTTTTATTTCTTGTTCCCATAAAGTTTAATTTTTTTTCTGATAATAAACCTAATATTTGTATTACATTTGTAATGGTAAAAAATTTGCAAAACAGAGAAAGTGGAGAGACTCCCATAGTTCTATCTTCATACTTGTAATTCCACCACTCATAAATAACCACCATTAGCAGGTCTGCAGCAGTGAAGTTCTAAGAGCCTTCCAAGTCTGCTAGTGCAGTGATTTGTAAGGCTCTTTGTGTATGTTAAAAGGATTCTTTTCACTTAACAGTAAAGTATTTTTTTTAAAAAAAAATTTTATTTTATTTGGAAGGGAGAGTTACAGTGAGGTATCTTCCATCTGCTGATTCCGCAAATGGCCTCAAGGCTCGTAGCTAGGCTGGGCCAAAGCCAAGAGCTTCATTCTGGTATCCCATGTAGGTGGCATGGATTCAAGTACTTGGGCCATCTTCCCCTGCTTTCCCAGGTGCATTAGCAGGGAAGTGAATCAAAAGTGGAGTGGCTGGATCTCCAACTGGTGCCCATATAGGATGTTGGCATCGTACAATCTCAACTCCTAATGTAGTTAGGTGGTTTTTTTTTTCAAGGTGAGTAGAAATAGTGTGATTAAGCATTATATTTACTAATACAGGCTTTCATTCTACTTTCAATTATTATTATAGCAAGAACCATGTTTGTACACAAGAATTTGTACACAATAAATGTGATTGTCTTTATAATCAGTTTGAAATAAACACTGGGCAGTCATGAAAGAGAAATGTAAATCCAGGGATAAGTAGCCAGAATTACGCTCTCTTGGTGGATTTGGAGACAGAATTGTCTTGTGTATTTAGGCAGTAGCTGACTATCAAGAATAGTTGGAAGGGGTGCTGAAGTTGTCGGGTATGACATAGCGGTAAGGCCTGTGGCACCAGCATCCCATATGTGTGCTGCTTTGAGTGCTGGTTGCTCCATTTCCTATCCAGCTCCCTGCTAATGTGCCTGGGAAAGCAGTGGAAGATAGCCCAAGTTCTTGGGCCTCTGTATCCACTGGGAGACCTGGAAAAAGCTCCTAGATCCTGGCGGGGTCCCTCCTGGCCTGTGCGGCCATTTAGGGAGTGAACCAGTGGATGGAAGATCTCTTATCTGTCTGTCTCCTCTCTCTAGCTCTTTCAGATAAATAAAATCTTTATAAAAAAAGGAAGGTTGGAAGAATATATACCCTGAAGACTTAGAATCCTCACAAGTGAGGGAGAGATAGAAAATTAGGCTTAGAGGTAGGAGTGAGTACCTGTGCTAAACTTCCTAAATGAGCTGTCCATCATTTTTCTTTTTTCAGAAAAGTTCTAGGTCTATTCCTTAAACCAAGTTACCGCAGCTACTGGGGACTTAAAAGATATGCCAGATGAACCAGTCAAGTGAAACATTTCTGCGTGTTTGCTAAATTTCTCCCTTATCCTCATCCATTATCAGTTAAGAATGAAACCAAAAACTACTATATATGCTAGGGCCTGACACCAAATATGAAGTTGTCTTAATTAGATTGTAAACAGCCCTGTGAAAACTCACAGTATTCAGCATCATACTGACAAGACAGATGGTTTAGGTAGAGTTGTGTTGGACAAAGGAGTGACCTTTGTCACTAGAATGTGAGTGCTAAATTACGCAAAGATAGGTATAGCATTTATCTTTGGTGTTATGTGGTGGGATGGGAGAGGGTTGAAAGAGACTCTTAAACGCAGATTAAATGATAGAAATGTCCTGTACAGTTAAGTCCTAGGGCTTGATTGTGACCAGGTGAAATTCTTTAGACTCAGCTGTTGCAAGAGAGATGTAAGATATCTGAGATATCAGCTGACTTTTTTCTTTTTCAGAGTTTACCCTTACCTGTGTCGGGCCTTAAAAACTTTCGTCAAAGACCGTAAAGAGATCCCTCTTGCCAAGGATTTTTATGTTGCATTTCAAGACCTGCCTACTAGACACAAGTAAGAAAAACTCTTCTTAGAAAAGGAATTCACCAAATAATATTGATACCATTTAGCTGACGATCAGAAAATTTGGGAGATTACACTGATGTGCTATAGCGAGCTGTTTAATATCACACAAATCACATTTGCCTCCTGGGGCCTCAGTTTTTCATTTGTAAAATCTTTTGGGTTAGATTTTTTTTTCTACCTAATCATGCAAAAGGTAGATTTCTTGCTGTAAAATTACTTTTTCATGATTGGTAGTGACAATTGAAAAAATAAAAGGAAAGTACTCATAAATTGATGAGAAATATGGGGGGAGGAATAGTGTATTGTGTGCACATTTTGTAAACGGATTGGCTTTTTTTCTAGTTACATCTGGTTATAGAGAACACTTAGTTTTAGAAAAACATGATTTTCTGTGGAGATGGGATGGTAAGTAAAGTAAAGCAAATTCTTATGATTGTTCATTTTATAGCACCTTTAAAAAGGGAAGCTTGGGGCAAAAATGATTGAGAAAATAACACTCAGAACACTTGCAGAGATTTACAGATCTTATGAATATTTTGTCATCTTAAATACAAAGCTTTCAAATAGTCCTTTAGTAATTACATTAAAAAGACGAAAAGAATTGAACGAAAGAATTGAAGTGGTATTTTTGAGAACTAAAACTACTGAAAATATGTTATGAAATTACCAAGTTTCTCATATAAAATGTATGTGTGAAATAGTTTTTGAACTTCTGAGTATAACATTTTTTTTCCTGTGATAACTTCATTATGAAAGTAATTAATGATTTCTTAGAAATTGTAGATAAGCAAAAACAGTATATAAAACAAGCTGAGATTATCCTGTTTGTAATTTTAGCTTTATTTGGTGTCCTTTAGTTAGCTTTTCATATTTATTCATCTATATGTTTTGTTGTGAATATGTATGCACCATGTAATTTAGGAATAGGGGTGTTGACAAAGAATTGTTTTTTTCAGTAGTGTCCAAAGAACACCTTGCCTTTTTTTTTTTTAAAGTGTAAATTATCATTGAATTTTCTCATTAAGATGGAAAGATTTCTTAGTTGAGAAATGAATATTTACTAGTGGGATATTTATCTTTAAACAGGATTCGTGAACTCACCTCATCCAGAATTGGTTTGCTCACCCGCATCAGTGGGCAGGTGGTACGGACTCACCCAGTTCATCCAGAGCTAGTGAGCGGAACATTCCTGTGCTTGGACTGTCAGACAGTGATCAAGGATGTAGAACAGCAGTTCAAATACACACAGCCAAATATCTGCCGAAATCCAGTTTGTGCCAATAGGAGAAGATTCTTGCTGGATACAAATAAATCGAGATTTGTTGATTTTCAGAAGGTATTTCTTTCCTTTTCTTAGATCAGATTCAGTTCTAATTCCCTTTCTGGCTCTTGCAATTAGTTTATTTAGGTAATGTTAAATTCAGTCTTTATGTGAATTATCATCCAAAGTGACCGTAGAGATGTGTGTTTAGCAGTTAAGACTCCTGTATCCCATACCAGAATACCTGGGTTTGAATCTCAGCTCTGTATCCTGATTTCAGCTTCCTGCTAATGCAGATCTTGGAAGGGAACAGTGATAGCTCAAGTAATTAGTTTCCTGCCCCCCACTTGGGAGAGCTGGATTGAGTTCCCAGCTCCCAGCTTTGGCACCTGGCCTAGTCTCAGTCATTGTGGGCATTTGGGGAATGAAGCAGCAGATGGGAGCACTGTCTGTCTTTCTCTCTCTTTTTCTTCCAAATAAATATGAAAGGGGAGAAAGGAAAGAAATATATTTGCCAAAGAATAAACAGTAGCTATTATGATAATGATGAAGAAGAATTGGAGTTAAGAAAACTTAGGAGAAGTAGCAATATATTAGTATAAAACATTGAATTGGTTAAAAAAAAAAAGCATGAGTGAATGGACAGGCTAAGATGGAAGTTATGAGATGATCATGATTGAAGTGTTAAGATCCAAATTGGAGGTCAGCTGAGAGATGATTTCATATGAAGCCTATAGGTGTTTGGATCCTTAAATCTTAGTTGACAAGTTCAGTACTGTCTATAAGCATTGGAGATACATCTATATTATTTAAGAGGCAAAGTCCTCATCTCCTGGTTCATTCCCCAGATGCCCAAGATGCCTGGATTGGGCCAGGCTGAACCCAGGATCTGGGAATTTAGTCCATTTGTACTTGATGGTGGCAGGAACTCAACCACTTGAACCATCACCTGCTGCATTCCAGGATGTGCTTTAGCAGGAAGTTGGAATCGGGAGCAGATTCCTGACTTGAAGTCAGGTACTCTGATTTGAATACCAAACACTGACTCAGATTTTCTTATGTTTTTTCAAGGGAAATTTAATGGGACAGTGTTTAACAAATCTTAACAGGTCATTTTAGTTACCTGGGTAAGAAGTGATGTTAGTAAGAATGAAGAGGAGGAGTTGGCATCATGGCTCAGAGGGTTAAACCCTCTGGCATTTCCACATGAGCACCAGTGTGAGTCCCAGCTACTCCACTTCTGATCCAGCTCCATGCTAATGTGCACGGGAAAGCAGTGGAAGATGGCTCAAGCATTTGGGCCCCTGACGCCCATGTGGGAGACCTGGATGGGGTTCCAGATTCCTATCTCCAGCCTGCCACAGCCTTGTCCGTTGGGGCCACTTTGGAAGTGAACCAGCAGATGGAAGATCTCTTTCTGTCTCTCCCTATCTCTAACTCTGCCTTTTAAATAAATAATTAGAGGTGAGGGGAGATCTTTCATCTGCTGGTTCACTCCCTAAATGGCCATAATGACCAGGGCTGGGCCATGCTGAAGTCTGCAGCCAGGAGCTTCTTCCAGGTCTCCCATCTTCCACTGTTTTCCTAGGCTTACTAGCAGGGGGCTGGATTGAAAGTGGAGCAGCCAGGACATGAACCAGCACCCATATGGCATGCCAACACCGTGGATCGAGGTGTAACCAACCCACTGTGCCACAGCACCAACTCTAATAAATTTCTAAAAAAGAGAGAAGCTCTCAGACCTTCGTAAATTTAATTTCTGTAAGATCTGCAAAGAAGAGAAGCTTAGCATGGAGAAATGATCAGAGTAAAATGAGTAAAGTTGAATTCTGTTTATCTTAAGGCAGTTTTCTTAAGCTTAATTTTCTTAAGCCAATCTGATAATTTATAAGAAGCATCAGTACTTTAGGAGAGGTTATTAAAAGAACATGATGTGGGCCATGCGTTGTGGCACAGCAGGTTGAGCCACTGCTTCAGATGCCTGCATCTCATATTGGAGTGCTAGTTCGAGTCATGGCTGCTCCATGTCCAGTCTGGCATTCCTACTAATGCATCCTGAGAGGCAGCAGATGGTGACTCAAGTGCTTGGTCCCCTGTCATCATTATAGGAGACCTGGATGAAGTTGAGGCTCAGCTCTGGTTGTTGGCAGGCATTTAGTGAGTGAAACAGAAGATGGAAGATAACTCTGTGTGTCTGCCACATGATGTGACTATGAGATACAAAGCATGTGTCTAGACTAGGTCTTGGTTTGGGGGAAAAATCATAACTATAATAAAGGATATTTTTTTAACTTTTATTTAGAATATAAATTTCCAAGGTACAACTTATGGATTACAATGGCTTCCCCCCCCCCACTTTTCCTCTCCCCCCGCAACCCTCCCCCCTTACCCGCTCCCTCTCCCCTTTCATTCACATCCAGATTCATTTTCAATTCTCTTTGTATACAGGAGATCAGTTTAGTATGTGTTAAGTAAAGATTTTGACCATTTGCCCTCATATAGCAACATGAAGTGAAATATACTATTTGAGTACACATTATAGCATTAAATCACATTGTACAGCCCATTAAGGACAGAGATAATAAAGGATATTCTTGGAGCTGACATTTGGTGCAGCAGTTAAGAAGTCATGTATGGGGCTGGCGCTGTGGTGTAGAAGGTTAAGCCGCTGCCTGAAACAGCATCCCATATGGACATTGGTTCGTCTCAGCTGTTCAGCTTATGATGCAGCTCCCTGCTAATGTGCCTGGGAAAGCAGCGGAGGATGGCCCAAGTGCTTGGTGCTCTGCATCCACATGAGATTCCTAGAAGTAGCTCCTGGCTCCTTGCTTCAAATTGGTCTGGTTCCGACTCTTGGGACCATTTGGGGAATAGACCAGGAGATGAAAGATCTCTCTCTCTGTGTAACTCTGAATTTCAAATAAATAAAATTTTTGAAGTTTTTTAGAAAGCTACTTTGGAGCCAGGTTAAGCTACTGCTTGCAAAAATGCATCTGGGAAAACAGTGGATGATGGCCTAAGTTCTTGGCCCCCTCACACCCATGTGTGCAATCAGGATGGAGTTTCTGGCTTCTGGATTCGACCTGTCTCAGCCCTGGCCAATTGAGGCCTTTTGGGAGGTCAGCCAGTGGATAGAAAATTTCTCAGTGTCATTTTGCCTTTCAAATTAAAAAAAAAAGAAAACAAGCCACTTGGGACACCTGTTTCTATGTCAGAGTGTCCAGGCTTGTGTCTTGACTTTGATTCTGATTCCCTCTTCCTGCTAACTATACTCTATGGGAAGCTGCAGATGATGCCTTGAGTTCTGGGTCCCACTGTCACCCATGTGGGAGACCTAGATTGAGTTCCAGACCTATGGCTACAGCCTGGCCCAACTCCAGTTACAAGTACTTGGGGAGTACCCTTCCCTCATCTCTGCCTTTCAATTAAATTAAAAATCATTTTGACAACTGGGGACATTTGATAGTGGAAGATATTAATGGGGTTAACCATTGTTTAATTCTCTAGTATAATAGTGGTATTACATAAAAGATTGTTACATAAAAGATTGTCTTTATTTTAGAAATAAGTGCTAAAATATTCTGTGCAAAGTTTTGGTGTTCATACTTCAAAATAGTACTGTAAAACTCCATTAGCATCTACCTGTTGTGGTTAACAATTGTTGCATTGCAGTGGAGGGTATAAAGGTATGTTTGAAAATTTTTATAAAATTCACTTGAAGTTTAGGAGAAGTGAAACAAAATAGATATTTACAGGAGTTATTTGGAACACAGGGAAAGAAAACCATTATTTTTAAGAGTAAAGTTTTTCAATTTTGTAAGTTCATTAAACATAGCTCCCATCTACTGGTTCACTCCCCAGATGCCCACAACAGAAAACAGTTGAGAACACATTCTAGCTATCCCCTGTGGGTGACAAAACCTAATGACTTACAACATTATTGCTGCCTCTTACTGTCTCCATTATTAATGAAGGTAGTCAAGCCTTAGGCAGGTATTGAACCTAAGTACTCTAATATAAAACAAATGTGTCTTAACTGGCATCTTCACAGCTAGGCCAAACACTTATCCCTGAAGCAACTTATTGTCCCTCCCCCCTCCCCCCTCCCTCACCTCCAGAGAAACCTTTTATTTAAGGAATACAGACTTCATGCATTTCCCTGAAGGTTTTTAATAGAGGTGATCTCTCACCAAATTGAGTTTGACTAAAATAGGATTAAGGGTGGGAATTTTTAGGATGAATGTTGACAGATTAGGAAAGACCATTAAGGGTATGGGAGTTTGTCATAGCAGTTAAGATGCTACTTGGGACATTCCCATTCCATGTTAGAGTACTTGAGTTTGAGTCCCAGCTCTGCTTCTGTCAACTTCCTGCACCCTGGGAGGCAGGAGTCATGGCTAAAGTAGTTTGATGTTTTGTTTTTAAGATTTATTCATTCATTTATTTAAAAGGCAGAACAACAGAGATCTTTCGTATGGTGGTTCACTCCCTAAATGGCTACCACTACCAGGGATGGGCCAGATTGAAGCCAGCAGCCAGCAACTGCATCCAAGTCTCTCACATGGGTGGCAGGGGCCCAAGTATTTGGGACTATTAGCCTATGCCTTCTCAGAGACATTAGCTGGAAGCTGAATTGGAAGCAGAGTAGCTGGGAATCCCAACTGGCACTCTTGATGTGGGATGCCATCATTACAAGCAGCAGCTTAAGCCTGCTATGTTACAACATTGGCTGCAATTAATTGAGTTTCTCCCACTTGTGGGACACTTGGATTGGTTGGGTTCTTAGCCTCATCCCAAGTCTGCCCAAGCCATTTGGGAAGTTCCAGTGGAAGCTAAGGAGAGCACACTATCTGCCTCTTAAGTAACTTTAAAAAAGGGGGCTGGCACTGTGTCATAGCAGTTAGAGCCACCACCTGCAGTGCCGGCATCCCATATTATGCGCTGATTTGAGACAGCTGCTCCACTTCCTATCCAGCTATGGCCTGGGAAAGCAGTGAAAGATGGCCCAAGTACTTGGGCCCCTGTAGCTGCATGGGAAGACCTGGAGGAGGCGCCTGGCTTCGATTCGATGCAGTTCCAGCTATTGCGGCCAGTTAGGGAATGGACCAGCAGATAGAATACCTCTTTGCTTCTCGGTGTGTGTAACTCTGACTTTCAAATAAAAAATAAATTTTTTTTAAAAAAAGCCCTTGAAAAAAACTTTAAGCAGTAAGATGGTTCAAAATAAACACTTCGTTACTTATGGCAGTTAATTTGTATTGTATGGCATCATTCTTGGCTGTTTGTTGCAGGTTCGCATTCAGGAGACTCAAGCTGAGCTTCCTCGAGGGAGTATCCCCCGCAGTTTAGAAGTAATCTTGAGGGCTGAGGCTGTGGAATCAGCTCAAGCTGGTGACAAGTGTGACTTCACAGGGACACTGATTGTTGTGCCTGATGTCTCCAAGCTTAGCACACCAGGTCAGTAATCTGTCTGAAATAAATTCTGTTACCTGAACTGTAGGTTACCTAGCTTTTCATATCTTGTCTTTTTAACCACCAATCAGAAGTTGAGGAAGGCAATATGAAGAAAAAAAAAATTGGCTTTGCTACAAATGATGCTGTTCTGAAAGTTTTCAAAGTTTACATGAAATGTTTAAATTTATAGCTTTCATTTGATTGATAAATTTTGGTTCTCAGCACATTAAATGTTAGATCTGCAATGCAACCTACCATTCAATCTTTCAGGAGCACGTGCAGAAACTAATTCCCGTGTCAGTGGTGTTGATGGATATGAGACAGAAGGTATTCGAGGACTCCGGGCTCTTGGTGTCAGGGACCTTTCTTACAGGCTGGTCTTTCTTGCCTGCTTTGTTGCACCAACAAACCCAAGGGTAAGTCTTAATGTGGCTGAGTTTAAAAAACACCTCTTAAGCTGCCAGAAGTAGAAGTAGGGGTTTGAGATTTAATTTGATTCTTCACATTTAAAACTAGTTCTTAGATTTTTCTGAAGAGCTCAATGCTTTAAATGTCATGCATATTATCAGTATTGTTTTTGGTTTTGTGTTGTCACAGTTCCTGTGTCCTGAATAAATAAAGTTTAGCAGCAATGTGGGAAGTGAAGTTAATTGCTGTTTCTGAGAGTGATGGTTTCCTGGCTAAATTGTCATTCAGTTCACTTAATTCTGTGACCTGAGTGGGAAAGGGTTTAGAAAATAACCCAGTATATATTTTTTAAGATTTATTTTATTTATAAGTTAGAATTAGAGAGGGAGAAATATCTATTGGTTTTATTCCCCATATGGTTGGAATGCCAGGGCTGGGCCAGGCTGAAGCCAAGAGTTAAGTTCTCCTCCAGATCTCCCACTTATTCTCCAGATCTCTCTAAGCACTTGGGCCATCCCTCCGCTGCTTTCCCTGGACATTGGTAGGGAGCTGGATTGGGAGTGGAGCAGCTGGGTCTTGAACCAATGTACATGTGGGGTGTTGGCGCTGCAGTCAGTAGCTTAAACCACTATACCACAGTGCCTTTCCCAATAATCCAGTATTAGAAAAGGGATGAACATAATCTATTCTTCAAATAAATCAGTGGTTAGCATTCTATGGCTCATCTCTTGAGTATTCATATTCATTTTAAATAATATTTTGAAATGGTGATAGCTGTCTTAAAATTTTTATTTATTTGAAAGGCAAAGTTAGAGAAAAGAGGAGACACAGAGAGAGATCTTCCGTCCTCTGGATCAGTCCCCAAATGGCTGTAACTGCCAGGGCTGGCCCAGGCTAAAGCCGGGAGCCTGGAGCTTCTGGGTCTCCCACATGGGTGCAGAGACCCACGGACTTAGACTTTGCACTGCTTTCCCAGGTGCATTAGCAGGAAGCTAGCTGGATGGGAAGTGGACAGATTCAAATTAGCAGTGCCCATATGGGATGCCAGTGCTGCACGTAGTGGCTTAACCTCTACACCACAGCATTGGTCCCTCGTGATAGCTTTTTTCAACTGACTGGATAATGACAAAGCCTTAAGTATTTCTTGTAAACTGAGGTCTTATTAACTTTAGGAGTTTAAAAATAATAATAATGGAACTTTATAGTCAAATTATGTTGACCTACCAAGTCTATTCTATTTTCTGTTTGTAGTGAAGTTTTTTCTTCTTAATATTATTTTGGATGCTTTTTTTTTTTTTTTTTAAGATTTATTTATTTGAAAGGCAGAGTTACAGAGAGGGAGAGGCGGGGACAAAAGTCTTCCATCCACTGGTTTGCTCCCCAGATGTCTGCAATAGCTGGAGTTGGGCCAAGCCAGGAACTTCCTCCGGGTCTCCCACATGGGTGCAGGGGCCCAAGAACTTGGGCCATCTACTTCTGCTTTCCCAGGCCATAGAAGAGAGCTGGGTCGGAAGTGGAGCAGCAGGGAATCGAACTGGCGTGCCCGTAAGGGATGCCAGCGCTGCAGGTGGAGGCTTATCCCACTACACCACAGCGCCGGCCCCTTGGCTTCTTCTTTACTAATATTTTCCTTTTTTTCTCCATCCCTCAGTTTGGAGGGAAAGAGCTCAGAGATGAGGAACAGACAGCTGAGAGCATTAAGAACCAAATGACTGTGAAGGAGTGGGAGAAAGTATTTGAAATGAGTCAAGATAAAAATCTATACCACAATCTTTGTACCAGCTTGTTTCCTACTATACATGGTAAGAGTTCTTCCGTTTGTGACTGAAGCTTAAAATCAACATAATGATTATAAACAGCATTATTGTTTTTATACATACAATGATTGTAAAGCACTAAGCCATATGAAAATTTTTTAGTGGATTTGGAAGGAGTCATTTACAAAAGGACATCAACTTAGATGAATGACCCAGAATAGATAAGATGCAAGGAGGCAAAGTAGAACAGAGGTTATCAGGTACTGTAGAAGTGGAGGAAATAGTGTTGGTATTTAATGGATAGAGTTTCTGTTTCGGATGATGAAAGAGTTCTAGAAAAGGGATGATAATTGTTAAATAAGTTAACATAATTAACGCCAGGTAACTGACACACTTAAAGGTTTAAAACGGTAAATTTTGAGGATACTTCAAAAATTCATAGGAAAATGGAATTGAAAGTATTAATATTTTGGTACAAAGATTTTTTTCATAATGCATGGAAAATAGATATGGAAACACTATGCATGGATTTCAAAAAATTTTACACCACAATAAACTCCATGTTTTTACATCTTTGCCATGAAATTCTTGAAGTGTCCTTGTATTTTCTCAGAAAATTTTTAAAATAAAATTTGTTTAGTCTTTTCCTTACCTTATGGCAGAACTGCATTTTAAATACATAAACTAGTAACAGTCATTTAGTATCATGTTCAAGTATTATGTTTTGTACATAACTGCTGTACTTTTGTGTGACCGTAGCACAATGAGATTGTTGACAATAGCTTCATCAAAAATAGATGGACTGTCAAGATGGTGCAATCACTAGAAGATAAAAATTTTTCAGTTTCACTGTAATCTTATGGGAGCCCCATAGTATATGATAACCTATTCTTGACCAAAACCTTAATGAGGTTGGCTCATGTCGCTCCTGCCAGCTGCTTACTATTATTAAATCCCCTTCATGTATTGAAAGATAAAATTAAATATTCAGGTTTGTTCTTTCACCCTTTAACTCATTTTTTTTTAAGGTTTATTTTTATTTATTTGAAATATGGAGTTACAGAGAGAGGTAGAGATAGAGAAGTCTTCCATCCTCTGGTTCACTCCCCAAGTGGCCACTATGGCTGGAACTGAGCTGATCCGAAGCCAGGAGCTTCTTCTGGGTCTCCCATGTGGGTGCAGGGGCCCAAGAACCTGCCCATCTAATGCTTTCCCAGGCCATAGCAGAGAGCTATATCGGAAGTGGAGCAGCAGGAACTAGAACTGGCAACCAAATGGGATGTGTGCTTCAGGCTGGGGCTTTAACCCACTGTGCCACAGTGCTAGCCCCAACCCTTTAACTCTTCTGTGCTTGTTGTCCCTACTTAATTGGAATTGTAGAAAACACTCATAAGGTTATGAGTATTTCTGTTGGGTAAATATTTTCAGTTATTTAAAATTAACTTCTTTTTTTTCTGTCTGCACCTTTGATCAGTGGAACAATTGAAACCTTTTATGTTAATTCTTCATAGATATTAGACTATTCCCTTGCAGTGAGTCTATGTCAACATTTTTATGCTTTATACTCCCCTCATAAGTTAATCAGTTGCTGCACAACCTGCTAACTTGAAACAACAAGCATTAATTACCTGAACAGTCTGTGGGTCAGAATTTAGAGAGCCTTTCCTGAATGATTCTGGTTCCAGATCTCTCACTGAAGTTGCAATAAAGATATTGGCAGAGCCTTTAGTTGTCTGAAGACTTGACTGGGGATAGAGGAACCACTTTGAAGGAGGCTTACTTGGATGGCTTACCAGTTAGTACTAGTTGTGAACCAGTACATGGATATGGGAGGGCTCTTTGCGTATTTTCATGACATAGCAGCTTGCTTTTTCCGGAGCACTTGATAAAAGGGAGCAAAATAAGGAGGAAGTAAAATGTCTTCTGACCTAGGCACAGAAGTTGTAGAGCTTTACTTCTGTGTGCTATTTGTTAAAAGCAAGTGCAGCTGACACTCAATGGAAAAAAAGCTAAATTTGATCACTTACACTAAGGCATATCAAACAACTAGTGGGTTATTTGAAAACCACCATACCCTCAAAACATCTTACATCTTTAAGTTTTTGGGGTGGGTTTTTTGTTTTTGTTTTTGTTTTTTTGAGAGAATTTATTTTACAGAAAATTCACAAAGAATTAACAAAATTTAGTGAATACGGCCGGCACCGTGGCTCAACAGGCTAATCCTCCACCTTGCGGCGCCGGCACACTGGGTTCTAGTCCCGGTTGGGGCCCCGGATTCTGTCCCGGTTGCCCCTCTTCCAGGCCAGCTCTCTGCTGTGGCCCGGGAGTGCAGTGGAGGATGGCCCAGGTGCTTGGGCCCTGCACCCCATGGGAGACCAGGAAAAGCACCTGGCTCCTGCCATCGGATGAGCGCGGTACGCCGTCCGCGGCAGCCATTGGAGGGTGAACCAACGGCAAAGGAAGACCTTTCTCTCTGTCTCTCTCACTGTCCACTCTGCCTGTCAAAAGAAAAAAAAAATTTAGTGAATACATCTTATTGATAATAATCAGCAGACTCAAGTGGATTAATAATGTCACTTCTCATATAATTCCTGTTTCCATTTAGTTTTTAGGCTAGCTTTGCACGCTATATTTCGTTTTAGCCGACTAGCAATAAGACAGCATGCGTAAAACAAATTTGCTAAATATTTTAAATTACGTAGTCTTCCACACTGATAAGACTTCAATTTAAAAACTATCTGCAGAGACTGGTGCCGTGACACAATAAGTTAAGCCTCCACCTGCAGCTCTGACATCCCATATGGGTGCTGGTTCAAGTCCTAGCTGCTCCACTTCCAATCCAGCTCCCTGCTGGTATCCTAGGAAAGCAGTGGAAGATGGCCCAAGTGTGTTGGCCTTTGTACCTGTGTCAGGACCCAGAAGAGGCTCCTGGCTGCAGGTCTGTCCAGCCCTAGCTGTTGCAGCCATTTGGGGAGTGAACTAGTGGATGGAAGAACTCTTCCTGTCTTTCCCTCTGCCTCTCAAATAAATAAATACATAAATCTTTTTAATTTTTAAAAATTTTTTGGCCAATTAAATGCCTTTCCATTACTGAATATAAAGTATTTCGCACTGGATGGAACTCAAAACGCATAAAGATACTGTCATAGATTTTAAAAGAAAAATGTTATTAGCAGTATAATAAATAATTTTCCAAAGAATATTACGTAATATAAGGTACATTAAATGTTTTTAATTCAGGAATATTTTTTACTTATATTTTGCCTAATACAGTTTAAAACACCAAAGCACTGACTAAATAAGAAAGGACCATTTTAAAATAATAATGGATGGTAGCATGTATCATTTAAGGCTAAAAGGAAGATGGACTGTGCTTTCATTTGTAAATAATGTTTTCAATCCAAATAATTCTGTGTTTCCATTATATTTGGATGCCAAGATTGTTTTATTGGTGAATAAGACACTGTTCTTTTACTGATGGAAGGCTTCTAATTTTACTTTTGGCTCTTCTGGATATCTCAAGGCATTTCCAGTATGCAGCAGAAGCTCAATGTGAGGTGACCAAAAGGAATCCCTAATTATGTTATAGGGATCACGGGAAATATTATTTATAGAAATCTTTTTAACACTTCCCTTAGGCAGAGGTAAATGGTCTTCTAGAAAATCACCCAAGGTAATCAATAGTTTCTCCTTATATTTTATGTTAAACATTTTAATTTTCAGCTTATTAGAGATTTGTTAAAATATTTATTTATTTGAGAGGCAGAGAGAGGTCTTCCACTTGCTGGTTTACTTCCAAATGGCCACAATGGCTAGAGATGGGCCAGTCAGACACCAGGAGCGAGGAGCTTCTTTCTGGTCTCCCAAATAGGGGTCCAAAGACTTGGGCCGTCTTCTACTGCTTTCCCAGGCCATAGCAGAGAGCTGGATCAGAAGTGGAAAGCCAAGACTCAAACCGTTGCCCATATGGTTTGCCAGCACTGCAGGCAGCAGCTATACCCACTTTGCCACAGCACCGGCCCCTATTAGAGATTCTTGGTTCAGAAAATGTCACAACTTAATTTTTCAGTTTACCATGTAGTACATTAAGAAATCCCATTATTTGTTCAACCAAACACTCCTTCTCCCTTCATAAGTTTCCTTTAATTTTTTCATGTTTCGAAAAGCAGATAAGACTCTCTGAAGATAATTTTTTTTAAGATTTATTTATTTATTTGAAAATCAGAGGTACACAGAGAGAAGAGGCAGAGAGGGAGAGGCCTTCCATTTGCTGGTTCACTCCCCAGATGGCCACAACGGACAGAGCTGCACTGATCAGGAGCCAGGAGCTTCTTCCAGGTCTCCCACACAAGTGCAGGGGCCCAAGGACTTGGGCCATCTTCTACTGCTCTCCTAGGCTATAACAGAGCTGGATCGCAAGAGGAGCAGCTGGGACTAGAACCGGCGCCCATGTGGGATGCTGGCGTGTCAGGCCAGGGCGTTAACCTGCTGCACCACAGCGCCGGCACCAGTGCCTCAAGTATTGAAACTCTTCTTTTCCTGTTAACAGAACATCTTCAGTTAGGGGAATAATTATTTCAGGTGCTTCTTTGTGCTGTTGACCAAGTTCAGCAGTCAGACATTTCACTTGCATGAATATTTGAATCAGTGAGAGTGTCACTTCTTGTAAGCAGTAGTTCTGCCATTCTTCCTTATCTTTCCACATTTCTTGACATGATTTTAATAAGTTCTTTAGTGTCTGCAACAGTTTTCCACATAAGTTGTACTACTGCCTGAATTCAGATCTTGCTAGTTCACTGATGTGTGATTTTTTTTTTTTTTTAATCTTTTCATAAGAAAGATATTACAGAGACAAACCTTAGGGCACTGCAGCCTTCAGATTGCCTAAATATTTGCATAGTCAGCCTTCACCTGGATTTTTAACTTTCTGATTTTTTTTTTTTAACATTTGTTTGAAGTGCAGAGTTAGAGACAGAGCTAGCAAGATCTTCCATCCACTAGTTCACTCCCGAAATAGCTGCAATGGCTGGAGCTGGGCCAATCTGAAGCTAGGAGCCAGGAGCTTCTTCCAGGTCTCCTATGTGGTACAGGTGTACAAGCACTTGGGCCATTCTCAGCTGCTTTCCCAGGTCATTCCCAGGGAGCTGGATTAGAAGGGGAGCAGCTGGGACTTAAACTGGTGCCCATATGGGGTGCAGGCAGCAGCTTTACCTACTATACCACGGCACTGGCCCCTTTAAGGTTTATTTATTTGAAAGGCAGAGTTAGAAGGAGATACAGAGAAAGTATCCACCTTCTGGTTCATCTCCCACATGCATGCAGGGGCTCAGGGACTTATGTCATCTTCTGCTGTGTTCCCAGGCACATCAGCAAGGAGCTAGATTGGAACTGGAGCAGCCGGCACTCAAAGTGGTACCTATATAGGATGCTAGCATTGCAGGTGGCAGCTTAATCTGTTATACCACAGTGCTCATAACTTCCTATTTTTTAAGAATGGTTTGTGGGGCCGGTGCTGTAGCATAGTAGAGTAAGCCTCTGCCTGCTGCACTGGCACCCCATATGGTCGCTGGTTCATGTCCTGGCTGCTCCTTTTCCAATCCAGCTCTCTGCTATGGCCTAGGAAAGCAGTATAGATGGCCCGAGTGCTTGAGCCCCTGCACCTTCGTGGGAGACCTGGAAGAAGCTCCTGGTTCCTAGCTTCAGATCAGCCCAGGCCATTTGGGGAGTGAACGAGTGGATGGAAGATCTTTCTCTCTGCCTTTCTGTCTGTAACTCTACCTCTCAAAAAAATACTTTAAAAAAATCATTTTGTATAAATATGCCAGTATTTTGTTGATGGAATTGACAGATAACAATCCTTCAAAAAATTTCCTTTAATAGCATAATACTCTAAAATAATTGTAGGTTTCCTTCTTATTGATTTTATGAATAGGTTTTAGATAGAAGCAGCTATAGATTGCATTCAGCATCTTATTTAATCAATATCAATTCCGTTAGCCTGTATTTAGGTGATAAAGAAATGTCATAAACCATTTTCTTAAACTTCTTTTTTGGTCAGGGGTTGTTTACTTGAAAAGCAATTAAAAAGATAGAGATTTTCCATCTGCTGCTTCACTCCCTAAATGGCTGCAGTGCCTGGGGCTGGGCCAGACCAAAACCAGGAACCAGGAACTCCATCCAGGTTACCCGTGTGAGTAACGGGCCTAAGCCCTTGGGCCTTCTTTCGCTGCCTTCCCACGCACATTAGCAAGGAACTGGATTGGAAGCAGAGCAGTTAGGGACTCAAACCAGGGTTCGTTTGGGATGTCAGTGTCTTAGGCGACACCTTAACCCTGTGAACCCCAACACCAGCCCCATTTCTTCATATTCTTGATGAAACAACAAGGGCTTTCATTAGAACAAATGTGGTAGACTGTTGTGGAGATAGAGAAAAAATTAAGAGTGTATAGGAAAATGGAATTAAAAGATGTTTATTTTGGCAAAAAAAATCCATACATAGTTTTTCCATGACCCATTTTTAGACCCCTCTTAGTTCAGTTATGAGGAGAGATGTTTGAGAACTCATACATTGGGAAAGGCTTTGTGTAGGAAGTAGGACTCAAGGACAAGGAAAGGCTGATAGGACAGTGAGCACTGGAATCTGACTTCTGTGGTTCGAGAAGACATTGAAGTAGTTGGGTGACTGAGCACATAGCACAAACCAAGATGGGAAGCCTGGTGTTTTGACTCCAGTCTAATGCCTTGCCTCAGCTACCTCTGCCTTTTGGTTGGTAACATGACTTTGTAGTTTCCTGTGGAATCGTTTTAACTTCATGTTGAACAATTACTACTTCTTAATCTGTAGCTTCTTTTGATTTTAGGCAATGATGAAGTAAAACGGGGTGTCCTGCTGATGCTCTTTGGTGGAGTTCCAAAGACAACAGGGGAAGGGACCTCTCTTCGAGGGGACATAAATGTTTGTATTGTTGGTGACCCGAGTACAGCTAAGAGCCAGTTTCTCAAGTAAGTGACAACAAAGAAAGTGTGTGTAGTCCTAGACTTACTGTGCTACCAAAATGTAGTCGGTATACTAGAGTGAGAAAAATGTAAATTGACTGTGTTGACTGTATAACTCGTAAATTAAATATTAGTAAATTTTAAAATAAGATGTAATATTTTGCAATTTTTTTGGAAGAGGGAAAAATTGCCTGATTCCAGTCCTGCCCAGAATTAACCTTTGTATAATCTTTACATAAAAGTCTTAGAATTCATGAATATATATTATTATAAATCTCATTGTACATATTTTTATATTAATGTACTCTAAACATTTTCCCATATTTATTTTTATAATTGCGTTTTTTGTTGTTGGCATATACTATAACTTACAAGATTATTTCCCTAACGCTGTGGGACAATTTAACAGGGTAATTTATCCTAGTGATTACATATATTGATAATCATAAATGTATTCATACATTTTTGTTTCCTTTGGGGAAATTCCTATGTATAGAATTGCTGAAACTAAGAATACAAAAAAATCTTTATTCTTTAAGTAAGGTTTTTAAGTAGGACATTGCAAAAGCAGTGCCATGATATTTTATATTAACCTTATCAGGATGGTTACTACATTAGTACTTTCTGCTTATTTTTATTTAAAAAAAAATTATTTACTTAGAGAGACAGAAATAGTCCATCTGGTTCACTGCCCAGATGCCCACAACCAGAGGGGCTGGGCTAGACCCAGAACTCAATCTAGGTCTTTTCACAAGGGTGACAGGTCCCAACTACTTGAGCTATTACCACTTCCACTGCACATTAGCAGAAAGGTAGAATTGGGAACAGAGCTGGGACTTAGGCACTTGAAAATGAAACCAAGTGGCATCTTTTTTTTTTTTTTTTTTTAATTTCTTTATTTGAATGGCAGAATTACTTAGAGGCAGAGAGAGAGAGGTCTTCCATCTGCTGGTTCACTCCCCAGACAGCCGCAATGGCCAGAGCTGCTGTAATCCAAAGCCAGGAGCCAAGAGCCACCTCCAGGTCTCTCACGTGGATGTAGGGGCCCAAGGACTTGGGCCATTCTCCACTGATTTCCCTGGAAGTGGAGCAGCTGGGACTTGGACCGATGTCCATGGAGGATGCTAGCACCGCAGTCAGCAGCTTCACCTACTGTACTACAGCACCAGTCCTCCAAGTGGCATCTTAATAACTACACCAAACACCCACCTGTATTTCCAAACTCAACCAGTTTCTTAAAACCTGCTACATTCTGGGTGGGGTGTGTGTGTAAGAGAGAGAGAGAAATGTTTGTCCTAGCTGTATCCAGATGGGCATGTGAATTAAACCCTTCTTTTCAGGGAGGCAAGCAAAAACTCTCAGCTTCAGTGACATGCCGAACTCGTTATAGGTGAAAACATTGAGCCATGAGTATTAAAACTAATCTGGTTGCCGAAAACACAAGAAAAGCTTTATATGACATTAAGATGGCTTTCTTTTAATTGTTTTGGCAATTCAACATGATACTGCTATGTATCATAGAACATTTCTAGTTGTTTTGGAGCTTTTATAATTAAATAGTTCCTTTGTTATGATTAGATTGAGGATGATAGTCCTGTGTTAAAGAGGGATACTTTTTTTCCCCCTTGTGTTCTCATTTCTACTCAAAAAACAACACAAAAACCTGTACTATAATCTTGCCTCTTGTAGCAGTATTGTATTGTATGTGATTGTATTGGGCAGAAATAGCTTTTATAACTGGCTTTGTTAACATCTTTATTGTAGTATGGTTTACATATCGTAAAATTCGTTGCCTTAAAATGTACAGTTTAATGTTTTTAGCATTTTTCCAGGATTATATAACCATTATCAAACTAAGTTTAGAAAATTTTCATTGCCCGGCGCCGTGGCTCAACAGGCTAATCCTCCGCCTTGCGGCGCTGGCACACCAGGTTCTAGTCCCAGTCGGGACTCCGGATTCTGTCCCGGTTGCCCCTCTTCCAGGCCAGCCCTCTGCTGTGGCCCGGAGTGCAGTGGAGGATGGCCCAAGTGCTTGGGCCCTGCACCCCATGGGAGACCAGGAAAAAGCACCTGGCACCTGGCTCCTGCCAACGGATCAGCGCAGTGCGCCGGCTGCAGCGCGCCGTCCACGGCAGCCATTGGAGGGTGAACCAACGGCAAAGGAAGACCTTTCTCTCTGTCTCTCTCTCTCACTGTCCACTCTGCCTGTCAAAAAAAATAATAATAAAATTAAAAAAAAATAAAAAATAAAAAGGAGCTCTTGCCATTTGCCACAAGATAAGCCAAGAGCTTATTACAGGTTTCTCACATGGATGCTGCTTTCCCAGGCACATTGGCAGGTAGCTGGATTAGAAGTAGAGTAGGGGCCGGCGCTGTGGCACAGTGGGTTAAAGCCCTGGCCTGCAGTGCTGGCATCCCATGTAGGCGCCAGTTTGAGTCCTGGCTGCTGCGCTTCCGATCCAGCTCTTTTCTATGGCCTAGGAAATCAGTAGAAGATGGCTCAAGTCCTTGGCCCCCTGTACCCATTGGGGAGACCTGGAAGAGGCTCCTGGCTAGAGATCAGCTCTGCTCTGGCCATTGCAGTTACTTGGGGGAGTGAACCAGTGCATGCAAAACCTCTTTTTCTCTCTGGCTCTGTCATGCTCTGCAACTCTGTTTTTGAAATAAATACAATAAGACTTAAAAAAGTGGAGCAACCAGGACTTGTGCTGGGACACAACCCAGGGCTTCAACCCGCTGCACCACAGTGCCTGCCCTGCATATGTCTATCTTAAGGCCAATATTGTGCTTTTTTTTTTTTTTTAAAGATTTATTTATTTGAAAATCAGAGTTATACAGAGAAGGAGAGGCAGAGAGAGAGAGAGGTCTTCCATCTGTTGGTTCACTCCCCAGTTAGCTGCAGTGGCTGGAGCTGCACCAATCTGAAGCCAGGAGCTTCCTCCAGGTTTCCCAGGGGGTTGCAGGGGTCCAAGCACTTGGGCCATCTTCTCCCAGGCCACAGCAGGGAGCTGGATCAGAAGTGGAGCAGCCGGAAATTAAACCAGTGCCCATATGGGATGCTAGCACTGCAGGTGGCGGCTTTACCCACTACACCACAGTGCCAGCCCCAAGATTTGAATATATTTGAAAAGCCAAAGGCTTCCATTTCATCTGTGTCATGTGTCTTTATGCCTCATTTCAGGTTAATTGCCACTTTCAGGTGTTCTTTCAGAAATTTAAACTTTCCTTGATGTAACTCCTGCCAGTTGGTATTACTAGAAATCCTGCTTGATATTTACATATTAATGAGTCTGTCTGATCATCTTGAACAGGCACGTGGAAGAGTTCAGCCCCAGAGCTGTCTACACCAGTGGCAAAGCATCCAGTGCTGCTGGCTTAACAGCAGCTGTTGTGAGAGATGAAGAATCTCATGAGTTTGTCATTGAGGCTGGAGCTCTGATGTTGGCTGACAATGTAAGAACATTTTACATTCTTCAATATAAAGAAGTTTGAATGCCTCCTACCCTCTTAGTAAAGGCCTCTAAGTTTCTAGTAAAAAGACATCCTTCAAAATGAAAGTATTCTTTGAATAAATTAATTTATTAATCTGGAATCTAATTGGATTCTCTTCATTAATCATCACTTTATGAGCTTTTCTAGAATGTGTTGCCTGCCCTGAGCTGAGCATGGGTAATTGCTGTGACTGGTACTTTCCAGCATTTATCCTTTCCAGATTGTAACAACTTATATGAATAGGTCCTAACATAGATACTTACTGCATTTTTACATTTATTTGACTTCATGAGAATGGTAGGTATACACACTTAGATTTATTATACTCCACCTTCACCCTTCTCTTAGCGTTAAATCAATGCTGAGGTGACTTAGGATGTCTTGATACTGAGTTGTACATGAAGTTTCAATATTCAATTAAAGTGTAATTGTGTATTTTTTTAGTTTTGCTCTTAGTTTTAAATGAGTCAAGTATGTGATTCCTTTGTAGTTCTGGGATCGATGAACAGTCTTGTCTGGAAAAAGGAGTTGAGAATACTTACCTATTTTTCACTTACTGGGATAGAAATATATTGTAGTGTAATTTGGGTGTGCTTGTCCTATCACATCTGAAAGGCCATTTGTTATGCTATTATTTGTTTGGTTACAGGGTGTGTGTTGTATCGATGAATTTGACAAAATGGACATGCGGGATCAAGTTGCCATTCATGAAGCTATGGAACAGCAAACCATATCCATCACCAAAGCAGGAGTAAAGGTATGTCTGTTTTGTTCCACTGTGTAATGTTTTGTAGATTGATGTGGTACTAGAAAGATGCACCTGGATGAAGTCCTTTACTTCATCATGTATTGCTGTTCAGTAAAATGGAAAATACATTCCTGATAATTATTAATCCCAATTTGAGATCGTTGTTTGAAATACTATTAAATATGTTTCTGTGACAGAAGGTAAAGGAAATACTTGTGAAAGTTTTAGCATTTCACCTCTCAAAATTTTCATGAGTGTAGTTTCTATATTCTTTGATAAAGCATATTTCCAGTTACAACAAAAATAACCAATCAAGTTGCTTAACTGAAAATTAAACAAGGGGTGTAACCAACCTTAAATTTTGGCACTTTTTCTTTGCCAATACATTTTAGATCAACTCTGTTTTTTTAATTACTCCTTGGTATTCAGTTGAGTGTACCACACAGTTTGGTTCTTTTGAATCCTATAGAGCCACATTTGAATCATTTTTCAGTCTTCGGTATTACAAGCAGTATTGTAGTAAACATCCTTGAACATAGGTTTAGTATACTTACTTGCAGAATAAATTCCAAACAAATTGTTGAGGTTCACACATCATATCATCAAAATTATATAGGAGTTCCATTAGGCTGCACTGTGTATTACTAGACTTTAAATTTTTACTGATCCAACAGGTGAAAAATAACAAATTATGAGGAAGATTGAGCATGTTTATCAGCTAGTCCAGATGTTCTTAACATTGTCACAATTCTTTCTTTTGTGGTCAGGCTACTCTAAATGCCAGAACATCCATTTTGGCAGCAGCAAACCCAATCAGTGGACACTATGACAGATCAAAATCATTGAAACAGAACATAAATTTGTCGGCTCCCATCATGTCCCGATTTGATCTCTTCTTTATCCTTGTGGATGAATGCAATGAGGTAATCACATGAGCTGTCGCTGCTAGCTTCCTTTTTCATTTCGAATAATTAACACAGGGCTGGAAAGTACACTGCTCAACACCTGATATTGTACTGATGTGTACTGACCTTTCGTTACCCTAAATGTGACACAAGATTGGGTAAAGAGTTTGGTAAGTACTATTTTAATTTTCAAAAAAAGAAATTACAATCAGCTGCTGTCCATACGCTTTTAGATTTTTATAAAATAGGGGTTTTTTTTTGTTGGTGGTTTTGTTTTTTCAGTCACTTTGAAAACCCTTGGATGCCAGGGAAGTTTTTTTTTCATGATGAGTCATTCATTTTCCCATTTCCTCCCTTCAGGCTGTTGAATGTATTAGTTTTTTTCCCCTGGTTATGTGGTAGTTTAAAGATTGAGTGAAAAATTGAGTTTACTTGAATTCTGTTATACTTCATTAGAACTACTTATACTTAAATATTGATAAATATTGCACAGCTCAGATATAAACAGAACCAAATGACAAGGTGTCACAGCTCATACTAATACTATTGGCTGTATTTTAATTACTGAATATGGAGGTATTCTACATTCCATTCAGCACAATGCCCATCTTTTGTTTATCGTGGGAACTTTAAAAGTCATCTATTTTGTGAGTGGCTGTCTTTTTCTTTTCCTCTACAAATGTATTTAACCACAGATAATGGGGTTGCCCGATTTTGTGCATCTCAGCCCGTGACTGATTAAATTAGTTTTGTGGGCGATTAAGTTAGGCTACATTAAAACATTAGAGGCCGGCGCCGTGGCTCAACAGGCTAATCCTCCGCCTTGCGGCGCCAGCACACCAGGTTCTAGTCCCGGTCGGGACTCCGGATTCTGTCCCGGTTGCCCCTCTTCCAGGCCAGCCCTCTGCTGTGGCCCGAAGTGCAGTGGAGGATGGCCCAAGTGCTTGGGCCCTGCACCCCATGGGAGACCAGGAAAAAGCACCTAGTACCTGGCTCCTGCCATCGGATGAGCGTGGTGCGCCGGCCGCAGCGCGCCGGCCGTGGCAGCCATTGGAGGGTGAACCAACGGCAAAGGAAGACCTTTCTCTCTGTCTCTCTCTCTCACTGTCCACTCTGCCTGTCAAAAAAACAAACAAACAAACAAACAAAAAAAAACATTAGAGAAAATAGTTTTATAGAACTTTAACTGGAAATAATTTCACACTTGGAGTTACAAGAAAAATACTAGTGTGTAGAACACTTATTTCCTGTTGACCTTGTTCATGTTAATTGTTAACTGCTCATTTGCTTTTCAGTATGTACACAATTTTTGTCACTGAGCTATTTCAGAACAAGTTATATATTTTTGGTAGTTTTTTTTTTGTTAACAATTCTGTGTGATTATTTTCTGAACATGGTGACTAAAAGCACAGACACTGAAGGGAGACTATTGAAATCTTGACTCAACTACTCACTGTGAACTTGAACAAATTCTGTGGGCCTAGATTTGCTCATCTGAGAAATGGGGATAATATGACTTACATACTAAGGTTTTTGTGAAGATTGCATAAGTTAATATTTTTGCATATGGTCATGACAACCATGTCAGGCATATACTCAGGGCTCTTTTAATGTTAGTTCTGCTATTGTTATTAAAATTGGATATTCAGGAATAGAGTGAGGCATATCAAAGTTACTATCAGACTTTTCTCACAAACTTGGTGTGCCTATTAATACTTCTTTCAGTTGCATATTAGAGCTTGTTTTTAGCAATGAATCATTTCTTTTGGGGGTAGTCTGAAGTAGATGTGATGGTTAAAGTGATTTTCTTATTTTGCATTAGGTTACAGATTATGCTATTGCCAGGCGGATAGTGGACTTGCATTCAAGAATTGAGGACTTTATTGATCGTGTCTATTCCCTTGATGATATCAGGAGGTATCTTCTTTTTGCAAGACAGTTTAAACCTAAGGTAACTGCTCTTTTGTATTGGGGTAAAGCATGAGTATATTAAAGTGGAATTTAAATGAATAGGTTGTATGGCAATAACTAATACTTGTTTTATCAATCTAATATTTTTTTAAAGATTTATTTATTTATTTGAAAGTCAGAGTTAAACAGAGAGAGGAGAGGTAGAGAGAGAGAGGTCTTCCATCTGCTGGTTCACTCCCCAGTTGACCGCAACGGCCAGAGCTGTGACGATCTGAAGCCAGGAGCTTCTTCCAGGTCTCCCAGGCAGATACAAGGGCCCAAGGACCTGGGCCATCTTCTACTGCTTTCCCAGGCCATAGCAGAGAGCTGGATGGGGGAAGTGGAGCAGCCGGGTCTCCAACTGGCACCCATATGGGATGTTAGCTCTTCAGGCCAGGTGTTAACCCGCTGCATCACAGGCCCCCTCAATCTAAGGTTTTTTTTTTTTTTTTTTTTTTGGTGACAGGCAGAGTGGACAGTGAGAGAGAGAGACAGAGAGAAAGGTCTTCCTTTGCCGTTGGTTCACCCTCCAATGGCTGCCGCGGATGGCGCGCTGCGTCCGGCGCACCGCGCTCATCCGATGGCAGGAGCCAGGTGCTAGGTGCTTTTCCCTGGTCTCCCATGGGGTGCAGGGCCCAAGCACTTGGGCCATCCTCCACTGCACTCCGGGCCACAGCAGAGGGCTGGCCTGGAAGAGGGGCAACCGGGACAGAATCCGGCGCCCCGACTGGGACAAGAACCCTGTGTGCCGGCGCCGCAAGGCGGTGGATTAGCCTGTTGAGCCACGGCGCCGGCCAATCTAAGTTTTAAAACCTGTTTTTGGCCGGCGCCGTGGCTCAACAGGCTAATCCTCCACCTTGCGGCGCCGGCACACCGGGTTCTAGTCCCGGTCGGGGCACCGGATTCTGTCCCGGTTGCCCCTCTTCCAGGCCAGCCCTCTGCTGTGGCCCAGGAGTGCAGTGGAGGATGGCCCAGGTGCTTGGGCCCTGCACCCCATGGGGAGACCAGGAAAAGCACCTGGCTCCTGGCTCCTGCCATCGGACGAGCGCGGTGCGCCGGCCGCAGCGCGCCGACCGCGGCGGCCATTGGAGGGTGAACCAACGGCAAAGGAAGACCTTTCTCTCTGTCTCTCTCTCTCACTGTCCACTTTGCCTGTAAAAAAAAAAAAAAAAACCTGTTTTTAATTTATTTTATGATTTATTTATTTGAAAGAGTTACAGAGAGAAATGGAGAAGCAGAGAGATCTCCCGTTGCTAGTACACTCCCCAGATGGTCTCAATGGGGTCCAAAGGCAGGGGCCCCAAGTACTTGAGTGCTGCTTTCCTGGGCACGTAAGCAGGGAGCTGGATCAGAAGGAAAGCATCCCGAACTCAAATTGGCACCCGTATTGGATGCCAGCGCTGCATGCAGCAGCTTTACCCACTACACTGCTGCATTGACCACCAATCCTCCCCCCCTTTTTTCATTTTAGAAAGCAGTTTATTTCATCTATATTCCACGTATTTTATTTGTGAGGCATTAATTACACTTTCTTTTAATTGGGAAAGGTAGGGAATTACTGCAGACCAGGACATCCTTTGTTGGGGTATCCAGGATACCTACTTGGCCATTTATTTTTAAAAATAAATGTCCAGGGGCTGGCGCTGTGGCGTAGGAGGTAAAGCCGCCACCTGCAATGCTGACATCCCATATGGGTGCTGGTTTGAATTCCAACTGCTCCATTTCCAGTCCAGTTCCCTGCTAATGCACCTGGGAAAGCAGTAGAAGATGGCCCAAGTCCTTGGGCTCCTGCACCCACATGGAAGACCCCAAAGAAGCTCCTGGCTCCTCACTTTGGATCGACCAGCCCTGCTAGGCTATTGCAGCCATTTGGGGAGTGAACCAGCAGGTGGAATATTCTCTCTCTCTCTCTATATATATATATATAATGCTGGCACTTCAGACAGCATCTGTCAGCTGTACCCACCATGCCACAGCACTGGCACCTCATTGTTGTAGTTGATTTCTCAACAGTGTTGCAATTGATTCCTTTCTGAGAGGAGGATCGTGGTGGGGGCAAGAGGCAGGGAGTCACCACACAGACCCCGGGAGTCGGGTGAAAGCGGGCTTGAGGAGAGCAGCCTGCAGACTTGTTTATTTGAATTAGTACAACAGCTTATATAGCCAAGACCAGCCAATCCGGTCATGGGGTGGTCTATGCCCCAACCAATTGCAGCCTATTGCCAGGCAGTTTCCAAAGCCATCCAAACACAGCCTGTTGCCAGTCAGGCTGTTGCCAGGCAGTTTCTGAAACCATCCAATCACGGCCTGCCGTCAGTCAGGCTCTGTTGTCATGTGGTTTCTGAAGCAATCCAATCACGGCCTCTTGCCAGGCAGTTTCTATTGTCAGTGGCCATCTTGGCATGACCTTCTCACCTCAGTGGCCATCTTGGCATGACCTTTTCACTTCATTCCACCACATTCCCCCCTTTTTGTTTATTTTTGAGCAACAGGAGGCATGATTCTTGGCCATACCATTGTTGACCCGGTTTCCATGTGCTCTCCATGCGGCTGTGCCTGTCTTAGGTTGTCCCCCAGGGGATCTTACCCATCATTAACTAACCAGCACTCAAATCAGAGACCACATGATTGCTTGCTCAGATAGGGGTAGGAATGAGAAATAATGGTTATCAGGAATGGCATGACCACATACAGGCTGTGGGCTGTTCAAGTGGCTGACCAGAGCTAGTGGGGTACAAAACAGTAACAGATATGGCTATGGGCAGTTTCTCAGGGTAGGATAATAGGGCAGGTGCATCTGCTAACAAGGTAGATTCTCAGTCTTGTTCATCTGGTTCTGGTTGGCTGTCAGTTGCAGGCTTGATGTTTCTAGCTGGTACCCAAATGGGCTGTTCCACATTCTCTGGAAAGACACAAGCATATCCTTGACCCTTGGTTAGCAGAGGGTGTGGTCCTTTCCATTCTGCTGTCAGGGGGTCTTTCCACCTAACCATAGGGGCTAGGGTCTGGGATGGAAAGGATCTCTAGTGTTTATAAGCTGGGCTGATCCCTTTGGATTCAAAAGTAAGAAAATTGATGTGAAAAGGACCTCAGTCAAGCAAGCTGTGGGTCTGAGGGCATATGATCATTTTTCTGTCTTAAGAGATCTTTAATTGTCCTATGAGTTCTTTCAATGATTGCCTGTCCCTGTGGGTTGTATGGGTTACCTGTGGCAGACTGTATGTTCCAAGATTTCAAGAAGGAATTAAATTCCTGTGATGTATACGCTGGCCCGGCTAGCTTAGTCAGAAGAGCATGAGACTCTTAATCTCAGGGTTGTGGGTTCAATTCTCAACAATGTTGCAGTGGATTCGAATATTCTCATTCTCTCTCTCTCTCTCTCTCTCTCTCTCTCTCTCTCTCTCAATATATATAATGCTGGCGGCACCACAGACAGCAGCTGTACCCACCATGCCACAGCACTGGCACCTCAGAAGTCTTTTTAATAGTAATTCACTATCACTGATATCAAAATTTCACCTAGTTTAATTCCCCAAAATGTTGCCACCTGAATGACCGGTAAGCTTATTAACCTACCTGTCACCAAATAAAAGTGTTTTTCTAATTTCACTGATGTTCCAAAACAGATTTCCAAAGAATCAGAGGATTTCATTGTGGAACAATATAAAAGGCTCCGCCAGAGGGATGGATCTGGAGTAACCAAGTCATCATGGAGGATTACAGTGAGACAGCTTGAAAGCATGATCCGTCTCTCTGAAGCTATGGCCCGGATGCACTGTTGTGATGAGGTATCCATCACTTGGACATGATGAGATCAAGGAGAAATTTGTTGCCTTGTAGGCGTGTTTTTATCTTCAATATGGGACATAGCAGACTTTACTGCATATGTATTTATAACTGTAGAATGCTTACAGGACACATGACCCTGGGACTTTCTGTTTAACAAGGTTTTTATCAAGTGATTAATAGTGATGATATAATCACATCATAGATTATTGAGTGTTTATAGCGTTGAGTTACCACTCACAACCATTCATTCAGGAAAAGCGTTTTGAGACCATATATTGTGCTGGGCTTGGAATACAGATAAGATAATGCAGCCTCTGGGTTCAAAGAGAACTCTCCTAGGTTTGTATAATGTGCAGTTTTTAAACTGTTGCTTGAGCCTTGGATGCTACAAGCATATGCCAGTGGGTGTTGGAAGGGTGGAAGGAAAGGGTGTCAAAGCTCTGTAGCTCTTCTTGGTCTTTTTTGTAGTATAATTGAGGTATAACTTACATAGAAGACAATGTACAGATTGGTGACATATAAAATGTTTTTGTATGTATTACATATAGGTATATGTAAAATACATATATATGAATGTCTTGTGACCAGTGAGCACAAGATAGAAACCATTTCCATCATCCGAAAAAGTTCATCTTTGCCAGGCTTCACCTTCTTCCCTAGAAGTGTCTACTATTCTGATTTCAATCACCATTTTTTTACCCTAGATGAAATTTTTGGCTTAAAAATTTCCCCATTTAAGTTTTCAAATCCTTTGCTATCTGGTGTTTTGCTATCAAAGTAGTTTCACACAGACTTATGTAGTAGTATTTGATTTACCTGACATTTAATAGGCACTTGTCTGGGAAAAAAGATGAATAAGAAGCCCTTGCCTTCCTTTTCTGATAATGTGGTGGGGACAAGATATGTATTTCATTAAGCTTCTGAAAAATGCAAGGAAAATCCCTGTGACCCTGTGATAGAACATCACAAGCGAAGAGTACAGAGATCAATTCCTTTATCCCTAAAGGAAGGGGGAGAGGGTTGTAGAAGTGCTGATGCTGAATCCTAATCACTAATGGGTGTGTAGAGTTTTGATAGGCAAGAGATCCTTGGGGAAAGGGCATTCTAGGGTGAAAGTGTAGTGAGACCACAAATACCTGGAGGAATATATAAATGGGATTCTTAACAACCATGCTGACATTTGTACTTTTTGGGAATTGTGCTATTTTCTGAACGAGTTGTAAAATTGGTATTGTGTTAGGGTAAGCTATAATAATTTTGGTCATTTTAAAAAATTTCAGCTTGGGGCCGGCACCACAGCTCACTAGGCTAATCCCTCTGCCTGCGGCGCCGGCACACCGGGTTCTAGTCCCAGTTGGGGCGCCGGATTCTGTCCCGGTTGTCCCTCTTCCAGGCCAGCTCTCTGCTGTGGCCCAGGAGTGCAGTGCAGGATGGCCCAAGTGCTTGGGCCCTGCATCTGCATGGGAGACCAGGAGAAGCACCTGGCTCCTGCCTTTGGATCAGGACGGTGCGCTGGCCGCAGCGGCCATTGGAGAGTGAACCAATGGCAAAAGGAAGATCTTTCTCTCTGTCTCTCTCACTGTCCACTCTGCCTGTCAAAAAATAAAATAAAAAAAAATTTTATCTTGGGGCAGGAGTATGGTCTAGCAGTTAAGATGCCTGCAACCCATATGGGAGTGCCTGGGTGTAATACTGGTCTCTGGTTCCTGAGTCTAGCTTCTTGCTAATGGCAGATCCTAGGAGGCAGCTGTGATGGGGTCAAGTAACCTACATGGGAGAACTGGATTGGAGTTACACCTTTGGCCCAATCCAGTGCTAGACTTCACAAGCATTTTGGGGGTAAACAAGTGATTGAGACCTCACTTTCTATATGTCTGTCTCCCTTTTGAGTAAATGAAAATTTTGAAAATAAAAATTAATCTTTAGGTATGAAATTCACCTAATATAGGGGCCAGCGCCGTGGCTCACTTGGTTTATCCTCCGCCTGCAGTGCTGGCATACCATATGGGCGCTGGGTTCTAGTCCCGGTTGCTCCTTTTCCAGTCCAGCTCTCTACTGTGGCCTGGGAAAGCAGTGGAGGATGGCCCAGGTGCTTGGGCCCCTGCACCTACATGGGAGACCAGCAAGAAACACCTGGCTTCTGGCTTTGGATTGGCTCAGCGCCAGCTGTGGCGACCATTTGGGGAGTGAACCAACGGAAGGAAGACCTTTGTCTCTCTCTCTCTCACTGTAACTCTACTTGTCAAATAAGTTAAAAAATAAATTAAAAATTGCACACATTTCAGGCACAGATAAATACATTCTCTGAAGAAAATTGAGTATTTGAAGCATATGATATGGAAAATTCTGCATAAATGTAAGGTATTTGCTGCCTCTCTCTTTTTAATTAGTTTATTTATTTGAAAGTGATCTTCTATCTGCTAGTTTACTCCCAAGTAGCTGCAATGGCCAAAGCTGGGCATGTCCAAAGCCAGGAGCTTTATCTGGGTCTCCCATGTGGGTGGTGGGGTCCAAGCACTTGGGCCATCTTCTACTGCTTTCACAGACCATAGAGAGCTGGATTGGAAGAGGAACAGCCTGGATATGAAGCTGTGCTCATATGGGATGCTGTTGCTGCAGGCAGAGGCTGTCTACAACACCACAGTGCCAACCCCTATATCTTCCTCACTTTTAAGATTATGGAACAGGCGGGTGCCACAGCTCACTTGGCTAATCGCTGGCACCCCGGGTTCTAGTCCCGGTCTGGGCACCGGATTCTGTCCCGGTTGTTCCTCTTCCAGTCCAGCTCTCTGCTGTGGCCTGGGAGTGCAGTGGAGGATGGCCCGAGTGCTTGGGCCCTGTACCCGCGTGGGAGACCAGGAGGAAGTACCTGTTCCTGGCTTTGGATTGGCGCAGTGCACTGGCCATAGCGGCCACTTGGGGGGGTGAACCAATGGAAAAGAAGACCTTTCTGTCTGTCTCTCTCACTATCTAACTCTGCCTGTCTAAAAAATTTTTTTAAAAGAAAGATTATAGAACATTACACCCATGATTTTCTCTAGCAAGTATATATTTCATTGTTTGCATTTAGAATCATCCAAATGTCTGATACTTTTTCTGCTATAAAATGTGAAGTGTGAATCACTGTATTCTCCTCACCCTTGTTGTTCCAAAACCCTTTATTGAATAATCTTTTTCACTCTAGTTTGGTATACTTTTATTGTACATTCTTGCTTTATTAAGATCTCTTTTAGACTTTCTGTTGTATCCCATTGAGTCTGTCATCTCTTACATTGACAAGGTATTTTAATTATTTTTTTTATTTATCTGAAATAGTTAGATATCTTTGATCCTCTCCAAATGGTTGCAGCATTTGGTCCTGGGCCAGGCCAAAGCCAGGAACCTGGAACTCCCATCCTGGTTCTCTTATATAGGTGTCATGTAGGCCCAGGCACTTCAGCCATTTTCTGCTGCTTTCTCAGGTGCTTCAGCAGGGAGCTGAATCAGAAATGGAGCAGCTGGGACTTGAACTGGCACTCACTTGGGAGGCTAGCGTTGCAGGTGGTGGCTCTACCTATTGGGCCACAATGGCAGCCCAAGGGGCTTTACATTTTAAATGTTAGGCTGGTTCCCATGTGTTCTCTTTTTGGCAGTTATATACTTAGGCTTTTTACTATTAATATTATTGGTTATTTTTTCATTAAATTGACATCTTTATAGTGATTTTTTCCTATTCTAGAATATTGTAGTAGTTAGAATACGCTAGATTGTGCTACTATAAAAATCATAGCTGCTTAAAATATTTTTTGCTGATTCTGCAAGTCTGTTGGGTCAACAGGATATTGTCCTTGTGTCATTCAGAATCAGATACAAAGGTTCAGTCTTGACATATGTTTCCATGATGACAGAAGACAGGAAAGAGAAAAGGTGGTGAGCCACAAAGCAACTCTTAGCCATCTTTCCAGAAATTACACTTCTGATATGTCAGTGGCCAGAAAAGTTAATGTGTCCATATGTAAGTTTGGGTAGAGAAGTGCCTCTTAACCAAGTGGATGAATGAGAACAGCAAACATTTCTGAGTAGTTGTGATGACTACTGCCAATTGTATCTTTGCACCTAACTATTTTGTTTCAGTGTTTTAAGCAGTTCTTTTCATAAGTTTTTGCATGCTTCTTGTTGAACAAGCAACATGTTGGTATTTTGCTGTTTTTCTTGGTTTTTCACATAAAATCATTTTTCATTTCTTTTTTTTTTTTTTACAGGCAGAGTGGACAGTGAGAGAGAGAGAGAGAGAGAGAAAGGTCTTCCTTTTTGCCGTTGGTTCACCCTCCAATGGCCACTGCGGCCGGCGCACCGCGCTGATCCGATGGCAGGAGCCAGGAGCCAGGTGCTTTTTCCTGGTCTCCCCATGGGGTGCAGGGCCCAAGCACCTGGGCCATCCTCCACTGCACTCCCGGGCCACAGCAGAGGGCTGGCCTGGAAGAGGGGCAACCGGGACAGAAACCGGTGCCCGACCGGGACTAGAACCCGGTGTGCCGGCGCCGCAAGGCGGAGGATTAGCCTGTTGAGCCACGGCGCCGGCCTCATTTCATTTTTTGTTCTTATTGTCGTGTAATATTGGTGAATTCCCATAATTTATTCACCAGTTCTTCTGTTAGAGACATTTGGATAATTTCCATTTTTGGTTCTTGGGGATTTTCATGTCTTTTGGTTCATATAATGCATATATGTTTACATTTCTGTGACTATACACTAAGGAGTGGAATTGTCAGATTAGATTTTGCATGTGTTTAGTTAAAAATGCCATAGAGTTTTAACAGTTGATATTCTTGCCTGTAATGAATGAGAGTTGTGCATTGTTGTCAACACTTAGTAATGTCCACCATTTCAGCAATTCTGATACAAAAAAATTTGTTGTGCTAGCATATCATGTTATGTTTTTGTGGTGAGAGAGATCATCTAAAGACCATCTTGTACATCAAGAAAACTCATTTAACTGAATTACCTCCTTTTTATTGGGTTAGGTCCAACCTAAACACGTGAAGGAAGCTTTCCGGTTACTGAATAAATCAATCATCCGTGTGGAAACACCTGATGTCAATCTAGATCAAGAGGAAGAGACCCAGATGGAGGTAGATGAGGGTCCAGTTGGCATCAATGGTGAGATATTTTATATGACTGTTCTGCAGATGGGAACCAAAAAGTTTTCTGAGCTGCCATGATGGTGAAAGTGCAGGTTTGAGTGGTTATAGTCTTTGTCACAGAAGAGAAGAAAATGCATTTGAATTGAATTAATTGTTGGCAAGTTAAAGTAAAATTAAACCATTTATATAAATATATGTGCTTGAATGGGTGAAAGAAAATAACATCAAAATGGTGGTAGCAGACTTAAAATTGCCTAGACCCTTATTTATGTTGTTATTTTGCTTTTTTAATTAAAAACTTTTAAGATTTTTATTTATTTGAGAGGTAGAGTTATAAACAAAGAAAAGGTCTTTCATTCACTGGTTGACTTCCCCAAATGCCACAACTGCCAGAGCTGAACCAATAGAAAGCCAGGAGCTTCTTCTGGGGTCTCCCACACAGGTTCCGGATCCGAAATGCTTAGACCATCTTCTGCTTTCACAAGCCATAGCAGAGAGCTGGATTGGGAGAGGAGCAGCTAGGGCACAAACCAGCACCCATAAGGGATCCTAGTACATAAGCAGAGGCCTAACCTGCTATGCCATAGCATTGGCCCCTAAAAACATTTTAGAAGCACAGTAGAGCAGACAAATGCCAGGATTTTTTGTATTTTGTACACAATAGTGCAAATGAATTTTTTTATTTTTTTATTTATTTATTTTATTTTTTTGACAGGCAGAGTGGACAGTGAGAGAGACACAGAGAGAAAGGTCTTCCTTTGCCGTTGGTTCACCCTCCAATGGCCGCCACGGACGGTGCGCTGCAGCTGGCGCACCGCGATCGTCCGATGGCAGGAGCCAGGAGCCAGGTGCTTTTCCTGGTCTCCCCATGGGGTGCAGGGCCCAAGCACCTGGGCCATCCTCCACTGCACTCCCGGGCCACAGCAGAGGGCTGGCCCGGAAGAGGGGCAACCGGCACAGAATCCGGAGTCCCGACCGGGATTAGAACCCGGTGTGCCAGCGCCGCAAGGCGGAGGATTAGCCTGTTGAGCCACGGCGCCGGCCAAATGAATTTTTTTTAAAAGATGTTTTTATTTTGAGTTAAAAAGAGGAAAGACAGATCTTCATCCACTGTTCACTCCTCAAATGGCCCCAACAGCCAAGGCTGGGCCATCCTGAAGCTAAGAGTTTTCATCTAGTTCTCCCTTATGGGTGTAGGGGCCCAAGGACCTAGGCCATCTTCCTGTGCTTTCCCAGGTGTATTAGCAGAAAGCTGAATCAGAAATGGAGCATCTATATGAGATGCTGGCTAAACCCACTACACCACAACACCAGCCCCAATAAGTGAATTTTTAAATCATGAAATCTTTATATCTACCACTCCACATTCATACCAACTGAGTTTTTGTATTCACTAGTAAAGTTTATAAATTTTGTAAAATTTTTAGGTGTTGTGCATAACTGTATTGTTCTGAAATTAGTATAAGTAGGATATTTGTCTGTATTAACACTTGATAAGGGCCTGTTGCAGGCACTAAAACAACATTCAGGTAGTTACTTTTTCACTTAGGTCATGCTGACAGCCCTGCTCCTGTGAATGGAATCAACGGCTACAGTGAAGCTGTAAATCAAGATCCTGTACCCAAACCCTGCTTACGATTGGGCTTCTCTGAATACTGCCGCATCTCTAACCTAATAGTACTTCACCTCAGAAAGATGGAGGAAGGTGAGACGATTCATAGCACTGCGTACATGCTTAGTCATTTACACAAGCTGCATTTGCATAGTTCACTTCTGGTTACTGCACAATTGTATTCTGTTAGAAAAGATGGTAAGTTATTAGGCTCACATTAACAAGGTAAATTTGGAACGTCAGCATACCTGCTGGCCTGAACATTTTCCTACAAGCTCATTGTCAGACAAAGGCTTATGAATCATTCTTGTTAATATTCTGGGCCTGTGTTACCAGCTTTAAAGCAGAATTTGGAACCTGATAACATAAATAAGCACACAGATTTTTTATTTTTATTTTTTAAAGATTTATTTACTTATTTGAGAGAGGTCTTCCTTTTGTTAGTTCACTCCCCAGATGGCCGCAATGGCCAGAGCTGGGCCATTCCAAAGCCAGGAGCTTCTCCCATGTGGGTGCAGGGGCCCAAGGACTTGGACCATCTTCTGCTTTCCCAGGCCATAGCAGACAACTGGATCAGAAGTAGAGCAGCTGGGACTTGAACTGGCAGGCTCACGTGGGATGCTGGCACTCCAGGTGACTGTTTTATCTGCTTTGCCACAGTGCTGGCCCCATGATTTATTTTATAGATACAGAATTACTACCCACAGTGGCTTTATTTAAAATAGGTGGACTCCCAGAGTATTTTTTTTTTTAAGATTTATTTATTTGAGAGAGTTGTGGAGGGAGAGAGGGAAAGATAGATGTCCATTTGGGATGTTAACTTCACAGGTGCCCACTTTCCCCCCATACCACAATACTGTCCCCAGTATTTGTTCTTCACATGCAGAATGAGTCCAAGAAATCTACACAATGCAAAGGCAGTAGCAGACCAGTAAAGCATGGTGTCTATCACTCAGTGCAGTATATGGATACTAGTACATTTCTACCTTAACTGCTTTACCACATAATTTATTCAAAGTTTTATTCCCCAGAAGTTAGACCCAAGGCAGATGGAAAAACAGTGTAATTGAATAGAACTTAAATTTCCATTTGATAGCTAAGCATCAGGTAATTCTTATTTAAAAATTTAAAAGATAACTCTGCTGGCTTCTGGATTTTTTTTTTTTTTGCCCCATCACAGTGTCCATTTTGTTATAGAGAAGGAGAACATTGGTGATTGTCTTAGTTTAGTAAAGATCTGAGACTTTATAGTTTCTGGGCTTGTTCCTGGGAACTCTGGACAAGTGTGAGAAGAGAAGCCAGTAATGTGGCCACTGCATTGCGCATCAGGTTTTATTCTCACTTTCTTCTCAAGAGCTTTGGGGACTCAATATGTTCTTATGTTTATTTACATCTCATTATTTTCTTTCTCTCTCATGGAACTGTTTTAGATGTAGATGACCATTGATGGAACAAAGGTAAAGTTAGCACCTACTCATGGAAGTTTTAGTACAGCTTTAATAAAACTTTTCAAAGCCATTGTTATGGTAAGGCTAAACTGTCCCCCCTGCCCCCCCATTTTTTGTTATGGCTAGAATCTAAACTAGAATTTTCTTCTATTCACTTTATTTCTGAGATAGATATGGTATTCAGGCCTCAATTTTTCTGATGAGAGTGTAACTTTCATGTTTTTTGTTTTTCTTTTTTTTTGACAGAGTAGACAGTGAGAGAGAGAAAGGTCTTCCTTTTCCGTTGGTTCACCCCACAATGGCCACTGTGGCCGGCGCACTGCTCTGATCCGAAGCCAGGAGCCAGGTGCTTCTCCTGGTCTCCCATGTGGGTGCAGGGCCCAGGCACTTGGGCCATCCTCCACTGCACTTCCAGGCCACAGCAGAGAGCTGGCCTGGAAGAGGAGCAACCAGGACAGAACCCGGCGCCCCGACCAGGACTAGAACCCGGTGTGCCAGCGCCGCAGGTGGAGGATTAGCCTATTGAGCCACGGCACCGGCCGTAACTTTCATGTTTTTAAGAAACAGTTTCTATGGCTAGACTTTCTTAAAATAAACTGGTAGTTTATTGTTTTAGGTGAAAACCCACGGATTCTTGGTTGACTCAAAGTCTTTCTTCCCAAAGAGGAAAATTTACATTTAAGCTTTGTTCATTTTTTTGAGATTGATTTTATTTATTTGAAAGGCAGAGGTAGAGATCTGCCATCTGCTGATTGACTTTCCAAATGGCCACAACAGCCAGGAGCTTCATCCTGGTCTCCCATGTGAATGCAGGAGCCCAAAGACCTTGGCTGTTTCCCGCTGCTTTCCCAGGTGCATTAGCAGGGAGTTGGATCAGAAGTAGAACAATTGGGACTTGAACTGGTGTCCTCCCATAAGGATGATGGTGTTGCAGACAGTGTCCTAACCCATTACTCCACAACAGTGGCCTCACATTTAAATTTTGTTTGCTGTTGTTTCATTCCTAATTTATTCTTTCACTTGCTATTGGCAAACTTCTTCATAGCTAATAAAGCATGAAAAAAAGACCTTCATACTTCGAAGTATTAATAGGCTTTAAGAAACCTGTCTGTATTTTATTTAGAATTCTTCCTTTTCTGGATATGGTAATATGGTAGTATGACAGGTTATTTCAGTCATATAATTAACATTGTAAACCTTATTTCATCAGATGTGCTATTGATAGGTTGACAGTTATCTAATGTGTACAAGACCTTGTTGTGTATGCAGACAAGATTGGCAATTCAACTTGTTTTGGCAATACAATTTGCCAGAAAATAATCCTTTTAAAATGTGCTTTTTGTTGCAGAAGAGGATGAGTCAGCATTAAAGAGAAGTGAGCTTATTAACTGGTACTTGAAGGAAATCGAATCAGAAATAGATTCTGAAGAGGAACTTATAAACAAAAAGAGAATCATCGAGAAAGTTATTCATCGACTCACGCACTATGTACGTACCTAACTGCACTTGGCATAGTATTAATGAGGGAAAGTGTTCATGTCTTATATTTTTGTAGGTTCATTAGAGAATGTTTTTTGATATTTGTGTTACTAGAATGGGATCAGAATTACTCATTTTAAAACAAGGGAGAATTAACAGCAAGTGACTTATTTCCTGTACTAAAACAGAACGTAAAATCAGGTTAAATCTGGGAATGCTGCTTTGGAGCTGCTATCTGAATGTTTTTGTTTCCCACCCCAGCAACCTTATGCACCCGTGGTCATACAGTAAACCTTTAAGTATCCTGACCACATATTTCCTAGGTTATATCTTCCTGATACCCTTAGTTCACACTTTACACAGCCCAGTAATCCCTGTTGCCTCATACTTTCAACTTTATCCTTTTTTGTTTTCCTTACTTGGCAGACCCCAACCCTTGGTTAAATTTATCTCTGGGCAGCTAAAAGTACTCAGAGAAAAGTATATAGCCACATAGCCCATTTTATTTAAATTCATGAACACAAGTCTCAAGCAGGTATTTCATAACTTTTTTCTGGTCAAACTCATAATAGCATGATGCAGTTCCTAGTTGATGCATTCATCCACTCTTTTAAAGGCCCTAATACATTTTCTCCATTTGTCAACTCGTCATTCTAGGTATTCAGCCTGTCAGTAAAATTTGTCACAGTTGATCATTCTTTCTAGACTAGTCTTCTAGAAGTCCCTGGACTTCTGAGTCACCTCATTCTCCTGGGTTTTCTGTCTCACTGGATATATCTTGAATTCTTTTTCCTGAAACTTATTCTTGCTGTACTCTGGACCATTTGCATTCATTGCCTAATCTACTTGGTTTAAGAACTTTTCCATCTGCTGATGACTCCAAGTTTCTGTCTTCATTTCTTACATCTCCGCTAAACCTGAGATGGATGCAGCCAGTTACCTACTAATGAACTAATAGGCATTTCATGCAACAGTTTCCCGCCTCCGTGTCCCCATTTTACTCAATTGCTGTAAGCCAGACATCTTGGACTCATCCTTGATTTCTTAATTTTACTGTCCCTTCAGAATTTTCCTCAGCAGCAAATCCTGTGAGCCTCCCTTCAGTGTGTTTATATTCTCTGTTCACTGCCTCAGCATTCCACCCAAGGCACCATGCCTGGATTCCCTCGGGCACCTCCTGACTGTCCCCTTTTTATTGGCTCTTTGCCCAGCATCAATTGTCTTTTTTTTCCATTTGTCTTTCTAAAACATAGTTTTACTGCCCTGCTTGTCAGTGTTTCTCTCACATTTAAAATAAAATCTAGTCTTCTCACCCCTGACTGCAGAACCCTACAAAATCTAGCTCTGTCTCCCTTATGCACCTCATACCACAGCACTCTTCCTCTTGTCCACTCTCCCCTAGTAACACTGGCCTTGTCCCTGTTCTTAGACCAAACATGAAGGCCTTTGCATTTCTCCTTTTTCTCTTTTCCCAGGTATCCACATCCATACTAGTGTTAGCAGAGACATTACTCTGGAAGCTTTGCTTTCAAAATGCTTATCATTGCCTGACAATGATTCTCTATGTTGTTAATTAGTTTGTCTTTCTTAAAAAGTAAATTCCATGGTGTGGGGCCTTTTTTTTTTTTTTTTTAAGGTAGAGTTAGAGAGAGAGGAAATGACATTGAGGTCTTCCATCAGCTGGTTCACTCTCCAAATGGCCATAATAACCCAGGATAGGCCAAGGCAAAACCAGGACCCAGGGCTTCTTCCAGGTCTCCCATATGAGTTCAGTGTCTCAAGGACTTGCACTGTCTTCCGCTGCTTTCCCAGCCACATTTGTAGGGTGCTGGACTGGAAATGGAGCAGCCAAGACTTGAACCAGCTCACCTGTATGGAATGTTGGCACTGCAGGCAGTGGTTTAACCCACTACACCACAATGCCAGCCCTGGGACTTACTACAGTATTCCCAGAACTTGCAGTGATGCCTGGCATATAAGCGAGATCAAATATTTGTGGAGTGATTTAATTTTTCTGTTCAAATGGCAGAGGTTCAACCATCATGATAGTTTATTTTCACAGTGCTTATTATTGTTATTATTATTATTATTATTATTATTATTATGAGGGTACTTGTAGATCCTTGGAAGAATGGAATTAAAGGATAAGTTTATTTAGGTACACAAATTTTTTAGAATCCATGCATGGTTTATTTATGATTGGCATTTTCCACAAAATTTTTGAATATCCTTTATATGCATGGATTTTGAAATTCTTAGCACCAAAGTAAATTTAAGTTTTAGTTGTATTTTTCCATTAACTTTTTGAAGCATCTATCAGGATTGTGTTATCTGAAAAACTGCTTACTTGTGGGGTTAGATTAGCACATGGTTACTGTGTGTGTGTGTGTGTGTGTGTGTGTGTGTGTATAGGAAATTGAGAACAGCTACTCCAATCAGAATTAATATATGAGATATATGAATATCAAGCTAAATCTAAAGTGGAGCATGCTCAGTGTTAACCTTTCTAGTGGTAGATAATGTTCTAGCGTGGACCAGCCCTTCCCTCCTTTGTGCCCCTTGGGATCAGTGTAGTAGAAAATGACCCAATTTAAAACCCAAACCAGGACTCCGGAACACATCATGAAATTGATAAAGCAGGATTACCTTTCTCAGTGCAACTGCCTTGCTTCAGGAGACCATAGAGCTTATACTGTGCTGATCAAATGTGCTGTGTGAGAAGGTGTGCTAGTATGTGTAGTGTGGGCTTCAAAGTATCCAGATTCCCTTGGCGGCCTCAGTGCCCATACTGTGGGGCTTTGCCCATCTTAGGGTTAAATAAGTCTTTATGGAGTTCATTTCCATGGGCTTACCTGTGAGGTCTCATAGTAGACATTTTCAGCTGATAAGTGTACTATGTGCTTGAAATCTGTAACCAAGATTTGAATCTAGATGATCTACTTTTTATTAGCTCAGGTGAAAAATGATCAGTGAATTCTCTTGAGTCTACATCTGAATTACGAATGGTGGTATATGAATACATTCAGTAGCCAGCAATTAAAAAGTAATATTAAATAAAATTAAATACACCTTTAAATATTTTGTAGAATTTTGCATAATCATGTAATCTTAAAATTCAAATATTACTTCTGTCTTAAATTTATAAACGTTTTATATAATGAGCTTGAAATCTTAGTAAAATCACTCTGTTGAATTTAATTTTTCAGAAAGGAAATATATGAAAAGGTCAACATCCTTATAAAAAAGGGATTTAGGAGAATGGTGTGTTTTTTTGTTTTTTAAGATTTTATTTATTTGTTTGACAGGGAGAGTTACAGACAGGGAGAGGGAAAGACAGAGAGAAAGGTCATCCATCCACTGGTTCACTCTCCAGATGGCTGCAACATCCAGAACTGGGCTGATCTAAAGCAAAGAGCCAGGAGCTTCATGCGGGTGCAGGGGCCCAAGGACTTGGGCCATCCTCCACTGCTTTTCCAGGCTGTAGCAGAGAGCTTGATCAGAAGAGGAGCAGCTGAGACTAGAATCAGCGCCCAAATGGGCTGCTGGTGCCGCAGGCGTTGGATTAACCTACCGTGCCACAGTGCTGGCTCCTTAAGAGAATGTTAATAGTGATTTTTAAGATACAGTCCTAGACTGGTGGTTCAGTAAATTAAGCTGTCTCCTATGACACTGGCATCCCATATGGTTGCTAGTTTGTGTCCTGGCTGCTCTACTTCTATTCCAGCTCCCTGCTAATGTGCCTGCCACCCACGTGGGAGACCCAAATGAAGCTCCTGGTTTCAGCTGCGTTCAGCCCTGGTCATTGTGGCCATTTGGGGAGTGAACCAGCAGATGGGAGATCTCTCTGGCTCTTGATCTCTCTGTTTTTGTAACTCTGCCTTCAGATAAATAAATCATGTTAAAAAAAAAAAGAAAAACGCAAGTGAAGTATAAGTACCTTTAAAAAAGTGTTGTGAGGGGGGACATGAAAGAAAATGTCAGTAGCAAGCATTCAGAAGCATCAGACATTTCCATAATATTGCTGGAGACTGAGGACAAATGTTCATGTTTGACAGGATCATGTTCTAATTGAGCTCACCCAAGCTGGATTGAAAGGCTCCACAGAGGGAAGTGAGAGCTATGAAGAAGATCCCTACTTGGTAGTTAACCCTAACTACTTGCTCCAAGATTGAGATATTCGAAGTTACTGACCAGAGCTGGGGAACTGTGCACACCACCTCCTATCTGAAGCCTGGATGGATCCCAGCTAGAGAAAGAAGTGTCTCTGGAAGTGATGCTTCAGGATTTGTTTTGAAAAACAAGAACTGAGTTGGCCCTGTATATTTCACATCCCTATCCTATGCTTTGGTACCAACAGTAGGCTTTACCACTTTTCTTTAGTGTGCTTTTTGTCCTAATATAATTGGAACCAAATAATGTACTGTTTCTGTAAGACTAGTTTTCATGAATAAGAACAGGCCCATTACTGTTATTATATGTTATATGTTACTGAAGAAATAACTTTTTAAATTGCCAGCTATTGCTTTTATTCATAAAAATAAAATAACTTGTTTCAATAAACTGGATTTATTTCTTCTAGGCTTGTTATTGCTTCTGTTTATGCTCAATCTAGGGTGGAGGGGTAAACGTATGGCATTACAATTTAGGATTTGGTTCCTGAAAAGAAGGGTTGGGAAGCCTTTTTTCTTTCAAGGTCCGTTTGGATATTCATGGGCTACACAAAATTATCAACCTAAAAATTAGCCTGCTGTAGATTAATTGAACTTCAAGTCCTTTTTGTGGTTGCCTTGGCAGGGCCAAATCAAATGATTTTGGGGGTCTTATATAACCTGCAGGCCAGACATCCCATTTTCTGTCAAGGAGTCATTAGAGAATGAATATGAAAATTAAAAGTCTTGGGGCCTGCGCTGTGGCATAGTGGGTATAACCGCAGCCTGCAGTGCCGGCATCCCATATAGGTGCCAGTTCAAGTCTTGGTTGCTCCTCTTCCAATCCAGCTCTCTGCTATGGCCTGGGAAAGCAGTGGAAGATGGCCCATGTCCTTGGGCCCCTGCACCCATGTGGGAGACCCAGAAGAAGCTCTTGGCTTTGGATCAGCGCAGCTTCAGCCATTGCAACCAATAGGGGAGTGACCTCTATCTCTGTCTGCCTCTCCTCTGTGCTAACTCTGACTTTCAAATAAATAAATAAACCTTTGAAAAAAAGTTAAGTCTTAGAGGTAATTTTTCTAAAGTTGACTTCAGGATTTTTAAATTTTTAAAAATTTTTTCCTTTGGTGGTGAATGATTTTTTTTTTAAGTGATGACATGCAGACGGTTTTAACATAATCGTCAACTAATCAATGATTGCTTCTTAAGTTTTCAAAAAGGTATTTCATCCAAGAGGTAGATCATGCCAAATTGGAGCCTAACTATCCTTGTAGATGAAAGTTCAAAAAGTCCTTAACAAGTAGTCAAATATGTGATATTTCAAAGAAAACAACCTAATAAATTAACAGGCAGGCATTGTAGCACAGTGGGTTGAGCTGTTCTTGGGTCACCACATCCCATATTGGACTGAGGGTTTCAGGCATTTTTGCTGTACTTTGATCCAACTCCCTGCTACTGTGCTTGAGAACCAGTGGGTGATGGATCAGGTATTTGAGTTCCTGCCACCCACTTTGGAGACCATGATGAAGTTCTTGATTCCTCTCTTCAGCCTGGCCCAGCCCAGACTGCTGGGCCATTTGGCAACTGAACCAGTAGATAAAAGATTGTCTCACTCTTTGAAATACTTTCTTGAAAACTTTAAATAAGTAATAATGGGTATAGCAGTTTAAAACCCCATCTTTGGTTAGTAATCAAATATTCTGCTAGAGTGGACACTGTGGCCGGCAACTGAAGCCCACTTAACACACCTACATCCCTTTGTGAGTGCCTGAGATCAATTCCTGGCTACTTTGAAACCAGCTTTCTGCTCATGTTCTGGGAAGCAGCAGATGATAACTAAGTACTTGGGTTCCTGCCACCTATGTGGGAGACACACGGAGTTCGTGGTTCCTTTCAGCCTAAACCAGCCTGGCTGTCGGGGGCATTTAGGAGAGTGAGCCAGAGATGGAAGACAATTGATTTCTCTGCCTTTCAAATTTTAAAAATACTCTGCTGAAAAATACAAAACTTTTCTCATTCAAAACAAGTAATTTAAATATTTAATATAAATAATTCTTCCAACAATAGCAAAAGGGATCAGCAGAGTTCAGACTGCATTTCTTTTTTTATATATATATATATATAGCTTTTATTTAAAGAATATAAATTTCCAAAGTACAGCTTATGGATTACAGTGGCTCCCCCCCTCATAACTTCCCTCCCACCTGCAATCCTCCCCTTTCCAGCTCCCTCTCCCATTCACATCAAGATTCATTTTCAATTCTCTTTATATACAGAAGATCAGTTTAGTACATATTACGTGAAGATTTCAACAGTTTGCCCTCACATAGCAACACAAAGTGAAAAATACTGTTGGAGTACTAGTTGTAGTATTAATTCACAATGTAAAACACATGAAGGACAGAGATCCTACGTGATATATTTTTTAAATAGATTAATTATGCAATTTCCAATTTAACACCAAGTTTTTTAATCATTTTCAATTATCTATATACAGAAGATTGATTCAGTATATACTAAGTAAAGATTTCATCAGTTTGCACCCACACAGAAACACAAAGTGTAAAAGTACTGTTTAAGTACTAGTTATAGCATTACTTCACATTGGACAACACATTAAGGACAGATCCCACATGAGACGTAAGGATACAGTGACTCCTGATGTTGATTTAACAATTTGACACTCTTGTTTATGGCGTCAGTAATCTCCCTAGGCTCTAGTCATGAGTTGCTGAGATTATGGAAGCCTTTAGGGTTCGCCGACTCCATCTTATTCCGACAGGGTCATAGTCAAAGTGGAAGTTCTCTCCTCCCTTCAGAGAAAGGTACCTCCTTCTTTGATGGCCCCGTTCTTTCCACTGGGATCTCACTCGCAGAGATCTTTCATTTAGGTCTTCTTTTTTTTCCAGAGTGTCTTGGCTTTCCATGCCTAAAATATTCTCATGGTCTCTTGAGCCAGATCCGAACGCCTTAAGGGCTGATTCTGAGGCCAGAGTGCTGTTTAGGACATCTGCCATTCTATGAGTCTGCTGTGTATCTTGCTTCCCATGTTGGATCATTCTCTCACTTTTTGATTCTATCAGTTAGTATGAGCAGACACTAGTCTTGTTTGTGTGATCCCTTTGACTCTTAGACCTATCAGTGTGATCAATTGTGAACTGAAATTGATCACTTGGACTAGTGAGATGGCCTTGGTACATGCCACCTTGATGGGATGGTATTGGAATCCCCTGGCACAATTCTAACTCCATCATTTGGGGCAAGTCCAATTGAGCATCTCCCAAATTGTACATCTCCTCCCTCTCTTATTCCCACTCTTATATTTCATAGGGATCACTTTTCAGTTAAAATTTAAACACCTAAGAATAAATGTGTGTTAATTACAGAGTTCAACCAGTAGTACTAGAATAAAAAAATACTAAAATGGATAAAGTATTACATTGTACAACAACAGTCAGCACAAGAGCTGATCAAGTCACTGTTTCTCATAGTGTCATTTCACTTCAACAGGTTTCCCCTTTGGTGCTCAGTTAGTTGTCGCCAATCAGGGAGAATATTTGATATTTGTCCCTTTGGGACTGGCTTAATTCACTCAGAATGATGTTTTCCAGATTCCTCCATCTTGTTGCAAATGATGATTTCATTGTTTTTGACTGCTGTATAGTATTCTATAGAGTACATGTCCCATAATTTCTTTATCCAGTCTACTGTTGATGGGCATTTGGGTTGGTTCCAGGTCTTAGCTATTGTGAATTGAGCCGTAATAAACATTAATGTGCAGATGGCTTTTTTGTTGCCCAATTTAATTTCCTTTGGGTAAATTCCAAGGAGTGGGATGGCTGGGTTGAATGGTAGGGTTATATTCACGTTTCTGAGGAATCTCCAGACAGACTTCCATAGTGGCTTAACCAGTTTGCATTCTCTCCAACAGTGCATTAGTGTCCCTTTTCCCCCACATCCTCTCCAGCATCTATTGTTGGTAGATTTCTGAATGTGAGTCATTCTAACTGGGGTGAGGTGAAACCTCATTGTGGTTTTGATTTGCATTTCCCTGATTGCTAGTGATCTCGAACATTTTTTCATGTGTCTGTTGGCCATTTGGATTTCCTCTTTGGAAAAATGTCTATTGAGGTCCTTGGCCCATCTCTTAAGTGGGTTTGTTTTGATGTTGTGGAGTGTTGTGGAGTTTCTTGATCTCTTTGTACCTTCGTTTACCTTCTTTCATGTTGATGGCCGTGTTTCTGTGTGTAACACATCTTTTGCAGGGCTGGACGAGTGGCAACAAATTCTTTCAATTTTTGTTTGCTATGAAAGGTCTATTTCACCTTCATTCAAAAATGAGAGCTTTGCAGGATATAATATTCTGGGCTGGCAGTTTTTCTCTCTAAGTACCTGGGCTATGTTCCTGGGCTATGTCTCGCCATTCCCTTCTAGCTTGTAGGGTTTCTGATGAGAAGTCTGCTGTGAGTCTAATTGGAGATCCTTTGAGAGTAATCTGACGTTTCTCTCTTGCACATTTTAGGATCTTTTCTTTCTGTTTCACTGTGGTGAGTTTAATTACAACGTGTCATGGTGAGGATCTCTTTTGGTCATGTTTACTAGGGGTTCTATGAGCTTCCTGTACTAGGATGTCTCTGTCCTCCAAAACTGGGAAATTTTCTGCTATTATCTCACTAAAAAGGCATTCTAATCCTTTATTCCTCTCCATGACTTCAGGAACTCCTAGAACTCGAATGTTGGGTTTTTTAGTAGTATCTTGTAGATTCCCAACAATATTTTTTATATTTCTAATTTCCTCTTCTTTTCTTTGGTTTGACTATATATTTTCCTGTGCGCTGTCTTCTAAGTCCGATATTCTCTCTTCTGCCTCAGCCATTCTGTTTGTAAGGCTCTCTAATGTGTTTTTCATTTGATCTATTGAATTCATTTCATTATTTCTCGTAACTATCACAGTTTCATGTTCTAGTTGCTTCATTTCATTTTGATTCCTCCTTAATATTTCATTTTCACTAGAGAGATTTTCTATCTTGTCCATTAAGGATTTCTGTGGTTCAAGAATTTGTTTTTGAGTACTTCTTAGTGTTCTTATCAATTTTTTGAGATCTGCTTCTTGCATTTCTTCTATCTCATCATCTTCGTAATCCTGAATTGGGGTGTCTTTTTCATTTGGGGGCATCATAGTGTCTTCCTTGTTCTTGTTACCTCGGTTTTTGCGTTTGTTGTTTGGCATATTGGTTTCTTCACTGTGGTATTTTTTCTTGTTATACTATGACTCTAGATTAAGTGGACTGTCTGCTTTCGATGGAGCCTTAGAGGCTTGAGATGGGTGTGGCCTGAGAGCTCTGTTTGGTTCCTCAGGGTTGAGGGTGTGCCAAAGGTGACACTCCCAGGTTAGGCGTGGTAAATCTCTCTGTGTTTCTTTTTTCTTTTTCTTTTTTTTTTTTTTGATTCGATTCAAAAGGGAAGTAATTCCACACAGCTGAATGGAATTGGGGGTGGTTAGCAGGCGAATGATATACCCACAGGAGCGAGAGATCAGAAGCTCTTTCCCAAGGACCACAGAGGGAATCTTGCTGCACTTAGTGTGGGCTCAAATTCTCCTGCAGTCTCCCACTGGGCTGCCAAGGCTACCGAACTGTAGTGTCTCTGGAGAGTACTCACGTGAAGTCGTGATTTCCGTGAGTTCTCTCCCCCATCGTCTCTTTTTTCACAGTCTCAGTTCATTAGCACCACACATTCATTAGGTTCTAATCTCCTATTATTTCACACACACACACACACACACACACACACACACCCCGCCCAGAGTCAGGTTTTTCTGCTAGGCTCAGGGCCAGTGCAGACCAGAGGTCGCCCTGCTTATGATGTATGTCCAAAATGGCGCCTGCTCTTTGTCTTGCTCACCTTTGAGAGGTGGGCGGAGAGAGAGAAACTCGTGTCCGTATCGGTCATTTTTTTCTCTCTCTCTCTTCTAGTTAGCCTGGTGAACTTTTCCCCACAGGGTTTCAAGCCTTGTTCGCTCTAGTCTCCTCTTTCAGCTTCCCTTCCGGTGTCTCGGGCTATTGAGGTTCGGCTCACCTCGCATTCCAGTGCTGGTGTGTTGAGTCTGCTGCTGGTGTCCCGAACTGTGGGCTCCCATGCTCTCCACGCAGGTCCACTGTGAATCACTAGTTCCAGAAGAGTTTCCTCTGCTGTTTCTTCCTCTACTCTTCCTTGAACCTGCAGTATCTCCACTTTTATTAAACTGTCTCTCCCCGGACTATCAGTGTGCTCCCTTCCTATTCCGCCATCTTGCCGCTCTCCCCCAGACTGCATTTCTAATTGATAACAGTGGACAAATGAAAAAAGTTAACACTGGATGGATTGAATAATCAGTAAGTGTATCAGTTACTGAACATAAGACAGCTAATATGGAAATCTGAAAACCTGAATCCAAGGCACATGAGAGTAAGTCTTACTGAAGTACCCACTCTAGCTGGGGATTAAGGTAATTGTTTATAGGACAGGTTGCATGTGCATTCATTGTTACTCCAAGGTATTGTCAAGTGCAAACCAATATGTCAGTACTGAAGCTAGGGGACATGCAGTACAAAGTAGAACATAAGTGTGTAGTTGAACAAGTGTCTGCGTGGCACAACAGCAAGTGCTATAACATCAGAGCTGGTTGAGAGACCCAAATTCTGCTCAAGGCACCACACACTTAATGGGCATTAAAGAAAGGACACCCATACTGGTTTAACCTAGCTCAATACCATGGCCAAGGCGTGGGGCCCAAAGTGTGCTTGAAGTGTGACCCACCCAGTAAGCGGCTGCTGCTTACCCCCAGACTGCCTGCTTGGCAAGATCCCGCTCCTAAAGCAGGGGCTCCCCAGGACCTCCTCCAACCAGTTTCCACCCTTCCCTACAGCTAGTACTCCTGGTCAGGCACAGCTCTTCTAGCAAGCTTCTCACTCTCCTCCAGCCCCTACCTCTACCAGCTCACACATCAGAGGGGTCGAAGGTTGCTCATAATATAGTTTAATAACAGGCCGGCGCCGCGGCTCAATAGGCTAATCCTCCACCTGCGGCGCCTGCACACCGGGTTCTAGTCCCAGTCGGGGCGCCGGATTCTGTTCCGGTTGCCCCTCTTCCAGGCCAGCTCTCTGCTGTGGCCCAGGAGTGTAGTGGAGGATGGCCCAAGTCCTTGGGCCCTGCACCCACATGGGAGACCAAGAGAAGCACCTGGCTCCTGGCTTTGGATCAGCACGGTGCACTGGCCGCAGCGGCCATTGGAGGGTGAACCAATGGCAAAGGAAGACCTTTCTCTCTGTCTCTCTCTCACTGTCCACTCTGCCTGTAAAAAAATAAATAAATAAAAAGATAATTTAAAAACAAAAGTTTGTTGCATTGTTTCATTAATATTTTTGTAAGGAATTATTTATTTATTTGAAAGAGTTACAGAGAGGCAAAGGCAGAGAGATTTCCATCCACCATAAATGGCCGCAAGAAGCGGAGCTGGGCCAATCCAAAGACGGGAGCCAGGAGCCTCCTCCAGGTATCCCACGTGGGTGCAGGGGCCCACACACTTGGGCCATCTTCCACTGCCTTCCCATAACAGAGAGCTGGATCAGAAGTAGAGTAGCCGGGACTCAAAACTGGCACCCATATGGGATGCCGGCTCTGCAGGTGCTTCAGCCCCTTATTACTTTTTTCCTTTTTGTTTTTGTTTTTCTTTTCTTTTTTTTTTTACAGGCAGAGTGGACAGTGAGAGAGAGAGATGGAGAGAAAGATCTTCCTTTTCCGTTGGTTCACCCTCCAATGGCTGCTGCGGCTGGCACACCATGCTGATCCAAACGCAGGAGCCAGGTGCTTCTCCTGGTCTCCCATGTGGGTACAGGGCCCAAGGACTTGGGCCATCCTCCACTGCATTCCCGGGCCACAGCAGAGAGCTGGACTGGAAGAGGAGCAACCAGGACAGAATCTGGCACCCTGACTGGGACTAGAACCTGGGGTGCCAGTTTATTTCTGTGCCTTAAGAAGAAAATCAGAGCGTTATTTTCAGGTTTTTTAAGGGAAAATATGAGTTTTCTGTATTACAAGATGTCCCCATTTAATGGCTTTCATCCAGGAAAAAACATTACTGTATATGATCCTGCTGGTTTCTGAGCCTAACAATTACTGAGACTTAGCTACCATCAGGTAAGTTAGGATCCAGCAGTTGTTATTGCAACAGCCTTTAACAACCAGTTAAGGGAGTTAGGGAGTTAAGGCCAGTTAGGGAGCCTGTGTCTATACTGAGGTATTTGAAAGGCAGAGTGACAGAGAGAGGAAAAGAGAGATCTTCCATCCACTGGTTCACTCCCCAAGAGGCCACAACAGCAGGGGCTGAGCTAGGCTGATGCCAGGAACCAGGAACTGCATCTGGGTCTCCCACATGTATGACAGGTGCCCAAGTACTTGCGACATCTATTGCTTTCTCAGGCACATTAGCAGGGAGCTGATTCTGAAGTGGAACAGCCAGAACTTGAACCGTGGCTGCAATATGGGATGCCAAAACCAGCCCCTCTACCAGTACTTGTCAGGAAGGTGAAGGGATTAATGGATAATGACGTGTCCCCAGAGGATATGTCCAGGTTCCTTTTGCTGCTCCAAGAATCATATGGCTTATCAAGATTAAATAAAGGAAGCAAACAGTTTATTGTAAATCAAAGTGCACTCTCCAGAGTAGGAGAGCAAGCAGGCTTGGACTGGAAGAGCATCTGCCCCAAGGGTCTGAGGTTTTTTTTTGTTTTTTTTTTTTTCTTTTTCTTTTCTTTTTAAGTTGTAATGAAGGGACAAGAATATGCATGGGATAGAGAGAACTCTGGGAATAGATGAAGCTTTCCTGAAATAGAGGTGCCACGTATTTTCTTCCTAATGAGGTCCTTTTGTATCTGTCATGGTGGTTCTGGAGGCAGGTGGCAGCCAAAACCACAATGCTAATGTTATAATGAACCTAGAGTTAATCAAGGTTATGATAAGACTGATGGTATGGTAATTTGCCAACCCTGTAGTTTCTGAGTTGTTATGATATGGAAAGTCCTGGAGACTTCCTGAGACATCTGGGCTCCACTCATATCTAGCTCTCTGCCTACGCTAGCAGAAATGTATATGAGATCTTTATGAAGACAATTAGGTAAATATTTCAGATAAAGAAATAGACGTAATGTTCTAGAATGGGAAGGTTTGGATATTTTAAATTATGTAAATATGACTATCAATCAAATCCCAACAGATGTCTATCAATAAGGAAATCATTACATAAGTTGTGACATAACTATACTGCGGTATACCACAAAAATGAGGTAGACGTAGATGTTCTGAAAGGGAATTATATCCAGGTCATATGCAAAAAGATATGCAAATATAACCAAGAAGATTTAGGGGGAAAAAAGCAAGATCTTAGAGGCCTTGTCCTATCAGAAACAGAAAGTACTTACTGCACTATGGTAATTAAGGTTGTGTGGTATTGGCACAGGAATAGATAAATTAATCAAAGTCCAGAAACATCTACATATATCGATTTTTCATTACTTAGGATGGCATTTCAAATAGTGGGGAGGGAATGGTCTATTCAGTGTGTTAGAAATTGACCTGCCATGGGGCTGGCTTTGTGCGTAGCAGGTAAAGCTGCTGCCTGTGATGCCAGCATTCCATACAGGCACCAATTCCTGACCCAGCTCTTCCACTTGCAATCCAGTTCCCTGCTAATGGCCTGGAAAAAGCAGTGGAAGAAGCCCCTCCCACCAACATGGAAGAGTTGGATGTGAGTCCTGGATTTGGCCTGGCCCAGCCCTGGCTGTTGCGACCATCTGGGGAGTGATGGAGCAGAGAAGTGCGCTCTCTCTCTCTCTCTGACTGTTCTTCTTTCTCTATAATTCTGCCTTTCAAATAGATAAATAAATATTAAAAAAAAAAAAAACCCTGACCTGCCAAAGCTGGAATTCACAGTGGTTGAAGATCTAAAAATTAAAAACAAAAGTACAGAAACCCTTAAGTGGGTTTGACATGGAAACCTTAAAAAATTATGGTTCCAGGGCCACCGCTGTGGTCCAGTGGGTTAACACCTTGGCCTGAAGTGTCAGCATTCCACATGGGTGCTGGATCGAGACCCAGCTGCTCCACTTCCAATACAGCTCTCTGCTATGGCCTGGGAAAGCAGTAGAAGATGGCCCAAGTCCTTGGGCCCCTGCACCCACGTGGGAGACCTGGAAGAAGCTCCTGGCTTCAGATCTGTGCTGCTTTGGCCGTTTCGGCCAATTGGGGAGTGAACCAGCAGATGGAAGACTCTCTCTGCCTCTCCTCTGTTTGTGTAACTCTGACTTTCAAATAAATGAATAAATATTTTTTAAAAAATTGGTACTAGGCCATGTATATATATTGAAAAACACAATGCAAATTAAAAGATGGAGAAATTTTTCTAAATCATGTTTTAATATGATATACAAACTCTTTTTTTTTTATATTAGTAGTAAACTAAAAATAAAAATGGAGAAAGGATATGAATATAAATCTCATAAGGAAAACAAATGACCAATTAAAGTGGAGAGCTTCTCTAGGTAATCAGTATGATACATGAGGTTTCAAAAAAATGTGAAATTTATAACTTATTAGCCAGGCAATGAGACTGAGGCACAATTCTAACTGTAAGTAGGATTTAAATTTGAAGTAGCCTATTTTGGAAAACTATTTGCATTTCAGATAAAAAGGTAAATGGGTATGCCTGTTGAGTCAATGACTTAATTTCTTTTTTTTTTTTTTTTGAGATTTATTTTATTTTACTTGAAGGTCAGAGTTACACACAGAGAGAAGGAGAGGCAGAGAGAGAGAGAGAGAGAGAGAGAGAGAGAGAGGTCTTTCATCCACCGGTTCACTCCCCAGTTGGCTGCAACGGCTGGAACTGTACCGATCCGAACCTAGGAGCCAGGAGCTTCTTCCAGGTCTCCCACATGGGTGCAGGGGCCCAAGGACTCGGGCCATCCTCTACTGCTTTTCCAGGCCATAGCAGAGAGTTGGATCGGAAGTGGAGCAGACAGGACTCGAACCGGCGCCCATATAGGATGGCAGCGCCGCAGACAGCAGCCTTACCTGCTATGCCACCACAGTGCCTGCCCCTGATTTCTAGGACTCTTTTAAACAGTGGACAAGTAGGGGCCGACACTGTGGCATAGTAGGTTAACCTCTGCCTGCAGTGCCAGCATCCCATATGAGCACCTGTTTGAGTTCTAGCTGCTCCACTTCTGATCCCAAGTCCCTGGGAAAGCAGTAGAAGATGGCCCAAGTACTTGGGCCCTTGCACCCATGTGGGAGACCTAGAAGCTCCTGGCTCTTGGCCTTGGACCAGTCCAACTCCGGCCACTGTAGTCATTTAGGGAGTGAACCAGCAGATGGAAGACACCTCTCTCTTTCTCTACCTCTTTCTCTGTAACTCTGCCTTTCAAATCAATCAATCAATCAATCTTTTTTTAAAAAAAGAGAATATACAAGTAGACAATGATGCATGAAAGGATATTCATTTACAGCATTGTTTGTTACATGTGAAAATTGAAAAGGTGGGGCCAGTGTTGTGGTGCAGCAGTTTAAACCACAATCTGGAACACTGGCATCCCATAGAGGTGCTGGAATCCCATATGGGCCCTGGTTCCAGTCCTGTCTGCTCTACTTCCTATCCAGATCCCTGCCGTGCACTTGGGAAAGCAGCAGAAGATGGCCCAAGTACTTGGGCCCCTATACCAATATGGCAGACCATATGGAGTTCCAAGCTCCTGGCTTCAGCCTGGCCCACCCCAGCCATTGCTACCATGTTGGGGAATGAACCAGATGGAATTGCTCTCTCTTACTCTCCCTTTCTGTAATTCTTTAAAAATAAATTAATAAGTCTTTAAACAAAAATTAATTAATTAAATGAAACTTAAAACCTCAATGTTCAATATGGGCCATCCTTATGAAAGGCTATGCATTTGTAAAAAGGTGAGTCTAAGGGCCAGTGCTGTAGCATAGTAGGTTAAGCCTCTGCCTGCGGTGCCGGCATCCCATATGGGCACCAGCTGATGTCACAGCTGTTCCTCTTCTGATCTCTGCTATAGCCTAGGAAACTAGTAGATAGCCCAAATGTTTGTGTCCCTGCACCTGTGTGGAGACCCAGAGGCACCTAGTTACTGGCTTTGGATCAACCCAGCTTCAGCCATTGTGGCCTTTTGGGGAGTGAAACAGTGGATGGAAGTCATTTTTGTCTCTCCCTCTCTCTCTCTGAAGCTCTACCTCTCAACTAAATAAATAAAAAAATCTTTAATTTAAAAAAAAAATGTGTCCAGCGCCGTGGCTCACTAGGTTAATTCTCCGCCTGCAGCGCCGGCACCCTGGGTTCTAGTCCCGGTTGCTCCTCTTCCAGTCCAGCTCTCTGCTATGGCCCAGGAAGGCAGTGGAGGATGGCCCAAGTGCTTGGGCCCTGCACCAGCATGGGAGACCAGGAGGAAACACCTGGCTTCTGGCTTCTGATCAGCACAGCATACTGGCCATGACGGCCATTTGGGGGTGAACCAACAGAAGGAAGACCTTTCTTTCTGTCTCTCTCTCACACTAACTCTGCCTGTCCAAAAAAAAAAAAAAAAAAGGTAAATCTATATGTTCTGAGCCCCCAGAACTATTGAGTGAGAAAAAGAAAGCTGAGGGACAATGCATATATAATTGTGATTGTGAATATGTTAGCTTGTTATAGAAATTAAATATTAAAAAGGAAATTAAATATTATACACATATGTATGCATCTGTAATCTGTATATAAGTGATAATGATTAACACTGAGCTGCATTGTTTTAAACAGGCTAAAAGAATTGTTTTATTTTTTAAGAAAGATCTATTTATTCAAAAGGCAGAATGACCTAGTAAGGGAGAATTAGAGATTCACCATCTGCTAGTTCTATCCCTAAATGCCAGCCAGGAACTCCATTCTGCTCTCCCACATGGGTGGCAGGGACTTAGGTACTTGGGCCATCATCCATTGCCTTCCGAGGCACATTAGCAGGAAGCTGGATCAAAAATAGAGGACCCAGGACACGTCCCACTCTTGATTCAGGACTCAGGCATTCCAAGCAATGGTATGTACTATGTACCACAGTGCCTGCCCCAATTATCCCTTTTCTATAGGGGAGGAGATAGGCTCAGAGAAGTAACTTTTGCCAGGTGATATTTAAACCCAGTCATTTGGACTCCTGAGTTAAGCCATGCAGAGAAAGAAAATGGGAAGGAGGCCTATTGTTGTGGGTGCTTATCCTACAGAGGCAAGGGGAGTAGAGAACAGGAGTTTGCAAATTCGCCCAAGTGTTTTTATGTCATTGGAATATTTTACAAAATGTATTGTTTATTTATCCATTCTTAAAGGAGAAAAAATATTTAATGAGAGATTCATAGTCTATTATGTTGACAATTTTTTTTTTTTATATAGGCAGAGTGGACAGTGAGAGAGAGAAACAGAGAGAAAGGTATTCCTTTTGCTGTTGGTTCACCCTCCAATGGCCACCGCGGCCGGTGCGCTGTGGCTGGCACATCACGCTGATCCGAAGGCAGGAGCCAGGTGCTTCTCCTGGTCTCCCATGGGATACAGGGCCCAAGCACTTGGGCCATCCTCCACTGTACTCCTGGGCCACAGCAGAGAGCTGGCCTGGAAGAGGAGCAACCGGGACAGAATCCAGCGCCCCAACCGGGACTAGAACCCGGTGTGCCGGCACCTCAAGGCGGAGGATTAGCCTATTGAGCCACGGCGCCGGCCAGTGTTGACAAATTTTAATATCATTTGTAAGACAAAAATGTAATGAACTCTTAAGACATTTTCCCAAGTTCCTCTTGCTTGTGTGGAAAGTTTGTTGTTTCTGTGTTATCTCTTATTGCCCTTCAATGGTTATAAATATTACATTGGTGAACCATGTACTGATTTATTTATCCTTGATATCTCGATTAAACATTAAGTGCCAATAATCCCTTTGTATTTTATAACATCAGCTGGAGCTATAAAGTCAGGGGTCCTTCCATGTACCTCCTGGTAGCTCCTTGAAAATGGGGCTCTTTTGGAGTACAGTCTTTACTGTCCTCCTGAGTTTCTCCTGCCGGGGGTCAGACTGGGAATCTGATGGCAATTTCATTTCAGCTGCAGGGCCTCTAACCACTGACCTGCTGCACAGCCTGCAGTATCCACAGGGAAACCAGACTTCTGCTTTTGCAGCAGGGGGCAAAGACCTTTATGTTTGCTCCCAGCCACTGCCCGCTTTCCTGCCAGAGTATTTCAGCAGCCTTCGTGCCAGTGAGATCACCCATTATAAAGTGTTTCTGTCGTGGGCACAGCTTCTCCCAGCAGGACGCTCCGGAGACCCAGATGGCGACGCAGTGCAGTGCTACCGGCAGCTCCTTGAGGCCCTCAGGGCTGCGCAGCTTCAGCCCATGGTCGTCCTGCACCACCAGCCCCTCCCTGCCAGCAGCGCCCTGAGGAGCGCCGTCTTCCCTGACCTCTTTGCTGAGTATGCCACCTTCGCCTTCCATGCCTTTGGGGACCTCGTGGGGGTCTGGCTCACCTTTAGTGACTTGGAGGCAGCCATAAGGGAGCTCCCTCAGCAGGAGTCAAGAGCTTCGCGTCTCCAGCTCCTCGCTGAGGCCCACAGAAAAGCCTATGAGATTTACCACCAAAAATACGCTGCTCAGGGTGAGTACAAATGAGTTTCCAAATGTTTGAGCTGTTTCCAAATGTTTTCATGCTTTTCCTGAGCAGGATCTCAAAGTTGTTATGTAATTGTGCATCTTCTTTGTAACTGTTCTTTGGGGAGTCATTTTATGTGTTTTTAATGATTGAGGGACAAGTTAAGAAGTCAAAAATAATCTGTGGAACTGAAAGCCATTCTTGGTTTTTGAAAGCTTTTTCCTTTCATTCAAAACTTTAAATAATTAATGGACTTTATTTTTTAGAATAAGTTTAAATTTACAGAAAAACTATGCAGATGGCACAGTACTCTCTCCACACACAGTTTCTCCTATATTAACGAATTACCTTGGTATATACATTTGTTAAAATTAATGAACCAGGCCGGCGCCGTGGCTCAACAGGCTAATCCTCCGCCTTGCGGCGCCAGCACACTGGGTTCTAGTCCCGGTCGGGGCGCCGGATTCTGTCCCGGTTGCCCCTCTTCCAGGCCAGCCCTCTGCTGTGGCCCAGGAGTGCAGTGGAGGATGGCCCAAGTGCTTGGGCCCTGCACCCCATGGGAGACCAGTATAAGCACCTAGCACCTGGCTCCTGCCATCGGATGAGCGCGGTGCGCCGGCCGCAGCGCGCTGTCCGCGGCAGCCATTGGAGGGTGAACCAACAGCAAAAGGAAGACCTTTCTCTCTGTCTCTCTCTCTCTCACTGTCCACTCTGTCTGTCAAAAAAAAAAAAAATTAATGAACCAATGTTGATGTATTATTGTTAACTGAAGTCCATTTTTTCCCCTAGATTCCTTTAGCTTTTCCTTAATGTCCTTTAGCTATCTCTGGATCCTGTCCAGAATAGTTGCCATGTTTGTTTAGGATCCTCTGGGCTTTGACAGTTTCTCAGACCTTCCCTATCTTTAAAAATTATTTATTTATTTACTTAGTTGTTTAAGATTTAGGGAGACAGGGAGAGAGAGAAGGAGAGAGCGAGAGAAATACCGACTTTCTACCCACTGATTCACTCCTCAAATGCCCGAATGATGGAGCCTGAGCTGGAGGAGCCACCAGTGCAATCGAGATCTCCCACGTGGGTGGCAGGAAGCCAACTACTGGAGCCATTACTGCTGCCTCTCAGGGTGCACATTAGCAGGAAGCTGGTATGACATTGGAAGCAGAGCCAGGATTTGAACCCAGGTACTCTGACATGAGAAATGGGCATCTTAACCTGCATTTTAACTGCTAGGCCAAGAACCTGTCCCAGACTTTCAGTATTTTTGATCAGTATTTTTTATCAGTATTTTTATTATATCATGTCAAGGGTTTATACTGTCAACTTGGCTTATGATTGTTAATTAAATATTTGGCTGAGATCATATTTGTCAAGTTTCTCCACTGTAAAGTTACTTTTTTGTTCTAATTCCATACTATACTTTTTGGAAAGAAGCAATGTGTACAGCACACACTTAAGAAGTGGGGAGTTATGATCTCCCTAATAAACATTTTCAAAAGTTCCTTTCTAGGGGCAAGTGTTTTACCTTAGAGTTAACTTCCCTCCTGGGACACCCACATCAGATTGTTTCAGTTCGAGACCTGGCTCTGCTCCCAGTTATAACTTCTGCTAATGTACATTCTGGGAGACAGCAGATGATGACTCAAGTATTTGTGATCCTGTCATCTACAATGAGAAATCCAGACTGAATTCCCAGCATCCAATTTCAGTCTAGTCTAACCCTGGTTGTTTCAGTTTTGTGGGGAGTGAACCAGTAGATGGGAGATTTCTCTCTTACCATCTCAGTCTGTGTCCAAAATAAAGCACGTAAATAATTATTTAATGTATTTCCTAAACTCAATCATAGAAGCAAAAGACTTATACACTAAAAACAATGGAAAATTGTTTAAAGAAAGTAAAGAAGACATAAATAAATGGAAAGATGTACTGTATTCATGGATTGAAAGACTTAGTGCTAAGATATTACCCAAAGCAATGTACAGAATCAATAAGTTCCCTATACAAAACTCATTGACTTTTTTCAAAAATGAAAAAATCTACCCTTACCCTGAACTTTCAAGAAACTTTAAGTAGCCAAAATAATCTTCAAAAAGGAAAATAGAGTTAGAGACCTCACACTTCCTGACTTAAAAACTTATTACAAAGCTGAAGAAATCAAAACAGTGTGGAACTGACACAAAAACAGACATATAGATTACTGGAATAGGATAGGGAGCCCAGAAATAAAAACCCTATCATATATAACCAAATGATATTTGGCAAGGCTGCCAAGATAATTCAGTAGGAAAAGGATAATCTTTTCTTTTTTTTTTAAACCTTATTTATTTATTTATTTGACAGATAGAGTTAGACAGTGAGAGAGAGAGAGACAGAGAGAAAGGTCTTCCTTCCGTTGGTTCACCCCCCAAATGGCCGCTACGGCTAGAGCTATGGCTGATCCCTAGCCAGGAACCAGGTGTTTCCCTCTGGTCTTCCGTACAGGTGCAGGGTCTAAGCACTTGGGCCATCCTCCACTGCACCTCCCCCCCCGCCCCGCCCCAGGCCACAGCAGAGAGCTGGACTGAAGAGGAGCAACCGAGACCAGAACCCAGCACCCATATGGGATGCTGGCGTCGCAGGTGGAGGATCAACCAAATGAGCCATGGTGCCAGCCCAAGGATAATCTTTTCAACAAATGCTGCTAGAAAAACTGGATATCCACATGCAAAAGAATGAAATGGCACCCTTACCTTACAGCATAACTAAAAAATAACTAGAAATGGGTCAAAGACCCTAAATCTGCAAAATTTATCAAGCTCTTAGAAGAAAGCATAGGGGAAAAAAACTGTAAAACATTGGATTTGGCAATGAATTCTTAGATATGACATGAACAAAGCACAGGCAACACAAGGAAAAATGTCAATAACTGGATTTAAACATAATTTAAACATAATTAAAACTTTTGTTCATCAAATGACACTATCAACAGAGGAAAATGACAACCCACAGAATGGGAGAATATATTTGAAAATCATATATTTGATGGGGAGGAGTTAATATCTAGTATATATAAAGAACTCTTTGTAAAAAACATTTATATATTTGTTTACTTGTTTGAAAGAATTGCACAGAGAAAGAGACAGAGAGAAATATCTTCTTTTCACTGATCTCTCCCCAAATGGCCACAATGGCCAGGATTGGGCCAGGCCAAATCCAGGGACTTCTTCCAAGTCTCCCGTGTAGGTGGAAGGGGCCCAGGCACTGGGCCATCTTCTGCTGCTTTTCCTCAAGCCATTAGCTGGGAGCTGGATCGAAAGTAGAGCAGATGGGACAAAAACTGGTGCCCATATGGGATGCCAGTGTTACAGGCAGTGGCTTTACCAGTTATGCCACAATGCTGGCCCCCTATAAAGAACTCTTTTTTTTTTTTTTTTTTTGACAGGCAGAGTGGACAGTAAGAGAGAGAGAGAGAGAGAGAGAGAGAGAGAAAGGTCTTCCTTTGCCATTGGTTCACCCCCAATGGCCGCTGTGGCCGGTGCACCACGCTGATCCGAAGCCAGGAGCTAGGTGCTTCTCCTGGTCTCCCATGTGGATGCAGGGCCCAAGGACTTGGGCCATCCTCCACTGCATTCCCGGGCCACAGCAGAGAGCTGGACTGGAAGAGGAGCGAACAGGACAGAATCCGGCGCTCAGACCGGGACTAGAACCCAGTGTACCGGCGCCATAGGTGGAGGATTAGCCTATTGATGTGTGGCACCAGCCAAGAACTCTTAACAACAAATGACTCCTTTGAAAAATAGGCAAGGGGCTGATGCTGTGGCGTAGTGGGTAAAGCTGCCGCCTGCAGTGCCGGCATCCCATATGGGCACTGGTTCAACATCTGGCTGCCCCACTTCTAATCCAGCTCTCTGCTGTGGCCTGGGAAAATAGTGGAAGCCCCTGCACCCACGTGGAAGACCCAGAAGGGGCTCTCGGCTCCTGGCTTCAGACAGTTGATCCGGTCATTGCAGCCAAATGGGGAGTGAACCAATAGATGGAAGACCTCTCTCTCTCTCTCTCACTCTCTCTCTCTCTCTCTCTCTCTGCCTCTCCTTCTGTCTGTAACTCTGACTTTCAAATAAATAAATAAATCTTTAAAAAAAAAGAAAAATAGGCAAAAGACTTCAACAAATATTTCTACAAAGAAGATATGAAGATGATCAATAAGAATATGAAACATCATTAATCATTGGGGAAATGCAGATCAAAAGCAAAATGAGGTTCTACTTCATACACATTAAGATGGCTACTACAGGGGCCAGCACTGTGACATAACGGGTAGAGACACCGCCTGTGGCACCGGCATCCCATATGGATGTTGGTTCAAGTCCTGGCTGCTCCAATTCCAGTCCAGCTCTCTGCTGTGGCCTGGGAAAGCAATGGAGGATGGCCCAAGTGCTTGGGTCCCTGCACCCAGTGGGAGACCCAGAGGAGACTCCTGGCTCCTGGCTTTCGATGCGCAGCTCCGACCATTGCAGTCAGTTGAGGAGTGAACCAGCAAATGAGTGACCTCTCTCTCTCTCTCTCTCTCTCTCTCTCTCTCTCTCTCTGCCTCTCCTCTGTATAACTCTTTCAAATAAGTAAATAAATCTTTTAAAAGAAAGATGGCTACTATAACCAAACATGAGTGCACACACACAGAGACACACATACAGAGAGAGAGAGAATGGTGAACATGTGGAGAAATTGTAACCTTTGTGCTTTGCTGACAGAAATATAAACTAGTGCAGCCACTGTGGAAAACAGTGTAATGGTTCTTCAGAAAATTAATAATCATCACTAGATGACTGAATAAAGAAAACATATATACACACAATGAAATATTTTTCAGCCTTAAAAAGAAAGAAAATCCTGACACATGCTTACAACATAGATGAATCTTGAAGACATTATACTGAATGAAATATGTCAGACCAAAAAAAGACAAATAATGTATGATTCCACTCAAATAAAGTACTTTACCTAAAATAGTCAAATTCACAGAGGTAGAAAGTAGATTAATAATGTGTATGATGAGTTATTGCTTAATCAGTAAAGAATTTCTGTTTGTGAAGATGAAAAGAGTTATGGAGATGGACCATGGTGATAATTGCACAACAGTATAGAGGTAGTTAATGCCATAAAGTTCTACACTTAAAAATATTTAAAATTGCAAATTTTATTATGAATAATTTACCACATTTTTAAATTTTTTAAAAATTTATTTCGAAGTCAGTTACACAGAGAGAGGTAGAGGCAAAGAGAGAGAAAGAGAAAAGTCTTCCACCTGGTGATTCACTCCCCAAGTAGGAATAATGACCAGCGCTGGCTGAACCAAGCCTAAGCCAGGAGCCAGGGGCTTCATCTGGGTCTCCAACATGAGTGACAGGGGCTCAATCACTCTAGGTATCTTCTGCTGCTTTTCTCAGACCATTAGCAGGGAGCTTGATGGGAAGTGGAGCACCCAGGACTTGAACTGTCACCAATATGGAATGCTGGCATTGCAGGCAATGGCTTTACCCAATATGTCACAACGCCAGCCTCCACCACAATTTTTAACAAATTCAAATGTCATTCTGTTCTAATATTTTCTTTTCTTTTTTAAGGTTTTATTTATTTATTTGAGAGGTAGAGTTAAAGACAGTGAGAGGGAGAGACAGAGAGAGGTCTTCCTTCCATTGGTTCACTCCCCAAATGACCGTAGTTACTGGAGCTGCACCGATCTGAAGCCAGGAGCTTGTTCGTGGTCTCCCACGCAGGTGCAAGGGCCCAAGCACTTGGGCCATGTTCCACTGCTTTGCCATTGCAGAGAGGTGGATTGGAAGCGGAGCAGCCAGGACTAGAACCGATGCCCATATGGGATGCTGATGCTGCAGGCGGAGGATTAACCTGCTGCACCACAGCGCCACTCCCCTGTTCTAATATTTTCATGTGTTATTATATACCTCCTATTGATATATTAGATGGGCTTCTTCTGGAGAAAAAAAAAGCAATACTTTATAGAGAGTGAGTGGGAAGAGTAGAATCACACACAGGACATACTCCAGGGTTCCCACCATGCTCCTGGCTGCAATGCTTAAAAAATTGATCCTGGCAGTTCTCTATTGGTCAGATTTTTAATTTTTGTTTATTTTCACTTTATTTGAAAGAGAGAAACAGAGATCCGCTGGTTCACTCCACAAATATCTGCAAGAGCCAAGACTGGGCCTGGCCGAAGCCAGGAGTGCAGAACTCAATCCAGGCCTCCTATGTGTGTGGCTAGGACCCAAGTAATTAGGTCATCCTCTGTTGCCTGGCAGGGTGCTCATTAGCAGGAAGCTAGATCAAAGTGGAGGAAGCAGGACTTGAATCAGGCACTGGGATATGGAATGTGGGCATTCCAATTGGCAACTGAAGCCTGCACCAAATGCCTACCCCACTTTTGGCCAGATTAATTTATTGACACATTCAGGGTAAAAGAGAAGGGGGCTCTTTCGTGTTGACAATTGCAGTGGATTTTGGAAGAATGATCACTTTGTGGTGGAAACAGATGTGAGTTTATCCTTTAGTGAGGTCTAAAAGGTTTAGTCATGGCTCCTAGGGATATCAATTTAATACAGTGCTGTGCACTGATTTTCTTTTTCTTTCTTTTTTTTTTTTAAAGATTTATTTATTTAATTGAAAGTCAGAGTTATGCAGAGAGAGGAGAAGCAGAGAGAGAGAGAGGTCTTCCATCCACTGGTTCACTCCCCAATTGGCCGCAACGGCCGGAGCTGCGCTGATCCGAAGCCAAGAGCCAGGAGTTTCCTCCAGGTCTCGCACGCAGGTGCAGGGGCCCAAGCACTTGGGCCATCCTCCACTGTTTTTCCAGGCCATAGCAGAGAGCTGGATCTGAAGTGGAGTAGCTGGGACTTGAACCGGTGCCCATATGAGCTGCCGGTGCTCCCGGCCAGGGCATTAACCCCCTGCGCCACAGCGTTGGCACCGCGTGCATTGATTTTCTACACAACCCAAATGCAGTCAATTCTTTTTTTTTTTTTTTTTGACAGGCAGAGTTAGTGAGAGAGAGAGACAGAAAGGTCTTCCTTTTTCCATTGGCCCACCCCCCAAGTGGCCGCTACAGCCAGTGCGCTGCGCCAATCCAAAGCCAGGAGCCAGGCGCTTCCTCCTGGTCTCCCATGCAGGTGCAGGGCCCAAGGACCTGGGCCATCCTCCACATGCAGTCAATTCTTAACCAAGGATAAAACTCAATTTTGAGGTAGTTAATAAAACTCAATTTTGAGTTTTATAGATGTTAACACCTATATATCTATACCCATACTTGGCAAACATTTTGAGATAAATTATCATACATCAGAAAAATTACCCACTTTCAGTCCTAAAGAAAATATGCATGCAATCTTTAAATGAGAACCTAGTTTTGAATGATCTGTATTTTGCATTACTTTAAGAGACATAGTTTATGCTTGCACTGGGAACAGGAAAGGAACCATAATGGAGGAATTCGATTATTCTGTAGGTTATGAGAGTTTTTGAGACTTTAGGTGTATCACTCTAAAAACAGCTTGCAAAGTTTCTGTTAATTGTGCCTGGAGGTTGATTGGCCTATAGATGATAATGTACATTTTGTAATGTTAGGAGCATGTATTCTGATGAGAAATGGGCTGAAGCCCATTCTGTGAAAGCTGACATGGTTCCACTGGGGATGTGGAGAATTTGGATGAGAAGGAGCTTAGTCATGTTATAATTCCAGTCTTGAACCTAGCTTTGTGCAGTTTTTCCTTAGTGTTTCCAAATCACAGGCCCTTCTGTAGACCCAGCCCCAAGCTTGATACTTGAGGGAACTAAAGAAATGTTGTTTTAGTCCTCAGACAATGTAGAATCCAGTGTGGGCAAAGATTGATGTTAAATAGCAACACTGAATGAGGAATCCCAGCTCCAGCAGTGATTGTGGGGTGCATCAGACTCACTGAGGAAGTACATTAAAATGCACATTCCTGGGCCTTCCTCAGTCTCCTGACTCTGAATCTCTGAGGTAGGCCTGGAAATAGGCACTGATTATGAGAAATACAAAAGTTTGAGAATGATTGATAGGTCACATCATGGCAAAGCAAGTGGGTATGAGCTACACATGTTTATATTTCATTTGTTTCCTCCTCTGTGAACAGTAGGACTCTATTGATTTTTGTACAGTGAATAAGGACCAAGTAACAGCAGTTTCCTGGGAGCATCCTGCCTTTAAAACGAAGTTTTTTTAAGATTTATTTATTTGCTTGAAAGGCAGAGTTAGAGAGAGGCAGAAGCAGAGAGAGAAAGAGATCGATCTTCTATCTGCTGGTTCACTCCCCCAATTGGCCACAGTGGTTGGAGCTGAGCCGATATGAAGCCAGGAGCCTCCTCCGGGCCTCCCACGTAGGTGCAGGGGCCCAAGGACCCAGGCCATCCTCCACTGCCTTCCCAGGCCACAGCAGAGGGCTGGACTGCAAGAAGAGCAGCCGGGACTCAAATCGCCACCCACATGGGATGCCGGCACTGCAGGCGGCAGCTTCACCTGCTACACCACAGCGCCAGCCCCTAAAAATAAGTTTAGAAAGGAGTTCTTTCCTTGCCCCTGATTGTCTTCCTGGTGGCAGGATAAGGTATTTTTTCATTTAAACGGACTTTTCCAAGTACTCTACATTTTATAATCTTGTTTATAAAACAAATTCTCTAAAGGAGCATTATTTTTGAAGCCAGGTTATTTTCTAAACTCACTTATCTGGAGGAAAGTCATGTGGGTGATTTCTTCAGAAATATTTTGGAAAGTTGGTGACCATCAAATAGAAAGGAAATGCATGCCCAGTGGCTTCCGCAGTCAGTCCCCTGCCCTCACTCACTCGCTAATCTGCTTGGTTTCAGGAGGAAAGGTCTCCATGGTCCTGCAGGCTGAAGAGATCTCGGAGCTGCTGCTAGAATCATCCACATCTGCACTTGCCAAGGTGGTAAGAGCCCACAGAGAGCACAGCCAGGGAAAGTTGTGGTTTTAAGTGTTTTAAATGGGGGAAATTTTTGTCTTTTAATTTGACAGTTTACAGATGCCTCTTCTGAGTAGTGTACATTCTCTGGATTCAAGATTTCTTTAAAAACAAAATCTCTTGTTGTAATTCCAGCTCTTGGTCGGCTCCATGTCAACTTGCCTATACATAGATGCAAGAGGCCTCTGCTTGCTTTTTTTTTTTTTAATTAAAAGAGTCCAAAATAGTTTCCTAAAGAAGAGATCAGTCTACAGCAAAACAGATATTATGGTAGAAGAGTTTTTCAAATGTGCTCTCTAGAGTACCTCTCCTAGTTTCTACATCTCCCAACTATACCTCTTGAACTATGGTCTATTAGTGTTTTAAGTAATGGAAAAACCTGAGAAATCAACAGTTTTGCTTCTCTTTTGACTGTGAGGAACTGTGCAAAACCATTAAGAAAAGTGCTGATTTCTGTAGTTCTGTGGAATTGACAAGGTGCTGGCGATGCAGTCCTGCCTGCTACTATCTGTACTTTCATGGGGACCCCATGTGTCAGGGTCCACTCTTTAGATTCACCAGTTCACATGTGATAAGGCTGGCATAAACAACTCGCAGGCCAATGACATGTCCAGATGCCGTCTAAATTACTTTATACCTGGTAGTAACAGCTTTGAAATACATACTCAGGAGAGTTGAGTACTGATTAGAAAAATGCTTGTCCTGCAGTAGCCTTTGAACTGATCTCTCTGCCCTGTCCATGCCATGCAGTGCTTCTGAGTAATCTAACAGCACAGATCTGATGCATTCCCTGCTCCAGGCCGCACTCCCTAACTGGATACCAATCTCTCAGGACTTTCCAGTGTGTACGTGTCTGGTCTCTACTTTCTTTTGTTTATTTTTTAAAGATTTTTTTTCCCAAAGAGACCTTTCATTTAAGGAATACAAGCTTCAAGTACAACTTAACTCTGCCTGTCCAAAAAAAAAAGAATATAGTGATTCTTCTTCCCACCATACCCACCCCAACCCACATACCCAACCCTCCTCCTCCTCCCTCTCCCATTCTCCGTCCCATTCTCCACTAAGATCCAATTTTAATTAACATTATACACAGAAGACCAACTCTATACTAAGTAAAGAGTTCAACAATTTGCATTCTCTCTCTCACACACACACACAAACTGTGCCTCAACAGTTGAGACAAGGGCTGTTCATAGTCATTGCATCTCAAAGTTAATTTCACTTTTTTTTTTTTGAGAAACTTAATTGACTTTAAAGAAGCACCCAAGAATGATACATGTTTTGCAAGCACTTAGACTTAACTATAACTTATGAGACATAAGAATATCCTCCATTGGGGCCGGTGCTGTGGCGTAGCAAGTAAAGCCGCTGCCTGCAGTGCCGGCATCCCATATGGACGCTGGTTCCAGTCCTGGCTATTCCTCTTCAATCTGGCTCCTGACTCCTGGCTTCCAGTCGGCCATTGCGGGCATCTGGGGAGTGAACCAGCGAATGGAAGACCTCTCTCTCTGCCTCTGCCTCTCTGTAGCTCTGACTTTCAAGTAAACAAATAAAATTTCAAAAAAAAAAAAAAGAATATCCTCCATTTAATACGTTAAAAGAAAGTAGGTCCTTGAGAACAATTTTATCTTTAATTAAGGAAGCACCTAAGAAAAAAAGCAATACAGTTGGACACTTAGGCATAACTAAAACTTATGAGATGTAAGAATATCTTCCACTTAATACACTAAAATAAAATAAATCTTTGAGAACAAGTTTTATTGTTAACTCTCATAATACAACATTATGATGACAGAGGTCCTGCATGGGAAGTTAGTGCACAATGACTCCTGTTGTTAATTTAACAATTAACACTTTTATGTATGATGTCAATGATCACCCCAGGCTCTTGACATGAGCTGCCTAGGCTATGGAAGCCTTTTGAATCCACAAACTGTGTCAGTATTTAGACAAGGCCATAAGCAAAGTGGAAGTTCTCTCCTCCTTTCAGAGAAAAGTACATCCTTCTTTGATGGCCCCTTCTTTCCACTGGGGTCTCACCCACAGAAGTCCTTCATGTGGGACATTTTTCATGACAGTGTCTTGGCTTTCCATACCTGAAATGCTCTTGTGGACTTTTCAGCCAGACCAGAATGCCTTAAGGGGTGATTCTGAGGTCAGAGTGCTACCTAAATTGTCATTCTATGAGTTTGCTGTGTGGACTGCTTCCCATGTTGGAGCATTCACTCCTTTTAATTCTATCTATTATTATTACCAAATACTTAATCCTATTAATTTGATCATTTTAACACTTAATCCTGTCCATATGATCACTGATCACTTTAACACTTAAAATGCTATTTTTACCACTCAGCTTAAGAGGATTTGGCATCTCATAGCAAGTTTTTAAACTGTATCCTTAGAATTACATCCATAGGAATGTATGCAGAAGTATATAGCTTTAAAGCTACAAACTTCATACACTTCATAATTACAACTTTAAGAACATGGTGATTCTCCCCACCATGCCCACCAACCCACCTACACTCCCACCCCTCTTCCTCTTCCTTCTATTATTCCCATTATTATTTTTTACTAAGATCTATTTTCAATTAACTTTATATACATATGATTAACTTTATGTTAAGTAAAAAGATCAGCAAATAGCATATAAAAAAAAAAAAGATTGTTCCTCAACAGTCCAGACAAGGGCTATTCAAAGTCATTGCTTCTCAAAGTGTCAATTTCACTTCTACAGATTGCCATTTAGGTGCTCTATTAGTCATCACAGGTCAGAGAGAACATATGGTATTTGTGCCTTTTGGGCTGGCTTATTTCACTAAGTATGATGTTTTCCAGATTCATCCATTTTGTTGCAAATTATCAGACTTCATTTTTTTTTTACCACTGTATAGTATTCCAAAGTGTACATATACCAAATTTGTTTATCCAGTCTTTAGTTGATGGGCATTTGGCTTGATCCCATGTCTTAGCTGTTGTGAATTGAGATGCAATAAATATGGGGGTACAGTTAACTCTTTCATATGCTAATTTCATTTCCCTTGGATAAATACCCAAGAGTGGGATCGCTGGGTCATATGTTGGTCTATATTCAGGTTTCTGAGGTATCTCCATACTGTCATCCACAGTGGCTTTACTAGTTTATATTCCCATCAACAGTGGATCAGGGTACACTTTTCCCCAACATTTGTTGTTTGCTGATTTCTGTAATAAGCCATTCTAACTGGGGTGAGGTGAAACCTCATTGTGGTTTGATTTGCATTCCCTGATGGCTAGTGATCCTAAGCATTTTTTCATGTGTTTGGCCTCTATTTTCTATCTTTATCAGTATGTATTCTATGTCATACTCCCCTAAATAGGTACTAATCCCTTTGAGCCTTCCTGTGTATGTGTGTGTATATGTGTGTTTGTGTACTGTACTTTCTGTCTTAGTGTCTGTGGTATGTTTGTTTCCTGTTCTCCCGCACTCTCTGCTTGATGTCTTTTCTATCTTTTTTCTTTTTCTTTTGTTTTTTTATTTGACAGAGTTATAGACAGTGAGAGAGAGAGAGACAGAGAGAAAGGTCTTCCTTTCATTGTTTCACTCCCCAAATGGCCGCTGCAGCTGGTGCTGTGCCGATCCAAAGCCAGGAGCCGGGTGTTTCTTCCTGGTCTCCCATGCGGGTGCAGGGGCCCAAGCACTTGGGCCATCCTCCACTGCCCTCCTGGGCCACAGCAGAGAGCTGGACTGGAAGAGGAGCAACCAGGACTAGAACCAGCACCCATATGGGATGTCAGTGCCGCAGGTGGAGGATTAACCAAGTGAGCCATGGTGCCGACCCTTTTTTTTTTTTTTTTAAGATTTATTTATTTGAAAGAGTTACACAGAGAGGAGGAGAGGCACAGAGAGAGAGAGAGAGGTCTTCCATCTGCTGGTTCATTCCCCAAATGGCCGCAACAGCTGGAGCTCAGCCAATCCGAAGCCAGGAACCAGAAGCTTCTTCCAGGACTCCCATGAGGGTGTAGGGACCCAAGGACTTAGGCCACCTTCTATGACTTTCCCAGGCCGTAGCAGAGAGCTGGATCGGAAGTGGAGCAGCCAGGACTTGAACCGGCACCCATATGGGATGCCGGCACTGCAGGCGGTGGTCCTACACCACCACAACGCCTGCCCCATTGATGTCTTTTCTGACCTCTGTCCTTCCACAAATCTTTTGGAAAAATTCCATCCATCGTTTTTTTTTTTTTTTTTTTTGTCAGGCATAGTGGACAGTGAGAGAGAGAGACAGAGAGAAAGGTCTTCCTTTGCTGTTGGTTCACCCTCGAATGCCTGCTGCAGCTGGCGCACTGCACTGATCCGATGGCAGGAGCCAGGTGCTTCTCCTGGTCTCCCATGGGGTGCAGGGCCCAAGCACTTGGGCCATCCTCCACTGCCCTCCTGGGCCACAGCAGAGAGCTGGCCTGGAAGAGAGGCAATGGGACAGAATCTGGCGCCCCGGCCAGGACTAGAACCTGGTGTGCTGGCGCCGCAAGGTGGAGGATTAGCCTGTTGAGCCACGGTGCCGGCCCCATCCATTGTTAATGGCCATGTGAACATGCCTTTCTTTAGGAGGCCTTGCTATCTCAAGTTGAGATCCCCATTTCCATACTTGGGAACTTTAGCCGTTTGTCACACCAGCAGTTACCAAGCTTCAGTGTGTTTCAGAACAATCCTGAGATCTAGTAAAGGATGCAGAGATGGCTGCTGACCACGATGGGACGAACCTGGGCCTCTGTGCGTTTCCAAGTTCCCAAGTGAATCTCATTCCCACTATGAGAACCACTGGTGTGGGATTTTTTTCTCTTTCTTACTTTCTGCCTTTTCTTCATGGTAACTACACCTCCCTATTAATTTGTATATTTCTTGAGATATCCTTTATCTTTAATTGAAACTGCCTACCTAATGTGACTTTCAGAAATTGGAATTCAATTATTGTGTGTTGTACGGAACTGACACACACAAGCAAGATCACAGAGGCGCCTTAAGGGGAAGTTTGAATGATTGGGAAAGCAGTAGGGAGCATGTAGGTAATCAATTGTAAAGCACAGTGCACCTGATTCTCACCAAATGCCATTATCCTCAGTCCTCCACGTGTTTCAACTGTGGATCTGGTGTTCTCTGATCACATGCAGGCCAGTGATAGGGCAGAGGAATAATCCTTAATAAGAGGGTGGATGCACACGTCAAGGACCAGGACCATGATGGCTGTGCTCTTGGCTAGTAGAATGGGCCGGGCCAGGGCTAACTGGATGGGCTTCAAATATGGCCTAAAATTAAAACAGAAACCAGTAGGTGAGTAGGCCTGTAGAAATCACTATGGAGCTCATGATGGCTGAGGGCTCTACTGCCTCCATCCTGGTGAAGTGTGAGCATCAGGAGAGTGATGCTACACAGGGCAGTTCTCACCTCCAACACTCTCCCCTGGTGCTCCGCTACATTGGTGGTTACCACCATTTCTGCATCCTCACTCATTCACTCGTCCCTTTCATCATACACACTCAAGTGAGTACTTCTGTTTGCCAGTTCCAGGGCTAAGCATATAGACGGTGTAAACATAGATAGTGTCATCCCAACACACACAGGCAAACCTCCCCCACCTCCACACACACCCAAACACACGCATATTCTAACTCCATCCCCGTCTTTTCTCCCACTTCTTTCTCCCTTGGAGTATCCAATGTTGTACTATTCATTTTAGTAGTAAGAAGGAAAACAAAAAAGAACTCCTTGAACAACTCTTTGTCTTGAAAATGCTTATGTTCTAATGGCCTGTTTATTTCTAGGACTCGATTGATTTCCTCTCTCTTGATTTGTCTTATGAATGCCAAAGTGAGACGAGTCTACCAGAGAAGCTGAGTAAATTGCAGGTAATTTGAGATCTTTTCATACTGATTATGATAAAGTTTCCTGAGAGCATATTAAACATTTAATGCTTTGGCTGATGCATGAACTGGACTTGCACCCACAGTCAGAAGGCCTACTGAGGGGCATTTGGGGTTTCCATTGAAGGCATCCCGAGAAGCTTGGGCTGTCAGCAGTCTTCCTGGAAAGGATAACGGGGCTGTCTTGTGTAGGAAAACAGTCACATGGACCTTCTGCTCTTTGGCAAGAAACCTACTGAGAACTGAAATCCATTGTTCATTCTGAGTTATAAGAAGAATATTTGCCGGTGGTGGTGAGCTTTACCCAACAGCGTGATTTGATTTTTTACTCTTAAATATTGGTGAGATAACATTTATGTTGTTTATTTTACCACAAGTTTTAAAAACTTCACACCAAAGTCTCTTGATTCAATTCCAACTATGGGGACCTTCCAGTAACCTCGGGAGTCTGCTTACCACACCCACTATTGTTTTTCTGTCTTTCTGAAGTCTCACGTTGCTGGCCTGTTAGAGAGCTGTGCTGGAAGCCTCCTACCCAGCTATCCCTTATACTTGATCTTGCTGTGTGACTTCCTTACTTAACTCCTTGGAATCCCAACTATCTCCCATTTCCTTATGGGAAATAACTGACTATCCACAGTTGTTTCTCTTGGACCTTCCAAGTCCTACTCGTGATCCTGTGCATAACCCTGAAGAGCAGCCTTCTCTCAGGCCTCTCTGCAGTTACCTGACCACCAGGATTCACTCATATAAGAACTCTTGGCTTTGTAGGTTGGAGCATTAAACCACTTTGTTCTCTTTTTAGTCCTGTGCCTATCAGGAGGCAGGCTGGGAAACCCCTATTCACAACTCTCAGTTTGGAGTCCCACCACCTCCACCACCAGGAGAATGGTTTATCCAAGGAACTATCCATGGAAAGGGCAAGTCAGTAATGCCAAGCAGTGACCCAGCTACATTGAAGCTGAGGCAGGAGACTTGCAATGGATACACAAGCATCAATCCAATCCCAATGTCTGTGCTTCCAGCCTCCAGTGTAGACACCACTGCTTTTTTAATCTACCAACAGTAGGATGATATAATCAAGGTCAACCAATGCATCCACAGGAACTCTGTCAATATAGTGCTTCATGCCAGTCACTGTGCAAGGAGCTTAGTCCACACATGGTTTCTACCCCACAACATGCTCCAAGGTTTAGGAAACTTAGCCAAGCACAGATTCTGAATAGTGAGTGTTGATTTTGGGATTAGAACCAGGGTCTTCTCATTCTTGGACAACACTCTGCTTCTCAAAACAAAGATAAATCTAAGCTCTGTAAGTGCATTATGACAGGTGTAACATTTTTAAATTATAAATGATGTTAGTTGTTTTTGTAAACACCTTCTCACCTGAACCTGAACTTACTTGCAACCCAGAGCCTGAACTTGTGGGCTTGTGGCCAACATTTCTAGGCCTTAAAAATGCTGTCTTCCAGATCAGCTTATACCCCCCATGCTGACTAAATCTACCTGTTGTCTTCCATGAGGAATTCCACCAGAGCATATTGCTAAACTAAGGGGTTCAGACACTGCTCATGTTCTAAAACCATCTAGGTCACAGAGATGCAGCAGGCCTTTGAGAGGCAGGCAGCAGAACTGGCACCATTTATTCTTGAGGATGTGGTCCGGAGTGTTCTCATTGTATGTCACAACATTGTCAAGATTCTGCTCCCACCAGTGTCTGAACAGTGCTGTGAAGCCTCAGTCCACAGCCAGCCAGCCACCTAGTAAAACTTTCCATTTTAAAACAGCCATTTATTACGATTAAATGCCAGGCAGTTGTTCTTGGTCCTTTTGTTTCCTTGTTAGGAATTCAGTTCCACCCATTGCACCTGACAGCTCAGATGCAGCTCAAAGATTCAGAGTGACAAGTGGCGACAGCTGTGCCAGAGAGGAGTCTTCCTGTCTGGGGCTCTGGTACATGGCAGGCAGCATTTCCCAAGCATGGTTACCACACGCAGGACAGGAAGAACAGCAGGGTCCTCATTGAAGAGAGGGGCCAAGCTGTGTCTGTGGGACCCTGAACCATGTGGCCCACAGTGGCCTTCTCAGCATATTCCCTCCTCGTGCTGGTGCCCCACTGTCCTCTTAAAGGGACCTCTTCCTGTAGGTGGTGGGTCGCAGCATTGCAGGAGGCAGCAGGCACCTGCTCCTATTCCCTGCACTCCCTCAGAGTACTGTGCACCCTCACCCAGCTTCCCAGGCCCTGAGCGCACACAAGTATCTCAGAGCCTGAGAACATCATCAGGTGGTGGGGCACCTGGGTGGAGAGCCAGGTCATATCAGAGTCTGAACTCTGCAGGAGGCCCACAGGGGATCTCACATCTGCTTCTCAGAAAAGGCTCTGTCATCTCAGGGAGTTCTCCACTTCACAGAGACAGGACAGAAAGTCTCCAAGGCTCCTCCAGCCTTACCATCCTGTGACACTACAGGCGTCCCCACCCTGTGTAAAGATCTTTCAGGAAGGAAGGAACTTTGGTTCTGTGAACAGGTCACCCTCAACTATGTGGCTCTCCTGCAGTCACCCAGCACAGGCAAAGAGCAAGGGACCTGGGGAGTCACTGCCCAGTGACTGTGTGGTCGGGGCCAACTCATTTGGCTTCAGATGCCTCCTCTGTAAACAACGGACTTGGTTCCAGGTAGCTTTGAGAAAAGACTGTGTTGCTTCTTTTGAATTTGTTGCAGTTGGCCTCTGTTAGTAGCATTTTTCAAGAAAGATTTATTTATTTATTTATTTATTTATTTATTTATTTATTTGAAAGGCAGTGTTACAGAGAGAGAGAGAGAGAGAGAGGGGTCTTCCATCCACTGGTTCACTTCACTAACGTCTACAATGGCCAGGGCTGGGCCAGGCAGAATTAGGGGCTTCATCTGGGTATCCCACGTTGGTGTCAAGGGGCCAAGTACTGGGGCCATCATGCTGTGCTTTCCCAGGCACATTAACAGGTAGCTGGAACTAAAGTGGAGCAGCTGGGACTCAAATTGGCACCCATATGGGATGCAAGCATCGCAGGTGGTAGCTTAACTATACCACAACTCTGGTCCCTATTAGTAGCTTATAACTGCTCAGAGGAAGAATAAGTTAGTTTGGAAAAAATTACCAAACCCTAACCTTCTCAAAACAGGTCATTTAATCATGTCAGCTTAGAGATTTTTTCTTAATACTGAAATGTCTAGAAACAAGGAGAATTACATGTGTTACAATGTAATGATGACAACTCATTTAACTTCTTATTAGGGAAAATTTCAAACACATCATAAGTAGAAAAAGTAGATTGAGCCCCTCTGAAGCCATTGACAGCTTGCAAAGCTGTTGGCCCAAGGCTGGTGTCGTCTGAACTACACCCATGTCTTTTCCCTCTCAGTTGGGATTATCTTGAAGCAGACTTTAGACGCCCATAAATATGGTGCTGGTGGCATCCTAATTAAGCTTTTTTTAAAAAAATTATTTATTTATTTGAAAGGCAGAGTTACAGAAAGAGAGACAGACAGACAGACAGAAAGATCTTCCACCCACTGGTTTGTTTCTCACATGGATGCAATGACTAGAGCTGGGCCAGGCCGAAGCCAGAAGTGAGCAGCTGCTTCTGAGTCTCCTCCCTGGTAACAGGGACTTAGGGGCTTGGGCCATCTTCCACTGCTTTCCCAGTCTCATTAGCAGGGAGCTGGATTGGAAGTAGAGCAGCCAGGACCAGAACCAGCACCCATATGGGATGCTGATATGGCAAGCAGCAGTTTGATCTACTGTGCCACAGCACTGGCCCCTAAATTAAGCCTCTTGGGTTTCATGGATTCCTGATGTGAGTGGATGGCCTTGCTCCTTATCCTAACACACTTCCTGACTCAAGGAGGTACCTTATAGCCCTGTGATGAAGTATTGAGTGTATGTGTCCCTTTTGTGGGGATTGTGGCCTGTTATTGAAAGCGTAGGTTATTTTGGAGTCTGCTACCAGCTCATTAAATTAGGCTAGAGATCATTTCCAAAGCAAGAATGAGTATAGGTAGTTTTTGTTCTTGGAACTTTGTACATTATCAGAAGGTACTTCCCAGGCAGTTTGGGTTTACTTGTTGGTCCTTATCTTTCCCAGACCCTTGAGCCAAAAGTGAAAGTTTTCATCTTCACGCTGAGACTCCAGGACTGCCCCTCCTCCAGGAAGAGCCCAGCCAGCCTGCTCTTCAGCTTTATTGAAGGTGAGTGGAAGACTGGGGAGAGGTTCTGAGTGACAATTGGCACACTGGTTTGGTGGGTAGCACGTCTCAAAAGTCTGAGGTTTCTGAGGGAGGAGGCTGGTCCGAGAGCCACCTCCCATGCACCAGGTGTCTGCTGCCTTCCTGTTAATGGTCCCTTGCAACCAGGTCTCATGACCCAAGAAAGATGAGAGCTTCTATGCAAGTATGCCAAGATGCTTCATATGGAAATAAGCACCGTCAGGCTCGGGTGTGAGTTGTAAGCGGGCAGCTGATCTTTGCCTTTATATCCCCTTCAGTTATCTGTCCCTACAAGTCCCTCATTTCTGCCCTTCCTGGCAGAGTTGTCTGGTGCTTGTCTCTGTCTAGCCAGTGCCCTGCTTACTCTTGGTCCATGTCCTCATTACCTTAACCCTGGCAAACCTCTGACCAAGATGCTAAGAACCTTCAGGTCTGGGACTCACAGCTCAAAAATCATCTTCTCTGTATCTTCGTTCAGATTATTCTTGAGAGTGAATCTGATTGGTTGATTGTGGATCAGGAGGCTGCTCTGGTCCAGTCATTTGAAAGGTATGGAGGCTGGAGGCCACTGGAGGCTCTGCAGGAAGTGGGGGAGGGACACAGGCTGAGTGTCGTTGTTCAGTCCTGTCACCCTTTTCACAGGCCAGGGTATGGGAGAAATACATGTTGTTCTTCCTTATGCTGTTACCTTCCTGGCACCGGGTGGCAACAATGGCCTCCTGACCCTCATCTACAGACCTGTCAACAGCCCTCATCCTAATTCACCCTTGACAGCATAACCAGTTCTCTTCTTAAATCCCATTCCTTTCTCTGTGGGTCAAATGATAACTTCTATGATTGGGCATTTTGTAGCATTTTAAAACATATCTACCCCTTCTAATGTTCGAATTCTTTTAAACCAATTGTCCTCCAAGTGTAGTCACCAGCATCACCTGCAGCATCAGCATCACCTGTGAAATTGTTAGAAATTCATCTTCCTGGCTGGCGCCACCACTCAATAGGCTAATCCTCCACCTGCAGCACTGGCACACCGGGTTCTAGTCCCAGTCGGGGCGCTGGATTCTGTCCTGGTTGCCCCTTTCCCAGGCCAGCTCTCTGCTGTGGCCAGGGAGTGCAGTGGAGGATGGCCCAAGTGCTTGGGCCCTGCACCCCATGGGAGATCAGGAGGAAGCACCTGGCTCCTGCCTTCGGATCAGCGCGCCAGCCGCAGCGGCCATTGGAGGGTGAACCAATGGCAAAGAAAGACCTTTCTCTCTGTCTCTCTCTCTCACTGTCCACTCTGCCTGTCAAAAAATAAAAAAATAAAAAAAGAACTTCATCTTCCTGAGCCCCACCTAACACCCACTGCATTAGAGACTCAAGGTGGGCTTTGCAGCCTGTATCTGTACAAGCTCTGTAGCTGATATTGATTTACACTGAGTTGTGAAACACACTGTTTCAAGTCATACAAAGGAAAAGTCATATCCTACTTCCCAAACCTTAGCCCATGGTATTTTCCAGAAGCACTTGGAGCCATTGCTTGGCATTCGGTTGTATTATGTGAGTTAGGGAATCTGTTGACTTCAGATGTGCCTGTTCTTTGTCAGGCTTCAGGTTAATCAAGCTTCTTCTCTTACAGCCATAAATAAAGACCAAGTGCTCACCCTTGGGTTTGATATTAATGCGTTTCTGAGCTGTTCATCAACTTCCAAGAAAAGGTAATGTTAGCTCTCAGTAACTGATGTTGGTACAATACTCTGCTGTTGTTGCACATGTGTAATCTCATGGGACTGGTGTCACTGACTCTCAGGCCAGTGGATTTATTATAACCACTCAATGAAATAGAGAAATGAAGGCTCAGATGGAAAACAGGGAGAATCTGTCTCTCACTGAGTTCTACTCTGGGCCTTGCACAGTCTGGCTTTCTCATCCAGCAGCACACAACTTACAGAGCTAGGATTTGAGTCCCTGCCTTTTAGTTTAAGATCCCCTTAGAGTATGGCAGGTGTTTGATGCCATGGTTAAGATTCCTCCTGGAGGCCGGCACTGTGGCTCAATAGGCTAATCCTCTGCCTTGCGGCACCGGCACACCAGGTTCTAGTCCTGGCCGGGGCGCCAGATTCTGTCCCATTGCCCCTCTTCCAGGCCAGCTCTCTGCTGTGGCCAGGGAGTGCAGAGAAGGATGGCCCAAGTGCTTGGGCCCTGCACCCACATGGGAGACTGGGAGAAGCACCTGGCTCCTGGCTTCAGATCAGCGTGGTGTGCCAGCCGCAGTGCGCCAGCCACAAGTGGCCATTGGAGGGTGAACCAACGGCAAAGGAAGACCTTTCTCTCTGTCTCTCTCTCACTGTCCACTCTGCCTGTCAAAAAAAAAAAAAAAAAAAGATTCCTCCTGGAACATCCACATCCCCTATGGGTATCCTGTAGTCTGAGTCTGAGTTCCATTTCCAAATCCAGCTTCCTGTGAATACATACCTTTAGAGGCAGTAGATGATGGCTCAAATTCTTGGATGCCTGCCACCAACATTAGAGAATGGAGTTGAGTTTCTGGCTCCTGGCTTCAGCCTTTCCCAGCCTTGGCTGTTGCAAGCATTTGAACATTAAGCAGCAGATGGAAGACAGATTTCTCTCTCTCCCCGCCCCCACCTTTCAAATAAATAAATTTCTTTAAAAATTTATTTATTTATTTGAAAGGTAGAGTTATAGGAGGATGAGAGAGAGAGAGAGAGAGAGTCTTTCATCTGCTGGGTCACTCCCCAAAAGGCTGCAATGGCTGAAGCTAGGGTGATCTGAAGCCAGGGGCCAGGAGCTTCTTCTAGGTCTCCCATGTAGGTGCAGGGGCCCAAGGAGCTGGGCCATCTTCCACTGCTTTCCCAGACCATAGCAGAGAGCTGGATCAGAAGTGGCACCCAAATGGGATGCTGGCACTGCAGGTGGCATCTTTACCACAGCGCCGGCCCTAATAAGATTTTTTTTTTTTAAAAGATGCTTTTGGAGTTATGAGCATGAGGACTAAAGGCCATGATAGAGATAGATCTGACCATCCTAGTGAAGTTACATGATGTGAGTTCTCTGCACTTATAAAAAAGGATTTATTTATTGATTTATTTATTTATTTGAAAGTCATAATTATGTAGAGAGGGAGAGAGAAAGAGAGAGGTCTTCCATCTGCTGGTTCACTCCCTACATGGCCACATTGGCCAGGGCTGAGTCAGGCCAAAGTCAGGAACTTCTTACAAGTCTCCCACATGAGCAGCTGGGACCCAAGCACTTGGGCCATCTGCCACTGCTTTTCTAGGGCCATAAGCCAGGAGCTGGATCAGGAATAAAGCAACCAAGACACAAAATGGCACCCATATGAATTGCTTGCACCACAGATGGCAGTTTTACCCACTATGCCACAATACCAGCCCTAGTTTGCTGTACTTTCTATGTAAAATGTCCTCCCTGTGAGGAGACAGAGAAGAAAGCCACATGCTGCTGAACCCTCACCTGACAGTGTTCTTGGGACAGAAAGTTTAATCAATTATGAGTTACAAATAATTTTTTTTAATGTTTTTATTTATTTTATTTGAAAGTCAGCATTACACAGAGAGAGAAGGAAAGGCAGAGAGAGAGGTCTTCCATTCTCTGGTTCACTCCCCAATTGGCCACAACGGTCAGAGCTGTGCCAATCTGAAGCCAGGAGTTTCCTCTGAGTCTTCCCATGTGGGTACAGGGGCCCAAGGACTTGCACCATCTTCTGCTACTTTCCCAGGCCATATCAGAGAGCTGAATCAGAAGTGGAGTAGCTGGGACTCAAACCGGTGCCCATATGGGATGCCAGCACTGCAGGCGGTGGCTTTTCCCGCTATACCACAGTGGCAGCCCCCCAAATAATTTCTTACTGAATGACTAGAATACCAAAGTTTGTGATACACTTTTATTTTTAAAGATTTATTCATTTATGTGAAAGACAGAGTTACACAGAGAGGGAAGGAAAGGCAGAGAGAGAGGTCTTCCATCACCATTTGGCTGCAATGGACAGATCTGTGCTGATCTGAAGCTGGGAGCTAGGAGCTTCCTCTGGGTCTTCCCATGTGGGTGCAGGGGCCCAAGGACTTGGGCCATCTTGTACTGTTTTCCCAGGACATAGCAGAGAGCTGGATCGGAAGTGGAGCATCTGGGAATTAAACCAGCACCCATATAGGATGCCAGCACTGTAGGTGGTGGCTTTACCCACTACACCACAGTGCTGGCCCCCAGTGATACACTCTTAAAAAGTAAGAGCATATTTGAGGTTATCCACACAATTATACAGTCTCAGCATCAATATCCTAATATGCTTTTCAAGTTGTCAAAAAAAGGGTGGTATGGTTTCCAAGAACCTGGCACTCAATGGATGTGCGTTCCACATGTGACCTTCACACAGCAGGCAATAAGGTACAGCAAACATTGGAGATGATCACTGGGCTTCCAGACCCCCAGCTAGAACTCTCTTATCATGTATCTCCGAAGCATATTAACATCAGTGCCACTACCTCCTTATCCCTTTCCTCTTGGAGTAGTTGTTCTGTTCTGAGCTGTGACCTCCTATCTCTTTCTTCTTCTCAACTCTCTTCCAGTCAGCAGATCCAGGGCTGCTGCTGGACTTCAGGCTGTGTGCTGGGAGTGCAAGCAGAGCAGTGAACAGAGTGGTGGAGCTGCTCCCTGACCATACATGGGGCCAGCCAAGGGTGCTGGGCTGTGTCCCTGGGAACAAAACTCAAAGGCCAAACCAAAATGGGTTTCCTGGGAGTTCAGTGATTATGAAACACAAGTGGCACCAGTCCTGAGGTTCCCTCTCTTCCACCCTGACCCAGGTACTTCACCAGGCCCGCTTGTCCTACCTTGAAATTGATACCCATGGCCCTTACTCGGGTGCATGTGGCACAGGGGGAGGGGTTTTAGAGAGGGCTAACATAGATTTCTCCCTTGAGAAGTTTGACCCCTGCAGATGAGACAGAGACTCAAATGACTGTCACACCAGAGAGTGACAGGAGACACACAGCACTGGGCCACAGAAGAGGAAGAGAGCATTGTGTGGGGCGCTGTGAGGCTGAAGGAGAGGGACTTAGAAGCCATGGGCATGGAGCGTGAGGCTTTCTTTGGGAAATCTCCCCCCAGGTTAGGCAGACCCTGGACTCCCCATGCCAACGTCTGCGTGGCAGGTCCTCCTGCACCCGGAGGTGTTGATTTATCTCCTCAGAGCTCGTCTCATCCGAGGCAGAAGGACAGAGTCAGAGTCTGGAGGATCAGCTCAGGGTGAGGTTACGAGCAGCTGGAGCTGAGCACCAGAGTGGTACACTCCCCTGGTTGGCAGAAATCAGGGGTACCACACATCTGAGTAGGTCTGAGTAGTACCATTACTTTTGTCTCTCTAGCATCTATTCACTTTCTGTTGCTGGCACCTGGATTTTCCCTTGAAGAACCAGGTTAATGAGAATGTTCTGGGTGAGCCATACCATAGACGATCTTCTCCCCTAGCCACTCACTATTCTAGCAAATGTGGGCAGTTGGTGCTGAGTAGAGAGAAGGGCTGAGGTTTGGAAGCTCCCTTGCAGTCTTTGCTCCTTGGGAGGGAGGCCTTTCTGTAGTGTCCCGGTTACTTCTGCCGTTTGTACTCTCTGGGCAACCTGCCTGCTGTGTGCATCACTCCCTCTTGACCCCACAGCACATAGACAAGGAAATTCTCTTGTGCTCAGCCTCCTTTTCCACATGAGTGTTATGACCAACACACCTTCCCCTGACCATTGCTCCTGCTACCCTCTGCTTGGTGTCATTCATAGTACAGTGTTTCCTGCCTGCAGAACATGTTTTTTGTTTGTTTGTTTTAAGGCAGAGTTACAGAGACAGGGAGAGACACAGAGAGATCTTCCATCTGCTGTTTCATTCTCCGATGGCTACATTCTCTGGGGCTAGTACAGGCTGAAGCCAGAAGCCAGAAGCTTCATCTGGGTGTCCCACATGGGTACCAGGGGTCCAAGCACTTGCACACTCTTTTGCTGCTTACTCAGGTAGATTAGCAGGGAGCTGGATTGCAAGTGGAGCAGCCAGGATTTGAACCTATGCCCCATATGGGATACAGGCATCATAGGCAGCGCCACAGCTGCACCCACAATGTCAGTCACAGAACATGACTTTTAAAAATTGGTTAACTAGGGGCTGGCGTTACGATATAGAGGTTAAGCTGCCACCTGCAATGCCAGAGTCCCATGTGGGCACTGGTTCATGTCCTAGATGTCCACTTCCAATCTAGCTCCCTGCTAATCTGCCTGGGAAAAACAGCAGAGGATGGTCTAGGAAGAAGCTCCTGGCTTCTGGCTCCGACCAGGCTCAACTCCAGCCATTGCAGCCATCTAGGGAGTGAATCAACAGATGGAAGACCTCTTTCTTTCTGTCCCTCTCTATAGCTCTGCCTTTCAAATAAATAAAATAAATCTTTAAAAAATTAGTTAACTACTTTTTATTGGAAAGGCCAAGAGAAAGAGAGAGACAGACACAGAGAGATCTTCCATCCACTGGTTTACTCCTCAAATGCCCACAATGACCAGGACTATACCAAAAACTACACTCTCCTCTACCCCAAAAATGTGACTGATTGATTGTGAAATTAATTTAGAGAGGGGCAACCAAAATTCCTGCCTCATACCTACCCAAAAAAAAGGAAGGAAGGAAAGAACAAAGGAATGGAAGAAATGGAGGAACAGACTACAGTGAAACAGAAAATATCAGGCTATATTGCGTATAAGGGTAGCAATTTTCTGTGATGCTTTATTTCAGATATATTTACTCATATGTACATAAACATAAAGATAATCAAATCTATGCCTATACATGATGGCATAGTGATTAAAAGCTGAGACTTGGCTTCACCAATTTCAAGTTTGTGGTCAATGAGAAGTTACTTAAAATTATCAGATATTCAGACCCCAATCTTATTGCTTTCTCATCTTACCAAACCCTTTATTTCACAGTCCCAGATGGATGCTTTAGAACCTGTCAGCATACCCACAATCCAGGAAGCATGAAGAAGAAAGGAGTTTGTAGCCTAGGCTGCTATTTAGTTGGCTCACACATCACTAGAGCTATACCAGAGGTTTAATTATTCAGATATTCCTGTACCAGCTGATAAATAGCTGCTTATCTGCTAAAGCCCAAAAGTTACTCATTTATTTTTCAGCCCATCCCTGCCCCCATAGGGTAAGGATAAATAGTTGTAGTATCTGCCTCATAAATTTACTGTGGTAATTAAATAATTTACATATCTTTTTATCAGAGTGGCCAGTAGAAAACCAGGATTCAATGAAATGAGGTCATCATTATTTATTTATTTATTTTGACAGGCAGAGTTAGACAGTGAGAGAGAGAGAAAGACAGAGAGAAAGGTCTTCCTTCCGTTGGTTCACTCCCAAATGGCCGCTACGGCCAGTGTGCTGTGCTGATCCGAAGCCAGGAACCAGGTGCTTCCTCCTGGTCTCCCAGGCGGGTGCAAGGCCCAAGCACTTGGGCCATCCTCCATTGCCTTCCTGGGCCACAGCAGAGAGCTGGACTGGAAGAGGAGCAACCAGGACAGAATCTGGCGCCTCAACCAGGACTAGAACCCAGTGTGCCGGTGCCGCAGGCGGAGGATTAGTCAAGTGAGCTGCGGCGCTGGCCCCATCATTATGTTTTAAAATTTTTTCTTCATTTATTTTATTTATATGAAAGGTAGAAAGATATAGACACTGAGACAGGCAGAAATCTCCCATCCACTGATTAACTCCCCAAATGCCCACAACAGCCAGGGCTGGGACAGGTCAAAGCCAGGATCCCAGGGTTCCATCTGGGTTTCCCATGTGGGTGGCAGGGACTGAAATATTTGAGCCATCACTCTGCCTCCCAGGGTGTACATTAGCAGGTAGCAGGAATGGAGAGTAGAGCTGGACTCAAGCCAGGCACTCTGATATGTGATGTAGACATCCAATATTGCAGCGTAGTTAGTATACCAAACAGCTGCCCCTGAAATCATCATTAGTAGCTACATTTTGTAAACAATACATTATAAGGGCCGGCGCCGTGGCTCAACAGGCTAATCCTCCGCCTTGTGGCACCGGCACACTGGGTTCTAGTCCCGGTCAGGGCGCCGGATTCTGTCCCGGTTGCCCCTCTTCCAGGCCAGCCCTCTGCTGTGGCCCGGGAGTGCAGTGGAGGATGGCCCAGGTGCTTGGGCCCTGCACCCCATGGGGAGACCAGGAAAAGCACCTGGCTCCTGGCTCCTGCCATCGGATGAGCGCGGTGCGCCGGCTGCAGCCTGCCATCCGCGGCGGCCATTGGAGGGTGAACCAACGGCAAAGGAAGACCTTTCTCTCTGTCTCTCTCTCTCACTGTCCACTCTGCCTGTCAAAATAAAAAAAAAAATACATTATAAGAAAAATAAATTATGGCACCAGAAATGAAGATGTATTCGAGGACAATCTAATACAGAGAAGGCAAGTATTGTTACAGTTTTACTCATGCAAGAACAACAACAAATAGGGATGATAGTAATGATTTTTCCACTGCCAGTCATGACTTTGTAGGATATGTTTTTTTTTTTTTTGACAGGCAGAGAGAACAGTGAGAGAGAGAGAGAGACAGAGAGAAAGGTCTTCCTTTGCCATTGGTTCACCCTCCAATGGCCGCCGCGGCCGGCAGGCTGCGGCAGGCTGCGGCCGGCACACCGCGCTGATCCCATGGCAGGAGCCAGGTGCTTCTCCTGGTCTCCCATGGGGTGCAGGGCTCAAGCACTTGGGCCATCCTCCACTGCACTCCCGGGCCACAGCAGAGAGCTGGCCTGGAAGAGGGGCAACCGGGACAGAATCCGGTGCCTGGACCAGGACTAGAACCCAGTGTGCCGGCGCCGCAAGGCAGAGGATTAGCCTATTGAGCCACAGCGCCGGCCAGGATATGTTTTTTGACTCAGTGTTTCTGGAATCTTTACTCATTAATGATAATGCCACTGTCCATCACTGTAGGGGCATTTGTAAACCCCTAGGGCATTAATCACTATGTCCCATTATGTCTCTTCCATCCACAGCATATCTTGCTTTCTGACTGACAGCCTGGCCCTTCAGACAGACCACGAGAGAGCTGCCAGCGACTCAGCCCCTGCGTCAGCCTACCAGAGAGTCTGGGAAATGTTTGCTCACCAGCCCAGGGCAGAAAGGGATGCATTCCTGCAGGATACTTTTCCCCAAGGCTTCCTGTGGGGCGTCTCCACGGGAGCCTTTAACGTGGAAGGAGGCTGGGCTGAGGGCGGAAGAGGACCCAGTGTCTGGGATCAATTTGGGCATCTAAGAGCTGCCCAGGGCCAGGCGACACCGGAGGTGGCCAGTGACAGCTACTACAAGTGGGCCTCTGACGTGGCCCTGCTTCGCGGCCTCAGGGCTCAGGTGTACAAGTTCTCCATCTCCTGGTCCCGGATCTTCCCCATGGGGCGCGGGAGCAGCCCTAGCCCCCAGGGCGTCGCCTACTATAACAAGCTGATCGACAGCCTGCTGGACTCCCACATTGAGCCCATGGCCACGCTTTTCCACTGGGACCTGCCTCAGGCCCTGCAGGATGAGGGAGGGTGGCAGAATGAGAGCGTGGTGGATGCCTTTGTGGACTACGCAGCCTTCTGCTTCTCTGCGTTCGGGAGCCGTGTGAAGCTGTGGGTGACCTTCCACGAGCCATGGGTGATGAGCTACGCGGGTTATGGCACCGGCCAACATGCACCAGGCATCTCAGACCCAGGGGTCGCCTCATTTCAGGTATTCCCATCTCTGCATCTCCTAGTGATCCAAGCAGAAGGGGTATTTGACTGGAAGAAAGCCATATTATCTGTCTCCTTCCCATCAGCAAATACTTACTTTTTGATCTTTAAATCAGTCGTAGGAAAATAAGGAATCATAAACTGTTGGTCATGTTATTTTGTCCTGACACCATGCTTGCATTTGAAAAACAGCTCTTACATCCTCAGAATGGCATGGAAGGATGAGAGAGTTGGGGCTCAGAGAGGATACACAATGTGATCGTAACATCACTAGCAGGTTGCCAGATTGAAGCCATGCTTTGAGCCTGAGACTCCTTCACCCTGAAGAGAGATTCCCATGTCAGCTAGGACTCTGAGTGGCAAATGTCAAACAACAAAAGGTCCTAACTGGCTTCAGTAAGGGGGAAATTTATTTATTTTTTTAAAGATTTTATTTATTCATTTGAGAGGTAGAATTACAGGCAGTGAGAGGGAAAGACAGAGAGAAAGGTCTTCCTTCTGTTGGTTCACTCCCCAAATGGCCGCAACAGCCGGAGCTGCGCTGATCTGAAGCCAGGAGCCAGATGCTTCTTCCTGGTCTCCCATATGGGTGTAGGGGCCCAAGCACTTGAGCCATCTTCCACTGCTAACCCAGGCCATAGCAGCGAGCTGAATTGGAAGAGGAGCAGCCGAGACTAGAACCGGTGCCCATATGGGATGCTGGTGCCACAGGAGGAAGATTAACCTACTGAGTCACTGGTGCGGACCCCAGGAGGAAATTTGTTATTTAAAGAAACTGAAAACTCTTGGTTTTAGCTTGGTTGGGGTGGTGCTTGATCAGAGCAGACCCAATGCCACTAGGACCCAAATAGTGTTGGGCTCACCTCTCTTGTTCCCCTCATTGACAATGGCCTTGCTTTTATAGTTCAAGAGCAACAGGAAGGAAATCGTGTCTCTTTCTGGAACTCGCAGCATGCATGTCCCTTTTTCTCTTATCTCTGGATAGGCCACATTCCCATGCCTGAGCCCATCACAGGGTCTTGGTGTGGAACTATGGTGATTGGTTTATGTGAATATCCAGTGTTCTGTCCCTCAACTCCCTGGCTGAGAGGCGGGGCAGGGACCAGAGGAGAGAAGTTGGTTTCCAGAGGGTCATCAGGACCTTGCTTGAGCAAGAAGGGAATGTCATTTTGAGAACAAAATTTAAAATGACTTCATCTGGGACTGCCATCCTTTCCCTTTTTCTTCAGAGTCCCTAGAAATCCATCAGCTTTTTCTTTTAACATCTGTCAAGTTAGACACATCACTGTGGTTCCCTGTCACATTTAGAGTTCTGCTATAAAATTTGAGTATTTCCTGTGTTCCGTGCTAGGTGTTAAGAAGAGAAACTCAGCTATGCCCTTGACATGTTGTAACCTTTTAGAAGAGATGATACTAACACAAGTAATTCAGTTAGAGAACAACTCAAAATCACCAAAGTTAGGGTGAACTGGAACACCATGAAAAATTGATTCAATGAAATGCCAAAAGTTTAGCATGTAAGTCAAAGATTCTGTTCTTTTACATTTAAATTTACTTATTATTTTAAATTTACTTTTTGCTTTTATTTGAAACACACACCCAAACACACATATCTCCCATCCATACTTTATTCCCTATATGTACACAACAGCCAAGTCTGAAAAGGTCAAACCCAGGTGCCTAGAACTCCATCTGGGTCTCCTGCATGAGTGGCTGCAAACCAAGTACTTGAGCACTGTCTGCTGCCTCCCAGGATGCACATCAGCAGGGAGATGGAATGGAGAGCAGAGCAGGACTGGAACCCAGGCACTCTGATAGGGGATGTAGGCGCCTAAGAGGCAGCTTAACCCTGCCCCGAATGTCTGCCAGGAGCTTCCAGTCTGCTCTTGTTCAGCAGATGAACACGTATATACATAAATGGTTCTTCTGAAATGGACAGTTTGAACTTTTCTTTTTGTGTCCTTTTGTGGAACTCATCGCAATCTTTCTGCTTAGGCTTTTTTTCTTATCCTATGAACTATGGCTCCTGAAATATTTTTACAGAAATTTAATGAAAACGTTCCCTTCATGTTTCTCCTTCACTTCTTGCTTTTATTTATGAAGATGCTTCAAAAAAGTTCATGGAAAAATGGAGTTGAAAACTAAGTTTATTTGGTGCCAAAAATTTTAAAACAATGCAGTTTTTTTGTATCAAATGGCTTTTCTGTGAACTTTTTTTGAGGACCCTACACATTGATTAAAATGTTTTGATACCATTCACTGTCTTAACTCAGGTTGCTATATTGCCATAGGCTAGTGAGAACAGAGACTTATTTTTTATTTATTTTTTAAGATTCATTTTATTTGAAAGTCACAGTTACACACAGAAAGAAGGAGAGAGAGGGGGAGACAGGGAGAGAGAGGGAGGGAGAGAGAGAGAGAGAGACAGGTCTTCTATCCGCTGGTTTACTTCCTAATTGGCCTCAACAGCTGGAGCTGCACTGATCTGAAGCCAAGAGCCAGGAGCTTCTTCTGTGTCTCCTATGCGAGTCCAGGGGCCCAAGGACTCGAGCCAACTTCTACTGCTTTCCCAGGCCATAGCAGATTGCTGGATTGGAAGTGGAGCAGCCTGGACTTCAGCTGGTGCCCATATGGGATGCCAGCACTGCAGACAGGGGCTTTACCCACTATGCTGCAGCGCCAACCCCACAGATGTCTATTTCTCACAGTCCTGAAGTCTGACAATCCCAAGACCAAGATGTCAGCATGGTCAGGTTGTGGTGAGGGCTGTTTTCCTGGTCTGCAGAGAGCCAACACTTGTTGTGTCCTCATATGCTAGGGTAGGAGGAGGGGAGAAAGAGAGACAAACAACGTTCTGGTTGCCTTTCATGTAATGGCCTTGATCCCATTGTGAACTCATCAATAGGGAATAACTTCCAAAAGACTCCATCCCCAAATACCACCGCATTGAAGCTTAGGGCTTTGTAATGAATTTTGAGGGAGGAAATTCAAATAGCAACTATTTATGGGAAAATTTTAAAGAAATCGTTTCTTTCATTCTCCCAAAGTTTTTTTCCTGTCTTGGATTCTTTGTGTTTATGGCACTATCACAGTGTCCCTCATTTAGTGCTCATTGCTTACTTGACTTTGTAACATGACTATTTCAGATGATTGTCTAGTATTCCACTGAGCCCCTATTCTGACACTGACCAGGAAGAGGGGAAGCATTCCTGACTTTGGGAGGTGTGCATTTTGCCCTTGAGTTTAGAACCTGATTAAGTACTTAGATTTGGGGCATGAGAAGCAGCATAGAGTTTCCGTCTGTAGGGTATGTTTTGATATGAAATTCTTCAAAATCCAGTGTCATCATCTTCAGATGTTAAAAAGGAAAAAGCAAAGGGAGCTAAAATCTAGGTCTTGCTCCTGTCCTACAGGTTTCAGCTTGATACAGTCTGCACTGTAAACATGTAAGCCTCCCCGTGAGATTGCTAGTCACCTGCTGCTTGGAGCAAGGAAGCTGACATTGAGAGATCCGGTTTTCTGAGTTGATAAAGCCAGTTAGTGGCAAAGTCAGGCTTTAAATGTAGGCTTGTTGTATTCTGGACAGACCTCTTTCACCCACATTTGCCCATAACCCTCCACCAAGAAAAGCTGTTGACTTTTAAGACCATGAGTTAAATCCATGAAGAGATTCCTGGTTGTGATTTTTCTTCCCAAATTTCATTCAGGAGAAAGGAGAATAGGTGAGTTAAAAATAGTGGCCTTCTCTCTTGTGTGTTACTTAAAACAACACGGCCCATTAACTAACTGGTCAATAAGCCTTATTAAGGACAGAGGCAGAATAGCATTGTGGGTGACAATAGCAGACCTGGAATTGGACTGCTTGGATTTTGTGTTCTCATTTTCTTTGTACTGTGAATCTCGTAGAGTTTTTACACATATGTGGGTTGTGTTTTCCTCATCTGTAAAGTGCTAATAATAAGTGTACATCCCACATGAGCTGGCTGTGAGGATTGCATGAAAGAATTCACTGAGCAGTAGGTGCTCAATATGTTAGTGGTTTTTAATGTGGTTGTTGATGCTGTTGTTGCCTTGGTGACTTCTGAACTCTGTTGATGATGTGGGAGTTGTATTGCTGCCACTGTCATCAACAGTGTTGTTGACTAACTGACATTATTGATACTTTTAATGTTGCTGACATTGCTGTTGACTAGTTGATGTTGATAGTGGTGTTGATGTTAACTTGTTGACATCAGTATTAAGCTCTTATGAGGTTGATGTACTGATAATTTTTATCGTCTGTTTCACTTGTCATGTAGTTTTCTGGTTGGCATTATGATTAACTTGTTGATATCATTGACTGGTTGATTACTTGATATTGTTATTAGTGTTGATGCTGTTGATACTGACTTTGTCAGCGTTATATTTACTGGCTTGTGGATATTGTTGACTTTGGTGTTCGCTTAATAACCTTGTTGTTGTTAACTTGTTATTGGCTTTTTAGTATTGCTGTTGTCCTTGCTGTTGTTACTAAGCACTGTTTTCCTTCGTTCTTCCCCACAAGGTGGCTCACTTGGTCCTCAAGGCCCACGCCAGGACTTGGCACCACTACAACAGCCACCATCGCCCACAGCAGCAGGGCCATGTGGGCATTGTGCTGAACTCAGACTGGGCAGAACCCCTGTCTCCAGAGCGACCTGAGGACCTTGCAGCCTCTGAGCGCTTCTTGCACTTCATGCTGGGCTGGTTTGCACACCCCATCTTTGTGGATGGGGACTACCCGGCCACCATGAAGGCTCAGATCCAGCAAATGAGTGAACAGTGCCCTAGTCCTGTCGCACAGCTCCCGGAGTTCACTGACACAGAGAAGCAGCTCTTAAAAGGCTCTGCTGATTTTCTGGGTTTGTCTCATTACACGTCGCGCCTCATCAGCAAGGCCCCAGAAGACAGCTGCATCCCCAGCTATGATACCATCGGAGGCTTCTGCCAACACATGGACCCTGCGTGGCCCCAGACTTCGTCTCCTTGGATTCGCGTGGTGCCCTGGGGTATAAGGAGACTGTTGCAGTTTGTATCCTTGGAATACACAAAAGGAAAAGTTCCAATCTACCTGGCTGGGAATGGCATGCCCATAGGGGAGAGTGAAAATCTCCTCAATGATTCCTTGAGAGTAGACTACTTCAATCAGTACATCAATGAGGTGCTCAAGGGTAAGAACAGTGCTTCTGCTGGTGATTGGAAGTGGGTGGTACTTCTCCAAGTCTTCAGAGATTTGTTTAGTGGGAAATGAAGACAAAAGACAATATTAGCATTAACAGTGGGAAGTCCCTTACCTCATCCTCCTAATTCTCTTTTTTTTTTTTTTATATAAAGCTTTTATTTAAAGAATATAAATTTCCAAAGAACAGCTTATGGATCACAATGGCTCCCCCCCCCCACAACCTCCCTCCCTCCCCCTACCCTCCCCTCTCCCGCTCCCTCCCGCCCTCCGCCCACATCAAGATTCATTTTCAATTCTCTTTATACACAGAAGATCAATTTAGTACATATTACGTAAAGATTTCAATGGTTTGCCCTCGCATAGAGACACAAAATGATAATACTGTTGGAGTGCTAGTTATAGTATTAATTCACAATGTACAGCACATTAAGGACAGAGATCCTACATGATTTTTTTTTTAAATTGATTAATTGTCTATGCAATTTCCAGTTTAACACCAAGATTTTTTAATCATTTGCAATTATCTTTATATAAAGAAGATCGATTCAATATATACTATGTAAAGATTTCACCAGTTTGCACCCACTCAGAAACACAAAGTGCAAAAATACTGTTTCAGTACTAGTAATAGCATTATTTCACACTGGATAACACATTAAGGACAGATCCCTCATGAGACGTAAGTACACAGTGACTCCTGATGTTGATTTAACAATTTGACACTCTTGTTTATGGCGTCAGTAATCTCCCTAGGCTCTGGTCATGAGTTGCCGAGGCTATGGAAGCCTTTAGGGTTCGCCGACTTCGATCTTATTCCGACAGGGTCATAGTCAAAGTGGAAGTTCTCTCCTCCCTTCAGAGAAAGGTACCTCCTTCTTTGATGGCCCCGTTCTTTCCACTGGGATCTCACTTGCAGAGATCTTTCATTTAGGTCTTCTGTTTTTTCAAGAATGTCTTGGCTTTCCATGCCTAAACTATTCTCATGGGCTCTTCAGCCAGATCCGAATGCCTTAAGGGCTGATTCTGAGGCCAGAGTGCTATTTAGGACATCTGCCATTCTATGAGTCTGCTGTGTATCCTGCTTCCCATGTTGGATCATTCTCTCCCTTTTTCATTCTATCAGTTAGTATGAGCAGACACTAGTCTTGCTTGTGCGATCCCTTTGACTCTTAGACCTATCAGTGTGATCAATTGTGAGCTGAAATTGATCACTTGGACTAATGAGATGGCCTTGGTACATGCCACCTTGATGGGATTGTATTGGAATCCCCTGGCACAATTCTAACTCCATCATTTGGGGCCGTTCTGATTGAGCATGTCCCAAATTTTACATCTCCTCCCTCTCTTATTCCCACTCTTATATTTCACAGAGATCACTTTTCAGTTAAAATTTAAACACCTAAGAATAATTGTGTGTTAATTACAGAGTTCAACCACTAGTACTAGGATAAAAAAAAAAATACTACCATGGATAAAGTATTACATTGTACAACAACAGTCAGCACAAGAGCTGATCGAGTCACTGTTTCTCATAATGACCATTTCACTTCTACAGGTTTCCCCTTTGGTGCTCAGTTAGTCATCGCCAATCAAGGGAAACAAATGATATTTGTCTCTTTGGGACTGACTTAATTCACTCAGCATGATGTTTTCCAGATTCCTCCATTTTGTTGCAAGTGACCGGATTTCATTGTTTTTGACTGCTGTATAGTATTCTGTAGAGTACATGTCCCATAATTTCCTAATCCAGTCTACTATTGATGGGCATTTGGGTTGGTTCCAAGTCTTAGCTATTGTGAATTGAGCCGCAATAAACATTACTGTGCAGACGGCTTTTTTGTTTGCCCATTTAATTTCCTTTGGGTAAATTCCAAGGAGTGGGATGGCTGAGTTGAATGGTAGGGTTATATTCAGGTTTCTGAGGAATCTCCAGACTGACTTCCATAGTGGCTTCACCAGTTTGCATTCCCACCAACAGTGGATTAGTGTCCCTTTTTCCCCACATCCTCTCCAGCATCTATTGTTGGTGGATTTCTGAATGTGAGCCATTCTCACCGGGGTGAGGTGAAACCTCATTGTGGTTTTGATTTGCATTTCCCAGATTGCTAGGGATCTTGAACATTTTTTCATGTGTCTGTTGGCCATTTGGATTTCCTCTTTGGAAAAATGTCTATTGAGGTCCTTGGCCCATGTCTTAAGTGGGTTGTTTGTTTTGATGTTGTGGAGTTTCTTAATTTCTTTGTAGATTCTGGTTATCAACCCTTTATCTGTTGCATAGTTTGCAAATATATTTTCCCATTCTGTCGGTTTCCTATTCACTTTCCTGACTGTTTCTTTTGCAGTACAGAAACTTTTCAATTTGATGCAATCCCAGTAGTTAATTTTGGTTTTCAGTGCCTGTGCTTCTGGGGTCTTTTCCAAGAAGTCTTTGCCAGTACCTATGTCTTGCAGGGTTTCTCCTATGCTCTCTAGTAATTTGATGGTGTCGGGTCGTAGGTTTAAATTTTTAATCCATGTTGAATGAATTTTTGTGTAAGGTGAAAGGTAGGGGTCTTGCTTCATGGTTCTGCACGTGGAAATCCAGTTTTCCCAGCACCATTTATTAAACAGACTGACCTTACTCCAGGGACTGGTTTTGGATCGTTGATCAAATATAAGTTGGCTGTAGGTGTTTGGATTGATTTCTGGAGTTTCTATTCTGTTCCATTGGTCTATCCATCTGTTTCTGTACCAGTACCATGCTGTTTTGATAACAACTGCCCTGTAGTATGTCCTGAAATCTGGTATTGTGATGCCTCCGGCTTTGTTTCTGTTGTACAAGATTGCTTTAGCTATTCGAGGTCTCCTGTGTCTCCATATGAATTTCAGCATCATTTTTTCCAGATCTGAGAAGAATGTCCTCGGTATCTTGATTGGTATTGCGTTGAATCTGTAAATTGCTTTTGGGAGAATGGACATTTTGATGATATTGATTCTTCCAATCCATGAGCATGGGAGATTTCTCCATTTTTTGGTATCCTCTTCTATTTCTTTCTTTAAGGTTTTGTAATTTTCATTGTAGAGATCTTTAATGTCCTTAGTTAAATTTATTCCAAGGTATTTGATTGTTTTTGTAGCTATTGTGAATGGGATTGATCTTAGCAGTTCTTCCTCAGCCGTGGCATTGTCTGTGTATACAAAGGCTGTTGATTTTTGTGCATTGATTTTATATCCTGCTACTTTGCCAAACTCTTCTATGAGTTCCAATAGTCTCTTAGTAGAGTTCTTTGGGTCCCCTAAATAAAGAATCATGTCGTCTGCAAAGAGGGATAGTTTGAGTTCTTCCTTCCCAACTTGTATCCCTTTAATTTCTTTTTCTTGTCTAATAGCTCTGGCTAAGACTTCCAGCACTATATTGAATAGCAGTGGTGAGAGTGGGCATCCCTGTCTGGTACCAGATCTCAGTGGAAATGCTTCCAACTTTTCCCCATTCAATAGGATATTGGCCGTGGGTTTTTCATAAATTGCTTTGATTGTATTGAGGAATGTGCCTTCTATACCCAGTTTGCTTAGGGTTTTCATCATGAAAGGGTGTTGAATTTTATCGAATGCTTTCTCTGCGTCTAGTGAGATAATCATATGGTTTTTCTTCTGCAGTCTGTTAATGTGGTGTATCACGTTGATTGTTTTGCGAATATTGAACCATCCCTGCATACCAGGGATGAATCCCACTTGGTCTGGGTGGATGATCTTTCTGATGTGTTGTTGCAGTCTATTGGCCAGAATTTTGTTGAGGATTTTTGCATCTATGTTCATGAGGGATATTGGTCTGTAATTCTCTTTCAATGCTGCATCTTTTTCTGGCTTAGGAATTAAGGTGATGCTGGCTTCATAGAAAGAATTTGGGAGAATTCTCTCTTTTTCGATTGTTCTGAAAAGTTTGAGAAGAATTGGGGTTAGTTCTTCTTTAAATGTCTGGTAGAATTCAGCAGTGAATCCATCTGGTCCTGGGCTTTTCTTTGTTGGGAGGGCCTTTATTACTGATTCAATTTCTGACTCACTTATGGGTCTGTTTAGGTTTTCTATGTCTTCCTGGTTCAATTTAGGTAGGTTGCATGTGTCCAGGAATCTATCCATTTCTGATAGGTTTCCCTGTTTACTGGCATACAAGTCCTTGTAGTGATTTCTGATGATTCTTTTGATTTCTGTGGTGTCTGTTGTTATATTTCCTTTTTCATCTCTGATTTTACTGATTTGGGTCTTTTCTCTTCTTTTTTTAGTTAGTTGGGCCAATGGGGTGTCAATCTTGTTTATTTTCTCAAAAAACCAGCTCCTCATTTGGCTGATTTTTTGTAATGTTTTTTTGGAGTCAATCCTGTTGATTTCTTCTCTGATTTTGATTATTTCTCTTTTTCTACTAGATTTGGGTCTAGTTTGCTGCAAATTTTCTAGATCCTTGAGATGCATTGAAAGCTCATCTATTTGGTGCCTTTCCAGTTTCTTGATGTAGGCACCTATTGATATAAACTTTCCTCTTAACACTGCTTTTGCTGTATCCCATAAGTTTTGGTATGTTGTGCTGTTATCCTCATTTACTTCCAGAAAATTTTTGATTTCTCTTTTGATTTCTTCAGTGACCCATTGTTCATTCAGGAGCATGTTGTTCAATCTCCATGTGTTTGCATATGCTCTAGGGATTCCTGAGTTGCTAATTTCCAACTTCAATCCCTTATGGTCTGAGAAGTTGCATCGTATGATTCTCTTTTGAATTTGCTGAGACTTGCTTTATGGCCTAATATGTGATCAATCCTAGAGTAGGTTCCATGTACTGCTGAGAAGAATGTGAATGCTTTACGTGTAGGATGAAAAGTTCTGTAGATATCTGTTAGATCCATTTGGGCTATAGTGTTGTTTAAATCTACTGTCTCCTTGTTGATCTTCTGTTCTGTCGATCTGTCAATATCTGTGAGTGGAGTATTGAAGTCCCCCAGTACTATTGTGTTGGGGTCTAAGTCTCCCTTTAAGTTTCTTAACAAATTTTTTAAATAAACCTGTGGCCTGTAATTAGGTGCATATACATTGAGAATTGTTATATCTTCCTGTAGTATTGATCCCTTAATCATTATATAGTGTCCCTCTTTGTCTCTCTTAACAGTTTTTGTGTTAAAGTTTATGTAGTCCGATATTAAGATGGTTACACCCGCTCTTTTTTCATTTCTGTTGGCATGGTATATCTTGTTCCATCCTTTTATTTTCAGTCTGTATGGATCTTCGTTGGAAAGATGTGTTTCTTGTAGGCAGCAAATAGATGGTTTTTGTTCCTTAACCCAGTCAGCCAATCTCTGTCTTTTAACAGGACAGTTTAGACCTTTAACGTTCAATGTGACTATTGATAAGTGGTAAGTTTGCCCTGCCATTTGCCAGATATTTTCTAATGTATGCTTTGAATTCCCTGTGATCTTTTGCCGTGAGGTTCCCTTCATTTACCTTCTTTCATGTTGATGGTCGTGTTTCTGTGTTTCTGTGTGTAACACGTCTTTAAGTATCTTTTGCAGGGCTGGACGAGTGGCAACAAATTCTTTCAATTTTTGTTTGTTATGAAAGGTCTTTATTTCGCCTTCATTCACAAATGAGAGCTTTGCAGGGTATAATATTCTGGGCTGGCAGTTTTTCCCTCTAAGTACCTGGGCTATGTCTCGCCATTCCCTTCTAGCTTGTAGGGTTTCTGTTGAGAAGTCAGCTGTGAGTCTAATTGGAGATCCTCTGAGAGTAATCTGACGTTTCTCTCTTGTACATTTTAGGATCTTTTCTTTTTGCTTCACTGTGGTGAGTTTAATTATAATATGTCGTGCAGAGGATCTCTTTTGGTCATGTTTATTAGGGGTTCTATAAGCTTCCTGGATTAGGATTTCTCTGTCTTTCTCCAAGCCTGGAAAATTTTCTGCTAGTATCTCCCTAAAAAGGCCTTCTAATCCTTTCTCCCTCTCCATACCTTCAGGAACACCTAGAACCCGAATGTTGGGTTTTTTAATAGTATCCTGTAAATTCCCGACGATATCTTTTAGTTTTCTAATTTCCTCTTCTTGTCTTTGGTTTGACTGTTTCCTCTCCTGTTCACTGTCTTCTAGGTCCAATATTCTCTCCTCTGCTTCACCCATTCTGGTTTTAAGGCCCTCAAGATTGCTTGTCACTTGATCTATTGAGTTCTTCAATTCATTAAGATTTTTTGTCACTCTCGTAGCTTCTTGTTCTACTAGTTGTTTCATTTCGTTTTGATTTCTCCGTAGTGCTTCATTCTCGCGCGAGAGATTTTCTATCTTATCCATTAAAGATTTCTGTAGTTCAAGAATTTGTTTTTGAGAACTTCTTAATGTTCTTATCAATTCTTTGAGATCTGCTTCTTGCATTTCTTCTATCTCATTATCTTCACAATCCTGACTTGGGGTGTCTTTTCCGTTTGGGGTCATCATAGCGTCTTCCTTGATCTTGCTCCCTCGGAATCTGTTTTTGTTTGGCATTTTTTTTTTTCTCCACACTCTTTCTCTGGGTTGTCAAGGTAACGGAGTTTGTGTGCGCGGTGTGTTCCCAGTTTTTGGATCCCCTTCAGGTTTCTACAGCCTCGGGTTTTTGGTTCCGTCTGCCTCAGTGATGGGCGGGCGCACCTTGTCCCACTGCGTTTAATCAAATTCGACTTCGTAAGGTGGGCGGCGAGAGGGGCTAGTGTCCGTGCGGGCTCGCCTCAACTGTGCTGTTTCCCCCGTGGAGGTCTGCTTCCCCCCGCCAGTGTCTCGGGATCCCTGTATCGGCTCCCGTTCACGCGCGCAGATCCTGCGGCGATTGTGTTCCGCCTGGCTCCAGTCTCAGCCGGCGGGCGCGTGCCGTGCCACTGCGTTTAATCTAGCTGGACTTAGCAGGGTGGGCAACAAGAGAGGCTAGTGTCCGTGTGGGCTCGCCTCAATTGTTCTGTTTCCCTGGGGTCTGCTTCCCCCCGCCAGTGTCTCGGGATCCCTGTATCGGCTCCCGTTTAAGCGCTCAATTCCAATGGCGACTGTGTTCCGTCCGGTTCCCGTCCCTCCCGGCAGCTCCCGTGCCGCTATGGCACGATTTGCCGTTCGCAAACTTACTTTTCCCTAGGTCCTCTGCGTCTCATTCACTGGGTCCGGAAGAATTTCCACTGCATTTTTTTCCCTGAGATTTTTCCTGAGGCTACAGTAACTCTGTTTTTATTAAACTATCTTTTTGCGGACTGCTAGTGCGCGTCCTCACTATTCCGCCATCTTCTAATTCTCTTTTCCAAAGGTTCTTGTCCTTGATTTCATGTTTGTGTTTGTGTTTCCTAGTATGTCTCCCTTGTACATCTGCTCATCTGAGTCCTATCCAGCAATCATGCCTCATTACTGTTAAGTTCACTATTTAGCAAATCTCTATTTAGTGCCTATTATGTTCCAGGCATTGGGAACGAGTACAAGGGTATAATATTCAAACATCATCCTTTTATATAGAAGTTTACAGAACACAGATAATTGAAATATAAAGTGATACAGACACTACAGTATGCCTGATAAATCAGTCATTTTTAATATTTTATTTAGAAAGGCAGAGTTAGAGAGAAGCAGAGGCAGAGAAAAAGAGAAAGTCTTCCATCTGCTTGATCACTCCCCAGATGGCCGAAACATCTGGAGCTGGGCCTATCCAAAGCCAGGAGCCAGGATCTTCTTCCGGGTCTGTCATGCTGTTGCAGGGACCCAAGGGCTTGGGCCATCTTCTACTGCTTTCCCAGCACATAGCAGAGAGCCAGATTGGAAGTAGAGCAGCCAGGACCCAATCTAGCACCCATATGGGATATAAGCACTGCAGGCAGCGGCTTTACCTGCTATGTCACAGTGCCAGCCCTGTCAGCCTTAAACAGTTTATAGTGAGTAGCAAGCCATCTGTCCAGAAGGCTGTGTTGAAGTTTCATGGCCTTGTCAAATTCAGAGAAAATAATTTATTAGAGATACCTGCCTGCCTGGACACTGTGGTAAGGAATGGAAATCTACCTGCCAGTGTTCCTGAGGTCAAACACCCTCTCCATCCTCCACCAATATTCCTCTCAGCTTCAGTTCTCTTCATAATTCTGTAACCTTCATAATCTTGGAATTTTTTTTTGACAGGCAGAGTGGACAGTGAGAGACAGAGAGAAAGGTCTTCCTTTGCCATTGGTTCACCCTCCAATGGCCACTGCGGCCAGCGCACTGCGCTGATCTGAAGCCAGGAGCCAGGTGCTTCTCCTGGTCTCCCATGGAGTGCAGGGCCCAAGCACTTGGGCCATCCTTCTCTGCACTCCCTGGCCATAGCAGAGAGCTAGCCTGGAAGAGGGGCAACCAGGACAGAATCCGGTGCTCCGACCGGGACTAGAACCCGGTGTGCTGGCGCCGCAAGGTAGAGGATTAGTCTATTGAGCCGCGGCGCCAGCCATTCTTGGAATTATTTTAAGACATCTTCTCAAGTGATCCTCAAGGGTAGTGCCTTGGACAGTAAATAAAGGGCACATGTTATCCTCATGGGACAACTGTAAAATGGATGGTCTGAGGGTTTGAGTGACACATCAGGAGGGGGCCCAGAGGCCTTTCTATTTCTGACTCAGTTCTTCACTCCACCCTCCAAGTTGTGAGGCTTTAATTCATCTTTGTATCTCCAGAGCCTGACATGGTCTTGGGATAATGTAGGTGCTTATTAACTTCCTTACTGAATCAATGAGCAATTTTACCTATATCTTATGTAGTCGGCATGTTTTTTGAGAGGTTGTATGGTCTAATAAAATTAAGATTTAATCCTTTTCTAGCTCTAAGCTGGAGCCCTCAGCCATTGTCTATTACTTTGGATTTGTTTCTTGGTTGATTTACTAGACTGTTGTGCAGCAAATCAGAGGTGAACCATATGTATTAATTTCCTGGTGCCACTATAACAAAATACCACAGACTTGGCAGCTTAGAACAACAAAAATTTATTCTAACATGTTTTTAGAGGCTTGAAGTCCAAAATCAGTGTGTTGGTAGGGCCAATCTCATTTCAAAAGCTAAGAGAATGTGTTCCTTGCTTATTCTTGCTTTTGGTGGCTCCAGAGTCAGTCTTCCTTCCTTCCTTCCTTCCTTCCTTCCTTCTTCTCTCCCTGCCTCCCTCCCTCCCTTCCTTCCTTTTCTTTTTTCTTTCCCTCCCTCCCTTCTCTCCCTTCTCTCTCTCCCTCCCTCCCTCCATCCCTCTCTCCCTCCCTCCCTCCCTTCCTTCCTTTGAAGGTTTATTTCTTTATTTGAAAGGCAGAATTACAGAGAGAAAAGGAGAAACACACACAGAGAGAGTTCTTCTATCTGCTTGTTCACTTCTCAATTGCTGCAATGTGTGGTACTGGGCCAAGCCAAAGTCATAGGATCTTGAAACTCAAACCTATTCTACTATGTGGCTAGCAGGGACCCAAATACTTGGGCCATCTTCTGCTGCTTTTCCAGGTACATTAAGAAGAAAGTTGGCTCACTAGGCTAATCCTCCGCCTGTAGCACTGTCACCCCAGGTTCTAGTCCAGGTTGGGGCACCAGATTCTGTCCCAGTTGCTCCTCTTCCAGTCCAGCTCTCTGCTGTGGCCCGGGAAGGCAGTGGAGGATGGCCCAAGTGCTTGGGCCCTGCACCTGCGTGGGAGACCAGGAGGAAGCACCCGGCTTCTGGCTTTGGATTGGCGCAGTGTGCTGGCCGTAGCGGCCATTTGGGGGGTGAACCAACAGAAGGAAGACCTTTCTCTCTGTCTCTCTTACTGTCTAACTCTGCCTGTCAAAAAAAAAAAAAAAGTGGAGCATCCAGGATGCATATGGGATGCCAGTGTCACAGGCATCAGTTTAACCCACTGTGCCACACTGCCTGTTCCTCCAGACCATTCTTCTTTCTTTTTTAAAAATTTATTTATTTATTTGAAAGGCATAGTTAGAGAAAGGGAGAGAGAGAGAGAAATCCTCCATCCGCTGGTTCACTCCCCAGATGGCCACAATGGCTGGAGCTGGGTTTATCTGAAGCCAGGAGTAAGGAGCTTTCTCCAGGTCTCCCACATAGGTACAGGGGACCAAACACTTGGGCCATCCTCCACTGTTTTGCTTGTAGCTGCATCTTTTTAATCTTGGCCTCCATCTTCACATGGCCTTTTCCTCTTATAAAAATACTTGCTACTAGATTTAGGGTTTATCTGAGAAAGCTAGAATGATCTCATCTTAAGATCACTAATTCAGTTATTTGCCAAATCTCTCTTTCCAGGTAAGATTATATTCGTGAAGTGAGGTGGTTAGGAGGTAGACATATTTTTTGGAGGAAGAGAGGTACTATTCAACCCACTGTACCAAGGAATACATTTCCTTAGATTTATTTGTTTTTCAATATGGAATGAGTCATTATTTTATATCAGTATTACCAAATATAAACAAGGAAAAGCAAAAGCACATTAAAAAAAGTTTAAGTGATTTATGTAGTCTATATGAAACCAAGGAGAGGGCACATTCGCTCTGTAGCACTATTACAACAAGAATCCCCTTTGTATTAAGATTTATGGCTCGAGAAGTAAACTGATGTTTTATGGGAGTCTTGTGGATTTCCTTTTTATCATTCTGAGAAATAAAAGGGTTATATTAGTCAGTAACATGTAGTAACAGAGACTTTACTCTTCTAGCTATCAAGGAGGACTCAGTGGATGTTCGTTCTTACATTGCTCGTTCCCTCATGGATGGCTTTGAAGGCCCCGCCGGCTACAGCCAGAGATTCGGGCTATACCATGTCAATTTCAACGACAGCAGCAAGCCCAGAACTCCCAGGAAATCTGCCTTCCTTCTCACCAGCATCATTGAAAAGAATGGTTTCCTCACCAAGGCAGTAAAACCACCACTGCCACCTAATTCAGCACACCTGCCTTCCAAAACCAGAGCCTCGTCCCTCCCATCAGAGGTGCCCTCCAAGGCTAAAGTGGTTTGGGAGAAGTTCTCCCACCAGACCAAGTTTGAAAGAGACTTGTTCTATCACGGTACCTTCCGGGATGACTTCCTGTGGGGTGTGTCCTCTTCAGCGTATCAGATTGAAGGAGCTTGGGATGCTGATGGCAAAGGGCCCAGCATTTGGGATAACTTTACTCACACCCCAGGGAACGGTGTGACGGACAACTCCACAGGAGACATTGCCTGCGACAGCTACTACCAACTGGATGCTGATCTGAATGTGCTTCGAGCTTTGAAGGTAAAAGCCTATCGGTTCTCTCTCTCCTGGTCTCGCATTTTCCCAACCGGGACAAACAGTTCTATCAATAGTCATGGTGTTGATTATTACAACAGGCTGATCGATGGCTTGCTGGCAAGCAATATCTTTCCCATGGTGACACTGTTTCACTGGGACCTGCCCCAGGCCCTCCAGGATATAGGAGGCTGGGAGAATCCTTCCTTGATTGATCTGTTTGACAGCTATGCAGACTATTGTTTCCGGACGTTTGGGGACAGAGTCAAGTTCTGGATCACCTTTAATGAGCCCACGTACTATTCATGGTGGAGTTACGGCTCAGGGACCTTTCCCCCAAATGTGAATGACCCAGGCTGGGCACCTTATAGGATCAGCCATGCCCTCATCAAAGCTCATGCCCGCGTCTACCACACGTATGATGAGAAATACAGGCAGAATCAGAACGGGGTCATCTCATTGAGTCTTGTCGCACAATGGGCAGAACCCAAGTCACCGGATGTCCTAAGAGACGTGGAAGCAGCTGACAGAAAGATGCAGTTCACCCTGGGCTGGTACGCCCACCCCATTTTTAAAACTGGAGACTATCCCGATGCCATGAAGTGGAAAGTGGGCAACAGGAGTGAACTCCAGCACTTAGCCACGTCCCGCTTGCCAAGCTTCACTGAGGAAGAGAAGAGCTACATTAGGGGTACGGCTGACGTCTTCTGCCTCAACTCCTACGCCTCCAAAATTGTACAGCATAAGACACCTGCGCTCAACCCACCCTCCTACGAAGATGACCAGGAATTAGCTGAGGAGGAGGACACATCATGGCCTACCACGGCAATGAACAGAGCTGCGTCCTTTGGAATACGGAGACTCCTGAATTGGATCAAGGAAGAATATGGAGACATCCCCATTTACATTACAGAAAACGGGGTAGGCCTGACGAATCCAAGACTGGAGGATATTGACAGGATATTTTACTACAAAACCTACATCAATGAAGCTTTGAAAGGTATGTGAGGTCTTGATCTTCCTTACAAAATATTCCAGCATTCCATATGTCATGTGTTTGAAATGGTCTGGCAGGGTGATTTACAAACCATTGACCATTCTAACTCTTATTCCCTAACTCAAACCCTTTGCTTATCTTGGGCTTTCACCTGTTTGGGAAGCTTTTAAAACACTGAGGTTGTCTCGGCAGAGAGAGCACAAATGTACAACACAGAATCCCCACAAGACCATTTTTGTGAGTCTGCTCACTCATTCTTGAGCTACTACCATGTGACATGTTCTGGTTTAGTGTTGGCGATAAAGCATAAACTTCTGCCCTCATAGAACTCATATTCTAGTGGGTTCTATATACTCATTTAGAATAAGATATTCTTCTCTAATTTATACCTCTGTGCTTAACATATCAAGCAGGCTGAGTCCCTTGGATTGCAGACATGTCTCTACCTACCAGAAGAATTTGATTTTGTGAAGATTAGTCATTAATGCTTGCTGTAAGCTTGTCAGAGATGGCAGAGTAAAATAAAAAAGATGATCTGTCCCTCTCTCAAGGCATAGATTACTTTGTGTACAAGTTGATTTTTCGAAACCATTGCTTTTAGTGGAGGAACCAGTCTTGCCTGGGCTTCTTGGGGTTCTTGCCTCCTGGGGTAAAACTCTCCTCTGCTTACCATGAAATGTTCCCAGCCTATAGACTTGATGGTGTCAACCTTCGAGGGTATTCTGCCTGGTCTCTGATGGACAACTTTGAGTGGCTTCAAGGCTACACAGTCAAGTTTGGACTGTATCATGTTGACTTTGAGGATGCAAACAGGCCTCGCACAGCAAGAATCTCAGCCGGTTACTACACAGAACTCATTACCAACAATGGCATGCCACTGCCCAGTGAGGATGAGTTTGTGTATGGACAGTTTCCTGAGGGTTTCATCTGGAGTACATCTACTGCTGCGTTTCAGGTGAGGAGTTCAGGGAGATGCACACCATATACGGCACAGCTACCATGTACCAGAGCTGGGCTTGCTGCTCTGGAAGGCAGGGATTCCAGTAATTCTTAAGGGAGTCCTATGCTGTGGAGATCTGGGTATTCTTCTTCTTGGACAACCTAGCTTCTTCACAAACTCGAATTTGGTTCAACCAGAACAGTTGAGTGGGCTGTGCTGAGGTGCAACTTGTTGGGCCAGGTGGAGTAGATGATGTTTTGGGAGAAGCACAAGAGCAAATACACAAACATGAACAGTATCCGCTGGAAGTCCTGATTTCATTTCTAGTCTCCTCAAAGCAGGAAGTTTGCTCAAATTGGCTCTAAATGTGGGCCTCATGTTTCTGATGCTTTAAAACATCAGATTGATACATTATTTATGCCAAATGAGCTCACTAATTCAGAAAACACAATGATTTTATTTTTTCCTAGAAAAATGAAAGATTAAAAGCAAAGAGTGTCTTGCATGGCAAGGAGCAGTGGGGCCCTGTGTCCATCTCCCCCTCCATTTATCTTTGCTTATGCGGAAGTGGGCTGTATATGCTCCTTCAGGAGCCAAGGTGTTCTAAGCCCGTGGATTTTTCCTGATGGCCATAGCTGCTGAAGATATTTCTGTGGTAGATAATTGCTACCTAATCCCAGACATCCATGCTACCAGATTGTAAAGAAAGTTTTAGATCAAATTCTGCCATTTATAGATATTTATTAACTAACAATCAGTTAGCAGTAAAACATAATTACTATTCATATATGGTGTTCTGTGTACTGTTGAAAACCCCAATGCTTGGTCTTCTTGGGTGTTTTGACCAACACCTTACATGGAAGCTTCACTTGAGCCAAACACCAAGATGCCAGAGGTGGAATTCTGTTGTGTCTCAGAAAACAGAATCTTCTGTGGCCCAGTTTCTCTACCTGGGCCTGATTGACATTTTGGATGGATCTTTCTGTTGTGAGGTCTGTCCTGTGCTCTATAGGATGTTAGTAGCCTATTTGGGTGTGTACTCACAAATACCAGTGGACTCCTCCCCCTGATATAACAACTAAAAATATCTCCAGACATTGCCAGTGTCCCCTTGGTATAAAAATGCCCCTGAGTCAGAACCATTGCTCCTCAGTTTTATAGCCAGACACAGAAGGATTACTGAGTTTTCTAGGTTATAGGATATAGGCCTTTCTGGTTTTTGTTTTTGTTTTTGTTTTTTTTAGATTTACTTTTTTGAAAAGCAGAGCTAAGAGAGAGAGAGAGAGAGAGAGAGAGAGAGAGAGAGAGAGAGAATTTTCCATCTGCAAATAGCCTCAACAGCCAGTCGAAGCAAGGATCCAGGAACTTCATCCAAGTCTCAAACAGGAACTTGAACCAGCACTCTACTGCCAGATGATGGTGTTACAAGTAGCTGCTTAACCCACTGTGCATAATGCTGGACCCACTGCTTGGTTCTTAAGCTCTGTCCCTTCAAAGGGCAAGCAGTGTCTAAAAGTATTTTAGCTAAATCACATCTTGAATTTTTAAGTTGTCATCAGTGTGCACCCATTACTATCCATCATGACAGTCAATAGGTACAATTCTCACTATTGTGACATGGAATATTTTGAGTAGCAAAGTGTGGAGCATGAATTGAGAATGCGTGAGAAGTGATTATAGTATGGTTTCCTAGTTAGAGTGACAATTGATCTCTCAGAACTGTGCGTTTTTTAAAAAAATTTGTAAGGTAATCTTTTCAGAGAAAAGTTGCAAAAATAGTACAGGAGATTCCCAAATACCCTTATCTTAGACTCTTCAACTGTTTATATTTTGCTATATTTTCCTTATTCTTTCTCTGTATATGTGTGTACATATACATACATACATACCAGGAATCTTCAAAATGTTTGTGGAAAATGCATATTATGAGAACTATGCATGGATGCAAAAATTTTTACACCAACACATTTATTTTTTAATTCCATTTTCATGAACTTTTTAATATATAAGTACTTTTTATATGTAAGTTTTGTATAAGTACTCATATATGTGTGTGCATATATATACATATACATTATTGAAACTGATTTTATCACTTATATAAAAATTATCTACCAGGATTCTCTACCATAAAATTAACTAATAACTATTTTTTCTTAAATGCTATAGTCCTTTTGCATTTTTAAATTTCATCTTATTTTGCAAGGCAGAGAGAAACAAAGATTTTTCACCTGCTGATTCATTCCCCAATGCCTACAAGAGCCAGGGCTGGGCCAGGATGAAACCAGGGCCCACAGCTGCATCCAGGTCTTCCATGTGGGTGGCAGGGACCTACGTACTTGAGTCATCACATGCTGCCTCTTTGGGTGTGCATTATCAGGAGGCTGGACTGGAACCGGGGATGCCAGAACTTGAAGCAGCACTCTGATATGGGATGCCGGCATTGCATGAGTTAGCCTAAACTGCTGCATCACATGAGCCTCCTAATAAGCCATTTTTCTAATAAGTCCTGGATCTTCTTAATTGAGAATGGCATTTAGAATCCATGATCTGAATCTAAATGCTAATTATGCTCACTACCAGAAATGTCATTACTTTTAGCCCCCTCTGGGAACACAGGTAGGAAATACATGCATGTACATAGACACACACATATATTTCTACACCCACTCATATCTCTATGTATATATTTTTTTTCATTTTAAACAAGAAGTTTATTTAAACAACAAGACTATTGACAGGAAGGGAAAACTATCTAGGATTCATTTTTTTAAGAGTAATTTACCTCTACTTAAAGAAAAATTGCCCTACATGTAACAGCTACATACAAAAAAGTTACAAAATTGTCCTTGGTTTTACAATGATAAATGAAAAACATTAAAATTCTCCAATCAAACAAGGTATGCAAGGATTTTTATGTTGTTGGGTTTTTTTTTTGTTAAAACTGAGAGCAAAATAACTTACTGGAATATAAAGATAAGAGCTGAATGAGCATGCCACTAATGGAGAAAGAGGATATTTTCACAGAACCAGTATTTTTCCCCATTCCATCTCCATTTTGTGTCAATCAAAACATGCCATTGGCCATTTAGTTTAAAAAAAATAAAGGAGAGAGGAAGAAAAGAAAAATGCAATATGCTTGTTTACATACACCAGTTACTTTATGTGCAATAAAGGAATGGGGAAGGGGAAATGAAAGAATAGAGAAAACTATGCTGTAGTATTCAGGATGTGATGGAACCCAATCGCAGTTTTCTAGTTGAGAATGTGTTCTTGGTCTGTAAGGGCAGAGTTCTGGAGTAAAGCAGCGGGTTCCCTTTAAAGTAGACACTGCCCGTCTGCTGCTGGAACACATCAGTCATATCTTCGTCCTCCATTTCCAGCTGTGCAGGTGTGTCTGGTTCATTGATTGGCTGCCCGTCAAATCGGAATCTGATCTCCTCATTGACAAACCCTGTCGTTCACAATAGGCTTTCATTAGTTTATTAAGTGGTGTATGCCTCTGAAGCTGCACCACAGAACCATCCTGCCCTGCCACCTTCAAATTAATATGATCGTTGTTCTCAGTCTTGACTCCTTCCTTGGGCTTTTCGTCGGCCATGGTGAGTGCCGGAGTCTCTTCAGCTGCCACTTCACAAAAGAGGTCCAGGTCCATACCGGACGAGCACACAGGCAGTACCAGGAGTGGCAGAAGAAGGAAGGCCTCTATGTATATTAAAAACCACATATTCACATTGATACTTCCAATTCCAATCCAAATCCTCAGGGTTAATTCTAGCCCTTCCATTTTCTATATTTCCATCTCTTTTCTCCTGTGGTGAGAACTATGGCTGCTAATGTATTCACCATGGTCATTTATTTGCCCAACCTCCCTCCATTAACTAATTTCCCAATTAGCCAGGACTCCCTCTGCACTCGGTCCACATAGCACTCTGGCCCTGAACTTTGCCACCTTCATGGCAGCTGTGTATGTCAAGCTTGAAGTACAGTCTTGGTTAGAATGCCACATATGCTCATATGCACAATGCTTCCTATGCTCAAGTGTTTTAAAGTAAGTTACAGAAATTGTACTGTCAGACTAGATAAATTAAGGAGTTAGCATGATTCCAGTGGCTTGTGGTAAACAGGAGGATGAAAGGAAGGAGGTGCCGAAACAGTGACATGGGTCCTAGTTAGAAATCATTTGTTGTGATGAGAAATTCAGTGTTGAAATCTGGAATCATTGCAATTTATTTATGGGGAGGGTGTTCAAGGACTTGTTTATTCAAAACTTTAGTGAGAGGGCTGGCACCGCAGCTAATCCTCTGCCTGCGGCGCCAGCACCCTGGGTTCTAGTCCCGGTCAGGGCGCCGGATTCTGTCCCGGTTGCCCCTCTTCCAGGCCAGCTCTCTGCTGTGGCCCAGGAGTGCAGTGGAGGATGGTCCAAGTGCTTGGGCCCTGCACCCCATGGGAGACCAGGAGAAGCACCTGGCTCCTGGCTTCGGATCAGTGTGGAATGCCGGCCATTAGAGGGTGAACCAACGGAAGGAAGACCTTTCTCTCTCTCTCTCTCTCACTGTCCACTCTGCCTGTCAAAAACAAATTAAAAAAAAAAAAAACTTTAGTGAGAATCTTCTGTTCTCCAGACACTGCCACAAGCATCCCTGGGACACCACCTTGAAACATACAAATCCTAGACACTCACAACAGTATAACGCAATGTATTAGAGCTGCAAGTGTGCAGAAACCGGGAGGAGTTCAGAAACAGATAGGTGACCAAAGAAGGCTCCTGAGGAGGTGAGGCTGGGAAACAGCCTGTCTTGGCAGTCACTTATAGACAGAAAGGAATCTCTGAGGGTTTGACTGAGACTAATTTCAGCCATGTCTTTCTTGTTATGGTGAGATCGAAGGTGCATGGAGAGCAGATGGCAAAGGCCTTGGTATTTGGGACACGTTTACTCACACACGGCTGAAGATTGAGAATGATGACATCGCAGATGTGGCCTGTGACAGTTACCACAAGATCTCTGAGGACGTGGTCGCCCTGCAGAACCTGGCCGTAACCCACTACCGCTTTTCCATCTCCTGGTCTCGCATCCTCCCTGACGGAACCACCAACTATGTCAACGAAGCAGGCCTGAACTACTACGTGCGGCTGATTGACGCGCTTCTGGCCGCCAACATCAAGCCCCAGGTGAGGGAGGGCCCTGGCCTGGCCCTGGTGAAGTCCACAAACAGAGGCTGTGGGACTGAGGGGCATGTTTACACTGAAAGTGAAGTACTGTTTTCAAACTTAAATTTGACCAGTTCCCCTCCTTAGAAGTAACTTACCCTGCCTCTTCCTGCTACTCAAGAAAAGTCTGAGCTTTTGTTTCATAATTCATTCTCAATTTTAGCAGATGATTGTGCTTCCCATAGAAGGCACAATGAATGGAACTGCGGATCTGGCTTTTTTCACAGGTGACCATGTACCACTTCGACCTGCCTCAGGCGCTCCAGGATGTTGGAGGCTGGGAGAATGAGACCATTGTGCAGAGGTTCAGGGAGTATGCAGATGTGCTGTTCCAAAGGCTGGGAGACAAGGTGAAGTTTTGGATCACGCTGAATGAACCCTTTGTTGTTGCCTACCATGGTTATGGCACTGGGCTGTATGCCCCAGGTAAGAGTTTCAGGCCTGACTTGTCAGCTCTTAGCACCTTAAAGAAATAAATCTAGGTGGCATGGGAGGAGGTAGCCAAGAAAGCCCCATGACAGAGCCTCCAAACCCTGCCTCTTGCTCAAGGCTTTGGATGTTCCACCGCGACACATCTGCTAAGCATGAGTTTCACATCTCAGATCCTCAGGAGGACTTCATTCTTTGCTTTGTGACTCTGACCTACTCAGGTGGGAAGCTCTGTGAGCTCAGGGACATGGATGAATCCGTGTAGGAAAGGAAAATTCATGTAGAAAAGGACAGTTTGTCAGGCTGTACAGGTCCATAGCCTGTGTTCCTAACCCCCAAATCCTAAAGGTAACAGTACTTGACTTGGCTGACCTGAGCACACTGAATGGCCATGAAGCCTGACTTGAACCAGCGTGAGTCTGTGCAGGGCGTGTCTCCCCTGTGGCGTTGATGAAGCTATTGCACTAAGGCCTGCTGCAGAGATAAGCGTGGGCTTCACTCTGGAGAGTTGTGTGGTCCCTGTTGGGATGATGCCTACCATTTGCTATGATATGGAACTTACCACTTTTCCAAACTACAAAAACTGTTTAATTCTAATACACATCTGACCATAAGGGCTGGTTTTTTTTTGTTTTTTTTTTTTTGTTTGTTTTGTTTTTTTTTTACTTAAAGAGACATTTGAGGTTTTAATTTTTTTAAATTTATTCATTTAAAATATTTATTTAATTAACCAGAGACAGACAAAGATCTTCCCTCTACTAGGTCACTCCCCGTATGTCTATAATGGCTGGGGCTGGATTAGGCCATTGCTAGCAGCCCAGAACTCAATCTAAGTTTTCCATTTTGATGGCAGAAACCCGATTATTTTGAGTTATCACTGCTGTCTCCTGGGGTGTTCATTAGCAGGAAACTGGATTTGTGAGCAGAATTGGGACTTAAATCCAGACACTCCCATAAGGGATGTGGGCATCCCAGGAGACATTTAACCTGCTGGGCCAAATGCCCACCCCACCATAAGTGCTCTGAAAGGCATTGTGGAGCTGTCTTTGCCCCTTGAGAACCATCTGGCTTCCCTTTTCTCTAGCTCTGAGCTTTAGGAGAGTAGATTGGTGTTCAGACACAGGGTCGCCCGGATCATGGTAAAAGCTGACTGAGCCCAGGGAAATGGGCCTTGCACCATCATCAGACGCATTTCCTGCCAGTCCTGGGGTGGTGCTTCAGTTTACCGTTCCTTCAGCATGGAAGGGGCAGCCTCTGTCACAGCATTGCTCTCCTAGACTCTCAGTGTCATCTACTTGCCTCAGCTGTATGCTCCAACCCCAGCTCACTGTGGCCCCCAGGTGTTCCAGGTTGCCAACTCCTGAGGCACACTGGTGCAGGTATTTTGCCTGAGAGGGGTGAGCCACATTTGGGCAGAAGAGAGTAGATACCAACATTTATCAACGGCCTTCTGTCTGTAGATATATACCATTTCATTTCCTTCTCACAAGCATTCTTTGCTGCCCATTTCACTGAGAAAGAAACTGGAAGGCTGAATTACTCACCCAAAGTCACAAGCCAGCCAGCAAGAGGCAGAGCTAGGATTTCAATTCCACTCTCCCTAATGCCAAAACCTGCACTCATCCTCCCACAAGAAGGTGCCTCTGAGGCAGGGAATTGTAACACTCTGTCCTATGCACTGTCTGTTGACATCCATGTGTGTGTTTCCAGGGATCTACTTTAGGCCTGGCACTGCTCCCTACATTGTTGGCCACAACTTAATAAAGGCTCACGCTGAGGCCTGGCATCTGTACAATGACAAGTACCGGGCCAGCCAAGGAGGTGTGATTTCCATCACCATCAGCAGTGACTGGGCTGAGCCCAGGGACCCCTCCAACCAAGAGGACGTGGAGGCAGCCAAGAGATATGTTCAGGTCTGGTTTTCCTTTGGGCCTATTCTTACTCTTGTCCATTTTCCTCATCTTTCTTGGTCTAATGGAGTTAGAATTATATTGAGAATCAAATATTTAGGATTCTGTGATTTTTGTGAGCTTGGGAAAATCACAATACCTTGATTTTTTTTTTTTTCTGTAAACCAGAGAGGCTGTAGCCACATTACAGGTTTGTTGTAATGCAAGGAGCAAATTCTTTGGGTTGGGTTTTCTTTTCAGTCTCTTTTTTTTTTTTTTACAAAAATAAGAAATGGATAGTATTCTATTTATCATCCCAGATCTGATGGACTCAAGGACATGACCTTAAAAATGAAAGATACTATCAATGTGATTCTTTCTAGTTCTGATTAGTGCGACTCATTCAACACTTTGAAATACATGCCATTCTTTGGCTCAGTTTGATAGTAATTAAAATACGCTTTTTATTGCTTTTCAGGACATTGTGCTATTTTTAACCTTCAAAGTATTAATTTTGATCTTTATGAAGAATCTATGCAACCTTAATGGCTACTAAATATGTTTGAGGCCTATCCTGATGCATAGGCACTGGGGTCTGAAAACCTTTCTTCTTTAGAAATATTAAACCTTTTTATAAATAAAACATATATTATTTTTCCCAATAGTTTAATTCAGTAGAATTACCATTTTTAATTTTCTCTCAGAAACTTTTTATTTAAGGTATACAAACCTCATGTATTTCATAAATACAACATAGGGAATAAAAAATGGATCTTAGTGGGAATGGGAAAGGGAGGAAGTGGAGGGATGGGAGAGTGGGTGGGAGGATGGTTATTGTGGGAAGAATCACTATATCCCTAAAGTGGTACTTACGAAATGCATGAGGTTTACAGTCCTTAAATAAAAGGTTTCTTTTGGGGGAAAAATACAACATTAGGATTATAGTGATACTTTCTAACCCGCACTCCCACCTGTACTCCCACCCTTCTTCTTCCTCCCTCTCTTATTCCAGTTCTTATTTTTTTACAAAGGTATATTTTCAATTAACTTTATACACATAAGATTGACTCTATACTAAGTAACGAATAGTATGAAGAAAAACTGTTTTTCAACAATTGAGACAAAGGCTGTTCAAAGTCATTGCATCTCCAAGTGTCAATTTCAGCTCTATAAGTTACCTTTTAAGTACTCTATTAGTTACTACAGATCACGGAGAACATATGGTATTTGTCCACTTGGGACTGGATTATTTAATTAAATATAATGTTTTCCAGTTTCGTCCATTCGTTGCAAATGACAGGATTTTTTTTTTTTACCACTTTGTAGTATTCTGTAGTGTACATATCCCATAATTTCTTTATCTACTCTTCAGTTGATGGACATTTGGGTTGATTCCATATGTTAGCTATTGTGAATTGAACTGTATCTTTTCAGTCTTAAAAGAATACACACACACACACACACACACACACACGTACACACACACACACATATATTCCTTACTGGATGTAACATTTGTTTGAAGCTAAGTAACAGATTCCTACCCTTCAATCTGTTTTGACTACTTACCTAATGGAGCTAGACTGCAATGTCACAGTGCACCTCTAGGTGTCACCATCTAACTTTATTTGCTCCAGCCTGAGACTCCATTAAACCAGGCTTGAGATTCTGTGATATATATTAGTTCCCCTAATTTGTCAATTACATGAGTTTAAAATGAGGACACACATCTTTTGGTTGTGGAATTTTGCCCCTGGAAATAGAGACACTAGTAGTGAGCAGGTGCCTACATGCCCTCTTTCACCGCACAGCTGCAGGGGTAGCAAGGCATCCTCTCCCATGTTTCAGCATCAGGAGAGAAAGGCAAGTGTCTCTCATTGCCAGACTGCTTTGTGCCTTTGATTCTCCCATGGAGTCTGCAAGCTGTGGCACTATGACCCTCTTAGGGGAATTCCTAGAGTTTTGTTTTGCCAAACTCTTCCCAGGATCTCTCAACAAATTGGTGTAATAAATGTAATAGGAACTTACTGTTCTGGTTTGCAAGTCAGTTGTGGGATGGGTTGGAACTAAATGAATGCATCCCTCCTTTCACTCACAGAAATGGTGATTTAGAGCAATCCTATTTCTCCCTGAAATCAAACCCCAGAACTCAGTAGTTGTCAGGCTGTGTTGTATTAGATTGAGCCCCTGACTGGTGGACTGTGACGCTGCAGCCCAGGACCATGATAGATATTATCCTATTAGAATCTGCTTCTGCAGAAGGGTCCACATTGTTACCCTGAAGTACACTTAAACCTCTTGAATCAGGGAGTATGTGCTCATTGCAGCCTGTGAGTGAAAGGCTACCTTCCCCCCTCATTCCGGCCATCAGCCACAGGGGAGGGGAGGATCTAGAGACATGGGAGAAGCCTCTCTGGTGGTGTTTGGGTGCTGTCTACTTCACAATAAGGAAAAGAAGTTCTGCATTTAGGAGCTATGAACCCAAAGCCACCCAAAGCTATGAACCCAATGGGTAACCAAAGGGTTACCCTTTGCCTGGGCAGCCAGGAAATTCTTGCAATTCAGCCCTTTCCTGAAAGCTCTGGTTGACCCCTAGGCACTGTGATGAGGAAGGACCAGGTTGTTGGTTCAGTGTCTCTGATAAGTCAGCAGATCTGGAAGCTTCCAGTCTGTTCGTCTGCTTCTGGGGGACCTTTCTAGAGTGGCCAGGAAGACTGGCGGGTGCCAGGGCCAGTGCTGACTTCTGTTCCTCTCACTCCCAGCTGTAATCACTGAGGCCAGGGCACAGCGCTCAGTGAGGTGGCAGCTTTACAAACAGGTACAGGTGGTACGGCCTGCTGGCACTGAGCTGCAGCTTGCACAGGCCATGGAGAAGAGCAGAGTTCAAGTTCCAGAGCCAGGGAGAAAGGAGGGGAAGTTGTGAAGCCAGCGACTGCTGAACAGAGTCGTCGCGATCTGCTGGGGGCTACCCTGTAATGCCAAGGCTGACTGTGCTCTCTCCCCATCCTGCAGTTTATGGGAGGCTGGTTTGCTCACCCCATTTTCAAGAACGGGGACTACAACGAGGTGATGAAGACGCGGATCCGTGAGAGGAGCTTGGCCGCAGGTCTCAACCAGTCTCGGTAAGGTTTTGGGACCAGGTGGTGCAAGCGTGGGTGTTGGGCCAGGGGGCGTGTCTCTGTGCTTCCCTGCTTGCTTGCTGGGAAGTTAAACATGATCGTGTATGTGTGCACTCTGCACAGCACCTGGCTCTCCTATGGGCTTGACAACAGACAGCTGGTACTACTGGTACCTTGCTTCAGAACAGCCAGGAGATCTGTCCCAGGAGCACTCATCTCTTAGCAGCCTCACTACCTCACTCCAAGACCATTTCCCCAGCACATTCTGTGCTGTTTCACCCCTCATCAGGGAATCCAGGGAGCAGCCAGGGATTGCCAGGCATGTGCTTTTCATCATTCCACAGCAGGGGGCGTGGTGTGCATCAAAGCACCCCCCACTTCCTGACTCACCAGGCTCTTACATGCAGGAAGTAGTGGCAACATCCACTCACATGTGTCAGTCTTCCATTGGTAGTCTCATTTTTATTTAAAGAAACAGAGGCAGAAATTCCTGTGCAAGAGCACCTAGCTAGCAAGTGATGCAGCTGGGATTTTCCCTCTGGGGCTCACACTCTGGCTTTGAGAATCATCTATGACAATGGAAGTGTGGTTTGAGGAAGTGTAGGTACATAGAGCAGGAAAAGTCCCTGGCCTTGGGGGAACATACACAGCTCCAGAAGTTGCCCATGTGATTCTAAGTATGGGAGCGCAAAAGGCATTCACAAAGTATGAATTTCTTTTTCTTTCTTTTTAAAAAAATATTTATTTATGTCTTTTTTGTTTTTGTTTTTTTGACAGGCAGAGTGGACAGTGAGAGAGAGAGAGAGACAGAGAGAAAGGTCTCCTTTTTCCGATGGTTCATCCCCCAAGGGCCGCTGCAGCTGTTGCGCTGCGGCCAGCGCACCGCGCTGATCAGAAGCCAGGAGCCAGGTGCTTCCTCCTGGTCTCCCATGCGGGTGCAGGGCCCAAGCACTTGGGCCATCCTCCACTGCACTCCAGGGCCACAGCAGAGAGCTGGACTGGAAGAAGGGCAACTGGGTATCCCATATGGGATCCGGCACCCCTACCAGGACTAGAACCTGGAGTGCCAGCGCTACAAGCGGAGAATTAGCCTACTGAGCCGCGGTACTGGCCTATTTATGTATTTGAGAGGCAGAGTTAAAGACAGAGAAGGGAGAGATAGAGAGATCTTCCATCCACTGGTTCACTCCCCTATTGGCTGCAATGGCCAGAGTTTGGCTGATACGAAGCCAGGATCAAGGAGCTTCTTCCTGATCTCCCACATGGGTACAGGGGCCCAAGTACTTGGGCTATCTTCCACTGTTTTCCCAGGTCATTAGTAGGAAGCTGGATTGGAAATAGAACAGTCAGGGCTCAAACAGGTGCCTATATGGGATACCAGGACTTCAGGCAGAGGTTTAACCTAATATGCCACAGCACCAGCCCCAAAGTATGAATTTCTAACATAAGTTCTGAGCCTTCCTCCACAAAGTCCACTAATAAGGATTGAAAAACCCAGTCTCTACATTATACCTCATCTTGGCCTGATTAGGGCAAATCCAGCTGAAAGCAGGCTGTGCCTAAGGCCTGATGTGCCAGCTCTGGTCTCTTGCAAGCCAGCAAGCCTACACTGTCCACACAGCTGTGCTGAGTACCCACAGTGCTGTGTTAGAACCAGGCCCCGTGGGGTCTACTGATGTAAAGACAGGATTCCAAGTCTGGCTCCTTCAGGTTGCTGACAGGCCCACTAAGAAGACAGGGCTCTATAGAATCCCATTCCCCAGTTAATCGAGGTGGGACCAGGGGGTGCTGGGTAGACCCAGGAGTCTTCGTGGATTAAGCAGAATATCCGTTGACCTGAGACTTGACAAGGAACAGAATTTGCTAGAGTTCATCACACCCGAGGGGTGGGATATGAGTGCAGCCTGGAGGTCACTCACAGTGAGTGGGATGTGTGTAGCTAAGAGTGGGGCCAGCTGCCCGGCTGCAGGGAGGGGCCTGGGCACCTGGTAGAGGGCTGTTGGGCCCCAGGCCCCGAAGAGCCACTGCTGGCTCCTGACAGAAGAGGGAGCACTTGAGCACGTGGGCTTTAGTTTCCTTCCAGCTTTTCAGAAACCCCAGGGAGGGAAGGTTTTGATCCTCGGGTTAGTGGTAGCAGAAGGGTCAAGGTGAAGGTATCAGAGGCCTGAACTTGGTGACTCCTGGCACCGTCTATGCCAGAAGTACCAGGGTCTCCCTGTCAGCACGTGTGTGTCACAGGATTTGGCTGAGGTGCATGTTAGGCAAGTTTAGAGAAAAGTTTCCTCACTCGGAGTACACGGGCATACTGCCCTCATGTGTTAAGAAAACAAAGCTCAGTAAAATCATGAGAGCACAGGAGTCCAAGCATCAAATACTCAATCTTCAAAAACTTCCTTCATTAGCAGTGGTAGACTTTTCCCAAACCATCCACAGCTCCAGATGGCAGAATGCGGAAATACAAATCATAACTTTATGAATGTAAAGGAGGGGTCTCAGACATGCTTGTGGTTTTTGAAATACTTCATAGATGCTAAGATTCAGAATTTTTACATGTTAGTGTTTGAAAGAAATATAAAATGTCTGTGTATGTGTGTGTGTGTGTAAGAGAGAGAGAGAGAGAGAGAGAGAGATCTTCCATCTGCTGGTTCACTCCCCAAATGGATGCAACAACTGGGTCTGGGCCAGGCCAAAGCCATGAGCTAGGAGTTTCATCTGGTCTCCCTCCTGGGTGTAGGGGCCCAAGCACTTGGACCATCTTCTGCTGCTTTCCCAGGCACATTAGCAGGGAGATGGATATGAAATGGAGCAGTTGGAACTTGAACCAGCGCCCATAGAGATGCCAACATTTCATGGGGTGGTTTAACCTATTGTGCCACAATGCTGGCCTCGGAAGAGAAGCTCTTATTACACCAGTGGGAGGAGCCTTAGGCTCCACCTGCACCACCTGAAAAGGCCCCTCCTCTTTCCCCATGTGGCCTCCAGCATCTCCCCCACGCTGCTCATGACATTATCTCTTCAAAGTATGATTCTTCCTGAAGCCCTCACCTTATTGACTCTTTCTGCCCAGGCTCCCAGAATTCACTGAGAGTGAGAAGAGGAGGATCAATGGCACCTACGACTTTTTTGGATTCAATCACTATACCACTGTCTTGGCTTACAACTTCAACTATCCCTCCATCATGTCCACTGTTGATGCAGACAGGTAAGTCTGCCCACAGGGCACCTGGAGCAAACTTTGGAAACTGCAGGAAGGTGCCTCTTAGTCCAACTTTTATGCAGAAGCCTGCACAAAAAAGGGCTTAAAGCCCTTGCAAGCTGACATCACAGTTGAAATGTCTAAGAACCTGACCAAGAGACAATGCCAGAGTTTCCAGGAGCCTCCCATTAAGGCACATGTGCTTGATTTGTTGTTGTTGTTGTTTTGTTAAAGATTTATTTACTTAAAAGGAAGACACACATACACACACAGTCACACGCATGGTGGGTGGGTGGGAGGAAAATCTTCCATAGGCTTGTTCTTCGAAAGGACCAGGGCTGGGCCAGGCTGAAACCAGGAGCTTGGAGCTTCTTCCAGATCTCCATGTGTGTGGCAGGGGCCGAAGCACTTGGGCCATCTTATCCTGCTTTCCTAGGTGCATTATCAGGGAATTATATTAGAAGTGGAGCTGCCGTATTTCAAACAACACCCATATGAGATGTCGTTGTCGCAGGCAGTGGTTTTACCACACATTGGCCCCAAGTGTACTTGGTTTTTAAAAAGTATTTTCGAGAAAAACATTTTTCTGGGGCCAGCACTGTGGTATAGTAGACTAAGCCTCCCCATGTGATGCTGGCATCCCGTATGGGCACCAGTTTGTGTTCTGGTTGCCCTTTTTCTGACCCAGCCCTCTGCTATGGTCTGGGAAAACAGTAGAAGATGGCCCAAGTGCTTGGGCCCCTGCACTCACATGGGAGACCTCGAAGAAGCTCCTGGCTCCTGATTTCGGATCCTCCCAGCTTTAGCCATTGCAACCATTTGGGGAGTGAATCAGCAGATAGAAGATCCCTCTCTGTCTCTCCCTCTTTATGTCTATAACTCTACCTCTCAAATAAATAAATGAAATCTTTAAAAATTTTTTTTCTTTCCAGGACTTTCCTTTTTTTTTTTGCCAAATTTTTGAATTTTCATTTACTTTGACTTTTCAGATGTATTTTAGTCAAAATAAGTTTTTTTTTCTTTTTTACTTATTTGAAAAGCAGAGTGACATAGAGAGATAGAGAGAACTCTACGCACTGACTCACTCCCCAAATGGCTACAATAGCTAGTATTGGTCCAGGCCAAAACCAGAAGCCTGGAACTCCATCCTGGTCTACCATGTAGGCAGTAATGGCCCAAGTACATGGGCCATCTTCCGTTGCTTTCTTAGGTATATAGCAGGGAGCTGGATCAGAAGCAGAGCATCTGGGACTTGAAACAGCACCCAGTATGGAATGGATGCCAGATGCCTAACCCACTGCCCCACAACACAGGCCGTTCCTTCTTTCTTTTTTAACCCATATGTCCCAGGTTTTCAGTTCTGCAATTTTTTTTTTAAGATTTATTGATTTTATTTGAAAGGAAGAGTTAGAGAGAGAGAGAGGGAAGAGGGAGGAAGGGAGAAGAGAGAGAGAGAGAGAGAGAGAGAAAGAGAAAATCTCCCATGCAAAGGTTCATTCCCCAAGTGGCTGCAACAGCCAGGGATGGACCAGGCCAAAGACAGAAGCTTCATCCAGGTCTTCCATATGTGTATAGGGACCCAAGCACTTGGGCCATCTTCCACTGCTTTTCTAGGCATATTAGCAGGGAGCTGGATTAGAAGTTGAAGAGTTGGCCGGCGCCGTGGCTCAACAGGCTAATCCTCCGCCTTGCGGCGCCAGCACACCGGGTTCTAGTCCTGGTCGGGGAGCTGGATTCTGTCCCTGTTGCCCCTCTTCCAGGCCAGCCCTCTGCTGTGGCATGGAGTGCAGTGGAGGATGGCCCAAGTGCTTGGGCCCTGCACCCCATGGGAGACCAGGAAAAAGCACCTAGCACCTGGCTCCTGCCATCGGATGAGCGCAGTGTGCTGGCCGCAGCGCGCCGACCGCGGCAGCCATTGGAGGGTGAACCAACGGCAAAAAGGAAGACCTTTCTCTCTGTCTCTCTCTCTCTCACTGTCCACTCTGCCTGTCAAAAAAAAAAAAAAAAAAAAAGAAGTTGAAGAGTCAGGACACAAACCAATGCCCATATGGGATGCCAGCATGGCAGGTGGTGGCTTAACCAGCTATGCCACAGTGCAGGCCCTGATTCTGCAGATTTTTCAACAATGTAATAATTATTTCAAAATTACCATTAGTGGTATATTTACTGCTCAATTTAAGTCTGTAGGTGTCCTATATAGAGAATGATGGGACATAATGGGTTAAGAAAAGGTCCTATTATTATTTTTGTGCTACACAAATAATATATGTTCACGACTGAAGCATCAGAAAACAGGAGTGCAGCAAGCATTTGCAGCAGTGGTAAAGACACTGCTCAGGAGGCCTGTATCCACACTGCAGTGCCTGGTTCGAGTCACAGCCTCCCTGCTTCTGATCCAGCTTCCCACTGCTGTGCACCCTGCGAGGCAGCAGGGGGTGTTTCAAACACTTGAATCCCTCCACTCACGTGGGAGATCTGGATTTTCTGGGCTTCTGGCTTCAGCCTGGTCCAGTACTGTGTGTTGTGAGCATGGGGAGGGAACCAGTAGATGGAAGATTCTCTGTCTCTACCTCTGTCTCTCTGACTTATATATAAAATGAAAATATACAACAACAAATTTTTTTATAAAAAGATTCCATGTATACATGTTTTATTCCGTTTCTCACAAGCATCTTTCTACATCAGTAGTGCTGAATCTGTCCATATTCTGTCTTTGAAAACAAGGCCCTATATCCCCCTACAGCTCCACTGCACCATGACTCGCTGAGAGAATGCAGAAACTCCATAGCACCCTTGTTTGTTCTGCATCTTTTTAAAATTTTATTTATTTATTTATTTTTGGACAGGCAGAGTAGACAGTGAGAGAGATAGAGACAGAGAAAGGTCTTCCTTTGCCGTTGGTTCACCCTCCAATGGCCTCCGTGGCCAGTGTGCTGCGGTGGGCGCACTGCACTGATCCAAAGCCAGGGCCCAAGCGCTTGGGCCATCCTCCACTGCACTCCCAGGCCACAGCAGAGAGCTGGCCTGGAGGAGGGGCAACCGGGACAGAATCCGGTGCCCTGACTGGAACTAGAACCAGGTGTGCCATGCCGGCGCTGCAGGTGGAGGACTAGCCTATTGAGCCACAGCGCCCGCCGATTTTTTTTTTTTTTTAATTTAAATTGAGCAGCGGTGCCAGCCCTGTTCTGCATCTTTTCCCCCACCTGACTCTTGGTGCCTCCTCTGGCCTGTGACTCTCCCCAGTAACCTCTGTGTGAGCTCATGAATGGCCCTTGTTCAGGTCAGCTGAGTATGATGAATCTGGGTACCAATAACATATTTTCCTGAGGGATAAGGAGCTAAGATGTATAACGGCTGCTCCTTATTTGGACTATAGGGCTCTCGGGACGTCATTTTTGCACATCCTGCCCGGCATGCATTCCTGTGGCATAAGCTGTTCTTCTCTCCTTGTCTATTACTGGAAAGACAGGCCAGGTCTGGGACACTTGAAGGTCCCCACCTGTGCACTCCTGCTTACCAGACACATGAGGGCCCTTCTTGTGACCTGTGTAGGGTACTGACAGGTGACTCAGGGGAGCCACTTCTCTGAGGACACAGCATTCCCTGGAGGACTGGAGCCTGGGACAGCCACAGTCATTCACATCTGGTGTCGAATGTCACCTGTCAACGGGGAGCCTGTGCAGTGCTCAGTCCCACAAACAAGACCACTCCTCTCTGCACAGGCAGAGAGAGCTCACAGAACAGAGGGCTTCCTGGGGTTTCCAGTGTTACAGCAGTAATGAGGGGGGCAACCAGAAGTGAAAAGAGGAGAATCTGAGGCAATTTGATTGTTCTGGCATTTGTATGACTCTGGGTCTAGACAGACCTGAGGCTTTTCCTAGACAAGTCTTGTTTTGCGTAAAGACCCCCTTAGGCAGCCGGCGCCGTGGCTAACTAAGCTAATCCTCTGCCTTGCGGCGCCGGCACACCTGGCTCTAATCCCGGTCGGGTGCCGGATTCTGTCCCGGTTGCCCCTCTTCCAGGCCAGCTCTCTGCTGTGGCCAGGGAGTGCAGTGGAGGATGGCCCAAGTGCTTGGGCCCTGCACCCGCATGGGAGACCAGGAGAAGCACCTGGCTCCTGGCTTAGGATCAGCGTGGTGCGCTGGCCACAGCGCGCCGGCCTTGGCAGCTATTGGAGGGTGAACCAACGGAAAAGGAAGACCTTTCTCTGTCTCTCTCTCTCACTGTCTAACTCTGCCTGTCAAAAAAAAATCCCTTAGGATTTACAGAACAAAATGTAATCTTTAGTTTTTGAACTCACAGGGGAGTTGCCTCCATCGTAGATCGCTCTTGGCCAGGTTCTGGCTCTTATTGGCTGAAGATGACACCTTTTGGCTTCAGGAGGATCCTGAACTGGATAAAGGAGGAGTACAACAACCCTCCGATTTATGTAACAGAGAACGGGGTGTCCCATCGGGGAGACTCATACCTCAACGACACTACCAGGATCTACTACCTCCGCAGTTACATCAACGAGGCCCTCAAAGGTATGCCAGGCCCACCCCTTTCACTGTTGGAAACATGGCCAGCATCTGCAGGAGGGGAGCATTCACCCCCCAGCCACAGTAACAAGCCTTTCTTTGAACCATGTCCTGAATGTTTCCTTGCTCTCTCTAAGCTCAGCAAGCAAACACAGTGAAAAATTTCCTATCTGGCCCGAGTTATCTGGAGTCCTAGCTCTTCCCTGAGATCTGGTGTTTTTGGACATCTGCACTCCCTAGAGGATGGTCTGGGCAGAGGTCAGAAGGAATAGTCTGCATGGTTGTCCACATGTAGGGTCTTTGTTCCCCAAACCAAACTTTGAGGACCCTTGACCTAGACTTAAGAACTTGAGATGGGACCATGAGAATAATGGACAGAAAGCAGTGCTGAGTAACAGAGTGAGCCACACACCAGACAAGGAAGTATCTAGAAAAGCCCATCCCAGCTAACATCTCTATCATCTAGGGCTCTTTCTTTTCTTTTTAAAAATACTTATTTATTTGAAAGGCACCCTTAAATCTCCTGGTTGTTTCACCAATGGCTGCAATGGCTGGTGCTGGTCCAGGCAAAACAAGGAGTCCAGAGCTGCATTTGGATCTCTCTCATGGGTGACAGTGGCCCAGGTGCTTTGGCCATCTTCTGTTCTCTTCCTTGGCTCATTAGCAGTGAGCTGCATCAGAAGTGGAACAGTTTAGACTTGAACCAGCACTCCGGTATAGGATTCCAGCCTTGCAGAACAGCATAACTCAGTGTTCCACAGCACCAGTCCCAGGACCCTTTATTTTCTATAGGAGGGAGCACTAACATTTTAAGGCATTGACCAAGATTGGTATCCTGCAATGCAGAGAGGAGGGAGTGTAGATGACCCAGTGGGATGAACTCAGGCTGTCTGTGTCCTGAATCCTACATAGTGTTGAGCATTTCTAGAAAGATACTGGTGTTGGGGCTGGCATATGGCATAATAAGTTAAGCTCCCTCCTGCAATGCTGGCATCCCATATGCAAGCCAATTCGAGTCACAGCCGATTCACTTCTGATCCAGTTCCCTGATAATGCACCTGGGAAAGCAGTGGAGGATGGCCAAAGTTCTTGGCCCCCTGCACCCGTGTCAGAGACGTGGGAGGAGCTCCTGGTTACTGGCTTTGGCCAGGCCCAGCTCTGGCCATTGCAACCATTTAGGGAATGAATCAATGGATAGAAGATCTCTCCCTCTCTCTTCCACACACTCCATCTGTAACTCTTTCAAATAAATAAAATAAATGTTAAAAAAGAAAGATGTTGGTGGCATTACGTGTAGGGGAAGGTGTAGCTGCCTGCAAGAGCTGGTGCCAAAGTTCACCTGAATTTGCAGTCACACAGTGGGGAGCACTGTGGGCTGAGCTGGCTGTGGGACCTGGCAGAGGTGTCTTACTGGACAAGGCAAGTTGAAACCCGAACTCTGTGTTTGCACAGCTGTGCAGCAGGACAAGGTGGACCTTCGAGGATACACAGTCTGGACTCTGATGGACAACTTCGAGTGGTACACAGGCTACTCAGATAAGTTTGGTCTGCATTTTGTGAACTACAGTGACCCTTCTCTGCCAAGGATCCCCAGAGAGTCAGCCAAGTTTTACGCCTCCATAGTCCGGTGCAACGGTTTCCCCAACCCTGCGGAGGGGCCTCACCCTTGTCTCCTCCAGCCAGGTGAGACGGGGCTCTGGGAAGGACGAAAACCAAAGGATGAGGGGCCAGAGCAAGGGCCTGTCTCTTCTGTCCAGCTAGTTATGTTCCTCTTCCTCTCCAACCCTTCATTCATTAGGCCAGGATTTATTTTTTTGAATGTTTCAGACACTCTTGGGATGGAACAAAGGAAACTTGGGGCTAATGTTATCCCCCAGAACTAAGCCCTGGTGTGGGAAAAGCAGGTCTAGGATCTTCTTCCAGCCCTCCCACTGCCTTGCAGTGTGACCTCAGACAGAAACTAGGCAGGTGCCTCTGGGAAGTCGGAAGGACCCAGCTGAAGAACTGGGAAAGTGCAGGGAGGGCCTGAACAACATGGGGCCAACGTGTGTTGAATGCTGCGAAAGTATAAATTACTGTACCAGTGTGCAGTGATCCAATTTAGATTGTATTTAGATTGTATTCTGCTGATACAGATGATTAAAATAGAAATCTGCTTAGCTCAGTCAGAGGCTCTTGCCACACAGAGAAAGGGACAGGCATGTTCACCTCAGCAAGGCACTCATCCTCACTGTGCAGATCTGGGGAATACGTAGCCTCTGGACCCCAGGGATCCAGCCTGGGCCTACTCTAGGGCATGTGGGTGTGATAAATGAGTCAGCACCACAGCACGAACCGCTCTCTCTTGTCCTTCCCTAGACACTGACCCCACCATGAGCCCCGTGAGCCAGGAGGAAGTCCAGTTCCTGGGGCTGTCGCTCGGCTCGACGGAAGCAGAGACGGCCTTGTACGTGCTCTTTTCTCTCATGCTGCTTGGAGTCTGTGGCTTGGTGTGTTTATCATACGCATTGTGCAAGAGCTCCAAGCAAAGGAAAAAACAACTAAGCCAACATGAACTGAGCCCCGTTTCTTCATTCTGACAAGTCACACAGGCCTAGTTTCTCTGTTATACCTGTGCCAACCACCAAACTCCTCAGGTCTTGTATTCTCTTGTTGAGATGACTTGAATCTTGAAGGATTTTGAGTTCTGATTAAACTGGAAATGTTGTATATTGCCCCTGTACTGGGAGTTCATTCTGGCATCAGAAGACTTCTTGTGGAAATGTGCAGATACTGAACTGGTCTGGTGGTCTGTATTTAACCCGGGTGTTGTAAGTTTCAGAATTTTTGAAGGTGGAATCCTGAGTCGAAACCACAGAAATCCTCTCATAAGAAGGAATCAACTCCACTGTGCAGACGGACTGCACAGTCATTCACCTCCTGCCCTCTCTTCAGTTCCCTCCTAGCCCCCTACTTGGCATTCCCAGAAAATAAAAATGGTACCGCGCACTGTGTCCTATCTCCTATGGTTGTCTCTCTGTGAGAAGGTGGGTGCATCAGAAGCAAGGCAGCCACACAAGCCATTTGGGGCTCTTACCAAGCTTCCTACCAGACCAGGGCTTTCTGCCTGCTTTTTTTTTTTTTTTAAGATTTATTTATTTATTAGAAAGAGTTACACAGAGAGGAGAGGCAGAAAAAGAGAGAGAGAGATCTTGCATCAAATAATTCACTTCCCAGCTGGCTGCAATGGCTGGAGCTGCGCCGATCCCAAGCCTGGAGCCAGGAGCCTCTTCCTGGTCTCCCACACGGGTGGATCTTCTACTGCTTTCCCAGGCCACATCAGAGAGCCAGATCGGAAGTGGAGCAGCCGGGACTAGAACCGTCTGCCTGCTTTATATCCCCTGGGGTAGGTGCTGTTAACATGCAGAGATGGCATCTGACCATCATTAGTCCCCCCCATAGCAAGCTTTTCTAAGAAACTTTGTATTTATTAACATTGTTTTCAGTGGAATATTAGAGCTTGTTTTTAGCAATTAATCATCTACTTCCTGGGATAGTTTGGAGTAGATGTTATGACTAATCAAAAGCCATTTTCTTATTTGAAAATAGGTTACAGTTTTGCCATTCCCAGGTATACAGTGGACATGCATTCAAGAATTGAGGCCTCCATTGATCCTGTCTATTCCCCTGATGATAACAGGAAGTATCTTCTCTTTACAAGACAGTTAAAACCCAAGGCAACTGCCCTTTTGTATTGGGGTAAAGCAGAGTGGGTATACTGAAGTGGAGTTAAAACAAATAGGTTATATGGAAATAGCCCATATTTGCTTTTTCAATCTAAGTTTTAAATCTGCCCAAGTTTTTAATTTTATTTGTGTGTTTTATTTAGGTTTTCATCTTTTCATATTCCAACCAGGAGCTAAGAAAAATTGGGAACCGGTAAGCAATTATTTTACTACAAAGGGATAAAGCAAAGCTTTTCTTCATTTAAAAGAAAAAAAAAAACATATATAGTATTGAGAAGACACCGGCACAACCAGCTTTTACTAGAAAATATCATCATTATTTTAGTGTAACCTAAAGTGTAATCACATTAGCTTATTAGGCAACTAGTAGTAATAATAAGCAATGCTAAGTGTCCTTGACTTTATACATGTATTATGTTGGATGTTGAGCTAAGTAATCCAGTAACTACAATAAGTTGATTGTTGTACAAACTGCACCACTGCCTGTTCCTGGCCCTTGCTATCCTACACTCCCCCTTTCCTCCATCTGGCCAGACGTGACTCTACCCTGACCCAGGTCCAGGAATGTAAAAGGGAGTTTTAAAGCTTGAGATAACAACCAGCCCTTACCCTGGAGTCTGCAGCAGGTGTCTTATCAGAAGTGTCAACTTGACCTAAGCATTCCCCAAAAGCCTGCTTGTACATGATAATAAAAGCTCTGTTAGAATTGGGCTCCGGGCTTGGGGGGGGGGGGGCTTCCTCTTCTGAAGGCACTGAGAGGCCCGGGTTCGAACTCATAATAAAAAAGACCCTGCTAATTAGCTTCAACTTCGGTCTCTGGTGGTTGATTTCGGGGGAACACGGACTGCGGGCATAACAGTATTTTACTTACGTTCATTGCACAGAGTTCCGCTTTTAGAATTTCGACATTCAATAGTTTTTTTTTACAATTTAAGATCCTAACATTTACAACTTTTTCTACTCCAGAAACCCTCACAAGTTTTTCTTTACAGTGGCATAGAAACCAGTATTTCTGCACAATCAACTAGAATTTTTCCCTTTGTAATTCAAATCTCTTCTCTTTAAAATCAAAACACCAAAGAGCAAAGTCCTCTACCTGTCAGTCTCTGTAGCTATGAAAGTATTTCTCATTTGTAGAGCTGCTTTAGCTACTTCAGACTCCAGATATGCTTTAATGGGTACTCAGCAGAATACTTTATAACAGCAACTTTGGGGGAAAGATCTGGGGAAAAAATACATGGATACCAGGAAACAAATATGGCCAGTAACAATCACTTATGGTCATTAGAATGAATCTGATAGTGTTCTGGAACAATAGTGATTATAGCAGAGCTATTAAATTTTTTAAAATGTTATTTATACCTGTTACATTGGCTTCTTATCCACTAATACTGAAGGCAGACATCAGAGGCAAAAACCAGGACAAACAGGAAGACCATCTAAAGTGAGTATCACCTTGTGCTTTCAGATGTATTTAACCATTTACCTGTACAATGGTTCTTTCAATTCCCATTTTTAGTAAGATGCTAACACAGTGCAGCAAATATGCAAAGCACCTTACATACAATCCATGCAGGACACATCTAATTTGTTCTGAGATACAAATGAATAAAAACAAATCTAGGAGGAACAAATTTCAAAACACACAGTGCTCTGTGAGTCCATGTTCTTTAAATTTTGAAAGAATTGGCCGGCGCCGTGGCTCAACAGGCTAATCCTCCGCCTTGCGGCGCCGGCACACCGGGTTCTAGTCCCGGTCGGGGCGCCGGATTCTGTCCCGGTTGCCCCTCTTCCAGGCCAGCCCTCTGCTGTGGCCCAGGAGTGCAGTGGAGGATGGCCCAGGTGCTTGGGCCCTGCACCCCATGGGAGACCAGGAAAAGCACCTGGCTCCTGGCTCCTGCCATCGGACGAGCGCGGTGCGCCGGCCGCAGCGCGCCGTCCGCGGCGGCCATTGGAGGGTGAACCAACGGCAAAGGAAGACCTTTCTCTCTGTCTCTCTCTCTCACTGTCCACTCTGCCTGTCAAAAAAAAAAAAAATTAAAAAAAAAATTTTTGAAAGAATAAAGTGGTAAAAAAATAAGAAAACTGCTGCTGTGTTCTCTGATCTCCATTTTACTGATCAGTCTCTATTCTTCCATGTAAGAACAGAGGTGATCCTCTCTGGCGCACACTGCCCAGTGATGGGCTGTTCCTGGGGCGGTAGAGGTAGATGCTGTGTAACTTGAAGATAGTAGCTTTGTTTTTTGGAGTCTGCAAGTGCTGTCAATGAAGACAAATGCTGACTGGTTGGGATCATTGACAATTCCAGTCTTATCCTTGTGGCTCAGTTTATGCACAGAGTTTTTTCATAGCCACCATGATGAACTCAAAATTGGCTTGAACAGGCCTAAAAGGCTTATCAGATTCCTTCCAACTAGGAGACAGGAGACAACTTTCTCCATATCATTCTGAAGCCAAAGAATAAAACCCATCTCCTGAACACAGCCAATTACATCCCTTCTGATAGACTGGTATCAAGGAGCATGGAGCTGTACCAAAACCTTCTCTAAAACCTCAATGGAACTTTCTGACAACAGCTAGAACCTCTCACACCTTTCAGGGTGTTTTCTTCATAATTATTTGCCATGACTCATATAACTTGATACCTTGAAAAGTGCTGTTTTTATTCTACTTCTCCTTGAATACAAAGCCAAAATACATCTTGAAGTCAACTGGTCAACTAAGGTGAGATTTATTTATTTATTTATTTGAAAAGCCAAGTTAGAGAGAGCAAGTGAGTGAGCCATTTTCCATCTGATGGTTCACTCCCCAAATGGCCCTAATGGCTGGGGCTGGGTCAGGCTGGTCTCCCACACAGGAGCTGGGGTCCAAGGAGTTGGACCATTCTCTTCTGCTTTCTAAGGCCATTAGCAAGGAGCTGGATAGGAAGTGAAGCAGCCAGGACTCAAACCCGCACCAATATGGGATTCAGGAGATGCAGGTGTGGGCTTAACCCGCTATGCCACAGCACCAGACCTATTCTTCTTTCTTTCTAAGTTGAGCATGCAGTCTGTTCAGGGCTTATTTTGTCCAGGACTTTGAGTCTCCTATTTTGAAAAACAGGTGGTATTAAAGACTCTGGAGGGGCCTGTGCCTTAGTAGGCTAAACCTCCACCTGTGGCACCAGCATTCCATATGGACACTGGTTCCTATTCCAGATGCTGCTCCTCTGACCCAGCTCTCCGCTTATGGCCTGGGTTTCCCCAATGGAAGAAGATGGCCCAAGTGCTTGGGACCCTGCATCCATGTGGGGGACCCGGAAGAAATTTCTGGTTCCTGGCTTCGGGCTGGCCCAGCTCCGGCCATTGCAGCCAATTGGAGATCAAACAAGCAGGTGGAAGACTTTTCTCTCTGTCTCCCCCTCCTCTCTCTGTAACTCTGCCTCTAAAATAAATAAATAAATAAATAAATAAATAAATAAATAAATAAAATATATTTTTTAAAAAAAGCCTTTGGAAATCATCACTTAACTGTGGGCACTTTTTCTTAACACTCGAGAACAACAAACACGTCATTTTTTCCTGCTAATGTAACAGCTGAAATCACAACTGTAACCCCACAACTGCATCCTCTGGCAATATTAGGAGACTGCCATCTACAGGGTCAAGAAACAAGCTGCTGTGCAAGCACGTTCATAATGAGGTTTGCCATCAGGTGGGGAGGAAGGAAAGAAAGAGGAGAAAATAGTTGAACTAACTTTCTGGAAAGCATATTCGGCTCAACTGCCAAAACAAAGGCTTTGGGGGAGACGACAAGCCTGTTACCAGGGTTTAGGTGTGTAACTAAGCACAGCTGACAGCAGCCCAGTCCTTTTTTTTTTTTTTTTTTCTTGACAGGCAGAGTGGACCGTGAGAGAGAGAGAAAGGTCTTCCTTTTTCCGTTGGTTCACCCTCCAATGGCCAATGCGGCCGGCGCACCGGCTGTTCCATAGCCAGCAGACAGGTGCTTCTCCTAGTCTCCCATGAGGGTGCGGGGCCCAAGCAGTTGGGCCATCCTCCTCTGCACTGGAAGAGGTGCAACCGGGACAGAATCCGGCGCCCCGACCAGGTCTAGAACACGGTGTGCCAGCGCCGCTGGCGGAGGATTAGCCTATTGATACAAGACAAAACCACAAACCAACCGAAAAAAGGGTAGATGACGACACTGAGCATCCCATTGGGTATTATCCAGCCAGATCCATGGCTGATAGTTCCTGCAGACGTCACTATTGCTAAGTATTGGCATTGCTTGTTATTCTTGCACTTGATGGGGAGGCACGAGAAAAGGGCAAAATCAGTAGCGAAGGAAGGGGCGAGGGTTTCCAGGGGTTTCCTTGCCATGAACTGCATGTATCCGGGTGCGGACAGCTGTTGCCCATGAGGAACCACAGCGAGGTTAGGACCAACTTCCCCGCCACTCCCGTTTGCTCCCCCGGGCGGCTGCCAGCTCTGCTGCCAGGAGAACCGTGAGGGCAGAGGGAACCGGGCTAGGCGTTACGGCGTTGTGCAAGTCTTCGGCGGTGCTGAGGCCTGAGTAACACCCGGGATTAACACCGCAGCCCTGCGATGAGCCCCACATTCCCCAGGGGAGCCTCGTCTTCGCCTTTGGCGGCCGGGCTCCCTCGCACCGCGGGAGCCACAGGTCTACTCCGGTTCGCGCTCAATTCAGCCTGGAAAGCACTCCCTCCCGGGTAGAGGGGCGGGAGGGGGTCAATGCCCGGAGCCGCGGGAAGGGAAGAGGGAATCCCGGTCACAGCAATTACGTGTTCAGGAAAGCCCGCGCACCCGCCCCCACTCCCCACAACGCTAAGTTCTGGGACTCCGGAGGGCGCTCCTGTCGAGCGGATGGCGTCCCCCAGGGCGGCGGCAGCGGGTGCGGCGTCCAGGGACCCAGCCGCCCACGGCGCCCCTCGTGCCGCCACAGCGCGCGCTGAGGCGCAGCGGCCGCTGGGACCCGCAGTGTGGTCGGCGCGGGCGGCGCTAAGGGAAGCGAGGAGGGGACGGGAAGGTGGGCGCCGGCGGGCAGCAGGGCCGCGCTCAGCGCCGGGAATCGAGCAGTTCCGGCTCGGGCGTCGGTCCGCGCGCGCTCGTCTCCTTCCCCGCCCGCCGCGGGGCTCCCGGGGAGAAGGCGCCGGAGCCCTGAGGCGGGGCAGCCCGAGCGTCCGCGGGCCACAGCCTCGTCCCCGCGCCGGCGGCTGAGGAAGCCCTTGCCTTTTAATTTTTTTTTTTTTATTTTAAAAACCTTTAGTTTCTTTAGTAAGATTGAGAAAGAGGCTTTTCCTCTTTTAATGGGAATGATTCCTGTGTCTTATTTGTGAGGCGCCATGGGCAGTTTTTTATGAGGAAAGAGCGGGAATGCTCAGTCTAGGCTTAGGACATTGTTTTATTTCAGCCGTAACTTGCTAAGAATGTTCCAACTGCTTCATGGGCCCGAATCAATAGTCTGCGAAATGTTCTTGAATGTTTCTCTCAGGAAAACGCTGGATTCTGAGCCTTGGTGAATGACTAGCTAGGTAGCTGATGGAGTTCATGGGCCTCAATCTGTAGAATTTAGGTACTCCACTGGCCACTTATTTTTAAAAACAAGTATCTGTAATGCGTGTGTGTTGCTTTTTCGCATTTTTTTCTAAAGTAGAATATGAAACAAAATTTGTTTGATTCTAATGGAGGCTTGTCCCCTCTTGTCTGACCTGACTTGGGCAGTGACCCTTTGCTGTGTTAACCCATGGCCTCAGGTGATTATCTGTGTGTTGGAGAAACTTAGGCACATCTGTTCCCCATGACTGTATTGTGGTCCCTCTGTGACCTCGCTGTGCTTCCTTAATATGCTGAGTTCCTTGCTATGGAAAATGAGATGTTTTTGGATGCAAGGTTTACAGAAAGAGCTGATTGCATGTATATGCTGACCTGTCTGCAAACGCAGTGTGAGTTAATCGAGCTAATGCAGCCTGAGCATTCATTTGTTTCAGGAAGTTTGATAGCTGAGGTGTAAAAGGCATCACATCCTGTTCCATTGCCTCTCAGCTTATCTAAGCATCTTTTAGAAATGGTCATTTTCCTGACTATAAAGCCTGTGCTCCTCATGTTCCTAAATTCAGTACATGAAATTAACGACCCCACCCCCCCACCCTCCGTGTTACTTTCCCTCAACTGCCTGGGGTTAGTAATTCACTGTCACTGACTGGAAAGTTTCAAGGAGCTGAATTCCCCAGATTGTTGCCACCTGAAAGACTTGTAAATTTCTTACCACGGGCTGTTCAAGCGGAAGTGTGTCTCTGACTTGATGATGTTCTGAAACAGATTTCCGAACTATCAGAGGACTCCATTGTGGAACAGTAGAAATACCCTCTGCCTGAGGGATGCATCTGGACCAACCAAGTCTTCAGGGAGGATTACAGCGAGACGGCTTGAGAGTGTGACCTGTGTCTGAGAAGCCAAAGACCCGGATGCACTGCTGTGATGAGGTATCAGTCACTTGGACATGATAAGTGAGAAGAGGAATTTGTTGCTTCGTAGCATGTTTTTATCTAAAATATGGGAAACACTAGAATTTACTGCAGATGCATTTACAACTGATAAGTGCTCATAGTATGCATGGTTCTAGGACTTTCTGTTTAACAATGTTGCTATCAAGTGTTTATTGAGTATAGTAGCTATATTAGTAGTAATGAGATTCATGTCACATCATTTATAGAGATGAGTTACCACGCAAAACCATTCATTCAGGAAAAGCGTTTTGAGACCCCTTTTTGAACTGAAGTTCTGGACTGGGGATATAGATAAGAATGCTGTCCTTGGGCTTAAAGGGAACTCTCCCAGGTTTGTATAATGTACAGTTTTTAAACTGTTCGTTGAGCTCTGCATGCTACAGGCATATGTCAGTGGGTGATGGAGGAGTGGAGGGAAAAGTTGTATTATGGAATGGCATTGAAGTTCTGTAGCTGTTCTTCAACCAAAGCCCCCAGCTTTTATTTTATTTTAGATATTAGGTTTATAGTATTTTGTAGTATAATTTAAATATAATTTATGTAGAGGAATGTGTACGTTGGCAACATTTATTGTATATATAATATACATATAGGTATATGTAAAGTGCATATTTATGTGCATACTTATTATATATTACATACATGAATATCTCTTGGGACCATTCAGCACAAGATAGAAAACGTTTCCTCCATCCCAAAAACTTCTTTGTTTCCTCTGCCGGGCTTAGTCCTCTTCCCTCCAAGTGACTGCTATTCTGATTCCAATCAGCATTTTTTTTGTCCTATAGATGAAATCTTTGGCTTAAAAATGTCCCTATTTGTTTAAGTTTTCAAATTCTTTAGTGTCTGGTGCTTTTCTGTTGACAAAGTACTTTCACACAAGCTTATCTATTATTATTTGATTTACCTGACATTTAATAGGCAGTTGAGTGGATGAAAGAGGAATAGGAGAGCCCTTGCTTTGCATTGCTGATAATGTTGTGGGAACAAAATATGTATTTCATTAAGCTACCGAAAAATGCAAGGAAAATCCCTTGATAGAACATCACAAGCAAAGAGTACAGAGATCAGGCTTTATCCCTAAAGGGGTGGGGTTGTGGAAGTGCTGACATTGAACCCTAATTACTGATGGATGTGTAGAGTTTTGATAGGCAAGAGATTTTGGGGATAGACCATTCTAAAGTGAAGGTGCATAAAATATCTGGAAGAATATACTGTACCTGCAGAGAAACACTGGATCCTAGTAAAAAGGGATTCCTAAAAAACATTCTAACATTTCTACTTTTTTGAGTTTGTGTTGTTTCATGAATGAGTTTTGTGAATCTGATATTTGTGTTGTGGAATTCTCTTGTGTTTTTCTTTTGTTCATATTTTAAAAAGTCATCGAGGGACAGGCATCTGGCCTAGCAGTTCAGATGCCTGCAACCCATATGGGAGTGCCTGGGTGTGATACCCACCTCAAGATCATGAGTTCAGCTTCCTGCTAATGCAGATTCTAGGAGGCAGCTGTCATGGGTCAAGTAATTGGGCTGGTGCTACCCACATAGGAGACCTGGGTTGTGTTCCTACCTTTGGCCCAATCCATTCCTAGCCAATACAGACATCTGGGGAATGAACCAGTGGATGAGAGCTCAATCTGTGTATCTCTCTCTGTGTCTCAAAAAATTAAAATTTTTAGAAAGATTTTATTTAATCAATGTAAATTTCATAGGTACAGCTTTTGGAATATAGTGGTTCTTCCCCCCATACCCACTCTCCCGCCCCCACTCCTGTCCCACCTCCTACTCCTTTTCCCATCTCATTCTTCACTAAGATTCATTTTTAATTATCTTTATATACAGAAGAGCAAGTCTGTACTAAGTAAAGATTAAACATTTTTCACCCACACAGACACACAAAGTATGAAGTACAGTTTGAAGACCAGTTTTACCATTAATTCTCATACTACAACTCATTAAGGACAGAGGTCCTACAAGGGGAGCAAGTGCACAGTGACTCCTATTGTTGATTTAACAATTGACACTCTTATTTATGATATCAGTGATCACCTGAAGCTCTTGTCATGAAATACCAAGGCTATGGAAGCCTTTTGAGTCCACAAACTCCATCAGTATTTAAACAGAGCCATAAGCAAAGTGGAAGTTCTCTCCTCCCTTCAGAGAAAGATATCTCCTTCTTTGATGGCCCTTCTTTACACTGGGATCTCACTCACAGAGATCTTTCATGTAGGCCATTTTTTTACCACAGTGTCTTGGCTTTCCATGCCTGTAATGCTTTCATGGGCTTTTTAGTCAGATCTGAAAGCCGTAAGGGTTGATTCTGAGGCGAGAATGCTATTTAGGGCATTTGTCATTCTATGAGTCTGCTGTGTGGCCTGCTTCCCATGTTGGATCATTCTCTTCTTTTTAATTCTATCTGTTGTTATTAGCAGACACTTGGTTTTATTTATGTGATCCCTTTGAAACTTATCCCTATCTTTATGATCAGTAATGCACTTAAAATGTTACTTTATCTAGTAAGATGGTACTAGTACCTGCAAACTTAATGGGATTTGGAGTCCCATGGTAAGTTTTTAGCTTTACCCTTAGGTATAAGTTGGTGGGAATGTGTGCTGACCTGTACATCTCCTGTACATTCCCACTCTTATAAATATAAAATAAAAATTAGTCATTAAGTATGTAGCAGATTCTCATTAGTGAAAATAAATGCACATATATTGTATCCTAACAAATTTTCTAAGGAAATTCAGCATTTTAACATAAATGTAAGCTTTTTGCTATCTACTTTTATGTTCATAGACAAAGACTATGAAAGGGCCTACCTCTTATTTATTTATTTATTTATTTTGACAGGCAGAGTGGACAGTGAGAGAGAGAGACACAGAGAAAGGTCTTCCTTTGCCGTTGGTTCACCCTCCGATGGCTGCCGCGGATGGCACGCTGCGGCCAGCGCACCGCGCTCATCCGATGGCAGGAGCCAGGTGCTAGGTGCTTTTTCCTGGTCTCCCATGGAGTGCAGGGCCCAAGCACTTGGGCCATCCTCCACTGCATTCCCGGGCCATAGCAGAGGGCTGGCCTGGAAGAGGGGCAACCGGGACAGAATCCGGTGCCCCAACCGGGACTAGAACCCGGTGTGCCGGCACCGCAAGGCGGAGGATTAGCCTGTTGAGCCACGGCGCCGGCAAGGCCTACCTCTTATAAGATGAATTTATTTATTTGAAAGCATTAGAGAGAGATGGAGAGAGATCTTCTATCTGTTGGTTCACTCCCCAAATGGCCACAATGCCTGGGTTGGACCAGGCTGAAGCCAGAAGCCAGGATCCTGGAGCTTCATCTGAGGATCCCTGTGAGTGCAAGGACCCAAACACTTTGCCATCTTCTGCTACTTTGCCAAGCACATTAGCAGGGTGCTAGATCTGAAGTGGAGCAGCAGTGTTTAGGAATCTATCTATTTCTTCTAGGTATCTCAGTTTGTTGGCATACAGTTCTTCATAGTAATTTCTGATGATTCTTTTTATTTCTGTGGGTCTGTTGTTACATTTCCTATTTCATCTCTAATTGTATTGATTCAGGTGTTCTCTCTCCTTTTTTTGGTTAGTTCGGCCAGCTGTGTGTCAATTTTGTTTATTTTTTCAAAACTCTAACTCTTTGTTTTGCTGATCTTTTGTATTGTTTTTTTATTCAATTTTGTTTATTTCTTTAATTTTAATTACTTCTTTTCTCCTAGTAGTTTTTTTTTTTTTTTTGACATGCAGAGTGGACAGTGAGAGAGAGAGAGACAGAAAGAAAGGTCTTCCTTTGCCCTTGGTACACCCTCCAATGGCTGCCGCGGCCAGCGCACTGCGGCCAGCGCACCGCGCTGATCCGATGGCAGGAGCCAGGTGCTTCTCCTGGTCTCCCATGCGGGTGCAGGGCCCAAGCACTTGGGCCATCCTCCACTGCACTCTCTGGCCACAGCAGAGAGCTGGCCTGGAAGAGGGGCAACCGGGACAGAATCCGGTGCCCCGACCGGGACTAGAACCCGGTGTGCCGGCACCGCAAGGCGGAGGATTAGCCTGTTGAGCCGTGGCGCCGGCCCCTAGTAGTTTTCAGTTTGGTTTGCTGTTGTTTTTGTAGATCCTTGAGATGCATTGAGAACTCATTTCTATGATGCCTTTCCAATTTCTTGATATAGGCACTAATTGCTGTAGACTATTCTCTTAACACTGCTTTTTCTGTATCCCATAAGTTATGATATGTTGTGTTGTCATCTTCATTTGTTTCCAGAATTTTTTTGATTTCTCTTTTGGTTTCTTAAATGACCCACTGTTCATTCAGAAGCATGTTGTTCAGTCTCCATATGTTTGCTTATATTGTGAAGATCCCTGAGTTGCTGATTTCCAGCTTCACTCCATTGTGGTATGAGAAGATGCATGGTATGATTTCAATTTTTTTGAATTTGCTGAGACTTGCATTATGGCCTAATATGTGGTAAGTCCTAGGGAAAGTTCCATGTACTGGTGAGAAGATTGTAAATTCTTTAAGTGTAGGATGAAAAGTTCTGTAGGTATCTGTTAGGTCTTTTTGGTTTATAGTGTCAATTAAATTTGATGTTTCCTTGCTGATTTTCTGTCTGGTTTATCTTTCTATTGCTGAAAGTGGAGTATTGAAGTCCCCCATTACTATTGTATTGGAGTCTATGTCTCCCTTTAGATCCCTTAACATTTCTTTTAAATAACCAGGTGTCCTGTGATCAAGTGCATATACATTTAAAATAGTGACATCTTCCTGTTAAATTGATCACTTAATCATTACATAGTGCCATTCTTTGTCTCTCTTAACAGTTTTTGTGTTAAAGTCTATTTTGTCTGATATCAGAATGGCTATACCATCTCTTTTCTTGGTTTCTGTTGGCATGGGATATCTTTTTTCATACTTTCACTTTCAGTCTTCATGCATCTTTGTTGGTGACATGTGTTTCTTGTAGGCAGCAAATAGATGGGTTTTGTTTTTTAATCCATTGAGCCAGTCTGTATCTTTTAACTGGAGAGTTGAGGCCATTAACAATCAAGGTGACTATTGCTAAATAACAACTTTGCCCTGCCATTTTCCAAAAATATTCCTTTTTTTTTTTTTGCTTTGGATTTCCTTTGAACTTTTACTGAGGTGTTTTCTTCCTTTACCTTCTTTTGTAGTGATGACCATGTTTCTGTGTTTCTATGTGCAGCACATCTTTAAGCATCTTTTGTAGGCCTGTATGGGTGGTGACAAATTTGTTCAATTTCTGTTTGTTTTGGAAGTCTTTATTTCACTTTCATTCGTAAATGAGAGCTTTGCAGGGTATAGTATTCTGGTTGACAGTTTTTTCTGTTAAGACTTAGAATATATCTTGCCATTCTCTTAGCCTTTAGGGTTTCTGATGAGAAATCCACTAATGAGAGTCTAATTGGAGATCCTTTCAAAGTAATCTGGCATTTGTCTCGGGCAAATTTTAGAATCCTTTCTTTATGTTTTACTGTGGTGAGTTTGATTACAATGTGTTGTGGTGAAGATCTTTTATGGCCATGTCTATTAGTGTGCTTCCAGAACTTGGATGTCCCTTTCTTTCTCTAATTAAAGAAGTTTTCTGCTCTTATTTCACTAAAAAGGCCTTCTAGTCTTTTCTTGCTTTCCACACCTTCAGGAACTCCTAGAACCCATATGTTAGGTTGTTCTATAGTATACTGTAAATTCCCAACTGTGTTTTTTAGTTTTCTAGTTTCCTCTTCTCTTTTTTTCCCCTGTGCTTTGTCTTCTAAGTTGGATATTCTTTTTTCTGCTTTACTGATTCTGTTAAGCTTTCCACTGCTTTTCATTTGTTCTGTTGAATTCTTAATTTTCAAGATTTCATTTTGCTTTCTCTTTAAAATCTCAGTTTTGTGGGAGAAATTTTCTTTCATGTCATGTACAGTTTCCATAGTTCGTACATTTGCTTCTGATTACTTCTGTATAATCTTATGGCCAATATTTTGAATTCCATTTTTTGCATTTCTTCAAACTTTTGATCTTCACAATTTAGTACTAAAGTGTTGTATTCTTTTGGGGGCGTCATGTTGTGTTCCTTATTCTTGTTTCTTGAATTGGTGTGTTTATTAGTCAGCATTTGTGGAGATACTCATGCTTTTTTTTTGTTTGTTTTTTGTTTTTTGTTTTTGTTTTTGCTGTGGCAGTTTTTATCTTTGGACTATGTGTGGATTAGTGGAGTGTCTGCTTTCAGGGAATACCTAGAGGCATGTGGTGAGTGTGGCCAGGGAGCTGGGTTCAGTGTTCTAAGGTGAAAGGAGTGTTAAGGTGACACCCAGGTTGGGCATGGTAATTTTTTTTTATCAGAGGGGAGGTTTGTTCTTGTCTGTTGGCATAGACTCAGCTGAACTCCTTTCCTCAAAGGAGATGAATACCTGGGCACTAGCCCCAGTGAGTAAAATATTCATCTGCACTTCCACAAGGACCACACAAAGGATCTGTGCAGTCCTCGGTGTAAGCAGATTCCCTAGCAATGTCTCTCACCAGATTACCAGGAAGCCCTGAGCACGTGGAGCCTCCCACAGTGACTGCCCCAAGTCCTTGCCACGCCTTGAGCCTTCTCATACAGACTCAGTGTTTTCAAAGCCTCCCATTCTAAGTGTTTTCACAGTCCTCACACACAAGCCTCCCACAGCCATGAGCACCAAGCCCCATGTTGGTTCTCCCTGACTGGCTCAGGAGTCCCCACTCTGCTGGTTGTTGGGCATGGACACTAGCTGTTGCAGCTGTTATAAATGTCCAAAATGGGGCCTTTATCAGCTTTTTACAGAACAGTATTGCAGGGTGATCTGGGAGAGAGAAACATGACCCACTTTTCGTTTTCCTCCTCTAGTTTGGCAGGTACACTATCCTCCACAGGGCTCCAAGCCGGTTTCCTTCCAGGTTCTTCCTGCAGCTTAATTGCCAGCGGCTTGGGTTGCTGCAGTCTGGTCTCACCTCTTTCCACAGCTGGTGCAGAGGCTCTCGGCTGCTGGGATCCTGATTTGTGCATTCCCACACCCTCCTCGTAGGTCCGCTGTGTCCCTCTAATTTGCATGGAGTTTCTTCTGCTGTTTTCTCCCTAATTCTTCCCTGAGACTGCACTCTCTCCACTTTTTAAAACCTGTCTTCTCCTAGACTAGAGTAGTAAGCTCCCTCCCTACTCCACCATCTTAATCCCTCCTCATGTGAATACTTTTCACATTTTTAAGAAGCAGAGTATTCACTTTATATGGCTAGACTTGCTAAAATAAGTGATAATTTCTTATTTTAAGAGAAAGATTATAGATTTCACTATAGATTTCACTCCTTGTTTGACTCTAGAAAGTCTTCCCCTTTCCAAAGAGGAAAAATCAGTTAAGTTTTGTTTGCTATTGCCTCATTCCTGATTTATGCTTTTTGCTTGCTATTGGTGAACATTCTCATAGATGGTAAATCATAAGAAGAAGGAAAGACCTTCATACTTTCAGATATTAATAGCTTTAGGAAATTCCTTCTTATAATCTCTATTTTATTATGTTTTCCTTCTCTTCTGGATAAAGTAAAGTGTGTTTAATAAAAATAATATGACAAGTTATTTCAGGCTTATGTTATGACATTATAAACCTTATTTCAATGATATACTTTCTGACAGGTTGATGATTATCTAATCTGTACATGCTTTTATTGTGTATGCATACCCCAAGGTCTAGCAATTCAATTTGCTTTGGCAAAGTAATTTGCCAGAAAATAATCCTTTATACATGTACTTTTTGTTGCAGAAGAGAGTGAATCAGCATTAAAGAGGAGTGAGCTTGTTAACTGGTACTTGAAGGAAATCGAATCAGAAATACATAATGTAGAGGAACTTATAAATAAAAAGATAAACATTGAGAAAGTTATTTACCCAATCACATACTATGTTTGTATATAACTGCACTTGCCCATAATATTAATGAAGGAGGGAGTTCATACCTTATTTTTGTAGGTTCATTAATGAAGGGTTTTTTTATATTAGTTTTATGTTACTAGAATGTGATCAGAATTACTTGTTGTAAAACAAGGGAGAATTAACAGCGAGTGACTTATTTCCCCAACTAAAACAGTCAGAATGTAAAATCAGGTTAAATCAGGGAATGTGGCTTTGAAGATGATGTCTGAGTGTTTTGTTTCCCACTCCAGCAGCCTTATGCGCCCTTGGTCATACAGTAAATCTTCAAGTATCCTGACCACCTATTTCCTAGGTTTTATCTTCCTGATATCCTTAGTTCACACCTTACACAGCCCAGTAATCCCTGTTGTCTCATATTTTCAACTTTTTCCTTTGTTTTCCTAACTTGGCAGAACTCAACCCTTGGTTAAATTTATCTCTGAGCAGCTAAAAGTACTCAGAGGAAAGTATATGGCCACATATCCCATTTTATTTAAATTCATGATCACGAGTCTCAAGCAGATATTTTGCTAACTTTTGTTTGGCTAAACTCATGGTAGTGATGCAGTTCCTAGTTCATTCATCCACTCCCTTATAGGCCCTAACAGCTTTTCTCTACTTCTCAAGTGGTCATTCTAGGTATTCAGCCTGTCTGTAGCATTTATCACACTTGATCGTTTCTTTTAGAAATACTTTCTTCCTTGTTCTGATTAACCTCATTCTCCTAGGTCCTTTTTTTTTTTTAAATTATATTTATTTCTTTGAATGTCAGAGTTACAGAGAGAGAGAGAGAGGGAAAAAGAGAGGGAATGAGAGAGGAAGAGAGAGGAAGGGAGAGGGAGAGAGGGAAGAGAGGGAAGAGAGAGAAGAGAGAGAAGAGAGAGAAGAGAGAGAAATCTTTTCCATCTGCTTATTCACACCCCAGATGGCTACAACAACTGGGGCTGGGTCAGGCCAAAGCTAGGAACCAAGAGCTTCACCTGGGTCTCCTATGTACGGCATAGGGGCCCAAGAACTTGGGCCATTTTCCACTGCTTTTAGTAGTACATTAGAAGGGAGCTGGATGGGAAGTAAAGCAGCCAGGACTCCATCCAGTGCCCATATGGGATGCCAGCATTGCAAGCAACAGCTTTAGCCACTACACCACAATGCCAGCCCCTTTCTTAGGTCTTCTGATTCACTGTATATACTCGGAGTCCCTTTCCTGAAACATTGTCTTGCTTTACTCTAGAAGATTTATGTTCGTTGCTTAAGTGATCTCATTTGGTTTTAGGAATTTGTCATCTGCTAACAACTCCCAAATTTCTGCTCTTTTTCTTTTAAAGATTTATTTGTTTATTTGAAAGTCAGAGTTAAACAGAGAGAGATGGAGAGGCAGAGAGAGAGCGAGCGAGCTATAGAGTCTTCCATCCGCTGGTTCACTTCCCAGTTGGCCGCAACAGCCAGAGCTGCACCTGTCCAAAGCCAGGAGCCAGGAGCTTCTTCCTGGTCTCTCACGTGGGTGCAGGGGCCCAAGGACTTGGGCCATCTTCTACTGCTTTCCCAGGCCATAGCAGAGAGCTGAATTGGAAGTGGAGCAACCAGGACTTGAACCAGTGCCCATATGTGATACCAGCACTGTAGACAGTGGCTTTACCCACTATGCCACAGCGCTGGCCCCCCAAATTTCTCTTCTTGGCTTACCTCTGCTAAACTTGAAATGTGTATAGCTAATTGCCTACCAGTGAAGTAATAGGCATCCCATGTTTAATGTATTCAAAAACAGTTTTCTCCCTCCTCAGTGTCCCCATTTACTCAACTGCTATAGACCAAACACCTTGGACTCATCCTTGATTTCTTAGTGTTACTGTCCCTTCAGAATTCCTCTTCAGCAACAAATCCTGTCAGCCGCCCTTTGGTGTGTTTGTATTCTCTCTTCACTGCCTCAGCAGCCCACCCAACACACCATGCCTGGAGACTCTCTGGTGCCTCCTAACTGTCCACTTTTATGTTGGCTCTCTGCCCAGCAGCAATTGTCTTTTTAAAACATGAATTATTTTATTACCCTGCTTGCCAATGTTTTTCTTACATTTAGAATCAAATCTAGTCTCCTTACTATGGACTGCAGAACCATACAAAACCTAGCTCTGACCCCCTCATGCACCTACCTCATACCACAGCACTCTTCCCCTTGCCTATTACACCCCAGTGACACTAGTCTTGTCTCTGTTTTAGATACAGCAAACATGAAGGCCTTTGCACTTGACCTTTATCTCTTTAACCAGTTACCCTCAACCATGCTAGTGTTTGCAGAAATGTTACCCTTCAAAGCCCCTTTTGCCTAACCTGTTGAAACAGCACCCTTCTACTGTTACTGAGACTTTGTTTTACAGTGCTTATCATTGTCTGGCAGTAATTCTTTATTTAGTTGTTCAGTTTGTCTCTCTCAGAATGTAAACTACAGGAGTTAAGTAGCCTTTGTTTTGTTTGTCACATAAGAGGCATCCTGTTCAGATTGTAGATGTTCATCTATCATGCCACTTCACTTCACAGTGCTCATTGTATATGAGGTATGTCAGTAAGTCTGTGGAAGAATGGAATTAAAAGAAAAGTTTACTTGGGTGCAAAGAGTTTTTAGAATCCATGCATAGTTTTCTCATGAGGGGCATTTTCCACGAATTCTTGAATACCCTTCATATGCATGGTTTTAAAAGTCTTTGCACCAAAGTAAACATATTTTAATTCTTTTTCCATTAACTTTTTGAAGCAACTTCTTAAGTATTACACAGTGGGGTTACATCTGCATATGATTACAGGTGTATGTGTGTGTGTGTGTGTGTGTGTGTGTGTGTATAGGGGATTGAGAACAGCTACTTAGATCAGAATGTATTACACAAGATGTATGAAAATCAATCTGGGTCCCCGGTCGTCCTTCTTCCTGTTCAGCTATCTGCTGTGGCCCAGGAGTGCAGTGGAGGATGGCCCAAGTGCTTGGGCCCTGCACCCTCATGGGAGACCAGGAGAAGCACTTGGCTCCTGGCTTTGGATCAGCGCGGTGTGCTGGCCGCAGCAGCCATTGGGGAGTGAACCAACGGAAAAAGAAGACCTTTCTCTCTCTCTTTATCTCTCACTGTCCACTCTGCCTGTCAAAAAAAAAAAAAAAAAGAAAGAAAGAAAGACAGACAGAAAGAAAGAAAGAAAGAAAATCAAGCTGGGTCAAGTTCTCACTCTTTTGGCCGCCATCTTGGTTCCACATTCCCCACACAAAATGCCAAGAAACCAGCACTGCTACAGAGCAAGGCTTGTCACAGCCAAGGCTAGATGGAGATGAATCAGTGCCAAGGTTGAGAAACAGGATTCCACACAGGCAACCACACAATAGGCTCTGCTGGCCGCAGCAGCTGAAATTAATGAAGAACCATAAGTAAAGCAAAAACAGAGATGGAATAAAAAGAAGTCACAGAAGTCTGTATCCAAACTGGGTCCTCAGCGGGTTACAGAGGTTACTAAAATCACTGTCTGGAAATCTAAGTATGTCCTCTTTGTCATCACAAAATCAGATGTCTAAATATTACAGCTATCACATATAAAGGTTATGTCATCTGAAAAACTGCTTACTTGTGGAGTTAGATCAGCGTATAAATACAGGGGTGTGTGTGTGCGCGCATGTGTGTGCATGTGTAGGGGCTTGAGAACAGCTACTAAGGTCAGAATCTAATAGATGTATGAATGTCGAGCTGGGTCACACTCTCCCTTACTCTGTTTCTGTTGCCATCTTGGTTCCATGTACCTCACTCAAAATCCCCATTGAAGCCACAGAAATTGCCACAAGCCCAGGCTGAGACATGGTCTGGAAAAGAGTCTGATAGGGATGAATTGGTGCCTGAGCTTGAGAAACAGGATTCCACACAGGCAACTATACAGCAGACTCTGCTGGCTGCAGCAGCTAAAATAGATGAAGAACAGGTCAGTAAAGTGAAAACAGAGTCAGAGTAAAAAGGAAAAAAAAGGGGACAGAAGTCTATGTCCAAGTTGGGTCTTCGACAGGTTACATGGGTTTCTGGAGTCGCTATCTGTGGGGACCCATGGATAGGCCTACCATGGGACACCCCACCCCCCCATGCTGGGCTTGGCTTGTAGCAGTAATGCGGATGTAGCAGCTGATTGAACTTTCCATCTAGCTGAGGATCGTGGAAAACAACAAGATGGTGTTGATGCTCTGCCTGCTGGGTAACTCCACAGCTGATCGTGATCAAGTGCTGGATTGGAGAACTCTGTGCATGGACTGTGATTGATTGACTATGATTGGTTGAATTCTGTATATAAGCAGACCGCGGGAGAAGGAGCGGCACGCCATCTCTCCCCCTTCTCCCGGTCCTCTACTCTTTTCCCTACTCCTTCTAAGTAAAAGTCTTTTGAAGACTGATTAACTGCGAGCAGCGTCGTTCCTTTTGCGGCCGAAGGAGCGACAGCTATCTGCAAACCTAAGAACATCTTATTTGTCATCAAAAAACCACATGTCTCCAAGAGCCCAGCCTCAGATTCCTACTGGAATTTTTGAGGAAGCCAAGATTGAGAATTTATTTCAGCTAGCAGCAGCTGAGAAATTCGAAGTTCAAGATGAAGCTTTCTCAAATGTTCAGGGGAAAAAAATTGTACTGTTTCAATCATAAATAAAGTTGTAGCTTCTTATAGGATTCAAAAAATTAATCTGAACTAAACTGGTGCATGCTCAGAGTTACCTTTTTAGTGGTGAGAAATGTCCTAACCCAAGCCAGCCCTTCTGTCTCTAGTGCCTCTTGGGATGGTTGTAAGAGAAAATGACCCAGGAAGAAACCCACATCGGGACTGTGGAACACATCATGATACAAACTGACCCAAAGCAAGCTTACTTTATCAGCTCAACTGCCTTGCTACAGAAGACCATAGAGCTCATACTGTGCTGATCAGCTGCGCTTCCTGAGAAGGAGTGCTAGTGTGTGCAGCGAGGGCTTCAGAGTATTGAAACCTCCTTAGGGGAGTCAGTGCACACACTGTGGGGCTTTCCCCAGCTTCTTACGATCAAATCACTCCTTCCTGAGTTCCTTTGCTTGAGGTTGGCTATGAGCTTTTCTCAGTAGCCATTTTCAACTGACAGATATACCACAGGCTTAAAATCTGTAATCAAAATTTGAAGCTAGATGATAATCTGTCTATATTAGCTCAGATGAACAACTCCCAGGTAAATTCTCTTGATTGCTTTTTTTAAAAGATTTATTTATTTTGAAAGAGGTATACACAGAGAGAGAGAGAGAGAGATATCCTCCATCCACGGGTTCACCCCCAAATGGCCACAGCAGCCTTCGCTGGGCCAGCCTGAAGCCAGTCCAAGAGCTTCATCCAGGTCTCCCACATGAGTGTCAGGGGCCCAAGCACTTGGACCATCTTCCACTGCTTTTCCCAGGTCGTCAGCAGGGAGCTGTATGAGAAGTGGAACAACCAGGACACGAATCCATGCCCATATGGGATGCTGCCATCATAGGCAGCAGCTGACCTGCAACATCACAATGCTGGCCCCTTGATTCTACTTTTAAGTGAATCACGAATGGCTGGTATATGGAAAAGTTCCATGACCAGTAATTAAACAGTAACAAATAACAGTAAACAAAATTAAAGATACCTTTAAATATTTTTTAGAATTTTGTACAATTGCATAATCTTAAAATTCAAGCATTACTTCTGTTTTTAAAATTATATTTATAAGCATTTGATAGATTTAGCCAGGAAATCTTATTAAAATCATAATATCTGTTGAACTTAGTTAATTTTTCAGAAAGGAATTATTAAAATATCAACATCTTTATGGGAAAGGGCTTTAGGGGAATGTTAAGAACAACTTTAAAAATATGTTCTTTTTTTAAGAGCATCTGGTAGGGACATGAAAGAAGATGTCAGTAGCAAGCATTCAGAAGCATCAGTGTATATGGACATTTCCATAATATTGCTGGAGACCTGAGGGCAAATGTTCAGGTTTGACAGGATCATGTTCTAATCGCGCTCACCCAAGCTGGATTGAAAGGCCCACAGAGGAAGTAAGAGTTATGCAGAAGATCCCTTCTCGGGAGTTAACCCTAACTGCTTGCTCCAAGATTGAGATGTTTAAAGTTACTGACCAGAGCTGGGGAATTGTGACACACCACCTCCTGCCTGAAGCCTGGATGGTTTCCTGCTAGGGAGAGAAGTGTCACTGGAAGTAATGCTTCAAGATTTGTTTTGAGAAACAAGAACTGAGTTGTTGGCCCTGTGTGTGTCACATCCCTATCCCATGCTTTGATACCAACAATAGGCTTTACCACTTTCTTTAGTGTGCTGCTTCTCCCAATAAAATTGGACAACCAGTAATGTATGGTTTCTGTAATTTGAGACTTGTTTTCACATAAGAAAAGACCCATTACTTTTATTGTACATGGTACTGAAGAAGTAACTTTTGGTCCGGCATTGTGGTATAGAAGGTGAAGCTGCCACCTGTGATACCAGCATCCCATATGGGCATTGGTTCCAATCCTTCTTTTTTAAAGATCTATTTAATTTTTAGTAAATCTTTTAAAATATTTATTTATTTATTTATTTGAAAGAGTTACACAGAGAGAGAAGGAGAGGCAGAGAGAGAGAGCATTCTTCTATCCACTGGTTCACTCCCCAATTGGCCACAGCAACCAGAGCTGTGCCGATCTGAAGCCAGGAACAAGGAGCTTCTTCCAGTCTCCCATGTGGTGCAGGGGCCCAAAGACTTGGGCCATCTTTCACTGTCCTCCCAGGCCATAGCAGAGAGCTGGATCAGAAGTGGAGCAGCCGGGACTTGAATGGGCACCCATATTTCCCACCTTGCTAAGGTTTCATTAGAGAATGAATATGAAAATTAAAGGTTTTGGAGGTAACATTCCAAAGTTAATTCCAGATTTTTTTCTTAAGATAGTGGATTATCTTTTATTTTTAATATTTTTGGTATTAAGTCATTTATTTTTAAAATTTTATGTTATACGTTTCATATATTTCATATATACAAATTTAGGAACATAGTGGGACTTCCCCCCTACCCTCCCTCCCACCCATGTGCCAGCCCTTCCTCTCCCTCCCTCTCAGATTCCCATTCTTTTTCTTTTTTACAACTATTTTCAGTATACTTAATGATCGTATAGTTTACTCTGAGTAAAGGAGTTCAACAAATAGTATGAAGAGAAAAAAACAAGAAACTATTCCTCAATGGAAGATACAAGAGCTATAAACAATCGTCTATTCTCAAAGTAAGTCATTTATTTTTAAGTTTTGACAGTTTTAACATAATAATCAATTAACCAACAGTTGCTTATGTTTTCAAAAAAATATTTCATCCTTGAACTAGATCATGCAGAATTGCAGCCTAACTGTCCTTGGAGTTGGAAGTTGAAAAATTCCCCAACAAGTAAATACATGATATGTTAAGGAAAATAGTTGAATAAAAATCAAATCAGGGGCAGGTATTGTAGCACAGTGAGTTAAGCTGTTGCTTGTGTCATCTGCATCTTATCTTAGGAGTGTGGGTTTAAGGCTCAGCTTCTTTGCTTCCGAACCAGCTCCCTGCTAATGTGCTTGGGAATCAGTGGATGAAGGCTTAAGTACTTGAGTTCCTGCTACACACATAGGAGACCCTGTTGGATTTCCTGGCTCCTTGCCTCAGCCTGGCCCATCCCTGGCTGTTGGGCCATTTAGAGACTGAACCAATGCATGAAAGATTTTTTTTTTCACTTTACCTTTTAAATAAATAAATCTTTTTGTGAAAATTTCAAATTAAGGAATGATGGAATATGGAAATTTAAAACCCCATCTAAGATATTAAATCTTTTTACTCAACTCAAAACTATGATTAGTAACCAGATATTCTGATGGCAAGGCAGGCATTGTTGCCAGGAACTTAAGCCTGCTTAGCATCCCTGCATCCCTTAATGATTGCTTCTAATTCTGCTTTCAATCCAGCTTATTGCTAATGCAACTGGGAGGCAGCAGATGATGACCAAATACTTGGGTTCTGCCATCTACATGGGAGACCCTGATAGAGTTCTAGCCTAGCTAGTGTGGGCATTTGGGGGGGGGGGGTGAGCCAGCAGATGGAAGATCATCTATTTCTCTACCTTTCAGATAAATTGTAATTTTTAAAAATATTCTTAAAATTACAAAATTTTTCTCATTCAAAATTTGAGAAATGTTACATCAACTACTTTATTCAAATATATGAATAGCAATAGTGTTCCTAACTTAAGAGCACAAGGGATAAACTTCTCAGAGTCAAACTGAGATTGCATTTGGAATTGAAACAGTGCTATCAGCCAGCGCCACGGCTCACTAGGTTAATCCTCCACCTGCAGTGCTGGCACACAGGGTTCTAGTCCCAGTCGGGGTGCCGGATTCTGTCCCAGTTGCCCCTCTTCCAGGCCAGCTCTCTGCTGTGGCCCAGGAATGCAGTGGAGGATGGCCCAAGTGCTTGGGCCCTGCACCCCATGGGAGACCAGGAGAAGCACCTGGCTCCTGGCTTCGGATCAGCGCGGTGCACCAGCTGTAGCAGCCATTTGGGGGGTGAACCAACGGAAGGAAGACCTTTCTCTCTGTCTCTCTCTCTCACTGTCCGCTCTGTCAAAATGAAAGTAACTACAAATTGTATTGAAGAACATCAGGTGGATTGAATAACCAATAAACTGATCACATCAGTTACTGAACAGAAGCAAGACTAAGCTGATATGTGAATCTGAAAACTCGAGTCAAGGCACATTAGAGTCATCTTAAAGCACCTTCTGTAGCTGATGGTTTACAGGACAGGCCAGATGTGCTTTCATCTTTACTCCAGTTCATGATGGGCAAGTGCAAGTCAAAGTGTTAGTACTGAAGCCAGAGGACACGGTATAGAGAGAGAAGAATGCTACATAGTTGAAGGTGTGTCTGACTGGCATAACAGGGTAGTCCTGTAGACATCAGAGCTGGGTGAGACTCCCAAACTCTGCTTGAGGCATCCCACCATTAACAGGCATTAAAGAAAGGCCACATACTGGTTTCATCCAGAAACCAAGGTGCCACTCAAGCACACAGACTCAACATGCTGGCTTCACAGAGCCTCAGGCAGCAGAGACTTCACCAGCCCGGCTGCAGCCTGCTCCTAGGCGAGAGGCTCAGGGCCAGGCCAGGGTTGTGGGCGGGCAGCGGAGCCCAGGCAGTGAAGCCTCAGTCAGGTAACACTTTCCTTCTCTGGGTTCCGGCAACTGACATCTAGGTGCACCCACTACAGGACCAGCTGGTATGTAGCACAGAGGCCTGGGCAGGGGAGAGCCTGCTGTTCCCTCAGACAGGCCCCCTTTACTGAAATAAAATTCCTCTGCCTGGACTCTGCCCCCGAAGTTACAACCACTGAGAAACGCCCTTACGGTGAAGTTCTAGTGCCCTGTGCCTGACCCCTTAATGCCTCTGCGATGTCCATGGCTCCCACTCAGCTCATGAGCCGAGAGTCCTGATCGGACAGTGGCCAAGGCACATGGCCTCAGGGATTGCCCACCTGTCGAATCCAAAGTGCACTAGACACGCGCGGGCAATCCCCACTGCCAGCTGCAGTTGCCTCACTCTGGCTGTGTGCTTACGAGAACCTGTGCCCGAAGCAGAGTGCCCCCTCTTCTCCACCCAATTTCCACTCGTCCCGCAGCTAGCTACTCCTGATCAGGCACAGGTCTCCTGGCTTAGGCTCCTCACTCTCCACTGCAGTCGCTATTTCTGCCACCTCGCCAAAGAGGGTGAAGATTGCTCTTTAGATGGTTTAAAAACAAAAGTTGATTGCATTGCTTCATTATCCTTCAATAATTTGTTTCTATGCTCTAAGAAGGAATTTCTAGAGGTTGTTTTCAAATTTTTTTGGGGGGTGAAGGAAAATGTTTAATTTTCTGTATTACAAGATGTCCCTACATTGTACGGCTTTCTTCCTGGAAAAACAGTATGGTTTGTGATCCTGACAGTTTCTGAGGCTCGCAGTTCCTGATATTAGCAGCAGTTCTTCCTGTAACAGTCGAGGATGTCCTGGGTACTGCAGCGCCAGTTAGGGAAGGTGTGAGCTGCAAACAGTAATTTTGTCTTCCAGAACTGAAAAGCAATAGGGTGAGGGGAGACTGGAAACAGATGGAGAAGTTACATCTGTAAATGCAGGGCACAAGCTCCTGCCAGGCTTTCTGCTAATCACTGAGGCTAGGAAAGGTCTTGAAATTGGAGAAGGAATCCTGGAGGTGCAGGATCTGTCTTCCTGTGGGGGTTCTAGGATAAGAAATGAAAATTCTAGTGAAAATTTAAGAGACAACAAAGAGCCATGCCCTACTTTGATTAGGACCAGCATCTCCCTGCATGGTTCTGACTTCATAAGGAAAATAGGATAGGGAGGTGCTGAAAGAAAACAACTGGAACTTAAACTTCAGTTTGTCCAAGTGTTACCCAAAGGAAAAGATACTTCCCTTTCAGGTGAATTTGTCTTCCCCTCCCCTATCCTGCCATTAGTGACAGTTTTGAGGTTTCAGAGCCAGGTGAAGTTGTTATTTCAAATAAAGTCCATTTTACACATTTGAATGTGTGTGTGTGTACATTTTCACACATTTTTTATTTATTTTAAAGATACAGTGATAGGGACACACATAACACACACACACAGAGAGAGAGGGAGACAGAGAGAGACAGAGAGAGAGAGAGAAGTGGGGGGGGGAGAGAAGTATCTTCCATCTGCTGATTTATTCCCCTAATGGTCACAATAGCCAGGATTGGCCCAGACTCAAGCCAGGAGCCAGGTGTTTTGTCGTGGTCTCCCATGTGGGTGGCAAGGGCTCAAGTGTTTGGGCCATCTTCTGTTGCCTTCTCAGGTACATTAGCAGGGATCTGGATTGGAAGTGGAGCAGCCAGGAGTTGAACTGGTGCTCCAGTATGGGATGCTAATGCCAGCCACTAGAGAGGTACTTGATCAGAAAGGTGAAGGGATTAATGAAGTGTTCCCAGAGGACATGTTCAGGTCCCTAAAGCTGCAAGAAAGAATTCTAGGGGCTGTCAGGGTTGAGTAGAGTGAGCAGAGTTTATTGTACGGGAAAGTATACTTTCCAGAGTAGGAGAGCAGACATGCTTGGATGAGGGGAGTATCTGCCCAGGGCAAGAATATTCATGGGATAGGGAGGAGAGCTCTGGAAATAGATGAGGCTTTCCTGAAATAGAGGTACCAGATATTTTCTTTCCTAATGAGGTCCTTTTGTATCGGTCATGGTGATTTTGGAGGTAAGTGGTAGTCAAAACCCCAATGCTAATATCATAATGAACCTAGAGTTAATTAAGGTCACTTAATATAGCTGACGGTATGGTAATTTGCCGATCCTAGAGTTTCTGAGTTGTAATGATATGGAAAGTCCTTGAGACTTCTCAGAATATCTGGACTCTGCCCATATCTAGCTGTCTGCCTACACTAACAGAAACGTATATGAGAACTTTATGAGGACAATTAGGTAAATATTTCAGATAAGGTGATAGATGTAATTTTCCAGAATGGGAAGGTTTGAATATTTTAGTTGTCAACTGATCTGTAAATATAAAGCCTTTTCATCTGAGTCCCCACAGATGTCCATTGATAAGAAAGTCATTATGTAAGTTGACATAGCTATACTGTGGGATACACAGAAAAATGAGGTAGATCTGGATGTTCAGAATTAGAAGTATATCCAGGTCACATGGAGAAGAAAATATGCAAATATAACCAAGAAGATTCAAGGGGAAAAAGCAAGATAGGAGAGGCCTTGTCCTATAAGAAAACAACAGTACTTAATGCACTATGATAATTAAAATTGTGTGGTACTTGCTCAGGAATAGATAAATTAGTCAAAGTCCAGAAACATCTACACATATACATTTTCCATTACAGATAAGGTGGCATATAGTAAGGGAGGAATGGTCTATTTTACAACATGTTAGGAACTGACCCGACATGCAACATACACAGAATTCATGACCGTTGGAGATTTAAAATTAAAAACAAAAGTATAGAAATACTTAAATAGGTTTGACATGGGAGCTTTAAAAAATTAAATCTTGAAAGACATAAACTAACTTAAAAGGTGGAGAAAAATTTCTGTATCATGTTTTAATATGTGATATACAAACTCTGTTGAAAGTTTTTGTGTTAGTAGTAAGCTACAACAAAAATTGAGAAAGAATATGAACATAAACCAAAGAAGGAAAACAGATGACCAATTAACATGAAGACTTTCACCTCTAGTTAATCATTGTGGTAATGGAAGTTTCAAAAATACGTGAAATTTTATGATTTGTTAGCCAGGCAGAGATTGAGGCACACTTCGAGCTGTACATAGGATTTAAATTTGAGCCTATTTTGGAAATTATTTACATTTCAAAAAATTATTTGCATTCCAGATAAAAATGTAAATGGGTATGCCTGTTAAGCAAGCAACAATTTGTAAGAATCTTTTAAACAATGAATCAATGGGCAAAGATGTATATAAGGACATTCATTTTCAGCATTGTTTGCCACACATTTAAACTTAAAAGGAACCAGTGCTAATATGGGCCATTCTTGTGGAAGGCTATGAGTTTGTTAAAGGTGTGTCTGTATACCCTGATATACACAGAGCTCCACGAACCACTGAGTAGGTAAAAGAGAACTGAGGAACAATATTTGTAGCATGAACCTGTATATGTTAACTTATGTTACACCAATTAAATATTATACACATGATTGTATCTGTATATCAGTAATAATGGTTATCCCTGAATTTCACTGTTTTAAAAATGCTACAAGAATGACCCATTTCATCTTCTACCTATCACTAATTATCCCTTTTCTTTTTTAAGAATTATTTATTTGAAAGGCAGAGTGACAGAAAAATGTAAGAGACAAAAGGAGTTTTCACTGTCTGTTGGTTCATTCCCCAAATGTCTTAAATATCTTTGAAATCCATTCTGGTCTCCCACATAGGTGGCAGGGACTTACATACTTAGACCATCATCCACTGCCTTCATAGGCACAACATTAGGAAGCTGGGGTGTGGGAAACAGACATCTCAAGCAATGGCTTATCGTACTTTACCACAGTGCCTTCCCCAATTATCCCTGTTCTGTAGGTGAGAAAATCGGCACAGAGAAGTAACTTTTGCCAGATGATGTTTAAATCCAGGCATTTTGATTCCTGAATTAAGTCATGCAGAGAAAGAAAATTGGAAGGAGGCCCATTGATGCAGGTGCTTACAAAGGTCCTACAAAGGCAAGGGGAGTAGGTAAAGAGGAATTTGCATTTTTTCATAAGTGTTTCTATGTTGTTGGAATATTTTACAAATTGTGTTGTTTACCTGTTTATAAAGGACAAGATCAGTTTAATGAGTGCTTCAATGTCTATTATATAGACATATTTTAATATCATTTGTAAGGCAAAAAAAATGAACACTTTTTTTTTTTTTTTTTTTTTTTTTACAGGCAGAGTGGACAGTGTGAGAGAGAGACAGAGAGAAAGGTCTTCCTTTTGCCCTTGGTTCACCCTCCAATGGCCGCCGCGGCCGGCGCACCGCGCTCCTCCGATGGCAGGAGCCAGGAGCCAGGTGCTTTTCCTGGTCTCCCCATGGGGTGCAGGGCCCAAGCACCTGGGCCATCCTCCACTGCACTCCTGGGCCACAGCAGAGGGCTGGCCTGGAAGAGGGGCAATCGGGATAGAATCGGTGCACCGACCGGGACTAGAACCCGGTGTGCCGGCGCCGCAAGGTGGAGGATTAGCCTGGTGAGCCACGGCGCCGGCCCAAAAATGAACACTTTTCTTCAGACATTTTCTCAGGTTCCTCTGCTTGTGTGGAAAGTTTGAAATTTCTGGCTGGCGCTCAACAGGCTAATCCTCCGCCTTGCAGTGCCGGCACACCGGGTTCTAGTCCCGGTCGGGGTGCCAGATTCTGTCCTGGTTGCCCCTCTTCCAGGCCAGCTCTCTGCTGTGGCCAGGGAGTGCAGTGGAGGATGGCCCAAGTGCTTGGGCCCTGCACCCGCATGGGAGACCAGGAAAAGCACCTGGCACCTGGCTCCTGCCATCGGATGAGCGCGGAGCGCCGGCCGCAGTGCACCGGCCGCAGTGCGCCGGCCGCGGCGGCCATTGGAGGGTGAACCAACGGCAAAGGAAGACCTTTCTCTCTGTCTCTCTCTCTCACTGTCCACTCTGCCTGTCAAAAAAAAAAAAAAAAGAAAGAAATTTCTGTGTTATCTCTTACTGCCTTTTGATAGTTATATCTGTTACATTACCGAGCCATGAACTGATTTCTTTATCCTAGATAACATGGTTAAATATTAAGTGCCAATAATCCCTTTGTATTTTATAACATCAGCTGGAGCTATAAAGTCAGGGGTCCTTCCATGTACCTCCTGGTAGCTCCTTGAAAATGGGGCTCTTTTGGAGTACAGTCTTTACTGTCCTCCTGAGTTTCTCCTGCCGGGGGTCAGACTGGGAATCTGATGGCAATTTCATTTCAGCTGCAGGGCCTCTAACCACTGACCTGCTGCACAGCCTGCAGTATCCACAGGGAAACCAGACTTCTGCTTTCGCAGCAGGGGGCAAAGACCTTTATGTTTGCTCCCAGCCACTGCCCGCTTTCCTGCCAGAGTATTTCAGCAGCCTTCGTGCCAGTGAGATCACCCATTATAAAGTGTTTCTGTCGTGGGCACAGCTTCTCCCAGCAGGACGCTCCGGAGACCCAGATGGCGACGCAGTGCAGTGCTACCGGCAGCTCCTTGAGGCCCTCAGGGCTGCGCAGCTTCAGCCCATGGTCGTCCTGCATCACCAGCCCCTCCCTGGCAGCAGCGCCCTGAGGAGCAACGTCTTCGCCGACCTCTTTGCTGAGTATGCCACCTTCGCCTTCCATGCCTTTGGGGACCTCGTGGGGGTCTGGCTCACCTTTAGTGACTTGGAGGCAGCCATAAGGGAGCTCCCTCAGCAGGAGTCAAGAGCTTCGCGTCTCCAGCTCCTCACTGAGGCCCACAGAAAAGCCTATGAGATTTACCACCAAAAATACACTGCTCAGGGTGAGTACAGAGATCCTGTGGCTGACTCACTGGCAGGCTTTGTCACCCATCTTCCCTCCTGAAGGCAGGACTTGGCATTTCATCCCATTCACCTTAAATAGTTCCTTCATATCTGTATATTATTGTAAAATGAGTATTGTCTTGGCTTTCCAATGGAAATAGGATAGATTACGTTTTCTTTGAGAAGTAAGTGTTGGGGTGCATGTTTGGTGCAACAGTTAAGACTTTTTTTTAAAAAAAATAGCCATTATTTTAATTTTTAAAAACAGCTATTACTTTTATTTGAAAGGTAATGTTACAGACAGATAGAGAAAGAAAGCGAACTTCCATCCACCGGTCCACTGCTTAATAGCCTCAACAGCTAAGACTGAGCCAGGCCAAAGCCAGGAGCTCCCACATGGATTAGGGGCCAAACCACTTGGGCCATCCTCCACATCCCAGGTGCATTAGCAGGAAGCTTGGTCAGAAGTGATCAGCCAGGATCAAACCAGTGCCCATATGGGATGCCAACATTTCAAGTGGTAGCTCAATCCACTGTGCCACATCACCAGCCCCAACAAAAATTTTTTTTAGTGAAATTATATCTTGCAGTACAACATGGATGAACCTCGAGGATATTTCCTTAGGTGAAATGAACCAGTCTCCAAAAAAAGCAAGTTATGTATGATCCCACTTTATAAACTTGTAAAGAAAGTAGTCAAAAAATCATGTTGACAGGGTCTGGCATTGTGGCATAATGGGTTAAGCCACTGCCTGTAACACTGCATTGCATATGAGTCCATTGCATATGCTCCCTGCTAATGCTCCTGGGAATGCAGTGGAAGATGATCCAAGTGTTTGAGCCTCTGCATCCATGTGGGAGACTTAGATGAAGCTTTTGGCTCCTGGCTTTGGACTGACCAAGTCCCAGCCGTTGCAGCTATCTGGGGAGTGAACCAGGGGATGGAAGATCTCTCTCTCTCTCTCTCTCTGCCTCTCTCTCAGTAACTCTTTCACATAAATAATATAAATCTTTTAAAAAAGAATTAGCCCTGGCCGGCGCCGTGGCTTAACAGGCTAATCCTCCGCCTTGCGGCGCCGGCACACTGGGTTCTAGTCCCGGTCGGGGCGCCGGATTCTGTCCCGGTTGCCCCTCTTCCAGGCCAGCCCTCTGCTGTGGCCCGGGAGTGCAGTGGAGGATGGCCCAGGTGCTTGGGCCCTGCACCCCATGGGGAGACCAGGAAAAGCACCTGGCTCCTGGCTCCTGCCATCAGAGGAGCGCAGTGCGCCGGCCGCAGCGCGCCGGCCGCGGCGGCCATTGGAGGGTGAACCAACGGCAAAAGGAAGACCTTTCTGTCTGTCTCTCTCTCTCACTGTCCACTCTGCCTGTCAAAAAAAAAAAAAAAAAAAAGAATTAGCCCTTCTTTGTGAGCCAGCATGTTACGCTGCTGTCTGATGTGCTGGCATCCCATGTAGGTGCTGGTTCTAGACCCGGCTGCTCCACTTCTGATCTAGCTCCGTGCTAATGCTCCTGGGAAAGCAGCAGAAGATGGCCCAAGCCCTTGGGCCCCTGCACCTGGAAGAAGCTCCTGGCTGCTGGTTTTGGCCTGGCCCAGCCCCCCATCATTGTGGCCATTTGGGAGTGTACTAGTAGATGGATGATCTCTTTCTCTCTGTCTCCTTCTATAACTCTGCCTGTTAAATAAATAAAATATTTTTTAAAAATTCATGGGGACAAGAAGTAGAATGGTGGTGGACAGGGCCTTAGGGGAGAGGAAAATACAGTGATTTGATGGGTGTAGAATTTCTGTTTTGCAAGCTGAATAAGTTGGGAATGGATTACACACAGTGTATATATTTAGCACTCCTGAAAAATGGTTAGAATGGTAAAGTTTATGTTACTGCATTTTAATTCCATCAACAGAAAAAGAGAGGGGCAGCATAAGGGAAGAAAAAAATGTAAGGGCAGATGAAAGTCTTTTCGATGGAGTTGCCAGAAAGGCTGGTCTTGGGCTACTATTTGAGCAGCTTGGAGAGAAAGGAGTGAGCAAGCCAGGAAATCAGGCACCTACAAAGCCCCTGAGCTTGGAAGTCTGCTAAAACCAGGAGTAGGGATTACTCATTACTTTCCGTTGTTGTTGAATATAGCTGCTGTTTACTCTTTCTCACTGTTGTTTTTCATTGTGTGCCTAAGCCATGTTTTATTAGTCCATTCTCCTGCTTATGGACATTTGAATTATTTTCAGGTTCTGTTTTTATGAACATAGCTGCAACTATGTACATGTGCAAGAATTTTTCTTGTGTATCTTTTGAGAGGTAATACAGACTATTTTCCACAATGGTTGTGCTTACCTAGATTCCCATGAACAATGTGTAGAGTTTTTCTCAACCCTCAAATGTGTAATTGTCAAAATTCTAAATTTTCGCCAGTTTAAAGAATGTGAAAATGTTTATGAGCTTATTTTCCTGATTGCAATTCAGGTTGAACATACTTTCATGTATTAACTATATTTATTTCCTGTTCTGTGAAACTCCTGTTATGTCTTTTATACTTCTGTATATTGTTTGTCTCTTCTTTTTTTTAAAGATTTATTTTATTTGAAAGACAAAGTTACAGAGAGAGGTAGAGCCAGAGAGAGAGAGAGAGAGAGAGAGAGAGAGAGAGAGAGAGAGGTTTTCCATTCCATTAGTTCACTCTTCAAATGACCGCAGCAGCCAGAGTTGAGCTGATCCAAAGCCAGGAGCTTTTTCTGGGTCTCCCACGAAGATGCAGGAGCCAAAGAACTTGGGCCATCTTCTTACTGCTTTCCCAGGACATAGCAGAGAGCTGGATTGGAAGTGGAGCAGCCATGACTTGAACTAGTGCCCATATGGGATGCCGGTGCTGCAGGCTGGGGCTTTAACCCACTTTTCCACAGTGCTGGCTCCTGTCTTTTTTCTATTGACTTGTAGGATTTTTTTTGACAGGCAGAGTGGACAGTGAGAGAGAGAGAAACAGAGAGAAAGGTCTTCCTTTGCTGTTGGTTCAACCTCCAATGGCTGACACGGCCAGCACGCTGCGGCCGGCGCACCACGCTGATCTGAAGCCAGGAGCCAGGTGCTTCTCCTGATCTCCCATGGGGTGCAGGGCCCAAGCACGTGGGCCATTCTGCACTGCACTCCTTGGCCACAGCAGAGAGCTAGCCTGGAAGAGGGGCAACTGGGACAGAATCGGGCGCCCCGCCCAGGACTAGAACCCGGTGTGCCAGCACCGCTAGGCGGAGGATTAGCCTGACGAGCCACAGCACTGGCCGACTTGTAGGATTTCTTTATCCTTTAATCTGTATTGATTGTATGTATTGATGGTTTTTTGCAGTTTGTTGTTTTTCTTTTTTTTTTTTTTAAGATTTATTTATTTATTTGAAAGGCAGGATTGTAGAGGGAGGGAGATTTTCCATCTAGTGGTTCACTCCCCAAATGCCCACAAAGCTGGAGCTGGGCCAGGCCAAAGGCAGGAGCCTGGAACTCCACAGGGGTCTTTTCTCATGAGTGCAGGGACCCAAGCACCCAGGCCATCTTCCACTGCTTTCCTAGGCATATTAGCAGGAACCTGGATCAAAAGTGGCTCAAACAGGATACTGGCATTGAAGGTAGCAGCTTAACCTACTGTGCCACAACAGCAGCCCCATGTTATTTTCATTTTTTTTTTTTTTTAGAGATTTTGATGAGAAGTTCTTTCTTTTAGCCAACTTTATCAATTTTCTCTTTTGGCTGATGTTTATGATGGTACTTTTAAAAATTTGTATATTTCTTTGAAAGAGTTACAGAGCAAAAGAGAGAAAGGGAGAAAGAGAAAAAGATATCTTCCATCCACTGATTCATTTCCCAAATGGCACAACAGCCAGGTCTGGGCAGGCTGAAGCCAAGGCCCAGGAGTCTCTTCTGGAACTCCCACATGGGTTTTTTCCAGGCACGTTAGCAGGTATCTGGATTGGAAGTGGAGTAGCCAGGAAATGAACTAGTGCTAATATGGGTTTCCAATGTTGCAGGCCTTTATGCCAGTCTCTCTGTTAGTATTTAATGCTAATTGTCAGCTGGTGCCCCGGCTCAGTAGGCGCTTGCAGCGCAGGCACACCGGGTTCTAGTCCTGGTCGGGGCACCAGATTCTGTCCTGTTGCCCCTCTTCCAGGCCAGCTCTCTGCTGTGGCCAAGGAGTGCAGTGGAGGATGGTCCAGGTCTTTGGGCCCTGCACTCCATGGGAGACTGGGAGACTGGGAGAAACATCTGATGCTCCTGGCTTCAGAGCAGCGCAGTGTGCCAGCCACAGCACGCCAGCTGCAGCGGCCATTGGAGGGTGAACCAACAGCAAAGGAAGACCTTTCTCTCTGTCTCTCTCTCTCACTGTCTACTCTGCCTGTCAAAAAAAATATGCTAATTGTCAAAATTACTTAAAATTACATTTTGTTTATTTAAAATTTCCAAATGTTTTTGGATGGTGTCTTTTCTTTTTTAAATTTATTTATCTGAGAGACTAGCACTGTGGCGCAGCAGGCTGATGTCCTGGCCTGGAGTGCCAGCATCCCATGTGGGTGCCGGTTCAAGACCCTGCTGCTCCACTTCCAATCCACTTATCTGCTATGGCCTGGATTGTAGTGGAAGATTGCCCAAGTCCTTGGGCCCCTGCACCTGCATGGGAGACCCAGAGGAGGCTCCTGGCTCCTGGCTTTGGATTGATGAAGCTCCAGCCATTGTGGCCATTTGAGGAGTGAACCAGCAGATGGAAGACCTTTCTTCCTTTCAAGAGTTTCTGTGTAACTCTTTCACATAAAAAATAAATCTTTAAAAATTTATTTATTTGAAAGGCAGAGGCAGAGAGCGAGAGGTCTTCCATCTGCTGGTTCACTCCCCAGATGGTTGCAATGGCCGGCCGAAGCTGAGCAAATCTGAAGCCAGGAGCAGGAGCTTCTTTCGGGTCTCCCACACTGGTACAGGGGCCTAAGGACTTGGGCCTTCTTCTACTACTTTCCCAGGCCATAGCAGAGAACTGGATTGGAAGTGGAGCAGCAGGGACTCAAACTGGCTCCTATATGGAATGCTGGCACTGTGGGCGCTGGCTTTACCTGCTATGCCACAGCACAGGCACCTGGACAGGTCCCAAAGACATTCATCTCTCTCATGCCCATCCCCTTCCCCCAGTCCCATGAATCTCAAAGTTCTTAAGTAGTCGTGCATCTTGTCTGTACCCATTCTTTGAGGAGTCATTTTATTTGTTAATGTTTATTTGCTAATTGAATTTTTTGTATGATTGAGGGACAATCATTAAGAAGTCAAAGATAATCTGTAGAATTAAAAGCCATATTTGGTTCATAAAAGTTTTTCTTTTTAATCAAAACTTTAAAATATTAATAGACTTTATTTTTTGGAACTTTTTTTTTTTATTATTTTTTGACAGGCAGAGTGGACAGTGAGAGAGAGAGACAGAGAGAAAGGTCTTCCTTTGCCGTTGGTTCACCCTCCAATGGCCGCCGGGCGCACCGCGCTCATCCGATGGCAGGAGCCAGGTGCTAGGTGCTTTTCCTGGTCTCCCATGGGGTGCAGGGCCCAAGCACCTGGGCCATCCTCCACTGCATTCCCGGGCCACAGCAGAGAGCTGGCCTGGAAGAGGGGCAACCGGGACAGAATCCGGCGCCCCAACCGGGACTAGAACCCGGTGTGCCAGCGCCGCAAGGCGGAGGATTAGCCTGTTGAGCCACGGTGCCGGCTTGGAACAGTTTTAAATTTACAGAAAAACTGAGCAGATAGTTTAGTGTCCCCATAAACCACTCTCTCCCTACACCCAGTTTCCTTATACTAACATATTTTTACATTGATACAATTGTTATAATTAATGAACCATTATGAATGCATTATTATTAACTAAAATTGATTTTTTTTTTCAATTTCCTTAATGTTCTTTTGCCATCCTGGATCCTGTTCAGGATACATTATCTTTAGTTATGGTCAATTAGGATCCTCTAAAATGTGATAGTTTTTCAGACCTTTCTTATTTTTTAAGATTGTTTGCTTACTTGAGAAGCAGAGAGTAAGAGAGAGAAAAACAGAGAAACTGGTTCACCCCCTAATGCCCTAGTGGCTGGGACTTGGCAGGGCTGAAGCCAGGAACCGGGAATGCAGGCTAGATCTCCCTCCCTACTGGAGCCAAATGCTTGAGCCATCGCCACTGCCTCCCAGGGTACGCATTAGCAGGAAGCTGGCATGACACTGGGAGTAGAGCCAGGATTTGAACCCAGGCACTCTGACATGAGAAATGGGCATCTTTTTTTTTTTTTTTGACAGGCAGAGTGGACAGTGAGAGAGAGACAGAGAGAAAGGTCTTCCTTTGCCGTTGGTTCACCCTCCAATGGCTGCCGCAGACGGCGCGCTGCGGCCGGCGCACCTCGCTCATCCGATGGCAGGAGCCAGGTGCTAGGTGCTTTTCCTGGTCTCCCATGGGGTGCAGGGCCCAAGCACCTGGGCCATCCTCCACTGCAGTCCCTGGCCATAGCAGAGAGCTAGCCTGGAAGAGGGCAACCGGGACAGAATCCTAGAACCCGGTGTGCCAGCGTCGCAGGTGGAGGATTAGCCTATTGAGCCGCAGTGCCAGCCAGAAATGGGCATCTTAACCTGCATCCTAAATGCTAGGCCAACCACCTGCCCCAGACCTTCATTATTTTTAATCACAGAAGTAAGTGCCATTTTCATCACATCATATCAAGGATTTATACTGTCAAATTGATTTATGACTGTTGATTAAATACTTGGCAGAGGTAGTGTTTATCAAGTTTCACCACTGTAAAGTTAATTTTTGTTCTCTGTTCCATACTTTACCCTTTAGGAAGAAGTAACTATGTGTGGACCACATTTAAGAAGTGGAGAGTTATGCTCCCCCTAATAAACATTTTTAAATGTTCTTAGGGCCGGCACTGTGGCACAGCTGGTTAAGCCGCCACCTGCAGCACCAGCATCCCATATGAACACCAGTTCAAGTCCTGGCTGTTCTTCCAGTCCAGCTCCCTGCCAACGTACCTGGGAAAAAGCAGCAGAGAGTGGTCCAAGTCCTTCTCCCATGTGGGAGACCAGGAAGAAGCTCCAGGCTCCTGGCTCGGCTTGGCCCAGCCTCAGCCATTGTGGCTATTTGGGTAGTGATCCAGTGGATGCAAGATCTCTCTCTCTCTCTCTTTCTCTCTCTCTCTCTCTCTCTCATTTTCTGTATTTCTCACTCTCCATCTGTAATTCTGCATTTCAAATTAAAAATAAATCTTTTAGGGGTTGGCACTGAGGCTTAGTGGGTAAAGCCACGGCCTGCAGTGCCAGTTCGAGTCCTGGTTGCTCCACTTCCTATCCAGCTCTCTGCTATGGCCTCGGAAATCAGTAGAAGATGACCCAGGTACTTGGGCCCCTGCAACCCACATGGGAGACCTGGAAGAAGCTCCTGGCTCCTGGCTTTGGATTGGCACAGCTCTGGCTGTTGCAGCCATTTGGGGAGTGAACCAGCAGATGGAAGGACCTCTCTCTCTCTCTCTCTTCCTCTGCCTCTCTGTAACTCTGCCTTTCAAATAAATAATCTTTTAAAACAATAAATCTTTTAAAAAGTTCTTTTCTAGGGCTTGATATTTGACCTCCAGCAGTTAAGGTACCTCTTGAGACACTTGCATCCCATTAGCTTATCAAAATGCAGACTGCATGTTTCCTGCTCAGATGATTTTAAAGCTCTATGTTTATCAAAATAAGCACTGTTTTGATTGGTAGTGGTGATTTCATTAGCTGCGTTTATATTCTGCCTGTGGAGAATCTGGATGAGAGAGAGTTCAGTCACATTATTCTATAGTTCCAGTCTTGAACCTAGCTTTGTGCAGTTTTTCCTTAGTGTTTCCAAATCACAGGTCCTTCTGAAGATCCAGCCCTAGGCTTCATACTTGAGGGAACTAAAGTAATGTTAAAGTTTCAGTCCTCAGGGAATGTAGAATCCAGTGTGGAATGAAGATCGATGTTAAGTAGTGACACTGAATGAGGAATCCTAGCTGCAGCTGTGGTGTTCATCAGAATCCACCAGGATCAGAGAAGACTGGCTGTGTCAGGGTGGTATGGCTGTAGATTCAATGATTGTTTATAGCCCTTGTATCTGTTGAGGAACAGTGATTTTTTTTTTCTTCATACTATTTGTGTTGAATTCTTTTACCTAATGTAGGGTTAACTTCATAATCATTAACCTAACTGAAGGTAGATCTTTGTAAAAATTAAGAGTGGGAAATGGGAGAGGGAGGAGGAAGAAGGATTGGAGCATGGGTGGGAGAGAGGGTAGGGTAGGAAGTATCACTGTGCTCCTGAACCTGTATATATGAAATACATGAAACTTATATAATTTAAATAAAATTTTTAAAAATACAAAAAAAAAGGATCATCCAGGAAATATGTTAAAAGGCCCATTTCTGGGCCTACCGTAATCTCCTGACTCTGAATCTCTGAGAGTGGGCCTGGAAATAGGCATTGATTCTAAGGAACACAAAAGTTTGAGAACAACTGATAAGTCACATAATGGCAAAGAAAGTGGGTATCAGCTACACATGTTTATATTTTACTTGTCTCCTCCTCGATGCAGAGTAGGGACTCTGTTGATGTTTGAACAGTGAATAAAGACCAAACAGTTTCCTGGGAGCAACCTGCCTGTAAAACAGAAGTTTAGAAAAGAGTTCTCTCGTTGCCCCTTTTTTGCTTGCTGGAGACAGAGTAAGATAGTTGTTTCATTTAAGGAGACTTTTCCAGGTGCTCTTCAATTCATAGTCTTGATCTATAAAAAACATACTGTAAAGGAGCATTATTTTTGTAAGACAAAATTTTCTCTTTTTAAAAAAGATTATATTTATTTATTTGAAAGTCAGAGTTACACAGAGAGAAGAAAAGGCAGAGAGAGAGAGAGAGAGAGGTCTTCTATCCGATGGTTCACTCCCCAATTGGCCACAACGGCTGGAGCTATGCCAATCCAAAGCCAGGAGCTTCTTCTGGGACTCCCACGTGGGTGCAGGGGCCTAAGCACTTGGACCATCTTCTGCTGCTTTTCCAGGCCATAGCAGAGAGCTGGATTGGAAGTGGAGCAGCCGGGTCTCGAACTGGTGCCCCTATGGGATTCTGGCACTGCAGGCAGTGGCTTTACCCTCTATGCTACAATGCCAGCTGGAGACTTGCTAAGACCAGGTTATTTTTTTAAAATCACTCATCTGGAGGAATGTCATGTGGTGATTTCTTCAGAAATATTTTGGAAAGTTGGTGAACATCAAATAGAAAGGAAATGCATGCTCTAGTGGCTTCTGCAGTCTCCTGCCCTCACTCACTTGCTGTTCATTCCTCTGCTTGGTTTCAGGAGGAAAGGTCTCCATGGTCCTCCAGGCTGAAGAGATCTCTGAGCTGCTGCTAGAATCATCCACGTCTGCACTTGCCAAAGTGGTAAGAGCCCACAGAGAGCACAGCCAGGGAAAGTTGTGGTTTTAAGTGTTAAAAATGGGGGAAATTTTTGACTTTTGGTTTGACAGTTTTGCAGATGCCTCTTCAGAGTAGTGTACATTCTCTAGCTTCATGATTACTTTAAAAACAAAATCTCTTTTGTTGTAGTTCCAGCTCTTGCTTGGTCAGTTTACCTCACCCACACGAAGACTCAAATGCCTCATCTTGCTCTGATTCTTTTAAGTAGTCCAGAATAGTTTCCTGGAGAAGAGATTGTTCAATGGCAAAACAGATAGTATGTAAAAGAGTTTTTCAAATGTGCTCCCTGGAGTACCTATCCTAGTTTCTTTTTTTTTTTTTTGACAGGCAGAGTGGACAGTGAGAGAGAGAGAGACAGAGAGAAAGGTCTTCCTTTTGCCGTTGGTTCACCCTCCAATGGCTGCCGCGGTCGGCGCACTGCGGCTGGCGCACCGTGCTCATCCGATGGCAGGAGCCAGGTGCTAGGTGCTTTTTCCTGGTCTCCCATGGGGTGCAGGGCCCAAGCACCTGGGCCATCCTCCACTGCACTCCTGGGCCACAGCAGAGGGCTGGCCTGGAAGAGGGGCAACCGGGACAGAATCCGGCGCCCCGACCGGGACTAGAACCCAGTGTGCCGGCGCCGCAAGGCGGAGGATTAGCCTGTTGAGCCACGGCGCCGGCCCCATCCTAGTTTCTACATCTCCCCACTGTACCTCTGGACGATGATTTAAAAAAAATATTGAGAAATCTGAGAAGTCAACTGCTTTGCCTCTCTTTCGTCTTTGGGGCAATGTGGAAAACCATCAGAAAAAGTGCAGATTTCTGTAGTTCTGTGGCATTGACAAGGTGCTGGAGACTTTCTTGGGCACCCCACGTGTCAGGGTCCACTCTTTGGTTTCACCAGTTCACATGTGATAAGGCCAGGATAAACAACTCCTAGGCATATTACATGGCCAGATGCCATCTAAATTACTTTATACCAGGTGATAACAGCAATCAGATAAGGTCTCAGGACTTGAGTACTGATTAGAAAAATGCTTATCCTGTAGTAGCCTTTGAACTGGGCTCTCTGCCCTGTCCATGCCATGCAGTACTTCTAGGTAATCTAACAACACAGATACACATTCCCTGCTAGAGCCATACTTCCCTGGAAGGGTAACAGTCATTCAGAGCCTTTCTCTCTCTCTCTCTCTCTGTGTCCTCCACTTGCTATCATACTGTGTGTGTGCTGTTTGCTTCCCACTCTCCTTCACTCTCTATTTGATGTCTTTTTTTCTTTTTTTCTTTTTTTTTCTTTTTTTTTCTTTTTTTTTTTTTTACAGGCAGAGTGGACAGTGAGAGAGAGAGACAGACAGAAAGGTCTTCCTTTTGCCGTTGGTTCACCCTCCAATGGCCGCCGCGGCCGGCGCGCTGCGGCCGGCGTGCCACGCTCGTCCGATGGCAGGAGCCAGGAGCCAGGTGCTTTTCCTGGTCTCCCCATGGGGTGCAGGGCCCAAGCACCTGGGCCATCCTCCACTGCACTCCTGGGCCACAGCAGAGAGCTGGCCTGGAAGAGGGGCAACCGGGACAGAATCCGGCGCCCCAACCGGGACTAGAACCTGGTGTGCCGGCGCTGCAAGGCGGAGGATTAGCCTGTTGAGCCACGGCGCCGGCCTTGATGTCTTTTCTGACCTCCATCCTTCCACAGATCTTCCTCAGGAAAAATCCCACCCATTGTTAATGTCCATGTGAATGTGCCTTCCTTTAGGAAGGGCCTCGCTTAATAATAATCCCTCTCTGAATCTAAGGTACCCTTTCCCTATTAGAAGTTCGAATCTTTAGCCATTTGTCAGACCAGAGGTTCCCAAACTTTTCTGTCTGTCACAATCAGCTTGAGTGCCAGTAGAGGACACGGAGATAACTGCTGACCATGGTGAGTAGGACCTGGGCCTTCTTAGGTTTCCAAGTTCCTGGGTGAGTCGAATTCCCACCAAAGTCTGAGAACTACTGGTTTGGCTTTTTCTAACTTCTAACTTTCTGCTTTTTCCTCGTGTTAACTGTCACATTTACTGTGCTTCCATGTTAACTTGTATGCTTCTGTGTATCTCATACATCTTTAAGTGAAACTCTCCAACCTATGTACCTACCACAGTGACTTTCAGAAATCGGAATTCAGTTATTGTGGTTGTATGGAACTGACACACAAAAGCAAGATCACAGAGGCCAAGTAGGAGAAAGTTCGAGTGATAATTGCCAGCATGGAGCGATGGCGTTAAGACTTTAGTCAACACTGATAACTTCTTTGGGAAAGCAGTAGGGAGCATGTGGGTACTCAATTGTAAAGCACAGTGCACCTGATTCTCACCAGATGCCATTATCCTCAGTCCTCCACGTGTTTTGACTGTGGATCTGGTGTTCTTTGAGCACACGCAGGCCAGTGATAGGGCAGAGGAGTAATCCTTAATAAGAGGGTGGATGCGCATGTCAAGGACCAGGACCATGACGACTGTGCTCTTGGCTAGTAGAATGGGCCGGGCCAGCGTTAACTGAGTGGGTTTCAAATATAGCCTAAAATTAAAACAGAAACCAGTAGGTGAGTAGGCCTGAAGAGATCACTGTGGAGCCCATGGGGGCTGAAGGATCTCTTGCTTCCATCCTGGCAAAGTGTAAGGGCCAGGAAGCTTATACCACCCAGGGGCCGTTCTTGCCTCCAACAATCTCCCCTGGTGCTCCACTACATTGGTGGTTACCCATCATTTCTGCTTACTCACTCTTTAATTCATCCCTTTCATCATACACACTTAACTGAGTGTTTTCCATCTGCCAATTCCAGGGCTGAGCATATAGATGGTATATTCCCAACAACACACGGCAGACCTATCCCCCACCCCTGCCAACACACACACATTCTCACTCCATCCCCTTCTTTTCAACTTCCTCTTCCCTTGGAGAATCCCACTTTATTCATTTTAGGGGCTGACGCTGTGATGTATTGGATAAAGCTACTGCCTGCAGTGCTGGCATCCCATATGGGTGCCAGTTTGAGTTCTGAGTGCTCCACTTCTGATCCAGCTCCCTGCTAATACACCAGAAAAAGCAGCAAAGAATGGCCCAAGTCCTTGGGCCCTTGCACCCACATGGGACACCAGAAGAAGCTCCTGGCTCCTGGCTTCAGCCTGGCCCAGCCCTGGCTGTTGCAGTCATTTGAGCAATGAACCAGTGGATGGAAGATTTCTCTCTCTCTCTCATTTGAGCAATGAACCAGTGGATGGAAGATTTCTCTCTCTCTCTCTCTCTCTCTCTCTCTCTCTCTCTTGCTCTCTCTCTCTCTCTCTCTCTCTCTCTGTGTGTGTGTAGGTATGTCCTTTCTCTCTGTAATGCTGACTTTCAAATAAATAATGATAAAACCTATTCATTTTACTAGTAAGGAAGAAAACAAAAAGAGTATTTCTCTTTGTCTTGAAATACTTACGCTCTAACAACCTGTTTATTTCTAGGACACAGTTGATTTCCTCTCTCTTGATTTGTCTTATGAATGCCAAAGTGAGACGAGTCTACCAGAGAAGCTGAATAAATTGCAGGTAATTTGAGATCTTTTCATACTGGTGATTAATGATGAAGTTTCCTGAGAGCATATTAGACATTTAATGGTTTGTCTAATGCATGAATTGGACTTGCGCTCACAGTCAGAAGGCCTACTGAGGGGCATTTGGGGAGGTTTCCATTGAAGGCATCCTGAGAAACTTGGGCTGTCAGGCAGTCTTCCTAGGAAGGATGATGAGCATTATCTTGTGAAGGAAAAATTCACTTAGATCTTCTGCTCTTTGGAAAGTTATCTGTGAATTGAAATTCTGCTGTTCATTCAAATCAGTCAGTGGTAGTGATCATTACACATCTATGGAAATCTGCTTAATTCCTCTGAATTGTACTGGTAAACATGGGTAAGATGGTAACATTTATGTTATATGTATTTTACCACAATTTTTCAAAATTTCACACCTAGGTCTATTGATTAAGATCTCTACTATGGTGACCTTCCAGTAACCTTGGGACTCTCCTTCCCCCGTCCAATATTGTTTTTCTGAAGACTAACAATGATGACCCATTAGAGAAGGTCTCTTTGGAGCCTCCTAACCAGCCATGACATATGCTTGGTTCCTGCACTGTGAATTACTTGCTTAATTCCTTTGTTCCAACTATCTCCCATCTTCCAATAGGAAATACCTGACTATCCACAGTGGTTTTTTTCTTTTTATTTATTTATTGGAAAGTCAGAGTTACACAGAGTGAGGAGAGGCAGAGAGAGAGAGAGAGAGAGAGAGAGCGAGCGAGCAGTCTTCCATCTGATGGTTCACTCTCCAACTGGTCGCAATGGCCAGAGCTGTGCCAATCCGAAGCCAGGAGCCAGGAGCTTCTTTCCGGGTCTCCCGCGTGGGTGCAGGGGCCCAAGGGCTTGGGCCATCTTCTACTGCTTTCCCAGGCCATAGCAGAGAGCTAGATTGGAAGTAGAGCAGCTGGGTCTCAAACCAGTGCCAATAAGGGATGCCGGCACTTCAGGCCAGGGCGTTAATCCGCAGCGCTACAGCGCCAGCCCCAGTGGTTTCTCTTGGACCTTCTAAGTCCTACTGGTGTTCCTGTGCATAACCCTGAAGAGCAGCTTTCTCTCAGGCCTCTCTGCAGATATCTGGCCACCAGGATTCACTCATATAAGAACTCTAGTCTTTGTAGGTTGGAGCATTAAACCACTTTGTTCTCTTTTTAGCCCTTCCTCCCAGGCGGCAGTCTGGGAAGCCCCTATTGCATAATTACCAGTTTTGAATCCCACAGCCTCCACACCCAGGAGAATGGTTTATCCAAGGAACTATCCATGGAAAGGGCAAGTCAGTAATGCCAAGCAGTGACCCAGCTACATTGAGGCTGAGGCAGGAGACTTGCAATGGATACACAAGCATCAATCCAGTCCCAATGTCTATGCTTCCAGCCTCCAGTGTAGACACCACTGCTTTTCCTATGTGCAAACAGTAAGATGATCCAATCAAGGACAATCAGTGCACCCACAGGAACTCTATGAATACAGTGCTTCATGCCAGCCACTGTGCAAGGAGCTTAGTCCACACATGGTTTCTACCCCATAACACGTTCCAAGGTTAAGGAAACTTAAACAACCTCAAACTCTGAGCACTGAGTATTGATTTTGGGATTAGAACCAGGACCTTTTCATTCTAGACAACAGAGTGTATTCCCAAAACAAATATAAGTCCAAACTGTAGGAACAATGACAAGGGTGACATTATTAAATCATAAATGATGTTAGTTGTTTTTGTAAACACCTTCTCACCTGAACCTGAACTTATTTGCAACCCAGAGCCTGAACTTGTGGGCTTGTGGCCAACATTTCTAGGCCTTAAACAGCACCGTGCTGTCTTCCAAGTCATCTATTACCCATGCTGACTAAATCTACCTTTTGTCCTCCTTGAGGAATTCAACCAGAGCTTGTTGTTAAGCTAATGGATTCAGACACTGCTCATGTTCTAAAACCATCTCAGTCACACAGGCACAGCAGGCCTTTGAGAAGCAGGCAGCAAAACTGGCACCATTTATTCTTGAGGATGTGGTCCAGAGTGTTCTCATTTTATGTCACAACATTGTCAAGATTCTGCTCCCACCAGTGTCTGAACAGTGCTGTGAAGCCTCAGTCCACAGCCAGCCAGCCACCTAGTAAAACTCTTCCTGGACAAACCGCACAGCCATTTATCATTTCATCATGCTAGAGGTCTAATTCCATTTATTTCGTTGTTAGAAATTCAGTTCCACATGTGGCACCTGACAGCTCAGTTGCAGCTCAAGGATTCAGAGTGACAAGTGGCAACAGCTGTGCCCAAGAGGAGTCTCCTTCTCTGGGCCATGGTACATGCCATGCAGCATTTCCCAAGCATGGTACAGGACAGGAAGAAGAGCAGGGTCCCTGAGGAGAGGGGGACCAAGTTGTGTCCATGGAACCCTGAACCGTGTTGTCCACGGTGGCCTTCTCAACATATTCCTTCCTCATGCTGGTGCCCCATTTTCCTCTTAAAGGGGCCTCTTCCTGTGGGCAGTTGATGGAGGTAGTGCAAGGAGCAATAGGCACCTGCTTCTATTCCCTGCACTCCCCCAGAGCACTGTGCATCCTCCCTGAGCTTCCCTCAGATGTCTCAGAGCCTGAGAACATCATCAAGCCTGGCACCTGGGTGGAGAGCCAGGTCATATCAGAGTCTGAACTCTACAGGAGGCCCATAGGGGATCTCACATCCACTTCTCAGAAAAGGCTCTGTCATCTCAGGGAGTTCTTCACTTCACAGAGGCAGGACAGAGAGTCTCCAAGGCTCCTCCAGCCCTACCATCCTGTGACACTACAGGCGTCCCCACCCTGTGTAAAGATCTTTCAGGAAGGAAGGAACTTTGGTTCTGTGAACAGGTCACACTCAACTACGTGGCTCTCCTGCAGTCACCCAGCACAGGCAAAGAGCAAGGGACCTGGGGAGTCACTGCCCAGTGACTGTGTGGTCGGGGCCAACTCATTTGGCTTCTAAGGCTTCAGATGCCTCCTCTGTAAACAATGGACTTGGTCCCAGGTAGCTTTGAGAAAATGAAGGCTTTGTTACTTCTTTTGAATTTGTTGCAGTTGGCCTCTGTTAGTAGCATTTTTCAACAAAGATTTATTTATGTATTTGAAAGGCAGAGTTACCCAGAGAGTGACACACACACACAGAGGGGGATATTTTCTGTCCACTGGTTCACTCCACAAATAGTCACAATGGCCCTGGCTTAGCCACACAGGAGCCAGGAGCTTCATCTGGGTATGGCAAATGAATGTCGGGGCAGAAGTACTAGGGCCATCATCCTGTACTTTCCCAGGCACTTTAGCAGGGAGTCAGATCTAAAGTAGAGCAACCAGGACTCAAAGTGCTGTCCATATGGGATGCCAGCATTGCCGGTGGAAAATTAACAAACTACACCACAACTCCCTATTAGTAGCTTTATTTTTTTTTTTAATTTTGTGTTAGTAGCTTTTAACTGCTCAGAGGAAGAAGAAGTTAGTGTGGAAAAATTGATCAAACCATGACCTTCCCTAAACAGGTATTTAAACATGGCAGCTTTGAAATGTTTCTCTTAATACAGAAATGTCTAGAAACAGAAATTACTCGTATCTAAATATAATGCTAGGACTGGGGCCGGTGCCGTGGCTCACTTGGTTAATCCTCTGCCTGCTGTGCTGGCATCCCATATAGGCACCAGGTTCTAGTCCCGGTTGCTCCTGTTCCAGTCCAGCTCTCTGCTGTGGCCTAGGAAGGCAGTGGAGGATGGCCAAGTGCTTGGGTCCTTCACCATCATGGGAGACCAGGAGGAAGCACCTGCCTCCTGGCTTCAGATCAGTGTAGCTCCGGCTGTAGCGGCAGTTTGGGGGGTGAACCAATGGAAGGAAGATCTTTCTCTCTGTTTCTCTCTCTCTCTCTCGTTGTCTATCTGTCAAATAAATAAATAAATAATAAAATAAAAAATTTAAAAAATAAAAAAGAAATATAATGCTGGGACTGGTACTGTGGTGTAATGGGTTAAAGCCCTGGCCTGAACGCTGGCATCCCATATGGGCGCCAGTTCTTGTCCCAGCTGTTCCTCTTCCAATCCAACTCTCTGCTATGGTCTGGGAAAGCAGTATTAGATGGCCTAAGTCCCTGGGCCCCTGCACCTGCGTGGGAGGCCCGGAAGAAACTCCTAGCTCCTGGCTTTGGATTGGCACAGTTCTGGCCATTGTGGCCATCTGGGGAGTGAACCAGTAGATAGAAGACCTCTCTCTCTGTCTCTATTCTCTCTGTAACGCTGTCTTTCAAAAAATAAAAAAAATTTAAAAAAAGAAATATAATCCTGACAACTCCTTTAACTTCTTGTTATGGAAAATTTCAGATACCTCCTAAAGTAGAAAAGTAGAATGAACCTCTGTGAAGCTATTGACAGCTTCCAAAGCTGTTGGCCCAAGCTTGGTGTTGTCTGAACTACACCCTTCTCTCCTCACTCCCTGTTGGGATAATCTTGAAGCAGACCTCAGATGCCCATAGATGTCATACTGGTGGATTCTTAATTAATCTTCTTGATTAACGTGGTTCCTGCTGTGAGTGAATGGCCTTGTTCCTGATCCTAAGGTAGTCCTGGCTTGAAGAGCTGCCTCTTAGGCCTGTGATGAAGGACTAACTGGGGGTGGTCCTTTGGTGAAGATCGTGGCCTGTGTCATTGAAAGTGTAGCTCATTCTGGAGTATGCTCTGAATTAGCTGAGATGGCTAGAGATCATTTCCAAAGCAAGAATGAGTGTAGGTAGCTTTTGTTCTTGGAACTTTGTACATTATCAGAAGGTACTTCCTAGGCAGTTTGGGTTTACTTGTTGGTCCTTATCTTTCCCAGACCCTTGAGCCAAAAGTGAAAGTTTTCATCTTCACGCTGAGACTCCAGGACTGCCCCTCCTCCAGGAAGAGCCCAGCCAGCCTGCTCTTCAGCTTTATTGAAGGTGAGTGGAAGACTGGGGAGAGGTTCTGAGTGACATTTGGCACACTGGTTTGGTGGGTAGCAGTCTCAAAAGTCTGAGGTTTCTGAGGGAGGAGGCTGGTCCGAGATCCACCTCCCATGCACCAGGTGTCTGCTGTCTTCCTGTTAATGCTGCCTTGCAACAAGCACCCCCTGTTGCAAGAAAGAGGAGAGCTCCTATGCAGGTATGCCCAGGGTGCTTCGTACGGAACTAAGCACCGTCAGGCTCAGGTGTGAGTTGTACGCAGGCAGCCGATCTCTATCTTTATATCCCTTTCGGTTACCTCTCTCTACAAGGTCCCTCATTTCTGTCCCTCTGGCAGGGTTGCCTGGTACTTCTCTTCTCCAGACAGTGCCCTTGATCCACATCCTCATTACCTTAACCCTGGCAAACCTCTGACCAAGATGCTAAGAACCTTCAGGTCTGGGATTCGCAGCTCAAGAACTTCTCATTGTCTCTTCATTCAGATTATTCTTGAGAGTGAATCTGATTGGTTGATTGTGGATTAGGAGGCTATTCCTGATCTAGTCAAGGGAGGAGTGGGCTGTTAAGGTATGGAGGCTGGAGGCCACTGGCGGCTCTGCAGGAAGGGGCAGAGGGCCACAGTTTGAGGGCTGATGTTCAGTCCTGACACCCTATGCCTAGGCCAGTGGGAGAAATCCCCAATGTTCTTCCTTATCCTGTAACCCCTACTGGCACTGGCATCAAAAGCCTTCACAACTCAAGAGGTCCACAGACCCCACTGAACAGCCCTCACCTTTGACAGCATAACCAGTTCTCTTCTTAAATACCACTCTTTTCTCTTTGGGTTAAATGATAACTTTTATGATTGTGTGTGTTTTAACCCAGATGTCCTCCCATTTCTTTTTTTAAATTTTTTAAAATTTATTTATTTGAAAGACAGAGTTAGAATGAGGTAGAGCCAGAGAGAGGGGGAGAGAGAGAGGGGGGGGGGGGAGAGAGGTCTTCCATCACTGGTTCACTCCCCAAATGATTCACTCCCCAAATGACCGCAATGGCCAGAGCTAAGCTGATCCGTGGCCAGGAGCTTCCTCCAGGTCTCCCACACGGGTGCAGAGGCTCAAGGACTTGGGCCATCTTCTGTTGCTTTCCCAGGCCATAGCAGAGAGCTGGATCAGAAGAGAAGCAGCCGGGACTCAAACCAGTGACCATATGGGATGCCGGAGCTGTAGGTGCTGCTTTAACCCGCTGCGCTACAATGCTGCTCTCAGTCGCCACCACTGCTACCGCCGCCGTCGCCACCACCACTTCCCCCTCCTCCCATTTCTAATGTTTGGGTTCTTCTAAATCAGTTGCCCTCCACGTTATGGTCGCTGGTATCACATACTATGTCAGCATCATCTGGGAACTTACTAAAAATGCCATACACCTGCTGCATTACAGACTCAAGCTGGGCTTGGCAGCCTGTATCTGCACAAGCGCTTTGGGTGATGTTGATTTACACTTCAGTGTAAGATCCACTGTTTCAAGTCATATGAAGTAGAATTCATGTCTGACCTCCAAAACCGTTAGTCCGTGGTATTTTCCAGCCTATGATATTTTCTGCAAGTTCAGACAAGTGCGTCCTTAGTCAGGCTTCAGGTTAATTAAGCTTCTCTCTTACAGCCTTAAATAAAGACCAAGTGCTCATCATTGGGTTTGATGTTAATACGTTTCTGAACTGTTCTTCAACTTCCAAGAAAAGGTAATGTTAACTCTCAGTAACTGATGTTGGTACAGTATCCTGCTGTTCTTTCACATGTGTAATCTCGTGGAACTGGTGTCATTGACTCTCAGGCTAGTGGATTTATTATAGCCACTCAATAGAATAGAGAAATGGAGACTCAGAGGGAAAACGGGGAGAATCTGTCTCTCACTGAGCTCTACTCTGGGCCTTACACAGTCTGGCTTTCTCACCTTTTTATTTACCCAGCTGCATACAACCAGCAGAGCTGGGACTCCAGTCCTGGCCTTCTAGTTTAGGATCCTGTTAAATTGGGGCAGGCGTTTGGCACCGTATTTAAAGTGCCTCTTGAGATAACCAAATCCCATATTGGAGTCCCAGGGTTTGAGTCTGAGCTCCGCTTCCAATTCCAGCTTCCTGCTAATACTGCCCTGAGAGGCAGCAGATATTTGCTCAAGTACCTGGGTCCCTGCCACCCACATGGGAGAACCCAGTTGAGTTCCTGGCTCTTGGCTTCAGCCTGGCCCAGACTTGGCTGTTGCACACATTTGGAGAATTAAGCAACAGACTGAAGACTAAGACTCTCCCTCTCCCTCTTCCCCTCCCCCTCCTCCTCCCCTTCCCTTACTCGGGTGGATGTGGCAAACGGGGAAGGGTTTTAGAGAGGGCTAACATAGATTTCTCCCTCGAGAAGTTTGACCCCTGCAGGTGAGACAGAGACTCAAATGACTGTCACACCAGAGAGTAACAGGAGATACATAGCACTGGGCCGCAGAGGAGGAAGAGAGCATTGTGTGGGGCACTGTGAGGTTGAAGGAGAGGGACTTAGAAGCCACAGGCATAGAGTGTGAGGCTTTCTTTGGGAAATCTCCCCCCAGGTTAGGCAGACCCTGGACTCTCCATGCCAACATCTGCATGGCAGGTCCTTCTGCACCCGGAGGTGTTGATTTATCTCAGAGCTCGTCTCATCCAAGGCAGAAGGACAGAGTCAGAGTCTTTTGGTTCCCATATATATAGAATCATGTCATCTGCAAATAGGGATAATTTGACTTCCTCCTTTTCAAGTTTATCCCTTTAATTTCTTTTTGTTTCCTAATTGCTCTGGCTCAGACTTCCAGGACTATATTGAATAGCAATGATGAGCATGGGCATCCTTGTCTGGTTCAGAATCTTAGTGGGAATGCTTCCAACTTTTCCCCATTCAATAAGATGCTGGCTGTGGGTTTGTGATAAATTGCCTTGATAGTGTTGAGGAATTTTCTTTCTATATCCAGTTTGCTTAAGGTTTTTATCATGAAAGGATGTTGTATTTTATCAAATGCTTTCTATTTATTGAGATGACCATATGATGCTTGTTCTTCAGTTTGTTAATGTGATATATCACACTTATTGATTTGTGATGTTGAACCATCCCTGCATACCTGGGATAAATCCCACTTGGTCCATATGAATGATCTTTCTGATGTATTGTTGGATTTGATTAATATTTTGTTGAGGATTTTTGCAACTATGTTCATCAGGGATGTTGGTCTACAGTTCTCTTTCTCTCTTGTGTCTGTTTCTGGTTTAGGAATTAAGGTGATGCTGGCTTCATAGAAAGAGTTTGGGAGATTCCCCCCCTATTGACTGTTTTGAACAGCTTGAGAATAATTGGAATTAGTTCTTTAAAAGTCTGACAGAATTCAGTAGTGAAGCCATATGGTCCTGGCCTTTCTTTGTTCAGAGGGTCTTTATTACTGAAGTCATAATTATTTTTTAAAATTTTTCTTTGTTTATTTATATGAAAGATAGAGCTAGAGATAGAGATAGAATAGAGACAGGCAGGCCAGCGCCGTGGCTCAACAGGCTAATCCTCCGCCTTGCGGCACCGGCACACCAGGTTCTAGTCCTGGTCGGGGTGCCGGATTCTGTCCCGGTTGCCCCTCTTCCAGGCCAGCCCTCTGCTGTGGGCCGGGAGTGCAGTGGAGGATGGCCCAAGTGCTTGGGCCCTGCACCCCATGGGAGACCAGGAAAAAGCACCTAGCACCTGGCTCCTGCCATCGGATGAGCACAGTGCGCTGGCCGCAGCGCGCCGACCGCGGCAGCCATTGGAGGGTGAACCAACGGCAAAGGAAGACCTTTCTCTCTGTGTCTCTCTCTCACTGTCCACTCTGCCTGTCAAAAAAAAAAAAAAAAAAAAGAATAGAGACAGGCAGAAATCTCCTGTCCACTCATTAACTCTCCAGATCCCCACAATACCCGGCTGGGAAGGCCAAAGCCAGTACCCTAGAATTCCATCTGAGTCTCCCATGTAGATGAGAGGGACCCAAGTATTTGGCCACCAGTGCCGCCTAAGGCAAAATTTCAGCAGGAAGCTGGATGAGCAGAGGAGCTGGACTGAAACCGACCACTCTAGTATGTGTTGTAGGGATCACACATGGCAGCATAATTGCTCTTTCAAATACTTGCCCCTGAAGTTGTTATTAACTGTGTTTTGTAAACAATATATAAAAAGAAAAAAATTATGGCACCAGAACACAGGTGCATTCTAGAACAATATAGTACAGAAAACAGTAAACATTGTTAATGTTTTACTCCTGCAAGAGCAACAACAAATAGGTATAATAGTAATGATTTTTCCATGCACCAGTTGCTTCCCACCCATGAATTTGTAGGATATGTTTTTTGACTCAGTGTTTCTGGAATCTTTATTCATTAAGAATAATGCCACTGTCCATCACTGTGAGGACATAGTAACCTCCGGGCTGATTAATTATTATGTCTCTTTATGTTATTCCATCCACAGCACGTCTTGCTTTTTGACTGACAGCCCAGCCATTCAGACTAACTGGCATCAGCACCACAAGAGAGCTGCCGGCTCCTCAGCACCCGGGTCAGCCTACCAGAGAGTCTGGGAAATGTTTGCTCACCAGCCCAGGGCAGAAAGGGATGCATTCCTGCAGGATACTTTTCCCCAAGGCTTCCTGTGGGGCGTCTCCACAGGAGCCTTTAACGTGGAAGGAGGCTGGGCTGAGGGCGGAAGAGGACCCAGTGTCTGGGATCAATTTGGGCATCTAAGAGCTGCCCAGGGCCAGGCGACACCGGAGGTGGCCAGTGACAGCTACTACAAGTGGGCCTCTGACGTGGCCCTGCTTCGCGGCCTCAGGGCTCAGGTGTACAAGTTCTCCATCTCCTGGTCCCGGATCTTCCCCATGGGGCGCGGGAGCAGCCCTAGCCCCCAGGGCGTCGCCTACTATAACAAGCTGATCGACAGCCTGCTGGACTCCCACATTGAGCCCATGGCCACACTTTTCCACTGGGACCTGCCTCAGGCCCTGCAGGATGAGGGAGGGTGGCAGAATGAGAGCGTGGTGGATGCCTTTGTGGACTACGCAGCCTTCTGCTTCTCTGCGTTCGGGAGCCGTGTGAAGCTGTGGGTGACCTTCCACGAGCCATGGGTGATGAGCTACGCGGGTTATGGCACCGGCCAACACGCACCAGGCATCTCAGACCCAGGGGTCGCCTCATTTCAGGTATTCCCATCTCTGCATCTCCTACTGATCCAAGCAGAAGGGGTATTTGACTGGAAGAAAGCCATATTATCTGTCTCCTTCCCATCAGCAAATACTTACTTTTTGATCTTTAAATCAATCGTAGGAAAATAAGGAATCATAAACTGTTGGTCATGTTATTTTGTCCTGACACCATGCTTGCATTTGAAAAACAGCTCTTACATCCTCAGAATGGCATGGAAGGATGAGAGAGTTGGGGCTCAGAGAGGATACACAATGTGATCGTAACATCACTAGCAGGTTGCCAGATTGAAGCCATGCTTTGAGCCTGAGACTCCTTCACCCTGAAGAGAGATTCCCATGTCAGCTAGGACTCTGAGTGGCAAATGTCAAACAACAAAACGGTCCTAACTGGCTTCAGTAAGGGGGAAATTTATTTATTTTTTTAAAGATTTTATTTATTCATTTGAGAGGTAGAATTACAGGCAATAAGAGGGAGAGACAGAGAGAAAGGTCTTCCTTCTGTTCATTCACACCCCGATGGGCTCAATGGCCGGAGCTGCGCTGATCTGAAGCCAGGAGCCAGGTGCTTCTTCCTGGTCTCCCATGTGGGTGTAGGGGTCCAAGCACTTGGGCCATCTTCCACTGCTTTCCCAGGCCATATCAAGGAGCTCGATTGGAAGAGGAGAAGCCTGGACTAGAACCGGAACCCATATGGGATGCTGGTGCCACAGGAGGAAGATTAACCTACTGAGCCACTGGCGCTGGCCCCAAGAAGAAATTTATTATTTAAATAAACTGAAAAGTCTTGGTTTTAGCTTGGTTGGGGTGGTGCTTGATCAGAGCAGACCCAATGCCACTAGGACCCAAAAAGTGTTGGGCTCACCTCTCTTGTTCCCCTCATTGACAGTGGCCTTGCTTTTATAGTTCAAGAGCAACAGGAAGGAAATCGTGTCTCTTTCTGGAACTCGCAGCATGCATGTCCCTTTTTCTCTTATCTCTGGATAGGCCACATTCCCATGCCTGAGCCCATCACTGGGTCTTGGTGAGGAACTATGGTGATTGGTTTATGTGAATATCCAGTGTTCTGTCCCTCAACTCCCTGGCTGAGAGGCGGGGCAGGGACCAGAGGAGAGAAGTTGGTTTCCAGAGGGTCGTCAGGACCTTGCTTGAACAAGAAGGGAATGTCATTTTGAGGACAAAATTTAAAATGACTTCATCTGGGACTGCCATCCTTTCCCTTTTTCTTCAGAGTCCCTAGAAATCCATCAGCTTTTTCTTTTAACATCTGTCAAGTTAGACACATCACTGTAGTTCCCTGTCACATTTAGAGTTCTGCTATAAAATTTGAGTATTTCCTGTGTTCCATGCTAGGTGTTAAGAAGAGAAACTCAGCTATGCCCTTGACATGTTGTAACCTTTTAGAAGAGATGATACTAACACAAGTAATTCAGTTAGAGAACAACTCAAAATCACCATAGTTAGAGTGAGCTGGAACACCATGAAAAATTGATTCAATGAAATGCCAAACGATTAGTTCTTAAGTCAAAGCTTCTTTTCTTTTAAATTTAAATTTTACTTATTTACTTATTATTTTAAATTTACTTTTTGCTTTTATTAGAAACACACACACACACACACACACACACACACACAGATCTCCCATCCATACTTTATTCCCTATATGTACACAACAGCCAAGTCTGAAAAGGTCAAACCCAGGTGCCTAGAACTCCATCTGGGTCTCCCGCATGAGTGGCTGCAAACCAAGTACTTGAGCACTGTCTGCTGCCTCCCAGGATGCACATCAGCAGGGAGATGGAATGGAGAGCAGAGCAGGACTGGAACCCAGGCACTCTGATAGGGGATGCAGGCGCCTAAGAGGCAGCTTAACCCTGCCCTGAATGTCTGCCATGAGCTTCCAGTCTGCTCTGTTCAGCAGATGAACACTTATATACATAAATGGTTCTTCTGCAATGGACAGTTTGAACTTTTCTTTTTGTGTCCTTTTGTGGAACTCATCGCAATCTTTCTGCTTAGGCTTTTTTTCTTATCCTTTGAACTATGGCTCCTGAAATATTTTTACAGAAATTTAATGAAAACGTTCCCTTCATGTTTCTCTTTCACTTCCTGTTTTATTTTCCAAAAAAAGTTGATGATGTACCAAATAAATGAAGATGTTTCCAAAAAGTTCATGGAGAAATGGAGTTGAAAACTAAGTTTATTTGGTGCCTAAAATTTTAAAACAATGTACTTTTTTTTGTATCAAATGGCTTTTCTGTGAACTTTTTGGGGACCCTTCACATTGATTAAAATGTTTTGATACCATTCACTGTCTTAACTCAGGTTGCTATATTGCCATAGACTAGTGAGAACAGATGCTAATTTTTTATTACTTTATTTTTTTAAGATTTATTTAATTTGAAAGTCAGAGTTACGCACAGAGAGGAGAGGTAGAAAGAGAGACAGACAGACAGAGACAGGTCTTCCATCAGCTGGTTTACTTCCTAATTGGCCTCAACAGCTGGAGCTGCACTGATCTGAAGCTAAGAGCCAGGAGCTTCTTCTGGGTCTCCTATGCGAGTCCAGGGGCCCAAGGACTCGAGCCAACTTCTACTGCTTTCCCAGGCCATAGCAGATTGCTGAGTTGGAGATGAAGTAGCCTGGACTTGAGCTGGTGCCCATATGGGATGCCAGCACTGCAGACGGGGGCTTTACCCACTATGCTGCAGCGCCAGCCCCAACAGATGTCTATTTCTCACAGTCCTGAAGTCTGACAATCTCAAGACCAAGATGTCAGCATGGTCAGGCTGTGGTGAGGGCTGTTTTCCTGGTCTGCAGAGAGCCATCACTTGTTGTGTCCTCATATGCTAGGGTAGGAGGAGGGGAGAAAGAGAGACAAACAACGTTCTGGTTGCCCTTCATGTAATGGCCTTGATCCCATTGTGAGGGAAACAGCCTCATGAACTCATCAACAGGGAATAACTTCCAAAAGACTCCATCTCCAAATACCACCGCATTGAAGCTTAGGGCTTTGTAATGAATTTTGAGGGAGGAAATTCAAAAGCAAGTATTTATGGGAAAATTTTAAAGAAATAGTTTCTCTCATTCTCCCAAAGTTTCTTTCCTGTCTTGAATTCTTTGTGTTTATGGCACTATCACAGTGCCCCTCATTTAGTGCTCATTGCTTACTTGACTTTGTAACATGACTATTTCAGATGATTGTCTAGTATTCCACTGAGGCCCCATTCTGACACTGACCAGGAAGAGGGGAAGCATTCCTGACTTTGGGAAAGGTGTGCATTTTGCCCTTGAGTTTAGAACCTGATTAAGAACTTAGATTTGGGGCATGAGAAGCAGCATAGAGTTTCCGTTTGTAGGGTATGTTTTGATATGAAATTCTTCAAAATCCAGTGTCATCATCTTCAGATGTTAAAAAGGAAAAAGGAAAGGGAGCTAAAATCTAGGTCTTGCTCCTGTCCTACAGGTTTCAGCTTGATACGGTCTGCACTGTAATCATGTAAGCCTCCCCGTGAGATCGCTAGTCACCTGCTGCTTGGAGCAAGGAAGCTGACATTGAGAGATCCGGTTTTCTGAGTTGATAAAGCCAGTTAGTGGCAAAGTCAGGCTTTAAATGTAGGCTTGTTGTATTCTGGACAGACCTCTTTCACCCACATTTGCCCATAATCCTCCGCCAAGAAAAGCTGTTGACTTTTAAGACCATGAGTTAAATCCATGAAGAGATTCCTGGTTGTGATTTTTCTTCCCAAATTTCATTCAGGAGAAAGGAGAATAGGTGAGTTAGAAATAGTGGCCCTCTCTCTTGTGTGTTACTTAAAACAACACGGCCCATTAACTAACTGGTCAATAAGCCTTATTAAGGACAGAGGCAGAATAGCATTGTGGGTGACTATAGCAGACCTGGAATTGGACTGCTTGGATTTTGTGTTCTCATTTTCTTTGTACTGTGAATCTCGTAGAGTTTTTACACATATGTGGGTTGTGTTTTCCTCATCTGTAAAATGCTAATAATAAGTGTACATCCCACATGAGCTGGCTGTGAGGATTGCATGAAAGAATTCACTGAGCAGTAGGTGCTGAATATGTTAGTGGTTTTTAATGTGGTTGTTGATGCTGTTGTTGCCTTGGTGACTTCTGGACTCTGTTGATGATGTGGGAGTTGTATTGCTGCCATTGTTGTCAACAGTGTTGTTGATTAATTGACATTATTGATACTTTTAATATTGCTGACATTGCTATTGACTAGTTGATGTTGATAGTGTTGTTGATGTTAACTTGTTGACATCAGTATTAAGCTCTTATGAGGTTGATGTACTGATAATTATTATCATCTGTCTCGCTTGTCATGTAGTTTTCTGATTGACCTTATTATTGACTTGTTGATATCATTGACTGGTTGATTACTTGATATTGTTATTAGTGTTGATGCTGTTGATACTGACTTTGTCAGCGTTATATTTACTGGCTTGTGGATATTGTTGACATTGGTGTTCGCTTGATAACCTTGTCGTTGTTAACTTATTATTGGCTTTTTAGTATTGCTGTTGTCTTTGCTGTTGTTACTAAGCACTGTTTTCCTTCGTTCTTCCCCACAAGGTGGCTCACTTGGTCCTCAAGGCCCACGCCAGGACTTGGCACCACTACAACAGCCACCATCGCCCACAGCAGCAGGGCCGTGTGGGCATTGTGCTGAACTCAGACTGGGCAGAACCCCTGTCTCCAGAGCGACCTGAGGACCTTGCAGCCTCTGAGCGCTTCTTGCACTTCATGCTGGGCTGGTTTGCACACCCCATCTTTGTGGATGGGGACTACCCGGCCACCATGAAGGCTCAGATCCAGCAAATGAGTGAACAGTGCCCTAGTCCTGTCGCACAGCTCCCGGAGTTCACCGACACAGAGAAGCAGCTCTTAAAAGGCTCTGCTGATTTTCTGGGTTTGTCTCATTACACGTCGCGCCTCATCAGCAAGGCCCCAGAAGACAGCTGCATCCCCAGCTATGATACCATCGGAGGCTTCTCCCAACACATGGACCCTGCATGGCCCCAGACTTCGTCTCCTTGGATTCGTGTGGTGCCCTGGGGTATAAGGAGACTGTTGCAGTTTGTATCCTTGGAATACACAAAAGGAAAAGTTCCAATCTACCTGGCTGGGAATGGCATGCCCATAGGGGAGAGTGAAAATCTCCTCAATGATTCCTTGAGAATAGACTACTTCAATCAGTACATCAATGAGGTGCTCAAGGGTAAGAACAGTGCATCTGCTGGTGATTGGAAGGTGGGTGGTACTTCTCCTCCAAGTCTTCAGAGATTTGTTTAGTGGGAAATGAAGACAAAAAGACAATATTAGCATTAACAGTGGGGAGCCCCTTGCCTGATCCTCCTAAAAATTTTCTTTCCCAAAGGCTCTTGTCCTAGATTCCCTTTTTTTATTCTTTAGAATGCCTTCTTTCTACTTCTGCTCATCTGAGTGCTATCCAGCCATCAAGCTTCATCATTGTTCAGTTCATTGTTTAGCAAATCTTTATTGAATGCCTATTATGTTCTAGTCATTGGACAAGAGTATGGGGTACAATATTAAACCATCCTACTTCACATAGAGAACTCAGTCTGCAGGACACAAAGAATTGAAATATAGTGACATGGGCATTACAGTATGACACAAGATTACTTAGCATGGGACTGTAACCCGATAAATATCACCTCGTTGCTCTAGCCACACTGATCTCCATCTGTTTTAACAAGATATAACGTCTACAGCCCATGTCCTTCAATTTAATCCATTGGATCCATACCTACAATCCCATTCTAACATAACATACTATTTCTATGCCTTTTTATTCCACTATAATGGCAACTAAGTTTCACCTCACAGGTCAGTCTTAAGCAGTCAGTCGTGAGAGCAGTAAGTGCAGCCATCTGCCTAGAAGGCTGTGTTGAGGTTTCAAGACCTTGTCTAAATTCAGAGAATATACTTGGTTAGAAATACCTGCCTGTCTTGGGCCATGTGATAAGAAATGGAGACCCACCTGCCACTGTTTCTGAGGTCAGACACCCTCTCCATCCTCCACTTGTACTCCTCTCAGCTTCAGTTACAATTCTGTAATCTTCATAATATTGGAATTCCTTTAAGACATTATCTCTAGTGATCCTCAAAACAGCTTTGTGCAGCAAATAAAGGGCACATGTCATCCTCATGGGACAACTTTGAAATGAATGCTTTGAGTTTGATTGACACACCCACACACATCATGGAGGGGGCCCAGAGGCCTTTCTGTTTCCAGGCTTTGTTCTTTACCCACAAAGATGATGCTTTTATTCATCTTTGTATCCCCAGAGCCTAGTACAGTCCTGGGGTAAAGTAGGTGCTTGCTATCTTATTTACTGAATGAATGAGCAACTTTACCTCTCTCTTATGCAGCCAATATGTTTGTTGGGAGGTTTTATAGTTTGATAAAATCAAAGCTTAATGCTTTCCTTACTCCAGGCTGGCATCCACAGCCTTGCCTATTACTTTGGCTTTGGTTCTTGGTTGATTCACTAGGCTAGTGTGTAGCAAATAAGAGGTGAACAAAATATATTAGTTTCTTGAGGCTTCTGTAACAAATTACCACAGACTTGGAGATTCAGAATAACCAAAATGTATTCTTCCACATTTATAAAAGCTAGATATCTAAAATCATGGTGTTGGTAGAGCCGCTTTCCCGCCAAAAGCTCAGAGATCATGTTCCTTGCTTTTTCTAAATTCTTGTGGCTTCAGACATTTATTTTTTGTAAGATTTATTTATTTATTAGAAAGAGAAAAATGAAGAGACAGAGATCTCCCATCTACTGGTTTACTTCCCAAATACAGTAAGGGCTGGGACAGTCAGGCTGAAACCAGGAACCTGAACTCCATCCAGGTCTCCCACATGGGTGACAGGGGTTCAAGTACTTTTGCCATCTTCTGCTTATTTCCCAGATGTATTAGCAAAGAATTGCATCACAATTTGAGCAGTCAGGACTTGACTCAGTTTTCATGTAGGATGCTGGTGTCATAGGCAGCACCTTAACCAATTACGCCATAAAGCTGGTGCGTCCAGACATTTCTTGACTTATTCTGCATCTCTCATTCTCTGTCTCCAATTTCCCATGGCCTTTTCAACTTAGAAAGACACTTGTTACTAGATTTAGGGCTTTCCTGGGAAATCTAGGAAGATCTTACATCACTAACTCAGTTACCTCTGCAAAATCCTTGCTCCCTAGTCAGGTTATATTCACAAGTCTATTGGTTTAGGACTTAGACATATCTTTCAGAGCTAGGTGGTCACCATTTAGCCTACTGCACCAAGGAATAGGCTTTTATTAGGATTTATTTTGCTTTTCATATGTAATGTGTGATTGTTTTATGTCAGCATTACCGAATCTCAAAAATGAAAAGCAAAAGCACATTTTTAAAAAAATTAAGTGATTTATGTATTCTGTATTAAACCAGGGTACCAAGGAGGGGGCACATTCTCCCTAGTACTATATTTATGATAAGATTTCTCTTTTGATGAGTTATAGAGCCCTAGAAGTAAATTATATTTTATGGGAGTCTTGTGTGTTTCTTTTATTCTGAGAAGGCAAAGGGTAAGATTTGGGGGCAATCCAAGTCACTTCAAAGCTTTCATGTGAAAAGGAAAACTTTGAGAAAGCAACAAAGTAATGGAGATTTGCTCTTCTCAGCTATCAAGGAGGACTCAGTGGATGTTCGTTCTTACATTGCTCGTTCCCTCATGGATGGCTTTGAAGGCCCCGCCGGCTACAGCCAGAGATTCGGGCTATACCATGTCAATTTCAACGACAGCAGCAAGCCCAGAACTCCCAGGAAATCTGCCTTCCTTCTCACCAGCATCATTGAAAAGAATGGTTTCCTCACCAAGGCAGTAAAACCACCACTGCCACCTAATTCAGCACACTTGCCTTCCAAAACCAGAGCCTCGTCCCTCCCATCAGAGGTGCCCTCCAAGGCTAAAGTGGTTTGGGAGAAGTTCTCCCACCAGACCAAGTTTGAAAGAGACTTGTTCTACCACGGTACCTTCCGGGATGACTTCCTGTGGGGTGTGTCCTCTTCAGCGTATCAGATTGAAGGAGCTTGGGATGCTGATGGCAAAGGGCCCAGCATTTGGGATAACTTTACTCACACCCCAGGGAACGGTGTGACGGACAGTTCCACAGGAGACATCGCCTGCGACAGCTACCACCAACTGGATGCTGATCTGAATGTGCTTCGAGCTTTGAAGGTGAAAGCCTATCAGTTCTCTCTCTCCTGGTCTCGCATTTTCCCAACCGGGACAAACAGTTCTATCAATAGTCATGGTGTTGATTATTACAACAGGCTGATCGATGGCTTGCTGGCAAGCAATATCTTTCCCATGGTGACACTGTTTCACTGGGACCTGCCCCAGGCCCTCCAGGATATAGGAGGCTGGGAGAATCCTTCCTTGATTGATCTGTTTGACAGCTATGCAGACTATTGTTTCCGGACGTTTGGGGACAGAGTCAAGTTCTGGATCACCTTTAATGAGCCCACGTACTATTCATGGTGGAGTTACGGCTCAGGGACCTTTCCCCCAAATGTGAATGACCCAGGCTGGGCACCTTATAGGATCAGCCATGCCCTCATCAAAGCTCATGCCCGTGTCTACCACACGTATGATGAGAAATACAGGCAGAATCAGAACGGGGTCATCTCATTGAGTCTTGTTGCAGAATGGGCAGAACCCAAGTCACCGGATGTCCTAAGAGACGTGGAAGCAGCTGACAGAAAGATGCAGTTCACCCTGGGCTGGTACGCCCACCCCATTTTTAAAACTGGAGACTATCCCGATGCCATGAAGTGGAAAGTGGGCAACAGGAGTGAACTCCAGCACTTAGCCACGTCCCGCCTGCCAAGCTTCACTGAGGAAGAGAAGAGCTACATTAGGGGTACGGCTGACGTCTTCTGCCTCAACTCCTACGCCTCCAAAATTGTACAGCATAAGACACCTGCGCTCAACCCACCCTCCTACGAAGATGACCAGGAATTAGCTGAGGAGGAGGACACATCATGGCCTACCACGGCAATGAACAGAGCTGCGTCCTTTGGAATACGGAGACTCCTGAATTGGATCAAGGAAGAATATGGAGACATCCCCATTTACATCACAGAAAACGGGGTAGGCCTGACGAATCCAGAACTGGAGGATATTGATAGGATATTTTACTACAAAACCTACATCAATGAAGCTTTGAAAGGTATGTGAGATCTTGATCTTCCTTACAAAATCTTCCAGCATTCCATATGTCATGTGTTTGAAATGGTCTGGCAGGGTGATTTACAAACCATTGACCATTCTCTATCTCATGTCCTAATTGTGTAACTCTTTACTTGGCTTGTGGGTTTGCCTATTTGGGAAGCTTTCAAAAAGGTCTGGTTGTCTTGACAGAGAGTGCATAAGTGTATAACACAGAAACCCACAAGACTTTTTCTGAATCTGCTCATCTCTTCTTTCATTTTTAACTTATTTGTTTGAAAGTCGGAGTTAAACAGAGAGAAGGAAAGAGGGAATGGCATCTTCCATCTGCTAGTTCATTCCCCAAATGGCTGCAACAGCTGATTCTAAGCCAGACCAAAGCCCGGAGCCAGGAGCTTCTTATGGGTCTTCCACATGGTAGCAGGGCCCCAGACAGTTGGACCATCTTCCGCTGCTTTTCCCAGGCCATTAGGAGGGAGCTGGATTAGAAGTGGAGCAGACAGGACTCTAACAGGTACCCATATGGTTAGCCAGCATTGCAGGCAGTCACTTTACCCACTATGCCACAACGCCAGCCCCACTCACTTGTTCTTGAGATACTACCTTGTGATATGTTCTAGTCTATTGCTGGGGATAAAATATAAACTTCTACCCTCATAGAACTCATATTCTAGTGGTTTCCACTGACCCTGGAACAAGACACTCTCTTCTAATTCACAGTTCTGTTCTTAAGATCACGAGCAGACTGAGGTCCTTGAATTTGAGACATATCTCTACCTTACAGAAATACTTGATTTTGTGAAGATTAATACTTGCTGTGGGCTTGTCAGAGATGGCAAAAAGTAAGATCAAAAAGATGATCTGTTCCTCTCAGAGCATAGGCTCCTTTGTGTACAAGTTGAAAGTTTAGAACCATTGTTTGAGTGAAGGAGCCAGTCTTGCCTGGGCTTCTTGGGGTTCTTGCCTCCTGGGTTAAAACTCTGCTCTGCTCCCCTTGGAATGTTCCCAGCCTACAGGCTCGATGGTGTCAACCTTCGAGGATATTCTGCCTGGTCTCTGATGGACAACTTTGAGTGGCTTCGAGGCTACACAGTCAAGTTTGGACTATATCATGTTGACTTTGAGGATACAAACAGGCCTCGCACAGCAAGAATCTCAGCCAGTTACTACACAGAACTCATTACCAACAATGGCATGCCACTGCCCAGTGAGGATGAGTTTGTGTATGGACAGTTTCCTGAGGGCTTCATCTGGAGTGCGGCTACTGCTGCGTATCAGGTGAGGAGTTCAGGGAGATGCACACCATATACTGTACAGCTGCCATGTACCAGAGCTGGCTTGCTGCTGCAGAAGAGAACAGATTCCAGTCACTCTTGGAAGTTGTTGAAGGGAGTGCCTGTGTTGTGAGGCTCTGGGGATTCCTCTTCCTGGACAACCTGGCTTCTTCACAACCTCAAATTTGATCCAGTCAGCACAGTTAGGTGGACTGTGCTGAGCTGGGCCCTACAGGGCCAGGTGAAACAGGTGAAGCCTGGGCAGAAATACAAGGGCAAAGATATGCAAGTATTAACAATCTGCACTGGAAATCTTGATTTCATTCCTGGTCTCTTCCAAGTAGGAAGCTTAATCAAATTGACTCTAAATGTGATACTAGAAGTTTTCTGATGCTCTACAGCATCAGATTGTTACATTATTTATGTCAAATTAGCTTACTAATACAGAAAATATGAGGATTTTATTTTTTGCTACAAAAATGAAATAAAAGCAAAGAATGATTTGCATGTCAAGGAGCAGGGGGCCCTCTCTCCATCTCTCACCTCTTTTATCTTTGTTGATGCAGGAGTGGGCTGTGTATGCTCCCTCTGGAACCAAGGCAGGGCTGGTGGTGTGAGCTGAACTAAGTGTCTCAGCCCATGGGTTTTTCCCAGTGATCATGTGATACCTACTGACACAAAACCACAGTACCAGACTATTGAAAGTCTCAGACCAGTATGCACATATTTATTAATTGAAATCGCTTATCAGTAAAACATAAATACTATTCATGTACTGTATTTTATGGACTCCAGGAAATTCTAGCACTTAAGTGAAAGGTTCATTTAAGACAAATACAAAGATGTCAGAGATGGGATTCTGTTGTATACAAAAAACAAAATCCTCTGGGGCCGGCACTTTGGCTTAACATGTAAGGCCACAGCCTGCAGAGCCAGCATCCCATATGGATGCTGGTTCAAGTCCCGGTTGCTCCTCTTTCCATCCAGCTTTCTGCTATGGTGTGAGAAAGCAGTAGAAGATGACCAAAGTGCTTGGGCCCCTGCACCTACACGGGAGACCTGGAGGAAGCTCCTGGCTTCGGATTGGCTCATCTCTGGCCATTGAGGCCATTTAGGGAATGAACCAGTGATGGAAGATTCTCTTTCTCTCTCTCTCCCTCTCTCTCTCTGCCTCTGCCTCTGCCTCTCTGTAACTCTGACAGGAACTCTAGGTTTCCCACATGGGTTGCAGGGGCCCAAATACTTGGTCGATACTCTTCTGCCTTCTCAGGTACATTAGCAGGGAGCTGGATTTGGAGTGGAGTAGGCAGTACTCAGATCAGCAGCCAAATACAGGATGCCAGGATCACAAGAGTTTGCTTGGCCCACTGCACACAACACTAGGCACACTGCTAGATTCTGAAACTGTCCATACAAAGAGAGGAGATTGTCTAAAAAATATTTTAGCCAACGCACATCATGAATTTTTAAGTTGCTGACATGAGCACCTATTTCTATTTATCTTGACAATCAACAAGTACAATTTTATTGTGACATTGAGTGTTCTGAGTAACAGTGTGGTGCATGAATTGAGAATGAATGAGAAGTGTTTGTAGTGTGGGTTTCTTGACTAGAGTACCAGATGACCCCTTGAGATTATGTGTGGTTTTTTTTTCTTGACAGGCAAAGTTAGAGAGAGAGAGAGACAGAGAGACAGAGAGAAAGGTCTTCCTTCCATTGGTTCACCCCCTAAATGGCTGCTGTGGCCAGCATGCTGCGCTGAAGCCAGGAGCCAGGTGCTTCCTCCTGGTCTCCCATGTGGGTGCAGGGCCCAAGCACTTGGGCCATCCTCCACTGCCTTCCTGGGCCACAGCAGAGAGCTGGACTGAAAGAGGAGTAACCGGGACAGAATCCAGCGCTCCAGCCTGGACTAGAACCCAGGGTACCGGCGCTGCAGTTGGAGGATTAGCCTAGTGAGCTGCGGCGCCAGCTGAGATTATGTGTTTTTTTTTTTTAAATATCCATTTGCTAATCTTTTCAGACAGAGAAAAGCAGCAAAAATAATTCTTGAGACTCCCATATACCCTTATCTCAGACTCTTCAAATGTTTACATTTTGCCATATTTGCCTTATTCTTTGTATGTATATGAACACACACACATACATACACACACACACACAGGATTCTCAAACTCATGGAAAATGAATACTATGAACAACTGTGCCTGAATGTAAGAGATTTTTGATACCAAAATAAATTTATTTTTTAATTCCATTTTCCATAAACTTTTTGAAGTACTCTCATATGTATGCAGACATTATTGAAACATTATTTATCACTTTAATACAAATTGTCTACCAGGGTTCTCTACCATAAAATTAACTAGTAACTATTTTTATTTGAATGCTATAGTCCTTTTATATTTTTAATTTCATTTTATATTGCGAAACAGAAATATTCTACATCCTAGTTCACTCACCAAATGCCTGCAAAAGGTAGGATTGGCCAGAACAAAGGCAGGTGCCCAGAACTCCATCCAGATCTCCCATGTGGATGGCAGGGACTCAAGTACTTGAGCCTCCATTTGCTCCCTCAGGGTGCATGTTGTCAGGAAGCTGAAATGGAACCTGGGTGCCAGGACTTGAACAAGCACACTGATATGGGATGCCAGCATTGCAAGAGGCTACTTAATCTGCTGTATCATAACACCAACCTCCAAATCAGCCATTTCTATACTGAGTTCTGGATCCTTTTAGTTGTGAATAGCATTTAGAAGCCATATCCTGAATACAAAGAGTGCTTACTGCATTTGTGGTGTCATTACTTTTACTCAAGGCTAGGAAATGCATGCATGTACAAAGACACACAAACACACATATATATTTCCACACCCACCTGTATCTCTATGAATATTAAAAACCACAAATGAACACTGACACTTTCTGTTCCAGTCCAAGTAATAAGGTTAAAGCTAGTCTTCCTGTTTTCCACATTTGCATCTCCTGTCTCCAATTCTGAGAAATACTTCTGCTAGTGTCCTCACTATGGTCATTTATTTGCTCAGTCCCCTGGTATTTGAGTATGCTGGGGGTGTTCAGGGACTTTTTATTCAGTCTTTTACTGAGCACCCACTGTGTACCAGACAGTTGAATGCATCACTGGGACAGCAGGATGAAAGGCAAAACCTAGACACTCACAACAGCAAATGGTGATGTAATGTAGGTGCAGGTGTACAGAAAGCTAGGGGAGTTCAGAAACCAGAGGGGTGGCGAGAGAAGGCTCCTGAGGAGGTGAGGCTGGGAAACATCCTGTCTTGGCAGTCACTTATAGACAGAAAGGAATCTCTTGAGAGTTTGACCAAATGACTGAATTTAGCCATGTCTTCCTTGTCATTGTGAGATTGAAGGTGCATGGCGAGCAGATGGCAAAGGTCTTAGTATCTGGGACACATTTACTCACACACCACTGAAGATTGAAAATGATGACATCGCAGATGTGGCCTGTGACAGTTACCACAAGATCTCTGAGGACGTGGTCGCCCTGCAGAACCTCGCCGTAACCCACTACCGCTTTTCCATCTCCTGGTCTCGCATCCTCCCTGATGGAACCACCAACTACGTCAACGAAGCAGGCCTGAACTACTACGTGCGGCTGATTGACGCGCTTCTGGCCGCCAACATCAAGCCCCAGGTGAGGGAGGGCCCTGGCCTGGCCCCAGTGAAGTCCACAAGCAGAGGCTGTGGGACTGAGGAGCACATTCACGTTGAAAGTGAAGTGCTGACCTGCACCGTGGCTCACTTGGCTAATCCGCTGCCTGCGGTGCTGGCACCCCAGGTTCTAGTCTCAGTTGGGGTGCCGGGTACTAGTCTCAGTTGCTCCTCTTCCAGTCCAGCTCTCTGCTGTGGCCAGGGAGGGCAGTGGAGGATGGCCCAAGTGCTTGGGTCCCTGCACCCGCATGGGAGACCAGGAGGAAGCACCTGGCTGCTGGCTTCAGGTCGGCGCAGCACTGGCCATAGCGGCCATTGGGGGAGTGAACCAACGGAAGAAAGACCTTTTCCTCTGTCTCTCTCTCACTGTCTATAACTCTCTCTCTGTCTCTCTCTCTCTCTCTCTCTCTCTCTCTCTCTCTCTCACTAACTCTGCCTGACAAAAAATAAAAATTAAAAAAAAGGGAAGTGCTATTTTCAAACTTAATTCTTGAATTGCCACTAAATTCACATGGTGCAGAATTTTACAAACATCCAAGACTTTTGTTCTCCACCCTGACCAGTTCCCCTCCTTAAAAGTAACTTACCCTGCCTCTTCCTGCTACTCAAAAAAAGTCTGAGCTTTTGTCTCATAATTCATTCTCAATTTTAGCAGATGTTTGTGCTTCCCGTAGAAGGCACAATGAATAGAACTGTGGATCTGGCTTTTTTTCACAGGTGACCCTGTACCACTGGGACCTGCCTCAGGCACTCCAGGATGTTGGAGGCTGGGAGAATGAGACCATTGTGCAGAGGTTCAAGGAGTATGCAGATGTGCTGTTCCAGAGGCTGGGAGACAAGGTGAAGTTTTGGATCACGCTGAATGAACCCTTTGTCGTTGTCAACCATGGCTACGGCAATGGGGTATATGCCCCAGGTAAGAGTTTTAGGGCTGACTTGTCACCTCTTAGCATCTTGAAGAAATACATCTAGGTGGCGTGGGAGGAGGTAGCCAAGAAAGCCCCTTGACAGAGCCTCCAAACCCTGCCTCTTGCTCAAGGCTTTGGATGTTCCACTGCGACACATCTGCTAAGCATGAGTTTCACATCTCAGATCCTCAGGAGGACTTCATTCTTTGCTTTGTGACTCTGACCTGCTCAGGTGGGAAGCTCTGTGAGCTCAGGGACGTGGATGAATCCGTGTAGGAAAGGAAAATTCATGCTGGAAAGGACAGTTTGTCAGGCTGTACAGGTCCATAGCCTGTGTTCGTAACCCCCAAATCCCAAAGGTAACAGTACTTGACTTGGCTGACCTGAGCACACTGAATGGCCATGAAGCCTGAATTGAACCAGCATGAGGCCGTGCAGGGCCTGTCTCCCGTGTGGCGTGGATGAAGCTATTGCACTAAGGCCTGCTGCAGAGATAAGCGTGGGCTTCACTCTGGAGAGTTGTGTGGTCCCTGTTGGGATGATGCCTACCACCCTACCATGAGCTAGGATTTCGATTCCACTCTTCCTAATGCCAAAACCTGTACTCTTTCTCTGACACACAGGATCCCTCTGAGGCAGGGAACTGTAACACTTGGTCTATGCACTGTCTGTTGACATCCATGTGTGTGTTTTCAGGGATCTCCTTGAGGCCTGACACTGCTCCCTATATTGCTGGCCACAATTTAATAAAGGCTCACGCTGAAGCCTGGCATCTGTACAATGACGTGTACCGGGCCAGCCAAGGAGGTGTGATTTCCATCACCATCAACAGTGACTGGGCTGAGCCCAGGGACCCCTCCAACCAAGAGGACGTGGAAGCAGCCATGAGATATGTTCAGGTCTGTTTTTCCTTTGGGTACTGTTCTTTTTTTTGACTTTCATTTAATAAATATAAATTACCAAAGTACAACTTTAGGATTATAGCACCCTTTTCCCCCAATAATCTCCCTCCCACTCAACCATCCTATCTCCCACTCCTTCTCCCATCCCATTCACATCAAAATTCATTTTCAAGTATCTTTATACACAGAAGAAGATCAATTTTGTATATACTAAGTAAAGATTTCAACAGGTTGCACCCACACAGAAACACAAAGTATAAAGTACTGTTTGAGTACTAGTTATACTGTTAATTCACATAGTACAACACATGAAGGACAGAGATCCTACATGGGGAGTAAGTACACACTGACTCCTGTGGTTGATTTAACAATTGACACTCTTATTTAAGACGTCAGTAATCACCCAAGGCTCTTGTCATGAGCTGCCAAGGCTATGGAAGCCTCTTGAGTTCGCCGATTCCCATCTTATTTAGATAAGGCCATAGTCAAAGTGGAAGTTCTCTCCTCCCTTCAGAGAAAGGTACCTCCTTCTTTGATGGCCTGTTCTTTCAACTGGGATCTCACTCACAGAGATCTTTCATTTAGGTCACTTTTTTTTTTCTGCCACAGTATCTTGGCTTTCCATATCTGCTAAATTCTCATGGGTTTTTAGCTGGATCCGAATGCCTTAAAGGCTGAATCTGAGGCCAGAGTGCTGTTTAGGACATCTGTCATTCTATGTGTCTGCTGTGTATCCTGCTTCCCATGTTGGATCGTTCTCTCCTTTTTTATTCTAGTATTATTTCAGTATTAGCAGACACTAGTCTTGTTTATGTGATCCCTTTGACTCTTATTCCTATCATTATGATCAATTATGAACTGAAACTGATCACTTGGACTAGTGAGATGGCATTGGTACATGCCATCTTGATGGGATTGAATTGGAATCCCCGGCACGTTTCTAACTCTACCATTTGGGGTAAGTCAGATTGAGCATGTCCCAAATTGTATATCTCCTCCCTCTCTTATTCCCATTCTTATATTTAACGGGGATCACTTTTCAGTTAAATTTAAACACCTAAGAATAATTGTATGTTAACTAAAGAGTTCAACCAATGGTATTAAGTAGAACAAGAAAATACTAAAAGGAATAAAGTAGTAAGTTGTTCCTCGAAAGTCAGGACAAGGGCTGATCAAGTCACTGTTTCTTATGTGTCCATTTCACTTCAACAGGTTTCCTTTTAGGTGCTCAGTTAGTTGTCACCAATCAGGGAGAACATGTGATATTTGTCCCTTTGGGACTGACTTATTTCACTCAACATGATGTTTTCCATATCCCTCCAGTGGGCACTATTCTTACTCATGTCTGTTTTCCCCTTTTGTCATGGCCTAATGGAAATAGAATTAGATTGGGAATCAATCTAATTCTGTGATTTTGTGAGCTGTGAAATTCACATTATCTTGGTTTTTCTCCTGTGGAGATGCTCTAGCCATGACACAAGTTTGCTGTAATGAAAGGAGTAGAGTATTTGGGATTGTGTTTTCTTTTCTTTTTTAAAGATTTGTATATTTATTTGAAAGGCAGAGTTACGAGAGGCAGAGGCAGAGAGAGAGAGAGAGAGAAGTCTTCCATCCATTGGTTCACTCCACAGATGGCCACACAGCCAGAGCTGTGCCAATCTGAAGCCAGGAGCTTCCTCAGGGTCTCCCATGCAGGTGTAGGGGCCCGAGGGCTTGGCCATCTTCTGCTGCTTTCCCAGGCCATAGCAGAGATCTGGATCGGCAGTGGAGTAGCCTGGACTCCTGGTACCCATATGGGATGCTGGCACTGCTGGCTGCTGCTTTACCCACTACGCCACAGCACTGGCCCCTGTTTTTCCTTTTAAATCTGAAAAAAAAAATTGTTTATTCATACAGTCTTTACTGGATGTAGCATTCTTTTGAAACTAAGTAACAAATTCTAACTCTTCTATAGAACTGGGTTGTAGTGTCCCAATGCACCTCTAGGTGGCAACATCTAATTTTGTTACTTGCAGTTTAAGAATCCCTTAAACCAGGACCTTGAGATTTTGTAAAACATATTAGTTCCCCTAATTTCCAATTCCATGAACTTAAAATAAGGGCACATTCTTTTGGTTGTGGAATTTTTCGTCCCTGGAAGTACAGACACTAGTAGTGAGCAGGTGCCAACATAGTCTATTTCACTTTCCAGGAGCGCTAAACAAATTACTGAAAGAACTTACTGTTCCGGTTTGCTAGTCAGCTGTGGGATGGGTTGTTACAGAATGAATTCATCTCTCCTTTCACTCACAGAAATGGTGAATTAGAGCAATCCTATTTTCCCTGAAACCAAAACCCCAGAACTCAGGAGTTGTCAGGCTGTGCTGTCACTAGAGTGAGCCCCTGACTGGTGGAATGACACTGCAGCCCAGGATCACGACAGATATTATCCTATTAGAATCTGCAGAAGTGTGGTGGAATGCGAAGGGTCCGAGCTATTACCTTGAAGTGCACTTAAACCTCTTGTATCAAGGAGTGTGTGCTCATTGCTGACTAAGTGGAAGGCTACCCTCCCCCTCATTCTGAGCATCAGCCACAGGGGCGGGGAGGATCTAGAGACATGGGAGAAGCTCCTCCGGTAGTGTTTGGGTGCCGTGTACCCTACAGTAAAGATGGCCTTGACCTCATAAAGGAAAAGAAGTTCAACACCTTGGGACTATGAACCCAAAGCCACAGACGGGTTACCCTTTGCCTGGGCAGCCAGGAAATCCTTGCAATTCAGCCCTTTCCTGAAAGCTCTGGTTGACCCCTGGGCACTGTGATGAGGAAGGACCAGGTTGTTGGTTCAGTGTCTCTGATAAGACAGCAGATCTGGAAGCTTCCAGTCTGTTCGTCTGCTTCTGGGGGACCTTTCTAGATTGGCCAGGAAGACTGGCGGGTGCCAGGGCCAGTGCTGACTTCTGTTCCTCTCACTCCCAGCTGTAATCACTGAGGCCAGGGCACAGCGCTCAGTGAGGTGGCAGCTTTACAAACAGGTACAGGTGGTACGACCTGCTGGCACTGAGCTGCAGCTTGCACAGGCCATGGAGAAGAGCAGAGTTCAAGTTCCAGAGCCAGGGAGAAAGGAGGGGAAGTTGTGAAGCCAGCGACTGCTGAACAGAGTCGTCGCGATCTGCTGGGGGCTACCCTGTAATGCCGAGGCTGACTGTGCTCTCTCCCCATCCTGCAGTTTATGGGAGGCTGGTTTGCACACCCCATTTTCAAGAATGGGGACTACAACGAGGTGATGAAGACGCGGATCCGCGAGAGGAGCTTGGCTGCGGGGCGCAACGTGTCTCGGTAAGGTTTTGGGACCAGGTGGTGCAAGCGTGGGTGTTGGGCCAGGGGGCGTGTCTCTGTGCTTCCCTGCTTGCTTGCTGGGAAGTTAAACATGATCGTGTATGTGTGCACTCTGCACAGCACCTGGCTCTCCTATGGGCTTGACAACAGACAGCTGGTACTACTGGTACCTTGCTTCAGAACAGCCAGGAGATCTGTCCCAGGAGCACTCATCTCTTAGCAGCCTCACTACCTCACTCCAAGACCATTTCCCCAGCACATTCTGTGCTGTTTCACCCCTCATCAGGGAATCCAGGGAGCAGCCAGGGATTGCCAGGCATGTGCTTTTCATCATTCCACAGCAGGGGGCGTGGTGTGCATCAAAGCACCCCCCACTTCCTGACTCACCAGGCTCTTACATGCAGGAAGTAGTGGCAACATCCACTCACATGTGTCAGTCTTCCATTGGTAGTCTTCATTCCTGTTAATGATGAGGAAACTGAGGCAAAAAAATCTGGTGTGGGAGCATCTAGCTATCAAGTGATGGAGTAGGATGTTTACACTCTGGCTTTGAGAATCATCTCATTGACATTTGAGGCATGGTTTGTGGAGGGGTCCAAAGTGCAGAGAAGATCCCTGGCCTTGTGGGAATATACACAGCTCTGAAAGCAGCTCATGTGAACATAAGTAGGCAAAAGCAAAAGAAATTCATTAAGAATTTCTGCTGTAGCCCAAATCTTTCCCTCAAAGCCCAGTAGTAAGGATTGAAAAGCCCAGTCTCTGCCTTACACCCCAGTCCTAGCCTGGTTAGAGCTGAGAGCAAGCTGTGCCTAAGGCCTGATGTGCCAGCTCTGGTCTTTAGCAAGCCAGCGCGCCTACACTGTCCACACAGCTGTGCTGAGTTAGAACCAGGCCCCGTGGGGTCTACTGATGTAAAGACAGGAATCCAAGTCTGGCTCCTTCAGGTTGCTGACAGGCCCACTAAGAAGACAGGGCTCTACAGAATCCCATTCCCCAGTTAATCAAGGTGGGACCAGGGGATGCTGGGTAGACCCAGGAGTCTTCGTGGATTAAGCAGAATATCCGTTGACCTGAGACTTGACAAGGAACAGAATTTGCTAGAGTTCATCGCACCCGAGGGATGGGATTTGAGTGCAACCTGGAGGTCACTCACAGTGAGTGGGATGTGTGTAGCTAAGAGTGGGGCCAGCTGCCCACTGATGGCTCCTGACAGAGGAGGGAGCGCTTGAGCACGTGGGCTTTAGTTTCCTTCCAGCTTTTCAGAAACCCCAGGGAGGGAAGGTTTTGATCCTCAGGTTAGTGGTAGCAGAAGGGTCAAGGTGAAGGTGTCAGAGGCCTGAACTTGGTGACTCCTGGCACCATCTATACCAGAAGTACCAGGGTCTCCCTGTCAGCACGTGTGTGTCACAGGATTTGGCTGAGGTGCACGTTAGGCAAGTTTAGGGAAAAGTCTCCTCACTCGGAGTACACGGGCATACTGCCCTCATGTGTTAAGAAAACCAAGCTCAGTAAAATCATGAGAGCACAGGGATCCAAGCTCCAAATAATCTGAAAAAACTTCCCTCACTAGCACGGGTAGACTATGGAGAGGAGGCCACCCAAGCAACCCACATTTCTGGAGGGCCTCACAAGGGTAGAATGCAGAAATACAGATTATAAAAACCATCATAACTTTATGAACATAACAGTCTCAGACATGCCTATAAGTTTGAAATACTTCATAGATGGTAAGCATTAGAATTTTTATGTGTTAGTGTTTGAAGGAAATACAAAAGTGTGTATGTTGAAATTTATAAAAGGACAACTCTTGTTTTGCCAACAAGAAGAGAGACTCTTATCACATCAGTGGGAAGAGCCTCCGGTACTTCCTACAGCACCTGAAAGGCCCCTCCTGCTTCCCTACCGTGCTCACAACATTGTCTCCTCAAAGGTGATTCTGCCTGAAGCCCCTTTTTTTCTTTTCTTTATTTTTTAAAAAAGATTTATTTAATAAATATAAATATCATAGGTACAGCTTTTGGATTATAGTGGTTCTACCCCCCATACCCACCCTCCCACCCAAGCTCCTGGGTCACCTCCTACTACCTCTCCCATCTCATTCATTATTAAGATTCATTTTGAATTATTTTACATACAGAAGCTCAACTCTATACTAAGTAAGGATTTCAAAAGTGTGCACCCTCACAGACACACAAAGTATAGAGTACTGTTTGAAGACAGGTTTTACCATTAACTCTCATACTAAAATTCAAGAAGGACAGAGGTCCTACATGGGGAGCAAGCGCACAGTGACTCCTATTGTTGATTTAACAATTGACACACTTTTTTTTTTTTTTGACAGGCAGAGTGGAAATTGAGAGAGAGACAGATAGAAAGGTCTTCCTTTTGCCATTGGTTCACCCTCCAATGGTCGCCACCGCCGGCGCGCTGCGGCCGGCGCACGGCGCTGATCCGAAGGCAGGAGCCAGGTGCTTCTCCTGGTCTCCCATGGGGTGCAGGGCCCAAGCACTTGGGCCATCCTCCACTGCACTCCCTGGCCACGGCAGAGAGCCTGGAAGAGGGGGAACCGGGACAGAATCGGCACACCGGGTTCTAGTCCCGGTCAGGGCACCAGATTCTGTCCCGGTTCCCCCTCTTCCAGGCCAGCTCTCTGCCGTGGCCAGGGAGTGCAGTGGAGGATGGCCCAAGTGCTTGGGCCCTGCACCCCAGGGGAGACCAGGAGAAGCACCTGGCTCCTGCCTTCGGATCAGCGCCGTGCGCCGGCCGCAGCGCGCTGGCCGCGGCGGCCATTGGAGGGTGAACCAACGGCAAAGGAAGACCTTTCTCTCTGTCTCTCTGTCTCTCACTATCCACTCTGCCTGTCAAAAATAATAATAATAATAATAAAAAGATGGCATTGGTACCTGCCAACTGAATAGGATTTGGAGTCCCATGGCAAGTTTTTAGCTTTATCCTTGGGTGTAAGTTCAAAGGAATGTGTGCTGAATTTTACATCTCCTCCCTCTCTTATTTCCACTCTTATTTTTAACAGGGATCAATTTTCAATTGGATTTCAACACCTAAGAATAATTCTATATTAAGTAAAGAGTTCAACCAATGGTATTAAGTAGAAAAAGAAAATAGTAAAAAGAATAAAATAGTAAGTGGTTCCTCGACAGTCAGTACAAGGCCTGATCTAGTCATTGCCTCTCATAGTGTCAATTTCACTTCTACAGGTTTCCTTTTAGGTGCTCAGTTAGTTGTCACCGACCATGGAGAACATGTGATATCTGTCCCTTTTGGACTGGCTTATTTCACTCAGTATGATGTTTTCCATATTCCTCCATTTTGTTGCAAATGACCAGATTTTTTTTTTTTTACCACTATTTAGTATTCCATAGAGTACATACCCCATAATTTTTTTTATCCAGTCTTCTGTTGATGGAAGTCCTTATCTTACTGGCTGTTTCTGCCCAGGCTCCCAGAGTTCACAGAGAGTGAAAAGAGGAGGATCAATGGCACCTATGACTTTTTTGGGTTCAATCACTACACCACTGTTCTGGCCTACAACCTCGACTACCCTTCCACCATCTCCTCCATTGATGCAGACAGGTAAGTCTACCAACAGGGCACCTAGAGCAATGTTTGGAAAGTGTTGGAAGGTGTCGCTTGGCCCTACTCGTATGAAGAGACCTGCAAAGCCTCAAAAAAGGGCTTGAAGATGCTTACTAGCCAATATCCCAGTGGAAATCTCTAGCAAGCTATCCATGAGATAATGCCAGGGTTTCCAAGAGCCTCCCATTAAGGCAGATGTGCTCAGTTTTTAAAAAAACATTTTCAGCAAAATGGTTTTCTGGGTTTCCTTTTTTTTTTTTTTTGAGATTTAAAAGCAAGATGTATTAGAGTAAAAGACCTCCAGCCAGAGTGGCATGAAGAGGTGCTTCCAAGAGAGGAAAATACCCAAAAAGCCCCAAGGCACTGGGATTTTTAAGCACAAATTTGAAAAAAAAAAAAAAAAGAACTTGACAATCAGATTGACACTCAGTTACAAGGAGGGGACAAAATCCATCAATGCTGGCGCCGTGGCTCAACAGGCTAATCCTCCGCCTTGCGGCGCCGGCACACCGGGTTCTAGTCCCGGTCGGGGTGCCGGATTCTGTCCCGGTTCCCCCTCTTCCAGGCCAGCTCTCTGCTGTGGCCCAGGAGTGCAGTGGAGGATGGCCCAAGTGCTTGGGCCCTGCACCCCATGGGAGACCAAGAAAAGCACCTAGCACCTGGCTCCTGCCATCGGATGAGTGAGGTGCGCCGGCCGCAGCGCGCCGGCCGCAGCAGCCATTGGAGGGTGAACCAATGGCAAAGGAAGACCTTTCTCTCTGTCTCTCTCTCTCACTGTCCACTCCACCTGTCAAAAAAAAAAAATCCATCAAAAGACCTGATTTGCAATCCTTTATCCTGTCTGGCTTGCTCATGATAAAACAAAAGAGCCATCATGGGCCTGTGCTGTGGCATAGCAGGTGAAGGTACTACCTGAAGTGCCAGCATCCCATATGGACACTGGTTCGAGTCCCAGCTGCTCAACTTGTGATCCAGCTCTCTGCTATGGCCTGGGAAAGCAGAAGATGGCCCAAGGCCTTGGTCCCCTGCACCCATGTGGCAGACCCAGAAAAAGCTCCTGGCTTCATATCTGCCCAGCTCCAGCCATTGAAACCCTCTAGGGAGTGAACCAGCAAAGGGAAGACCTCTCTCTCTCTCTGCCTCTCTGCCACTTTGACTTTCAAGTAAAAAAAATATACATAAATCTTAAAAAAAAGAGCCATCACAAGGTGGGATACCTAATTTATTTTCTAGTAAACTGGGAGCTCAGAAGGTTGGAGTCATCCCTGCCTTGCTATTCTCATAATAAGATTGGAAGCTCCCAAGGAGTGGGCAGGCAGGCACTTCTGACCTTGCTAAGGGTAACTTTTTTTAAAAATTTATTTATTTGGAAGTCAGAGTTACACAGAGAAGGAGAGGCAGAGAGAGAGAGAGAGAGAGAGAGAGAGAGAGAGAGCACTTTTTCATCCACTGGTTCACTCCCCAATTGGCCACAATGGCTGGAGCTGTACCAATCCGACGCCAGGATCTAGGAGCCTCTTCCAGGTCTCCCACATGGGCACAAGGGCTCAAGGACTTGGGCCATCTCTCCCACTGCTTTCCCAGGCCACAGCAGAGAGCCAGAATGGAAGAGAAGCAGTTGGGATTCAAACTAGTGCCCACATCAGATGCCAGCACTACAGGTAGGTGGCCCTACCCACTACAACATAGCACCAGCCCCGCCAAGTATAACTTTTGGGGGGAATATTTTCCATCCTCAATTTCCAGATTTCCTGTTAAACCATCTGGCTCCTCAAATCCCCACCACCTGGAAAAATGGACTCTAACTTCTATTAGGGGGACTGGGTGATGATTGCTCTGGCTGCTTCATGCTGAAAAAGGGCATTGTTGGGCATGGGAGTCAAGACAGGGTTCCAGGAGGAGATGGCTTCTCAGCAGGAGGGGGCTCCTCAAGGGAGCTTGCAGTGACAGCTTACAGAACCTGCTTCCATCTGAGGTTTCATGTGTGTAACCATCTGGAATTTTACTGTTTCAAGTCTGGAGAAAATGAATCTAATAAGCAGTATAAACTCCCAGGGTCTAAAACAAAAGAGTCATTAGTGGACCTAAGAAAGATGTTGTCTAAACCATGAGCATGTTTTTCCTTAGAGAAGTGAATAGAAACTGACAGAAGGGGCCTGATAATAATCAGGTGGGCTTAGGCCTGGCCAGGTATATATGAGGTGCAGACCTCTCTTCACATGGGGTACATCTTAAGGTAGGTGTGAGCCTCCTTAGGGAAGGCATCTTGTTGACTTCCAGTATGCAGCTGGCCTGGGAAGAGAGCTGGCCAGTGAAGGCAGGTGGCATCTCTAACAGAAAATTTACAGTTCTGCCTGCAATGTTGCTGACCCTACTTGTCTATCCCCTCAGTAGCGGTGGTTACTTTGGAAGCTGGGCCAAGTGAAGGGCTTTTCAGCTTAGAGCCAACAAGAGCTGAAGCTCTGACCTGGGAGTCCTTCAACTCCAGGGCAGTTCCATTTCCAGTGACCCAGCTCTTGGCTGGCAGAGCTGCCAGGCTGGGCTCTTAATAAGCTGACTTCTGCTGAAGCCCTGGCTGTCCACGTCAAAAACCAATGCAGTGGACTGGCCTGTTGGGTCTCATTGATGGCAGATTACTGTGTAAAACAGCCATTAATTGGTCTGCCACCTATTTTTACGTTGCTTCTGCTGCCTAATTTCCTCTTTCTCCTGGTTTTTGTTAAAGCAAACCAGAGTAAACCTTTAAGAGGATGCAATTCAAAGGAGTGCTCAAGTCCTGTCTCTAATCTTTGATGGCCTAAACTAGAAGTCTGTAGTCACAGGCATGTTCTGATAATGGTTTTTCTTTTCCTGTGAGGTAGAGTAGACAATGCTCATGAAAAAAGCTATGTTCTCACTTTTACATCAAACATGATGATCAACTTATATATAAAATTTGAAGTCATTAGTAAAACTTTCTCTCCCTTCCATTGGTCTGAAAGGGAGGTTTTGCTTATTTACTGTGCCCACGGCAAAGTAAATCTAGCCATGAAATCATAACTTAAGCTCTCATTTTGGCTATGCTGTTATGACAGAAAAATGTTATTCATCCATTTAATAAGGTTTAAAGATCAAATGGTATATCCTGGAGAGTCCTTCAGTATAGAATCAGTTTCCCATCTTGGAGAGAATAGAAAAATGAAGGAACAGGTTAGGCTTCCCAGATAGCTTACTGTTAATAACTTAATATCAAATGAGAACTTAGCAAGCAACTTTAAATGTTAACATATTATGAAAATATTTATTAAAAGGTCTAATGTGTTCTATGAATTTCAAGAGTACATGAGCCGGTGCCGCGGCTCAATAGGCTAATCCTCCACCTTGCTGCGCTGGCACACTGGGTTCTAGTCCCGGTCGGGCCACCAGATTCTGTCCTGGTTGCCCCTCTTTAAAATTTTAAAACAGAGCTCTTACTCAATTTTTTCATGTAGATGTACAATATGTTCACATATATACTATAACATACAAGATAGAATAATAAAGTAGTTTCAGTAATAGCTTCTTAAAATCTGTTTTTTTAAATTACCATCAATCAATTAGAATTACTTTCTGCTATTAGTAATGGGAATTAATATAAGTTGGAATCTATACTACATTATTGGCTTTATCTGTTTATAGAACTGTCCCAAAGTATTGAATATAATAGAGGTCAGGGAAAAAGGAACCTAAAAGAGGATCCGTTTAAACACAGAACCAACAATGCTTTAACTCCATGAACAGTAAATCTGATTTTTAGTGTTTGGAGGATACAAAACTGTGGATAACAAAAGACTTTAAATAGCCAACTTTAAAGTTATAAACTCATTACCCAACAAGAAGCACTTGCTTACTCCACACGATATTTTTTAAAGTACCTGTAGGATTTTATAAAACATCCATTTAAGGCCTCTGGGCCTTTCTCATTAAGATAACTATCATGGGCCGGCGCCGTGGCTCAACAGGCTAATCCTCCGCCTTGCGGCGCCGGCACACCGGGTTCTAGTCCCGGTCGGGGCACCGGATTCTGTCCCGGTTGCCCCTCTTCCAGGCCAGCCCTCTGCTGTGGCCCAGGAGTGCAGTGGAGGATGGCCCAGGTGCTTGGGCCCTGCACCCCATGGGGAGACCAGGAAAAGCACCTGGCTCCTGGCTCCTGCCATCGGACGAGCGCGGTGCGCCGGCCGCAGCGCGCCGACCGCGGCGGCCATTGGAGGGTGAACCAACGGCAAAGGAAGACCTTTCTCTCTGTCTCTCTCTCTCACTGTCCACTCTGCCTGTAAAAAAAAAAAAAAAAAAAAAAAAAAAAAAAAAAAAAAGAAGATAACTATCATGTCTGGTAACACAAGATCATTAGACTTTGTAACTTTTGGACATTAGTATCAGTAGCCATTTTACATTATCATAACTTGAAATTTATCACCACTTCACACCTTGACATACCTTTAATATATTCCAAATAGCCTTATTAGTTGGTGTCTCTGCAATATGAGACATATATCCTTTGTTATTTCCAGGGAACCAACTGGACCTATCAAAGCCCAAAGATTTTGGAACTTTGATTTTTTGAATGCCTGTCAAAGATGCCAAGAAGGCTTAAAATACCTGGTTGAAACAGGATCCCTTAACGTCATGACATAATATAGACCAGATTTGATCACTGATACAAAATGATTACTCAAATGCTTTAGAATGAGTATATATTCAAACAAATCATAACTCAATAAAAAAACTCAGCTATTTTTAAACAGTTAGAACTTAACATAGACATTAAAAGAACACAACAGATTACTGCAACAGAATGCAAAATCTATGTCTCCTTCGTCATCCCAAAATTCAGAAATAAAATTTTAAATATCAGAGTTAGCTCATGGAATCATCCCATAACTTGGAATAGTTTTAACAGAATCAGAGCTAGGGAAGAGGAAATAGTTTACTGGAGCTGGCTAGAAAACTGACAGTCACCAATTAAACAAAGCTATTAAAAAGGAGATGCTGCAGCTTTTAAACAGATTTTTAAGACTATTTTAAGATATTATAAAACCTCATTGTTCTAACAGAGGATTGGATTCTAGTTCTATGTCAAATAGACTGATAGCTTTTACTTTCCATCTGATTTCCTTGGTTTACATTTTGAAAGTACCCTTTAGAAATCTACAAATTAAGAGAACTTTTTCAAAATAAGATAACACATCAAATTTCAACCTTAGTTACTTTCAACCGGTGTTGAACTATTTTCATGTGGACAATTTATGAAAACATGTTAGCATACCCAAATAATTTTTCCATAGAATATATGGTACTGAGTGTACCAAAGTTTACATTTAGACACATTTATCTCATTTGCTTTACCCAATTTACATTTATCAATTACACCTAGTTGACTGATGATGCTGATATTATATCATACCTCTATCTGAATTAAGGTCAAAGCTACATTCATGTAAAATTCTACTCCTTTTTATAAAACTCTAGCTATAAATCAGTGAAATTAAACCAAAGATTGCAAAATCCTCCTTAGGGGGCCAATAATAAGCATTGATTACCCATTGCTATCAAAAACCTGTTAAACCGAGTTACAAAACAAGTTTGGCAAATTACAAAGCAATATTTTTTAAAGACAGTGATCTTCCTAGATTCAAAAGAGAAAAATTTTTCAGACCCAATGTCCAGTTACAGTTGAACCAAATTCTCATGCATGAGATTGTTACTTACCAAAGACATCTTTTTAGGTTCTAATTGAATTTGAGTCTATTTTTGTTTAACCCAAAGAAAAAACACCTTAGGCCTGTGATGCCTAGTCAGCAATAAGCTACCTGGGACTGCCTCTGAAACAAAATGTTTAGCAGCTGCAAAATGGGTCTCAAAGGTATCTGCAGGCTAGGGGCTGATGTGCCAGGAACAAGAAGTCCACTGGAGATTGTTCACCATTATGTTAGGTTTAATGGGTGAGGGTATCCATTAGAGCAGATGGACACCCCTCCAGAGAGGAGAGTCTGATAGCAGGCAGAACAAAGGGCAATGACCTACACGGAGGTTCCTGTAGAACCTACAAAAGGTTCTGTAGAGCCTACAAAGAGGCAGGATAGAAAGAAAAACTGGAGGCCCTACAAAGAGATAATGACCTTACACCCTAAAATAAAAAGCCAATACTAGAAGTGTCTAATCGTGGGGCTGTCAGTCAAACCATCCTTAGAGATGAGGAGTCAGGTTGGGAGATATCTCAAGTGCAAGACTTCATCATCTGGATTAATCTGTGTATATTAAATAGCATCTGAAGTTGTTGGGCCCAGATTCTTGCCTAGACAGCCCCGGCAAAATGACAGCAATGGTTGCAATGGTCACCTGATTAAAAAAACTCTCCTCTACTGGGATTAAAAGCCTCAACAGCACTCAAGTGTGATAGCAGAGGGACCTTAGTGGCTCACTAAATAGACCCAAGGGCACTGTGACGCTCTGGAAAAGAATTTAATGCATACTGGAGCACATGCAGGGAAAGAGACAAAAAGCCAGTCAGGAAACCGAGTTCTGAGATGGGGAGTCCCAGAAGAGGGGCTGGCACTTTTTACAACTCACTTAGGCTAACTTCTGCATCCTCTAGCTCATAATCAAGCCAGAGGGTGGTGCAGAAAAAGATAAGGCATTTTTCTTTAAGTTCAAGAGTCAAAATAAATTAGATTGTTTGCCTCATGGCTGGAATGAGAGCATAAAAATAAAAGCGTCCTTCAGGTCTTATGTGTCCTGAGTTTGAGACGTCTCTCAAAACTCTCACTGCCTGTGGCATGCTGACGTGCACTGAAGCCCACAGGGTGAGGGTAGAATTAGCACGTATCACCCACGCTCGCTCAGCCTTCCACCTCTGTAGCCTAGAGTATATATTTGACATATTAGCACATGCAGGGAGTGATCAGTTCCCTTACTGATGGTGTGCTACACTGGGCCTCTGCCTGGTCACAAATGTACTGTCACTTTGTTCTTATACATAAGGAAAAATAGTTCTTAAAAATAGTTCTTCTTGGTCAGCGCCGCAGCTCAATAGGCTAGTCCTCTGCCTGTGGCGCCGGCACACCGGGTTCTAGTCCCAGTCAGGGCACCGAATTCTGTCCCGGTTGCTCCTCTTCCAGGCCAGCTCTCTGCTGTGGCCCTGGAGTGCAGTGGAGGATGGCCCGAGTCCTTGGGCCCTGCACCCACATGGGAGACCAGGAGAAGCACCTGGCTCCTGGCTTCGGATCAGCGTGGTGCGCCGGCCGTAGCAGCCATTGGAGGGTGAACCAACGGTAAAGGAAGACCTTTCTCTCACTGTCCACTCTGCCTGTCCAAAAAAAAAAAAATAGTTCTTCTTAAAAATAGTTCTTCTTAACCTTGAGTCTTATCTGATGGGCCTGATTTCTACAATGAGCCTGCATGGCACGAGCCTTAGCAAAGCTATTTTTTTTTCTCTTTTTTATTATTATTTTTTTTTTTTTTTGACAGGCAGAGTGGACAGTGAGAGAGAGAGACAGAGAGAAAGGTCTTCCTTTGCCGTTGGTTCACCCTCCAATGGCTGCCGCGGACGGCGCGCTGCGGCCGGCACACCTCACTCATCCGATGGCGGGAGCCAGGTGCTAGGTGCTTTTCCTGGTCTCCCATGGGGTGCAGGGCCCAAGCACCTGGGCCATCCTCCACTGTACTCCTGGGCCACAGCAGAGAGCTGGCCTGGAAGAGGGGCAACCGGGACAGAATCCGGCGCCCCGACCGGGACTAGAACCCGGTGTGCCAGCGCCGCAAGGCGGAGGATTAGCCTGTTGAGCCACGGCGCCAGCCGCAAAGGTGTTTTTAAGCTAGAGAGTGCCAGCCCTGGTTACCATCTAGGTTGTTAACAAGGCAAGTAAAGTCACAAAGAAGCAGAGTAAGGGTATAAAATTCTCCCCAGTAAAACTCCTCTTTAGTATGAACTACATAGGAGAGATAAGAAAGAAGTGACCAAAAAGAAAAGGAAGATAGGGGATACTGGAGACAGGCTGAGACTCGTCTACACAAGGTCAGGCCACATGGGGACTCAATGAGAGTCTAGATAACCTACCTGTCTGCAAATGGGATAATGAAACATTAATCTGACTTTCCTTTTTCAGACATTTTCTTCACTCTTCAGATGTATTACAGACAAAATTAGTTTTTCTTTTTTTTTTTTAAAGAAAAAAAGATTCATTTTGTTCACTTGAAAAGCAGAATGGCTGAGATTTATTTATTTTTTGAAAGTCAGAGTTACACAGTGAGAGGAGAGGCAGAGAGAGAGAGACAGAAGTCTTCCATCTGATGGTTCAATCCCCAGTTGGCCACAACAGCCAGAGCTATGCCAATCTGAAGCCAGGAGCCAAGAGCTTCCTCCAGGTCTCCCATGTGGGTGCAGGGGTGCAAGGGCTTGGGCCATCTTCTACTGCTTTCCTAGGCCATAGCAGAGAGCTGGATGGGAAGTGGAGCAGCCGGGACTAGAACCGGCAGCCATATGGGATGCTGGCGCTTCAGGCCAGGGCATTGACCAGCTGCGCCACAGTGCTGGTCCCTGTTTTGTCTATATTAGGATGGCTACATCAGCTCTTTTTCTGTTTCTGTTGTCGTGGAATCCATCCTTTCACTTTTTAAGATTTATTTATTTATTTGAAAGGCAGAAACAGAGAGACAGAGGCATAGAGAGAAAGAGAGAGAAAGTCTTACATCCACTGCTTCACTCCCCAGATGGTTGCGATGGCTGTAGCTGGGTTGATCCAAAGCCAGAAGCCAGGAGCTTCTTCCCAGGCTCCCATGTTGATGCAGGGGCCTAAGGACATGGGCCATCTTCTACTGCTTTCCCAGGCCATAGCAGAGAGCTGAATCAGAAATGAAGCAGCCGGGACTCGAATTGGTGCCCATATGGGATGTCAGCACTGCAGATGGTGGCTTTACGCACTACACCACAGTGCCGGCCTCTCTATCCTTTCACTTTCAGTGTGCAAATATCTTTCTTGCTGAGATATGTTTCTTGTATCTAAAAGGCTGCTCCTTATTTGGACTGTAGGACTCTGGAGACATCATTTTTGCGTATCATGCCTGGCATGCATTCCTGTGGTATGAGTTGTCCTCTCCTTGTCTGTTACTAGGACGGGCCAAGGTCTGGGACAGTTGAAGTTCCCTTTCTGTCTGCTCCTCCTTACCACACACATGAGGGCCCTTCTTGTGACCTGCGTGGGATACTGACAGGTGACTCAGGGGAGCCACTTCCCTGAGGACACAGCATTCCCTGGAGGACTGGAGCCTGGGGCAGCCACAGTCATTCACATCTAGTGTCGAATGTTACCTGTATCAGGGAGCCCGTGCAGGGCTCAGTCCCACAAACAAGACCACTCCTCTCTGCACAGGCAGAGAGAGCTCACAGAACAGAGAGCTTCCAGGACTTTGCAGTGTTACAGCAGTAATGAGGGGGGCAACCAGAAGTGAAAAGAGAATTGGAGGCAATTTGATTGTTCTGGCATTTGTATGACTCTGAGTCAAGACAAAACCTGAGGCTTTTCCTAGACGAAGTCGTGTTTTTTTTAAAGACCCACTTAGGATTTACAGAACACCACCTGATCTTTAGTTTTTGAACTCACAGGGGAGTGGCTTCCATCACAGATCGCTCTTGGCCAGACTCTGGCTCTTTCTGGCTGAAGATGACACCTTTTGGCTTCAGAAAGATCCTGAACTGGATAAAGGAGGAGTACAACAACCCTCCAATTTATGTAACAGAGAACGGGGTGTCCCATCGGGGAGACTCGTACCTCAACGACACTACCAGAATCTACTACTTCCGCAGTTACATCAATGAGGCCCTCAAAGGTATGCCAGGCCCACCCCTTTCACTGTTGGAAACATGGCCAGCATCTGCAGGAGGGGAATGTCTACCCCCCCCACCACCACCACAGTAAAGCCTTTCAAATTTGGGCCACGTCCTGAATGTCTTCCTTCCTCTAAGCTCAGCAAGCAAACCCACTTGCCTGCCACCCTAAACGTTTGCGCCCGGCCTGAGTGTCCTGCTGTCCTCTCTCCTCCCTGAGGCCTGGTGTTTCTGGACAATAGCTCCTTCCTGACATGGTCTGTGAAGAGCCAGGAACAGCAGGCTGTGCGGTTGTCCACATGTAGGGTCTTCTGTTCCCCAAACCAAACTTTGAGACCCTTGGCCCAGCCCTAACAACTGGAGATGGGACCATGAGAGTAAGGGGACAGAAAGCCATGCTGAGTAACAGTAGCTATGCAGCAGGCAAAGGGAATGGCTAGAAAATCTGTCCCAGCAGACATCTTTCATCCACATCTAGGGCTCTTTTTTTTTTTTTTCAGTGTGAGATGGTTAGTCCATCTCCCTCCCTCCCTCCCTCCCTCTTTCCTTCTTTCCTTCTTTCCCTCCTTCCCTTCTTTCTTTCCTCTCTCCCTTCATTCCTTCCTTTTTTCCTCCTTTCATCCTTTATTCCTTCCTTTCCTCTCTTCTTCTTTGGTTCTTTGTTTAGTTCTTTGATAACAAACCTCTATCTAGATCTACCACAAGAGTGGCAAGGGCTCAAGTAACTGTGCAGTAACTCCACTGTTTTCAAGTAACTCCACTGTTTTCCCAAGCAGTAGCAGGCATATGGATTAGAAGCAGAGCAGACATTCTAAACCAGCACTCTGATATAAGATGCCAGTGTCACATGTAGCAGTTCACTGCACCACAATCCTAGTCCCAAGGGCTCTTTATTTTGTACAGGTGAGAGCACTAACATTCTAAGGCACACACCAAGATTGGTAACTTGCAATGCAGAGAGAAGGGAGTATAGATACCCCAAAGGCATTATCTCAATCTGCCTGTGTCCTAACTCACACACAGGGCTGATCTACGTAGAAAAGTTCTGATGGCACCACGCACCAGGGAAAGGGCAGGCTATGCTTTCCAAGAGCTAAAGCCAAGTTTCAGCTCTACTTGGAGTCACACAGTGGGGAATGCTGTGGGCTGAGCTGGCTGTGGGACCTGGCAGGTGTCTTACTGGGACAAGAAAAGGTCAAATCCAGAATCTGTGTTTGCGCAGCTGTGCAGCAGGACAAGGTGGACCTTCGAGGATACACAGTCTGGACGCTGGTGGACAATTTCGAGTGGGCCTATGGCTTCTCAGATAAGTTTGGTCTGCATTTTGTGAACTACAGTGACCCTTCTCTGCCAAGGATCCCCAGAGAGTCAGCCAAGTTTTACGCCTCCATAGTCCGGTGCAATGGCTTCCCCAACCCTGCGGAGGGGACTCACCCTTGTCTCCTCCAGCCAGAAGGTGAGACGGGGCTCTGGGAGGGACGAAAACTAAAGGATGAGGGACCAGTGCAAGGGCCTGTCTCTTCTGCTTAGCTAATTATGTTCCTCTTCCTCTCCAACCCTTCATTCATTAGGCCAGGATTTATTTTTTTTTAATGTTTCAGACACTCCTTGGATGAACAAAGGAAACGTGGGGCTGTTATCCCTCAGAGCTGAGCCCTGGTGTGGGAAAAGCAGGTCTAGGTTCTTCTTCCAGCCCTCCCACTGCCTTGCAGTGTGACCTCACACAAGAAACTAGGCAGGTGCCTCTGGGAAGTCGGAAGGACCCAGCTGAAGAACTGCAGGAAGGGCCTGTACAACATGGGGCCAATGTGTGTTGAATGCTGCGAAAATAAAATTACTGGCCGGTGCCACGGCTCACTAGGCTAATCCACTGCCTTGCGGCGCCGGCACACTAGGTTCTGGTCCCATTCAGGGTGCCAGATTCTGTCCCGGTTGCCCCTCTTCCAGGCCAGCTTTCTGCTGGGGACAGGGAGTGCAGTGGAGGATGGCCCAAGTGCATGGGCCCTGCACCCATATGGGAAACCAGAAGAAGCACCTGGCTCCTGCCATCAGATCAGCGCAGTGCGCCGGCCGCAGCGTGCCAGCCACGGCGGCCATTGGAGGGTGAACCAGCGGCAAAAGGAAGACCTTTCTGTCTGTCTCTCTGTCTCTCACTGTCCACTCTGCCTATCAAAAATTAAAAAAAGAAAATATAAATTACTGTACCAGTGTGCAGTGATCCAATTTAGATTATATTCCAACTGCTGATACAGACGTTTAAAATAGAAAACTGCTTAGCTCAGTCAGAGGCTCTTGCCACACAGAGAAAGGGACAGGCATGTTCACCTCAGCAAGGCACTCACCCTCACTGTGCTGATCTGAGGAATATGTAGCCTCTGGACCCCAGGGATCCAGCCTGGGCCTACTCTAGGGCACGTGGTGTGAACTGCTCTCTCTTGTCCTTCCCTAGACACTGACCCCACCATGAGCCCCGTGAGCCAGGAGGAAGTCCAGTTCCTGGGGCTGTCGCTCGGCTCGACGGAAGCAGAGACGGCCTTGTACATGCTCTTTTCTCTCATGCTGCTTGGAGTCTGTGGCTTGGCGTGTTTATCATACGCATTGTGCAAGAGCTCCAAGCAAAGGAAAAAACAACTAAGCCAACATGAACTGAGCCCTGTTTCGTCATTCTGACAAGTCACACAGGCCTAGTTTCTCTGTTATACCTGTGCCAACCACCAAACTCCTCAGGTCTTGTATTCTCTTGTTGAGATGACTTGAATCTTGAAGGATTTTGAGTTCTGATTAAACTGGAAATGTTGTATATTGCCCCTGTACTGGGAGTTCATTCTGGCATCAGAAGACTTCTTGTGGAAATGCACAGATACTGAACTGGTCTGGTGGTCTGTATTTAACCCGGGTGTTGTAAGTTTCAGAATTTTTGAAGGTGGAATCCTGAGTTGAAACCACAGAAATCCTCTCATAAGAAGGAATCAACTCCACTGTGCAGACAGACTGCACAGTCATTCACCTCCTGCCCTCTCTTCAGTTCCCTCCTAGCCCCCTACTTGGCATTCCCAGAAAATAAAAATGGTACCACGCACTGTGTCCTATCTCCTACGGTTGTCTCTCTGTGAGAAGGTGGGTGCCTCAGAAGCGAGGCAGCCACACAAGCCATTTGGGCTCTTACCAAGCTTCCTACCAGACCAGGGCTTTCTGCCTGCTTTTTTTTTTTTTTAAGATTTATTTATTTATTAGAAAGAGTTACACAGAGGAGAGGCAGAAAGAGAGAGAGAGAGATCTTGCATCAAATAGTTCACTTCCCAGCTGGCTGCAATGGCTGGAGCTGCGCCGATCCCAAGCCTGGAGCCAGGAGCCTCTTCCGGGTTTCCCACATGGGTGGATCTTCTACTGCTTTCCCAGGCCACATCAGAGAGCCAGATCGGAAGTGGAGCAGCCGGGACTAGAACCGTCTGCCTGCTTTATATCCCCTGGGGTAGGTGCTGTTAACATGCAGAGATGGCATCTGACCATCATTAGTCCCCCCTCCCCCCCAACCCCTACCACTGCAACCTTTTATGTCATTCTGGCTCTCCTATCAGAGGAGTTTGTTTTTACTTATTTGAAAGGCAGAGAAACATGGATAAGCCTAGAGAGATCTTTCATCCACTGGTTCACTCCCTAAATGCATGCATCAGCTAGGGCTGCACCAGCTCCTAGCCAGACGCCTAGAACTCAATTCAGGCCTCCCAAGAGGTGGCAGGAACCCAAGTACTTGAGCCATCTCCCGCAGTCCCCCACCATGCTCATATCCAGGAAGCTGGAGTAGGAAGCAGAGCTGGGATACAAATCCAGGCACTCTGATACAGGATTGGGCATCTCAAGGGGCATCTTACCCACTGCGCCAAATGCTCACCCCATCTATCGCATGACCCTAAGGAGTCCCACATGAATGACCTTGGCCCATTCAGCCTATTTCTCTTCCTCCTCTCCCAATCTGTGATACTTCTGAACTGCCTGCAAGTCCTCCACTATCTCATATTCCTCTGTGTCTTTGCAAGTGTTATGCCTTCTGCCTAGGATGTTCTTCTGAAATTGCCTTCAAGTCTCAGTTGAAATAATGAACTTCCTCCTCCGGAGAGGAAATGGCTTCTTAATTTCGAGTGTCCCAGGCAGAAACTTCTTCCTCTATTTTGATTGTAAACATCCCCACTATAACTGAGCCACATTATACTGGGATTGCACATTTCTGTGCCATCAGCTTCTTGAGGCTGGGCACTATGTCTTGTCATTGGGAAGCACATTTGGAGACAGCAATGGAAAATATATCTGCTGCCTGTAGTTATACATTCAACGAACTTATCCAGAGCAGTGGTAGGAGACGAGAAGGATGTAGTCTTTTCAATCCCCTTGAGTGTGCTGAGGCAGTCTCAGTGTGAAAACACTAAAGAACCATTCGGCTCGGGGTAGGTGTGTGAAGTACCAGTTGACACTGCTTGGGACGCCTGCCTCCCATGTTGTAGTACATGGGTTCAGGTCTTGACTCAGCTTCTGATTCCAGCTTCCTGTAATAACTGAGTCCTCTGGGTGGCAGCGAGGATGGCCCAAGCACTTGGGTTCCTGCCATTCACTAGGGAGACCAGAATTGAGTTCCTGGATCTCAGCTTCAGTCTAAGTCCAGCTGTTGTGGAAATTTGTATACTGCACCAGAGGATAAATTCTGTTTCTTTCCCTGTCGAGTGAAAAACAAAACAAAACTTATTTGATCTCTATAGTGTTTCCAGGGACCTGAAAAATTGATTTTTAAAAATACTACTTCCTGGGGCCAGCGTTGTGGCACAGCAGGTTAATGCCCTGTCCTGAAGTGCCGGCATCCCATATGGGTGCCAGTTCTAGTCCCGGCTGCTCCACTACCTATCCAGCTCTCTGCTATGGCCTGGGAAAGCAGTAGATGGCCCAAGTGCTTGGGTCCATGCACCCGCGTAAAAGACCCAGAAGAAGCTCTTGGCTCCTGGCTTCAGATCTGCACAGCTCCAGAATTCTGGCCATCTAGGGGTGAACCAGCAGATGGAAGACCTCTCTGTCTCTACCTTTTTCTGTAACTCTGTCTTTCAAATAAATAAAATAAATCTTTAAAAAAATACTATTTCCTTTGTTTTTTTTTTAAAGATTTATTTATTTGAGAAGCAGTATTACACACGGAGGAAGAGACAGAAAAAGAAGCCTTTCATCTGCTGGTTCACTTCCTAAATGGCCATAAGAGCCAGAGGTGGGCAGATCTGAATCCAGGAGCCAGGAGCTTCTTCCAGGTCTCCCATGTGGGTACAGGGACCCAAGCACTTGGGCCATCTTCCTCTGCTTTCCCAGGCCATTAGCAGGGAGCTGGATTGAAAGTGAAGCAGCTGGGACTCAAACTGGTGCCCATATTGGATGTCATTTCTGCAAGCAGAGACTTAAGCTTCTATACCACAGTGTAGGCCCCTAAAAAGTTACTTCTCACAGTTTTTTTTTTAAAATATTAATTTACTTATTTGAAAGGCAGGGTTACAGAGAGGTAGAAGGGCAGGGTGGTCTTCCCTCTGCTGGTTTACTCCCTAGATGGTCGCAATGGCTGGAGCTGGGCAGATCTGGAGCCAGGAGCTTTTTCTGCATCTGCCACATGGGTGCAGGGGCCCAAAGATTTGGGCCATCTTCTACTGCTTTCCCAGCCATAGCAGTGACCTGGATAGAAGAAATGCAGGCAGGACTTGAATTAGCGCCCATGTGGGATGCTGGCACTACAGACGACAGCTTTACCCACTATGCCACAGCCCCAGCTCCTTTTCACAGGTTTTAAAGGCATGATCATGCTTGAATTTTTTTTTTTATTTTGACAGGTAGAGTTATAGACAGTGAGAGAGAGAGAGAGAGAGAGAGAGAGGTCTTCCTTCCGTTGGTTCACTCCCCAAATGGCCACTACGGCCAGCGTTGCACCAGCCCGAAGCCAGGAGCCAAGTGCTTCCTCCTGGTTTCCTATGCGGGTACAGGGTCCCAAGCACTTGGGCCATCCTCCACTGCCCTCCTCCCAGCCACAGCAGAGAGCTGGACTAGAAGAGGAGCAACGGTGACTAGAACCCGGCGCCCATATGGGATGCTGGTGCCAAGTGAGCCACGATGCCGGCTCCAAAATTTTGTTTCTTATAAGTGTTCCTTAACTGAATTGTGGTCTATAGAAAATTCTTATCAAAGGACCACTGGGGTTGGTGTTATAGCATAGCTAGTTGGTTAATCTGGTTCCTGCAACGCTGACATCCTATATGGGCACCACTATGTGTCCTGGCTGCTCCACTTCCGATCCATCTCCCTGCTAATGTCCCGGCAGAATATGGCCTTAATACTTGAGCCTCTTCCACCCACTTGAGAAAAATGAATAAAGCTGTTGGCTCTTGGTTTTGGTTTGGCCCAGCCCTATCCACTGCAGCCATTTAGGGAGTGCACAGTGAATGGAAGATCTGTGTCTCTGCCTTTCAAATAAAATAAATTAATCTTAAAAAAAAATCCCTCCGCCTTGCGGCGCCGGCACACCGGGTTCTAGTCCCGGTCGGGGCGCTGGATTCTGTCCCGGTTGCCCCTCTTCAAGGCCAGCCCTCTGCTGTGGCCCGGGAGTGCAGTGGAGGATGGCCCAAGTGCTTGGGCCCTGCACCCCATGGGAGACCAGGAAAAAGCACCTGGCACCTGGCTCCTGCCATCGGATGAGCGCGGTGCACCGGCCGCAGCGCGCTGTCCGCGGCGGCCATTGGAGGGAGAACCAACGGCAAAGGAAGACCTTTCTCTCTGTCTCTCTCTCTCACTGTCCACTCTGCCTGTCAAAAAAAAAAAAAATCCACTACTGATTCCCAACTTGGCAGTCACAAACTTGTGGTACATCAGCATAAGCATTTTTTTCTAGATCAATAGATAGGAAATGTTTGTCAGTTGAGGCTGGGAGTGGTAATAAGCCTTACCTTAAAGATATATCCTGTTAGTATAAATAGCAAATGCCTTTAAGATAAAAGGTCAAAATAAAGTTACAATTTTTAACTGTTTATTTTCTAAAGAGAATAATCATCCCATATTCTTGTAATATGTCTGACTTTTTAATATAAGCAGTTTTATGACAAATAAAAAAAGAAAAGCTTAAAAAAAAAGATATATCCTGGGTATAAAGACTTAGTATCTTTTTTAAAAAGAGATTTATTTTATTTATTTGAAAGACAGAGCTACAGAGAGAGGTAGAGCCAGATAGAGAGTTTGTCCATCTGCTGGTTTACTCCCTAGATGACTGCAATGGTCAGAGCTGCGCTGATCAGGAACCAGGAGCTTCTTCTGGGTTTCCCACGTGTGTGTGGGGGTCCAAGGACTTGGGCCATCTTCTACTGCTTTCCCAGGCCATAGCAAAGATCTGGATGGGAAGTGGAGCAGCCTGGACTAGAACTGGCACCCATATGGGATGCTGGTGCCTCAGGCCAGGGCTTTAACTCGCTGTGCCACAGTGGCGGCCCCAAGACTTAGTATCTTAAGCAGTCAATTATATCTAATTTCCAAATCAGTGTAACTTGGAGTGGGCGACACCAAGAAGATAAAATGAAGTTTCACAATTGAAAACATGTCTACAGAGGAGCCAGGATAAAGTTGGGGTGGATATTAAAACATTTTAAACTAGTTATTAAAGTAGTTTGGCAGCAGAGAACAAATATGAAGATTAATAAAGGAAAACAGAGCGTAACATAGATCCAATACATAAAGGAACAGAGATGAGACAAAGGGGGCATTCCAAATTGGGGGGAAAGATGAATGATTCCAAAACTGGTGGTGGGACAACAGGTTAGCTCCTGAGATGTGAGCCATGGATATGAGATGGAGCCAGATACCTTCCTTGGGTATCAGATTGAAACATGCAAAAAGAAAACCATGAGAATAATGGGTTACAAAAATTAATTTTGAAATGGTTAATGTATTTATAGGCAAGACTCAAGATCTAATGGCCATAAATAAAAATAATAAGTTTGAGCATATAAATATTACAACATAAAAGTTATCATCAGTATATTTATCAAAAATCAAAAGGAGAAAATATTTACAACATATGCTAGCAAAGAGCTGATTTTTAAATGTGTACATAGGATCCTAAAAAAATCAATAAGAAACCTTACGAAAATAAAAATTGGTAAAGAATACAGTTTGAAAATAAGTGAAAGGCCGGCGTCACGGCTCACTTGGCTAATCCTCTGCCTGCGGCACCGGCACCCCGGGTTCTAGTCCCAGTTGGAGTGCCAGGTTCTAGTCCCGGTTTCTACTCTTCCAGTTCAGCTCTCTGCTGTGCCCCGAGAGGGCAGTGGAGGATAGCCTAAGTGCTTGGGTCCCTGCACCTGCATGGGAGACCAGGAGGAAGCACCTGACTCCTGGCTTAGGATTGGTGCAGCGGTGGCTGTAGCGGCCATTGGGGGAGTAAACGAATGGAAGGAAGACCTTTCTCTCTGTCTCTCTCTAATTGTCTATAACTCTCTAACTGTCTAACTCTGCCTGGCAAAAAAAAAAAAAAGAAAGAAAGAAAATAAGCGAAAAAGACCAGGTACATGAAAAGATGCTCAGCTTCATCAGTGATAACACAATGCATGTCAAATGCGTAATAAAGGTTTCGAGCATGGTGTTGAAACAGATGAGAATGCATGGTTAGACCATGTTGGCCAGGGTGCGGGGAGACCACGTTCTCACACCTGCTGGTGGAGGTTTGGACTCATACAACCTTTAGAGCTATAGCTTTGGCTTACATTTTATATTAAGAGCAGAAAGCTTTGACAGCATGTTTCATCAAACATCCTTTAACGTGGCAATTAAACAAACATATGCTATAAGTATACTTTCACAGTGAGAATTACCTCCCCTCAAGGATGTTCACTGTAGCATTGCTTTTATTAGAAAAACAGAAACAATTTCTAATAACCACTGACTGCCATCAGAGCATGGATAATAAGTTGGGGTACGATGTTCATCAAGTAGAGTGTTTTGTGGTCACTTCGAAGATGAGGTAGCTATGTGTTGACAGAGAAGATATTCAAGACTGTAAGTAAAATAGCAAAATGCAGGACAGTAAATATAATATGATTCTACTTATATAAAAATAAAGATTATATATTTGCTTATATATGAATAAAATTTTTCTGAAAAGTACATAAGAAACTATTAATAGAGGTTTCCTCTGGGGAATAATATGAACAGTAAGATCCAAGCAGGCAGACTTCATATTACAGCCTTATATGCTGATTTGAATTTTTTATCATAATGTACTTTAAAAAAATAAGATTTATTTATTTATTTGAAATTCAGAATTAGAGAGAGAGAGAAACAGAAAGATCTTCCATCTACAGGTTCACTCCCCAGATGGTCACAATGGCCAAGGTTGGACCAGGCTGGAGCAAGGAGTTTCATCCAGGTCTCCCACTTGGGTAGCAGAGACCCAAGCACTTGGCCTTTCCTCCAATGATTTCTCAGGTTATCAGAAACAAGTTGTATCAGAAGTGGAGTAGCCAGGACATGAACTAGCTCCCATACTGGTGTCCCAGAAGGTGGCTTAACGTGCTATGCCACAACATGGAACCCTGTGTGTACTTTTTTCAAAGATAATAGTTGAGGGGCTGGTGTTACGACATGTGGGTAAAGCCACCACCCAAAACACTAGCCCCCCATATGGGCACCAGTTTGAATCCTGTTTGTTCCACTTCTGATCCAGCTACTTACCAATGGCCTGAGAAAAGCAGCCGAAGATAGCCCAAGTTTTTGGACCCTTGCCACCCACATGGGAGACCTGGAAGAATCTCCTGGCACTGGCCTGGCCCAGCCCTAGCCATTACACCCATCTAGGGAGGGAACCATCACATGGAAGATTTCTCTCTCTGTCTCTCCTTCATTCTCTATAACTTTTTCAATTAAATAAACCTTTAAAAAGGAAGGAGGGGGGCCTGTGCCATGGCTCAATTGGTTAATCATACGCCTGCGGCGCTGGCATCCCATATGGGCACCAGGTTCTAGTCCCGGTTGCTCATCTTCCAGTCCAGCTCTCTGCTGTGGCCCTGGAGGGCAGTGGAGGATGACTCAAGTGTTTGGGCCCCTGCACCCCTATGAGAGACCAGGAAGAAGCACCTGGCTCCTGTCTTTGGATCGGTGCAGTGCCAAGCTGTAGTGGCCAGTTGGGGAAAGAACCAACGGAAGGAAGACCTTTCTCTCTGTCTCTCTCTCACTGTCTGTAACTCTACCTGTCAAATCAATAAAAAAACAATAATAATAAAAGAGAGGGAGGTGGGGCTGACATTGTGGCATTGCTAGTAAAGCCACTGCCTGCAGTGCCGGTATCCCACAAGTGCACCTGTTTGAGCCCCAGCTACTCGACTTCTGATCCAGCTCTCTGCTATGGCCTGGGAAAGCAGTACAAGATGGCCCAAGTCCTTCGGCCCTTGCACCCACATGGGAGACCTGGAAGAAGCTCCTGGCTCCTGGCTTTGGATCAGCCCAGCTCTGGCTGTTGCAGCCATTTGGGGAGTGAGTCAGAGGATAGAAGACTTCTCTCTTTCTCTCCCTCTCTCTGTCTGTAACTCTACCTCTCAATTAAATAAATAAAATCTTCAAAAATTATATAGGCAAAACTTTTGGTATCCATTTTTATATCAATAAAACTGTGTGAAGATGCTTCTGTCACTTTCTGATCTTCTCATCTTGCAGCCATCTGTGTAGACTGCTCATCATCGCCTATAAAGTATTTCAAAGATTCTTAAGGAATAAGGCCAGGATCTACTGATTGAAAATTCTTTTCTTTGAAAACTGAAACTTCAAATAAAATGTAGTCCCATAAATACTATTTTCTACCAATTTTGAAAACTGACTTTCCCATCTAATGGAAAGTGCGAGTGCACATACTTTTCAAATAATAAATAGCAATGAAAAATACTAGTTAGATAATACCACATGTTTTCTAAAAGGAGACATATAAATTATGGTATAAAATATCATGATGAGGCCGGCGCCGTGGCTCAACAGGCTAATCCTCCACCTTGCGGCGCCGGCACACCATATTCTAGTCCCGGTCGGGGCGCCGGATTCTGTCCGGGTTGCCCCTCTTCCAGGCCAGCCCTCTGCTGTGGCCCAGGAGTGCAGTGGAGGATGGCCCAAGTGCTTGGGCCCTGCACCTCATGGGAGACCTGGAAAAAGCACCTAGCACCTGGCTCCTGCCATTGGATCAGCGCGGTGCGCTGGCCGCAGCGCGCCGACCGCGGCAGCCATTGGAGGGTGAACCAACAGCAACGGAAGACCTTTCTCTCTGTCTCTCTCTCTCACTGTCCACTCTGCCTGTCAAAAAAAAAAATATCATGATGATAGAAGACATGGGAAGAAATATGTAGTCCTATTTTGGCTGTTATATATTTAATTTTAGGAAATAAAATATAATACCCTTCCTTTATGTACCACCTTTCTGTTAAGTTCAACATCTCCACAACAATTTCCTGAAGTTCTTCCAAGGTATAAAAAGGCAAATATGTTCTATTTTCAGTTTTGGACTTATCTTTACTATAGGCATGCTAATTTTAAAAGTCATGTGTTGGAGCCTGCGCTGTGGGGTAGCTGATAGGGCCGCCCCCTGCAGTGCCAGCACCCTATATGGGTGCCAGTTCAAGTCCCGGCTGCTCCGCTTCTGATCCAGCTTCCTGCTATGGCCTGGGAAAGCAGTGGAAGATGGCTCAGGTCCATGGGCCTTTGTATCCATGTAGGAAACCTGGATGAGGCTTCTGGCTCCTGGTTTTGGATCAGCTCAGCTCTGGCCATTGCAGCCGTTTGGGGAGTGAACCAGCAGATAGAAGACTTCTCTCTCACTCTGCCTCTCTCTAACTCTGCCTTTGAAATAAACTTAAAAAAAATTTTTTAAATCATGTTGAGCTAAAATTAATCTATGGTCAAAGAAGTTAGCCTAGTGACTACCTTGATCGAAGGAGAAGGTGTTATTTTGACCTGGAAAGTGCATATTTTCTGGGGTGCTGAAATGTTGCATGTTGTGATCTGGATAACAGACATACAGGTATACCTACACATAAAAAGTCATTAAGTTGGGGCTAGCGCTGTAGTGTAATAGGTTAAGCCTTTGCCTATGGTACCAGCATCCCATATGGGCTTCCATTCAAGTACCAGCTGCTCCACTTCCAATCCAGCTCCCTGCTAATGTGCCTGAGAAAGCAACAGAAGATGGCTCAAGTCCTGAAGAAGCTCCAGGCTCCTGGCTTCGAATTGGCCCCCTTGCAGCCATTTGGGAAGTGAACTAGCAGATGGAAGACCTCTCTCTCTGCCTCTGCTTCTGCCTCTCTTTACCTCTGCCTTTCAAATAAATAAATCTTCAAAAAAAAAAAAAGGTCATCAAGTTGTTCACTTAATATATGCTCATTACATATACTGCATGTTATACCATAACAGGAAATGTTTTAAAAGTTACATCTATTAAGATATTGCTCCAAGTTTAGACCCATAATGTCTGACTGCATAACCACTTACTGGTGGGCAGAGAGAAACTTTACTATGTCACTGAAATGTATTTCTGGGTTTAGTAGAGCTAAGTGCTTTTTATATCTTTTCAAAAATAACCAAATATCAGCAGACTATTTAACTGAAAATAATTAAACATGGATTGTAACCAGCACTAAATTTTGGCAGAGGCCAGTGCTGTGGTGTAGTGGGTAGTGCCACCGCCTGGAATGCTGGCATCCCAGCCAGTTCTAGTCCCGACTACTTCACTTCTGATCCATCTCTCTGCTATGGCCTGGGAAAGCAGTAGAGGATAGCCCAATTCCATGAGCCCCTGCATCCATGTGGGAGCCCCAGAGGAAGCTTCTGGCTCCTGGCTTCAGATGGGCGCAGTTCCGGCCATTGCGGCCAACTGGGGAGTGAACCAGTGGATGGAAGACCTCTCTGCCTCTCCTTCTCTTTCTGTGTAACTCTTTCAAATAAATAAATAAATCTTTTTTTTTAAAAGAGAATTACAGAGAGAAGTGAGAGAGCAAGAGAGTGCCTCCATCCATTGATTCACTCCCAAAATATTTTTTAATGATCCAATAGGTGAAAAATAAGCTCATTATTTTGGTTTGCACTTAGTCAATTATGAGTGCAATGGAGCATATTGTTACATTTATCAGCCAGTCCAGATGTTCTTTTAACACTGTCACAATTCTTTCTTTTGTGGTCAGGCTACTCTAAATGCCAGGAACACTCATTTTGGCAGCAGAAAACCCAATCAGTGGACCCTATGACAGATCAAAATCATTGAAACAGGACATACATTTGTTGGCCCCCATCATGTCCGGATTTGATCTCTTCTTCATCCTGGAGGATACACAGCTCAACTGCTGATACATGTGTGTGCGCTGACCTGTCTTAGCCCTCGGGATGACACAGGATTGGGCAAGGACAAGTGCACACTGCTTTTTAATTCTCTAGAGAAAAGAAACAAATTAGTCAACTACTGTTCATACTCTTTAAGATTTTCATTAAAGTTTGTTTTATTGGTTGTTTTGTTTTTTTTCAGTCACCTTGAAGAAAGCTCCAATGCCAAGGATATTTTTTTTTTTTTTGTAAAATCGTGAGGCATCTGTTTCCCCATTTCTTCCCATTAAGTTGTTAGCCCCTACTCCCATGATGTGATAGTTTAAGACTGAGTGAAAATTTTCAGATTTATTTGAATTATGACATTAGTTCATTGAAATTACTTAATATTTACCAACATTGCACAGCTCAGATGTGCACAGAACTACCAAATGACCATTTGTCAGAGCTAATACTAATATTAAAGGCTGCATTTAATTACTAAGCATGGAGGTGTTCTATGTTCCATTCAGCACAATGCACAACCCTAGCTTACTATGGGAACTTCAGACATCCAAATCAAAGCTGCCATCTGTTGTGTGCCTGTAGAGCTCAGCTTCTGTTTGGGTTTGTTTTTTCCCTTCCCAAATAACCATTTGACCACAGAAAACTGGGTGTTCTCTGAATTTTATATATCTCTGTCTGAAGGACTAATTAGTTTTGAGAGCATATACGTTCAAGTTACACACTTTTAAAAATTTAAGGGAATACCTTTTGAAAACTCTAATTGGGGCCGGTGCCGTGGCTCAACAGGCTAATCCTCCGCCTTGCGGCGCCAGCACACCGGGTTCTAGTCCCGGTCGGGGCGCTGGATTCTGTCCCGGTTGCCCCTCTTCCAGGCCAGCCCTCTGCTGTGGCCCGGGAGTGCAGTGGAGGATGGCCCAGGTGCTTGGGCCCTGCACCCCATGGGGAGACCAGGAAAAGCACCTGGCTCCTGGCTCCTGCCATCGGAGGAGCGCGGTGCACCGGCCGCAGCGCGCCAGCCGCGGCGGCCATTGGAGGGTGAACCAACGGCAAAAGGAAGACCTTTCTGTCTGTCTCTCTCTCTCACTGTCCACTCTGCCTGTCAAAAAATAAATAAATAAATAAATAAAAAGAAAACTCTAATTGGAAATAATTTCATAATTAGAGTCGCAAGAAAAATACTAGTATATAGAACACCCATTCCCCATTGACCTTGCTCACATGTTAACCACTTGCTCATTTGCTTTATCAATATGTATTTGTGAACGATTTGAGAATAACTTGGGATGCAGGAGATATAGGCGGAGATTTAACCTGCTATGCCACAGCACCAGACCTATTCTTCTTTCTTTCTAAGCTGAGCATGTAGGCTGTTCGGGGCTTATTTTGTCCAGGACTTTGAGTCTCCTATTTTGAAAAACAGGTGGTATTAAAGACTCTGGAGGGGCCTGTGCCTTAGTAGGCTAAGCCTCCACCTGTGGCACCAGCATTCCATATGGACACTGGTTCCTATTCCAGATGCTGCTCCTCTGACCCAGCTCTCTGCTTATGGCCTGGGTTTCCCCAGTGGAAGAAGATGGCCCAAGTGCTTGGGACCCTGCATCCATGTGGGAGACCCGGAAGAAATTTCTGGTTCCTGGCTTCGGGCTGGCCCAGCTCCGGCCACTGCAGCCATTTGGGGATCAAACAAGCAGGTGGAAGACTTTTCTCTCTGTCTCCCCCTCCTCTCTCTGTAACTCTGCCTCTAAAATAAATAAATAAATAAATAAAATATATTTTAAAAAAAAGCCTTTGGAAATCATCACTAAACTGTGAGCTCTTTTTCTTAACACTCGAGAACAGCAAGCAAGTCATTTTTTTTTTTCCTGCTAATGTAACAGCTGAAATCACAACTGTAACCCCACAACTGCATCCTCTGGCAATATTAGGAGACTGCCATCTACAGGGTCAAGAAACAAGCTACTGTCCAATCACGTTCATAATGAGGTTTACCATCAGGTGGGGAGGAAGGAAAGAAAGGAGAAAATAGTTGAACTAACTTTCTGGAAAGCACATTTGGCTCAACTGCCAAAACAAAGGCTTTGGGGGAGACGACAAGCCTGTTACCAGGGTTTAGGTGTGTAACTAAGCACAGCGGACAGCAACCCAGTCCTTTTTTTTTTTTTTTCTTGACAGGCAGAGTGGACCCTGAGAGAGAGAGAAAGGTCTTCCTTTTTCCGTTGGTTCACCCTCCAATGGCCAATGCGGCCGGCGCATCGCGCTGTTCCATAGCCAGGAGACAGGTGCATCTCCTAGTCTCCCATGAGGGTGCGGGGCCCAAGCACTTGGGCCATCCTCCTCTGCACTGGAAGAGGTGCAACCAGGACAGAATCCGGCGCCCCGACCAGGACTAGAACACGGTGTGCCAGCGACGCTGGCGGAGGATTAGCCTATTGATACAAGACAAAACCACAAACCAACCGAAAAAAGGGTGGATGACGACACTGAGCATCCCATTGGGTATTGTATTATCCAGCCAGATCCATGGCTGATAGTTCCTGCAGACGTCACTATTGCTAAGTATTGGCACTGTTTGTTATTCTTGCACTTGATGGGGAGGCACGAGAAAAGGGCAAAATCAGTAGCGAAGGAAGGGGCGAGGGTTTCCAGGGTTTTCCGTGCCATGAACTGCACGTATCCCGGGTGTGGACAGCTGTTGCCCATGAGGAACCACAGCGAGGTTAGGACCAACTTCTCCGCCACTCCCGTTTGCTCCCCGGGGCGGCTGCCAGCTCTGCTGCCAGGAGAACCCTGAGGGCAGAGGGAACCGGGCTAGGCGTTAGGGCGTTGTGCAAGTCTTCGGGGGTGTTGAGGCCTGAGTAACACCCGGGATTAACACCGCAGCCCTGCGATGAGCCCCACATTCCCCAGGGGAGCCTCGTCTTCGCCTTTGGCGGCCGGGCTCCCTCGCACCGCGGGAGCCACAGGTCTACTCCGGTTCGCGCTCAATTCAGCCTGGAAAGCACTCCCTCCCGGGTAGAGGGGCGGGAGGGGGTCCATGCCCGGAGCCGCGGGAAGGGAAGAGGGAATCCCGGTCACAGCAATTACGTGTTCAGGAAAGCCCGCGCACCCGCCCCCACTCCCCACAACGCTAAGTTCTGGGACTCCGGAGGGCGCTCCTGTCGAGCGGATGGCGTCCCCCAGGGCGGCGGCGCAGCGGGTGCGGCGTCCAGGGACCCAGCCGCCCACGGCGCCCCTCGTGCCGCCACAGCGCGCGCTGAGGCGCAGCGGCCGCTGGGACCCGCAGTGTGGTCGGCGCGGGCGGCGGCGAAGGGAAGCGAGGAGGGGACGGGAAGGTGGGCGCCGGCGGGCAGCAGGGCCGCGCTCAGCGCCGGGAATCGAGCAGTTCCGGCTCGGGCGTCGGTCCGCGCGCGCTCGTCTCCTTCCCCGCCCGCGGCGGGGCTCCCGGGGAGAAGGCGCCCGAGCCCTGAGGCGGGGCAGCCCGAGCGTCCGCGGGCCACAGCCTCGTCCCCGCGCCGGCGGCTGAGGAAGCCCTTGCCTTTTAATTTTTTTTTTTTTATTTTAAAAACCTTTAGTTTCTTTAGTAAGATTGAGAAAGAGGCTTTTCCTCTTTTAATGGGAATGATTCCTGTGTCTTATTTGTGAGGCGCCATGGGCAGTTTTTTATGAGGAAAGAGCGGGAATGCTCAGTCTAGGCTTAGGACATTGTTTTATTTCAGCCATAACTTGCTAAGAATGTTCCAACTGCTTCATGTGCCCGAATCAATAGTCTGCGAAATGTTCCTGAATGTTTCTCTCAGGAAAACGCTGGATTCTGAGCCTTTGTGAATGACTAGCTAGGTAGCTGATGGAGTTCATCGGCCTCAATCTGTAGAATTTAGGTACTCCACTGGCCACTTATTTTTAAAAACAAGTATCTGTAATGCGTGTGTGTTGCTTTTTCGCATTTTTTTCTAAAGTAGAATATGAAACAAAATTTGTTTGATTCTAATGGAGGCTTGTCCCCTCTTGTCTGACCTGACTTGGGCAGTGACCCTTTGCTGTGTTAACCCATGGCCTCAGGTGATTATCTGTGTGTTGGAGAAACTTAGGCACATCTGTTCCCCATGACTGTATTGTGGTCCCTCTGTGACCTCGCTGTGCTTCCTTAATATGCTGAGTTCCTTGCTATGGAAAATGAGATGTTTTTGGATGCAAGGTTTACAGAAAGAGCTGATTGCATGTATATGCTGACCTGTCTGCAAACGCAGTGTGAGTTAATCGAGCTAATGCAGCCTGAGCATTCATTTGTTTCAGGAAGTTTGATAGCTGAGGTGTAAAAGGCATCACATCCTGTTCCATTGCCTCTCAGCTTATCTAAGCATCTTTTAGAAATGGTCATTTTCCTGACTATAAAGCCTGTGCTCCTCATGTTCCTAAATTCAGTACATGAAATTAACGACCCCACCCCCCCACCCTCCGTGTTACTTTCCCTCAACTGCCTGGGGTTAGTAATTCACTGTCACTGACTGGAAAGTTTCAAGGAGCTGAATTCCCCAGATTGTTGCCACCTGAAAGACTTGTAAATTTCTTACCACGGGCTGTTCAAGCGGAAGTGTGTCTCTGACTTGATGATGTTCTGAAACAGATTTCCGAACTATCAGAGGACTCCATTGTGGAACAGTAGAAATACCCTCTGCCTGAGGGATGCATCTGGACCAACCAAGTCTTCAGGGAGGATTACAGCGAGACGGCTTGAGAGTGTGACCTGTGTCTGAGAAGCCAAAGGCCCGGATGCACTGCTGTGATGAGGTATCAGTCACTTGGACATGATAAGTGAGAAGAGGAATTTGTTGCTTCGTAGCATGTTTTTATCTAAAATATGGGAAACACTAGAATTTACTGCAGATGCATTTACAACTGATAAGTGCTCATAGTATGCATGGTTCTAGGACTTTCTGTTTAACAATGTTGCTATCAAGTGTTTATTGAGTATAGTAGCTATATTAGTAGTAATGAGATTCATGTCACATCATTTATAGAGATGAGTTACCACGCAAAACCATTCATTCAGGAAAAGCGTTTTGAGACCCCTTTTTGAACTGAAGTTCTGGACTGGGGATATAGATAAGAATGCTGTCCTTGGGCTTAAAGGGAACTCTCCCAGGTTTGTATAATGTACAGTTTTTAAACTGTTCGTTGAGCTCTGCATGCTACAGGCATATGTCAGTGGGTGATGGAGGAGTGGAGGGAAAAGTTGTATTATGGAATGGCATTGAAGTTCTGTAGCTGTTCTTCAACCAAAGCCCCCAGCTTTTATTTTATTTTAGATATTAGGTTTATAGTATTTTGTAGTATAATTTAAATATAATTTATGTAGAGGAATGTGTACATTGGCAACATTTATTGTATATATAATATACATATAGGTATATGTAAAGTGCATATTTATGTGCATACTTATTATATATTACATACATGAATATCTCTTGGGACCATTCAGCACAAGATAGAAAACGTTTCCTCCATCCCAGAAACTTCTTTGTTTCCTCTGCCGGGCTTAGTCCTCTTCCCTCCAAGTGACTGCTATTCTGATTCCAATCAGCATTTTTTTTGTCCTATAGATGAAATCTTTGGCTTAAAAATGTCCCTATTTGTTTAAGTTTTCAAATTCTTTAGTGTCTGGTGCTTTTCTGTTGACAAAGTACTTTCACACAAGCTTATCTATTATTATTTGATTTACCTGACATTTAATAGGCAGTTGAGTGGATGAAAGAGGAATAGGAGAGCCCTTGCTTTGCATTGCTGATAATGTTGTGGGAACAAAATATGTATTTCATTAAGCTACCGAAAAATGCAAGGAAAATCCCTTGATAGAACATCACAAGCAAAGAGTACAGAGATCAGGCTTTATCCCTAAAGGGGTGGGGTTGTGGAAGTGCTGACATTGAACCCTAATTACTGATGGATGTGTAGAGTTTTGATAGGCAAGAGATTTTGGGGATAGACCATTCTAAAGTGAAGGTGCATAAAATATCTGGAAGAATATACTGTACCTGCAGAGAAACACTGGATCCTAGTAAAAAGGGATTCCTAAAAAACATTCTAACATTTCTACTTTTTTGAGTTTGTGTTGTTTCATGAATGAGTTTTGTGAATCTGATATTTGTGTTGTGGAATTCTCTTGTGTTTTTCTTTTGTTCATATTTTAAAAAGTCATCGAGGGACAGGCATCTGGCCTAGCAGTTCAGATGCCTGCAACCCATATGGGAGTGCCTGGGTGTGATACCCACCTCAAGATCATGAGTTCAGCTTCCTGCTAATGCAGATTCTAGGAGGCAGCTGTCATGGGTCAAGTAATTGGGCTGGTGCTACCCACATAGGAGACCTGGGTTGTGTTCCTACCTTTGGCCCAATCCATTCCTAGCCAATACAGACATCTGGGGAATGAACCAGTGGATGAGAGCTCAATCTGTGTATCTCTCTCTGTGTCTCAAAAAATTAAAATTTTTAGAAAGATTTTATTTAATCAATGTAAATTTCATAGGTACAGCTTTTGGAATATAGTGGTTCTTCCCCCCATACCCACTCTCCCGCCCCCACTCCTGTCCCACCTCCTACTCCTTTTCCCATCTCATTCTTCACTAAGATTCATTTTTAATTATCTTTATATACAGAAGAGCAAGTCTGTACTAAGTAAAGATTAAACATTTTTCACCCACACAGACACACAAAGTATGAAGTACAGTTTGAAGACCAGTTTTACCATTAATTCTCATACTACAACTCATTAAGGACAGAGGTCCTACAAGGGGAGCAAGTGCACAGTGACTCCTATTGTTGATTTAACAATTGACACTCTTATTTATGATATCAGTGATCACCTGAAGCTCTTGTCATGAAATACCAAGGCTATGGAAGCCTTTTGAGTCCACAAACTCCATCAGTATTTAAACAGAGCCATAAGCAAAGTGGAAGTTCTCTCCTCCCTTCAGAGAAAGATATCTCCTTCTTTGATGGCCCTTCTTTACACTGGGATCTCACTCACAGAGATCTTTCATGTAGGCCATTTTTTTACCACAGTGTCTTGGCTTTCCATGCCTGTAATGCTTTCATGGGCTTTTTAGTCAGATCTGAAAGCCGTAAGGGTTGATTCTGAGGCGAGAATGCTATTTAGGGCATTTGTCATTCTATGAGTCTGCTGTGTGGCCTGCTTCCCATGTTGGATCATTCTCTTCTTTTTAATTCTATCTGTTGTTATTAGCAGACACTTGGTTTTATTTATGTGATCCCTTTGAAACTTATCCCTATCTTTATGATCAGTAATGCACTTAAAATGTTACTTTATCTAGTAAGATGGTACTAGTACCTGCAAACTTAATGGGATTTGGAGTCCCATGGTAAGTTTTTAGCTTTACCCTTAGGTATAAGTTGGTGGGAATGTGTGCTGACCTGTACATCTCCTGTACATTCCCACTCTTATAAATATAAAATAAAAATTAGTCATTAAGTATGTAGCAGATTCTCATTAGTGAAAATAAATGCACATATATTGTATCCTAACAAATTTTCTAAGGAAATTCAGCATTTTAACATAAATGTAAGCTTTTTGCTATCTACTTTTATGTTCATAGACAAAGACTATGAAAGGGCCTACCTCTTATTTATTTATTTATTTATTTTGACAGGCAGAGTGGACAGTGAGAGAGAGAGACACAGAGAAAGGTCTTCCTTTGCCGTTGGTTCACCCTCCGATGGCTGCCGCGGATGGCACGCTGCGGCCAGCGCACCGCGCTCATCCGATGGCAGGAGCCAGGTGCTAGGTGCTTTTTCCTGGTCTCCCATGGAGTGCAGGGCCCAAGCACTTGGGCCATCCTCCACTGCATTCCCGGGCCATAGCAGAGGGCTGGCCTGGAAGAGGGGCAACCGGGACAGAATCCGGTGCCCCAACCGGGACTAGAACCCGGTGTGCCGGCACCGCAAGGCGGAGGATTAGCCTGTTGAGCCACGGCGCCGGCAAGGCCTACCTCTTATAAGATGAATTTATTTATTTGAAAGCATTAGAGAGAGATGGAGAGAGATCTTCTATCTGTTGGTTCACTCCCCAAATGGCCACAATGCCTGGGTTGGACCAGGCTGAAGCCAGAAGCCAGGATCCTGGAGCTTCATCTGAGGATCCCTGTGAGTGCAAGGACCCAAACACTTTGCCATCTTCTGCTACTTTGCCAAGCACATTAGCAGGGTGCTAGATCTGAAGTGGAGCAGCAGTGTTTAGGAATCTATCTATTTCTTCTAGGTATCTCAGTTTGTTGGCATACAGTTCTTCATAGTAATTTCTGATGATTCTTTTTATTTCTGTGGGTCTGTTGTTACATTTCCTATTTCATCTCTAATTGTATTGATTCAGGTGTTCTCTCTCCTTTTTTTGGTTAGTTCGGCCAGCTGTGTGTCAATTTTGTTTATTTTTTCAAAACTCTAACTCTTTGTTTTGCTGATCTTTTGTATTGTTTTTTTATTCAATTTTGTTTATTTCTTTAATTTTAATTACTTCTTTTCTCCTAGTAGTTTTTTTTTTTTTTTGACATGCAGAGTGGACAGTGAGAGAGAGAGAGACAGAAAGAAAGGTCTTCCTTTGCCCTTGGTACACCCTCCAATGGCTGCCGCGGCCAGCGCACTGCGGCCAGCGCACCGCGCTGATCCGATGGCAGGAGCCAGGTGCTTCTCCTGGTCTCCCATGCGGGTGCAGGGCCCAAGCACTTGGGCCATCCTCCACTGCACTCTCTGGCCACAGCAGAGAGCTGGCCTGGAAGAGGGGCAACCGGGACAGAATCCGGTGCCCCGACCGGGACTAGAACCCGGTGTGCCGGCACCGCAAGGCGGAGGATTAGCCTGTTGAGCCGTGGCGCCGGCCCCTAGTAGTTTTCAGTTTGGTTTGCTGTTGTTTTTGTAGATCCTTGAGATGCATTGAGAACTCATTTCTATGATGCCTTTCCAATTTCTTGATATAGGCACTAATTGCTGTAGACTATTCTCTTAACACTGCTTTTTCTGTATCCCATAAGTTATGATATGTTGTGTTGTCATCTTCATTTGTTTCCAGAATTTTTTTGATTTCTCTTTTGGTTTCTTAAATGACCCACTGTTCATTCAGAAGCATGTTGTTCAGTCTCCATATGTTTGCTTATATTGTGAAGATCCCTGAGTTGCTGATTTCCAGCTTCACTCCATTGTGGTATGAGAAGATGCATGGTATGATTTCAATTTTTTTGAATTTGCTGAGACTTGCATTATGGCCTAATATGTGGTAAGTCCTAGGGAAAGTTCCATGTACTGGTGAGAAGATTGTAAATTCTTTAAGTGTAGGATGAAAAGTTCTGTAGGTATCTGTTAGGTCTTTTTGGTTTATAGTGTCAATTAAATTTGATGTTTCCTTGCTGATTTTCTGTCTGGTTTATCTTTCTATTGCTGAAAGTGGAGTATTGAAGTCCCCCATTACTATTGTATTGGAGTCTATGTCTCCCTTTAGATCCCTTAACATTTCTTTTAAATAACCAGGTGTCCTGTGATCAAGTGCATATACATTTAAAATAGTGACATCTTCCTGTTAAATTGATCACTTAATCATTACATAGTGCCATTCTTTGTCTCTCTTAACAGTTTTTGTGTTAAAGTCTATTTTGTCTGATATCAGAATGGCTATACCATCTCTTTTCTTGGTTTCTGTTGGCATGGGATATCTTTTTTCATACTTTCACTTTCAGTCTTCATGCATCTTTGTTGGTGACATGTGTTTCTTGTAGGCAGCAAATAGATGGGTTTTGTTTTTTAATCCATTGAGCCAGTCTGTATCTTTTAACTGGAGAGTTGAGGCCATTAACAATCAAGGTGACTATTGCTAAATAACAACTTTGCCCTGCCATTTTCCAAAAATATTCCTTTTTTTTTTTTTTTTGCTTTGGATTTCCTTTGAACTTTTACTGAGGTGTTTTCTTCCTTTACCTTCTTTTGTAGTGATGACCATGTTTCTGTGTTTCTATGTGCAGCACATCTTTAAGCATCTTTTGTAGGCCTGTATGGGTGGTGACAAATTTGTTCAATTTCTGTTTGTTTTGGAAGTCTTTATTTCACTTTCATTCGTAAATGAGAGCTTTGCAGGGTATAGTATTCTGGTTGACAGTTTTTTCTGTTAAGACTTAGAATATATCTTGCCATTCTCTTAGCCTTTAGGGTTTCTGATGAGAAATCCACTAATGAGAGTCTAATTGGAGATCCTTTCAAAGTAATCTGGCATTTGTCTCGGGCAAATTTTAGAATCCTTTCTTTATGTTTTACTGTGGTGAGTTTGATTACAATGTGTTGTGGTGAAGATCTTTTATGGCCATGTCTATTAGTGTGCTTCCAGAACTTGGATGTCCCTTTCTTTCTCTAATTAAAGAAGTTTTCTGCTCTTATTTCACTAAAAAGGCCTTCTAGTCTTTTCTTGCTTTCCACACCTTCAGGAACTCCTAGAACCCATATGTTAGGTTGTTCTATAGTATACTGTAAATTCCCAACTGTGTTTTTTAGTTTTCTAGTTTCCTCTTCTCTTTTTTTCCCCTGTGCTTTGTCTTCTAAGTTGGATATTCTTTTTTCTGCTTTACTGATTCTGTTAAGCTTTCCACTGCTTTTCATTTGTTCTGTTGAATTCTTAATTTTCAAGATTTCATTTTGCTTTCTCTTTAAAATCTCAGTTTTGTGGGAGAAATTTTCTTTCATGTCATGTACAGTTTCCATAGTTCGTACATTTGCTTCTGATTACTTCTGTATAATCTTATGGCCAATATTTTGAATTCCATTTTTTGCATTTCTTCAAACTTTTGATCTTCACAATTTAGTACTAAAGTGTTGTATTCTTTTGGGGGCGTCATGTTGTGTTCCTTATTCTTGTTTCTTGAATTGGTGTGTTTATTAGTCAGCATTTGTGGAGATACTCATGCTTTTTTTTTGTTTGTTTTTTGTTTTTTGTTTTTGTTTTTGCTGTGGCAGTTTTTATCTTTGGACTATGTGTGGATTAGTGGAGTGTCTGCTTTCAGGGAATACCTAGAGGCATGTGGTGAGTGTGGCCAGGGAGCTGGGTTCAGTGTTCTAAGGTGAAAGGAGTGTTAAGGTGACACCCAGGTTGGGCATGGTAATTTTTTTTTATCAGAGGGGAGGTTTGTTCTTGTCTGTTGGCATAGACTCAGCTGAACTCCTTTCCTCAAAGGAGATGAATACCTGGGCACTAGCCCCAGTGAGTAAAATATTCATCTGCACTTCCACAAGGACCACACAAAGGATCTGTGCAGTCCTCGGTGTAAGCAGATTCCCTAGCAATGTCTCTCACCAGATTATCAGGAAGCCCTGAGCACGTGGAGCCTCCCACAGTGACTGCCCCAAGTCCTTGCCACGCCTTGAGCCTTCTCATACAGACTCAGTGTTTTCAAAGCCTCCCATTCTAAGTGTTTTCACAGTCCTCACACACAAGCCTCCCACAGCCATGAGCACCAAGCCCCATGTTGGTTCTCCCTGACTGGCTCAGGAGTCCCCACTCTGCTGGTTGTTGGGCATGGACACTAGCTGTTGCAGCTGTTATAAATGTCCAAAATGGGGCCTTTATCAGCTTTTTACAGAACAGTATTGCAGGGTGATCTGGGAGAGAGAAACATGACCCACTTTTCGTTTTCCTCCTCTAGTTTGGCAGGTACACTATCCTCCACAGGGCTCCAAGCCGGTTTCCTTCCAGGTTCTTCCTGCAGCTTAATTGCCAGCGGCTTGGGTTGCTGCAGTCTGGTCTCACCTCTTTCCACAGCTGGTGCAGAGGCTCTCGGCTGCTGGGATCCTGATTTGTGCATTCCCACACCCTCCTCGTAGGTCCGCTGTGTCCCTCTAATTTGCATGGAGTTTCTTCTGCTGTTTTCTCCCTAATTCTTCCCTGAGACTGCACTCTCTCCACTTTTTAAAACCTGTCTTCTCCTAGACTAGAGTAGTAAGCTCCCTCCCTACTCCACCATCTTAATCCCTCCTCATGTGAATACTTTTCACATTTTTAAGAAGCAGAGTATTCACTTTATATGGCTAGACTTGCTAAAATAAGTGATAATTTCTTATTTTAAGAGAAAGATTATAGATTTCACTATAGATTTCACTCCTTGTTTGACTCTAGAAAGTCTTCCCCTTTCCAAAGAGGAAAAATCAGTTAAGTTTTGTTTGCTATTGCCTCATTCCTGATTTATGCTTTTTGCTTGCTATTGGTGAACATTCTCATAGATGGTAAATCATAAGAAGAAGGAAAGACCTTCATACTTTCAGATATTAATAGCTTTAGGAAATTCCTTCTTATAATGTCTATTTTATTATGTTTTCCTTCTCTTCTGGATAAAGTAAAGTGTGTTTAATAAAAATAATATGACAAGTTATTTCAGGCTTATGTTATGACATTATAAACCTTATTTCAATGATATACTTTCTGACAGGTTGATGATTATCTAATCTGTACATGCTTTTATTGTGTATGCATACCCCAAGGTCTAGCAATTCAATTTGCTTTGGCAAAGTAATTTGCCAGAAAATAATCCTTTATACATGTACTTTTTGTTGCAGAAGAGAGTGAATCAGCATTAAAGAGGAGTGAGCTTGTTAACTGGTACTTGAAGGAAATCGAATCAGAAATACATAATGTAGTGGAACTTATAAATAAAAAGATAAACATTGAGAAAGTTATTTACCCAATCACATACTATGTTTGTATATAACTGCACTTGCCCATAATATTAATGAAGGAGGGAGTTCATACCTTATTTTTGTAGGTTCATTAATGAAGGGTTTTTTTATATTAGTTTTATGTTACTAGAATGTGATCAGAATTACTTGTTGTAAAACAAGGGAGAATTAACAGCGAGTGACTTATTTCCCCAACTAAAACAGTCAGAATGTAAAATCAGGTTAAATCAGGGAATGTGGCTTTGAAGATGATGTCTGAGTGTTTTGTTTCCCACTCCAGCAGCCTTATGCGCCCTTGGTCATACAGTAAATCTTCAAGTATCCTGACCACCTATTTCCTAGGTTTTATCTTCCTGATATCCTTAGTTCACACCTTACACAGCCCAGTAATCCCTGTTGTCTCATATTTTCAACTTTTTCCTTTGTTTTCCTAACTTGGCAGAACTCAACCCTTGGTTAAATTTATCTCTGAGCAGCTAAAAGTACTCAGAGGAAAGTATATGGCCACATATCCCATTTTATTTAAATTCATGACCACGAGTCTCAAGCAGATATTTTGCTAACTTTTGTTTGGCTAAACTCATGGTAGTGATGCAGTTCCTAGTTCATTCATCCACTCCCTTATAGGCCCTAACAGCTTTTCTCTACTTCTCAAGTGGTCATTCTAGGTATTCAGCCTGTCTGTAGCATTTATCACACTTGATCGTTTCTTTTAGAAATACTTTCTTCCTTGTTCTGATTAACCTCATTCTCCTAGGTCCTTTTTTTTTTTAAATTATATTTATTTCTTTGAATGTCAGAGTTACAGAGAGAGAGAGAGAGGGAAAAAGAGAGGGAATGAGAGAGGAAGAGAGAGGAAGGGAGAGGGAGAGAGGGAAGAGAGGGAAGAGAGAGAAGAGAGAGAAGAGAGAGAAGAGAGAGAAATCTTTTCCATCTGCTTATTCACACCCCAGATGGCTACAACAACTGGGGCTGGGTCAGGCCAAAGCTAGGAACCAAGAGCTTCACCTGGGTCTCCTATGTACGGCATAGGGGCCCAAGAACTTGGGCCATTTTCCACTGCTTTTAGTAGTACATTAGAAGGGAGCTGGATGGGAAGTAAAGCAGCCAGGACTCCATCCAGTGCCCATATGGGATGCCAGCATTGCAAGCAACAGCTTTAGCCACTACACCACAATGCCAGCCCCTTTCTTAGGTCTTCTGATTCACTGTATATACTCGGAGTCCCTTTCCTGAAACATTGTCTTGCTTTACTCTAGAAGATTTATGTTCGTTGCTTAAGTGATCTCATTTGGTTTTAGGAATTTGTCATCTGCTAACAACTCCCAAATTTCTGCTCTTTTTCTTTTAAAGATTTATTTGTTTATTTGATAGTCAGAGTTAAACAGAGAGAGATGGAGAGGCAGAGAGAGAGCGAGCGAGCTATAGAGTCTTCCATCCGCTGGTTCACTTCCCAGTTGGCCACAACAGCCAGAGCTGCACCTGTCCAAAGCCAGGAGCCAGGAGCTTCTTCCTGGTCTCTCACGTGGGTGCAGGGGCCCAAGGACTTGGGCCATCTTCTACTGCTTTCCCAGGCCATAGCAGAGAGCTGAATTGGAAGTGGAGCAACCAGGACTTGAACCAGTGCCCATATGTGATACCAGCACTGTAGACAGTGGCTTTACCCACTATGCCACAGCGCTGGCCCCCCAAATTTCTCTTCTTGGCTTACCTCTGCTAAACTTGAAATGTGTATAGCTAATTGCCTACCAGTGAAGTAATAGGCATCCCATGTTTAATGTATTCAAAAACAGTTTTCTCCCTCCTCAGTGTCCCCATTTACTCAACTGCTATAGACCAAACACCTTGGACTCATCCTTGATTTCTTAGTGTTACTGTCCCTTCAGAATTCCTCTTCAGCAACAAATCCTGTCAGCCGCCCTTTGGTGTGTTTGTATTCTCTCTTCACTGCCTCAGCAGCCCACCCAACACACCATGCCTGGAGACTCTCTGGTGCCTCCTAACTGTCCACTTTTATGTTGGCTCTCTGCCCAGCAGCAATTGTCTTTTTAAAACATGAATTATTTTATTACCCTGCTTGCCAATGTTTTTCTTACATTTAGAATCAAATCTAGTCTCCTTACTATGGACTGCAGAACCATACAAAACCTAGCTCTGACCCCCTCATGCACCTACCTCATACCACAGCACTCTTCCCCTTGCCTATTACACCCCAGTGACACTAGTCTTGTCTCTGTTTTAGATACAGCAAACATGAAGGCCTTTGCACTTGACCTTTATCTCTTTAACCAGTTACCCTCAACCATGCTAGTGTTTGCAGAAATGTTACCCTTCAAAGCCCCTTTTGCCTAACCTGTTGAAACAGCACCCTTCTACTGTTACTGAGACTTTGTTTTACAGTGCTTATCATTGTCTGGCAGTAATTCTTTATTTAGTTGTTCAGTTTGTCTCTCTCAGAATGTAAACTACAGGAGTTAAGTAGCCTTTGTTTTGTTTGTCACATAAGAGGCATCCTGTTCAGATTGTAGATGTTCATCTATCATGCCACTTCACTTCACAGTGCTCATTGTATATGAGGTATGTCAGTAAGTCTGTGGAAGAATGGAATTAAAAGAAAAGTTTACTTGGGTGCAAAGAGTTTTTAGAATCCATGCATAGTTTTCTCATGAGGGGCATTTTCCACGAATTCTTGAATACCCTTCATATGCATGGTTTTAAAAGTCTTTGCACCAAAGTAAACATATTTTAATTCTTTTTCCATTAACTTTTTGAAGCAACTTCTTAAGTATTACACAGTGGGGTTACATCTGCATATGATTACAGGTGTATGTGTGTGTGTGTGTGTGTGTGTGTGTGTGTGTGTATAGGGGATTGAGAACAGCTACTTAGATCAGAATGTATTACACAAGATGTATGAAAATCAATCTGGGTCCCCGGTCGTCCTTCTTCCTGTTCAGCTATCTGCTGTGGCCCAGGAGTGCAGTGGAGGATGGCCCAAGTGCTTGGGCCCTGCACCCTCATGGGAGACCAGGAGAAGCACTTGGCTCCTGGCTTTGGATCAGCGCGGTGTGCTGGCCGCAGCAGCCATTGGGGAGTGAACCAACGGAAAAAGAAGACCTTTCTCTCTCTCTTTATCTCTCACTGTCCACTCTGCCTGTCAAAAAAAAAAAAAAAAAAAAAGAAAGAAAGAAAGAAAGAAAGACAGACAGAAAGAAAGAAAGAAAGAAAATCAAGCTGGGTCAAGTTCTCACTCTTTTGGCCGCCATCTTGGTTCCACATTCCCCACACAAAATGCCAAGAAACCAGCACTGCTACAGAGCAAGGCTTGTCACAGCCAAGGCTAGATGGAGATGAATCAGTGCCAAGGTTGAGAAACAGGATTCCACACAGGCAACCACACAATAGGCTCTGCTGGCCGCAGCAGCTGAAATTAATGAAGAACCATAAGTAAAGCAAAAACAGAGATGGAATAAAAAGAAGTCACAGAAGTCTGTATCCAAACTGGGTCCTCAGCGGGTTACAGAGGTTACTAAAATCACTATCTGGAAATCTAAGTATGTCCTCTTTGTCATCACAAAATCAGATGTCTAAATATTACAGCTATCACATATAAAGGTTATGTCATCTGAAAAACTGCTTACTTGTGGAGTTAGATCAGCGTATAAATACAGGGGTGTGTGTGTGCGCGCATGTGTGTGCATGTGTAGGGGCTTGAGAACAGCTACTAAGGTCAGAATCTAATAGATGTATGAATGTCGAGCTGGGTCACACTCTCCCTTACTCTGTTTCTGTTGCCATCTTGGTTCCATGTACCTCACTCAAAATCCCCATTGAAGCCACAGAAATTGCCACAAGCCCAGGCTGAGACATGGTCTGGAAAAGAGTCTGATAGGGATGAATTGGTGCCTGAGCTTGAGAAACAGGATTCCACACAGGCAACTATACAGCAGACTCTGCTGGCTGCAGCAGCTAAAATAGATGAAGAACAGGTCAGTAAAGTGAAAACAGAGTCAGAGTAAAAAGGAAAAAAAAGGGGACAGAAGTCTATGTCCAAGTTGGGTCTTCGACAGGTTACATGGGTTTCTGGAGTCGCTATCTGTGGGGACCCATGGATAGGCCTACCATGGGACACCCCACCCCCCCATGCTGGGCTTGGCTTATAGCAGTAACGCGGATGTAGCAGCTGATTGAACTTTCCATCTAGCTGAGGATCGTGGAAAACAACAAGATGGCGTTGATGCTCTGCCTGCTGGGTAACTCCACAGCTGATCGTGATCAAGTGCTGGATTGGAGAACTCTGTGCATGGACTGTGATTGATTGACTATGATTGGTTGAATTCTGTATATAAGCAGACCGCGGGAGAAGGAGCGGCACGCCATCTCTCCCCCTTCTCCCGGTCCTCTACTCTTTTCCCTACTCCTTCTAAGTAAAAGTCTTTTGAAGACTGATTAACTGCGAGCAGCGTCGTTCCTTTTGCGGCCGAAGGAGCGACAGCTATCTGCAAACCTAAGAACATCTTATTTGTCATCAAAAAACCACATGTCTCCAAGAGCCCAGCCTCAGATTCCTACTGGAATTTTTGAGGAAGCCAAGATTGAGAATTTATTTCAGCTAGCAGCAGCTGAGAAATTCGAAGTTCAAGATGAAGCTTTCTCAAATGTTCAGGGGAAAAAAATTGTACTGTTTCAATCATAAATAAAGTTGTAGCTTCTTATAGGATTCAAAAAATTAATCTGAACTAAACTGGTGCATGCTCAGAGTTACCTTTTTAGTGGTGAGAAATGTCCTAACCCAAGCCAGCCCTTCTGTCTCTAGTGCCTCTTGGGATGGTTGTAAGAGAAAATGACCCAGGAAGAAACCCACATCGGGACTGTGGAACACATCATGATACAAACTGACCCAAAGCAAGCTTACTTTATCAGCTCAACTGCCTTGCTACAGAAGACCATAGAGCTCATACTGTGCTGATCAGCTGCGCTTCCTGAGAAGGAGTGCTAGTGTGTGCAGCGAGGGCTTCAGAGTATTGAAACCTCCTTAGGGGAGTCAGTGCACACACTGTGGGGCTTTCCCCAGCTTCTTACGATCAAATCACTCCTTCCTGAGTTCCTTTGCTTGAGGTTGGCTATGAGCTTTTCTCAGTAGCCATTTTCAACTGACAGATATACCACAGGCTTAAAATCTGTAATCAAAATTTGAAGCTAGATGATAATCTGTCTATATTAGCTCAGATGAACAACTCCCAGGTAAATTCTCTTGATTGCTTTTTTTAAAAGATTTATTTATTTTGAAAGAGGTATACACAGAGAGAGAGAGAGATATCCTCCATCCACGGGTTCACCCCCAAATGGCCACAGCAGCCTTCGCTGGGCCAGCCTGAAGCCAGTCCAAGAGCTTCATCCAGGTCTCCCACATGAGTGTCAGGGGCCCAAGCACTTGGACCATCTTCCACTGCTTTTCCCAGGTCGTCAGCAGGGAGCTGTATGAGAAGTGGAACAACCAGGACACGAATCCATGCCCATATGGGATGCTGCCATCATAGGCAGCAGCTGACCTGCAACATCACAATGCTGGCCCCTTGATTCTACTTTTAAGTGAATCACGAATGGCTGGTATTTGGAAAAGTTCCATGACCAGTAATTAAACAGTAACAAATAACAGTAAACAAAATTAAAGATACCTTTAAATATTTTTTAGAATTTTGTACAATTGCATAATCTTAAAATTCAAGCATTACTTCTGTTTTTAAAATTATATTTATAAGCATTTGATAGATTTAGCCAGGAAATCTTATTAAAATCATAATATCTGTTGAACTTAGTTAATTTTTCAGAAAGGAATTATTAAAATATCAACATCTTTATGGGAAAGGGCTTTAGGGGAATGTTAAGAACAACTTTAAAAATATGTTCTTTTTTTAAGAGCATCTGGTAGGGACATGAAAGAAGATGTCAGTAGCAAGCATTCAGAAGCATCAGTGTATATGGACATTTCCATAATATTGCTGGAGACCTGAGGGCAAATGTTCAGGTTTGACAGGATCATGTTCTAATCGCGCTCACCCAAGCTGGATTGAAAGGCCCACAGAGGAAGTAAGAGTTATGCAGAAGATCCCTTCTCGGGAGTTAACCCTAACTGCTTGCTCCAAGATTGAGATGTTTAAAGTTACTGACCAGAGCTGGGGAATTGTGACACACCACCTCCTGCCTGAAGCCTGGATGGTTTCCTGCTAGGGAGAGAAGTGTCACTGGAAGTAATGCTTCAAGATTTGTTTTGAGAAACAAGAACTGAGTTGTTGGCCCTGTGTGTGTCACATCCCTATCCCATGCTTTGATACCAACAATAGGCTTTACCACTTTCTTTAGTGTGCTGCTTCTCCCAATAAAATTGGACAACCAGTAATGTATGGTTTCTGTAATTTGAGACTTGTTTTCACATAAGAAAAGACCCATTACTTTTATTGTACATGGTACTGAAGAAGTAACTTTTGGTCCGGCATTGTGGTATAGAAGGTGAAGCTGCCACCTGTGATACCAGCATCCCATATGGGCATTGGTTCCAATCCTTCTTTTTTAAAGATCTATTTAATTTTTAGTAAATCTTTTAAAATATTTATTTATTTATTTATTTGAAAGAGTTACACAGAGAGAGAAGGAGAGGCAGAGAGAGAGAGCATTCTTCTATCCACTGGTTCACTCCCCAATTGGCCACAGCAACCAGAGCTGTGCCGATCTGAAGCCAGGAACAAGGAGCTTCTTCCAGTCTCCCATGTGGTGCAGGGGCCCAAAGACTTGGGCCATCTTTCACTGTCCTCCCAGGCCATAGCAGAGAGCTGGATCAGAAGTGGAGCAGCCGGGACTTGAATGGGCACCCATATTTCCCACCTTGCTAAGGTTTCATTAGAGAATGAATATGAAAATTAAAGGTTTTGGAGGTAACATTCCAAAGTTAATTCCAGATTTTTTTAAGATAGTGGATTATCTTTTATTTTTAATATTTTTGGTATTAAGTCATTTATTTTTAAAATTTTATGTTATACGTTTCATATATTTCATATATACAAATTTAGGAACATAGTGGGACTTCCCCCCTACCCTCCCTCCCACCCATGTGCCAGCCCTTCCTCTCCCTCCCTCTCAGATTCCCATTCTTTTTCTTTTTTACAACTATTTTCAGTATACTTAATGATCGTATAGTTTACTCTGAGTAAAGGAGTTCAACAAATAGTATGAAGAGAAAAAAACAAGAAACTATTCCTCAATGGAAGATACAAGAGCTATAAACAATCGTCTATTCTCAAAGTAAGTCATTTATTTTTAAGTTTTGACAGTTTTAACATAATAATCAATTAACCAACAGTTGCTTATGTTTTCAAAAAAATATTTCATCCTTGAACTAGATCATGCAGAATTGCAGCCTAACTGTCCTTGGAGTTGGAAGTTGAAAAATTCCCCAACAAGTAAATACATGATATGTTAAGGAAAATAGTTGAATAAAAATCAAATCAGGGGCAGGTATTGTAGCACAGTGAGTTAAGCTGTTGCTTGTGTCATCTGCATCTTATCTTAGGAGTGTGGGTTTAAGGCTCAGCTTCTTTGCTTCCAAACCAGCTCCCTGCTAATGTGCTTGGGAATCAGTGGATGAAGGCTTAAGTACTTGAGTTCCTGCTACACACATAGGAGACCCTGTTGGATTTCCTGGCTCCTTGCCTCAGCCTGGCCCATCCCTGGCTGTTGGGCCATTTAGAGACTGAACCAATGCATGAAAGATTTTTTTTTTCACTTTACCTTTTAAATAAATAAATCTTTTTGTGAAAATTTCAAATTAAGGAATGATGGAATATGGAAATTTAAAACCCCATCTAAGATATTAAATCTTTTTACTCAACTCAAAACTATGATTAGTAACCAGATATTCTGATGGCAAGGCAGGCATTGTTGCCAGGAACTTAAGCCTGCTTAGCATCCCTGCATCCCTTAATGATTGCTTCTAATTCTGCTTTCAATCCAGCTTATTGCTAATGCAACTGGGAGGCAGCAGATGATGACCAAATACTTGGGTTCTGCCATCTACATGGGAGACCCTGATAGAGTTCTAGCCTAGCTAGTGTGGGCATTTGGGGGGGGGGGGGTGAGCCAGTAGATGGAAGATCATCTATTTCTCTACCTTTCAGATAAATTGTAATTTTTAAAAATATTCTTAAAATTACAAAATTTTTCTCATTCAAAATTTGAGAAATGTTACATCAACTACTTTATTCAAATATATGAATAGCAATAGTGTTCCTAACTTAAGAGCACAAGGGATAAACTTCTCAGAGTCAAACTGAGATTGCATTTGGAATTGAAACAGTGCTATCAGCCAGCGCCACGGCTCACTAGGTTAATCCTCCACCTGCAGTGCTGGCACACAGGGTTCTAGTCCCAGTCGGGGTGCCGGATTCTGTCCCAGTTGCCCCTCTTCCAGGCCAGCTCTCTGCTGTGGCCCAGGAATGCAGTGGAGGATGGCCCAAGTGCTTGGGCCCTGCACCCCATGGGAGACCAGGAGAAGCACCTGGCTCCTGGCTTCGGATCAGCGCGGTGCACCAGCTGTAGCAGCCATTTGGGGGGTGAACCAACGGAAGGAAGACCTTTCTCTCTGTCTCTCTCTCTCACTGTCCGCTCTGTCAAAATGAAAGTAACTACAAATTGTATTGAAGAACATCAGGTGGATTGAATAACCAATAAACTGATCACATCAGTTACTGAACAGAAGCAAGACTAAGCTGATATGTGAATCTGAAAACTCGAGTCAAGGCACATTAGAGTCATCTTAAAGCACCTTCTGTAGCTGATGGTTTACAGGACAGGCCAGATGTGCTTTCATCTTTACTCCAGTTCATGATGGGCAAGTGCAAGTCAAAGTGTTAGTACTGAAGCCAGGGGACACGGTATAGAGAGAGAAGAATGCTACATAGTTGAACGTGTGTCTGACTGGCATAACAGGGTAGTCCTGTAGACATCAGAGCTGGGTGAGACTCCCAAACTCTGCTTGAGGCATCCCACCATTAACAGGCATTAAAGAAAGGCCACATACTGGTGTCATCCAGAAACCAAGGTGCCACTCAAGCACACAGACTCAACATGCTGGCTTCACAGAGCCTCAGGCAGCAGAGACTTCACCAGCCCGGCTGCAGCCTGCTCCTAGGCGAGAGGCTCAGGGCCAGGCCAGGGTTGTGGGCGGGCAGCGGAGCCCAGGCAGTGAAGCCTCAGTCAGGTAACACTTTCCTTCTCTGGGTTCCGGCAACTGACATCTAGGTGCACCCACTACAGGACCAGCTGGTATGTAGCACAGAGGCCTGGGCAGGGGAGAGCCTGCTGTTCCCTCAGACAGGCCCCCTTTACTGAAATAAAATTCCTCTGCCTGGACTCTGCCCCCGAAGTTACAACCACTGAGAAACACCCTTACGGTGAAGTTCTAGTGCCCTGTGCCTGACCCCTTAATGCCTCTGCGATGTCCGTGGCTCCCACTCAGCTCATGAGCCGAGAGTCCTGATCGGACAGTGGCCAAGGCACATGGCCTCAGGGATTGCCCACCTGTCGAATCCAAAGTGCACTAGACACGCGCGGGCAATCCCCACTGCCAGCTGCAGTTGCCTCACTCTGGCTGTGTGCTTACGAGAACCTGTGCCCGAAGCGGAGTGCCCCCTCTTCTCCACCCAATTTCCACTCGTCCCGCAGCTAGCTACTCCTGATCAGGCACAGGTCTCCCGGCTTAGGCTCCTCACTCTCCACTGCAGTCGCTATTTCTGCCACCTCGCCAAAGAGGGTGAAGATTGCTCTTTAGATGGTTTAAAAACAAAAGTTGATTGCATTGCTTCATTATCCTTCAATAATTTGTTTCTATGCTCTAAGAAGGAATTTCTAGAGGTTGTTTTCAAATTTTTTTTGGGGGGTGAAGGAAAATGTTTAATTTTCTGTATTACAAGATGTCCCTACATTGTACGGCTTTCTTCCTGGAAAAACAGTATGGTTTGTGATCCTGACAGTTTCTGAGGCTCGCAGTTCCTGATATTAGCAGCAGTTCTTCCTGTAAAAGTCGAGGATGTCCTGGGTACTGCAGCGCCAGTTAGGGAAGGTGTGAGCTGCAAACAGTAATTTTGTCTTCCAGAACTGAAAAGCAATAGGGTGAGGGGAGACTGGAAACAGATGGAGAAGTTACATCTGTAAATGCAGGGCACAAGCTCCTGCCAGGCTTTCTGCTAATCACTGAGGCTAGGAAAGGTCTTGAAATTGGAGAAGGAATCCTGGAGGTGCAGGATCTGTCTTCCTGTGGGGGTTCTAGGATAAGAAATGAAAATTCTAGTGAAAATTTAAGAGACAACAAAGAGCCATGCCCTACTTTGATTAGGACCAGCATCTCCCTGCATGGTTCTGACTTCATAAGGAAAATAGGATAGGGAGGTGCTGAAAGAAAACAACTGGAACTTAAACTTCAGTTTGTCCAAGTGTTACCCAAAGGAAAAGATACTTCCCTTTCAGGTGAATTTGTCTTCCCCTCCCCTATCCTGCCATTAGTGACAGTTTTGAGGTTTCAGAGCCAGGTGAAGTTGTTATTTCAAATAAAGTCCATTTTACACATTTGAATGTGTGTGTGTGTACATTTTCACACATTTTTTATTTATTTTAAAGATACAGTGATAGGGACACACATAACACACACACACACACAGAGAGGGAGACAGAGAGAGACAGAGAGAGAGAGAGAAGGGGGGGGAGAGAAGTATCTTCCATCTGCTGATTTATTCCCCTAATGGTCATAATAGCCAGGATTGGCCCAGACTCAAGCCAGGAGCCAGGTGCTTTGTCTTGGTCTCCCATGTGGGTGGCAAGGGCTCAAGTGTTTGGGCCATCTTCTGTTGCCTTCTCAGGTACATTAGCAGGGATCTGGATTGGAAGTGGAGCAGCCAGGAGTTGAACTGGTGCTCCAGTATGGGATGCTAATGCTAGCCACTAGAGAGGTACTTGATCAGAAAGGTGAAGGGGTTAATGAAGTGTTCCCAGAGGACATGTTCAGGTCCCTAAAGCTGCAAGAAAGAATTCTAGGGGCTGTCAGGGTTGAGTAGAGTGAGCAGAGTTTATTGTACGGGAAAGTATACTTTCCAGAGTAGGAGAGCAGACATGCTTGGATGAGGGGAGTATCTGCCCAGGGCAAGAATATTCATGGGATAGGGAGGAGAGCTCTGGAAATAGATGAGGCTTTCCTGAAATAGAGGTACCAGATATTTTCTTTCCTAATGAGGTCCTTTTGTATCGGTCATGGTGATTTTGGAGGTAAGTGGTAGTCAAAACCCCAATGCTAATATCATAATGAACCTAGAGTTAATTAAGGTCACTTAATATAGCTGACGGTATGGTAATTTGCCGATCCTAGAGTTTCTGAGTTGTAATGATATGGAAAGTCCTTGAGACTTCTCAGAATATCTGGACTCTGCCCATATCTAGCTGTCTGCCTACACTAACAGAAACGTATATGAGAACTTTATGAGGACAATTAGGTAAATATTTCAGATAAGGTGATAGATGTAATTTTCCAGAATGGGAAGGTTTGAATATTTTAGTTGTCAACTGATCTGTAAATATAAAGCCTTTTCATCTGAGTCCCCACAGATGTCCATTGATAAGAAAGTCATTATGTAAGTTGACATAGCTATACTGTGGGATACACAGAAAAATGAAGTAGATCTGGATGTTCAGAATTAGAAGTATATCCAGGTCACATGGAGAAGAAAATATGCAAATATAACCAAGAAGATTCAAGGGGAAAAAGCAAGATAGGAGAGGCCTTGTCCTATAAGAAAACAACAGTACTTAATGCACTATGATAATTAAAATTGTGTGGTACTTGCTCAGGAATAGATAAATTAGTCAAAGTCCAGAAACATCTACACATATACATTTTCCATTACAGATAAGGTGGCATATAGTAAGGGAGGAATGGTCTATTTTACAACATGTTAGGAACTGACCCGACATGCAACATACACAGAATTCATGACCGTTGGAGATTTAAAATTAAAAACAAAAGTATAGAAATACTTACATAGGTTTGACATGGGAGCTTTAAAAAATTAAATCTTGAAAGACATAAACTAACTTAAAAGGTGGAGAAAAATTTCTGTATCATGTTTTAATATGTGATATACAAACTCTGTTGAAAGTTTTTGTGTTAGTAGTAAGCTACAACAAAAATTGAGAAAGAATATGAACATAAACCAAAGAAGGAAAACAGATGACCAATTAACATGAAGACTTTCACCTCTAGTTAATCATTGTGGTAATGGAAGTTTCAAAAATACGTGAAATTTGATGATTTGTTAGCCAGGCAGAGATTGAGGCACACTTCGAGCTGTACATAGGATTTAAATTTGAGCCTATTTTGGAAATTATTTACATTTCAAAAAATTATTTGCATTCCAGATAAAAATGTAAATGGGTATGCCTGTTAAGCAAGCAACAATTTGTAAGAATCTTTTAAACAATGAATAAATGACATAGGGAGCGGCAAGATGGTGGAATAGGAAGGGAGCACAACGATAGTCTGGGGAGAGACAGTTTAATAAAAGTGGAGATACTGCAGGTTCAAGGAAGAGTAGGGGAAGAAACAGCAGAGAAAACCCTTCCGGAACTGGAGATTCACAGTGGACCTGCGTGGAGAGCATGGGAGCCCGCAGTTTGGGACACCAGCAGCAGATTCAACACACCAGCGCTGGAACGCGAGGTGAGCAGAACCTCAATAGCCCGAGATACCAGGAGGGAAGCGGAAAAGGGAGCCTAGAGCGAACAAGGCTTGAAACCCTGCGGGGAAAAGTTCACCAGACTAACTAGAAGAGAGAGAGGGAAAAAAAAAAGTGACCCATACGGACACAAGTTTCTCTCTCTCCGCTCACCTCTCAAAGGTGAGCAAGACAAAGAGCAGGCGCCATTTTGGAATACGTCATAAGCAGGGCGACCTCGGGTCGGCACCGGCCCTGAGCCTAGCAGAAAAACCTGACTCTGGGTGGGAGGGGTGAAATAACAGGAGATTAGAACCTAATGAATGTGTGGTGCTAATGAACTGAGACTGTGAAAAAAGAGACGGTGGGGGAGAGAACTCACGGAAATCACGAATTCATGTGAGTACTCTCCAGAGACGCTACAGTTCAGTAGCCTTGGCAGCCCAGTGGGAGACTACAGGAGAATCTCAGCCCACACAAAGGGCCGCAAAGATTCCTTCTCTGGTCCTTGGGAAAGAGCTTCTGATCTCTGGCTCCTGTGGGTATATCATTCGCCTGCTAACCACCCCCAATTCCATTCAGCTGTGTGGAATTACTTCCCTTTTGAACCAAAAAAAAAAAAAAAAAAGTAACAGAGAGAGATTTACCACGCCTAACCTGGGAGTGTCTCCTTTGACACACCCTCAACCCTGAGGAACCAAACAGAGCTCTCAGGCCACACCCATCTCAAGCCTCTAAGGCTCCATCAAAAGCAGACAGTCCACTTAATCTAGAGTCGTAGTATAACAAGAAAAAAACACCACAGTGAAGAAACCAATATGCCAAACAACAAACGCAAAAACCGAGGTAATAAGAACAAGGAAGACACTATGGCATCCCCAAATGAAAAAGACACCCCAATTCAAGATTACAAAGATGATGAGATAGAAGAGATGCAAGAAGCAGATCTCAAAAAATTGATAAGAACACTAAGAAGTACTCAAAAACAAATTCTTGAACTACAGAAATCCTTAATGGACAAGATAGAAAATCTCTCTCGTGAAAATGAAATATTAAGGAGAAATCAAGCTGAAATGAAACAACTAGTAGAACATGAAACTGTGATAGTGACGAGAAATCACAATGAAGTGAAGAATTCAATAGATCAAATGAAAAACACATTAGAGAGCCTTACAAACAGAATGGGTGAGGCAGAAGAGAGAATATCAGACTTAGAAGACAGAGCACAGGAAACTATACAGTCAAACCAAAGACAAGAAGAGGAAATTAGAAATCTAAAAAATATTGTTGGGAGTCTACAGGATACTAATAAAAAACCCAACATTCGAGTTCTAGGAGTTCCTGAAGGCATGGAGAGGGAGAAAGGATTAGAAGGCCTTTTTAGTGAGATAATAGCAGAAAATTTCCCAGTTTTGGAGAAGGACAGAGACATCCTAGTACAGGAAGCTCATAGAACCCCTAGTAAACATGACCAAAAGAGGTCCTCACCACGACACGTTGTAATTAAACTCACCACAGTGAAACAGAAAGAAAAGATCCTAAAATGCGCAAGAGAGAAAGGTCAAATTACACTCAGAGGATCTCCAATTAGACTCACGGCAGACTTCTCATCAGAAACCCTACAAGCTAGAAGGGAATGGCGAGACATAGCCCAGGTACTTAGAGAGAAAAACTGCCAGCCCAGAATATTATATCCTGCCAAGCTCTCATTTGTGAATGAAGGTGAAATAAAGACCTTTCATAACAAAAATTGAAAGAATTTGTTGCCACTCGTCCAGCCCTGCAAAAGATACTTAAAGATGTGTTACACACAGAAACACAGAAACACGGCCATCAACATCAAAGAAGATAAACGAAGGGAACCTCACAGCAAAAGATCACAGAGAATTCAAAGCATACATTTGGATAAAGAAATTATGGGACATGTACTCTATAGAATACTATACAGCAGTCAAAAACAATGAAATCCGTTCATTTGCAATAAGATGGAGGAATCTGGAAAATATCATTCTGAGTGAATTAAGCCAGTCCCAAAGGGACAAATATCATATGTTCTCCCTGATCGGTGACAACTAATTGAGCACCAAAGGGGAAACCTATTGAAGTGAAATGGACACTATGAGAAACAGTAACTTGATCAGCTCTTGTGCTGACTGTTGTTGTACAATGTAATACTTTATCCATTTTAGTAATTTTTTTATTCTAGTACTATTGGTTGAACTCTGTAATTAACAAACAATTATTCTTAGGTGTTTAAATTTTAACTGAAAAGTGATCCCTGTGAAATATAAGAGTGGGAATAAGAGAGGGAGGAGATGTACAATTGGGGACATGCTCAATCAGTCGTGCCCCAAATGATGGAGTTAGAATTGTGCCAGGGAATTCCAATACAATCCCATCAAGGTGGCATGTACCAAGGCCATCTCACTAGTCCAAGTGATCAATTTCAGTTCACAATTGATCACACTGATAGGTCTAAGAGTCAAAGGGATCACACAAACAAGACTAGTGTCTGCTAATACTAACTGATAGAATCAAAAAGGGAGAGAATGATCCAACATGGGAAGCGAGATACACAGCAGACTCATAGAATGGCAGATGTCCTAAATAGCACTCTGGCCTCAGAATCAGCCCTTAAAGCATTCGGATCTGGCTCAAGAGCCCATGAGAATATTCTAGGCATGGAAAGCCAAGACACTCTGGAAAAAAAAGAAGACCTAAATGAAAGATCTCTGTGAGTGAGTTCCCAGTGGAACGAATGGGGCCATCAAAGAAGGAGGTACCTTTCTCTGAAGGGAGGAGAGAACCTCCACTTTGACTATGACCCTGTCAGAATAAGATCGAAGTCGGCGAACCCTAAAGACTTCCATAGCCTTGGCAACTCATGACTAGAGCCTAGGGAGATTACTGATGCCATAAACAAGAGTGTCAAATAGTTAAATCAACATCAGGAGTCACTGTGTACTTACTTCTCATGTGGGATCTGTCCTTAATGTGTTGTCCAATGTGAAGTAATGCTATAACTAGCACTGAAACAGTATTTTACACTTTGTTTTTCTGTGTGGGTGCAAACTGATGAAATCTTTACTTAGTATATACTGAATCAATCTTCTGTATATAGATAATTGCAAATGATTAAAAAATCTTGGTGTTAAATTGGAAATTGCATAGAAAATTAATCAATTTTTAAAAAAAATATATCATGTAGGATCTCTGTCCTTAATGTGCTATACATTGTGAATTAATACTATAACTAGTACTCCAACAGTATTTCTCACTTTGTGTTGCTATGTGAGGGCAAACTGTTGAAATCTTTACTTAATATACAGTAAACTGATATTCTGTATATAAAGAGAATTGAAAATGAATCTTGATGTGAAGCAAGGGGAGAGGGAGTGGGAAAGGGGAGGGTTGCGGGGGGGGGAAGTTATAGGGGGGGAAGCCATTGTAATCTATAAGCTGTATTTTGGAAACAATATTCTTTAAATAAAAGCGTTATAAAAAAATAAAAAATAAACAATGAATAAATGGGCAAAGATGTATATAAGGACATTCATTTTCAGCATTGTTTGCCACACATTTAAACTTAAAAGGAACCAGTGCTAATATGGGCCATTCTTGTGGAAGGCTATGAGTTTGTTAAAGGTGTGTCTGTATACCCTGATATACACAGAGCTCCACGAACTACTGAGTAGGTAAAAGAGAACTGAGGAACAATATTTGTAGCATGAACCTGTATATGTTAACTTATGTTACACCAATTAAATATTATACACATGATTGTATCTGTATATCAGTAATAATGGTTATCCCTGAATTTCACTGTTTTAAAAATGCTACAAGAATGACCCATTTAATCTTCTACCTATCACTAATTATCCCTTTTCTTTTTTAAGAATTATTTATTTGAAAGGCAGAGTGACAGAAAAATGTAAGAGACAAAAGGAGTTTTCACTGTCTGTTGGTTCATTCCCCAAATGTCTTAAATATCTTTGAAATCCATAATGGTCTCCCACATAGGTGGCAGGGACTTACATACTTAGACCATCATCCACTGCCTTCATAGGCACAACATTAGGAAGCTGGGGTGTGGGAAACAGACATCTCAAGCAATGGCTTATCGTACTTTACCACAGTGCCTTCCCCAATTATCCCTGTTCTGTAGGTGAGAAAATCGGCACAGAGAAGTAACTTTTGCCAGATGATGTTTAAATCCAGGCATTTTGATTCCTGAATTAAGTCATGCAGAGAAAGAAAATTGGAAGGATGCCCATTGATGCAGGTGCTTACAAAGGTCCTACAAAGGCAAGGGGAGTAGGTAAAGAGGAATTTGCATTTTTTCATAAGTGTTTCTATGTTGTTGGAATATTTTACAAATTGTGTTGTTTACCTGTTTATAAAGGAGAAGATCAGTTTAATGAGTGCTTCAATGTCTATTATATAGACATATTTTAATATCATTTGTAAGGCAAAAAAAATGAACACTTTTCTTCAGACATTTTCTCAGGTTCCTCTGCTTGTGTGGAAAGTTTGAAATTTCTGGCTGGCGCTCAACAGGCTAATCCTCCGCCTTGCAGTGCCGGCACACCGGGTTCTAGTCCCGGTCGGGGTGCCGGATTCTGTCCCGGTTGCCCCTCTTCCAGGCCAGCCCTCTGCTGTGGCCAGGGAGTGCAGTGGAGGATGGCCCAAGTGCTTGGGCCCTGCACCCGCATGGGAGACCAGGAAAAGCACCTGGCACCTGGCTCCTGCCATCGGATGAGCGCGGTGCGCTGGCCGCAGTGCGCCGGCCGCGGCGGCCATTGGAGGGTGAACCAACGGCAAAGGAAGACTTTTCTCTCTCTCTCTCTCACTGTCCACTCTGCCTGTCAAAAAAAAAAAAAAAAAAAGAAAGAAAGAAATTTCTGTGTTATCTCTTACTGCCTTTTGATAGTTATATCTGTTACATTACCGAGCCATGAACTGATTTCTTTATCCTAGATAACACGGTTAAATATTAAGTGCCAATAATCCCTTTGTATTTTATAACATCAGCTGGAGCTATAAAGTCAGGGGTCCTTCCATGTACCTCCTGGTAGCTCCTTGAAAATGGAGCTCTTTTGGAGTACAGTCTTTACTGTCCTCCTGAGTTTCTCCTGCCGGGGGTCAGACTGGGAATCTGATGGCAATTTCATTTCAGCTGCAGGGCCTCTAACCACTGACCTGCTGCACAGCCTGCAGTATCCACAGGGAAACCAGACTTCTGCTTTTGCAGCAGGGGGCAAAGACCTTTATGTTTGCTCCCAGCCACTGCCCGCTTTCCTGCCAGAGTATTTCAGCAGCCTTCGTGCCAGTGAGATCACCCATTATAAAGTGTTTCTGTCGTGGGCACAGCTTCTCCCAGCAGGACGCTCCGGAGACCCAGATGGCGACGCAGTGCAGTGCTACCGGCAGCTCCTTGAGGCCCTCAGGGCTGCGCAGCTTCAGCCCATGGTCGTCCTGCACCACCAGCCCCTCCCTGGCAGCAGCGCCCTGAGGAGCAACGTCTTCGCCGACCTCTTTGCTGAGTATGCCACCTTCGCCTTCCATGCCTTTGGGGACCTCGTGGGGGTCTGGCTCACCTTTAGTGACTTGGAGGCAGCCATAAGGGAGCTCCCTCAGCAGGAGTCAAGAGCTTCGCGTCTCCAGCTCCTCGCTGAGGCCCACAGAAAAGTCTATGAGATTTACCACCAAAAATACGCTGCTCAGGGTGAGTACAGAGATCCTGTGGCTGACTCACTGGCAGGCTTTGTCACCCATCTTCCCTCCTGAAGGCAGGACTTGGCATTTCATCCCATTCACCTTAAATAGTTCCTTCATATCTGTATATTATTGTAAAATGAGTATTGTCTTGGCTTTCCAATGGAAATAGGATAGGTTACGTTTTCTTTGAGAAGTAAGTGTTGGGGTGCATGTTTGGTGCAACAGTTAAGACTTTTTTTTTTAAAAAAATAGCCATTATTTTAATTTTTAAAAACAGCTATTACTTTTATTTGAAAGGTAATGTTACAGACAGATAGAGAAAGAAAGCGAACTTCCATCCACCGGTCCACTGCTTAATAGCCTCAACAGCTAAGACTGAGCCAGGCCAAAGCCAGGAGCTCCCACATGGATTAGGGGCCAAACCACTTGGGCCATCCTCCACATCCCAGGTGCATTAGCAGGAAGCTTGGTCAGAAGTGATCAGCCAGGACTCAAACCAGTGCCCATATGGGATGCCAACATTTCAAGTGGTAGCTCAATCCACTGTGCCACATCACCAGCCCCAACAAAAATTTTTTTTAGTGAAATTATATCTTGCAGTACAACATGGATGAACCTCGAGGATATTTCCTTAGGTGAAATGAACCAGTCTCCAAAAAAAGCAAGTTATGTATGATCCCACTTTATAAACTTGTAAAGAAAGTAGTCAAAAAATCATGTTGACAGGGTCTGGCATTGTGGCATAATGGGTTAAGCCACTGCCTGTAACACTGCATTGCATATGAGTCCATTGCATATGCTCCCTGCTAATGCTCCTGGGAATGCAGTGGAAGATGATCCAAGTGTTTGAGCCTCTGCATCCATGTGGGAGACTTAGATGAAGCTTTTGGCTCCTGGCTTTGGACTGACCAAGTCCCAGTCGTTGCAGCTATCTGGGGAGTGAACCAGGGGATGGAAGATCTCTCTCTCTCTCTCTCTCTCTCTCTCTGCCTCTCTCTCAGTAACTCTTTCACATAAATAATATAAATCTTTTAAAAAAGAATTAGCCCTGGCCGGCGCCGTGGCTTAACAGGCTAATCCTCCGCCTTGCGGCGCCAGCACACCGGGTTCTAGTCCCGGTCGGGGCGCCGGATTCTGTCCCGGTTGCCCCTCTTCCAGGCCAGCCCTCTGCTGTGGCCCGGGAGTGCAGTGGAGGATGGCCCAGGTGCTTGGGCCCTGCACCCCATGGGGAGACCAGGAAAAGCACCTGGCTCCTGGCTCCTGCCATCAGACGAGCGCAGTGCGCCGGCCGCAGCGCGCCGGCCGCGGCGGCCATTGGAGGGTGAACCAACGGCAAAAGGAAGACCTTTCTGTCTGTCTCTCTCTCTCACTGTCCACTCTGCCTGTCAAAAAAAAAAAAAAAAAAGAATTAGCCCTTCTTTGTGAGCCAGCATGTTACGCTGCTGTCTGATGTGCTGGCATCCCATGTAGGTGCTGGTTCTAGACCCGGCTGCTCCACTTCTGATCTAGCTCCGTGCTAATGCTCCTGGGAAAGCAGCAGAAGATGGCCCAAGCCCTTGGGCCCCTGCACCTGGAAGAAGCTCCTGGCTGCTGGTTTTGGCCTGGCCCAGCCCCCCATCATTGTGGCCATTTGGGAGTGTACTAGTAGATGGATGATCTCTTTCTCTCTGTCTCCTTCTATAACTCTGCCTGTTAAATAAATAAAATATTTTTTAAAAATTCATGGGGACAAGAAGTAGAATGGTGGTGGACAGGGCCTTAGGGGAGAGGAAAATACAGTGATTTGATGGGTGTAGAATTTCTGTTTTGCAAGCTGAATAAGTTGGGAATGGATTACACACAGTGTATATATTTAGCACTCCTGAAAAATGGTTAGAATGGTAAAGTTTATGTTACTGCATTTTAATTCCATCAACAGAAAAAGAGAGGGGCAGCATAAGGGAAGAAAAAAATGTAAGGGCAGATGAAAGTCTTTTCGATGGAGTTGCCAGAAAGGCTGGTCTTGGGCTACTATTTGAGCAGCTTGGAGAGAAAGGAGTGAGCAAGCCAGGAAATCAGGCACCTACAAAGCCCCTGAGCTTGGAAGTCTGCTAAAACCAGGAGTAGGGATTACTCATTACTTTCCGTTGTTGTTGAATATAGCTGCTGTTTACTCTTTCTCACTGTTGTTTTTCATTGTGTGCCTAAGCCATGTTTTATTAGTCCATTCTCCTGCTTATGGACATTTGAATTATTTTCAGGTTCTGTTTTTATGAACATAGCTGCAACTATGTACATGTGCAAGAATTTTTCTTGTGTATCTTTTGAGAGGTAATACAGACTATTTTCCACAATGGTTGTGCTTACCTAGATTCCCATGAACAATGTGTAGAGTTTTTCTCAACCCTCAAATGTGTAATTGTCAAAATTCTAAATTTTCGCCAGTTTAAAGAATGTGAAAATGTTTATGAGCTTATTTTCCTGATTGCAATTCAGGTTGAACATACTTTCATGTATTAACTATATTTATTTCCTGTTCTGTGAAACTCCTGTTATGTCTTTTATACTTCTGTATATTGTTTGTCTCTTCTTTTTTTTAAAGATTTATTTTATTTGAAAGACAAAGTTACAGAGAGAGGTAGAGCCAGAGAGAGAGAGAGAGAGAGAGAGAGAGAGAGAGAGAGAGGTTTTCCATTCCATTAGTTCACTCTTCAAATGACCGCAGCAGCCAGAGTTGAGCTGATCCAAAGCCAGGAGCTTTTTCTGGGTCTCCCACGAAGATGCAGGAGCCAAAGAACTTGGGCCATCTTCTTACTCCTTTCCCAGGACATAGCAGAGAGCTGGATTGGAAGTGGAGCAGCCATGACTTGAACTAGTGCCCATATGGGATGCCGGTGCTGCAGGCTGGGGCTTTAACCCACTTTTCCACAGTGCTGGCTCCTGTCTTTTTTCTATTGACTTGTAGGATTTTTTTTGACAGGCAGAGTGGACAGTGAGAGAGAGAGAAACAGAGAGAAAGGTCTTCCTTTGCTGTTGGTTCAACCTCCAATGGCTGACACGGCCAGCACGCTGCGGCCGGCGCACCACGCTGATCTGAAGCCAGGAGCCAGGTGCTTCTCCTGATCTCCCATGGGGTGCAGGGCCCAAGCACGTGGGCCATTCTGCACTGCACTCCTTGGCCACAGCAGAGAGCTAGCCTGGAAGAGGGGCAACTGGGACAGAATCAGGCGCCCCGCCCGGGACTAGAACCGGTGTGCCAGCACCGCTAGGCGGAGGATTAGCCTGACGAGCCACAGCACTGGCCGACTTGTAGGATTTCTTTATCCTTTAATCTGTATTGATTGTATGTATTGATGGTTTTTTGCAGTTTGTTGTTTTTCTTTTTTTTTTTTTTTAAGATTTATTTATTTATTTGAAAGGCAGGATTGTAGAGGGAGGGAGATTTTCCATCTAGTGGTTCACTCCCCAAATGCCCACAAAGCTGGAGCTGGGCCAGGCCAAAGGCAGGAGCCTGGAACTCCACAGGGGTCTTTTCTCATGAGTGCAGGGACCCAAGCACCCAGGCCATCTTCCACTGCTTTCCTAGGCATATTAGCAGGAACCTGGATCAAAAGTGGCTCAAACAGGATACTGGCATTGAAGGTAGCAGCTTAACCTACTGTGCCACAACAGCAGCCCCATGTTATTTTCATTTTTTTTTTTTTTTAGAGATTTTGATGAGAAGTTCTTTCTTTTAGCCAACTTTATCAATCTTCTCTTTTGGCTGATGTTTATGATGGTACTTTTAAAAATTTGTATATTTCTTTGAAAGAGTTACAGAGCAAAAGAGAGAAAGGGAGAAAGAGAAAAAGATATCTTCCATCCGCTGATTCATTTCCCAAATGGCACAACAGCCAGGTCTGGGCAGGCTGAAGCCAAGGCCCAGGAGTCTCTTCTGGAACTCCCACATGGGTTTTTTCCAGGCACGTTAGCAGGTATCTGGATTGGAAGTGGAGTAGCCAGGAAATGAACTAGTGCTAATATGGGTTTCCAATGTTGCAGGCCTTTATGCCAGTCTCTCTGTTAGTATTTAATGCTAATTGTCAGCTGGTGCCCCGGCTCAGTAGGCACTTGCAGCGCAGGCACACCGGGTTCTAGTCCTGGTCGGGGCACCAGATTCTGTCCTGTTGCCCCTCTTCCAGGCCAGCTCTCTGCTGTGGCCAAGGAGTGCAGTGGAGGATGGTCCAGGTCTTTGGGCCCTGCACCCCATGGGAGACTGGGAGACTGGGAGAAACATCTGATGCTCCTGGCTTCAGAGCAGCGCGGTGTGCCAGCCACAGCACGCCAGCTGCAGCGGCCATTGGAGGGTGAACCAACAGCAAAGGAAGACCTTTCTCTCTGTCTCTCTCTCTCACTGTCTACTCTGCCTGTCAAAAAAAATATGCTAATTGTCAAAATTACTTAAAATTACATTTTGTTTATTTAAAATTTCCAAATGTTTTTGGATGGTTTCTTTTCTTTTCTTTTTTAAATTTATTTATCTGAGGGACTAGCACTGTGGTGCAGCAGGCTGATGTCCTGGCCTGGAGTGCCAGCATCCCATGTGGGTGCCGGTTCAAGACCCTGCTGCTCCACTTCCAATCCACTTATCTGCTATGGCCTGGATTGTAGTAGAAGATTGCCCAAGTCCTTGGGCCCCTGCACCTGCATGGGATACCCAGAGGAGGCTCCTGGCTCCTGGCTTTGGATTGATGAAGCTCCAGCCATTGTGGCCATTTGAGGAGTGAACCAGCAGATGGAAGACCTTTCTTCCTTTCAAGAGTTTCTGTGTAACTCTTTCACATAAAAAATAAATCTTTAAAAATTTATTTATTTGAAAGGTAGAGGCAGAGAGCGAGAGGTCTTCCATCTGCTGGTTCACTCCCCAGATGGTTGCAATGGCCGGCCGAAGCTGAGCAAATCTGAAGCCAGGAGCTAGGAGCTTCTTTCGGGTCTCCCACACTGGTACAGGGGCCTAAGGACTTGGGCCTTCTTCTACTACTTTCCCAGGCCATAGCAGAGAACTGGATTGGAAGTGGAGCAGCAGGGACTCAAACTGGCTCCTGTATGGAATGCTGGCACTGTGGGCGGTGGCTTTACCTGCTATGCCACAGCACAGGCACCTGGACAGGTCCCAAAGATATTCATCTCTCTCATGCCCCATTCCCTTCTCCCAGTCCCATGAATCTCAAAGTTCTTAAGTAGTCGTGCATCTTGTCTGTACCCATTCTTTGAGGAGTCATTTTATTTGTTAATGTTTATTTGCTAATTGAATTTTTTGTATGATTGAGGGACAATCATTAAGAAGTCAAAGATAATCTGTAGAATTAAAAGCCATATTTGGTTCATAAAAGTTTTTCTTTTTAATCAAAACTTTAAAATATTAATAGACTTTATTTTTTGGAACTTTTTTTTTTTTATTATTTTTTGACAGGCAGAGTGGACAGTGAGAGAGAGAGACAGAGAGAAAGGTCTTCCTTTGCCGTTGGTTCACCCTCCAATGGCCGCCGGGCGCACCGCGCTCATCCGATGGCAGGAGCCAGGTGCCAGGTGCTTTTCCTGGTCTCCCATGGGGTGCAGGGCCCAAGCACCTGGGCCATCCTCCACTGCATTCCCGGGCCACAGCAGAGAGCTGGCCTGGAAGAGGGGCAACCGGGACAGAATCCGGCGCCCCAACCGGGACTAGAACCCGGTGTGCCAGCGCCGCAAGGCGGAGGATTAGCCTGTTGAGCCACGGTGCCGGCTTGGAACAGTTTTAAATTTACAGAAAAACTGAGCAGATAGTTTAGTGTCCCCATAAACCACTCTCTCCCTACACCCAGTTTCCTTATACTAACATATTTTTACATTGATACAATTGTTATAATTAATGAACCATTATGAATGCATTATTATTAACTAAAATTGATTTTTTTTTCAATTTCCTTAATGTTCTTTTGCCATCCTGGATCCTGTTCAGGATACATTATCTTTAGTTATGGTCAATTAGGATCCTCTAAAATGTGATAGTTTTTCAGACCTTTCTTATTTTTTAAGATTGTTTGCTTACTTGAGAAGCAGAGAGTAAGAGAGAGAGAAACAGAGAAACTGGTTCACCCCCTAATGCCCTAGTGGCTGGGACTTGGCAGGGCTGAAGCCAGGAACCGGGAATGCAGGCTAGATCTCCCTCCCTACTGGAGCCAAATGCTTGAGCCATCGCCACTGCCTCCCAGGGTACGCATTAGCAGGAAGCTGGCATGACACTGGGAGTAGAGCCAGGATTTGAACCCAGGCACTCTGACATGAGAAATGGGCATCTTTTTTTTTTTTTTTTTGACAGGTAGAGTGGACAGTGAGAGAGAGACAGAGAGAAAGGTCTTCCTTTGCCGTTGGTTCACCCTCCAATGGCTGCCGCAGACGGCGCGCTGCGGCCGGCGCACCTCGCTCATCCGATGGCGGGAGCCAGGTGCTAGGTGCTTTTCCTGGTCTCCCATGGGGTGCAGGGCCCAAGCACCTGGGCCATCCTCCACTGCAGTCCCTGGCCATAGCAGAGAGCTAGCCTGGAAGAGGGCAACCGGGACAGAATCCTAGAACCCGGGGTGCCAGCGTCGCAGGTGGAGGATTAGCCTATTGAGCCGCAGTGCCAGCCAGAAATGGGCATCTTAACCTGCATCCTAAATGCTAGGCCAACCACCTGCCCCAGACCTTCATTATTTTTAATCACAGAAGTAAGTGCCATTTTCATCACATCATATCAAGGATTTATACTGTCAAATTGATTTATGACTGTTGATTAAATACTTGGCAGAGGTAGTGTTTATCAAGTTTCACCACTGTAAAGTTAATTTTTGTTCTCTGTTCCATACTTTACCCTTTAGGAAGAAGTAACTATGTGTGGACCACATTTAAGAAGTGGAGAGTTATGCTCCCCCTAATAAACATTTTTAAATGTTCTTAGGGCCGGCACTGTGGCACAGCTGGTTAAGCCGCCACCTGCAGCACCAGCATCCCATATGAACACCAGTTCAAGTCCTGGCTGTTCTTCCAGTCCAGCTCCCTGCCAACGTACCTGGGAAAAAGCAGCAGAGAGTGGTCCAAGTCCTTCTCCCATGTGGGAGACCAGGAAGAAGCTCCAGGCTCCTGGCTCGGCTTGGCCCAGCCTCAGCCATTGTGGCTATTTGGGTAGTGATCCAGTGGATGCAAGATCTCTCTCTCTCTCTCTCTCTCTCTCTCTCTCTCTCTCTCATTTTCTGTATTTCTCACTCTCCATCTGTAATTCTGCATTTCAAATTAAAAATAAATCTTTTAGGGGTTGGCACTGAGGCTTAGTGGGTAAAGCCACGGCCTGCAGTGCCAGTTCGAGTCCTGGTTGCTCCACTTCCTATCCAGCTCTCTGCTATGGCCTCGGAAATCAGTAGAAGATGACCCAGGTACTTGGGCCCCTGCAACCCACATGGGAGACCTGGAAGAAGCTCCTGGCTCCTGGCTTTGGATTGGCACAGCTCTGGCTGTTGCAGCCATTTGGGGAGTGAACCAGCAGATGGAAGGACCTCTCTCTCTCTCTCTCTTCCTCTGCCTCTCTGTAACTCTGCCTTTCAAATAAATAATCTTTTAAAACAATAAATCTTTTAAAAAGTTCTTTTCTAGGGCTTGATATTTGACCTCCAGCAGTTAAGGTACCTCTTGAGACACTTGCATCCCATTAGCTTATCAAAATGCAGACTGCATGTTTCCTGCTCAGATGATTTTAAAGCTCTATGTTTATCAAAATAAGCACTGTTTTGATTGGTAGTGGTGATTTCATTAGCTGCGTTTATATTCTGCCTGTGGAGAATCTGGATGAGAGAGAGTTCAGTCACATTATTCTATAGTTCCAGTCTTGAACCTAGCTTTGTGCAGTTTTTCCTTAGTGTTTCCAAATCACAGGTCCTTCTGAAGATCCAGCCCTAGGCTTCATACTTGAGGGAACTAAAGTAATGTTAAAGTTTCAGTCCTCAGGGAATGTAGAATCCAGTGTGGAATGAAGATCGATGTTAAGTAGTGACACTGAATGAGGAATCCTAGCTGCAGCTGTGGTGTTCATCAGAATCCACCAGGATTAGAGAAGACTGGCTGTGTCAGGGTGGTATGGCTGTAGATTCAATGATTGTTTATAGCCCTTGTATCTGTTGAGGAACAGTGATTTTTTTTTTCTTCATACTATTTGTGTTGAATTCTTTTACCTAATGTAGGGTTAACTTCATAATCATTAACCTAACTGAAGGTAGATCTTTGTAAAAATTAAGAGTGGGAAATGGGAGAGGGAGGAGGAAGAAGGATTGGAGCATGGGTGGGAGAGAGGGTAGGGTAGGAAGTATCACTGTGCTCCTGAACCTGTATATATGAAATACATGAAACTTATATAATTTAAATAAAATTTTTAAAAATACAAAAAAAAAGGATCATCCAGGAAATATGTTAAAAGGCCCATTTCTGGGCCTACCATAATCTCCTGACTCTGAATCTCTGAGAGTGGGCCTGGAAATAGGCATTGATTCTAAGGAACACAAAAGTTTGAGAACAACTGATAAGTCACATAATGGCAAAGAAAGTGGGTATCAGCTACACATGTTTATATTTTACTTGTCTCCTCCTCGATGCAGAGTAGGGACTCTGTTGATGTTTGAACAGTGAATAAAGACCAAACAGTTTCCTGGGAGCAACCTGCCTGTAAAACAGAAGTTTAGAAAAGAGTTCTCTCGTTGCCCCTTTTTTGCTTGCTGGAGACAGAGTAAGATAGTTGTTTCATTTAAGGAGACTTTTCCAGGTGCTCTTCAATTCATAGTCTTGATCTATAAAAAACATACTGTAAAGGAGCATTATTTTTGTAAGACAAAATTTTCTCTTTTTAAAAAAGATTATATTTATTTATTTGAAAGTCAGAGTTACACAGAGAGAAGAAAAGGCAGAGAGAGAGAGAGAGAGAGGTCTTCTATCCAATGGTTCACTCCCCAATTGGCCACAACGGCTGGAGCTATGCCAATCCAAAGCCAGGAGCTTCTTCTGGGACTCCCACGTGGGTGCAGGGGCCTAAGCACTTGGACCATCTTCTGCTGCTTTTCCAGGCCATAGCAGAGAGCTGGATTGGAAGTGGAGCAGCCGGGTCTCGAACTGGTGCCCCTATGGGATTCTGGCACTGCAGGCAGTGGCTTTACCCTCTATGCTACAATGCCAGCTGGAGACTTGCTAAGACCAGGTTATTTTTTTAAAATCACTCATCTGGAGGAATGTCATGTGGTGATTTCTTCAGAAATATTTTGGAAAGTTGGTGAACATCAAATAGAAAGGAAATGCATGCTCTAGTGGCTTCTGCAGTCTCCTGCCCTCACTCACTTGCTGTTCATTCCTCTGCTTGGTTTCAGGAGGAAAGGTCTCCATGGTCCTCCAGGCTGAAGAGATCTCTGAGCTGCTGCTAGAATCATCCACGTCTGCACTTGCCAAAGTGGTAAGAGCCCACAGAGAGCACAGCCAGGGAAAGTTGTGGTTTTAAGTGTTAAAAATGGGGGAAATTTTTGACTTTTGGTTTGACAGTTTTGCAGATGCCTCTTCAGAGTAGTGTACATTCTCTAGCTTCATGATTACTTTAAAAACAAAATCTCTTTTGTTGTAGTTCCAGCTCTTGCTTGGTCAGTTTACCTCACCCACACGAAGACTCAAATGCCTCATCTTGCTCTGATTCTTTTAAGTAGTCCAGAATAGTTTCCTGGAGAAGAGATTGTTCAATGGCAAAACAGATAGTATGTAAAAGAGTTTTTCTTTTTTTTTTTTTTTTTTTTGACAGGCAGAGTGGACAGTGAGAGAGAGAGAGACAGAGAGAAAGGTCTTCCTTTTGCCGTTGGTTCACCCTCCAATGGCTGCCGCGGTCGGCGCACTGCGGCTGGCGCACCGTGCTCATCCGATGGCAGGAGCCAGGTGCTAGGTGCTTTTTCCTGGTCTCCCATGGGGTGCAGGGCCCAAGCACCTGGGCCATCCTCCACTGCACTCCTGGGCCACAGCAGAGGGCTGGCCTGGAAGAGGGGCAACCGGGACAGAATCCGGCGCCCCGACCGGGACTAGAACCCAGTGTGCCGGCGCCGCAAGGCGGAGGATTAGCCTGTTGAGCCACGGCGCCGGCCCCATCCTAGTTTCTACATCTCCCCACTGTACCTCTGGACGATGATTTAAAAAAAATATTGAGAAATCTGAGAAGTCAACTGCTTTGCCTCTCTTTCGTCTTTGGGGCAATGTGGAAAACCATCAGAAAAAGTGCAGATTTCTGTAGTTCTGTGGCATTGACAAGGTGCTGGAGACTTTCTTGGGCACCCCACGTGTCAGGGTCCACTCTTTGGTTTCACCAGTTCACATGTGATAAGGCCAGGATAAACAACTCCTAGGCATATTACATGGCCAGATGCCATCTAAATTACTTTATACCAGGTGATAACAGCAATCAGATAAGGTCTCAGGACTTGAGTACTGATTAGAAAAATGCTTATCCTGTAGTAGCCTTTGAACTGGGCTCTCTGCCCTGTCCATGCCATGCAGTACTTCTAGGTAATCTAACAACACAGATACACATTCCCTGCTAGAGCCATACTTCCCTGGAAGGGTAACAGTCATTCAGAGCCTTTCTCTCTCTCTCTCTCTGTGTGTCCTCCACTTGCTATCATACTGTGTGTGTGCTGTTTGCTTCCCACTCTCCTTCACTCTCTATTTGATGTCTTTTTTTCTTTTTTTTTTCTTTTTTTTTTTTTTACAGGCAGAGTGGACAGTGAGAGAGAGAGACAGACAGAAAGGTCTTCCTTTTGCCGTTGGTTCACCCTCCAATGGCCGCCGTGGCCGGCGCGCTGCGGCCGGCGTGCCACGCTCGTCCGATGGCAGGAGCCAGGAGCCAGGTGCTTTTCCTGGTCTCCCCATGGGGTGCAGGGCCCAAGCACCTGGGCCATCCTCCACTGCACTCCTGGGCCACAGCAGAGAGCTGGCCTGGAAGAGGGGCAACCGGGACAGAATCCGGCGCCCCAACCGGGACTAGAACCTGGTGTGCCGGCGCTGCAAGGCGGAGGATTAGCCTGTTGAGCCACGGCGCCGGCCTTGATGTCTTTTCTGACCTCCATCCTTCCACAGATCTTCCTCAGGAAAAATCCCACCCATTGTTAATGTCCATGTGAATGTGCCTTCCTTTAGGAAGGGCCTCGCTTAATAATAATCCCTCTCTGAATCTAAGGTACCCTTTCCCTATTAGAAGTTCGAATCTTTAGCCATTTGTCAGACCAGAGGTTCCCAAACTTTTCTGTCTGTCACAATCAGCTTGAGTGCCAGTAGAGGACACGGAGATAACTGCTGACCATGGTGAGTAGGACCTGGGCCTTCTTAGGTTTCCAAGTTCCTGGGTGAGTCGAATTCCCACCAAAGTCTGAGAACTACTGGTTTGGCTTTTTCTAACTTCTAACTTTCTGCTTTTTCCTCGTGTTAACTGTCACATTTACTGTGCTTCCATGTTAACTTGTATGCTTCTGTGTATCTCATACATCTTTAAGTGAAACTCTCCAACCTATGTACCTACCACAGTGACTTTCAGAAATCGGAATTCAGTTATTGTGGTTGTATGGAACTGACACACAAAAGCAAGATCACAGAGGCCAAGTAGGAGAAAGTTCGAGTGATAATTGCCAGCATGGAGCGATGGCGTTAAGACTTTAGTCAACACTGATAACTTCTTTGGGAAAGCAGTAGGGAGCATGTGGGTACTCAATTGTAAAGCACAGTGCACCTGATTCTCACCAGATGCCATTATCCTCAGTCCTCCACGTGTTTTGACTGTGGATCTGGTGTTCTTTGAGCACACGCAGGCCAGTGATAGGGCAGAGGAGTAATCCTTAATAAGAGGGTGGATGCGCATGTCAAGGACCAGGACCATGACGACTGTGCTCTTGGCTAGTAGAATGGGCCGGGCCAGCGTTAACTGAGTGGGTTTCAAATATAGCCTAAAATTAAAACAGAAACCAGTAGGTGAGTAGGCCTGAAGAGATCACTGTGGAGCCCATGGGGGCTGAAGGATCTCTTGCTTCCATCCTGGCAAAGTGTAAGGGCCAGGAAGCTTATACCACCCAGGGGCCGTTCTTGCCTCCAACAATCTCCCCTGGTGCTCCACTACATTGGTGGTTACCCATCATTTCTGCTTACTCACTCTTTAATTCATCCCTTTCATCATACACACTTAACTGAGTGTTTTCCATCTGCCAATTCCAGGGCTGAGCATATAGATGGTATATTCCCAACAACACACGGCAGACCTATCCCCCACCCCTGCCAACACACACACATTCTCACTCCATCCCCTTCTTTTCGCCTTCCTCTTCCCTTGGAGAATCCCACTTTATTCATTTTAGGGGCTGACGCTGTGATGTATTGGATAAAGCTACTGCCTGCAGTGCTGGCATCCCATATGGGTGCCAGTTTGAGTTCTGAGTGCTCCACTTCTGATCCAGCTCCCTGCTAATACACCAGAAAAAGCAGCAAAGAATGGCCCAAGTCCTTGGGCCCTTGCACCCACATGGGACACCAGAAGAAGCTCCTGGCTCCTGGCTTCAGCCTGGCCCAGCCCTGGCTGTTGCAGTCATTTGAGCAATGAACCAGTGGATGGAAGATTTCTCTCTCTCTCTCATTTGAGCAATGAACCAGTGGATGGAAGATTTCTCTCTCTCTCTCTCTCTCTCTCTCTCTCTCTCTTGCTCTCTCTCTCTCTCTCTTTCTCTCTCTCTCTCTGTGTGTGTGTAGGTATGTCCTTTCTCTCTGTAATGCTGACTTTCAAATAAATAATGATAAAACCTATTCATTTTACTAGTAAGGAAGAAAACAAAAAGAGTATTTCTCTTTGTCTTGAAATACTTACGCTCTAACAACCTGTTTATTTCTAGGACACAGTTGATTTCCTCTCTCTTGATTTGTCTTATGAATGCCAAAGTGAGACGAGTCTACCAGAGAAGCTGAATAAATTGCAGGTAATTTGAGATCTTTTCATACTGGTGATTAATGATGAAGTTTCCTGAGAGCATATTAGACATTTAATGGTTTGTCTAATGCATGAATTGGACTTGCGCTCACAGTCAGAAGGCCTACTGAGGGGCATTTGGGGAGGTTTCCATTGAAGGCATCCTGAGAAACTTGGGCTGTCAGGCAGTCTTCCTAGGAAGGATGATGAGCATTATCTTGTGAAGGAAAAATTCACTTAGATCTTCTGCTCTTTGGAAAGTTATCTGTGAATTGAAATTCTGCTGTTCATTCAAATCAGTCAGTGGTAGTGATCATTACACATCTATGGAAATCTGCTTAATTCCTCTGAATTGTACTGGTAAACATGGGTAAGATGGTAACATTTATGTTATATGTATTTTACCACAATTTTTCAAAATTTCACACCTAGGTCTATTGATTAAGATCTCTACTATGGTGACCTTCCAGTAACCTTGGGACTCTCCTTCCCCCGTCCAATATTGTTTTTCTGAAGACTAACAATGATGACCCATTAGAGAAGGTCTCTTTGGAGCCTCCTAACCAGCCATGACATATGCTTGGTTCCTGCACTGTGAATTACTTGCTTAATTCCTTTGTTCCAACTATCTCCCATCTTCCAATAGGAAATACCTGACTATCCACAGTGGTTTTTTTCTTTTTATTTATTTATTGGAAAGTCAGAGTTACACAGAGTGAGGAGAGGCAGAGAGAGAGAGAGAGAGAGAGAGAGAGCGAGCGAGCAGTCTTCCATCTGATGGTTCACTCTCCAACTGGTCGCAATGGCCAGAGCTGTGCCAATCCGAAGCCAGGAGCCAGGAGCTTCTTTCCGGGTCTCCCGCGTGGGTGCAGGGGCCCAAGGGCTTGGGCCATCTTCTACTGCTTTCCCAGGCCATAGCAGAGAGCTAGATTGGAAGTAGAGCAGCTGGGTCTCAAACCAGTGCCAATAAGGGATGCCGGCACTTCAGGCCAGGGCGTTAATCCGCAGCGCTACAGCACCAGCCCCAGTGGTTTCTCTTGGACCTTCTAAGTCCTACTGGTGTTCCTGTGCATAACCCTGAAGAGCAGCTTTCTCTCAGGCCTCTCTGCAGATATCTGGCCACCAGGATTCACTTATATAAGAACTCTAGTCTTTGTAGGTTGGAGCATTAAACCACTTTGTTCTCTTTTTAGCCCTTCCTCCCAGGCGGCAGTCTGGGAAGCCCCTATTGCATAATTACCAGTTTTGAATCCCACAGCCTCCACACCCAGGAGAATGGTTTATCCAAGGAACTATCCATGGAAAGGGCAAGTCAGTAATGCCAAGCAGTGACCCAGCTACATTGAGGCTGAGGCAGGAGACTTGCAATGGATACACAAGCATCAATCCAGTCCCAATGTCTGTGCTTCCAGCCTCCAGTGTAGACACCACTGCTTTTCCTATCTGCAAACAGTAAGATGATCCAATCAAGGACAATCAGTGCACCCACAGGAACTCTATGAATACAGTGCTTCATGCCAGCCACTGTGCAAGGAGCTTAGTCCACACATGGTTTCTACCCCATAACACGTTCCAAGGTTAAGGAAACTTAAACAACCTCAAACTCTGAGCACTGAGTATTGATTTTGGGATTAGAACCAGGACCTTTTCATTCTAGACAACAGAGTGTATTCCCAAAACAAATATAAGTCCAAACTGTAGGAACAATGACAAGGGTGACATTATTAAATCATAAATGATGTTAGTTGTTTTTGTAAACACCTTCTCACCTGAACCTGAACTTATTTGCAACCCAGAGCCTGAACTTGTGGGCTTGTGGCCAACATTTCTAGGCCTTAAACAGCACCGTGCTGTCTTCCAAGTCATCTATTACCCATGCTGACTAAATCTACCTTTTGTCCTCCTTGAGGAATTCAACCAGAGCTTGTTGTTAAGCTAATGGATTCAGACACTGCTCATGTTCTAAAACCATCTCAGTCACACAGGCACAGCAGGCCTTTGAGAAGCAGGCAGCAAAACTGGCACCATTTATTCTTGAGGATGTGGTCCAGAGTGTTCTCATTTTATGTCACAACATTGTCAAGATTCTGCTCCCACCAGTGTCTGAACAGTGCTGTGAAGCCTCAGTCCACAGCCAGCCAGCCACCTAGTAAAACTCTTCCTGGACAAACCGCACAGCCATTTATCATTTCATCATGCTAGAGGTCTAATTCCATTTATTTCGTTGTTAGAAATTCAGTTCCACATGTGGCACCTGACAGCTCAGTTGCAGCTCAAGGATTCAGAGTGACAAGTGGCAACAGCTGTGCCCAAGAGGAGTCTCCTTCTCTGGGCCATGGTACATGCCATGCAGCATTTCCCAAGCATGGTACAGGACAGGAAGAAGAGCAGGGTCCCTGAGGAGAGGGGGACCAAGTTGTGTCCATGGAACCCTGAACCGTGTTGTCCACGGTGGCCTTCTCAACATATTCCTTCCTCATGCTGGTGCCCCATTTTCCTCTTAAAGGGGCCTCTTCCTGTGGGCAGTTGATGGAGGTAGTGCAAGGAGCAATAGGCACCTGCTTCTATTCCCTGCACTCCCCCAGAGCACTGTGCATCCTCCCTGAGCTTCCCTCAGATGTCTCAGAGCCTGAGAACATCATCAAGCCTGGCACCTGGGTGGAGAGCCAGGTCATATCAGAGTCTGAACTCTACAGGAGGCCCACAGGGGATCTCACATCCACTTCTCAGAAAAGGCTCTGTCATCTCAGGGAGTTCTTCACTTCACAGAGACAGGACAGAGAGTCTCCAAGGCTCCTCCAGCCCTACCATCCTGTGACACTACAGGCGTCCCCACCCTGTGTAAAGATCTTTCAGGAAGGAAGGAACTTTGGTTCTGTGAACAGGTCACACTCAACTACGTGGCTCTCCTGCAGTCACCCAGCACAGGCAAAGAGCAAGGGACCTGGGGAGTCACTGCCCAGTGACTGTGTGGTCGGGGCCAACTCATTTGGCTTCTAAGGGTTCAGATGCCTCCTCTGTAAACAATGGACTTGGTCCCAGGTAGCTTTGAGAAAATGAAGGCTTTGTTACTTCTTTTGAATTTGTTGCAGTTGGCCTCTGTTAGTAGCATTTTTCAACAAAGATTTATTTATGTATTTGAAAGGCAGAGTTACCCAGAGAGTGACACACACACACAGAGGAGGATATTTTCTGTCCACTGGTTCATTCCACAAATAGTCACAATGGCCCTGGCTTAGCCACACAGGAGCCAGGAGCTTCATCTGGGTATGGCAAATGAATGTCGGGGCAGAAGTACTAGGGCCATCATCCTGTACTTTCCCAGGCACTTTAGCAGGGAGTCAGATCTAAAGTAGAGCAACCAGGACTCAAAGTGCTGTCCATATGGGATGCCAGCATTGCCGGTGGAAAATTAACAAACTACACCACAACTCCCTATTAGTAGCTTTATTTTTTTTTTAATTTTGTGTTAGTAGCTTTTAACTGCTCAGAGGAAGAAGAAGTTAGTGTGGAAAAATTGATCAAACCATGACCTTCCCTAAACAGGTATTTAAACATGGCAGCTTTGAAATGTTTCTCTTAATACAGAAATGTCTAGAAACAGAAATTACTCGTATCTAAATATAATGCTAGGACTGGGGCCGGTGCCGTGGCTCACTTGGTTAATCCTCTGCCTGCTGTGCTGGCATCCCATATAGGCACCAGGTTCTAGTCCCGGTTGCTCCTGTTCCAGTCCAGCTCTCTGCTGTGGCCTAGGAAGGCAGTGGAGGATGGCCAAGTGCTTGGGTCCTTCACCATCATGGGAGACCAGGAGGAAGCACCTGCCTCCTGGCTTCAGATCAGTGTAGCTCCGGCTGTAGCGGCAGTTTGGGGGGTGAACCAATGGAAGGAAGATCTTTCTCTCTGTTTCTCTCTCTCTCTCTCGTTGTCTATCTGTCAAATAAATAAATAAATAAATAATAAAATAAAAAATTTAAAAAATAAAAAAGAAATATAATGCTGGGACTGGCGCTGTGGTGTAATGGGTTAAAGCCCTGGCCTGAACGCTGGCATCCCATATGGGCGCCAGTTCTTGTCCCAGCTGTTCCTCTTCCAATCCAACTCTCTGCTATGGTCTGGGAAAGCAGTATTAGATGGCCTAAGTCCCTGGGCCCCTGCACCTGCGTGGGAGGCCCGGAAGAAACTCCTAGCTCCTGGCTTTGGATTGGCACAATTCTGGCCATTGTGGCCATCTGGGGAGTGAACCAGTAGATAGAAGACCTCTCTCTCTGTCTCTATTCTCTCTGTAACGCTGTCTTTCAAAAAATAAAAAAAATTTAAAAAAAGAAATATAATCCTTACAACTCCTTTAACTTCTTGTTATGGAAAATTTCAGATACCTCCTAAAGTAGAAAAGTAGAATGAACCTCTGTGAAGCTATTGACAGCTTCCAAAGCTGTTGGCCCAAGCTTGGTGTTGTCTGAACTACACCCTTCTCTTCTCACTCCCCCTTGGGATAATCTTGAAGCAGACCTCAGATGCCCATAGATGTCATACTGGTGGATTCTTAATTAATCTTCTTGATTAACGTGGTTCCTGCTGTGAGTGAATGGCCTTGTTCCTGATCCTAAGGTAGTCCTGGCTTGAAGAGCTGCCTCTTAGGCCTGTGATGAAGGACTAACTGGGGGTGGTCCTTTGGTGAAGATCGTGGCCTGTGTCATTGAAAGTGTAGCTCATTCTGGAGTATGCTCTGAATTAGCTGAGATGGCTAGAGATCATTTCCAAAGCAAGAATGAGTGTAGGTAGCTTTTGTTCTTGGAACTTTGTACATTATCAGAAGGTACTTCCTAGGCAGTTTGGGTTTACTTGTTGGTCCTTATCTTTCCCAGACCCTTGAGCCAAAAGTGAAAGTTTTCATCTTCACGCTGAGACTCCAGGACTGCCCCTCCTCCAGGAAGAGCCCAGCCAGCCTGCTCTTCAGCTTTATTGAAGGTGAGTGGAAGACTGGGGAGAGGTTCTGAGTGACATTTGGCACACTGGTTTGGTGGGTAGCAGTCTCAAAAGTCTGAGGTTTCTGAGGGAGGAGGCTGGTCCGAGAGCCACCTCCCATGCACCAGGTGTCTGCTGTCTTCCTGTTAATGCTGCCTTGCAACAAGCACCCCCTGTTGCAAGAAAGAGGAGAGCTCCTATGCAGGTATGCCCAGGGTGCTTCGTATGGAACTAAGCACCGTCAGGCTCAGGTGTGAGTTGTACGCGGGCAGTCGATCTCTATCTTTATATCCCTTTCGGTTACCTCTCTCTACAAGGTCCCTCATTTCTGTCCCTCTGGCAGGGTTGCCTGGTACTTCTCTTCTCCAGACAGTGCCCTTGATCCACATCCTCATTACCTTAACCCTGGCAAACCTCTGACCAAGATGCTAAGAACCTTCAGGTCTGGGATTCGCAGCTCAAGAACTTCTCATTGTCTCTTCATTCAGATTATTCTTGAGAGTGAATCTGATTGGTTGATTGTGGATTAGGAGGCTATTCCTGATCTAGTCAAGGGAGGAGTGGGCTGTTAAGGTATGGAGGCTGGAGGCCACTGGCGGATCTGCAGGAAGGGGCAGAGGGCCACAGTTTGAGGGCTGATGTTCAGTCCTGACACCCTATGCCTAGGCCAGTGGGAGAAATCCCCAATGTTCTTCCTTATCCTGTAACCCCTACTTGCACTGGCATCAAAAGCCTTCACAACTCAAGAGGTCCACAGACCCCACTGAACAGCCCTCACCTTAACTCACCTTTGATAGCATAACCAGTTCTCTTCTTAAATACCACTCTTTTCTCTTTGGGTTAAATGATAACTTTTATGATTGTGTGTGTTTTAACCCAGATGTCCTCCCATTTCTTTTTTTAAATTTTTTAAAATTTATTTTATTTATTTGAAAGACAGAGTTAGAATGAGGTAGAGCCAGAGAGAGGGGGAGAGAGAGAGAGAGAGAGAGAGAGAGGGAGAGAGAGAGAGAGGGGTCTTCCATCACTGGTTCACTCCCCAAATGATTCACTCCCCAAATGACCGCAATGGCCAGAGCTAAGCTGATCCGTGGCCAGGAGCTTCCTCCAGGTCTCCCACGCGGGTGCAGAGGCTCAAGGACTTGGGCCATCTTCTGTTGCTTTCCCAGGCCATAGCAGAGAGCTGGATCAGAAGAGAAGCAGCCGGGACTCAAACCAGTGACCATATGGGATGCCGGAGCTGTAGGTGCTGCTTTAACCCCAGCTGCGCTACAATGCTGCTCTCAGTCGCCACCACTGCTACCGCCGCCGTCGCCACCACCACTTCCCCCTCCTCCCATTTCTAATGTTTGGGTTCTTCTAAATCAGTTGCCCTCCACGTTATGGTCGCTGGTATCACATACTGTGTCAGCATCATCTGGGAACTTACTAGAAATGCCATACACCTGCTGCATTACAGACTCAAGCTGGGCTTGGCAGCCTGTATCTGCACAAGCGCTTTGGGTGATGTTGATTTACACTTCAGTGTAAGATCCACTGTTTCAAGTCATATGAAGTAGAATTCATGTCTGACCTCCAAAACCGTTAGTCCGTGGTATTTTCCAGCCTATGATATTTTCTGTAAGTTCAGACAAGTGCGTCCTTAGTCAGGCTTCAGGTTAATTAAGCTTCTCTCTTACAGCCTTAAATAAAGACCAAGTGCTCATCATTGGGTTTGATGTTAATACGTTTCTGAACTGTTCTTCAACTTCCAAGAAAAGGTAATGTTAACTCTCAGTAACTGATGTTGGTACAGTATCCTGCTGTTCTTTCACATGTGTAATCTCGTGGAACTGGTGTCATTGACTCTCAGGCTAGTGGATTTATTATAGCCACTCAATAGAATAGAGAAATGGAGACTCAGAGGGAAAACGGGGAGAATCTGTCTCTCACTGAGCTCTACTCTGGGCCTTACACAGTCTGGCTTTCTCACCTTTTTATTTACCCAGCTGCATACAACCAGCAGAGCTGGGACTCCAGTCCTGGCCTTCTAGTTTAGGATCCTGTTAAATTGGGGCAGGCGTTTGGCACCGTATTTAAAGTGCCTCTTGAGATAACCAAATCCCATATTGGAGTCCCAGGGTTTGAGTCTGAGCTCCGCTTCCAATTCCAGCTTCCTGCTAATACTGCCCTGAGAGGCAGCAGATATTTGCTCAAGTACCTGGGTCCCTGCCACCCACATGGGAGAACCCAGTTGAGTTCCTGGCTCTTGGCTTCAGCCTGGCCCAGACTTGGCTGTTGCACACATTTGGAGAATTAAGCAACAGACTGAAGACTAAGACTCTCCCTCTCCCTCTTCCCCTCCCCCTCCTCCTCCCCTTCCCTTACTTGGGTGGATGTGGCAAACGGGGAAGGGTTTTAGAGAGGGCTAACATAGATTTCTCCCTCAAGAAGTTTGACCCCTGCAGGTGAGACAGAGACTCGAATGACTGTCACACCAGAGAGTAACAGGAGATACATAGCACTGGGCCGCAGAGGAGGAAGAGAGCATTGTGTGGGGCACTGTGAGGTTGAAGGAGAGGGACTTAGAAGCCACAGGCATAGAGTGTGAGGCTTTCTTTGGGAAATCTCCCCCCAGGTTAGGCAGACCCTGGACTCTCCATGCCAACATCTGCATGGCAGGTCCTTCTGCACCCGGAGGTGTTGATTTATCTCAGAGCTCGTCTCATCCAAGGCAGAAGGACAGAGTCAGAGTCTTTTGGTTCCCATATATATAGAATCATGTCATCTGCAAATAGGGATAATTTGACTTCCTCCTTTTCAAGTTTATCCCTTTAATTTCTTTTTGTTTCCTAATTGCTCTGGCTCAGACTTCCAGGACTATATTGAATAGCAATGATGAGCATGGGCATCCTTGTCTGGTTCAGAATCTTAGTGGGAATGCTTCCAACTTTTCCCCATTCAATAAGATGCTGGCTGTGGGTTTGTGATAAATTGCCTTGATAGTGTTGAGGAATTTTCTTTCTATATCCAGTTTGCTTAAGGTTTTTATCATGAAAGGATGTTGTATTTTATCAAATGCTTTCTATTTATTGAGATGACCATATGATGCTTGTTCTTCAGTTTGTTAATGTGATATATCACACTTATTGATTTGTGATGTTGAACCATCCCTGCATACCTGGGATAAATCCCACTTGGTCCATATGAATGATCTTTCTGATGTATTGTTGGATTTGAATAATATTTTGTTGAGGATTTTTGCAACTATGTTCGTCAGGGATATTGGTCTACAGTTCTCTTTTTCTCTTGTGTCTGTTTCTGGTTTAGGAATTAAGGTGATGCTGGCTTCATAGAAAGAGTTTGGGAGATTCCCCCCCTATTGACTGTTTTGAACAGCTTGAGAATAATTGGAATTAATTCTTTAAAAGTCTGACAGAATTCAGTAGTGAAGCCATATGGTCCTGGCCTTTCTTTGTTCAGAGGGTCTTTATTACTGAAGTCATAATTATTTTTTAAAATTTTTCTTTGTTTATTTATATGAAAGATAGAGCTAGAGATAGAGATAGAATAGAGACAGGCAGGCCAGCGCCGTGGCTCAACAGGCTAATCCTCCGCCTTGCGGCACCAGCACACCAGGTTCTAGTCCTGGTCGGGGTGCCGGATTCTGTCCCGGTTGCCCCTCTTCCAGGCCAGCCCTCTGCTGTGGCCCGGGAGTGCAGTGGAGGATGGCCCAAGTGCTTGGGCCCTGCACCCCATGGGGAGACCAGGAAAAGCACCTAGCACCTGGCTCCTGCCATCGGATGAGCACAGTGCGCTGGCCGCAGCGCGCCGACCGCGGCAGCCATTGGAGGGTGAACCAACGGCAAAGGAAGACCTTTCTCTCTGTGTCTCTCTCTCACTGTCCACTCTGCCTGTCAAAAAAAAAAAAAAAAAAGAATAGAGACAGGCAGAAATCTCCTGTCCACTCATTAACTCTCCAGATCCCCACAATACCCGGCTGGGAAGGCCAAAGCCAGTACCCTAGAATTCCATCTGAGTCTCCCATGTAGATGAGAGGGACCCAAGTATTTGGCCACCAGTGCCGCCTAAGGCAAAATTCCAGCAGGAAGCTGGATGAGCAGAGGAGCTGGACTGAAACCGACCACTCTAGTATGTGTTGTAGGGATCACACATGGCAGCATAATTGCTCTTTCAAATACTTGCCCCTGAGGTTGTTATTAACTGTGTTTTGTAAACAATATATAAAAAGAAAAAAATTATGGCACCAGAACACAGGTGCATTCTAGAACAATATAGTACAGAAAACAGTAAACATTGTTAATGTTTTACTCCTGCAAGAGCAACAACAAATAGGTATAATAGTAATGATTTTTCCATGCACCAGTTGCTTCCCACCCATGAATTTGTAGGATATGTTTTTTGACTCAGTGTTTCTGGAATCTTTACTCATTAATGATAATGCCACTGTCCATCACTGTAGGGGCATTTGTAAACCCCTAGGGCATTAATCACTATGTCCCTTTATGTCTCTTCCATCCACAGCGTATCTTGCTTTCTGACTGACAGCCTGGCCCTTCAGACAGACCACGAGAGAGCTGCCAGCGACTCAGCCCCTGCGTCGGCCTACCAGAGAGTCTGGGAAATGTTTGCTCACCAGCCCAGGGCAGAAAGGGATGCATTCCTGCAGGATACTTTTCCCCAAGGCTTCCTGTGGGGCGTCTCCACGGGAGCCTTTAACGTGGAAGGAGGCTGGGCTGAGGGCGGAAGAGGACCCAGTGTCTGGGATCAATTTGGGCATCTAAGAGCTGCCCAGGGCCAGGCGACACCGGAGGTGGCCAGTGACAGCTACTACAAGTGGGCCTCTGACATGGCCCTGCTTCGCGGCCTCAGGGCTCAGGTGTACAAGTTCTCCATCTCCTGGTCCCGGATCTTCCCCATGGGGCGCGGGAGCAGCCCTAGCCCCCAGGGCGTCGCCTACTATAACAAGCTGATCGACAGCCTGCTGGACTCTCACATTGAGCCCATGGCCACGCTTTTCCACTGGGACCTGCCTCAGGCCCTGCAGGATGAGGGAGGGTGGCAGAATGAGAGCGTGGTGGATGCCTTTGTGGACTACGCAGCCTTCTGCTTCTCTGCGTTCGGGAGCCGTGTGAAGCTGTGGGTGACCTTCCACGAGCCATGGGTGATGAGCTACGCGGGTTATGGCACCGGCCAACACGCACCAGGCATCTCAAACCCAGGGGTCGCCTCATTTCAGGTATTCCCATCTCTGCATCTCCTAGTGATCCAAGCAGAAGGGGTATTTGACTGGAAGAAAGCCATATTATCTGTCTCCTTCCCATCAGCAAATACTTACTTTTTGATCTTTAAATCAATCGTAGGAAAATAAGGAATCATAAACTGTTGGTCATGTTATTTTGTCCTGACACCATGTTTGCATTTGAAAAACAGCTCTTACATCCTCAGAATGGCAGTGAAGGATGAGAGAGTTGGGGCTCAGAGAGGATACACAATGTGATCGTAACATCACTAGCAGGTTGCCAGATTGAAGCCATGCTTTGAGCCTGAGACTCCTTCACCCTGAAGAGAGATTCCCATGTCAGCTAGGACTCTGAGTGGCAAATGTCAAACAACAAAAGGTCCTAACTGGCTTCAGTAAGGGGGAAATTTATTTATTTTTTTAAAGATTTTATTTATTCATTTGAGAGGTAGAATTACAGGCAATGAGAGGGAGAGACAGAGAGAAAGGTCTTCCTTCTGTTCATTCACACCCCGATGGGCTCAATGGCCGGAGCTGCGCTGATCTGAAGCCAGGAGCCAGGTGCTTCTTCCTGGTCTCCCATGTGGGTGTAGGGGTCCAAGCACTTGGTCCATCTTCCACTGCTTTCCCAGGCCATATCAAGGAGCTCGATTGGAAGAGGAGAAGCCTGGACTAGAACCGGAACCCATATGGGATGCTGGTGCCACAGGAGGAAGATTAACCTACTGAGCCACTGGCGCTGGCACCAAGAAGAAATTTATTATTTAAAGAAACTGAAAACTCTTGGTTTTAGCTTGGTTGGGGTGGTGCTTGATCAGAGCAGACCCAATGCCACTAGGACCCAAAAAGTGTTGGGCTCACCTCTCTTGTTCCCCTCATTGACAATGGCCTTCAAGAGCAACAGGAAGGAAATCGTGTCTCTTTCTGGAACTCGCAGCATGCATGTCCCTTTTTCTCTTATCTCTGGATAGGCCACATTCCCATGCCTGAGCCCATCACTGGGTCTTGGTGAGGAACTATGGTGATTGGTTTATGTGAATATCCAGTGTTCTGTCCCTCAACTCCCTGGCTGAGAGGCGGGGCAGGGACCAGAGGAGAGAAGTTGGTTTCCAGAGGGTCGTCAGGACCTTGCTTGAACAAGAAGGGAATGTCATTTTGAGGACAAAATTTAAAATGACTTCATCTGGGACTGCCATCCTTTCCCTTTTTCTTCAGAGTCCCTAGAAATCCATCAGCTTTTTCTTTTAACATATGTCAAGTTAGACACATCACTGTAGTTCCCTGTCACATTTAGAGTTCTGCTATAAAATTTGAGTATTTCCTGTGTTCCATGCTAGGTGTAAAGAAGAGAAACTCAGCTATGCCCTTGACATGTTGTAACCTTTTAGAAGAGATGATACTAACACAAGTAATTCAGTTAGAGAAAAACTCAAAATCACCATAGTTAGAGTGAGCTGGAACACCATGAAAAATTGATTAAATGAAATGCCAAACGATTAGTTCTTAAGTCAAAGCTTCTTTTCTTTTAAATTTAAATTTTACTTATTTACTTATTATTTTAAGTTTACTTTTTGCTTTTATTAGAAACACACACACACACACACACACAGATCTCCCATCCATACTTTATTCCCTATATGTACACAACAGCTGAGTCTAAAAAGGTCAAACTCAGGTGCCTAGAACTCCATCTGGGTCTCCCGCATGAGTGGCTGCAAACCAAGTACTTGAGCACTGTCTGCTGCCTCCCAGGATGCACATCAGCAGGGAGATGGAATGGAGAGCAGAGCAGGACTGGAACCCAGGCACTCTGATAGGGGATGCAGGCGCCTAAGAGGCAGCTTAACCCTGCCCTGAATGTCTGCCATGAGCTACCAGTCTGCTCTGTTCAGCAGATGAACACGTATATACATAAATGGTTCTTCTGCAATGGACAGTTTGAACTTTTCTTTTTGTGTCCTTTTGTGGAACTCATCGCAATCTTTCTGCTTAGGCTTTTTTTCTTATCCTTTGAACTATGGCTCCTGAAATATTTTTACAGAAATTTAATGAAAACGTTCCCTTCATGTTTCTCTTTCACTTCCTGTTTTATTTTCCAAAAAAATGTTGATGATGTACCAAATAAATGAAGATGTTTCCAAAAAGTTCATGGAGAAATGGAGTTGAAAACTAAGTTTATTTGGTGCCTAAAATTTTAAAACAATGTACTTTTTTTTGTATCAAATGGCTTTTCTGTGAACTTTTTGGGGACCCTTCACATTGATTAAAATGTTTTGATACCATTCACTGTCTTAACTCAGGTTGCTATATTGCCATAGACTAGTGAGAACAGATGCTAATTTTTTATTACTTTATTTTTTTAAGATTTATTTAATTTGAAAGTCAGAGTTACGCACAGAGAGGAGAGGTAGAAAGAGAGACAGACAGACAGAGACAGGTCTTCCATCAGCTGGTTTACTTCCAATTGGCCACAATGGCTGGAGCTCCACTGATCTGAAGCTAAGAGCCAGGAGCTTCTTCTGGGTCTCCTATGCGAGTCCAGGGGCCCAAGGACTCGAGCCAACTTCTACTGCTTTCCCAGGCCATAGCAGATTGCTGAGTTGGAGATGAAGTAGCCTGGACTTGAGCTGGTGCCCATATGGGATGCCAGCACTGCAGACGGGGGCTTTACCCACTATGCTGCAGCGCCAGCCCCAACAGATGTCTATTGCTCACAGTCCTGAAGTCTGACAATCTCAAGACCAAGATGTCAGCATGGTCAGGCTGTGGTGAGGGCTGTTTTCCTGGTCTGCAGAGAGCCATCACTTGTTGTGTCCTCATATGCTAGGGTAGGAGGAGGGGAGACAAACAACGTTCTGGTTGCCCTTCATGTAATGGCCTTGATCCCATTGTGAGGGAAACAGCCTCATGAACTCATCAACAGGGAATAACTTCCAAAAGACTCCATCTCCAAATACCACCGCATTGAAGCTTAGGGCTTTGTAATGAATTTTGAGGGAGGAAATTCAAAAGCAAGTATTTATGGGAAAATTTTAAAGAAATAGTTTCTCTCATTCTCCCAAAGTTTCTTTCCTGTCTTGAATTCTTTGTGTTTATGGCACTATCACAGTGTCCCTCATTTAGTGCTCATTGCTTACTTGACTTTGTAACATAACTATTTCAGATGATTGTCTAGTATTCCACTGAGGCCCCATTCTGACACTGACCAGGAAGAGGGGAAGCATTCCTGACTTTGGGAAAGGTGTGCATTTTGCCCTTGAGTTTAGAACCTGATTAAGAACTTAGATTTGGGGCATGAGAAGCAGCATAGAGTTTCCGTTTGTAGGGTATGTTTTGATATGAAATTCTTCAAAATCCAGTGTCATCATCTTCAGATGTTAAAAAGGAAAAAGGAAAGGGAGCTAAAATCTAGGTCTTGCTCCTGTCCTACAGGTTTCAGCTTGATACAGTCTGCACTGTAATCATGTAAGCCTCCCCGTGAGATCGCTAGTCACCTGCTGCTTGGAGCAAGGAAGCTGACATTGAGAGATCCGGTTTTCTGAGTTGATAAAGCCAGTTAGTGGCAAAGTCAGGCTTTAAATGTAGGCTTGTTGTATTCTGGACAGACCTCTTTCACCCACATTTGCCCATAATCCTCCACCAAGAAAAGCTGTTGACTTTTAAGACCATGAGTTAAATCCATGAAGAGATTCCTGGTTGTGATTTTTCTTCCCAAATTTCATTCAGGAGAAAGGAGAATAGGTGAGTTAGAAATAGTGGCCCTCTCTCTTGTGTGTTACTTAAAACAACACGGCCCATTAACTAACTGGTCAATAAGCCTTATTAAGGACAGAGGCAGAATAGCATTGTGGGTGACAATAGCAGACCTGGAATTGGACTGCTTGGATTTTGTGTTCTCATTTTCTTTGTACTGTGAATCTCATAGAGTTTTTACACATATGTGGGTTGTGTTTTCCTCATCTGTAAAGTGCTAATAATAAGTGTACATCCCACGTGAGCTGGCTGTGAGGATTGCATGAAAGAATTCACTGAGCAGTAGGTGCTCAATATGTTAGTGGTTTTTAATGTGGTTGTTGATGCTGTTGTTGCCTTGGTGACTTCTGAACTCTGTTGATGATGTGGGAGTTGTATTGCTGCCATTGTTGTCAACAGTGTTGTTGATTAATTGACATTATTGATACTTTTAATATTGCTGACGTTGCTATTGACTACTTGATGTTGATAGTGTTGTTGATGTTAACTTGTTGACATCAGTATTAAGCTCTTATGAGGTTGATGTACTGATAATTATTATCATCTGTCTCGCTTGTCATGTAGTTTTCTGATTGACCTTATTATTGACTTGTTGATATCATTGACTGGTTGATTACTTGATATTGTTATTAGTGTTGATGCTGTTGATACTGACTTTGTCAGCGTTATATTTACTGGCTTGTGGATATTGTTGACATTGGTGTTCGCTTGATAACCTTGTCGTTGTTAACTTATTATTGGCTTTTTAGTATTGCTGTTGTCTTTGCTGTTGTTACTAAGCACTGTTTTCCTTCGTTCTTCCCCACAAGGTGGCTCACTTGGTCCTCAAGGCCCACGCCAGGACTTGGCACCACTACAACAGCCACCATCGCCCACAGCAGCAGGGCCGTGTGGGCATTGTGCTGAACTCAGACTGGGCAGAACCCCTGTCTCCAGAGCGACCTGAGGACCTTGCAGCCTCTGAGCGCTTCTTGCACTTCATGCTGGGCTGGTTTGCACACCCCATCTTTGTGGATGGGGACTACCCGGCCACCATGAAGGCTCAGATCCAGCAAATGAGTGAACAGTGCCCTAGTCCTGTCGCACAGCTCCCGGAGTTCACCGACACAGAGAAGCAGCTCTTAAAAGGCTCTGCTGATTTTCTGGGTTTGTCTCATTACACGTCGCGCCTCATCAGCAAGGCCCCAGAAGACAGCTGCAGCCCCAGCTATGATACCATCGGAGGCTTCTGCCAACACATGGACCCTGCGTGGCCCCAGACTTCATCTCCTTGGATTCGCGTGGTGCCCTGGGGTATAAGGAGACTGTTGCAGTTTGTATCCTTGGAATACACAAAAGGAAAAGTTCCAATCTACCTGGCTGGGAATGGCATGCCCATAGGGGAGAGTGAAAATCTCCTCAATGATTCCTTGAGAGTAGACTACTTCAATCAGTACATCAATGAGGTGCTCAAGGGTAAGAACAGTGCATCTGCTGGTGATTGGAAGGTGGGTGGTACTTCTCCTCCAAGTCTTCAGAGATTTGTTTAGTGGGAAATGAAGACAAAAAGACAATATTAGCATTAACAGTGGGGAGTCCCTTGCCTGATCCTCCTAAAAATATTCTTTCCCAAAGGCTCTTGTCCTAGATTCCCATTTTTTATTCTTTAGAATGCCTTCTTTCTACTTCTGCTCATCTGAGTGCTATCCAGCCATCAAGCTTCATCATTGTTCAGTTCATTGTTTAGCAAATCTTTATTGAATGCCTATTATGTTCTAGTCATTGGACAAGAGTATGGGGTACAATGTTAAACCATCCTACTTCACATAGAGAACTCAGTCTGCAGGACACAAAGAATTGAAATATAGTGACATGGGCATTACAGTATGACACAAGATTACTTAGCATGGGACTGTAACCCGATAAATATCACCTCGTTGCTCTAGCCACACTGATCTCCATCTGTTTTAACAAGATATAACGTCTACAGCCCATGTCCTTCAATTTAATCCATTGGATCCATACCTACAATCCCATTCTAACATAACATACTATTTCTATGCCTTTTTATTCCACTATAATGGCAATTAAGTTTCACCTCACAGGTCAATCTTAAGCAGTCAGTCGTGAGAGCAGTAAGTGCAGCCATCTGCCTAGAAGGCTGTGTTGAGGTTTCAAGACCTTGTCTAAATTCAGAGAATATACTTGGTTAGAAATACCTGCCTGTCTTGGGCCATGTGATAAGAAATGGAGACCCACCTGCCACTGTTTCTGAGGTCAGACACCCTCTCCATCCTCCACTTGTACTCCTCTCAGCTTCAGTTACAATTCTGTAATCTTCATAATATTGGAATTCCTTTAAGACATTATCTCTAGTGATCCTCAAAACAGCTTTGTGCAGCAAATAAAGGGCACATGTCATCCTCATGGGACAACTTTGAAATGAATGCTTAGAGTTTGATTGACACACCCACACACATCATGGAGGGGGCCCAGAGGCCTTTCTGTTTCCAGGCTTTGTTCTTTACCCACAAAGATGATGCTTTTATTCATCTTTGTATCCCCAGAGCCTAGTACAGTCCTGGGGTAAAGTAGGTGCTTGCTATCTTATTTACTGAATGAATGAGCAACTTTACCTCTCTCTTATGCAGCCAATATGTTTGTTGGGAGGTTTTATAGTTTGATAAAATCAAAGCTTAATGCTTTCCTTACTCCAGGCTGGCATCCACAGCCTTGCCTATTACTTTGGCTTTGGTTCTTGGTTGATTCACTAGGCTAGTGTGTAGCAAATAAGAGGTGAACAAAATATATTAGTTTCTTGAGGCTTCTGTAACAAATTACCACAGACTTGGAGATTCAGAATAACCAAAATGTATTCTTCCACATTTATAAAAGCTAGATATCTAAAATCATGGTGTTGGTAGAGCCGCTTTCCCGCCAAAAGCTCAGAGATCATGTTCCTTGCTTTTTCTAAATTCTTGTGGCTTCAGACATTTATTTTTTGTAAGATTTATTTATTTATTAGAAAGAGAAAAATGAAGAGACAGAGATCTCCCATCTACTGGTTTACTTCCCAAATACAGTAAGGGCTGGGACAGTCAGGCTGAAACCAGGAACCTGAACTCCATCCAGGTCTCCCACATGGGTGACAGGGGTTCAAGTACTTTTGCCATCTTCTGCTTATTTCCCAGATGTATTAGCAAAGAATTGCATCACAATTTGAGCAGTCAGGACTTGACTCAGTTTTCATGTAGGATGCTGGTGTCATAGGCAGCACCTTAACCAATTACGCCATAAAGCTGGTGCGTCCAGACATTTCTTGACTTATTCTGCATCTCTCATTCTCTGTCTCCAATTTCCCATGGCCTTTTCAACTTAGAAAGACACTTGTTACTAGATTTAGGGCTTTCCTGAGAAATCTAGGAAGATCTTACATCACTAACTCAGTTACCTCTGCAAAATCCTTGCTCCCTAGTCAGGTTATATTCACAAGTCTATTGGTTTAGGACTTAGACATATCTTTCAGAGCTAGGTGGTCACCATTTAGCCTACTGCACCAAGGAATAGGCTTTTATTAGGATTTATTTTGCTTTTCATATGTAATGTGTGATTGTTTTATGTCAGCATTACCGAATCTCAAAAATGAAAAGCAAAAGCACATTTTTAAAAAAATTAAGTGATTTATGTATTCTGTATTAAACCAGGGTACCAAGGAGGGGGCACATTCTCCCTAGTACTATATTTATGATAAGATTTCTCTTTTGATGAGTTATAGAGCCCTAGAAGTAAATTATATTTTATGGGAGTCTTGTGTGTTTCTTTTATTCTGAGAAGGCAAAGGGTAAGATTTGGGGGCAATCCAAGTCACTTCAAAGCTTTCATGTGAAAAGGAAAACTTTGAGAAAGCAACAAAGTAATGGAGATTTGCTCTTCTCAGCTATCAAGGAGGACTCAGTGGATGTTCGTTCTTACATTGCTCGTTCCCTCATGGATGGCTTTGAAGGCCCCGCTGGCTACAGCCAGAGATTCGGGCTATACCATGTCAATTTCAACGACAGCAGCAAGCCCAGAACTCCCAGGAAATCTGCCTTCCTTCTCACCAGCATCATTGAAAAGAATGGTTTCCTCACCAAGGCAGTAAAACCACCACTGCCACCTAATTCAGCACACTTGCCTTCCAAAACCAGAGCCTCGTCCCTCCCATCAGAGGTGCCCTCCAAGGCTAAAGTGGTTTGGGAGAAGTTCTCCCACCAGACCAAGTTTGAAAGAGACTTGTTCTATCACGGTACCTTCCGGGATGACTTCCTATGGGGTGTGTCCTCTTCAGCATATCAGATTGAAGGAGCTTGGGATGCTGATGGCAAAGGGCCCAGCATTTGGGATAACTTTACTCACACCCCAGGGAACGGTGTGACGGACAGTTCCACAGGAGACATCGCCTGCGACAGCTACCACCAACTGGATGCTGATCTGAATGTGCTTCGAGCTTTGAAGGTGAAAGCCTATCAGTTCTCTCTCTCCTGGTCTCGCATTTTCCCAACCGGGACAAACAGTTCTATCAATAGTCATGGTGTTGATTATTACAACAGGCTGATCGATGGCTTGCTGGCAAGCAATATCTTTCCCATGGTGACACTGTTTCACTGGGACCTGCCCCAGGCCCTCCAGGATATAGGAGGCTGGGAGAATCCTTCCTTGATTGATCTGTTTGACAGCTATGCAGACTATTGTTTCCGGACGTTTGGGGACAGAGTCAAGTTCTGGATCACCTTTAATGAGCCCACGTACTATTCATGGTGGAGTTACGGCTCAGGGACCTTTCCCCCAAATGTGAATGACCCAGGCTGGGCACCTTATAGGATCAGCCATGCCCTCATCAAAGCTCATGCCCGCGTCTACCACACGTATGATGAGAAATACAGGCAGAATCAGAACGGGGTCATCTCATTGAGTCTTGTTGCAGAATGGGCAGAACCCAAGTCACCGGATGTCCTAAGAGACGTGGAAGCAGCTGACAGAAAGATGCAGTTCACCCTGGGCTGGTACGCCCACCCCATTTTTAAAACCGGAGACTATCCTGATGCCATGAAGTGGAAAGTGGGCAACAGGAGTGAACTCCAGCACTTAGCCACGTCCCGCCTGCCAAGCTTCACTGAGGAAGAGAAGAGCTACATTAGGGGTACGGCTGACGTCTTCTGCCTCAACTCCTACACCTCCAAAATTGTACAGCATAAGACACCTGCGCTCAACCCACCCTCCTACGAAGATGACCAGGAATTAGCTGAGGAGGAGGACACATCATGGCCTACCACGGCAATGAACAGAGCTGCGTCCTTTGGAATACGGAGACTCCTGAATTGGATCAAGGAAGAATATGGAGACATCCCCATTTACATCACAGAAAACGGGGTAGGCCTGACGAATCCAGAACTGGAGGATATTGATAGGATATTTTACTACAAAACCTACATCAATGAAGCTTTGAAAGGTATGTGAGATCTTGATCTTCCTTACAAAATCTTCCAGCATTCCATATGTCATGTGTTTGAAATGGTCTGGCAGGGTGATTTACAAACCATTGACCATTCTCTATCTCATGTCCTAACTGTGTAACTCTTTACTTGGCTTGTGGGTTTGCCTATTTGGGAAGCTTTCAAAAAGGTCTGGTTGTCTTGACAGAGAGTGCATAAGTGTATAACACAGAAACCCACAAGACTTTTTCTGAATCTGCTCATCTCTTCTTTCATTTTTAACTTATTTGTTTGAAAGTCGGAGTTAAACAGAGAGAAGGAAAGAGGGAATGGCATCTTCCATCTGCTAGTTCATTCCCCAAATGGCTGCAACAGCTGATTCTAAGCCAGACCAAAGCCCGGAGCCAGGAGCTTCTTATGGGTCTTCCACATGGTAGCAGGGCCCCAGACAGTTGGACCATCTTCCGCTGCTTTTCCCAGGCCATTAGGAGGGAGCTGGATTAGAAGTGGAGCAGACAGGACTCTAACAGGTACCCATATGGTTAGCCAGCATTGCAGGCAGTCACTTTACCCACTATGCCACAACGCCAGCCCCACTCACTTGTTCTTGAGATACTACCTTGTGATATGTTCTAGTCTATTGCTGGGGATAAAATATAAACTTCTACCCTCATAGAACTCATATTCTAGTGGTTTCCACTGACCCTGAAACAAGACACTCTCTTCTAATTCACAGTTCTGTTCTTAAGATCACGAGCAGACTGAGGTCCTTGAATTTGAGACATATCTCTACCTTACAGAAATACTTGATTTTATGAAGATTAATACTTGCTGTGGGCTTGTCAGAGATGGCAAAAAGTAAGATCAAAAAGATGATCTGTTCCTCTCAGAGCATAGGCTCCTTTGTGTACAAGTTGAAAGTTTAGAACCATTGTTTGAGTGAAGGAGCCAGTCTTGCCTGGGCTTCTTGGGGTTCTTGCCTCCTGGGTTAAAACTCTGCTCTGCTCCCCTTGGAATGTTCCCAGCCTACAGGCTCGATGGTGTCAACCTTCGAGGATATTCTGCCTGGTCTCTGATGGACAACTTTGAGTGGCTTCGAGGCTACACAGTCAAGTTTGGACTATATCATGTTGACTTTGAGGATGCAAACAGGCCTCGCACAGCAAGAATCTCAGCCAGTTACTACACAGAACTCATTACCAACAATGGCATGCCACTGCCCAGTGAGGATGAGTTTGTGTATGGACAGTTTCCTGAGGGCTTCATCTGGAGTGCGGCTACTGCTGCGTATCAGGTGAGGAGTTCAGGGAGATGCACACCATATACTGCACAGCTGCCATGTACCAGAGCTGGCTTGCTGCTGCAGAAGAGAACGGATTCCAGTCACTCTTGGAAGTTGTTGAAGGGAGTGCCTGTGTTGTGAGGCTCTGGGGATTCCTCTTCCTGGACAACCTGGCTTCTTCACAACCTCAAATTTGATCCAGTCAGCACAGTTAGGTGGACTGTGCTGAGCTGGGCCCTACAGGGCCAGGTGAAACAGGTGAAGCCTGGGCAGAAATACAAGGGCAAAGATATGCAAGTATTAACAATCTGCACTGGAAATCTTGATTTCATTCCTGGTCTCTTCCAAGTAGGAAGCTTAATCAAATTGACTCTAAATGTGGTACTAGAAGTTTTCTGATGCCCTACAGCATCAGATTGTTACATTATTTATGTCAAATTAGCTTACTAATACAGAAAATATGAGGATTTTATTTTTTGCTACAAAAATGAAATAAAAGCAAAGAATGATTTGCATGTCAAGGAGCAGGGGGCCCTCTCTCCATCTCTCACCTCTTTTTATCTTTGTTGATGCAGGAGTGGGCTGTGTATGCTCCCTCTGGAACCAAGGCAGGGCTGGTGGTGTGAGCTGAACTAAGTGTCTCAGCCCATGGGTTTTTCCCAGTGATCATGTGATACCTACTGACACAAAACCACAGTACCAGACTATTGAAAGTCTCAGACCAGTATGCACATATTTATTAATTGAAATCGCTTATCAGTAAAACATAAATACTATTCATGTACTGTATTTTATGGACTCCAGGAAATTCTAGCACTTAAGTGAAAGGTTCATTTAAGACAAATACAAAGATGTCAGAGATGGGATTCTGTTGTATACAAAAAACAAAATCCTCTGGGGCCGGCACTTTGGCTTAACATGTAAGGCCACAGCCTGCAGAGCCAGCATCCCATATAGATGCTGGTTCAAGTCCCGGTTGCTCCTCTTTCCATCCAGCTTTCTGCTATGGTGTGAGAAAGCAGTAGAAGATGACCAAAGTGCTTGGGCCCCTGCACCTACACGGGAGACCTGGAGGAAGCTCCTGGCTTCGGATTGGCTCATCTCTGGCCATTGAGGCCATTTAGGGAATGAACCAGTGATGGAAGATTCTCTTTCTCTCTCTCTCCCTCTCTCTCTCTGCCTCTGCCTCTGCCTCTCTGTAACTCTGACAGGAACTCTAGGTTTCCCACATGGGTTGCAGGGGCCCAAATACTTGGTCGATACTCTTCTGCCTTCTCAGGTACATTAGCAGGGAGCTGGATTTGGAGTGGAGTAGGCAGTACTCAGATCAGCAGCCAAATACAGGATGCCAGGATCACAAGAGTTTGCTTGGCCCACTGCACACAACACTAGGCACACTGCTAGATTCTGAAACTGTCCATACAAAGAGAGGAGATTGTCTAAAAAATATTTTAGCCAACGCACATCATGAATTTTTAAGTTGCTGACATGAGCACCTATTTCTATTTATCTTGACAATCAACAAGTACAATTTTATTGTGACATTGAGTGTTCTGAGTAACAGTGTGGTGCATGAATTGAGAATGAATGAGAAGTGTTTGTAGTGTGGGTTTCTTGACTAGAGTACCAGATGACCCCTTGAGATTATGTGTGGTTTTTTTTTCTTGACAGGCAAAGTTAGAGAGAGAGAGAGACAGAGAGACAGAGAGAAAGGTCTTCCTTCCATTGGTTCACCCCCTAAATGGCTGCTGTGGCCAGCATGCTGCGCTGAAGCCAGGAGCCAGGTGCTTCCTCCTGGTCTCCCATGTGGGTGCAGGGCCCAAGCACTTGGGCCATCCTCCACTGCCTTCCTGGGCCACAGCAGAGAGCTGGACTGAAAGAGGAGTAACCGGGACAGAATCCAGCGCTCCAGCCTGGACTAGAACCCAGGGTACCGGCGCTGCAGTTGGAGGATTAGCCTAGTGAGCTGCGGCGCCAGCTGAGATTATGTGTTTTTTTTTTTTAAATATCCATTTGCTAATCTTTTCAGACAGAGAAAAGCAGCAAAAATAATTCTTGAGACTCCCATATACCCTTATCTCAGACTCTTCAAATGTTTACATTTTGCCATATTTGCCTTATTCTTTGTATGTATATGAACACACACACATACATACACACACACACACAGGATTCTCAAACTCATGGAAAATGAATACTATGAACAACTGTGCCTGAATGTAAGAGATTTTTGATACCAAAATAAATTTATTTTTTAATTCCATTTTCCATAAACTTTTTGAAGTACTCTCATATGTATGCAGACATTATTGAAACATTATTTATCACTTTAATACAAATTGTCTACCAGGGTTCTCTACCATAAAATTAACTAGTAACTATTTTTATTTGAATGCTATAGTCCTTTTATATTTTTAATTTCATTTTATATTGCGAAACAGAAATATTCTACATCCTAGTTCACTCACCAAATGCCTGCAAAAGGTAGGATTGGCCAGAACAAAGGCAGGTGCCCAGAACTCCATCCAGATCTCCCATGTGGATGGCAGGGACTCAAGTACTTGAGCCTCCATTTGCTCCCTCAGGGTGCATGTTGTCAGGAAGCTGAAATGGAACCTGGGTGCCAGGACTTGAACAAGCACACTGATATGGGATGCCAGCATTGCAAGAGGCTACTTAATCTGCTGTATCATAACACCAACCTCCAAATCAGCCATTTCTATACTGAGTTCTGGATCCTTTTAGTTGTGAATAGCATTTAGAAGCCATATCCTGAATACAAAGAGTGCTTACTGCATTTGTGGTGTCATTACTTTTACTCAAGGCTAGGAAATGCATGCATGTACAAAGACACACAAACACACATATATATTTCCACACCCACCTGTATCTCTATGAATATTAAAAACCACAAATGAACACTGACACTTTCTGTTCCAGTCCAAGTAATAAGGTTAAAGCTAGTCTTCCTGTTTTCCACATTTGCATCTCCTGTCTCCAATTCTGAGAAATACTTCTGCTAGTGTCCTCACTATGGTCATTTATTTGCTCAGTCCCCTGGTATTTGAGTATGCTGGGGGTGTTCAGGGACTTTTTATTCAGTCTTTTACTGAGCACCCACTGTGTACCAGACAGTTGAATGCATCACTGGGACAGCAGGATGAAAGGCAAAACCTAGACACTCACAACAGCAAATGGTGATGTAATGTAGGTGCAGGTGTACAGAAAGCTAGGGGAGTTCAGAAACCAGAGGGGTGGCGAGAGAAGGCTCCTGAGGAGGTGAGGCTGGGAAACATCCTGTCTTGGCAGTCACTTATAGACAGAAAGGAATCTCTTGAGAGTTTGACCAAATGACTGAATTTAGCCATGTCTTCCTTGTCATTGTGAGATTGAAGGTGCATGGCGAGCAGATGGCAAAGGTCTTAGTATCTGGGACACATTTACTCACACACCACTGAAGATTGAAAATGATGACATCGCAGATGTGGCCTGTGACAGTTACCACAAGATCTCTGAGGACGTGGTCGCCCTGCAGAACCTCGCCGTAACCCACTACCGCTTTTCCATCTCCTGGTCTCGCATCCTCCCTGATGGAACCACCAACTACGTCAACGAAGCAGGCCTGAACTACTACGTGCGGCTGATTGACGCGCTTCTGGCCGCCAACATCAAGCCCCAGGTGAGGGAGGGCCCTGGCCTAGCCCCAGTGAAGTCCACAAGCAGAGGCTGTGGGACTGAGGAGCACATTCACGTTGAAAGTGAAGTGCTGACCTGCACCGTGGCTCACTTGGCTAATCCGCTGCCTGCGGTGCTGGCACCCCAGGTTCTAGTCTCAGTTGGGGTGCCGGGTACTAGTCTCAGTTGCTCCTCTTCCAGTCCAGCTCTCTGCTGTGGCCAGGGAGGGCAGTGGAGGATGGCCCAAGTGCTTGGGTCCCTGCACCCGCATGGGAGACCAGGAGGAAGCACCTGGCTGCTGGCTTCAGGTCGGCGCAGCACTGGCCATAGCGGCCATTGGGGGAGTGAACCAACGGAAGAAAGACCTTTTCCTCTGTCTCTCTCTCACTGTCTATAACTCTCTCTCTGTCTCTCTCTCTCTCTCTCTCTCTCACTAACTCTGCCTGACAAAAAATAAAAATTAAAAAAAAGGGAAGTGCTATTTTCAAACTTAATTCTTGAATTGCCACTAAATTCACATGGTGCAGAATTTTACAAACATCCAAGACTTTTGTTCTCCACCCTGACCAGTTCCCCTCCTTAAAAGTAACTTACCCTGCCTCTTCCTGCTACTCAAAAAAAGTCTGAGCTTTTGTCTCATAATTCATTCTCAATTTTAGCAGATGTTTGTGCTTCCCGTAGAAGGCACAATGAATAGAACTGTGGATCTGGCTTTTTTTCACAGGTGACCCTGTACCACTGGGACCTGCCTCAGGCACTCCAGGATGTTGGAGGCTGGGAGAATGAGACCATTGTGCAGAGGTTCAAGGAGTATGCAGATGTGCTGTTCCAGAGGCTGGGAGACAAGGTGAAGTTTTGGATCACGCTGAATGAACCCTTTGTCGTTGTCAACCATGGCTACGGCAATGGGGTATATGCCCCAGGTAAGAGTTTTAGGGCTGACTTGTCACCTCTTAGCATCTTGAAGAAATACATCTAGGTGGCGTGGGAGGAGGTAGCCAAGAAAGCCCCTTGACAGAGCCTCCAAACCCTGCCTCTTGCTCAAGGCTTTGGATGTTCCACTGCGACACATCTGCTAAGCATGAGTTTCACATCTCAGATCCTCAGGAGGACTTCATTCTTTGCTTTGTGACTCTGACCTGCTCAGGTGGGAAGCTCTGTGAGCTCAGGGACGTGGATGAATCCGTGTAGGAAAGGAAAATTCATGCTGGAAAGGACAGTTTGTCAGGCTGTACAGGTCCGTAGCCTGTGTTCGTAACCCCCAAATCCCAAAGGTAACAGTACTTGACTTGGCTGACCTGAGCACACTGAATGGCCATGAAGCCTGAATTGAACCAGCATGAGGCCGTGCAGGGCCTGTCTCCCGTGTGGCGTGGATGAAGCTATTGCACTAAGGCCTGCTGCAGAGATAAGCGTGGGCTTCACTCTGGAGAGTTGTGTGGTCCCTGTTGGGATGATGCCTACCACCCTACCATGAGCTAGGATTTCGATTCCACTCTTCCTAATGCCAAAACCTGTACTCTTTCTCTGACACACAGGATCCCTCTGAGGCAGGGAACTGTAACACTTGGTCTATGCACTGTCTGTTGACATCCATGTGTGTGTTTTCAGGGATCTCCTTGAGGCCTGACACTGCTCCCTATATTGCTGGCCACAACTTAATAAAGGCTCACGCTGAAGCCTGGCATCTGTACAATGACGTGTACCGGGCCAGCCAAGGAGGTGTGATTTCCATCACCATCAACAGTGACTGGGCTGAGCCCAGGGACCCCTCCAACCAAGAGGACGTGGAAGCAGCCATGAGATATGTTCAGGTCTGTTTTTCCTTTGGGTACTGTTCTTTTTTTTGACTTTCATTTAATAAATATAAATTACCAAAGTACAACTTTAGGATTATAGCACCCTTTTCCCCCAATAATCTCCCTCCCACTCAACCATCCTATCTCCCACTCCTTCTCCCATCCCATTCACATCAAAATTCATTTTCAAGTATCTTTATACACAGAAGAAGATCAATTTTGTATATACTAAGTAAAGATTTCAACAGGTTGCACCCACACAGAAACACAAAGTATAAAGTACTGTTTGAGTACTAGTTATACTGTTAATTCACATAGTACAACACATGAAGGACAGAGATCCTACATGGGGAGTAAGTACACACTGACTCCTGTGGTTGATTTAACAATTGACACTCTTATTTAAGACGTCAGTAATCACCCAAGGCTCTTGTCATGAGCTGCCAAGGCTATGGAAGCCTCTTGAGTTCGCCGATTCCCATCTTATTTAGATAAGGCCATAGTCAAAGTGGAAGTTCTCTCCTCCCTTCAGAGAAAGGTACCTCCTTCTTTGATGGCCTGTTCTTTCAACTGGGATCTCACTCACAGAGATCTTTCATTTAGGTCACTTTTTTTTTTCTGCCACAGTATCTTGGCTTTCCATATCTGCTAAATTCTCATGGGTTTTTAGCTGGATCCGAATGCCTTAAAGGCTGAATCTGAGGCCAGAGTGCTGTTTAGGACATCTGTCATTCTATGTGTCTGCTGTGTATCCTGCTTCCCATGTTGGATCGTTCTCTCCTTTTTTATTCTAGTATTATTTCAGTATTAGCAGACACTAGTCTTGTTTATGTGATCCCTTTGACTCTTATTCCTATCATTATGATCAATTATGAACTGAAACTGATCACTTGGACTAGTGAGATGGCATTGGTACATGCCATCTTGATGGGATTGAATTGGAATCCCCGGCACGTTTCTAACTCTACCATTTGGGGTAAGTCAGATTGAGCATGTCCCAAATTGTATATCTCCTCCCTCTCTTATTCCCATTCTTATATTTAACGGGGATCACTTTTCAGTTAAATTTAAACACCTAAGAATAATTGTATGTTAACTAAAGAGTTCAACCAATGGTATTAAGTAGAACAAGAAAATACTAAAAGGAATAAAGTAGTAAGTTGTTCCTCGAAAGTCAGGACAAGGGCTGATCAAGTCACTGTTTCTTATGTGTCCATTTCACTTCAACAGGTTTCCTTTTAGGTGCTCAGTTAGTTGTCACCAATCAGGGAGAACATGTGATATTTGTCCCTTTGGGACTGACTTATTTCACTCAACATGATGTTTTCCATATCCCTCCAGTGGGCACTATTCTTACTCATGTCTGTTTTCCCCTTTTGTCATGGCCTAATGGAAATAGAATTAGATTGGGAATCAATCTAATTCTGTGATTTTGTGAGCTGTGAAATTCACATTATCTTGGTTTTTCTCCTGTGGAGATGCTCTAGCCATGACACAAGTTTGCTGTAATGAAAGGAGTAGAGTATTTGGGATTGTGTTTTCTTTTCTTTTTTAAAGATTTGTATATTTATTTGAAAGGCAGAGTTACGAGAGGCAGAGGCAGAGAGAGAGAGAGAGAGAAGTCTTCCATCCATTGGTTCACTCCACAGATGGCCACACAGCCAGAGCTGTGCCAATCTGAAGCCAGGAGCTTCCTCAGGGTCTCCCATGCAGGTGTAGGGGCCCGAGGGCTTGGCCATCTTCTGCTGCTTTCCCAGGCCATAGCAGAGATCTGGATCGGCAGTGGAGTAGCCTGGACTCCTGGTACCCATATGGGATGCTGGCACTGCTGGCTGCTGCTTTACCCACTACGCCACAGCACTGGCCCCTGTTTTTCCTTTTAAATCTGAAAAAAAAAATTGTTTATTCATACAGTCTTTACTGGATGTAGCATTCTTTTGAAACTAAGTAACAAATTCTAACTCTTCTATAGAACTGGGTTGTAGTGTCCCAATGCACCTCTAGGTGGCAACATCTAATTTTGTTACTTGCAGTTTAAGAATCCCTTAAACCAGGACCTTGAGATTTTGTAAAACATATTAGTTCCCCTAATTTCCAATTCCATGAACTTAAAATAAGGGCACATTCTTTTGGTTGTGGAATTTTTCGTCCCTGGAAGTACAGACACTAGTAGTGAGCAGGTGCCAACATAGTCTATTTCACTTTCCAGGAGCGCTAAACAAATTACTGAAAGAACTTACTGTTCCGGTTTGCTAGTCAGCTGTGGGATGGGTTGTTACAGAATGAATTCATCTCTCCTTTCACTCACAGAAATGGTGAATTAGAGCAATCCTATTTTCCCTGAAACCAAAACCCCAGAACTCAGGAGTTGTCAGGCTGTGCTGTCACTAGAGTGAGCCCCTGACTGGTGGAATGACACTGCAGCCCAGGATCACGACAGATATTATCCTATTAGAATCTGCAGAAGTGTGGTGGAATGCGAAGGGTCCGAGCTATTACCTTGAAGTGCACTTAAACCTCTTGTATCAAGGAGTGTGTGCTCATTGCTGACTAAGTGGAAGGCTACCCTCCCCCTCATTCTGAGCATCAGCCACAGGGGCGGGGAGGATCTAGAGACATGGGAGAAGCTCCTCCGGTAGTGTTTGGGTGCCGTGTACCCTACAGTAAAGATGGCCTTGACCTCATAAAGGAAAAGAAGTTCAACACCTTGGGACTATGAACCCAAAGCCACAGACGGGTTACCCTTTGCCTGGGCAGCCAGGAAATCCTTGCAATTCAGCCCTTTCCTGAAAGCTCTGGTTGACCCCTGGGCACTGTGATGAGGAAGGACCAGGTTGTTGGTTCAGTGTCTCTGATAAGACAGCAGATCTGGAAGCTTCCAGTCTGTTCGTCTGCTTCTGGGGGACCTTTCTAGATTGGCCAGGAAGACTGGCGGGTGCCAGGGCCAGTGCTGACTTCTGTTCCTCTCACTCCCAGCTGTAATCACTGAGGCCAGGGCACAGCGCTCAGTGAGGTGGCAGCTTTACAAACAGGTACAGGTGGTACGACCTGCTGGCACTGAGCTGCAGCTTGCACAGGCCATGGAGAAGAGCAGAGTTCAAGTTCCAGAGCCAGGGAGAAAGGAGGGGAAGTTGTGAAGCCAGCGACTGCTGAACAGAGTCGTCGCGATCTGCTGGGGGCTACCCTGTAATGCCGAGGCTGACTGTGCTCTCTCCCCATCCTGCAGTTTATGGGAGGCTGGTTTGCACACCCCATTTTCAAGAATGGGGACTACAACGAGGTGATGAAGACGCGGATCCGCGAGAGGAGCTTGGCTGCGGGGCGCAACGTGTCTCGGTAAGGTTTTGGGACCAGGTGGTGCAAGCGTGGGTGTTGGGCCAGGGGGCATGTCTCTGTGCTTCCCTGCTTGCTTGCTGGGAAGTTAAACATGATCGTGTATGTGTGCACTCTGCACAGCACCTGGCTCTCCTATGGGCTTGACAACAGACAGCTGGTACTACTGGTACCTTGCTTCAGAACAGCCAGGAGATCTGTCCCAGGAGCACTCATCTCTTAGCAGCCTCACTACCTCACTCCAAGACCATTTCCCCAGCACATTCTGTGCTGTTTCACCCCTCATCAGGGAATCCAGGGAGCAGCCAGGGATTGCCAGGCATGTGCTTTTCATCATTCCACAGCAGGGGGCGTGGTGTGCATCAAAGCACCCCCCACTTCCTGACTCACCAGGCTCTTACATGCAGGAAGTAGTGGCAACATCCACTCACATGTGTCAGTCTTCCATTGGTAGTCTTCATTCCTGTTAATGATGAGGAAACTGAGGCAAAAAAATCTGGTGTGGGAGCATCTAGCTATCAAGTGATGGAGTAGGATGTTTACACTCTGGCTTTGAGAATCATCTCATTGACATTTGAGGCATGGTTTGTGGAGGGGTCCAAAGTGCAGAGAAGATCCCTGGCCTTGTGGGAATATACACAGCTCTGAAAGCAGCTCATGTGAACATAAGTAGGCAAAAGCAAAAGAAATTCATTAAGAATTTCTGCTGTAGCCCAAATCTTTCCCTCAAAGCCCAGTAGTAAGGATTGAAAAGCCCAGTCTCTGCCTTACACCCCAGTCCTAGCCTGGTTAGAGCTGAGAGCAAGCTGTGCCTAAGGCCTGATGTGCCAGCTCTGGTCTTTAGCAAGCCAGCGCGCCTACACTGTCCACACAGCTGTGCTGAGTTAGAACCAGGCCCCGTGGGGTCTACTGATGTAAAGACAGGAATCCAAGTCTGGCTCCTTCAGGTTGCTGACAGGCCCACTAAGAAGACAGGGCTCTACAGAATCCCATTCCCCAGTTAATCAAGGTGGGACCAGGGGATGCTGGGTAGACCCAGGAGTCTTCGTGGATTAAGCAGAATATCCGTTGACCTGAGACTTGACAAGGAACAGAATTTGCTAGAGTTCATCGCACCCGAGGGATGGGATTTGAGTGCAACCTGGAGGTCACTCACAGTGAGTGGGATGTGTGTAGCTAAGAGTGGGGCCAGCTGCCCACTGATGGCTCCTGACAGAGGAGGGAGCGCTTGAGCACGTGGGCTTTAGTTTCCTTCCAGCTTTTCAGAAACCCCAGGGAGGGAAGGTTTTGATCCTCAGGTTAGTGGTAGCAGAAGGGTCAAGGTGAAGGTGTCAGAGGCCTGAACTTGGTGACTCCTGGCACCATCTATACCAGAAGTACCAGGGTCTCCCTGTCAGCACGTGTGTGTCACAGGATTTGGCTGAGGTGCACGTTAGGCAAGTTTAGGGAAAAGTCTCCTCACTCGGAGTACACGGGCATACTGCCCTCATGTGTTAAGAAAACCAAGCTCAGTAAAATCATGAGAGCACAGGGATCCAAGCTCCAAATAATCTGAAAAAACTTCCCTCACTAGCACGGGTAGACTATGGAGAGGAGGCCACCCAAGCAACCCACATTTCTGGAGGGCCTCACAAGGGTAGAATGCAGAAATACAGATTATAAAAACCATCATAACTTTATGAACATAACAGTCTCAGACATGCCTATAAGTTTGAAATACTTCATAGATGGTAAGCATTAGAATTTTTATGTGTTAGTGTTTGAAGGAAATACAAAAGTGTGTATGTTGAAATTTATAAAAGGACAACTCTTGTTTTGCCAACAAGAAGAGAGACTCTTATCACATCAGTGGGAAGAGCCTCCGGTACTTCCTACAGCACCTGAAAGGCCCCTCCTGCTTCCCTACCGTGCTCACAACATTGTCTCCTCAAAGGTGATTCTGCCTGAAGCCCCTTTTTTTCTTTTCTTTATTTTTTAAAAAAGATTTATTTAATAAATATAAATATCATAGGTACAGCTTTTGGATTATAGTGGTTCTACCCCCCATACCCACCCTCCCACCCAAGCTCCTGGGTCACCTCCTACTACCTCTCCCATCTCATTCATTATTAAGATTCATTTTGAATTATTTTACATACAGAAGCTCAACTCTATACTAAGTAAGGATTTCAAAAGTGTGCACCCTCACAGACACACAAAGTATAGAGTACTGTTTGAAGACAGGTTTTACCATTAACTCTCATACTAAAATTCAAGAAGGACAGAGGTCCTACATGGGGAGCAAGCGCACAGTGACTCCTATTGTTGATTTAACAATTGACACACTTTTTTTTTTTTTTGACAGGCAGAGTGGAAATTGAGAGAGAGACAGATAGAAAGGTCTTCCTTTTGCCATTGGTTCACCCTCCAATGGTCGCCACCGCCGGCGCGCTGCGGCCGGCGCACGGCGCTGATCCGAAGGCAGGAGCCAGGTGCTTCTCCTGGTCTCCCATGGGGTGCAGGGCCCAAGCACTTGGGCCATCCTCCACTGCACTCCCTGGCCACGGCAGAGAGCCTGGAAGAGGGGGAACCGGGACAGAATCGGCACACCGGGTTCTAGTCCCGGTCAGGGCACCAGATTCTGTCCCGGTTCCCCCTCTTCCAGGCCAGCTCTCTGCCGTGGCCAGGGAGTGCAGTGGAGGATGGCCCAAGTGCTTGGGCCCTGCACCCCAGGGGAGACCAGGAGAAGCACCTGGCTCCTGCCTTCGGATCAGCGCCGTGCGCCGGCCGCAGCGCGCTGGCCGCGGCGGCCATTGGAGGGTGAACCAACGGCAAAGGAAGACCTTTCTCTCTGTCTCTCTGTCTCTCACTATCCACTCTGCCTGTCAAAAATAATAATAATAATAATAAAAAGATGGCATTGGTACCTGCCAACTGAATAGGATTTGGAGTCCCATGGCAAGTTTTTAGCTTTATCCTTGGGTGTAAGTTCAAAGGAATGTGTGCTGAATTTTACATCTCCTCCCTCTCTTATTTCCACTCTTATTTTTAACAGGGATCAATTTTCAATTGGATTTCAACACCTAAGAATAATTCTATATTAAGTAAAGAGTTCAACCAATGGTATTAAGTAGAAAAAGAAAATAGTAAAAAGAATAAAATAGTAAGTGGTTCCTCGACAGTCAGTACAAGGCCTGATCTAGTCATTGCCTCTCATAGTGTCAATTTCACTTCTACAGGTTTCCTTTTAGGTGCTCAGTTAGTTGTCACCGACCATGGAGAACATGTGATATCTGTCCCTTTTGGACTGGCTTATTTCACTCAGTATGATGTTTTCCATATTCCTCCATTTTGTTGCAAATGACCAGATTTTTTTTTTTTTACCACTATTTAGTATTCCATAGAGTACATACCCCATAATTTTTTTTATCCAGTCTTCTGTTGATGGAAGTCCTTATCTTACTGGCTGTTTCTGCCCAGGCTCCCAGAGTTCACAGAGAGTGAAAAGAGGAGGATCAATGGCACCTATGACTTTTTTGGGTTCAATCACTACACCACTGTTCTGGCCTACAACCTCGACTACCCTTCCACCATCTCCTCCATTGATGCAGACAGGTAAGTCTACCAACAGGGCACCTAGAGCAATGTTTGGAAAGTGTTGGAAGGTGTCGCTTGGCCCTACTCGTATGAAGAGACCTGCAAAGCCTCAAAAAAGGGCTTGAAGATGCTTACTAGCCAATATCCCAGTGGAAATCTCTAGCAAGCTATCCATGAGATAATGCCAGGGTTTCCAAGAGCCTCCCATTAAGGCAGATGTGCTCAGTTTTTAAAAAAACATTTTCAGCAAAATGGTTTTCTGGGTTTCCTTTTTTTTTTTTTTTTGAGATTTAAAAGCAAGATGTATTAGAGTAAAAGACCTCCAGCCAGAGTGGCATGAAGAGGTGCTTCCAAGAGAGGAAAATACCCAAAAAGCCCCAAGGCACTGGGATTTTTAAGCACAAATTTGAAAAAAAAAAAAAAAAGAACTTGACAATCAGATTGACACTCAGTTACAAGGAGGGGACAAAATCCATCAATGCTGGCGCCGTGGCTCAACAGGCTAATCCTCCGCCTTGCGGCGCCGGCACACCGGGTTCTAGTCCCGGTCGGGGTGCCGGATTCTGTCCCGGTTCCCCCTCTTCCAGGCCAGCTCTCTGCTGTGGCCCAGGAGTGCAGTGGAGGATGGCCCAAGTGCTTGGGCCCTGCACCCCATGGGAGACCAAGAAAAGCACCTAGCACCTGGCTCCTGCCATCGGATGAGTGAGGTGCGCCGGCCGCAGCGCGCCGGCCGCAGCAGCCATTGGAGGGTGAACCAATGGCAAAGGAAGACCTTTCTCTCTGTCTCTCTCTCTCACTGTCCACTCCACCTGTCAAAAAAAAAAAATCCATCAAAAGACCTGATTTGCAATCCTTTATCCTGTCTGGCTTGCTCATGATAAAACAAAAGAGCCATCATGGGCCTGTGCTGTGGCATAGCAGGTGAAGGTACTACCTGAAGTGCCAGCATCCCATATGGACACTGGTTCGAGTCCCAGCTGCTCAACTTGTGATCCAGCTCTCTGCTATGGCCTGGGAAAGCAGAAGATGGCCCAAGGCCTTGGTCCCCTGCACCCATGTGGCAGACCCAGAAAAAGCTCCTGGCTTCATATCTGCCCAGCTCCAGCCATTGAAACCCTCTAGGGAGTGAACCAGCAAAGGGAAGACCTCTCTCTCTCTCTGCCTCTCTGCCACTTTGACTTTCAAGTAAAAAAAATATACATAAATCTTAAAAAAAAGAGCCATCACAAGGTGGGATACCTAATTTATTTTCTAGTAAACTGGGAGCTCAGAAGGTTGGAGTCATCCCTGCCTTGCTATTCTCATAATAAGATTGGAAGCTCCCAAGGAGTGGGCAGGCAGGCACTTCTGACCTTGCTAAGGGTAACTTTTTTTAAAAATTTATTTATTTGGAAGTCAGAGTTACACAGAGAAGGAGAGGCAGAGAGAGAGAGAGAGAGAGAGAGAGAGAGAGAGCACTTTTTCATCCACTGGTTCACTCCCCAATTGGCCACAATGGCTGGAGCTGTACCAATCCGACGCCAGGATCTAGGAGCCTCTTCCAGGTCTCCCACATGGGCACAAGGGCTCAAGGACTTGGGCCATCTCTCCCACTGCTTTCCCAGGCCACAGCAGAGAGCCAGAATGGAAGAGAAGCAGTTGGGATTCAAACTAGTGCCCACATCAGATGCCAGCACTACAGGTAGGTGGCCCTACCCACTACAACATAGCACCAGCCCCGCCAAGTATAACTTTTGGGGGGAATATTTTCCATCCTCAATTTCCAGATTTCCTGTTAAACCATCTGGCTCCTCAAATCCCCACCACCTGGAAAAATGGACTCTAACTTCTATTAGGGGGACTGGGTGATGATTGCTCTGGCTGCTTCATGCTGAAAAAGGGCATTGTTGGGCATGGGAGTCAAGACAGGGTTCCAGGAGGAGATGGCTTCTCAGCAGGAGGGGGCTCCTCAAGGGAGCTTGCAGTGACAGCTTACAGAACCTGCTTCCATCTGAGGTTTCATGTGTGTAACCATCTGGAATTTTACTGTTTCAAGTCTGGAGAAAATGAATCTAATAAGCAGTATAAACTCCCAGGGTCTAAAACAAAAGAGTCATTAGTGGACCTAAGAAAGATGTTGTCTAAACCATGAGCATGTTTTTCCTTAGAGAAGTGAATAGAAACTGACAGAAGGGGCCTGATAATAATCAGGTGGGCTTAGGCCTGGCCAGGTATATATGAGGTGCAGACCTCTCTTCACATGGGGTACATCTTAAGGTAGGTGTGAGCCTCCTTAGGGAAGGCATCTTGTTGACTTCCAGTATGCAGCTGGCCTGGGAAGAGAGCTGGCCAGTGAAGGCAGGTGGCATCTCTAACAGAAAATTTACAGTTCTGCCTGCAATGTTGCTGACCCTACTTGTCTATCCCCTCAGTAGCGGTGGTTACTTTGGAAGCTGGGCCAAGTGAAGGGCTTTTCAGCTTAGAGCCAACAAGAGCTGAAGCTCTGACCTGGGAGTCCTTCAACTCCAGGGCAGTTCCATTTCCAGTGACCCAGCTCTTGGCTGGCAGAGCTGCCAGGCTGGGCTCTTAATAAGCTGACTTCTGCTGAAGCCCTGGCTGTCCACGTCAAAAACCAATGCAGTGGACTGGCCTGTTGGGTCTCATTGATGGCAGATTACTGTGTAAAACAGCCATTAATTGGTCTGCCACCTATTTTTACGTTGCTTCTGCTGCCTAATTTCCTCTTTCTCCTGGTTTTTGTTAAAGCAAACCAGAGTAAACCTTTAAGAGGATGCAATTCAAAGGAGTGCTCAAGTCCTGTCTCTAATCTTTGATGGCCTAAACTAGAAGTCTGTAGTCACAGGCATGTTCTGATAATGGTTTTTCTTTTCCTGTGAGGTAGAGTAGACAATGCTCATGAAAAAAGCTATGTTCTCACTTTTACATCAAACATGATGATCAACTTATATATAAAATTTGAAGTCATTAGTAAAACTTTCTCTCCCTTCCATTGGTCTGAAAGGGAGGTTTTGCTTATTTACTGTGCCCACGGCAAAGTAAATCTAGCCATGAAATCATAACTTAAGCTCTCATTTTGGCTATGCTGTTATGACAGAAAAATGTTATTCATCCATTTAATAAGGTTTAAAGATCAAATGGTATATCCTGGAGAGTCCTTCAGTATAGAATCAGTTTCCCATCTTGGAGAGAATAGAAAAATGAAGGAACAGGTTAGGCTTCCCAGATAGCTTACTGTTAATAACTTAATATCAAATGAGAACTTAGCAAGCAACTTTAAATGTTAACATATTATGAAAATATTTATTAAAAGGTCTAATGTGTTCTATGAATTTCAAGAGTACATGAGCCGGTGCCGCGGCTCAATAGGCTAATCCTCCACCTTGCTGCGCTGGCACACTGGGTTCTAGTCCCGGTCGGGCCACCAGATTCTGTCCTGGTTGCCCCTCTTTAAAATTTTAAAACAGAGCTCTTACTCAATTTTTTCATGTAGATGTACAATATGTTCACATATATACTATAACATACAAGATAGAATAATAAAGTAGTTTCAGTAATAGCTTCTTAAAATCTGTTTTTTTAAATTACCATCAATCAATTAGAATTACTTTCTGCTATTAGTAATGGGAATTAATATAAGTTGGAATCTATACTACATTATTGGCTTTATCTGTTTATAGAACTGTCCCAAAGTATTGAATATAATAGAGGTCAGGGAAAAAGGAACCTAAAAGAGGATCCGTTTAAACACAGAACCAACAATGCTTTAACTCCATGAACAGTAAATCTGATTTTTAGTGTTTGGAGGATACAAAACTGTGGATAACAAAAGACTTTAAATAGCCAACTTTAAAGTTATAAACTCATTACCCAACAAGAAGCACTTGCTTACTCCACACGATATTTTTTAAAGTACCTGTAGGATTTTATAAAACATCCATTTAAGGCCTCTGGGCCTTTCTCATTAAGATAACTATCATGTCTGGTAACACAAGATCATTAGACTTTGTAACTTTTGGACATTAGTATCAGTAGCCATTTTACATTATCATAACTTGAAATTTATCACCACTTCACACCTTGACATACCTTTAATATATTCCAAATAGCCTTATTAGTTGGTGTCTCTGCAATATGAGACATATATCCTTTGTTATTTCCAGGGAACCAACTGGACCTATCAAAGCCCAAAGATTTTGGAACTTTGATTTTTTGAATGCCTGTCAAAGATGCCAAGAAGGCTTAAAATACCTGGTTGAAACAGGATCCCTTAACGTCATGACATAATATAGACCAGATTTGATCACTGATACAAAATGATTACTCAAATGCTTTAGAATGAGTATATATTCAAACAAATCATAACTCAATAAAAAAACTCAGCTATTTTTAAACAGTTAGAACTTAACATAGACATTAAAAGAACACAACAGATTACTGCAACAGAATGCAAAATCTATGTCTCCTTCGTCATCCCAAAATTCAGAAATAAAATTTTAAATATCAGAGTTAGCTCATGGAATCATCCCATAACTTGGAATAGTTTTAACAGAATCAGAGCTAGGGAAGAGGAAATAGTTTACTGGAGCTGGCTAGAAAACTGACAGTCACCAATTAAACAAAGCTATTAAAAAGGAGATGCTGCAGCTTTTAAACAGATTTTTAAGACTATTTTAAGATATTATAAAACCTCATTGTTCTAACAGAGGATTGGATTCTAGTTCTATGTCAAATAGACTGATAGCTTTTACTTTCCATCTGATTTCCTTGGTTTACATTTTGAAAGTACCCTTTAGAAATCTACAAATTAAGAGAACTTTTTCAAAATAAGATAACACATCAAATTTCAACCTTAGTTACTTTCAACCGGTGTTGAACTATTTTCATGTGGACAATTTATGAAAACATGTTAGCATACCCAAATAATTTTTCCATAGAATATATGGTACTGAGTGTACCAAAGTTTACATTTAGACACATTTATCTCATTTGCTTTACCCAATTTACATTTATCAATTACACCTAGTTGACTGATGATGCTGATATTATATCATACCTCTATCTGAATTAAGGTCAAAGCTACATTCATGTAAAATTCTACTCCTTTTTATAAAACTCTAGCTATAAATCAGTGAAATTAAACCAAAGATTGCAAAATCCTCCTTAGGGGGCCAATAATAAGCATTGATTACCCATTGCTATCAAAAACCTGTTAAACCGAGTTACAAAACAAGTTTGGCAAATTACAAAGCAATATTTTTTAAAGACAGTGATCTTCCTAGATTCAAAAGAGAAAAATTTTTCAGACCCAATGTCCAGTTACAGTTGAACCAAATTCTCATGCATGAGATTGTTACTTACCAAAGACATCTTTTTAGGTTCTAATTGAATTTGAGTCTATTTTTGTTTAACCCAAAGAAAAAACACCTTAGGCCTGTGATGCCTAGTCAGCAATAAGCTACCTGGGACTGCCTCTGAAACAAAATGTTTAGCAGCTGCAAAATGGGTCTCAAAGGTATCTGCAGGCTAGGGGCTGATGTGCCAGGAACAAGAAGTCCACTGGAGATTGTTCACCATTATGTTAGGTTTAATGGGTGAGGGTATCCATTAGAGCAGATGGACACCCCTCCAGAGAGGAGAGTCTGATAGCAGGCAGAACAAAGGGCAATGACCTACACGGAGGTTCCTGTAGAACCTACAAAAGGTTCTGTAGAGCCTACAAAGAGGCAGGATAGAAAGAAAAACTGGAGGCCCTACAAAGAGATAATGACCTTACACCCTAAAATAAAAAGCCAATACTAGAAGTGTCTAATCGTGGGGCTGTCAGTCAAACCATCCTTAGAGATGAGGAGTCAGGTTGGGAGATATCTCAAGTGCAAGACTTCATCATCTGGATTAATCTGTGTATATTAAATAGCATCTGAAGTTGTTGGGCCCAGATTCTTGCCTAGACAGCCCCGGCAAAATGACAGCAATGGTTGCAATGGTCACCTGATTAAAAAAACTCTCCTCTACTGGGATTAAAAGCCTCAACAGCACTCAAGTGTGATAGCAGAGGGACCTTAGTGGCTCACTAAATAGACCCAAGGGCACTGTGACGCTCTGGAAAAGAATTTAATGCATACTGGAGCACATGCAGGGAAAGAGACAAAAAGCCAGTCAGGAAACCGAGTTCTGAGATGGGGAGTCCCAGAAGAGGGGCTGGCACTTTTTACAACTCACTTAGGCTAACTTCTGCATCCTCTAGCTCATAATCAAGCCAGAGGGTGGTGCAGAAAAAGATAAGGCATTTTTCTTTAAGTTCAAGAGTCAAAATAAATTAGATTGTTTGCCTCATGGCTGGAATGAGAGCATAAAAATAAAAGCGTCCTTCAGGTCTTATGTGTCCTGAGTTTGAGACGTCTCTCAAAACTCTCACTGCCTGTGGCATGCTGACGTGCACTGAAGCCCACAGGGTGAGGGTAGAATTAGCACGTATCACCCACGCTCGCTCAGCCTTCCACCTCTGTAGCCTAGAGTATATATTTGACATATTAGCACATGCAGGGAGTGATCAGTTCCCTTACTGATGGTGTGCTACACTGGGCCTCTGCCTGGTCACAAATGTACTGTCACTTTGTTCTTATACATAAGGAAAAATAGTTCTTAAAAATAGTTCTTCTTGGTCAGTGCCGCAGCTCAATAGGCTAGTCCTCTGCCTGTGGCGCCGGCACACCGGGTTCTAGTCCCAGTCAGGGCACCGAATTCTGTCCCGGTTGCTCCTCTTCCAGGCCAGCTCTCTGCTGTGGCCCTGGAGTGCAGTGGAGGATGGCCCGAGTCCTTGGGCCCTGCACCCACATGGGAGACCAGGAGAAGCACCTGGCTCCTGGCTTCGGATCAGCGTGGTGCGCCGGCCGTAGCAGCCATTGGAGGGTGAACCAACGGTAAAGGAAGACCTTTCTCTCACTGTCCACTCTGCCTGTCCAAAAAAAAAAAAATAGTTCTTCTTAAAAATAGTTCTTCTTAACCTTGAGTCTTATCTGATGGGCCTGATTTCTACAATGAGCCTGCATGGCACGAGCCTTAGCAAAGCTATTTTTTTTTCTCTTTTTTATTATTATTTTTTTTTTTTGACAGGCAGAGTGGACAGTGAGAGAGAGAGACAGAGAGAAAGGTCTTCCTTTGCCGTTGGTTCACCCTCCAATGGCTGCCGCGGACGGCGCGCTGCGGCCGGCACACCTCACTCATCCGATGGCGGGAGCCAGGTGCTAGGTGCTTTTCCTGGTCTCCCATGGGGTGCAGGGCCCAAGCACCTGGGCCATCCTCCACTGTACTCCTGGGCCACAGCAGAGAGCTGGCCTGGAAGAGGGGCAACCGGGACAGAATCCGGCGCCCCGACCGGGACTAGAACCCGGTGTGCCAGCGCCGCAAGGCGGAGGATTAGCCTGTTGAGCCACGGCGCCAGCCGCAAAGGTGTTTTTAAGCTAGAGAGTGCCAGCCCTGGTTACCATCTAGGTTGTTAACAAGGCAAGTAAAGTCACAAAGAAGCAGAGTAAGGGTATAAAATTCTCCCCAGTAAAACTCCTCTTTAGTATGAACTACATAGGAGAGATAAGAAAGAAGTGACCAAAAAGAAAAGGAAGATAGGGGATACTGGAGACAGGCTGAGACTCGTCTACACAAGGTCAGGCCACATGGGGACTCAATGAGAGTCTAGATAACCTACCTGTCTGCAAATGGGATAATGAAACATTAATCTGACTTTCCTTTTTCAGACATTTTCTTCACTCTTCAGATGTATTACAGACAAAATTAGTTTTTCTTTTTTTTTTTTAAAGAAAAAAAGATTCATTTTGTTCACTTGAAAAGCAGAATGGCTGAGATTTATTTATTTTTTGAAAGTCAGAGTTACACAGTGAGAGGAGAGGCAGAGAGAGAGAGACAGAAGTCTTCCATCTGATGGTTCAATCCCCAGTTGGCCACAACAGCCAGAGCTATGCCAATCTGAAGCCAGGAGCCAAGAGCTTCCTCCAGGTCTCCCATGTGGGTGCAGGGGTGCAAGGGCTTGGGCCATCTTCTACTGCTTTCCTAGGCCATAGCAGAGAGCTGGATGGGAAGTGGAGCAGCCGGGACTAGAACCGGCAGCCATATGGGATGCTGGCGCTTCAGGCCAGGGCATTGACCAGCTGCGCCACAGTGCTGGTCCCTGTTTTGTCTATATTAGGATGGCTACATCAGCTCTTTTTCTGTTTCTGTTGTCGTGGAATCCATCCTTTCACTTTTTAAGATTTATTTATTTATTTGAAAGGCAGAAACAGAGAGACAGAGGCATAGAGAGAAAGAGAGAGAAAGTCTTACATCCACTGCTTCACTCCCCAGATGGTTGCGATGGCTGTAGCTGGGTTGATCCAAAGCCAGAAGCCAGGAGCTTCTTCCCAGGCTCCCATGTTGATGCAGGGGCCTAAGGACATGGGCCATCTTCTACTGCTTTCCCAGGCCATAGCAGAGAGCTGAATCAGAAATGAAGCAGCCGGGACTCGAATTGGTGCCCATATGGGATGTCAGCACTGCAGATGGTGGCTTTACGCACTACACCACAGTGCCGGCCTCTCTATCCTTTCACTTTCAGTGTGCAAATATCTTTCTTGCTGAGATATGTTTCTTGTATCTAAAAGGCTGCTCCTTATTTGGACTGTAGGACTCTGGAGACATCATTTTTGCGTATCATGCCTGGCATGCATTCCTGTGGTATGAGTTGTCCTCTCCTTGTCTGTTACTAGGACGGGCCAAGGTCTGGGACAGTTGAAGTTCCCTTTCTGTCTGCTCCTCCTTACCACACACATGAGGGCCCTTCTTGTGACCTGCGTGGGATACTGACAGGTGACTCAGGGGAGCCACTTCCCTGAGGACACAGCATTCCCTGGAGGACTGGAGCCTGGGGCAGCCACAGTCATTCACATCTAGTGTCGAATGTTACCTGTATCAGGGAGCCCGTGCAGGGCTCAGTCCCACAAACAAGACCACTCCTCTCTGCACAGGCAGAGAGAGCTCACAGAACAGAGAGCTTCCAGGACTTTGCAGTGTTACAGCAGTAATGAGGGGGGCAACCAGAAGTGAAAAGAGAATTGGAGGCAATTTGATTGTTCTGGCATTTGTATGACTCTGAGTCAAGACAAAACCTGAGGCTTTTCCTAGACGAAGTCGTGTTTTTTTTAAAGACCCACTTAGGATTTACAGAACACCACCTGATCTTTAGTTTTTGAACTCACAGGGGAGTGGCTTCCATCACAGATCGCTCTTGGCCAGACTCTGGCTCTTTCTGGCTGAAGATGACACCTTTTGGCTTCAGAAAGATCCTGAACTGGATAAAGGAGGAGTACAACAACCCTCCAATTTATGTAACAGAGAACGGGGTGTCCCATCGGGGAGACTCGTACCTCAACGACACTACCAGAATCTACTACTTCCGCAGTTACATCAATGAGGCCCTCAAAGGTATGCCAGGCCCACCCCTTTCACTGTTGGAAACATGGCCAGCATCTGCAGGAGGGGAATGTCTACCCCCACCACCACCACCACAGTAAAGCCTTTCAAATTTGGGCCACGTCCTGAATGTCTTCCTTCCTCTAAGCTCAGCAAGCAAACCCACTTGCCTGCCACCCTAAACGTTTGCGCCCGGCCTGAGTGTCCTGCTGTCCTCTCTCCTCCCTGAGGCCTGGTGTTTCTGGACAATAGCTCCTTCCTGACATGGTCTGTGAAGAGCCAGGAACAGCAGGCTGTGCGGTTGTCCACATGTAGGGTCTTCTGTTCCCCAAACCAAACTTTGAGACCCTTGGCCCAGCCCTAACAACTGGAGATGGGACCATGAGAGTAAGGGGACAGAAAGCCATGCTGAGTAACAGTAGCTATGCAGCAGGCAAAGGGAATGGCTAGAAAATCTGTCCCAGCAGACATCTTTCATCCACATCTAGGGCTCTTTTTTTTTTTTTTCAGTGTGAGATGGTTAGTCCATCTCCCTCCCTCCCTCCCTCCCTCTTTCCTTCTTTCCTTCTTTCCCTCCTTCCCTTCTTTCTTTCCTCTCTCCCTTCATTCCTTCCTTTTTTCCTCCTTTCATCCTTTATTCCTTCCTTTCCTCTCTTCTTCTTTGGTTCTTTGTTTAGTTCTTTGATAACAAACCTCTATCTAGATCTACCACAAGAGTGGCAAGGGCTCAAGTAACTGTGCAGTAACTCCACTGTTTTCAAGTAACTCCACTGTTTTCCCAAGCAGTAGCAGGCATATGGATTAGAAGCAGAGCAGACATTCTAAACCAGCACTCTGATATAAGATGCCAGTGTCACATGTAGCAGTTCACTGCACCACAATCCTAGTCCCAAGGGCTCTTTATTTTGTACAGGTGAGAGCACTAACATTCTAAGGCACACACCAAGATTGGTAACTTGCAATGCAGAGAGAAGGGAGTATAGATACCCCAAAGGCATTATCTCAATCTGCCTGTGTCCTAACTCACACACAGGGCTGATCTACGTAGAAAAGTTCTGATGGCACCACGCACCAGGGAAAGGGCAGGCTATGCTTTCCAAGAGCTAAAGCCAAGTTTCAGCTCTACTTGGAGTCACACAGTGGGGAATGCTGTGGGCTGAGCTGGCTGTGGGACCTGGCAGGTGTCTTACTGGGACAAGAAAAGGTCAAATCCAGAATCTGTGTTTGCGCAGCTGTGCAGCAGGACAAGGTGGACCTTCGAGGATACACAGTCTGGACGCTGGTGGACAATTTCGAGTGGGCCTATGGCTTCTCAGATAAGTTTGGTCTGCATTTTGTGAACTACAGTGACCCTTCTCTGCCAAGGATCCCCAGAGAGTCAGCCAAGTTTTACGCCTCCATAGTCCGGTGCAATGGCTTCCCCAACCCTGCGGAGGGGACTCACCCTTGTCTCCTCCAGCCAGAAGGTGAGACGGGGCTCTGGGAGGGACGAAAACTAAAGGATGAGGGACCAGTGCAAGGGCCTGTCTCTTCTGCTTAGCTAATTATGTTCCTCTTCCTCTCCAACCCTTCATTCATTAGGCCAGGATTTATTTTTTTTTTAATGTTTCAGACACTCCTTGGATGAACAAAGGAAACGTGGGGCTGTTATCCCTCAGAGCTGAGCCCTGGTGTGGGAAAAGCAGGTCTAGGTTCTTCTTCCAGCCCTCCCACTGCCTTGCAGTGTGACCTCACACAAGAAACTAGGCAGGTGCCTCTGGGAAGTCGGAAGGACCCAGCTGAAGAACTGCAGGAAGGGCCTGTACAACATGGGGCCAATGTGTGTTGAATGCTGCGAAAATAAAATTACTGGCCGGTGCCACGGCTCACTAGGCTAATCCACTGCCTTGCGGCGCCGGCACACTAGGTTCTGGTCCCATTCAGGGTGCCAGATTCTGTCCCGGTTGCCCCTCTTCCAGGCCAGCTTTCTGCTGGGGACAGGGAGTGCAGTGGAGGATGGCCCAAGTGCATGGGCCCTGCACCCATATGGGAAACCAGAAGAAGCACCTGGCTCCTGCCATCAGATCAGCGCAGTGCGCCGGCCGCAGCGTGCCAGCCACGGCGGCCATTGGAGGGTGAACCAGCGGCAAAAGGAAGACCTTTCTGTCTGTCTCTCTGTCTCTCACTGTCCACTCTGCCTATCAAAAATTAAAAAAAGAAAATATAAATTACTGTACCAGTGTGCAGTGATCCAATTTAGATTATATTCCAACTGCTGATACAGACGTTTAAAATAGAAAACTGCTTAGCTCAGTCAGAGGCTCTTGCCACACAGAGAAAGGGACAGGCATGTTCACCTCAGCAAGGCACTCACCCTCACTGTGCTGATCTGAGGAATATGTAGCCTCTGGACCCCAGGGATCCAGCCTGGGCCTGCTCTAGGGCATGTGGGTGTAATAAATGAGTCAGCACCACAGCACGAACCGCTCTCTCTTGTCCTTCCCTAGACACTGACCCCACCATGAGCCCCGTGAGCCAGGAGGAAGTCCAGTTCCTGGGGCTGTCGCTCGGCTCGACGGAAGCAGAGACGGCCTTGTACATGCTCTTTTCTCTCATGCTGCTTGGAGTCTGTGGCTTGGCGTGTTTATCATACGCATTGTGCAAGAGCTCCAAGCAAAGGAAAAAACAACTAAGCCAACATGAACTGAGCCCTGTTTCGTCATTCTGACAAGTCACACAGGCCTAGTTTCTCTGTTATACCTGTGCCAACGACCAAACTCCTCAGGTCTTCTATTCTCTTGTTGAGATGACTTGAATCTTAAAGGATTTTGAGTTCTGATTAAACTGGAAATGTTGTATATTGCCCCTGTACTAGGAGTTCATTCTGGCATCAGAAGACCTCTTGTGGAAATGCACAGATACTGAACTGGTCTGGTGGTCTGTAAACCACCAAATTGAATTTAACCCGGGTGTTGTAAGTTTCAGAATTTTTGAAGGTGGAATCCTGAGTCGGAACCGCAGAAATCCTCTCATAAGAAGGAATCAACTCCACTGTGCAGACAGACTGCACAGTCATTCACCTCCTGCCCTCTCTTCAGTTCCCTCCTAGCCCCCTACTTGGCATTCCCAGAAAATAAAAATGGTACCGCGCACTGTGTCCTATCTCCTATGGTTGTCTCTCTGTGAGAAGGTGGGTGCATCAGAAGCGAGGCAGCCACACAAGCCATTTGGGGCTCTTACCAAGCTTCCTACCAGACCAGGGCTTTCTGCCTGCTTCATATTCCCTGGGGTAGATGCTGTTAACATGCAGAGATGGCATATGATCCATCTCAGTTCCCTACCCCAAACCCCACCACTGCAACCTTTTATGTCATCCCTGGCTCTCCTATCAGAGGAGTTTGTTTTTACTTATTTGAAAGGCAGAGAAACATGGATAAGCCTAGAGATCTTTCATCCATTGGTTCACTCCCTAAATGCATGCATCAGCTAGGGCTGCACCAGCTCATAGCCAGACGCCTAGAACTCAATTCAGGCCTCCCAAGAGGTGGCAGGAACCCAAGTACTTGAGCCATCTCCCGCAGTCCCCCACCATGCTCATATCCAGGAAGCTGGAGTAGGAAGCAGAGCTGGGATACAAATCCAGGCACTCTGATACAGGATTGGGCATCTCAAGGGGCATCTTACCCACTGCGCCAAATACTCACCCCTCCTTCGCATGACCCTAAGGAGTCCCACATGAATGACCTTGGCCCATTCAGCCTATTTCTCTTCCTCCTCTCCCAATCTGTGATACTTCTGAACTGCCTGCAGGTCCTCCACTATCTCATATTCCTCTGTGTCTTTGCAAGTGTTATGCCTTCTGCCTAGGATGTTCTTCTGAAATTGCCTTCAAGTCTCAGTTGAAATAATGAACTTCCTCCTCCGGAGAGGAAATGGCTTCTTAATTTCGAGTGTCCCAGGCAGAAACTTCTTCCTCTATTTTGATTGTAAACATCCCCCACTATAACTGAGCCATATTATACTGGAAGTGCACATTACTGTGCCATCAGCTTCTTGAGGCTGGGCACTATGTCTTGTCATTGGGAAGCACATTTGGAGACAGCAATGGAAAATATATCTGCTGCCTGTAGTTATACATTCAACGAACTTATCCAGAGCAGTGGTAGGAGACAAGAAGGATGTAGTCTTTTCAATCCCCTTGAGTGTGCTGAGGCAGTCTCAGTGTGAAAACACTAAAGAACCATTCAGCTCGGGGTAGGTGTGTGAAGTACCAGTTGACACTGCTTGGGACGCCTGCCTCCCATGTTGTAGTACATGGGTTCAGGTCTTGACTCAGCTCCTGATTCCAGCTTCCTGTAATAACTGAGTCCTCTGGGTGGCAGCGAGGATGGCCCTGCCATTCACTAGGGAGACCAGAATTGAGTTCCTGGATCTCAGCTTCAGTCTAAGTCCAGCTGTTGTGGAAATTTGTATACTGCACCAGAGGATAAATTCTGTTTCTTTCTCTGTCGAGATAAAAACAAAACAGAACTTATTTGGTCTATATAGTGTTTCCAGGGAGCTATAAAATGTTTTTGAAAATACTACTACTCACTGTTTTTAAAGTTATGATCATGCTTGAAATTCTGTTTCTTTATAAGTATTTCTTAACTGAATTTTCTATAGAAAATTTGTATCAAAATATTTACCACTGGGGACAGTGCTGTGGCATTGTAAGGTAAGCCACTGCCTTTGACGCTACCATACCATATAGGTGCTGGCACATGGATGCTCTGCATCCAGTCCATCTCTCTGCTAATGTTCCTGGAGGGAACATTAAGAATATGGCCTGAGTGCTTGGGCCTCTGCCATATAGGAGACCCAGAAGGAACTCCTGGCTTCTGACTTCTGCCTGCCCAGCCAAAGCCTTTGCAGTCATCAGTGGTGTGAACCTGAAAATGGAAGATCTCTCTCAAACTCTGACTTTCAAATAAAATTTAAATAAATCTTTAAAGAACAAATCCACCATTGAGTCCCAGCCTGGCAGTCCCAACCTTATTGTGCATAAGTGTACTTTTTTTTAAAAGGTAGAATCCTTTATTTATTTATTTATTTATTTGACAGGCAGAGTGGGCAGTGAGAGGGAGAGAGACAGAGACAGAGAGAGAAAGGTCTTCCTTTTGCCGTTGGTTCACCCTCCAATGGCCGCTGCGGCTGACATATTGCGGTCGGCGCACGGCGCTGATCCGAAGCCAGGAGCCAGGTGCTTCTCCTGGTCTCCCATATGGATGCAGGGCCCAAGCACTTGGGCCATCCTCCACTGCACTCCTGGGCCACAGCAGAGAGCTGGTCTGGAAGAGGGGCAACCAGGACAGAATCTGGCACCCCGACCGGAACTAGAACCCGGTGTGCTGGCACCGCAGGTGGAGGACTAGCCTATTGAGCCACAGCACTGGCATAAGTACACTTTTTTCTACATCCATAGACAGGAAACATTTGTCAGATGAGGGTGGGAGTGGTAATAAAACTGACATTAAAAGTATTTCCAGGGAATAAAAACTCAGTAGCATAAGGAGTCTATTTTATTTAATTTCAAATTCATTAAAATTTATGTAGTGGGGGTGGGGGAACACCAACAAAATAACATGAAATTTCATATATGAAATAATGGTTTAAGAGCTAGGATGGAGCCAGTGCTGTGGCATAGTAGATTAAACCTCTGCCTGCAGCACTGGCACCCATATGGGATCCTGGCTGTTCCACTTCCAATCCAGCCCCCTACTAATGCTCCTGGGAAAGCAATGGAAGATGGCCATAGTGCTTGGGTCTCTCTACCCATGTGAGAGATTCAGAAGAAGCTCATGGTGCCTGGCTTCAGATTGGTCCAGCTCTGGCTATTTGTGGCCATTTGGAGAGTGCATCAGTAGAGAGAAGACCTCTCTTTCTGCAACTATGCTCTATAATAGATAAATAAATCTTTAAAAAAAAGAGCCAGGATAAAGTTATAGGAGATAGGAGTAGATATTAAAACATACTATAAAGCAAGCTGGTTATTAAAGTAGCCTGGTAGCAGAGAGCAAATATGAAATTAATAAAGCAAAACAGAGTCTAACGTAGATCCAATTACTTAAGAGAATGCTTATGAGACAAAGGGGGCATTTCAAATCAGGGGGAAAGATGAATGATTCCTAAGCTGGTTGTGGGTCAACACGTTAGCTTCTGAGGATGTTAGCCATGGATATGGTATGGAGCCAAGACACCTTCCTTAGATACCAGACTGAAACATGCAAAAAAGAAAACCTTTGGAACTATATACAAAAAATTAAATTTGAAATGGGTAATTAATTTCTAAACAAGACTCAAAACATGATGGCCATGAAGAAAAATGATAAATCTGATGACATAAACATTGTGGCAGGAAAATTACCATCAGTATATTCATCAAAAAAGAAAGGAAATATTTATGACATTTATTAGCAATGTGCTAATTTTCTTAATGTACACAAGATGCTAATAAATCAGTAAGAAAAATTATGAAAATAAAAATTGGTAAAGAATAGTTTCAAAATAAGTGAAAATGACCAGTATGTCATAATAAAGTTTTTAGGCATGGTGTTGGCAGAGAGGAGAAAGCATGGTAAGACATTGTTGGCAAGGGAGTGGGGAGACCACATTCTCACACCCTGCTGGTGGAGGTTTGGACTCGTACAATCATATATATATACTTATTTATTTGAAAGGCAGAGAGAAAAAGAGAGGGGTCTTCCATCCGCTGGTTCACTCCCCAAATGGCCACAACAGCTAGAGCTGGGCCAAACTGCAGCCAGGAGCCAGGAGCTTTTCCATTTCCAGGACTCCCACGGGGGTGCAGGGGCCCAAGTACTTGCTGGCTTTCCCAGACCATAGCAGAGAGCTGGATCAGAGTTGGGGCAGCTGGGACTCGAACCAGTCCCATATGGGATGACAACACTGCAGGCGGCAACTTTACCTGCTACATCACAGTGCTGGCCCCTTGTATAATCTTTAGAGCTATAGCTTTGGCTTACATTTTATATTAAAAGCAGAAAGTTTTGGCAGCATCTTTAACAACCCAAACACCGTTTGACTTGGCAATTATACAAAGATATGCTATAAGAATACATTCACAGTGAGAATTATCTTCCCTCAAGCATATTCACTGTTTTTAATAGAAAAACAAACAATTTATAATAACCACCACCAGAGCATGGATCAAAGGTTAGTGTACATTCACCAAGTAGAATGTTTTGTGGCCACTAATAAGACGAGGAGGCTATGTGTTGACAGATGAGATATTCAAAACTAAGTAAATAAAAAAAAGATGCAGGATACTAAAAGATTACATATTTGCTTACATATGCATAAAATTTTTTGAAAACTACATAAGAAACTTCTTTTTTGGACAGGCAGAGTGGACAGTGAGAGAGATAGACAGAGAGAAAGGTCTTCCTTTTTCCATTGGTTCACCCCTGCAATGGCTGCCACAGCCAGCGCGCTGCGCTGATCTGAAGCCAGGATCCAGGTGCTTCTCCTGGTCTCCCATGGGGTGCAGGGCCCAAGCACTTGGGCCATCCTCCACTGCACTCCTGGGCCACAGCAGAGAGCTGGACAGGAAAAGGAGCGACTGGGACAGAATCCGGCACCCCGACCGGTACTAGAACCCAGTGTGCCGGCGCTGCAGGTGGAGGATTAGCCTAGTGAGCCACAGCGCCGTCCTACATAAGTAGCTATTAATAAAAGTTTGCTCTGGGGAATAGTATAAGCAGTAAGTTCCAAGCAGGCAGACTAAATGTTACAGCCTTATGTACTGATTTGAATTTTTTTTACCATGTGTACTTTTTTTAAAAAAGATTTATTTATTTTACTTGAAAGTCATAGTTATACAAAGAGAGGAGTGGTAGAGAGAGAGAGAGAAAAAGAGAGAGGTCTTCCATCTGCTGGTTCACTCCCCAGATGGCCGCAACAGCTGGAGCTGCGACAATCTGAAGCCAGTAGCCAGGAGCTTCTTCTGGGTCTCCCACGCAGGTGCAGGGGCCCAAGGCCTTGGGCCATCTTCTATTGCTTTCCCAGGCCATAGCAGAGAGCTGGATGGGAAGTGGAGCAGCCAAGTCTCAAACCAGCGCCCATATGGGATGCCGGCACTGCAGGTGACGGCTTTACCCACTATGCTACGGCACTGGCCTCCATGTGTACTTTTTAAAAAGATAAGAATTAAGGAGGGATTTTCTCACTCAAAGATCATAAAGCATTTTTTTTGTGAACCATTGTCTAAGGTTTATGTTTTGCTGCCTTGAAGGCAAACTGATTTGAGGTACTTGATGTTTCTACAAATGTATTTCTAAAAATTGTAGGTTTAGGCCGGCGCCGTGGCTCAACAGGCTAATCCTCCGCCTTGTGGCGCCGGCACACCAGGTTCTAGTCCCGGTTGGGGCACCAGATTCTACCCCGGTTGCCCCTCTTCCAGGCCAGCTCTCTGCTGTGGCCAGGGAGTGCAGTGGAGGATGGCCCAAGTGCTTGGGCCCTGCACCCCATGGGAGACCAGGAAAAGCACCTGGCACCTGGCTCCTGCCATCGGATGAGCGCGGTGTGCTGGTCGCGGCGCGCCGTCCGCGGCGGCCATTGGAGGGTGAACCAACGGCAAAAGGAAGACCTTTCTCTCTGTCTCTCTCACTGTCCACCCTGCCTGTCAAAAATAAAAAATAAAAAAATAAATAAAATAAAAAATAAATAAAAAATAAAAAAATTGTAGGTTTACCCTCATTTTACAGATTTTTTTAAATCACCCTGTTGCATTTTTAAAGTTGACAAAACTTTAAATGGGATTCTTGCTAACATTTTATTTTACAAACTCATTTTTTAAATTATGAAAATAATATGATCATTGCAGAAAATTGGGAAAACATAAGGATGCATAAAAAAGAAAATTAGGCCGGCACCGTGGCTCAACAGGCTAATCCTCCGCCTTGCGGCGCCGGCACACCGGGTTCTAGTCCTGGTCGGGGCACCGGATTCTGTCCCGGTTGCCCCTCTTTCAGGCCAGCTCTCTGCTGTGGCCAGGGAGTGCAGTGGAGGATGGCCCAGGTGCTTGGGCCCTGCACCCCATGGGGAGACCAGGAAAAGCACCTGGCTCCTGGCTCCTGCCATCGGACCAGCGCGGTGCGCCGGCCGCAGCGCGCCGACCGCGGCGGCCATTGGAGGGTGAACCAACGGCAAAAAAGGAAGACCTTTCTCTCTGTCTCTCTCTCTCACTGTCCACTCTGCCTGTAAAAAAAAAAAAAAAAAAAAAAAAAAAAAAATTAAATCAATGTAACTACTACTCTTTAGCATTATTCATGTTTTGTTGTGTTTTCTTCTTTCTTTACATAATTATCTTTTTTAACTTTTATTTAACAAATATAAATTTCCAAAGTACAGCTTATGGATTGCAGTGGCTTTTTCCCCTCCATAACTTCCCTCCCACCCACAACTCTCCCATCTCCCGCTCCCTCTCCAATCCCATTCACATCAAGATTCATTTTAAATTATCTTTATATACATCGATTTAGTATATATTAAGAAAAGATTTAAACAGGATACACCCACACAGAAACACAGTGTGTAAAGTACTGTTTGAGTACCAGTTAAAGCATTAATTCATAGAGTACAACACATTAAGAACAGAGATCCTACATGAGCAGTAAGTGCACACTGACTCCTGTGGTTGATTTAACAATTGACACTCTTGTTTATGGCATCAGTAATCTCCCTAGGCTCTTGTCATGAGCTGCCAAGGCTATGGAAGCCTCTTGAGTTCACCAACTCCAATCTTATCTAGACAAGGCCATAGTCAAAGTGGAAGTTCTCTCCTCCCTTCAGAGAAAGGTACCTCCTTCTTTGATGGCCCGTTCTTTCCACTGGGATCTCACTCACAGAGATCTTTCATTTAGGTTTTTGTTTGTTTGTTTGTCTTTGTTTTTTTTTTTCCAGAGTGTCTTGGCTTTCCATGCCTGAAATACTCTCATGGGCTCTTCAACCAGATCCGAATGCCTTAAGGGCTGATTCTGAGGCCAGAGTGCTGTTTAGGACATCTGCCATTCTATGTGTCTGCTGTGTATCCTGCTTCCCATGTTGGACCATTCTCTTCTTTTTAATTCTATCAGTTAGTATTAGCAGACACTAGTCTTGTTTATGTGATCCCTCTTAATCCTATCATTATGAGAGTATTTCAGGCATGGAAAGCCAAGACACTCTGAAAAAAAAAATACTAAATGAAAGATCTCTGTGAGTGAGATCCAACAGACTACCAAAGAAACCAAAGAAGGAGGTACCTTTCTCTGAAGGGAGGAGAGAACTTCCACTTTGACTATGGCCTTGTCTAGATAAGATTGGAGTTGGTGAACTCAAGAGACTTCTATAGCCTTGGCAGCTCATGACAAGAGCCTAGGGAGATTACTGATGCCATAAACAAGAGTGTCAATTATTAAATCAACCACAGGAGTCAGTGTGCACTTACTACTCATGTAGGATCTCTGTCCTTCATGTGTTGTACTATGTGAATTAACGGTATAACTAGTACTCAAACAGTACTTTACACTTTGTGTTTCTGTGTGGGTGCAAACTGTTGAAATCTTTGCTTAGTATATACTAAATTGATCTTCTTCTGTGTATAAAGATAATTGAAAATGAATCTTGATGTGAATGGGATAGGAGAAGGAATGGGATATGGGATGGTTGTAAGTGGGAGGGTAGTTTTGGGGGTAAAAAGCTGCTATAATGCAAAAGTTGTACATTGCAAATTTATATTTGTTAAATAAAAGTTTAAAAAAATTGGCTCCTTACCCACTAAATACTGAAGACAGACACCAGAGGCAAAAACCAGGACAAACAGGAAGACTATCAACAGTGACTATCACCTTGTGCTTTCAGATGTATTTAACCATTTACATGTACAATGATCCTTTCAATTCACATTTTTAGTAAGATGCTAATGCAGTGCAGCAAATATGCAATATTTATATACACTCTTACACACACAATATGCAGAACACATGTAATTTGTTCTGAGATACAAATGAATAAAAAAAAATCTAGGAGAAACAAATTTCAAAACACATAGTACTCTGTGCATGAGTCCATGTTCTTTAAATATTGAAAGAATAAAGTGGTAAGAAAATAAGAAAACTGCTGCTGTGTTCTCTGATCTCCATTTTGCTGGTCAGTCTCTGTTCTACCATGCAAGGACAGAAATGATCCTCTATGGCGCACACTGCCCAATGATTGGCTGTTCCAAGGGCAAGTAGAGGTAGGTGCTGTGTAACTTGAAGATAGTAGCTTTGTGTTTTTGGAGTCTTCAAGTGCTGTCAATGAAGACAAACGCTGACTGGTTAGGATCATTGACAATTCCAGTCTTATCCTTGTGGCTCAGTTTATGCACAAAGAGTTTTTTCATAGCCACCATGATGAACTCAAAATTGGCTTGAACAGGCCTAAAAGGCTTATCAGATTCCTTCCAACTAGGAGACAGGAGACAATTTTCTCCATATCATTCTGAAGCCAAAGAATAAAACCCATCTCCTGAACACAGCCAATTACATCCCTTCTGATAAGCTGGTATCGAGGAGCATGGAGCTGTACCAAAACCACCTCTAAAAGCCCCATGGAACTTTCCAAGAATAGCTGGAACCTCACACACCTTTCAGGGTATTTTCTTTATTTATTTGCCATGACTGATACAACTGCTTCAAAAAGCACTTTTTTTGTTCTTCTTCAATACAAAGCCAATATACATCTTAAAGTTAACTGGTCCTCTAGAGATTTTTTAAAATACGATTTATTTATTTGAAAAGCAGAGTTACAGAGAGACAGACAGATATCTTCTATCTGATGGTTCATTCCTCAAATGGCCCCAATGGCTGGGGCTGGGTCAGGCTGGTCTCCCACACAGGTGCTGGGGTCCAAGGAGTTGGACCATTCTCTTCTGCTTTCTAAGGCCATTAGCAAGGAGCTGGATAGGAAGTGAAGCAGCCAGCACTCAAGCAAGAATCAATATGGGATGCAGGAGATATAGGCAGAGATTTAACCTGCTATGCCACAGCACCAGACCGATTCTTCTTTCCTTCTAAGCTGAGCATGTAGTCTGTTCAGGGCTTAATTTGTCCAGAACTTTGAGTATCACATTTTAAATGCATCTGGCAGGGCCAGCACTGTGGCTTAGTAGGCTAAGCCTCCACCTGTGGCACCAGCATCCCTTATGGGTACCAGTTCCTATCCCAGTTGCTCCTCTTTCGATCCAGTTCACTGCTTATGGCCTGGGAATGCAGTCAAAGAAGATGGGCAAAGTGCTTGGGCTCCTACACCCACGTGGGAGACCCAGAAGAAGCTTCTGGCTCCTGGCTTCAGGCTGGCCCAGCTCCAGCCATTACAGACATTTGGGGAGCAAACCAACACACGGAAGACATTTCTCTGTCTCTCCATCCTCTCCCTATAACTCTGCCTCTAAAATAAATAAATATATATATATATATTTTTAAAAAAAGCACTTGGAAATTGTTACTAAACTGTGGGCACTTTTTCTTAACACTCGAGAACAACAAACACGTCATTTTTTCCTGCTAATGTAACAGCTGAAATCACAACTGTAACCCCACAACTGCATCCTCTGGCAATATTAGGAGACTGCCATCTACAGGGTCAAGAAACAAGCTGCTGTCCAATCACGTTCATAATGAGGTTTGCCATCAGGTGGGGAGGAAGGAAAGAAAGGAGAAAATAGTTGAACTAACTTTCTGGAAAGCACATTTGGCTCAACTGCCAAAACAAAGGCTTTGGGGGAGACGACAAGCCTGTTACCAGGGTTTAGGTGTGTAACTAAGCACAGCGGACAGCAGCCCAATCCTTACAATCCATCCTCATTCCCCTCTCCCCTTTATTTTAAAAACGGGGATCCAGAAAAGGATCGGGCGTGGCAAATGTGATCCTTGCTTTCCAGATACAAGACAAAACCAGAAATCGAAAAAAGGGTGGATGACGACACTGAGCATCCCATTGGGTATTACCCAGCCAGATTCATGGCTAATAGTTCCTGCAGACGTCACTATTGCTATGTATTGGCACTGCTTGTTATTGCTTGCACTAAAGAAAAGGGCAAAATCAGTAGCGAAGGAAGGGGCGAGGGTTTCCAGGGTTTTCCTTGCCATGAACTGCACGTATCCGGGTGCAGACAGCTGTTGCCCATGAGGGACCATAGCGAGGTTAGGACCAACTTCCTCGCCACTCCCGTTTGCTCCCCCGGGCGGCTGCCAGCTCTGCTGCCAGGAGAACCCTGAGGGCAGAGGGAACCGGGCTAGGCGTTAGGGCGTTGTGCAAGTCTTCGGCGGTGCTGAGGCCTGATTAACGCCCGGGATTAACACCGCAGCCCTGCGATGAGCCCCACATTCCCCAGGGGAGCCTCGTCTTCGCCTTTGGCGGCCGGGCTCCCTCGCACCGCGGGAGCCACAGGTCTACTCCGGTTCGCGCTCAATTCATCCTGGAAAGCACTCCCTCCCGGGTAGAGGGGCGGGAGGGGGTCCATGCCCGGAGCCGCGGGAAGGGAAGAGGGAATCCCGGTCACAGCAATTACGTGTTCAGGAAAGCCCGCGCACCCGCCCCCACTCCCCACAACGCTAAGTTCTGGGACTCCGGAGGGCGCTCCTGTCGAGCGGATGGCGTCCCCCAGGGCGGCGGCGCAGCGGGTGCGGCGTCCAGGGACCCAGCCGCCCACGGCGCCCCTCGTGCCGCCACAGCGCGCGCTGAGGCGCAGCGGCCGCTGGGACCCGCAGTGTGGTCGGCGCGGGCGGCGCGAAGGGAAGCGAGGAGGGGACGGGAAGGTGGGCGCCGGCGGGCAGCAGGGCCGCGCTCAGCGCCGGGAATCGAGCAGTTCCGGCTCGGGCGTCGGTCCGCGCGCGCTCGTCTCCTTCCCCGCCCGCCGCGGGGCTCCCGGGGAGAAGGCGCCCGAGCCCTGAGGCGGGGCAGCCCGAGCGTCCGCGGGCCACAGCCTCGTCCCCGCGCCGGCGGCTGAGGAAGCCCTTGTCTTTTAATTTTTTTTTTTATATTTTAAAAACCTTTAGTTTCTTTAGTAAGATTGAGAAAGAGGCTTTTCCTCTTTTAATGGGAATGATTCCTGTATCTTATTTGTGAGGCGCCATGGGCAGTTTTTTATGAGGAAAGAGCGGGAATGCTCAGTCTAGGCTTAGGACATTGTTTTATTTCAGCCGTAACTTGCTAAGAATGTTCCAACTGCTTCATGTGCCCGGAGCAATAGTCTGCGAAATGTTCCTGAATGTTTCTCTCAGGAAAACGCTGGATTCTGAGCCTTGGTGAATGACTAGCTAGGTAGCTGATGGAGTTCATGGGCCTCAATCTGTAGAATTTAGGTACTCCACTGGCCACTTATTTTTTATTTATTTATTTATTTATTTATTGACAGGCAGAGTTTAGACAGAGAGAGAGAGAGACAGAAAGGTCTTCCTTTTTCCGTTGGTTCACCCCCCCACCCCCACCCCCGTGACCAATAGGGCGTGTTATGGCCCGCGCACAGCGCTGATCCGAAGCCAGGAGCCAGGTGCTTCTCCTGGTCTCCCATGCTGGTGCAGGGCCCAAGCACCTGGGCCATCTTCCACCGCCTCCCAGGCCACAGCAGAGAGCTGGACTGGAAGAGGAGCAACCGGGACTAGAACCCAGGGTGCCAGCGCTGCCGCAGGTGGAGGATTAGCCTAGTGAGCCTTGGCGCCGCCCTGGCCACTTATTTTTAAAAACAAATGTCTGTAATGTGAGTGTGTTGCTTTTTTGCATTTTTTCTAAAGTAGAATATGAAAGGAAGACAGCTTGAGAGTATGATCTGTGTCTGTGGAGCCATGGCCCGGATGCACTCCTGTGATGATGCATCAGTCCTTGGACATGGTAAGAGAGAAGAGGAATTGATTTGTTGCTTTGTAGCATGTTTTTATCTTCAATATGGGAAACACTAGAATTTCCTGCAGATGTATTTACAATTTTTAAGTGCTCATAGGTTGCATGATACTTGGACTTTCTGTTTAACAAGATTACTATCAAGTCGGTATTGAATATAATAGATGAATAGTAATGAGATAGTCGTGTCCTAGATTATAGAATGCTTATAGAGATGAGTTACCACTCACAACCATTCAATCAGGAAAAGCGTTTTGAGACCCTGTTTTGTGCTTCCGTTCTGGATTGGGGATATAGGTAAGAATGCAATCCTTTGATTCAAAGAGAACTCTCTTCCTAGATTTGTGTAATGTACAGTTCTTGAAGTGTTCCTTGAGCCCTAGATGCTACAAGTATATATCAGTGGGTTTGGAGGGGTGGAGGGAAAGGGCGTTGGGGAAGTATGGAAGTATGGAAGGAAGTTGAAGTCCTATAGCTGTTCATCAACCAAAGCCCCCTGCTTTTATCTCATTTTAAATATTAGATTTGTAATATTTTGGTTTCAGTTTTTTTGTAGTATAATTGAAATATTGTTTACATAGAGGAAAGCATACATGTTGGCAATCTTTATTTTATATATAATATATAGGTATATGTAAAATACATATTTATTTTCATATCTTATATATATGAATATCTCTTGGAACCAGTCAGAACAAAATAGAAAACGTTTCCACCATCAGAGAAACTTCCTTGGTTCCTCTGCCAGGCTTAGCCCTCTTCCCTAGAATTGACTGCTATTCTGATTCTAATCAACATTTTTTTATCCTATAGATGAAATTTTTGACTTAAAATGTTCCTTTTTGTTTATGTTTTCAAATTCTTCACTGTCTGGTGCTTTCCTGTTGATAAAGTACTTTCACATTAACTTATTTAATATTATTTGATTTACTTGACATTTAATAGGCCCTTGTGTGGGATAAAAGATGAATAAGAGAGTTTGCTTTGCATTGCTGCTAATGTGGTAGGGGCAGGACATGTATTTCATTAAGCTTCTGAAAAATGCAAGGAAAATCTCTGTGATAGAACATCACCAGCGAAGGGTACAGAGACCGGTTACTTACACCTGAAAGATGAGGGCGAGTGTGTATAAGTGGTGACATTGAAACTTAATTACTTAGAGGTATGTAGAGATTTGATAGGCAAGAGATCTTGGGGAAAGGGCATTCTAGAGTGAAGGTGGAAAGTTTAGTCAGAGCATAGAATGCCTGGAGGAGTACAGTGTACCTGCAGAAAAAGACTAGATCCTGGCAAAAGGGGATTCCTTAAAACCATGCCAGCATATGTTAACATTTGTACTTTCTTGGGTTTGTAGTAATTTCTGAATGAGTTCTGTAAAACTGTTATGTGTGTGATATGTGGGCAATCTATAATACATTTTCTTTTGTTTGTTTTTTAAAAATTCATCATGAGGCAGGTATCTCATTTAGTAGTTAAGATGCCTGCAACACATATGCAAGTGCCTGAGTGTGATACTCATTTCTGGCTTATTTCTGGCTTCCTGATAATGCAGATCCTGGGAGGTGGCTGTGATGGTCTAAGTAATTGGCCTTTTGCTACCCACATGGGAGACATGGGTGGAGTTGCTACGTTTTGCCCAGACCATCACAGGCATTTGGAGGGCGAACTAGTGGATGAGCGCTCACTCTCTGTATGTCTCTTTGCCTCTTGAATAAATAAATTTAAAAAAATAAAAATTAGTCTTTAAATGGGTAACAAATACCCATGATGTAAAAATAAATGCACATAGATGATACACACACAAATATATTTTCTGAAGTAAATTCAGTACTTTTTTTTAAATGTAAGCTATTTGATATGTCCTTTAATGTTCATAATCGTTGTGCACTTTTATTTATTTGCATACATTTCATAAATACATATCAGGAACATAGTAATTCTTCCCACTGTACCCACTCTCCCACTCCTCTTCCCTTCCCTTTTCCTTTCCTTAGCCTGTTCTTAACCAAGATCTATTTTCATTTAGCTTTATATACAGAGAATTAACTCTATTCTAGGTAAAGAGTTTAATTCTTAGTCTGAGGAAGAAAAAGAGAAAGAAAGAAAACAAAAAAACTGTTCCTCAATAGTCCAGACAAGGCTGTTCAAAGTTACTGCAACTTAAAGGTGGTTTCACTATTTTTCCCCTTCCTATTTTTCTTTTCTTCTTCCCACTTCCCTCCCTCTAGAAACTTAATTATCTTTAAAGAAGAACCCAAGAATGATACGTCTTTTGCAAGCTCTTAGACATGACTATAACTTATGAGACATAAGAATATCCTCCACTCAAAACACTGAAAGAAGTGATTCTTGAGAATGTGTTCTACTATTAAGTCTCATGATAGAACTCTTTGGGGACAGAGGTCTTGTATGGGAAGTTAGGGCACAGTGACTCCTGTTACTGATTTAACAATGAACACTCTTCTGTATGACATCAGTGATCTCCGAGGCTCTTGACATGAACTTCCTAGGCGATGGAAATCTTTTGGATCCACTACCTCAACAAGGCCATAAGCAAAGTGGAAGTTCTCTCCTCCCTTTAGAAAAAAAGTACATCCTTCTGTGGTGGCCACTTCTTTCCACTGGGATCTCACTCACAGAGGTCCTTTATGTGGAACATTTTTTGCCATAGTGTCTTGGCTTTCCATGCCTGAAATTTATGCATTTATTTTTAGAAAGGCCTTCCTCACTCTTAAGATTATGTTTAAAAAAAAGTGATTTCTTGTAAAAATTAGATGTTTCCCTTTTTTGTGTTTAAATCATCCGCATGTTTGATATTCTGCTATAAAGTGTGAGCTGTGAATCACAGGATGCTTTCTACTTGTTTCTTGTTGTTGCAGCATCATTTATTGAATAATCTGTTTGACTCTGGTTTGTAATGCCTTTATTGTATACTCTTGGTTTGTTAAGATCTCTTTTTGAACTTGATTGTGTTCCATTGAGTCGATCAGCTCTTACATTGGTACCATGGTGTTTTAGTCAAATGGGGTGTTACATTATTTTAAATTTTTTAAAAAAATTTATTTATTTATTTTAGAGGCAGAGTTACAGAGAGAGAGGCAGAAACAGAGAAGTCTTCCATCTGCTAGTCCACTTCCCAAATGGCCACCACGGCTGAAGCTGGGCCTATCCAAAAACGGAATCCAGGAGCTTCTTCCAGGTTTCCCACATTGGTGCAGAGGCTTTAAAGACTTGGGCCATATTCCACTGCTTTCCCAGGCATATTAGCATGGAGCTGGATTGGAAACCAGGATTCAAAGCAGTGTCAAAAAAAAAAAAAAAGGATTCGAAGCAGTGCCATATGGGATGCAGGCACTGCAGGCAAAGGCTTAACCTCCTATGCCTCAGCCCAGCCCTGACTTGGTAACATTTTACATGTAGGTATACTTGTGTGTCTGTCATCCAAATCACAACATGAAATATTTTAGCACCCCAGAAAGTATGTACTTTCGCATTCAGAATAGTAATTTTTTTTTCCATAAAGGTAGCTGCTAGGCTGAATTCTTTCACCATAGATAAGTTTTAGCTCAACATGACTTTTACTTATTTTGTTTAAAGATTTAATTTATTTAAGAGGTAGAGTTACAGTCAGAGAGAGGGAGATACATAGAAAGAGGTCTTCTATCTGCTGGTTCACTCCCCAAACGGCCGCAGCAGCTGGAGCTGGGTCTGTCTGAAGCTAGTAGCCAGAAGCTTATTCCAGGTCTCCCATGCTGGTGCAGGGGCTCAAGCACTTGGGCCATCTTCCACTGCTTTTCCAGGCCATAAGCAGGGAGCTGGATTGGAGGGGAGCAGCTGGGACAGAAACTGACATGCACATAGGATGCTGGCACTGTAGGTAGAGACTTAACCTACTATGCCACAGTTCTGGCCCCTTCTAAATTTTTTAAAGATTTATTTATTTGAGGGACCGGTGCTGTGGCACAGCGAATTAAGGCCCTGGCCTGATGCGCTGGTATCCCACATGGATGCCAGTTCTAGTCCCGGCTGCTCCTCTTCTGATCCAGTTCTCTGCTATGGCCTGGGAAAGCAGTGGAAGATGGCCCAAGTCCTTGGGCCCCTGCACCCTTGTGGAAGACTCAGAAGAGGCTCCTGACTCCTGGCTCCTGGTTTCGGATCAGTGCAGCTCCGGCTGATGCCGTCATCTGGGGAGTGAACCAGAGGATGGAAGAACTCTCTCTCTACCTCTGCCTCTGTGTAACTCTGTATTTCAAATAAATAAAAGAAATCTGGCCAGCACCATGGCTCAATAGGCTAATCCTCCACCTTGCGGAGGAGGATTCTATTGCTGAATAGAAGATTAAGAGATGGTACGTAGCGCTGGTGCTGTGGTGTACCCGGAGGAAGCTCCTGGCTCCTGGCTTTGGATCAGCACAGCTCCAGCTGTTGCAACCATTTAGGGAGTGAACCAGAAGATGGAAAAATCTCTCTATCTCTGCCTCTCTGTAACTCTGCTTCCAAGTAAATAATCTTTTAAAAACTTTTTTATTTTATTTTTTAAAGATTTTATTCATTTGACAGGTAGAGTTACAGACAGTGAGAGACACAGAGAACAAGGTCTTCCCTCTGTTGGTTCACTCCCCAAATGGCCACAACGGAACTGCACCAGGAGCCAGGAGCTCCCATGTGGGTGCAGGGGCCCACGCACCTGGGCCATCCTCCACTGCTATCCCAGGCCACAGCAGACAGCTGGACTGGAAGAGGAGCAACCAGGACCAGAACCGGCCCCCAGATGGGATGCTGGCGCTGCAAGCGGAGGATTAACCAAGTGTGCCACGGCACCAGCTCCAATAAATAAGAAGATATCGTGGTGACCTTTTCTCTTTCCTATCTTCTGTCACCATGGAAACGTATGTCAAGACTGAACCTTTGCACCTGAATCTGAATGACATGAAGACAATAGCACTTTGTTGACCCAATGAATGTGTAGCATGAACAAAACAATTTTTTAAGTAACTATGATTTTGTTTTTTAAAGATTAATATTTATTTGAAAGAGAGAGTACAGAGAGAGAAAGAGATCGAGAGATAGATCATCCAGAGATCATCCATTCTCTGGTTTACTCCCCAAATGGCCACATCAGCTGAAGCTGGGCCAATCCGAAGCCAGGAGCTTAAAGCTTCTTCCAGGTCTCCCAAGCAGGTACATGGGCCCAAGTACCTGAGTTCTTGGACCATCTTCCCAGTACTTTCCCAGGCATGATTTGGGAAGCAGAGCAGTTGAGACTCAAACCAGCACCCATATGGGATACCAGTGCCACAGGAGGCAGCTTTTACCTATTAGTCCACAGTGCTAACTCTGCAGCTATGAATTTTTGCTGCAGCACAATCTAGCCTATTCTAACTGCCACACTATTCCAGAATAGGAAAAATCACCACAAAGTATAAATTCATTAATATATAATTTTAATAAAAACAATAAAAGAAAAATAAAGCCAATAAATATTAACTAAGTTCACAACAGCCAAAAGAGAACAATGCATTTAAATTAACCCAAAAATGTGAAGCCCCTGGGGTCTACATCATAGTGGTATGTAGGGTTAAGCCCCCATTTGCAACACTGGCATCCCAAATGAGTGCCAGTTTGAGTGCCAGCTGGTCTACTTCCCATGCAGCTCTTGGAAACCAGCACAAGATGGTCCAAGTACGTGGAACTGTGCCACCCGTGTAGATCTACAGGGAGTTCCAGGTTCCTGGCTTTGGCCTGGCCTAGCCACAGCCATCACAGCCAGTTGGGGTTGTAAGCCAGCAGATGGAAAACAATGCTTAGGCTCCATCATGCTGTCTCTCCCTCTCGACCCCTGCCCAGTAACTCTGCCTTTCAAATAAATCTCTTTTTTTAAGATTTTTTATTTATTTATTATTTTTTTATTTTTATTTTTTGACAGGCAGAGTGGACAGTGAGAGACAGAGAGACAGACAGAAAGGTCTTCCTTTTGCCGTTGGTTCACCCTCCAATGGCCGCCACGGTCGGTGCGCTGTGGCTGGCGCACCATGCTGATCCAAAGCCAGGAGCCAGGTGCTTCTCCTGGTCTCCTATGCGGGTGCAGGGCCCAAGCACTTGGGCCACCCTCCACTGCACTCCCAGACTACAGCAGAGAGCTGGCCTGGAAGAGGGGCAACTGGGACAGAATCCCGTGCCCCGACCAGGACTGGAACCCGGTGTGGCGGTGCCGCAGGCAGAGGATTAGCCTATTGAGCCTCAGCGCTGGCCTACAGGAACTATTTGCCTGTGCCGATGTCTTGCAGGATTTCCCCCAATGCTCACTAGCGATTTGATGGTATTGGGTCATAGATTTTGGTCTTCCATCCATTTTGAATGGATTTTTGTGTAAGGTGTAAGGTAGGGGTCCTGCTTCATACTTCTGCATGTGGAAATCAAGTTTTCCCAGCACAATTTGTTAGCTCCTTGGTCAAATATAAATTGTTGTGGATGCTTGGATTGATTTCTGGTGTTTCCATTCTGTTCAATTGGTCTATCTATCTGTTCTGTTTTTATGCCAGTACCAGGCTGTATTGATTATAACTGCCATGTAGTATGTCTTGAAATCTGGTATTGTGATGCCTCAGGCTCTGTTTTTGTTGTACAAGATTGCTTTAGCTATTCAAGGTCTCCCATGCCTCCATATGAATTTTAGCATCATTTTTTCCAGATCTGAGAAAATGTCTTTGGTATTATGATTGGTATCACATTGAATCTATAAATTGCTTTTGGAAGAATGACATTTTTATGATATTGATTCTGCCAATCCATGAACATGGAAGATTTTTCCATTTTTTTGCATCTCCTATTTTTTTTTAAGTTTTGTAATTCTCATCATAGAGATCTTTGATATCCTTGGTTAAGTTTATTCCAAGGTGTTTGATTTTTTTTTGTAGCTATTGTGAATGGGGTTGATCTTAAAAGTTCTTTCTCAGCTGTGGCATTCTCTGTGTATACAAGGCTGTTGATTTTTGTGTATTGATTTTATATCCTGTTACTTTGCCAAACTCTTCTGGGAGATCCATAGTCTCTTAGTGTAGTCTTTTGGATCCCCTAAATAAAGAATTATATCATCTGCAAAGAGGTATAGTTTGACTTCTTTCCTCTCAATTTGTATCCCTTTGACTTCTTTTTCTTGCCTAATGGCTCTGGCTCAAACTTCCAGGACTATATTGAATAGCAATGGTGAGAGTGGGCATCCTTGTCTGGTTCCAGATCTTGGTGGGAATGCTTCTAGCTTTTCTCTATTCAATAGGATGCTGGCCTTGGGTTTGTCATAAATTGCCTTGATTGTGTTGAGGAATGTTCCTTCTATACACAATTTGCTTAGAGTTTTTATCATAAAAGAATGTTGTATTTTATCAGATGCTTCCTCTATCTATTGAGATAATCATATGGTTTTTGCTTAATTTACCAATGTGATGTATCACATTGATTTGTGAATGTTGAACCATCCCTGCATACCAGGGATAAATCCCACTTGGTCTGCATGAATGGTCTTGCTGATGTTTGTTTGGATTTGATTGGCCAGAATTTTGTTGAAGATTTTTGCATCTGTGTTCATCAGGAAAATTGGTCTGTAGTTCTCTTTCTCTGCTGCATCTTTTTCAGGTTGAGGAATTAAGGTGATGCTGGCTTCATAGAAAAAATTGGGGAGGATTCCCTCCCTTTCAATTGTTTTGAATAACTTGAGAAGAATGGGAGTTAGTTGTTCTTTAAGTGTCTGGTAGAATTTAGCAGTGAAGCCATCTGGTCCTTTTTTGGGAGTGTCTTTATTACTGATTCAATTTTTATCTTGGTTATCAGTCTGTTTAGGTTTTCTATGTCTTTATGACTCAGTTTAGATGGGTTGTATGTGTCTAGAAACCGATCCATTTCTTCTAGGTTTCCCATTTTTTTGGCATACAGCTCTTTGTAGTAATTTTTGATAATTCTTTTTATTCCTGTGGTGTCTTTTGTTACATTTCCTTTTTCATCTAATTGTATTTAGATTTGGGTCTTTTCTCTACTTTTCTTGGTTAGTTGAGCCAATGGTTTGTCAATATTGTTTATTTTTTCAAATAAGTAGCTGCTCATTTTGCTGGTCTTTTGTATTCTTTTGGTTTCAATTGTGTTGATTTCTTCTCTAATTTTAATTATTTATTTTCTTCTGCTAGTTTTGGGTTTGATTTGCTGTTGTTTTTCTAGATCCTTGAGATGCATAGATAGTTCATTTATTTGGTGTCTTTCCAGTTTTTTGATGTAGGCACCAATTGCTATAAACTTTTCTCTTACCATTGCTTTTGCTGTATCCCATAAATTTTGGTCTGTTGTATTGTCATCTTCATTTGTTTGCAGAAATTCTTGGATTTCTCTTTTGATTTCTTCTATGACCCACTGTTCATTCAGGAACATGTTGTTCATTCTCCATTGTTTGCATATGATGTAAAGATTCTTGAGTTGTTGATTTCCAGCCTCATTGCATTGTGGTTCAAGAAGATGCATGGTATGATTTCGATTTTTTTTTAATTTGCTGAGACTTGCTTTATGGCATAGCATGTGGTCATTTATCAAGAAAGTTCCATGTACTCTGTGTTTGTAGTGTGGAAGGCTCTGTAGATATCTGGTAGGTCTATTTGGTCTATGGTTTCAGTTAACTCTGTTGTTCCCTTGTTGATTTTCTGCCTTGTTGATCTGTCCATTGCTGAAAGTGTGGTATTGAAGTCCCCCATTACTATTGTATTTGAGTCTATATTTCCCTTTAAGTCCCTTAACATTTCTTTTAAATAGCCAGATGCCCTGTAATTAGGTGCACCTACATTTATAATAGTCACATCTTCCTGTTGAATTGATCCTTTAATCATCACATAGTGTTCTTCTTTGCCTCTTTTAACAGTTTTTGTGTTAAAGTCTATTTTGTCTGATATTAGAATGGCCACACCAGCTCTTTTCTGATTTCTGTTAGCATGGATTATCTTTTTCCATTCTTTCACTTTCACTCTGTGTGTATCTTTGTTGGTAAGATGTGTTTCTTGTAGGCAATAAATATATGGGTTTTCTTTTTTAATCCATTCAGCCAGTCTGTATCTTTTAACTGGGGAGTTGAGACCATTTACATTCAGTGTTACTATTGTTGAGTACTAACTTTGCCCTGCCACATTTCTGTAAATAATCCTGTTTATGGATTTTGAATTTCATTTGTACTTTTGCTGGGTCATTTTCTATGTTCATCTGCTTCTATAATGATGTTTCTGGTTCTATGTGTTAGCACATCCTTGAGCATCATTTGTGGGACTGGGTGAGTAGTTAAAAATTCTTTCAATTTCTCTTTGTTGTGAAAGATCCTTATTTCTCCTTCATTCATAAATGAGAGTTTTGCAGGGTACGCTATTCTGGGTTGACAGTTTTTTTCTTTTAGGATTTGGAATATATCTGCCATTCTCTCCTTACCTATAGGGTTTGTGATGAGAAGTACAGAGTGAGTCTAATTGGGTTTCCTTTGATTGTGATTTGTCATTTCTCTTGTGCACATTTTAAGATCTTTTCTTTATGTTTTACTGAGAAGAGTTTTGCTACAGTGTGTCATGGTGAAGATCTTCTCAGTTCGTGTCTATTGAAAGTGGCCGGCGCCGTGGCTCAACAGGCTAATCCTCCGCCTTGCGGCGCCGGCACACTAGGTTCTAGTCCCGGTCGGGGCGCCGGATTCTGTCCCGGTTGCCCCTCTTCCAGGCCAGCCCTCTGCTGTGGCCCAGGAGTGCAGTGGAGGATGGCCCAAGTGCTTGGGCCCTGCACCCCATGGGAGACCAGGATAAGCACCTAGCACCTGGCTCCTGCCATCGGATGAGCGTGGTGCGCCGGCCGCAGCGCACTGTCCGCGGCAGCCATTGGAGGGTGAACCAACGGCAAAGGAAGACCTTTCTCTCTGTCTCTCTCTCTCACTGTCCACTCTGCCTGTCAAAAAAAAAAAAAAAGAAAAGAAAAAAAAAAAAAAAGAAAGTGCTGTGTACTTCCTGTAATTTGATCTCTTTCTCCAGATTGGGGAAGTTCTCTGTTATTACTTCTTTAAAGCCTTCTATTCCTTTCTCTCTTTACACACCTTCCAGAATTCCTAGGATGCATTTGTTGGGTCATTTGATAGAATCATGTAGCTCTCCAATCATGTTTTTTAATTTTCTAATTTCTTCTTCTTGTATTTGATCTGACTGTATTTCCAGAAATTTGTCTTCTAGTTCTGATATTCTTTCTTCTGTCTCACATATTCTATTGTAAAGGCTTTCCACTGCAGTTTTTGTTTGATCTATTGAATTCTTCACTTCTAGTATTTCATTCTGACCTCTCTTTAATATCTCAATTTCTTGGGAGCACTTTTCATTTACATCATGAATTTATTTCTGATTGCTTCTATGTAATCTGATGATTAATTTTCTGAATTCCATTTCTGGCATTTCCTCGATCTCGTCTTCAGCTTCGATTATTAGAGTTGTAATGTTCCTTTGGGGTCTCATAGTATTTTCTTTATTCTTATTTAGGTTTTTTTCTTTGTTTTTCAGTTTTTCTGGTTGCTTTTCTCTTTAATTTGTGTATGTAGTTGTGGTGAGATTTCCATCTGCCATGAGTTGCTATGTGTCTGTGTGTTGCAAGTGGAAGCACACAGCCCTGCCTCTGGGAGTCCTGCTCACCTTGATAGGGTTGATATGAGAGCTCTGGTGCACTAATCCCCGCCTACTGGAGCCAGGCTCACTTCTCACTGGTGTGTGGAATAAGCTTGAGATTTCAAAATTTAGGACTGTTCCTTGTTGTACATTTTGCATGGTGGAGGGAAATTACTCTGAAATGTGACCTCATTCCCAAGTTGGGGGTGTTGTGAATTGGCCCCCACAATTGATGAGCATGTGCACAGGAGTCAAATGCAGTAGCACTCTGCTTACCTTTGATGATGTAAACAATCAATATGGTTTCTCCCAACAGGCTGCAGGTCCAGCTGGGTGGAGGGGGGAAATTGCATAGAAAATTAATAAATTTTTAAAAAAATATCATGTAGGATCTCTGTCCTTAATGTGCTGTACATTGTGATTTAATACTATAACTAGTACTCCAACAGTATTTTTCACTTTGTATTGCTATGTGAGGGCAAACTGTTGAAATCTTTACTTAATATATACTAAACTGATCTTCTGTATGTAAAGAGAATTGAAAATGAATCTTGATGTGAATGAAAGGGGAGAGGGAGTGGGAAGGGGGAGGGTTGCAGGTGGGAGGAAAGTTATGGGGGGGGGGAAGCCATTGTGATCCATGGGCTGTACTTTGGAAATTTATATTCATTAAACAAAAGCTTTAAAAAAATAAGAAAAAAAAGAATGGCTCACATACAGAAATCTACCAACAACAGTAGCTGGCAAGGATCTGGGGGAAAAGGGACACTAACCCACTGTTGGTGGGAATGCAAACTGGTGAAGCCACTATAAAAGTCAGTCTGGAGATTCCTCAGACACCTGAATGTAACCATACCATACAATTCAGCCATCCCACTCCTTGGAATTTACCCAAGGGAAATTAAATTGGCAAACAAAAAAGTTGTCTGCACCTTAATGTTTATTGCAGCTCAATTCACAATAGCTAAGACCTGGAATCAACCCAAATGCTCATCAACAGTAGACTGGATAAAGAAATTATGGGACATGTACTCTATAGAATACTATACAGCAATAAAAAGAAAAAAAGAAAAAAAAACAACGAAATCCGGTCGTTTGCAACAAAATGGAGGAATCTGGAAAACATCATTCTGAGTGAATTAAGCCAGTCCCAAAGGGACAAATTTCATATGTTCTCCCTGATCAGTGGCAACTAACTGAGCACCAAAAAGGAAACCTGTTGAAGTGAAATGACACTATGAGAAACAGTGACTTGATCAGCCCTTGTCCTGAATTTTGATGAATAACTTAATACTTTTTCCCTTTTAGTATTATTTTTGTTCTACTTAATACTATTGGTTGAACTCTTTAATTAACACACAATTATTCTTAGGTGTTTAAATTTAACTGAAAAGTAATCCCTGTTAAATATAAGAGTGGGAATAAGAGAGGGAGGAGATGTACAATTTGGGACATGCTCAATCTGACTTGCCCCAAATGGTAGAGTTAGCAATGTGCCAGGGGATTACAATTCAATCCCATTAAGGAGGCATGTTCCAATGCCATCTCACTAGTCCAAGTGATCAATTTCAGTTCACGATTGATCATAATGATAGGATTAAGAGTCAAAGGGATCACATAAACAAGACTAACTGATCTAACAATACTAACTGATAGAATCAAAAAAGGAGAGAATGATCCAACATGAGAAGCAGGATATACAGCAGACGCATAGAATGGCAGATGTCCTAAACAGCACTCTGGCCTCAGAATCAGCCCTTAAGGCATTCGGATCTGGCTGAAGAGCTCATGAGAGTATTTCAGGCATGGAAAGCCAAGACACTGTGGCAAACAAAAAAAAGTCCTATATGAAAAATCTCTGTGAATGAGATCCCAATGGAAAGAACAGGCCATCAAAGAAGGAGGTACCTTTCTCTGAAGGGAGGAGAGAACTTCCACTTTGACTATGACCCTGTCTAAATAAGATCAGAGTTGGCAAACTCAAAAGCCTTGGCAATTCATGGCAAGAGCCTAGGGAGATTACTGATGCCATAAACAAGAGTGTCAATTTGTTAAGTCAACCACAGGAGTCACTGTGTACTTACTCCTCATGTAGGATCTCTGTCCTTAAGGGGTTGTTCAATGTGAATTAATGCTATAACTAGTACTCAAATAGTATTTTACACTTTGTGTTTCTGTGTGGGTGCAAACTGTTGAAATCTTTACTTAGTATATACTAAATTGATCTCTTCTGTGTATAAAAATAATTGAAAATGGGCCGGCGCCGCAACTCAATAGGCTAATTCTCTGCCTGTGGCACCGGCACTCCGGGTTCTAGTCCCAGTCGGGGTGCCGGATTCTGTCCCGGTTGCCCCTCTTCCAGGCCAGCTCTCTGCTATGGCCCGGGAGTGCAGTGGAGGATGGCCCAAGTGCTTGGGCCCTGCACCCGCATGGGAGACCAGGAGAAGCACCTGGCTCCTGCCTTCAGATCATCGTGATGTGCTGGCCACAACGCACCAGCTGCAGCGGCCCTGGAGGGTGAGCCAATGGCAAAGGAAGACCTTTCTCTCTGTCTCTCTCTCTCACTGTCCACTCTGCCTGTCAAAAAAAATAATAATTGAAAATGAATCTTGATGTGAATGGAATGGGAGAGGGTCAGGAGATGGGAGGGTTGTGGGTTTGAGGGAAGTTAGGGGGGGAAAAAGCCACTGTAATCCAAAAGCTGTACTTTGGAAATTTATATTTATTAAATAAAAGATAAAAAAAAGAAACAAAAAAAGATTTGAAGCTAAATGAAAATCTATTTTTGTTTTTATTTGCTCAGAAGAAAAAACTTCCAAGTAAATTCTCTTTTGCTGCTACTACTTAAAAAAAAAAAGTTCTTGTGGCATAGCTGGTAAAGCTGCTACCTTAGCACTGGCATTCCATGTGGGCACCAGTTCATTTCCAAACGCCCTACTTCCAATGCAGCCTGCTGCTAAGGGCCTGGGAGAAGCAGCAGAAGATGGCCCAAGTATTTAGGCCCCTTCCACCCACATGGGAGACCTGGATGAAGCTCCTGGCTCCTGATTTCAGCCTCACCCAGACCTAGCTGTTGGAGCCATCTGGGGGAATGAACTAGAGGATGGAAGATTCTCCCTCTCTCTCTCTCTCTCTCTGTAACTTTTTCTTATAAATAAATAAACCTTTTTTAAAAATTTGTTTATTCCTGAGTTCCTTTTTGCTTAATATGGAGTGAAGGGATCGAAGCATGGCATTAAAGTTTAGGATTTGGTTCCTGTAAGTCAGGCTTAGGGAATCCTTTTTCTACCCAGGACCATTTGGATGTTCAAAGTTATCAACTTAAAAATTAACCTGCTGTCATGGCCCCTCGCAGTCGCAGTCCGGTTCTCTTGTGTCTTGTGGACTCTTAGCGCTGGCAGTTCCAGCTGGTTCTATGGAGCCCTGGAGGTTAGAGAGAGCACAGTCTGATGGCTGCCAAGTGGCCAGGAGGTGACTCGGCTGGCCGAGGCTCCTGGCCTTCCCCCCAACTTCATGCAGACTGTGATCTGCGGCCCGGGTAAGAGCTTTCCCTGCAATGCTCAGCTCCACCCCGGAGTAGTGGGGTTTCACTCTGTAGCCAAGTTTCTGAATGGAAATGGGAAATTCTCTATGGACATTTTGGTTTGTGGGGGAGTTTTTCGTGTGTGTGTGTGTGTGTGTTTGCTTTTATTTCAGCCAAACAAGTCTGCTTTTATTTCTATTTAAAGGATAAGTGATCTATATATATGTTCACCTTTTAAATGTAAATGTTTAAAGGTAGGCATTTATGTGTTTCCAGAACTGACTTCTGATGCAAACTCCAATCTCTCCCTATCTTCCACCTTCGTTTTTTCCTTCTTGTATCTTCCCTCTTGTATCTAATACATGGTTGCTTTTCAAAAAAATAACCCATAGATTTATTGAATTTTGAGTCCCACCAGTTTTTGCCTTGGCAGAGCCAAACCAAATGAGTTCATGGCCTTATATGGCACATAGGCTGAACATTCCCCACCCCTGCTGAGGAGTCATTAGAGAATGAGTATGAAAAATAAAGATCTGGCCCCATTCGTTCCACTGGGATCTCACTCACAGAGATCTTTCATTTAGGTCTTCTTTTTTTCCAGAGTGTCTTGGCTTTCCATGCCTAGAATATTCTCATGGGCACTTGAGCCAGATCTGAATGCCTTAAGGGCTGATTCTGAGGCCAGAGTGCTATTTAGGACATCTGCCATTCTATGAGTCTGCTGTGTATCTCACTTCCCATGTTGGATCATTCTGTCCCTTTTTGATTCTATCAGTTAGTATTAGCAGACACTAGTCTTGTTTGTGTGATCCCTTTGACTCTTAGACCTATCAGTGTGATCAATTGTGAACTGAAATTGATCACTTGGACTAGTGAGATGGCCTTGGTACATGCCACCTTGATGGGACTGTATTGGAATCCCCTGGCACAATTCTAACTCCATCATTTGGGGCAGTTCCGATTGAGCATGTCCCAAATTGTACATCTCCTCCCTCTCTTATTCCCACTCATATTTCACAGGGATCACTTTTCAGTTAAAATTTAAACACCTAAGACTAATTGTTTGTTAATTACAGAGTTCAACCAATAGTACTAGAATAAAAAAATTACTAAAATGGATAAAGTATTACATTGTACAACAACAGTCAGCACAAGAGCTTATCAAGTTACCTTTCTCTGAAGGGAGGAGAGAACCTCCACTTTGACTATGACCCTGTCAGAATAAGATTGAAGTCAGCGAACCCTAAAGGCTTCCATAGCCTTGGCAACTCATGACTAGAGCCTAGGGAGATTACTGATGCCATAAACAAGAGTGTCAAATTGTTAAATCAACTTCCAGAGTCACTGTGTACTTACGTCTCATGTGGGATCTGTCCTTAATGTGTTGTCCAATGTGAAGTAATGCTATAACTAGCACTGAAACAGTATTTTACACTTTGTGTTTCTGTGTGGGTGCAAACTGATGAAATCTTTACTTAGTATATACTGAATCTATCTTCTGTATATAGATCATTAAAAATGAAAAAAAATTTGGTGTTAAACTGGAAATTGCCTAGAAAATTAATCAATTTTTTAAAAAAATATATCATGTAGGATCTCTGTCCTTAATGTGCTATACATTGTGAATTAATACTATAACTAGTACTCCAACAGTATTTTTCACTTTGTGTTGCTATGTGAGGGCAAACTGTTGAAATCTTTACTTAACTTTTTTTTTTATTTTTTTTTTTATTTTTTTTTTTTAATTTTGAAATTTTTTAATGCACAAAAAGAACATCCCAGAAACAGAACAGGTACTGACTTAACAATGAAGCACTCTATAAAACAGACCCCTCCCCACTTAGTCAACAGGAATACACTGTAAATAGACTCGAAAGAGGTGAAGACTTCAGGACTAAATGCCAACCCTGCAGTTGTATACTACATTCATGTATGGCTTATTATCTCCTAGGGACAGTATTTCCATCATGATGTATATGACAGTTACATTTACCAGTAAGATGCTTTTGACTCAAACGTTCAACAAAAATGCTAAAGAGGTAGTTTTGCCAACGCAAGGTGAGAGAAAAGCTTTACCTTGCTTTGGTTATTTCCTCAAAAATCAGCAAACATTGCTTTTTCTAACTTTTCCCTTCATCAGTCAGGAAGATAGTTTTTGAAGAAGCCAATCCATGACCCTCTAAGAAACAGTTGCCCCAAGCAGCTGTTTTTCAAACTATTGTTCTGAAAGTCACCTGGGAAGGTTCCCATTGTGGATAGGAAGGAGATTCTGTTAAGAATTGACCAGCAGTTTTAGGAATTCATCCTGGTTTGTGGCCAAATTCCATGCATAGTTTAATGAAGCTAACTTCAGGGACTCAAGAATACTGGTAGATGTCCTATCACTGAGACGTGGGGAATGTTCTACATTTTTTAACTTAACTTTACTTAATCTTTACTAAACTGATCTTCTGTATATAAAGAGAATTGAAAATGAATCTTGATGTGAAGCAAGGGGAGAGGGAGTGGGAAAGGGGAGGGTTGCGGGTGGGGGGGAAGTTATGGGGGGGAAGCCATTGTAATCTATAAGCTGTATTTTGGAAATTTATATTCTTTAAATAAAAGCGTTATAAAAAAAAAAGGAAGAACATCACAGAGAGACAAAAAAAAAAAAAAGTAGAATGTCCATTTACAACGCTGGTGATATCAAGTAAAGGATGACAACAATGCACATACTACCCAGAGTGATCTTTTCATATACAATAAAATCACTGATTTTATTTTTAAAAAAAAAGAAAAATAAAGATCTGGGATCTAACTTTCTGAAGTTAATTCCAGATTTTTTTTAAAGAGAGTAGTGTTTTTTTTTATTTTTATTTTTTCTCTTTGGTAGTCATTTATTTTTAATAAATGACATATAAACAGTTTTAACATAATCATCGTTACCAATGGTTGTTTTTTATGTTTTAAAAAATATTTCATCCTTGAGATAGATCATGCAAAATTGGAACCCTAACTATCCTTGTAGATGGAAATTGAAAAATAAGAAAAATCCTCTACCAAGTAATTAAATATGTGATATTTCAAAGCAAATAACTGAATAAAAATCAAATCAGGGACAGGCATTATATCACAGTGGGTTAAGCTGTTGCTTGGATCAACCACATCTTACACTGGGAGTGTTGATGTAAGGCTTAGCTACTGTGCTTCCAATCCAGCTGCCAGCTAATGTACCTGGGAAGCCATAGATGATGGCTCAGGTACTTGAGTTCCTGCCATGCACATGGGAGACCCTGTTGGATTTCTTGGCTCCTTGCTTCATCCTGGCCCAGCCCTGGCTGTGGGGCCATTTAGGGACTGAACCAGTGGCTAAAAGATCTCTGTCTGCCACTCTGCCTGTCAAGTAAATCTTTGGAAATTTCAAATTAGGGAATGATGAATACAGCAGTTTAAAACCCCACCTTAGATACTTAATCTTTGTATTTAACTGAAAGCTATGATTAATAATGAAATATTCTGCTGCTAGGGAAGGCATTTTGGCCAATAACAAGCTTCCTGGCATGCCTGCATCCCTTTAGGGTTGCCTGTGATTAAGTCCTTACTCTGCCTTAAATCTAGCTTCTTGCTAATGCAACTGAGAGGCAGCAGGTGATGACCAAATACTTGGGTTCCTGCCACCTACAGAGGAGACCCTGAAAGAGTTCCAGCCTGGCTGTTGTGGGCATTGGTGGAGTAAGCCAGAAAATCGAAGATCATCTGTCTATCTGCCGTTTGGATGACTAAAAATTTAGAAAATGTCCCAATGAAAATGAAATACAAAACTTTTCTCATTTAAAACTTGAGAAATGTACATCAAGTACTTTATTCAAATAATTAAATAACAATACTATTCCTAACTTAAGAGCCCAGTGAATAAACTGCTGAGTGAAACTGAGACTGCATTTGTAATTCAAACAGTGCTATCAACAATTTGAGAAATGAAAGTTACTACTCTACAAATTGTGCAGAAGAACATTAGATGGATTGAGGAACGAATAAACTGATCACATCAGTCACTGAACAGAGAAGCAAGACACTGATATGTGAATCTGAAAACCTGAGTCCAAGGCACATTACAGTCATTTTAAAGCACTTTCTGTAGCTGGCAGTTTACAGGACAGGTGATATGTGTTTTTATAATTACTACAGTTCATCACGCACAAGTGCAAGCCAAGGTGTTGGTTCTGAAGCCCAGGGACACACTGTACAAAGAGGAAAAGGAAGATGCTACTTAGTTGAACAAGTATCTGAGTGATACAGCAGGCGAGTCCTATAGACAGAAGAGCTGAGTGAGAGACTGCCAAACTGCCCGAGGCACCCTAACCTTAGCAGGCATGAAAGGAGGAAGGATGCCTGCACTGACTTTACCTAGACACGGGCCTGAGCACACAAATTTAGCAAGCTGGCTTCTCAGGGCCTCAGCTAGCAGGGACTTTGCCATCCGGGCTGCAGCCTGCTCCTGGGAGAGAGGCTCAGGGCTGAACCAGGGGAGCACAATGACAGGGGAGCACAGGCAATGGCACCTCAGGTGAGACCTTCATTGTCTCCCCAGAACAACCTCAGGGTGGCTCCTGCAACTGACCCCTGGGTGTGCCCTGTTGCTCTCTCTCTTGGCACTTGGTTAGTCCATATGTGCAAGGGGCCCTACCACCAATTTTACCTCCCACGAAGTAACAACCCTTGAGAGACAGGCTCACCATGAAGTCATGGCAGCTCATGCCCCAGTGGTGGCCACTGCTCCCACTCAGCAGCTAAGGCACCAGGCTACTAATATGTCTGCCTTTCGGACTCAAGGCGCACTGGACATGCCACTGCCTACCCAGATTGCCTGCATGCTTGAACCCATGCCAGAAGCAGGGGTACCAAGGACCTTCTTCACCCAAGTTCTACCCTTGCTGCCAGCTAGCTGCTCCTGGTCAGGCACAGTTCTCTCAGCTTAAGCTCCTCCAACTTGTCTATCAGAGTGCATGAAAGTTGTTCTTTCTTTAGGCAGTTTAAGAACAAAACTTATTGCATTGCTTTGTTGGTCTTTCTTAATTCATTTCTGTCCTGTAAGATGAATGTCTAAAGGTTGTTTTCTTTTTCTTTATTTTTTTTATTACAGATAGAGTTAGTGAGAGAGAGAGACAGAGAGAAAGGTCTTCCTTCCATTGGTCCACCCCCTAAATGGCTGCCACAGTCGGAGCTACGCCGATCCGAAGCCAGGAGCCAGGTGCTTCCTACTGGCGGGTGCAGGGGCCTAAGCACTTGGGCTATCCTCCACTGCCTTCCCGGGCCACAGCAGAGAGCTGGACTGGAAGAGGAGCAACCGGGACTAGAACCCAGCACCCATATGGGATGCCAGCACCGCAGGCAGAGGATCAACCAAGTGAGCCATGGCGCCAGCCTAAATGTTGCTTTCATACTGCTTTTTTTTTTTTAAGGGAAAAATGTAATATTCTATAATATAAGCTGTCCCCCCATCTTGTGGCTCTCTTCCAAGAAACAACATTACTGTTAATGATCCTGGCAGTTTCTGAGTCTGACAGTTCCCTGAAAGTTGGTTACAATCTGTAAATTCAGGTACATTAGGAGGGAACTTGATTGGAAGTGGAGCAGCCAGTACTTGAACCAATGTTCCAAAATGGAATGGTTATGCCAGCCCCTTCACACATACTTGTCAGGAAGGTGAAGGATTAGTGGATAATGAAGCCTCACCAGAGGATATGGAAAGTCCTGGAAGCTTCCCGGGACATCTTGGCTACACTTGTATCTAGCTGTCTGCCTATGCTAACAAATATGAGATCTTTGTGAAGACAGGTAAATATTTCAGATAAGGAGAGAGACATATTCCAGAATGGGAAAGTTTGAATATTTTAAGTTGTCAACTGATCTGTAAATATGCATTTTCATTATGTATTACACATCCCACCAAATGTCTATGGATAAGGAAATCATTATGTAAGTTATAGCTATACTGTGGGATACACACAAAAATGAGGTAGATGTAGATGTTCTGAAAAGGAAATATATCCAGGTCACATGGAAAAGAAAATATGCCCACATAAGCAAGAAGATTCTGGGGGAGAAAAAAAAAATAAGGCAGGAGAGGCCTTGTCCTATCAGAAACAAAAAGTACTTGCTACACTATAGCAATTAAGATTATGTGGTACTGGCACAGGAATAGATAAATTAATCAAAGTCCAGAAACATTTACATGTACAGATTTTTCATTACTGATAAAGTGGCATTTCAAATACTGGGGGAGGAATGGTATATTCAACAACATGTTAGAAATTATCCTGCTATGCCACATATACAGAATTCACAGTGGTTCAACAGCTAAAGGTTAAAAATAAAATGTAGATTTAAATAAATTTAAGGCAAAGGTTAAAACAAAAATATAGAAATACTTAAATTGGTGTGACATGGGGGCTTTAGAAAACTATGGTACCAGATAACGTATGTGGAAGACATAAACCAACTTAAAAGTTGGAGAAATTTTCTATATCATGTTTTTTTTAAAAGATTTTATTTATTTATTTATTTATTTGAGAAAGTTATAGACAGAGAGGAAGAGACAGACAGAAAGGTCTTCCATCTGCTGGTTCACTCCCTAAATGGCCGCAACAGCTGGAGCTGAGCCAGGCAGGAGCCAGGAGCTTCTTACAGGTCTCCCATGTGGGTGCAGGTTCCCAAGCACTTGGGACATCTTCCACTGCTTTCCCAGGCCATAAGCAGAGAGCTGTATTGGAGCAGCCAGGATAAGAACTGGTGCCTGTATGGAATGCTGGTACTGCAGGTGGAGGCTTAGTCTACTACTCCTCAGTATTAGCCCCCTATATCTTGTTTTAATATCTGATATCCAAACTCATAAAAGTTTTTGTATGGATAGCAGGCTAAAATAAAAATGGAGAAAGGATATGAACACAAATCTCAGAAGGAAAACAAATGACCAGTTAACCTGAAGAATTTCATATCTAGGAAATCAGTATATTAATGGAAGCTTGAAAATAAAAAAAAGAAATTTTATAACTTGCTATCCAGGGAGAGATATTGAGGCACATTTTTAACTGTAAGTAGAATTTAAATTTGAGCCCAATTTGTTTTTGTTTTAAAGATTTGCTAATTTATTGAAAGAAAGCAGAGATTTTAAATCTGCTGGTTCACTCCCCAGATGGCTGCAACAGACCAGGCCAAAGCCAGGAGCTTCTTCCTGGTCTCCTACATGGGTAGTAGGGACCCACACACTTGGGCTATCTTCTGCTGCTTTCCCAGGTGCAATAGCAAGGAGCTAGATCAGAAGCGGAGCAGCTGGGACTCGAACTGGTGCCCTATGGATGCTGGTGTTGCAGGTAGCAGCTTAACCCACTATGCCACAGCGCTGACCCCAAATCATAATGATTATCATTCAGTTGCATTGTTTTAAACATGCAACAAGAATGACCCACTTAATTTCCTGACATTAATTATTTTCTTTTTTAGACAATTTTTAAAAATTTATTTGAAGGGCAGAATAACAGATAAGGGAGAGAGAAAGAGGAAATGCACGGTCTTCTGGTTCATGACCCAATCCTTGCAAAAGACAGGAGCTCTGTTCTGGTCTCCCACATAAGTGGCAGGGATGTTTGTACTTGGACACCCACAGCCTTTATAGGCACATTAGCAGAAGTTTGATTGGAAGTATAGGAACTGGGATACCTACCACAGTGGTGGGACGCTGGCATCCCAAGCAATGGTTTATCCCACTGCATTTCAATGCCTACCCCAATTAGCGTTTTCTATGGGTGATGAAATAAGCAAAGAGTTGTAACTTTTGCCAGATAATACTAAATCCAGGCATTCTGACTCCTGAGTAACCATTAAGGCATGCAGAGAAAGAAAACTGGAAGGAGGCCCATTGTTGTTTATCCTACAAAGGCAAGGGGAGAGGATAAAGAGGGATTTGCACATTTTTCATAGGCATTTCTATGTTGTTGAAATATTTTACAAAATGTATTGTTTATTTACCCATTCTTAAAGGGGAAAATAGAGATATATTGTCTATTATGTGGACAAATTTTGACATCTTTTGTAAGACAAAAATGTAAAGAACTCTTTCTCTTCAGATATTTTCCTAGGTTCCTCTGCTTGTGTGGAAAGTTTGAAATTTCTGTGTTATCTCTTACTGCCTTTCGATGGTTATATCTGTTACATTACTGAGCCAGGCACTGATTTCTTTATCCTAGATAACATGGTTAAATATTAAGTGCCAATAATCCCTTTGTATTTTATAACATCAGCTGGAGCTATAAAGCCAGGGGTCCTTCCATGTACCTCCTGGTAGCTCCTTGAAAATGGGGCTCTTTTGGAGTACAGTCTTTACTGTCCTCCTGAGTTTCTCCTGCCGGGGGTCAGACTGGGAATCTGATGGCAATTTCATTTCAGCTGCAGGGCCTCTAACCACTGACCTGCTGCACAGCCTGCAGTATCCACAGGGAAACCAGACTTCTGCTTTTGCAGCAGGGGGCAAAGACCTTTATGTTTGCTCCCAGCCACTGCCCGCTTTCCTGCCAGAGTATTTCAGCAGCCTTCGTGCCAGTGAGATCACCCATTATAAAGTGTTTCTGTCGTGGGCACAGCTTCTCCCAGCAGGACGCTCCGGAGACCCAGATGGCGACGCAGTGCAGTGCTACCGGCAGCTCCTTGAGGCCCTCAGGGCTGCGCAGCTTCAGCCCATGGTCGTCCTGCACCACCAGCCCCTCCCTGGCAGCAGCGCCCTGAGGAGCGCCGTCTTCGCCGACCTCTTTGCTGAGTATGCCACCTTCGCCTTCCATGCCTTTGGGGACCTCGTGGGGGTCTGGCTCACCTTTAGTGACTTGGAGGCAGCCATAAGGGAGCTCCCTCAGCAGGAGTCAAGAGCTTCGCGTCTCCAGCTCCTCACTGAGGCCCACAGAAAAGCCTATGAGATTTACCACCAAAAATACGCTGCTCAGGGTGAGTACAAATGAATTTCCAAATGTTTGAGCTGTTTCCAAATGTTTTCATGCTTCTGCCCCATGAATCTCAAAATTCTTACGTAATTATACATCTTCTCTGCACTCATTTGGGGTGTTGCCATTTCATTAATGCTATGATTTTTATTTTAGGATTGAGGGACAGTCGTTAAGAAGTCAAAGATAATCTGCAGAATTGAAGTCGTTCTTGGTTTTATAAATATGTTCACTTTTTGAAAAAATACTGTATTTATTCATAATAAAGACTGAGTTAGTGAAAGAAAGCAAGAGAAGGAGAGAGAGGAGGGAGGGAGGGAGGCAGGTAGGAGGGAGATATCTTCCATCTGCTGATTGATTTGGCCATAGCTGGGCCAGGCCAAAGCAGGAGCCAGGAGCTTTATCCAGGTCTCCCATGTGGGTGGCAGAGGCCCAGATACTTGTGCCATCCTCTGCTGCCTTCCCAGGTGCATTAGCAGGGAGCTGGATCAAAAATGAAACAGCTAGGACACGAACTGGCAGCCATATGGAATGTTGGTGTTGCAGGCAACAGTTTATCCCTCTGTGCCACAATTCTGGCCTCGTGCTATTTTCATAGAGTGTTTGATGAGGAGAAGTTCTTTCTTTAAGTTAAACTTATCAATCGTTTCTTTTGGCTGACTTTCTGATAGCATAGTAATAGTAGTCAAAACTACTTAAAACTGTGTTTTCTTTTTTAGAGTTTCCAAGTGTTTTTGAGTAGTTTCCAAATGTAGTCTTCTTTCTCCTGCACTGCGCCCCATCCCTCCCCAGCTCTATGAATCTCAGAGTTCTTCAGTACTTGCGCATCTTCTTGGCACCCATTCTTTGGGGAGTCATTTTATTTGGTAATGCTATGATTTTTTTGTGTGTGATTAAGGAATAATCATTAAGAAGTTGAAGATAGGGTCCTGCTTTGTGATGTAGAAGGTAGGACAGTCACCTGTGATGCTGGCATCCAATGTGTTTGTGTACTGGCTGCTCTACTTCCAATCCATCTCCTGTGCTAATGCAGTGGACGATGGGCATTGGTAGGGCCCCTATCACTCATGTGGGAGACTTGAACAAGGCTTCTGACTCCTGGCCTTGGCCTGGCCTAGCCTTGGCCACTTTGGCCAACTGGGGAGTGAACCATCAGAAGGAAGACCTCCCTCTCTCTGCCTCTCCTCTCTCTCTGTAACTCTTACTTTCAAATAAACAAATAAATCTTTAAAAAAAAAAAAGATCCCTGTCTCAGTTTCTCTGCCCCTTCTCTACCTCCCCCTATAACTCTCACTTTCAAGTAAATAAATAAACAAAAAAAAACACAAAAAAAATAGGCAAACAAAAATAATCTGCAAAATTGAGAGCCATTCATGGCTTATAAAAGTTTTTTTCTTTTTATCAAAATTGTAAAAAAATTAATAGACATTATCTTTTAGAGCCATTTTAAATCAGAATACTGAGCAGATGGCATAGTATTCCCAAAAGCCCCTCTCTCCCCGTACCCAGTTTCCCCTAAATTAACTCTTATATTGATGATCTGATGGCTGGCTTAGTCCTGATTGTTGCAAATATGTGGGGAATGAACCAGTAGGTGGCAGATTCTCTCGCTCTCTCCTTCTTTCTCTCAATCTGTCTCTAAAATAGATAATTTTAAAGTTATTTCCTAAACTTAATCAGGAGCCAAAACACTTTTACGCTGAAAACTACCGAAAATTGTTTCAAGAAAATAAAGAAGGCATAAATAAATGGAAAATACACTGTCTTCGTGGACTAAAAGACTTCTTAAGATACTACACAAAGCAATGTACAGATTCAATAAAATCCATATCCAAATCCTATAGACTTTTTTCCAAAACAGGAGAAATCTACCCTTAAATTCAAGTCTCAAGAACTCTACATAGCCAAAATAATCTTTTTTTAAGATTTTATTTATTTATGTGAAAGTCAGAGTTACACAGAGAAAGAGGCAGAGAGAGAGAGAGGCCTTCTATCTGCTGTTTGACTCCCTGGTTGGCCACAATTGCCAGTGCTGGGCCAATCCGAAGCCGGGAGCCAGGAGCTTCTTCCGGGTCTTTCATGTGGACGTGGGCCATCTTCTACTGCTTTCCCGGGCCGTAGCAGAGAGCTAGATCAGAAGTGGAGCAGCTGGGACTCACACTGGCACCCATATGGGATGCTGGCACTGCAGGTGGTGGCCTTACCCACTACGCCACAGTGCCAGCCCTCAAAATAACGTTTGAAAGGGAAAACCAAGTTGGATACTTCATGCTTCCTGACTTCAAAACTTACTGCAAAGCTGCAGAGATCAACAGTGTGGAACTGGCATAAAAACAGACATACAGATTATTGAAAAAGGATAGAAAGTCCAGAAATAAAACCCTGCTAAATATGGCCAAATGATATTTGGCAAAACTGCCAAGATAATTCAGTGGGACAGGATAACCTTTTCAACAACTAGTGCAGTAAAACTGAATATCCATGTGCAAAAGAATGAAATTGGATCCTTACTTTATGACATACATAAAAAATAGCTAAAATGGATCAAAGACATAAATTTCACTGCTAAAACTATGAAACTCTTAGAAGAAAACATGGTGGGGGCAGCACTCTGGCGCAGCAGGTTAAAGCACCAGCCTGCAGCACTGGAATCCCATATGTACACCAGTTCAAGTCCCAGCTGCTCCACTTCTTATCCAACTCTCTGTTAGCAACAACAAATAACCCTATTATCAGTTAGACAAAAAACTTGAATAGACATTTCTCCAAAGATCGGTAAATGGCCAATAAATACATTGAAACATCACTGATCATTAGGGAAATACAGTTCAAAAACACAATCAAATATCACTTCATACTGATTGAGACTGCTACTGTAATCAAACATATACACAGAGAGAAAAAATAAGTGTTAATGAGCATGTGGAGAAATTGTGATCATCATGCATTGCTGTCAGGAATATAAAATGGTGCGGTCACTGGAAAACTGTGTAATGATTCCTCAAAAAGTTCATGAAGCATAAAGCTACCATATGATCCAGCAGCTCCATTTCTGGATATATACACGAAAAAATTGAAAATAAAGGCTTGACACAAGCATTTGTAGATCATTGTTCATAGCAGCAGCATGCACAATATCCAAGAGGTGGAAGCAACCCAAGCAGTCATCACTGAATGAATAAATGAATGAATGAAGAAAATGTATGCACATGCAGTGAAATATTTTTCAGCCTTCAAAAGGAAATAAATCCTGATACATGCTACAACATCGGTGAATCTTGGACATTATTTTAAATGAAATATGCCAGACCAAAAAAGGACAAATGATTCTTGATTCCTCTCAAATGAAGTGCTTTACCCAAAACAGGCATATTCATAGAGACATAAAGTAGATAAGTAATTATGGGTATGATGAGTTATTGTTTAATGGTTATAGAATTTATATTTGGGAAGATGAAAGAATCACAGAGATATGGACCATGACGATGACTGCACAACAGTGTGAAGGTAGTTAACACCACACAATTGTACACTTAATGTTTAAAATGGAAAATTTTTTTACTTACATTTTTCCATAATTTTTAACAAACCCAATGCCATTCTTTTTTAAACTTTTCATGTGTTATTACAAGCCTCCTACCAACACATTAGATGGGCTTCCCTAGAGGAAAATACAAAGAAAGAGGTTGGGATAGGAGGAGGGTGGGAAGAGTAGAATCATATGTAGGACATACTCCATGATCCTCATCCCACTCCGGACACAGTGCTTGAAGAACTGATCCTGGCAGTTCTCTATTGGTCAGATTTTAAATTTTTGTTTCTTTTCATTTTATTTGAGAGATCTTCCATTTGCTAGTTCACTCTACAAATGTCCTCAATAGCCAAAGCTAGGCTTGGCCAAAGCCAGGAGCCCAGAACCCAATCCAGGTCTCCCACATGGGTGGCAAGGACCCAGGTAATTAAACCGTTACCTGCTGCCTTACAAGGTGCTCATCTAGAGGAGGCTAATTCGAATTGGAGGAAGGAGGACTTCAACCAGGCACTTGGATATGGAATGTGGGCATCTCAACTGGCAACTTAACCCTGCACCCACTACTGGCCAGATTAATTTATTGATACATTCAGGCAAAAGAGAAGGGGGGGTCTTTTGTGTTGAAACCCACACTGGATTTTAGAAGAATGACCACTTTGTGCTGGAAACAGAAGTGAGTTTATCCTTTAATAAGGTCTAAAAGGAGAGCAGCAAGATGGCGGAATAGGAAGGGAGCACACCGATAGTCTGGGGAGAGACAGTTTAATAAAAGTGGAGATACTGCAGGTTCAAGGAAGAGTAGGGGAAGAAACAGCAGAGGAAACCCTTCCGGAACTAGTGATTCACAGTGGACCTGCGTGGAGAGCATGGGAGCCCGCAGTTTGGGACACCAGCAGCAGATTCAACACACCAGCGCTGGAACGCGAGGTGAGCAGAACCTCAATAGCCCGAGATACCAGGAGGGAAGCGGAAAAGGGAGCCTAGAGCGAACAAGGCTTGAAACCCTGCGGGGAAAAGTTCACCAGACTAACTAGAAGAGAGAGAGGGAAAAAAAAAAGTGACCCATACGGACACAAGTTTCTCTCTCTCCGCTCACCTCTCAAAGGTGAGCAAGACAAAGAGCAGGCGCCATTTTGGAATACGTCATAAGCAGGGCGACCTCGGGTCGGCACCGGCCCTGAGCCTAGCAGAAAAACCTGACTCTGGGTGGGAGGGGTGAAATAATAGGAGATTAGAACCTAATGAATGTGTGGTGCTAATGAACTGAGACTGAAAAAAGAGACGGTGGGGGAGAGGACTCACGGAAATCACGAATTCATGTGAGTACTCTCCAGAGACGCTACAGTTCAGTAGCCTTGGCAGCCCAGTGGGAGACTACAGGAGAATCTGAGCCCACACTAAGGGCCGCAAAGATTCCCTCTCTGGTCCTTGGGAAAGAGCTTCCGATCTCTGGCTCCTGTGGGTATATCATTCGCCTGCTAACCACCCCCAATTCCATTCAGCTGTGTGGAATTACTTCCCTTTTGAACCAAAAAAAAAAAAAAAAAGTAACAGAGAGAGATTTACCACGCCTAACCTGGGAGTGTCTCCTTTGACACACCCTCAACCCTGAGGAACCAAACAGAGCTCTCAGGCCACACCCATCTCAAGCCTCTAAGGCTCCATTGAAAGCAGACAGTCCACTTAATCTAGAGTCATAGTATAACAAGAAAAAAACACCACAGTGAAGAAACCAATATGCCAAACAACAAACGCAAAAACCGAGGTAATAAGAACAAGGAAGACACTATGGCGTCACCAAATGAAAAAGACACCCCAATTCAAGATTATGAAGATGATGAGACAGAAGAAATGCAAGAAGCAGATCTCAAAAAATTGATAAGAACACCAAGAAGTACTCAAAAACAAATTCTTGAACTACAGAAATCCTTAATGGACAAGGTAGAAAATCTCTCTCGTGAAAATGAAATATTAAGGAGGAATCAAGCTGAAATGAAACAACTAGTAGAACGTGAAACTGTGATAGTGACGAGAAATCACAATGAAGTGAAGAATTCAATAGATCAAATGAAAAACACATTAGAGAGCCTTACAAACAGAATGGCTGAGGCAGAAGAGAGAATATCAGACTTAGAAGACAGAGCGCAGGAAGATATACAGTCAAACCAAAGACAAGAAGAGGAAATTAGAAATCTAAAAAATATTGTTGGGAATCTACAGGCTACTATTAAAAAACCCAACATTCGAGTTCTAGGAGTTCCTGAAGGCATGGAGAGGGAGAAAGGATTAGAAGGCCTTTTTAGTGAGATAATAGCAGAAAATTTCCCAGTTTTGGAGAAGGACAGAGACATCCTAGTACAGGAAGCTCATAGAACCCATAGGAAACATGACCAAAAGAGATCCTCATCACGACACATTGCAATTAAACTCACCACAGTGAAACAGAAAGAAAAGATCCTAAAATGTGCAAGAGAGAAACGTCAGATTACTCTCAGAGGATCTCCAATTAGACTCACAGCAGACTTCTCATCAGAAACCCTACAAGCTAGAAGGGAATGGCGAGACATAGCCCAGGTACTAAGAGAGAAAAACTGCCAGCCCAGAATATTATATCCTGCAAAGCTCTCATTTGTGAATGAAGGTGAAATAAAGAAACAGGAATTGAAAGAATTTGTTGCCACTCGTCCAGCCCTGCAAAAGATGCTTAAAGATGTGTTACACACAGAAACACAGAAACACGGCCATCAACATGAAAGAAGGTAAACGAAGGGAACCTCACAGCAAAAGATCACAGGGAATTCAAAGCATACATTTGGATAAAGAAATTATGGGACATTTACTCTATAGAATACTATACAGCAGTCAAAAACAATGAAATCCGGTCATTTGCAACAAGATGGAGGAATCTGGAAAACATCATTCTGAGTGAATTAAGCCAGTCCCAAAGGGACAAATATCATATGTTCTCCCTGATCGGTGACAACTAATTGAGCACCAAAGGGGAAACCTGTTGAAGTGAAATGACACTATGAGAAACAGTGACTTGATCAGCCCTTGTCCTGAATTTTGATGAATAACTTAATACTTTTTCCCTTTTGAAGTGAAATGGACACTATGAGAAACAGTAACTTGATCAGCTCTTGTGCTGACTGTTGTTGTACAATGTAATACTTTATCCATTCTAGTATTTTTTTTATTCTAGTACTATTGGTTGAACTCTGTAATTAACAAACAAATATTCTTAGGTGTTTAAATTTTAACTGAAAAGTGATCCCTGTGAAATATAAGAGTGGGAATAAGAGAGGGAGGAGATGTACAATTTGGGACATGCTGAATCGGACTTGCCCCAAATGATGGAGTTAGAAATGTGCCAGGGGATCCCAATACAATCCCATCAAGGTGGCATGTACCAATGCCATCTCACTAGTCCAAGTGATCAATTTCAGTTCACAACTGATCACACTGATGGGTCTAAGAGTCAAAGGGATCACACAAACAAGACTAGTGTCTGTTATCCAATGTGAAGTGATGCTATTACTAGTACTGAAACAGTATTTTTACACTTTGTGTTTCTGAGTGGGTGCAAACTGATGAAATCCTCACATAGTATATATTGAATCGATCTTCTTTATATAAAGATAATTGCAAATGATTAAAAAATCTTGGTGTTAAACTGGAAATTGCATAGACAATTAATCAATTTTTTTAAAAAAAAAAATCATGTAGGATCTCTGTCCTTAATGTGCTGTACATTGTGAATTAATACTATAACTAGTACTCCAACAGTATTATCATTTTGTGTCTCTATGCGAGGGCAAACCGTTGAAATCTTTACATAATATGTACTAAATTGATCTTCTGTGTATAAAGAGAATTGAAAATGAATCTTGATGTGAACAGAAGGGGAGAGGGAGCGGGAAAGGGGAGGGTGGGGGGAGGGAGGGAAGTTGTGGGGGGGGGAGCCATTGTGGTCCATGAGCTGTTCTTTGGAAATTTATATTCTTTAAATAAAAGCTTTATAAAAAAAAAAAAAAGACTAGTGTCTGCTCATACTAACTGATAGAATCAAAAAGGGAGAGAATGATCCAACATGGGAAGTGGGAAACACAGCAGACTCATAGAATGGCAGATGTCCTAAAAAGCACTCTGGCCTCAGAATCAGCCATTAAGGCATTCAGATCTGGCTCAAAAGCCCATGAGAATATTCTAGGCATGGAAAGCCAAGACCTCTGGAAAAAAAAAAAGAAGACCTAAATTAAAGATCTCTGTGAGTGAGATCCCAGTGGAACGAATGGGGCCATCAAAGAAAGAGGTACCTTTCTCTGAAGGGAGGAGAGAACCTCCACTTTGACTATGACCCTGTCGGAATAAGATTGAAGTCGGCGAACCCTAAAGGCTTCCATAGCCTCAGCAACTCATGACTAGACCCTAGGGAGATTACTGACGCCATAAACAAGAGTGTCAAATTGTTAAATCAACTTCAGGAGTCACTGTGTACTTACGTCTCATGTGGGATCTGTCCTTAATGTGTTGTCCAATGTGAAGTAATGCTATAACTAGCACTGAAACAGTATTTTACACTTTATGTTTCTGTGTGGGTGCAAACTGATGAAATCTTTACTTAGTATATACTGAATCAATCTTCTGTATATAGATAATTAAAAATGAAAAAAAAACCTTGGTGTTAAATTGGAAATTGCATAGAAAATTAATCAATTACAAAAATATATCATGTAGGATCTCTGTCCTTAATGTGCTATACATTGTGATTTAATACTATAACTAGTACTCCATCAGTATTTTTCACTTTGTGATGCTATGTGAGGGCAAACTGTTGAAATCTTTACTTAATATATACTAAACTGATCTTCTGTATATAAAGAGAATTGAAAATGAATCTTGATGTGAATGCAAGGGGAGAGGGAGTGGGAAAGGGGAGGGTTGCGGGTGGGAGGGAAATTATGGGGGGGGAAGCCATTGTAATCTATAAGCTGTATTTTGGAAATTTATATTCTTTAAATAAAAGCATTATATATAAAAAAATAAGGTCTAAAAGAATTAGTCATGCCTTCTAGGGATATGAACTTACCACAGTTCCATGCACTGATTTTCTACACAATCCATATATGGTCAATTCTTCACCAAAAATAAAACTCAATTTTGAGTTTTATAGATGTAAACACCTATCTGCTTTAATCACACTAAGCAAAAATTTTGAGATAAATTATCATGCATCAGAAAAATCACCCACTTTCAGTCCCAAAGAAAATATGAATTGAGGCCGGCGCCATGGCTCAACAGGCTAATCCTCCGCCTTGCGGCGCAGGCACACCGGGTTCTAGTCCCGGTCGGGGCACCAGATTCTGTCCCGCTTGCCCCTCTTCCAGGCCAGCCCTCTGCTGTGGCCCAGGAGTGCAGTGGAGGATGGCCCAGGTGCTTGGGCCCTGCACCCCATGGGAGACCAGGAAAAAGCACCTAGCACCTGGCTCCTGCCATCAGATGAGCGCGGTGCGCCGGCCGCAGCGCGCCGGCCGCGGCAGCCATTGGAGGGTGAACCAACAGCAAAAGGAAGACCTTTCTCTCTGTCTCTCTCTCTCACTGTCCACTCTGCCTGTCAAAAAAAAAATTATATTATCAAAATGTAAACTGAATGTCTCGTACTCAGATGATTTCAAAGTCCCATTATGCTTAACGAAATAAGCACTGTTTTGATTGGTAGTGGTGATTTCATTAGCTGGGTTTATATTTTGCCTGTGGAGAATCTGGATGAGAGAGAGTCCAGTCACATTATTCTATAGTTCCAGTCTTGAACCTAGCTTTGTGCAGTTTTTCCTTAGTGTTTCCAAATCATAGGTCTTTCTGTAGATCCAGCCCTAAGTTTGATACTTCAGGGAACTAAAGAAATGTTGAAGTTTCAGTCCTCAGACAATGTAGAATCCAGTGTGGAATGAAGATTGATGTTAAATAGCAACACTGAATGAGGAATCCCAGCTCCAGCAGTGATTGTGGGGTGCATCTGACTCACCGAGGGAGGGAGTACATTAAAATGCACAATCCTGGGCCTTCCTCATCTCCTGACTCTGAATGTCTGAGGGTGGGCATCAATTCTGAGGAATACAAAAGTCTGAGCAAAGCAAGTGGGTATGAGCCACACACGTTTATATTTTATTTGTTTCCTCCTTGATGCATAGCAGGGATTCTGTTGTTGTTAGTATGGTGAGTAAGACCAAATAACAGCAGTTTGCTGGAGCAACCTGCCTGTAAAGACAGAAGTTTAGAAAAGATTTCTCTCGAGGCCAGTGCTGTGGCATAGCAGGTAAAGAGCCAGCACCCCATATGGGTGCTCTTCCAAGTGCCAGCTGCTCCACTTCCAATCCAGCTCCCTGATAATGAGCCTGGGAAAGCAGTGCTTCAGCCCCTGTCCCCATGTGGGAGATGGAATAGAGTTTCTTCTCTCTCTCTCTCTCTCTCTCTCTCTCTCTCTCTCTCTCTCTCTCTGCCTTTCAAATAAATCAGTAAATCTTAGAGTTCTCTCTTTGCCCCTTCTTGTCTTGCTTGTGGCAGGGCAAGGTAACTGCTTGTTTGTTTAAGATTTATTGATTTATTTGAAAAGCAGAAATGGATAGAGAGATCTTCCATCCTCTGATTCACTCCCCAGATCCCCTCAATGGCCAAGGCTGGGCCAGACTGAAGCCAGCAGCCAGGAATTTCTTTGGGGTCTCCCATGTAGGTGTGGAGGCCAAGCACTTGGGCCATCTTTGGCATTCCCAAGCACATTAGCAGGGAGGTGGATCAGAAGTGGAGCAGCTGGGACTTGAAGTGGTGCTCATAGGGGATGCTAGCACTGCAGGCAGAGCCTTAACTTTCTATACCACACTGCCAGCCCCATCTGCTTCATTTTAGAATATTCCAACTGCTCTGCGTTTTGTAGTCCTGATTTATACAAAACATTCTATAAAGGAACATTAGTTTTGTAAGCTCACCTTGTTTTTGTTTTTGTTTGTTTTTTAAGATTTATTTGAAAGGCAAAGTAACAGAGGCAGAGAGAGGAAAATCTTTTATCTGCTGGTTCACTCCCCAAATGGCCACAATAATGGCCAACACTGGGCTGATCTGAAGCCTGGAGCCTCTTCCGGGCCCCCCACACGAGTGCAGAGTCTCAAGGACTTGGGCCATCCTCTGCTGCTTTCCCAGGTCACAGCACGGAGCTGGATCAGAAGTGGAGCAGCCAGTACTTGAACCAGTGCCCATATGGGATGACGGTACTGAAGGCGGCAGCTACCCACTATGCCACAGCACCAGCCCCACTCACTTTGTTTTCTAAAATCACTCATTTGGAGGAAAGTCATGTGGGTGATTTCTTCAGAAATATTTTGGAAAGTTGGTGACCATCAAATAGAAAGGAAATGCATGCCCCAGTGGCTTCTGCAGTCAGTCCCCTGCCCTCACTCACTTGCTGCTCATTCCTCTGCTTGGTTTCAGGAGGAAAGGTCTCCGTGGTCCTCCAGGCTGAAGAGATCTCAGAGCTGCTACTAGAATCATCCACGTTTGCACTTGCCAAGGTGATAAGAGCCTACAGAGAGCACATCCAGGGAAAGTTGTGGTTTTAAGTGTTAAAAAAGAAGGCGGAAATTTTTGACTTTTGGTTTGACAGTTTTATAGATGCCTCTTCTGAGTAGTGTACATTCTCTAAATTTATGATCGCTTTAAAAACAAAATCTCATTTGTTGTAGTTCCAGCTCTTGGTTGGTCAGTTCACCTCACCCACACAAAGACTCAAACACTCTGCTTCTTTGATTTTCTTATTAAAAGGGTCCAGAATAGTTTCCTGGAGAAGAGGTTGGTCAATAGAAAAACAGATATTATGTAAAAGAGTTTTTCAAATGTGCTCCCTAGATTACCCATCCTACCTTCTGCATCTTCCAACTGTACATCTTGGACTATGATTTAAAAAAAAAAAAAGTTGAAGAATCTAAGAAGTCAACATTTAGCCTCTTTTTTGACTGTGGAGCAATGTGGAAAACTATCAGAAAAAAATGCTAATTTCTGTAGTTATCTGGAATTGACAAGGTGCTGGAGCTGCTGCCCTGCTTGCTACTCTGTGGACATTCTTGAGGACCCATGTGTCAGATTCCAGTCTTTAGACTGACCAGTTCACATGTGATAAGACCTTAGGTAAACAACTCCCAGGCATATTACATGGTCAGATGCCATCTAAACTATTTTACAATGGGTGATAACAACTATCAGTTGTGTACTCAGGAGAGTTGGGTATTGATTAGAAAAATGCTTGTCCTGCAGCAGCCTTTGAACTGGTCTTTCTGCCCTGTATGTGCCATCAGTGCTTCTGGGTAATCTAACAGCACAGATCTGATACATTCCCTGATAGAGGTCACACTCTCCTAAATAAGTACCAATCCCTCCGAGCTTTCCTGTGTGTATGTGCATGTATGCAGACCCACTGTACTTCCCGTCTTAGTGTCTGGTATGTTTGCTTCCCACTCTCCTGCACTCTCTAATTGATGTCTTTCCGGACCTCCATCCTTCCACAAAGCTTCCAGAAAAATCCTACCGATTGTTAATGTCCATGTGAATTTGCATTCCTTTAGGAGGCCCCTTACTAATAATCCTTCTCTCAACTGAAGTACCCTTTCCCCATTTGTCAGCCCAGTGGTTCCCAAGCATTTGCCTGTATCATAACTTTGGGAGTAGTTAAGAACACAGATCAAAGCTGACCACCATGGGTTGAACCTGAGCCTTCCTAGGGTTCCAGATTCCCAGATGAGTCTAATTCTCACCAAAGTTTGAGAATGACTGGTGTGACCTTTTTCTAACTTCTAACTTAGCTGCCTTTTCTTCGTGTTAACTGTCACATTTACTATCCCTTCCTATTAACTTGTACGCTCTGTGTATCTCGTACATCTTTAAGTGAAACTCTCCAATTTATTTCACCTACGACAGTGACTTTCAGAAATCGGAATTCAATTATTGTGTATTGTACAGAACTGACACACAGAAGCAAGATCACAGAGGCTGAGTAGGGGAAACTTTGAGTGATAGTTGCCAGCAGAGAGTGAGGGTGTAAGTCTTTAGCCAAAACTGATAACTTCTTTGGGAAAATAGTAGGGAGCATGTGGGTAATCAATTGTAAAGCACAGTGCACCTGATTCTCACCAGATGCCATTATCCTCAGTACTCCACATATTTGTGAACCTGGTGTTCTTTGAGCACATGCAGGCCAGTGATAGGGCAGAGGAGTAATCTTATTAGAGGGTGGATGGGCATGTCAAGGACCAGGACCATGACGGCTGTGCTCTTGGCTAGTAGAATGGGCTGGGCCAGGGTTAACTGAGTGGGTTTCAAATATAGCCTAAAATTAAAACAGAAACCAGTAGGTGAGTAGGCCTGAAGAGATCACTGTGGAGCCCATGGGGGCTGAAGGATCTCTTGCTTCCTTCCTGGCAAAGTGTAAGGGCCAGGAAGCTTATGCCACCCAGGGGCCGTCCTTGCCTCCAACAATCTCCACTGGTGCTGCACTACATTGATGGGAACTAACAATTTCTGCAAATTCATTCATTCACCTTCAGCCCTCTCATCATATACACTTAATTGAGTACTTTCTTTGTGCCAAGCCCTGGACTGAGCACATAGTGTATTCCCAACAACACACAGGCAGCCCTCCACACACGCAAAGCTACACATAGTCTCACTCCATCCCTGTGTTTTCTCCTGCCTCCTTCTCCCTTGGAGAATTCCATTTTGAACTAATTATTTAAGTAATAAGGAGGAAAACAGAAAAGGGTAACTCTAAGCAACTCTTTGTCTTGAAAATACTTATGTTCTAATGGCCTGTTTATTTTTAGGACTCGATTGATTTCCTCTCTCTTGATTTGTCTTATGAATGCCAAAGTGAGACGAGTCTACCAGAGAAGCTGAGTAAATTGCAGGTAATTTGAGACCCTTTCATACTGGTGATTATGATGAAATTTCCTGAGAGCATATTAGACATTTAATGCTTTGGCTGATGCATGAACTGGACTTGCACCCACAGTCAGAAGGCCTACTGAGGGGCATTTGGGGTTTCCACTGAAGGCGTCCCAAGAAGCTTGGGCTGTCAGCAGTCTTCCTGGAAAGGAGATTGGGGCTGTCTTGTGAAGGAAAACAGTCACATGGACCTTCTGCTCTTTGGCAAGAAACCTACTGAGAACTGAAATCCATTGTTCATTCTGAGTTATAAGAAGAATATTTGCCGGTGGTGGTGAGCTTTACTCAACAGCGTGATTTGATTTTTTAATCTTAAATATCGGTGAGATGACATTTATGTTGTTTATTTTACCATAAGTTTTAAAAACTTCACACCAAAGTCTCTTGATTCAATTCCAACTATGGGGACCTTCCAGTAACCTCGGGAGTCTGCTTAGCATACCCACAATTGTTTCTCTGTCTTTCTCTAGTCTCAGATTGTTGGCCTGTTAGAGAGCTGTGCTGGAAGCCTCCTACCCAGCTATCCCTTATACTTGATCTTGCTGTGTGACTTCCTTACTTAACTCCTTGGAGTCCCAACTATCTCCCATTTCCTTATGGGAAATAACTGACTATCCACAGTTGTTTCTCTTGGACCTTCCAAGTCCTACTCGTGATCCTGTGCATAACCCTGAAGAGCAGCCTTCTCTCAGGCCTCTCTGCAGTTACCTGACCACCGGGATTCACTCATATAAGAACTCTTGGCTTTGTAGGTTGGAGCATTAAACCACTTTGTTCTCTTTTTAGTCCTGTGCCTATCAGGAGGCAGGCTGGGAAACCCCTATTCACAACTCTCAGTTTGGAGTCCCACCACCTCCACCACCAGGAGAATGGTTTATCCAAGGAACTATCCATGGAAAGGGCAAGTCAGTAATGCCAAGCAGTGACCCAGCTACATTGAAGCTGAGGCAGGAGACTTGCAATGGATACACAAGCATCAATCCAATCCCAATGTCTGTGCTTCCAGCCTCCAGTGTAGACACCACTGCTTTTTTAATCTACCAACAGTAGGATGATATAATCAAGGTCAACCAATGCATCCACAGGAACTCTGTCAATATAGTGCTTCATGCCAGTCACTGTGCAAGGAGCTTAGTCCACACATGGTTTCTACCCCACAACACGCTCCAAGGTTTAGGAAACTTAACCAAGTACAGCTTCTGAATAGTGAGTGTTGATTTTGGGATTAGAACCAGGGTCTTCTCATTCTTGGACAACACTCTGCTTCTCAAAACAAAGATAAATCTAAGCTGTGTAGGTGCATTATGACAGGTGTAACATTGTTAATTTATAAATGATGTTAGTTGTTTTTGTAAACACCTTCTCACCTGAACCTGAACTTACTTGCAACCCAGAGCCTGAACTTGTGGGCTTGTGACTAAGATTTCTGGGCCTTAAAAATGCTGTCTTCCAGATCAGCTTGTACCCCCCATGCTGACTAAATCTACCTGTTGTCTTCCATGAGGAATTCCACCAGAGCATATTGCTAAACTAAGGGGTTCAGACACTGCTCATGTTCTAAAACCATCTAGGTCACAGAGATGCAGCAGGCCTTTGAGAGGCAGGCAGCAGAACTGGCACCATTTATTCTTGAGGATGTGGTCCGGAGTGTTCTCATTTTATGTCACAACATTGTCAAGATTCTGCTCCCACCAGTGTCTGAACAGTGCTGTGAAGCCTCAGTCCACAGCCAGCCAGCCACCTAGTAAAACTTTCCATTTTAAAACAGCCATTTATTACGATTAAATGCCAGGCAGTTGTTCTTGGTCCTTTTGTTTCCTTGTTAGGAATTCAGTTCCACCCATTGCACCTGACAGCTCAGATGCAGCTCAAAGATTCAGAGTGACAAGTGGCGACAGCTGTGCCAGAGAGGAGTCTTCCTGTCTGGGGCTCTGGTACCTGGCAGGCAGCATTTCCCAAGCATGGTTACCACACGCAGGACAGGAAGAACAGCAGGGTCCTCATTGAAGAGAGGGGCCAAGTTGTGTCTGTGGGACCCTGAACCGTGTGGCCCACAGTGGCCTTCTCAGCATATTCCCTCCTCGTGCTGGTGCCCCACTGTCCTCTTAAAGGGACCTCTTCCTGTAGGTGGTGGGTCGCGGCATTGCAGGAGGCAGCAGGCACCTGCTCCTATTCCCTGCACTCCCTCAGAGTACTGTGCACCCTCACCCAGCTTCCCAGGCCCTGAGCGCACACTGGTGTCTCAGAGCCTGAGAACATCATCAGGTGGTGGGGCACCTGGGTGGAAAGCCAGGTCATATCATAGAGTCTGAACTCTGCAGGAGACCCGCAGGGGATCTCACATCTGCTTCTCAGAAAAGGCTCTGTCATCTCAGGGAGTTCTTCACTTCACAGAGACAGGACAGAGAGTCTCCAAGGCTCCTCCAGCCTTACCATCCTGTGACACTACAGGCGTCCCCACCCTATGTAAAGATTTTTCAGGAAGGAAGGAACTTTGGTTCTGTGAACAGGTCACCCTCAACTATGTGGCTCTCCTGCAGTCACCCAGCACAGGCAAAGAGCAAGGGACCTGGGGAGTCACTACCCAGTGACTGTGTGGTCGGGGCCAACTCATTTGGCTTCTAAGGCTTCAGATGCCTCCTCTGTAAACAATGGACTTGGTCCCAGGTAGCTTTGAGAAAATGAAGACTGTGTTGCTTCTTTTAAATTTGTTGCAGTTGGCCTCTATTAGTAGCATTTTTCAAGAAAGATTTATTTATGTATTTGAAGGGTGGAGTTACCCAGAGAGTCACACACACACACACACACACACACACACACACACACACAAACATACACACCAGAGAGAGAGAGAGAGAGAGAGGAAATCGTCTACCCACTGGTTCATTCCACAAATAGTCACAATGGCCCTGGCTGAGCCACACAGGAGCCAGGAGCTTCATCTGGGTATGGCAAATGAATGTCGGGGCAGAAGTAATAGGGCCATCATCCTGTACTTTCCCAGGCACTTTAGCAGGGAGTCGGATCTAAAGTAGAGCAGCCAGGACTCAAAGTGCCGTCCATATGGGATGCCAGCATTGCCAGTGGAAAATTAACGAACTACACCACAACTCCCTATTAGTAGCTTTATTTTTTTAAATTTTGTATTAGTAGCTTTTAACTGCTCAGAGGAAGAAGAAGTTAGTGTTGAAAAATTGATCAAACCATGACCTTCCCTAAACAGGTTATTTAAACATGGCAGCTTTGAAATGTTTCTCTTAACACAGAAATGTCCAGAAATAGGAGAATTTACACGTATTGAAATATAATGCTGTGACTGGCGCTGTGGCACAGCGGGTTAAAGCCCTGGCCTGAGGCATCAGCATCCCATATGGGCGCCAGTTCTAGTCCCAGCTGCTCCACTTCTGATTCAGCTCTCTGCTGTGGCCTGGGAAAGCAGTAGAAGATGGCCCAAATCTCTGGGCCCCTGCACCTGCATGGGAAGCCCGGAGGAAGCTCCTAGTTCCTGGCTTTGGATTGGCACAGTACCGGCCATTGTGGCCATCTGGGGAGTGAACCAGTAGATGGAAGACCTCTCTCTCTCTGTCTCTATTCTCTCTGTAACTCTGTCTTTCAAAAAATAAAAAAAAATATATTTAAAAAAAAAGAAATATAATCCTGACAACTCCTTTAACTTCTTGTTATGGGAAATTTCAGATACCTCCTAAAGTAGAAAAGTAGAATGAACCTCTGTGAAGCTATTGACAGCTTCCAAAGCTGTTGGCCCAAGCTTGGTGTTGTCTGAACTACACCCTTCTCTCCTCACTCCCCCTTGGGATAATCTTGAAGCAGAACTCAGATGCCCATAGATGTCATACTGGTGGATTCTTAATTAATCTTCTTGATTAACGTGGTTCCTGCTGTGAGTGAATGGCCTTGTTCCTGATCCTAAGGTAGTCCTGGCTTGAAGAGCTGCCTCTTAGGCCTGTGATGAAGGACTAACTGGGGGTGGCCCTTTGGTGAGGATCCTGGCCTGTGTCATTGAAAGTGTAGCTCATTCTGGAGTATGCTCTGAATTAGCTGAGATGGCTAGAGATCATTTCCAAAGCAAGAATGAGTGTAGGTAGCTTTTGTTCTTGGAACTTTGTACATTATCAGAAGGTACTTCCTAGGCAGTTTGGGTTTACTTGTTGGTCCTTATCTTTCCCAGACCCTTGAGCCAAAAGTGAAAGTTTTCATCTTCACGCTGAGACTCCAGGACTGCCCCTCCTCCAGGAAGAGCCCAGCCAGCCTGCTCTTCAGCTTTATTGAAGGTGAGTGGAAGACTGGGGAGAGGTTCTGAGTGACATTTGGCACACTGGTTTGGTGGGTAGCAGTCTCAAAAGTCTGAGGTTTCTGAGGGAGGAGGCTGGTCCGAGATCCACCTCCCATGCACCAGGTGCCTGCTGTCTTCCTGTTGATGCTGCCTTGCAACAAGCACCCCCTGTCGCAAGAAAGAGGAGAGCTCCTATGCAGGTATGCCCAGGGTGCTTCGTACGGAACTAAGCACCGTCAGGCTCGGGTGTGAGTTGTACGCAGGCAGCCAATCTCTCTCTTTATATCCCCTTCAGTTATCTGTCCCTACAAGTCCCTCATTTCTGCCCCTCCTGGCAGGGTTGCCTGGTGCTTCTTTGTCTCCAGCCAGCGCCATCTGCTTCCCCTAGATCCACATCCTCATTACCTTAACCCTGGCAAACCTCTGACCAAGATGCTAAGAACCTTCAGGTCTGGGATACGCAGCTCAAGAACTTCTCATTGTCTCTTCATTCAGATTATTCTTGAGAGTGAATCTGATTGGTTGATTGTGGATCAGGAGGCTGCTCTGGTCCAGTCAGGGGAGGAGTGGGCTGTTAAGGTATGGAGGCTGGAGGCCACTGGAGGCTCTGCAGGAAGCAGAGGAGGGACACAGGCCAAGGGCTGATATTCAGTCCTGTCACCCCATAGTTAGACCATAAGAGAAAGCCACAGTGTTCTTTTTTATCCTGTATCCCCCTTACCCACCCCCGGCACTGGGTAGCACCAAAGTCCTCCTGGCCCTTATCCACAGACCCCACTGAACAACCCTCACCCTAACTCACCTATGATAGCGTAACCAGTTCTCTCTCTCTCTCTCTTTTTTTTTCTTTTATTTTTTATTTATTTATTTATATATATTTTTGACAGGCAGAGTGGACAGTGAGAGAGAGAGACAGAGAGAAAGGTCTTCCTTTGCCCTTGGTTCACCCTCCTATGGCTGCCGCAGATGGCGCGCTGCAGCCGGCGCACCGCGCTCATCCGATGGCAGGAGCCAGGTGCTAGGTGCTTTTTCCTGGTCTCCCATGGGGTGCAGGGCACAAGCACTTGGGCCATCCTCCACTGCACTCCCGGGCCACAACAGAGGGCTGGCCTGGAAGAGGGGCAACCGGGACAGAATCTGGCGCCCCGACCGGGACTAGAACCCGGTGTGCCGGCGCCGCATCTCTCTCTCTTTTTTAAAAAATTTATTTATTTATTTGAAAGGCAAAGGTAGAGAGAGAAGGAGAGAGAGAGAGAGAGACTCTCTTCCATTCACTGGTTCACTTCTCAATGGCCACAGTGGCCAGAACTAGGCCAATCTGAAGCCAGGAGGCAGGAGCTTCTTCTGGGTCTCCCACGTGGGTGCAGGGGCCCAAGGACTTGGGCCATCTTCTGCTTTGCCAGGCCATAGCAGAGAGCTGGATCAGCAATGGAGCAGCCAGGACTCAAACCAGCACCAATATGGGATGCCAGCACTGCAGGCAGCAGCATTATCCCCTATGCCACAGTGCCAGCCCCACCAGGTCTCTTATTAAATTCCACTGCTTTTTCTGTGGGTCAAATCATTACTTTTAGGATCGTGCATATTTTACCCCAAATGTTTGAAAACATCTACTCTTTTCTAACATTTGAGTTCTTCTAAGCCAATTGTCCTCCAAGTTGTGTCCACCAGTATCACCCACAATGTCAGTCAGCATCACCTGGGAACTTGTTGGAAATGCATCTTGCGGCCAGCGCCATGGCTCACTAGGCTAATCCTCTGCCTGTGGCGCCAGCACACCGGGTTCTAGTCCTGCTCGGGGTGCCAGATTCTGTCCCGGTTGCCCCTCTTCCAGGCCAGCTCTCTGCTGTGGCCCGGGAGTGCAGTGGAGGATGGCCCAAGTGCTTAGGCCCTGCACCCGCATGGGAGACCAGAAGAAGCACCTGGCTCCTGGCTTCGGATCAGCGCAGTGCGCCGGCTGCAGCGCGCCGGCCGCAGCGGCCGTTGGAGGGTGAACCAACAGAAGGAAGACCTTTCTCTCTGTCTCTCTCTCTCACTGTCCACTCTGCCTGTCAAAAAAAAAAAAAAAAGGAAATGCATCTTCCTTGGTCCCACCACACACCTGCTACATCAGAGACTCAAGGTGGGCCCCCAAGCCTGTATCAGCACAAGTTCTGTGGATGATGTTGATTTATGCTGATGTGTGAGACCCACTGTTTGAAGTTATGTGAAGGAAAAATCACTTCTGACATCTTAAACCCTTGGCCCTTGGATTTTCCAGAGGTGCTTGGAGCCTTTGTTTGGCATCTGGTTGTGTTGTGTGAATGAGGGAATTTGTTGACTCTCGATGTGTATATTCTTGGTCTGGCTTCAGGTTAATCAAGCTTCTTCTCTTACAGCCATAAATAAAGACCAAGTGCTCACCCTTGGGCTTGATGTTAATGCGTTTCTGAGCTGTTCATCAACTTCCAAGAAAAGGTAATGTTAACTCTCAGTAACTGATGTTGGTACAATACTCTGCTGTTCTTTCACATGCGTAATCTCATGGGACTGGTGTCACTGACTCTCAGGCCAGTGGATTTATTATAGCCATTCAATAGAACAGAGAGGCTCAGAGAGAAAACAGGGAGAATCTGTCTCTCACGGAGTTCTACTCTGGGGCTCACACAATCCGGCTTTCTCACCTTTCCATTCACCCAGCTGCATACAACTAGCAGAGCTGGGACTTGAATCCCTGACTTCTGGTTTAAGATTCCATTAGAGTGGGGCCAGCACTATGGCATAGCAGGTAAAGCCGCCACCTGCTGTGCCAGCATCCTGTATGGGCGCCAGAGGTCCGGGCTGCTCCACTTCCAATCCAGCTCTCTGCTATGGCCTGGGGAAGCAGAGGAGGATGGCCCAAGTCCTTGGGCCCCTGCACCCATGTAGGAGACCTGGAAGAAGCTACAGGCTCCTGTCTTCAAATCAGCACAGTTCCAGAAGTTGCAGCTATTTGGGGAATGAACCAGCAGTGGAAGACTTTCTCTCTCTCTCTCTCTCTCTCTCTCTCTCTCTCTCTCTCTCTGCCTCTGCCCTCTGTAACTCTCTTTCAAATAAATAAATAGGGGGAAAAAAGGGGGATTCTGTTAGAATGGGATAGGCATTTGGCTCCATGGTCAAATTGCCTCTTGGGACAACCACATCCCATATTGGAGTTCCAGGGTTTGAGTCTGAGCCTGCTTCCATTTCTAGCTTCCTGCTAATACTACCCTAAGAGGCAAGAGATGTTCCCTCAAGTACTTGGGTCCCTGCCACCCACATGGGAGACCCTAGATGAGTTCATGGCTCTTGGTTTCAGCTTGCCCCAACCTGGCTGTTGTAGGCATTTAGAGAGTGAAGCAGTAGATGGAAGAGTGATACGTTTCTCATTTTCTCTCTTTCCCCTCATCTTTTAAATAAATAAAAATTGAAGGTGTCTTTGGAGGCGTGAGCATATGAAAGAAAGATGCTCATGCAGTATGAGCATTTAGTGAAAGGCCAGCTTAGAGATAGATCGGACCCCCCACTGAAGTCATGTGACAGGAGTTCCTGCACATTTTTTTTTAATTTGAGAGGCAGAGTTACAGAAAGAGAGTAGGGGAGAGACACAGAGAGAAGTCTTCCATCTGCTGGTTTACTCCCCAAATGGCCGCAATGGCCAGGGCTGGACAGACTGAAGGCAGGAGCTTCTTCTGGGTATTCCACGTGCGTGCAAGGGTCTAAGCACTTGGACCATCTTCCACTGCTTTCCCAGGTGCATTAGTGGGAGCTGAATTGGAAGTGGAGCAGCCAGGTATTAAACCAGCATCCTGATGGGATGCTGGAATTGCAGCCAGCAGCTTTACCCAGTATGCCACAGCACTAATCCCTCTCTGCACATCTTTTTTTAAAAATGGTTTATTTGTTTGTGTGAAAGAGTCGGAGAGAGAGACACAGGTCTTCAGCCTGTTGGTTCACTCCCCATGTGGCAACAAAGGTCAGGGCTGAGCCAGGCCAGTTGGGTGACAGGGGCCCAAGGACTTGGCCATCCTCTGCTGCTTTTCCCAGGCTTTTAGCAGGAAGCTGGTGCCCATTTAGATGTTGGCATCATAGGCTGTGGCTTTACTTGCTATACCACAACATCAGCCCCGAGTTTTGCACTTTCAATGTGACATGTCATCTCTTGAGAGAGAGAAGAGAGGAAAGCCAGCTGCTGCAGAATACTCACTGGAAATCTGTCTTGGGACAGATAGTAATCATCAGTGAGCTGCAAATAATTTCTTACTGAATGATAGAGTTCCAAAGTTTGTAAATGTTACACTTTTTAAAAATCAGAGCCTATTTGAGGCTATCCAAACATCGTAGCAATCTTAAGCACCCAGATCCTAAAATGTTTCTCAACTGGGCAAGTAAAGGGTTATATGGTTTCCCAGAACTTTACACCACAGGGATGTGTTCCACACGTGACAGTTACACAGCAAGCATTAAAGAATGGCAAATGGTGGAGACAATCACTGGGCTTCCAGACTCCCAGCTGGAGCTCTCCTAACATGCACCTCTGAAGCATATCAACATCAATGCCACCACCTCCTATCCCTGTCCTCTTAAGGTAGTTGTTCTGTTCTGAGCTGTGACCTCCTCTCTCTTTCTTCTTCTCAACTCTCTTCCAGTCAGCAGACCCAGGGCTGCTGCTGGACTTCAGGCTGTGGCCTGGGAGTGCAAGCAGAGCAGTGAACACAGGTGAAGCTGCTCCCTGACCATACATGGGGCCAGCTGAGGGTGCTGGGCTGTGTCTCTGGGAACGAAACTCAAAGGCCAAAACAAAATGGGTTTCCTGGGAGTTCAGTGATTGCAAAGCACAAGTGGCACCAGCCCTGAGGTTCCCTCTCTTCCACCCTGACCCAGGTTCTCCACCAGGCCCGCTTGTCCTACCTTGAAATTGACACCCGCAGCCCTTACTCGGGTGCATGTGGCACAGGGGGAGGGGTTTTAGAGAGGGCTAACATAGATTTCTCCCTTGAGAAGTTTGACCCCTGCAGGTGATACAGAGACTCAAATGACTGTCACACCAGAGAGTGAAAGGAGACACTCAGCACTGAGCCACAGAGGAAGAAGAGAGCATTGTGTGGGGCGCTGTGAGCCTGAAGGAGAGGGACTTAGAAGCCATGGGCATCGGGCGTGAGGCTTTCTTTGGGAAATCTCCCCCCAGGTTAGGCAGACCCTGGACTCCCCATGCCAACGTCTGCGTGGCAGGTCCTTCTGCACCCGGAGGTGTTGATTATCTCCTCAGAGCTCGTCTCATCCGAGGCAGAAGGACAGAGTCAGAGTCTGGAGGTTTGGGTCAGTGAGGTTACAAGTGGCTGGAGCTGAGCACCAGGGTGGCATACACTCCCCTGTCAGGACTCCAGGGCGATGAGAATGTTCGGGATGGGCCACATCATAGAAGGTTATCTCCCCTTGGGCAGTTAGTCTGAGTAGACAGAGGGCTGAGGTCTGAAAGGCTACCTTGCAGACTTTGCTCCTTGGGAGGGAGGCCTTTCTGTAGTGGCCCTGTTGCTTCTGCCATTTCTGCACTCGGGGCAGCTTGATATGTACATAACTCCCTTTCGATACAATGGCCTACAGACAAGGATGATGCTCTTGTGCTAAGCCTCATTTTCAACTGGTGTGTTAACATCCCTTGGCCAATTCACCTACTTCTGCCAACCTTTGCTCAAGGGTGCCCTCTGCTGGTGTCATTCACAGCACACTGTGGTACAGTGTTTGCATGCAGAACGTGACTTTTAAAAAATTAGTTGTATAATTTTTGTTTTATTTGAAAGGCAAGTACAAAGAGAAAGGGTTCTTCTATCCACTGGTTAATTCCTCAGATACCCACAATAACCAGGGCTGCACAAAATGCCTGCCCCAGGACATGATTTACTAGTTGTGAAATTAATTTAGAGACTAGCAACCAAAATTTCTCCCTCCCCCTGAGAAAAAGGAAAGAAGGAAAGAAAAAAGGAATGTGAGAGCAAGAGGAACAGACTATAATGAAACAGAAAAATTGCATATAAGGATAATACTTTTCTGTAGTACTTCATTTCAAATATATGTACTTGTATATACATAAACACAAGTATCATCAAATCTATACAAATACGTGATGGCGTGATGATTGAAAGCACAGTTGTGGCTCCACCAGTTTCCAGCTTATGGTCAAGAAGTTACTTAAATTTTCAGGAGTCGAGGCCCCAATCTTACTGCCTTCTCATCTTAGCAAGCCCCCTACCTCAACAATCTCAGATGGGTGCTTTAGATCCTGTCAGTATGCACAGAATCCAGGAAGCATAAAGAAGAAAGGAGTGTGCAGCACAGGCTGGTGTTTAGTTGGCGCAAACATCAGTAGAGCTGTACCAGAGGTTCAGTTATTGGCATATTTCTACACCAGCTGGTAAATAGCTACTGATACACGAAAACTCAAAAGTTACTCATTTCTTTATTCTCAATTTTCCCCCATAGCATAAGGATAAATAGTTGTAGTATCTATCCCATAGATTTACTGTAGAAATTAAATAATATATATGCATTCTTATCAGAGTGGACAGCACAAAATCAAACCTCAATAAAATGGCGTCATCAATTTGTTTTTAAATTTTTCCATTATTTTATTTATATGAAGTGCAGACAGGCAGACAAGGCCAGTTTCATGGTGGAGTGGGTAGAGCTACCACCTACAATGCTGCTATCCCATATGGGTCCCTGTCCATGTCCCAGCTGCTCCATTTCTGATCCAGCTTCCCACTAACGGCCTGAGAAAAGCAGCAGAAGATGGCCAAAGTACTTGCATCTGTGTGGGAGAACTAGAAGAAGCTCCTAGCTCCTGGCTTTGGCCTGTCCCAGCCCTAGCTGTTGAGGCCATTTGGAGAGTGAACCAGTGCCCCGGCCCGCAGGGTAGTCAACTGGAACATGAGGAGGGCAGACCTGAATGGGGAGACAAACCAGACACGAGAAGGGAGATCAAGACAGTACTCTGATCAAGGTCTCGTTTATTCCAGCATTTCAGTGATATTTTATACATAACCAGCTGCAACTCAAGGCAATACAGAAGTCAACAACACACGCAAGCAACTTATCAGGCTTTTTGTAACACAGTCATAACATAGTTAATTTCAGTGGAGTGCCCTTGTTTTGATCATTCTCCTAGAGCATGGTGACCTTTTCTCCCCGCAGGAATTCCACAAGCCAAGACTGACCCTGACTTGTCTAAAACTTTGTTTATGAAGTGCTAACCATATCAATGAACTGTACAAATGGAATTCTCTAGTGAATCCTCCTTACAGGAACACAGTTGAAGGTTAATTTAACAAAGGCCTACACAGGGAAACCAGCACAGTGGCTCCCAACATCTCCCCCTTCTTTGTATATAGCAAGATGAGGTTACATGTCATCAGTGCTATACTGCTATGTTTTCGTGAGCGGTGTTCTTTTTTATTTTATAATAAAGCAAACGATGGTGCCTGTCTTAGGTTGTGGGTTCCACCTGCACATTCTTACCCGTCATCAGAATCCATCGTCATTATCGATGAATCCCTGTCTTAGGTTGATATGTGCGGCAACCCATCTTACCCGTCATTGACTACCCACCGTCTTATCTTCTGGGGGACTTCTAAGGCCTAGTTAGAAAATACATTAAATACCTGCCGACAAGATAGGCAGTAAGGAGGCTTATGAGGAAGATTACAATCCCCACAAACAGTTCTTTAACCCAGGAGAAATTTGGCAGCCAAGATGTAAGCCAACTGAGTAAGTTTTTGGACTCTTTGTTTTGAGTATAGTGAGAAGCAAGTTCTGTGAGCTTTTGGATTTTACTAGTAATACTATGAGAGTTATCAGTAAGATTGAAACAACACATATTTTTAACTTGATTGCATTTTTTTGTGATGTAATAAGAGAAGATAATCAATGGCTGCATGATTATCTAGAATACCTTGCCGTAATACTTGTTGTTCTTCGTTTAATAAGGATAGGGCAGTTGAAGAAAATTTATATATATATATATATATATATATATATATTAAGCTAGTTAAATTTAGCAGTTGGGGGGTTGTATACCAACTTTAGTGACACTAATGTTAATAAGTTTTGATAACCCACTACCATCGGACCAGCCTGACATTAGGCGAGAGATGAAACATATAGCCAAATATCAATTATTTTTGATTACAAAGGAAGTTTGGTACAAAGTTTTAAAAATGAATGTCAGTCCACACAGACTGTAGCAAAGACAGCATAAAATGCAGAACACACAGAAAACATCCCATACAAAGTAGGAAAAGTAGTAATGGTCCAGTCCCATAAGATATTTGTTGAATCTTATTACAACATAATCCATTACCCAATTTTTTACTTTTTGTAATACAATTTTTTATCACTGCACAAGTATCATTTATGGACACAGTTACACGAGGCGTTGTTAACTGAATCATGTCTTTAGGTAATTTATAAGACAGAGTTCCCCAATTGTATAAGTCCGCATAAGAAACAATCTTGTTTGGGAATTGTGAGAAGAAGGTAAGATTTTTAATTTTTTCGGCTGGATGACAAACAGGCAGCAGACAGGATTCCAGGATAGTTCCTATATGCATATCCTGCTGAAGGCAGATATTAACTGATCCTGCAATTTTTGCAAGTTGTATCCAAATATTATCATGTTTCAGGGGAGCACCACAGATGATCATAAGACTGGAGAGGAGGATTAAGATTTTCGTCTTTTCTGATGTGGACTTAAACGCTATCAGGAAACAAAGCAAAGTCTTCAGGGTACCTGAAAAGAGAAGGAGAGTAACCTCAGGAATAGGGCTTTTCCTGGGTCTGTTGGTTAAGATAATTATAGGGTGAGAAACCCATTAGGGTGTAAGAGTATTGTCAGGAAAGTATTTGTTTTGACAGAGGAAATCTTCAATAGGCCTTACTAAACGTTCAGGCAACCACCGGGCAGCATTTTCTTTGTTATCATGTACACAAACAGATCCTCTTCCCCATATTAGCACAGGATTTGGGCTGTTCCATTTTGAAGTGAGAGGATCTTTCCACATGACTGTGGCATATTGATATATTGACTGCGGATGCCAGAAATGATCAGCTGTAGTCTTGCCCTTATTATCAAGTATCAAAAAATTTAACACAAATAATGCATGATGGAGAACATTCTTAGGCATTCCTAATGTGGGATAAAAAGTCTGTGTTTTAAGTTTTTGAAGCATGCTTTTAATTGTTTGATGAGCTCGTTCTACAATGCCTTGTCCCTGGGGGTTATACAGAATTCCTGTAATATGCTTAATTTGTAGCTGTCTACAAAAGTATTGAAAATTTTCCTGGTATAACCTGGGCCATGATCTGTTTTAATTATTTTAGGCTTTTCCATAACTGCCATACAATTGAGCACATGTGCAATAACATTTCTAGAGGCTTTACTAGGGTGGGCTGAAGCAAAAAGTAAACCACTAAGGTATCAATAGTAACATGAAGGTATTTAAGCTTACCAAAGGAAGGAATGTGAGTGACATCCATTTGCCATCGCTCATTAGGGACCAGCCCTCGTGGATTGATTCCCAAATGAGGCACAGGTAGGAAAGTGACACAGTTCTGGCATTGCTTAACAATCTGTCGTGCTTGTTCTCGAGTGATTTTAAAAAGAAGGTGAAGGGTTTGAGCATTAAGGTGATGTAGGGTGTGAGCCTCTTTGGCCCGAGTAAGCGAGTCAGCTTCTGTAAAAAATGTTAGTTGAGTGACTTGATCTATGATCTCATTACCTTTGGCCAAAGGGCGAGGGAGGCCAGAGTGAGCACGAATGTGACATACATAAAAAGGAGCACTTCTGGCATGAATATAACGTTGTATTAAAGAAAACAAGGGTGAAGCATTAGTGCTTGGCTTGATATAAGGTACTGTCTCCAGCAGCGGAATAGATTGAGCAATATAGGCACTATCAGTGCACAGGTTGAAAGGGGAGGAGGGAAATTTCATGAATACCTGTAGAACTGCAAACAATTCCACTAGCTGCGCAGAATGATATGGAGACATTAAAGTAAACATTTTGCCATCAACGAAAAAGGCAGCTCGTCCATTAGAGGAGCCATCCGTGAAGACAAGGAGGGCATTGGAAAGGGGTTTTAGAGAAGTTTGTACCGGAAAAACAATAGGCTGATATCGTAGAAACTGCAGGAGTTTGTCAGCAGGATAATGATTATCAAAGTTTCCCATATATGATATGCAAGAGACTGCCCAGTTATCATCATTTTGAATGAGCCATTGAATCTGTGCAGAGTTATATGGTATAATTATTTTATCCGGGTCCTTAACAAATATTTTCCTACTATCTTCTCTTCCTATTTTAATAATATCAGCCACCCAGGTAGTGTAAGGCGTTAAAACTTTAAAGGGAGCAGCAGGTAAATGTACCCAATAAAGAGGTCCTTCTTGCCAAAAAACCCCAGTAGGTGAAAAGCCAGTAGCACATATAACAAACTGCAAAGGCTGATTATAATCAATGAAAGTAATCTGTTGATTAGAAATAGCTGCCTCAACTTTAGAAAGCGCTACTCGAGCAGGGGAAGTTAAAGAGCGCTTGGAAAGGGGATCAGAGTCTCCTTTTAGGATGTCAAATAAAGGTTTAAGCTCACCTGTTGCCAATTTTAAATATGGGCGGAGCCAATTAATGTCACCCAAAAGTTTCTGGAAGTCATTTAGTGTTTTAAAGTGATCAGTTTTAAGATGAATCTTTTGAGATAATACTTTATTAGTGAATAGTTCAAAACCCAAAGATAAGTATGGAGCCTTTAACTGAATTTTATCTGGCACTATCTGAAGGCCTGCATCTCTTAAGGCTTTTGAGAGTTGTTGAGAAAAACAAAGAAGGCGATTAGAGTCTGGACCAGCAAGAAGAATATCATCTATATAATGGATTATATACATAGAGGAATCTTTTGATCTGAAGGGATCTATGACTTGGGCAACAAATTTCTGACACAAAGTGGGGCTATTGGCCATCTCTTGAGGCAAGACCTTCCATTGAAATCTGGGCATAGGACCTTTAAAATTTATTACCGGTAAGCTAAATGCAAAATATTGGTGATCTTCTGGGTGAAGAAGGGGAATAGTGAAAAAACAGTCCATCTTTATTTGAATTTTTTTTTCCTTTAAACTTTTTTTTTTAAGAACACGCTTTTATATTTGTAAACTTTTACATCAAAATGATGGTATCTGGGACTACAGCAGTCAATAGGAGAGTAACTTTGTTCAATTTTTTGTAGTCCACAATTATTTTTCAGGTTTCATCTGGTTTCTTAACAGTCCAAATTAGATAATTCCTTTTAGTGATTATGGGAATCATCACTCCAGCATTAATATAATTTTTTACTGTTTTAGATATTTTCTCATGTCCACCTGGAATTCTGTATTGTTTACACTGAATGACCTTAGTTGGCCCTGGCAGCAGTACAGGAGCTTGATATAGTTTTTCTTTTACCACTACCTAGCAGTTTGACTCCAAAGGGCAGTGTTTCTTTTTTTTTAATTTACATTTATCCTGTACTGCTTTTTCTAATTGTTTACACATGCATCAGTATGCAGATAACAAAATCCATCCTCAGCTCCCCAAAGCCTATAGTTCATCCCTCTTTTTTACCAGCACCGATTGCAAAACCTCAATAACTTGTGGAGGCTGTGCACTCCGTAACTTGCCATCCCAATTCTCACTCAATCCTGAGCAGAGAGCCCATTCCTTCACCAAAGAGGCGAACTGAGGGTCTTTCCAGCCGGGAACATCACAGGTTACACATGCAACTTCAGTTTTCTTATTAAAGAAAGGCATTGCTTTGTATAGTTGCGGATCCTGCCAACTATGCCAATTTGTGACAGTAAATTATTTTTTAGCTGCCTGTGTGCACAGACTTAGTTACTTTTAATTCGCAAGAAATACACTGCAAGCCTTGTAGTGCACACTAAAATTATTTAGAGGAAAGATGGTAAAGGAACATAGATTAACAGAATGTTGTAATAAACATGGCTCCATTGTTTTAATAGTACTATAGCAGGACATCCACTGATCCCTGTAGGGAGGGCCTGAGGCTGGCCCCAATTTCAGTTTCCTGAACTCTGTTCTTTAATGAATTACCTTCTTTATCAGTTTTGGAGTGACATTCATTGGCCCAATGCCTTCCCCTTTAGCACTGGGGGGAAAATCCCAGGAGGAGTCTTATTTTGATTTTTGACTTTTGGACAATTTTTGTACATGTCCCTGCTGCCCACATTTAAAGCACCCTCATTTATCAGGCATAGCCCTCCTTGTTGATTTTTGTAATGACATACCAAATAGAGTGGCAGGTCCTGAATGTCCTGTTTTTAAATGAATCCATTTTGTTAATTTTTCATCAAAGGGACTGTCACAGAACACCTCAGCCACAGTAGCCAATCGATCCATGTCTGCATTGTACTTATGTTTGGTAGAATTTACAGTACTGTGGGCATCACTAGGTAATTTTTATACAGCACTGGAAAATGATCCATACTGAGAATTAAATATCATTAGTAATCATCATGGGCACGTTTAACATTTAGCTTGATTGCGTGTCCCCCCAGGATGAAACAGTAGTAGCAGAGGCTTGTTCTGGCTCCCTCTTAAAGCCCCAAGGACAAGGGTGGCTCATTGCTAAGATTTTAGGCAAGCAGTGCGTCCCATCTCGGATCTTGGCCAGAGAGTTGAGACACGAAGCATGCCCACCTGTTTATCAGAAACATTCCTTTATCCTCCTCCCTGGTAACTGGCCAGGCTCCCAAGGAGCAGGAGAAGGTTACCAGAGCTGAACCTAGTACAAGCCTCCCCATCCCCAAAATCTGTCCTTACATTTCGTTCTAGGGTTGCATCGAGGGCTAGACATAATTAACACATCATAAGAATACAATACAAATTTTTCATATAAGTATACATCCAGTAATCAAACACAATAATATTCAATGTGTTTTAAGAATAAATTGAAACATATTTGAGGGAATTAGCCTCTTATTATCTATAATTATTACATTTTTGCAGGTTTGTGGAATCTTAACTATTTGCAGCATATTTTGATTTACATCTTTTTTGTAAAGCAAAGCAAGCATAATCTGCTCAAGCATTCCTATCAATAATAGGGGTAGAGTTAGTACATAATACAAAAACAGAATGGGTAGTCCAGACACTGTCACCACAATTCCTCATTTCACATAATAATATTAACTTCACAACAGGTAATATTTACTTTAAATGAAATATTTAAATGCAGGGTGAGGGCTGTCCAGTGTACACTCATCTATATTTTTTACTCCCAGTGTTTCTTATCCACAACACCCTTTTCAGCAAACCAAGGACTAATTTTTTCAACAGCACTGATAAACTGCTCTACGGTTTGTTTCTTTAACTCTATTCTCTACATCTGCAATAAAGTTTTCACAGCCTTTGTCACGGCTTGCTTTCTCTCTTTAAATGCACATTTAAATCTTTTCTGACCAAATCCCAATGTTGCTCATTCACGACTCCTTCTGCGAACCAAGGACTGACTATTCCTATAGCACTAATGAACTGTTGTATGCTTGCCTTTTTTAACCCTTGCTCCTCGTGCCTTGAGTGCTTTAACCCTTTCACAAAGTGTTCCTGCTTACATAGTGTTTGTCCCATAATTGCGTCGCTCCACTTACCCTCGTAGCCTGTATCACGTACGGGTCAGGACGCGGTGGCTACTATGCAGGTCTTCACTCGCCTTCTCCGGGCCTGTATCACAGATGAATTGTCTGCGGTGGCTCTTATGAGATGAGGCGGCGACCTAAATGAAACAGCCGGCTTTTTCAGCGACGTTCAGCTCAATTCCCGTTCCTCATGCCCCACGTTGGGCGCCACTTGCCCAGGCCCGCAGGGTAGTCAACTGGAACATGAGGAGGGCAGACCTGAATGGGGAGACAAACCAGACACGAGAAGGGAGACCAAGACAGTACTCTGATCAAGGTCTCGTTTATTCCAGCATTTCAGTGATATTTTATACATAACCAGCTGCAACTCAAGGCAATACAGAAGTCAACAACACACGCAAGCAACTTATCAGGCTTTTTGTAACACAGTCATAACATAGTTAATTTCAGTGGAGTGCCCTTGTTTTGATCATTCTCCTAGAGCATGGTGCCTTTTCTCCCCGCAGGAATTCCACAAGCCAAGACTGACCCTGACTTGTCTAAAACTTTGTTTATGAAGTGCTAACCATATCAATGAACTGTACAAATGGAATTCTCTAGTGAATCCTCCTTACAGGAACACAGTTGAAGGTTAATTTAACAAAGGCCTACACAGGGAAACCAGCACAGTGGCTCCCAACAAACCAGTGGATGAAAGATCTATTGATGCTCTCCCCCTACCTTCCCCCCTCTTCCCCCATCTCCCCCCCCCCCCATTTTGTCCTCTTCTCTTTTTCTGTAACTCTGACTTTCAAACAAAAAAAGATCTTGAAGAGGGGGAAGGGGAAAGGCAGAGAGAGGCAGACATCTCTCATCCCCTGATTAACTCTCCAAATGGCCCACACTGGCCAGGGCTGGGATAGGCCAAAGCCAGGATCCCATAACTCCGTGAGTCTCCCATGTGGGTGGCAGGAACCCAAGTATTTGAGCCTGGAGAACAGAGCTAGATGAAACCAGGCACTGCAGTATGTGATGTGGGCATCCCACGTGGTGGTGTAATTGCTGTTCCAAACACCCGGCCCTGAAATCATCATTAGTAACTGTGTTTTGTACACAATACATAAAAAAGAAATTAAACTGTGGCTCCAGCAACTGAAGATTGTATTCAAGGACAATGTAATACAGAGAACAGCAAGCACTGTTACTGTTGTACTCATGCAGGAGCTGCAACAACAAATAGGGGTGATAGTTATGATATTTCCATTTGCCAGTCATGACTTTGTTGGGTACGTTTTATTTTTTTTTGACAGGCAGAGTGGACAGTGAGAGAGAGACAGAGAGAAAGGTCTTCCTTTTGCCGTTGGTTCACTCTGCTGTGGCCAGGGAGTGCAGTGGAGGATGGCCCAAGTGCTTGGGCCCTGCACCCCATGGGAGACCAGGAGAAGCACCTGGCTCCTGCCATCGGATATGTTTTTTGACTCAGTGTTTCTGGGATCTTTATTCATTAATGACATTGCCGCTTTCCATCAGTATGGGGGCATTTGTAACCCCTAGGGCATTAATCACTATGTCCCTTTATGTCTCTTCCATCCACAGCGTATCTTGCTTTCTGACTGACAGCCTGGCCCTTCAGACAGACCACGAGAGAGCTGCCAGCGACTCAGCCCCTGCGTCAGCCTACCAGAGAGTCTGGGAAATGTTTGCTCACCAGCCCAGGGCAGAAAGGGATGCATTCCTGCAGGATACTTTTCCCCAAGGCTTCCTGTGGGGCGTCTCCACGGGAGCCTTTAACGTGGAAGGAGGCTGGGCTGAGGGCGGAAGAGGACCCAGTGTCTGGGATCAATTTGGGCATCTAAAAGCTGCCCAGGGCCAGGCGACACCGGAGGTGGCCAGTGACAGCTACTACAAGTGGGCCTCTGACGTGGCCCTGCTTCGCGGCCTCAGGGCTCAGGTGTACAAGTTCTCCATCTCCTGGTCCCGGATCTTCCCCATGGGGCGCGGGAGCAGCCCTAGCCCCCAGGGCGTCGCCTACTATAACAAGCTGATCGACAGCCTGCTGGACTCCCACATTGAGCCCATGGCCACGCTTTTCCACTGGGACCTGCCTCAGGCCCTGCAGGATGAGGGAGGGTGGCAGAATGAGAGCGTGGTGGATGCCTTTGTGGACTACGCAGCCTTCTGCTTCTCTGCGTTCGGGAGCCGTGTGAAGCTGTGGGTGACCTTCCACGAGCCATGGGTGATGAGCTACGCGGGTTATGGCACCGGCCAACACGCACCAGGCATCTCAGACCCAGGGGTCGCCTCATTTCAGGTATTCCCATCTCTGCATCTCCTAGTGATCCAAGCAGAAGGGGTATTTGACTGGAAGAAAGCCATATTATCTGTCTCCTTCCCATCAGCAAATACTTACTTTTTGATCGTTAATCAGAGGGAGGAAATGAACCACAAATTGTGGTCACATTACTTTGTCTGGAAACCATGCTAGCCTTAAACACAATGTTTAAAAAAAAAATAAAGATGTATTTATAGGGACCAACACTGTGCAATAGCAGCTGGAGCTGCTGCCTGCAATGCCAGCATCCATATATGGGCACCAGTTTGAGACCTGGCTGCTCCACTTCTGACCCAGCTCTCTGCTATGGCCTGGGAAAGCAGTAGAAGATGGCCCAAGTGCTTAGGCCCCTGCACCCATGTGGGAGACCTGGTAGAAGCTCCAGGCTCCTGGCTTCAAACCAGCCCAGTTCCAGCCATTGCTGCAGTCTGGGGAATGGGCCAGCAGATGGAAGATCTCCCTCTCTCCCCCTCTCTCTTCTCTATCCCTCCCTCCTTCTGGCCTGTACTTCTTTGTAACTCTGCATTTCAAATAAATAAATAAATCTTTAAGAAAAAAATATTTATTTGAAAAGTACAGAGAGGGAGAGACAAAAAGAAATTGTTGATCTGCTGGTTCACTCCCCCAAATTATTTCAGCAGCTGGAGCTGGGCAGGTTGAAGCCAGGGGCCCAGAACTCTATATCCATGTCCTTTAGGTGGGTGAGGGCCCCAAGGACTTGGGCCATCTTCTGCTGTTTTCCCAGGTACATTATCAGGGAGCAGGTTTAGAAATTGAAAAGCTGAAACTTGAAAAAGTACCCCTATGGAATGCAGGCTTTGCAGGTAGCAGCTTAAACCCCTACACCACAAAACCAATAGTTGAAAAACAATTTTTTTAAATATTTTATTTACTTATTTGAGAGAGCTACAGTCAGAGGGAGAACAAAGGTCTTCCTTCCACTGGTTCACTCCCTAGATGGCCGCAACAGCTGGAGCTGCACTAATCCGAAGCCAGGAGACAGGAGCTTCTTCCAGCTCTGCAATGCAGGTGCAGGGGCCCAAGGACTTGGGCCATCTTTAACTGCTTTCCTAGGCCATAGCAGAGATCTGGATATGAAGAGGAGCAGCTGGGACTAGAACTAGCGCCCATATGGGATGCCCATGCTGCAGGCCAGGGCTTTAACCTACTGCACCACAGCACAGGCCCCAAAAGATAATTCTTTATTATTTGAAAGGCAGTTACAGCGAGGCAGAGACACAGAGAGAGAGGTCTTCCATCTGCTGGTTCACTCACCCGTTGGCCACAACGGCCAGAGCTGCACTGATCTGAAGCCAGGAGCCTGGAGCTCCTTCCAGGTCTCCCACATGGGTGCAGGGGCCCAAGGACTTGGGCCATCTTCTACTGCTTTTCCAGGCCATAACAGAGAGCTGGATTGGAAGAAGAGCAGCTGGGACTTGAACCGGCACCCATATGGGATGCTGGCTCGGCAGACCAGGGCTTTATCCCACTGCACTGCAGTTTGGGCCCCAAAAGTATTCTTAACATCTTCTGGATAGCACTGATTCTCAAAGGGGATACACAATGTGATCACAGCAGCATCACTAGCAGCTCGCCGGATAGAAGCAGCCATGCTTTGAGCCTGAGACTTCTTCACTCTGAAGTGAGATGCCCAAGTCAGCTAGGACTCTTAGTGACAAGTGACAAAACAGTCTCTCTCTCTTTTTTTTTTTTTTTTTTGACAGGCAGAGTGGACAGTGAGAGAGAGAGAGACAGAGAGAAAGGTCTTCCTTTGCCGTTGGTTCACCCTCCAATGGCCGCCACGGCCGGCGTGCTGCGGCCGGCCCACTGCGCTGATCCAATGGCAGGAGCCAGGTGCTTATCCTGGTCTCCCATGGGGTGCAGGGCCCAAGCACTTGGGCCATCCTCCACTGCACTCTTGGGCCACAGCAGAGAGCTGGCCTGGAAGAGGGGCAACCGGGACAGAATCCGGCTCCCCGACCAGGACTAGAACCCTGTGTGCCGGCACCACAAGGTGGAGGATTAGCAGTCTTAACTGACTTCAGCAATCAGGAAACTTACTATTTTAGGAAACTGAAAACTCTTGGTTTTAGCTTGCTTGGGGTGGTGTTTGATCAGAACAGAGGTAAAGTCACCAGGACCCAAACAGTGTTGAGCTCTCCTCTCTTGTTCCCCTCATTGACACTGACCTTGCTTTCATAGTTCAAGACCAGCACGAAAGAAATTGGGTCTCTTCCTAACATTCAGCGCACATCTCCCTTTGTCTCTTAACTCTGAGCAGGCCATATGCCTGTGCCTTAGCTCATCACTGGTTCTTGGCCATATGCTGACTGGTTTGTGTGAACATCCAGCACTCTTTCCCTCAACACCCTGGCTGAGAGGTGGGGCAGGAACAGAGAGGAGAAGTCGGTTTTCCAGAGGATAGTCAGGACCTTGCTTGAGCAGGAAGAGAATGCCATTCTGAGGACAACATTTAAAATGGTTTAGTCTGGGGTTTCTAGGTCCCCCCCCCCTTTTCTTCAGAGTCTCCTAGAAAACCCATCAGCTTTTGCTTGCAACATCCTTCAAGATAGACGCATTAGTGTGGTTCCCTGTCACATTTGGGGTTCTGTTCTAAAATTTGAGTACTTCCTGCATTGCATGTTGGGTGTTAAAAAGAGAAACTCAGCTATGCCCTTGATGTGTTGCAAACTTTTAGGGGAGGTGATACTTATGCAAGTCATACAATTAGAGCACAACTCAAAATCTCCATTGTTAGGTGAGCTGGAATGCCGTGAAAAAATGATTGAGTACCAGCGCTGTGGTACAGTGGGCTAAGCCTTCACTTGAGGCACCAACATCTCATATGGGTGCCAGTGCTATTCCTGGCTGCTCCTTTTCTGATCCAGCTCTCTGCTATGGCCTGAGAAAGCAGTAGAGTATAGCCCAAGTGCTTTGGTCTGCAGACAGCTACCTACTTGTTGTGTCCTCATATGGTAGGGTGGGGAGAAGGGAGACACAGATGAGCAGAGTTCTCTGGTGTCTGTTCTTACAAGAGCACTGACCATTGTGAGTGATACAGCCTCATGAACTCATCTAGAGCTAATTACTTCCCAGGTACCAGCACATTGGACGTTAGGGCTTTATATGAATTTTGAGGTAGCATATGACTCAGTCCATAGCAACTATTTAAAAAAAAAGATTTATTTATTTATTTGAAAGGTAGAAGCACAGAGAGGGAGAGGGAGAGGCAGAGACAGAGGGAAAGAAGTTCTTCCACATGCCGGTTCACTCCTCAAATGGCTGCAACATCTAAGGATGGGCCAGACTGAAGCAGGGAGCCAGGAATTTCATCTAGATCTCCCACATGAGTGCAAAAGACTAAGCACTTGGGTCGTATGTTGCTGCTTTTCCAGGCACATTAACCCAGAACTGTATTAGAAGTGGAATAGCCAGGAATCAAACTGATGCCTATGTGGGATGTCAGCACTATAGGTTGCCCCTCAACCTGTTATCACAGTGCCAGCCCTGCATAGCAACCATTTAAGGAAAAAATTTGAGGAAACAATTTCTGTCATTATTCTACCAGTGTTTCTTTCCAGGCTAGGCTTCTCTGAATTCATGGCACTGTCACAGTACACCTCTGTTTAGTTTTGTTTAGTTTACATCATAAAATTAGCACTTTTCCACGATATTACATTGTGACAGTGACCATTTATGATGGTCGTCTAATATTCCATTGAGCTCCCAGTCTGACACTGACGAGTGTAGAAGGGAAGCATTCCTGACTTTTGGAAAGGTGCACAGTTTGCCATTGAGTGTAGAACCTGGTTAAGTACTTAGATTTGGGGCATGAGAAGCAGCCTAGAGTTTCAGTCTGTAGGGCATATTTTGATATGAAATTCTTCAAAAGTCAGTGTCATCATATTTAGGTAATTAAAAGGAAAAAGGAAAGAGCGCTAAGATCCAGTAAGGTTGCCCCTGCACTCTAGGTTTCTGCTTGGTACAGTCCGTACTCTAATTATGTAATCCCTCATCTGCAGCTGCTTGCAGACAAGGAAGGGGAAGTTAAGAGATCAGCTGTTCTGAGTTTGTAAAGCCTGTTAGTGGCAAAGACAGGCTTTAAATCTAGGCTTGTTAAATTTCTGGATAGATCTCTTTTACCTGCATTTTCCCATGATGCTCCAACATGGGAAGCTGTAGATTTGTAAGATCATGAGGTAGGGGCCAGTGCTGTGGCACAGTAGGCTAAGCTTTGGCCTATGGCTCCAGCATCCTATATGGGTGCCAGTTGATGTCCTGGTTGCTTCCTCTTCCAATCCAGCTCTCTGCTATGGCCTGGGAAATCAGTAGAAGATGGCCCACGGGTTTGGGCCCCTGCACCCATGTGGAAGACCCTAAAGAAGCTCCTGGCTTCGGATTGGCCCAGCTCCAGCCATTGGAGCCATTTGGGAAGTGAACTAGCAGATGGAAGACCTTTCTCTCTGTCTTTCACTCCCTCTGTCTGTAACTCTACCTTTCAAATAAATAAATAAATCTTAAAAATAAAAAAGACCATGAGGTAAGTCTATAAAGAAATTTCTGGTTATGATTTTTCTTCCAGATTTCAATCAGTAGAAAGTAGGATAAGTGGGCAAGAAAGAGTAGGCCTCTCCCTTGTATATTACTTAAAATATTCCTGTCCATGAACTAACTTGTTGGAAATTACTTAATAAGGACAGAGGCACAACTGCATTGTGGGTGACAACAGCAGACCTGGAATCAGACTGCCTGGATTTTATATTCTCACTTTACTTATAACTATGAGCTTTGTAAAATTTTAACACATTTCTGCGTCATGTTCCCTCATCTGTAAAGTGTTAATTGTAATTTCCACATGAGGTGGTTGTGAGGATAAAAGAATTTACTGAACAGCAGGTGCTCAGTATGTTAGTCGTTGTTAATATGGTTGTTTTTGCTTTGTTGATGGTGTTGACTTTGTTGGTGATGCTGATGTTGAATTGCTGACATTGTTGTCAACAGTGTTGTTGATTTATTAATATTGCTGACAGTTAATATTACTGACATTGCCATTGACTAGTTGATGTTGGTAGTGATATTGATGTTGACTTGTTGACATCAATCATAAGTTCTTGATGGTGTAGACTTAGTGAACTTTTTTTTTACTTAGTGATCTTGTTATCTGTCTCACTTGTTGGGTAGTTGACTGGCTGACATTATTATTGAATTGTTGCTGTCATTGACTTGTTGATGACTTGATATTCGTTTTGATACTGACTTTGTCAGCGTTATATTTACTGGCTTGTGGATATTGTTGACATTGGTGTTCGCTTGATAACCTTGTCGTTGTTAACTTGTTATTGGCTTTTTAGTATTGCTGTTGTCCTTGCTGTTGTTACTAAGCACTGTTTTCCTTCGTTCTTCCCCACAAGGTGGCTCACTTGGTCCTCAAGGCCCACGCCAGGACTTGGCACCACTACAACAGCCACCATCGCCCACAGCAGCAGGGCCGTGTGGGCATTGTGCTGAACTCAGACTGGGCAGAACCCCTGTCTCCAGAGCAACCTGAGGACCTTGCAGCCTCTGAGCGCTTCTTGCACTTCATGCTGGGCTGGTTTGCACACCCCATCTTTGTGGATGGGGACTACCCGGCCACCATGAAGGCTCAGATCCAGCAAATGAGTGAACAGTGCCCTAGTCCTGTCGCACAGCTCCCGGAGTTCACCGACACAGAGAAGCAGCTCTTAAAAGGCTCTGCTGATTTTCTGGGTTTGTCTCATTACACGTCGCGCCTCATCAGCAAGGCCCCAGAAGACAGCTGCATCCCCAGCTATGATACTATCGGAGGCTTCTCCCAACACACGGACCCTGCATGGCCCCAGACTTCATCTCCTTGGATTCGAGTGGTGCCCTGGGGTATAAGGAGACTGTTGCAGTTTGTATCCTTGGAATACACAAAAGGAAAAGTTCCAATCTACCTGGCTGGGAATGGCATGCCCATAGGGGAGAGTGAAAATCTCCTCAATGATTCCTTGAGAGTAGACTACTTCAATCAGTACATCAATGAGGTGCTCAAGGGTAAGAACAGTGCATCTGCTGGTGATTGGAAGGTGGGTGGTACTTCTCCAAGTCTTCAGAGATTTGTTTAGTGGGAAATGAAGACAAAAGACAATATAAGCATTAACAGTGGGGAGTCCCTTGCCTGATCCTCCTAATTTTCTTTTCCAAAGGTTCTTGTCCTTGATTTCATGTTTGTATTCCCTAGAATATCTTTTGTCTACATCTGCTCATCCAAGTCCTATCCAGCCATCAAGCTTCATCATTGTTCAGTTAATTTATTTAGAAAATATTTATTGGTTGCCTATTTTCCAAGCATTGTGCAAAACTATGGGGGTAGAATATTCAAACAGTACTCAAATAGTATTCCTTTACATAGGGAACTCAGTCTACAAAACATGAGAATTGAAATATAGAGTGATACAGATCTACAGTTTGACACTAGGTTACTTAGCAAGGGACTCCATTCCCCATTGCTCTAGCCTCACCAATCTCCATCTCCTTTAATAAGATATAAAGTCTCCAACCCATGTCCTTCATTTTAACCCAACTGATCCATACCTACAGTCCCATTATTACCTAACATATTGTATCTATGCCTTTTTTATCCCAAGTGAAAAAGGATGGCAACTAGGTTTCATCTCATAGGTGAGTGTTAAACAATCAGTAGTGAATGGCAGCCGTCTGCCTAGAAGGCTGTGTTGTTTCAAGGCCTTGTCTAAATTCCGAGAAAATAGGTGATAAGAGATGCCTGCCTGCTCTGGACACTGTGGTAAGGAATAGAGACCCACTGCCACTGTTCCTGAGGTCAGACACCCCCTCCATCTTCCACCTGTACCCTTGTCAACTTCAGTTACGACTCCGTAATCTTCATAACCTTGAAATTCCTTTAAGACATTATCTCATGTGATCCTCAGAACAGCCTTGGGCAATAAATAAAGGGCACATGCTATCCTCTTGGGACAACTGTAAAATGGATGTACTGAGCGTTTGAGTGACACACCCTTACACACACCAGGAGAGGGCCTGGAGGCCTTTCTGTTTCCAGCTAAGTTCTCCATTCTACCCACTGAGCTGTGATAATTTTATTCATTTTTGTATCCCCAGAGCCTAACATGGTCCTGAGATAAAGTAGGTGCTAATTAACTTACGTAGTGAATTAATGGGCAACTTTAGCTGTCTCTTGTACAATCAGTATGTTTGTTGAGAGGTTATATAGTCTGATAAAATTAATTCTTCATCCTTTCCGGGCTCCAAGCTGGAGCCTTCAGTAATTGCCTATTGTTTTGGTTCTTGGCTGAATGACTGGACTGTTGGCGGCAAATCAGAGGTGAAGCAGGTGTATTAGTTTCTTGGGGATGCCGTAACAAAATACCACAGACTTGGCAGTTTAGAACAACAGAAATTTAACATATCTCTTTATTTTTTAAAAAATTATTCATTTTTTAAAAGATTTATTTATTTGAAAGGTAGAGATAGAGACAGAGAGTGTTCTTCCATTTGCTGGTTCACTTCCCATATGGCCACAATGGCTGTAGCTGAGCCAATCTGATGCCAGCAGCCAGGATTCTCTTCTGGATCACCAACATGAGTATGGGGGCCCAAGGACTAGAGCCATCCTCTACTGCTCTCCCTGGCCATTAGCAGGGAGCTGAATGGGAAGTGCAGCAGCCAGGCTTCAAACACCTCCCGTATGGGATGCCAACCCTGCAGGCAGCAGCTTAACCTGCTACACCAAAACGCTGGCCCTGATTTTCTTTTTAAGCATGGAATGTGTCATTATTTTATGTCAGCATTAGCAGCTGTAAACAAGTAAAATCAAAAGCATGTTATAAAAAAAAAAAAAAGACTAAGTGATTTATGTAGTATATATGAAACAAAGGCACCAAGGAGAGAGCACATTCTCTCTAGTACTACTTTCAGGACAAGCATGCTCCTTTGGATTGAGATAGAGCCCTAGAAGTGGACTAACGCTTTAAGGGAGTCTTGTTTGGATGTATTTTTAAAAAAGAAAGGGTAAGATTTGGGGGCAATCCAAGTCACTTCAAAGCTTTCATGTGAAAAGAAAACTTTGAGAAAGCAGCAAAGTAATGGAGATTTGCTCTTCTCAGCTATCAAGGAGGACTCAGTGGATGTTCGTTCTTACATTGCTCGTTCCCTCATGGATGGCTTTGAAGGCCCCACTGGATACAGCCAGAGATTCGGGCTATACCATGTCAATTTCAACGACAGCAGCAAGCTCAGAACTCCCAGGAAATCTGCCTTCCTTCTCACCAGCATCATTGAAAAGAATGGTTTCCTCACCAAGACAGTAAAACCACCACTGCCACCTAATTCAGCACACCTGCCTTCCAAAACCAGAGCCTCGTCCCTCCCATCAGAGGTGCCCTCCAAGGCTAAAGTGGTTTGGGAGAAGTTCTCCCACCAGACCAAGTTTGAAAGAGACTTGTTCTACCACGGTACCTTCCGGGATGACTTCCTGTGGGGTGTGTCCTCTTCAGCGTATCAGATTGAAGGAGCTTGGGATGCTGATGGCAAAGGGCCCAGCATTTGGGATAACTTTACTCACACCCCAGGGAACGGTGTGACGGACAGTTCCACAGGAGACATCGCCTGCGACAGCTACCACCAACTGGATGCTGATCTGAATGTGCTTCGAGCTTTGAAGGTGAAAGCCTATCAGTTCTCTCTCTCCTGGTCTCGCATTTTCCCAACCGGGACAAACAGTTCTATCAATAGTCATGGTGTTGATTATTACAACAGGCTGATCGATGGCTTGCTGGCAAGCAATATCTTTCCCATGGTGACACTGTTTCACTGGGACCTGCCCCAGGCCCTCCAGGATATAGGAGGCTGGGAGAATCCTTCCTTGATTGATCTGTTTGACAGCTATGCAGACTATTGTTTCCGGACGTTTGGGGACAGAGTCAAGTTCTGGATCACCTTTAATGAGCCCACGTACTATTCATGGTGGAGTTACGGCTCAGGGACCTTTCCCCCAAATGTGAATGACCCAGGCTGGGCACCTTATAGGATCAGCCATGCCCTCATCAAAGCTCATGCCCGCGTCTACCACACGTATGATGAGAAATACAGGCAGAATCAGAACGGGGTCATCTCATTGAGTCTTGTTGCAGAATGGGCAGAACCCAAGTCACCGGATGTCCTAAGAGACGTGGAAGCAGCTGACAGAAAGATGCAGTTCACCCTGGGCTGGTACGCCCACCCCATTTTTAAAACTGGAGACTATCCCGATGCCATGAAGTGGAAAGTGGGCAACAGGAGTGAACTCCAGCACTTAGCCACGTCCCGCCTGCCAAGCTTCACTGAGGAAGAGAAGAGCTACATTAGGGGTACGGCCGACGTCTTCTGCCTCAACTCCTACGCCTCCAAAATTGTACAGCATAAGACACCTGCGCTCAACCCACCCTCCTACGAAGATGACCAGGAATTAGCTGAGGAGGAGGACACATCATGGCCTACCACGGCAATGAACAGAGCTGCGTCCTTTGGAATACGGAGACTCCTGAATTGGATCAAGGAAGAATATGGAGACATCCCCATTTACATCACAGAAAATGGGGTAGGCCTGACGAATCCAAGACTGGAGGATATTGACAGGATATTTTACTACAAAACCTATATCAATGAAGCTTTGAAAGGTATGTGAGGTCTTGATCTTCCTTACAAAATCTTCCAGCATTCCATATGTCATGTGTTTGAAACGGTCTGGCAGGGTGATTTACAAACCATTGACCATTCTAACTCTTATTCCCTAACCTCACAACGCTTTGCTTTCTTGGGCTTTCACCTGTTTGGGAAACTTTTAAAACACTGTGGTTGTCTGGGCAGAGAGAGCACAAATGTACAACACAGAATCCCCACAAGACCATTTTTGTGAGTCTGCTCACTCATTCTTGAGCTACTACCATGTGACATGTTCTAGTCTAGTGCTGGGATAAAACATGGAACTCATATTCTAGTGGTTTCCATGTACCTTTGAAAAAGACACTGTTCTCTGATTTGTGCCTCTGTACTTAACCTCTGAAACAGGCTGAATTCCTTGAATTTCAGACATGTTCTACCTAATAGAATTTGATTTTGTGAATATTAGTCATTAATACTTGCTGTGGGCTTGTCAGAGATGGCAAAAAGTAAGATCAAAAAGATGATCTGTTCCTCTCAGAGCATAGGCTCCTTTGTGTACAAGTTGAAAGTTTAGAACCATTGTTTGAGTGAAGGAGCCAGTCTTGCCTGGGCTTCTTGGGGTTCTCACCTCCTGGGTTAAAACTCTGCTCTGCTCCCCTTGGAATGTTCCCAGCCTACAGGCTCGATGGTGTCAACCTTCGAGGATATTCTGCCTGGTCTCTGATGGACAACTTTGAGTGGCTTCGAGGCTACACAGTCAAGTTTGGACTGTATCATGTTGACTTTGAGGATGCAAACAGACCTCGCACAGCAAGAATCTCAGCCAGTTACTACACAGAACTCATTACCAACAATGGCATGCCACTGCCCAGTGAGGATGAGTTTGTGTATGGACAGTTTCCTGAGGGCTTCATCTGGAGTGCGGCTACTTCTGCCTATCAGGTGAGGAGCTCAGGGAAGTGCACACCACATACTGCACAGCTGCCATGCACTGGGGCTGGGCTTGGTGCTGTGGAAGGCAGGCACAAAAGCAGGGTTTCCAATAACTCTTGCAAGGGAGTCCTATGCTGTGGGAATCTCAGCATTCCTCTTCCCGGACAACCTGGCTTCTTCACAAACTCAAATTTGGTCCAGTCAGCACAGTTAGGTGAGCTGTGCTAATAGACTTGTAGGGCCAGGTGAAACAGGTGAATCCTGGGCAGAAACACAAGGGCAGAAACACAAATATGAACAATATCCATGGACACCTTGATTTCTCTTTCCAAGCAGGAAGTTCACTCAAATTGCATCTAAATGTTAGCCTGGACTTTTTCTGATGCTCTATAACATCAGATTGTTAATTATTTATACCTAGTGATCCACTAATACAGAAAATAACAATGATTTATTTTTTCCTAGAAAAATGAAAGATTAAAAGCAAAGAGCGACTTGCATGGCAAGTAGCAGTGGGGCCCTTTGTCCATCTCCCACCTCCATTTATCTTTGCTGATAGAGGAGCTGGCTGTGTATGCTCCTGGAGCCAGGGCAGGGCCAGTGGTGGGAGCTGAACTGACTCTGTGTTCTCAGCATACACGTTTCTCCCTGATGAATATGCAGTACCTACTCCCAGACAACCACACCAACAGATTATAATGAAAGTCTCATATGAAATTCTGCTACATACACATATTTATTAACTGAAATCACTTAATAAAATATACTTTTAATTTATTATATTCTCTGGGTTCCTGAAAACCCCAGTGCTTGGTCATCCTGGATGCTTTCCCAACACCTTGTGCGATACATTCACTTGAAGCAAACACCAGGATTCTGCCTATCAGGCAAACAGAATCCTCAGTGGCCCAGTTTCTCAGCTGCAGTCTGACTGATGTTTTAGATGGATCATTCTGTTGCAGGGTCTGTCCTGTGCTCTGTAGGATGTTTAGCAGCATCCTTGGTTTGTACCCACCAATGCCAGTGGACTCTTCCCCAGATGCAGCAAAAAAAAAAAATATCTCCAACATTGCTAAGTGTCCCCATGGGAGAAAAATGACCCAGGGTCAAAACCACTGCTCTGGGGCTAACGCTGTGGCAGAGTGGGTTAAGCTGCCACCTGCACTGCTTGTATCCCATGAGTGGTGGTTTCAGTCCTAGCTGTTCCACTTTTGATCCAGCTCCCTGCTAATGTGCCTGGGAAAGTAGTGGAGAATAGCCCAAGTCTTTGGACCCTTGCAAACAGATGGAAGACTGGGATGAAGCTCCTGGCTCCTGGCTCCGATCTGGCCCAGCCCCAGCTACTGCAACTATTTGGGGAATGAACCAGCAGGTGGAAGGATTCTATATGCCTCTGTCTTTCCCACTCTATAATTCCACCTTTCAAATAAGTAAATAGAAATCTTCAAAAAAACAAACAAACAAACAAAACACTGCTCCATAGATTTCTGGCTGGACACAAGAATAATTAGGGATCTTCCTAGGGTATATGCTATAGACCTTCTTGGATTCTTATGTTTTTAAATATTTATTTACTTATGTATTTGAAAGAGCTACAGATAATGAGAGTAAGAAAGAAAGATATTTTCCATCTGCAAAAGGCCTAAACAGCCAGGGCTGGGCCAGGATAAAGCCAGGAGCCCAGAACTCCATCCAGGTCTCCCATGTGGGTGGCAGGGGCACAAGTATTTGAGCTATCATCTGCTGCCTCAGGATACACATTAGCAGAAGTTTGGATTGGAACTGGGGGTGTCAAGACTTGAACCTGCACTCTGATATAGGATGGCAACATTGCAGGAAGTGACCTAACCTGCTGTATCACAAAACCAAACCCCAAATCAGCAACTTCTGTAATTAGTCCTGGATCCATTTGGCTGAGAATGGCATTTAGAAGCCAAAATCTGGGTACTACGTGTTATCACCACACTGTGGTGTCATTACTTCTAGTTCCCTCAAGAGGCAGAGTTAGGAAATTGCATGTACACAGACACACACACACACACACACACATACATATTTCTATACCCACCCATATCTCTATGAATATTAAAAACCAGATATTCACACTAATACTTCCAGTTCCATTCCAACTCTACAGGGATAAAGGTAACCTTCCCATCTTCGAAATTGCATCTCCTTTCTCCAGTTATGAGAAATATGGCAGCTAATGTCCTCACTATGGTCAGTTATTTCTCAATTTGCATTTGAGCATTACGGGGGGTGAGGGTCAGGACAAGGATTTGTGTATTCAAACCTTTGGTGAGTATCCACTAAACACAAGGCCCTGCTCAGTGTATCGCTGGGACAGCAGGATGAAAGACAAAAACCTAGACACTCACAACAGCAAATGGTGATGTAATGTAGGTGCAGGTGTACAGAAAGCTAGGGGAGTCAGAAACCAGAGGGGTGGTGAGAGAAGGCTCCTGAGGAGGTGAGGCTGGGAAACATCCTGTCTTGGCACTCACAAGTAAACAGAAAAGAATCTCTTGAGAGTTTGACCAAATAACTGAATTCAGCCATGTCTTCCTTGTCATTGTGAGATTGAAGGTGCATGGAGAGCGGATGGCAAAAGCCTTAGTATCTGGGACACATTTACTCACACACGGCTGAGGATTGAGAACGATGACATCGCAGATGTGGCCTGTGACAGTTACCACAAGATCTCTGAGGACGTGGTCGCCCTGCAGAACCTGGCCGTAACCCACTACCGCTTTTCCATCTCCTGGTCTCGCATCCTCCCTGACGGAACCACCAACTACATCAACGAAGCAGGCCTGAACTACTACGTGCAGCTGATTGACGCGCTTCTGGCCGCCAACATCAAGCCCCAGGTGAGGGAGGGCCCTGGCCTGGCCCTGGTGAGTCCACAAGCAGAGGCTGTGGGACTGAGGGGCACATTTACACTGAAAGTGAAGTACTGTTTTCAAACTTAATGTCTGAATTGCCATTAAATTCACATGGTGCAGAATTTTAAAAACATCCAAGACTTTTGTTCTCCACCCTGACCAGTTCCCCTCCTTAGAAGTAACTTACCCTGCCTCTTCCTGCTACTCAAGAAAAGTCTGAGCTTTTGTCTCATAATTCATTCTCAGTTTTAGCAGATGATTGTCCTTCCCATAGAAGGCACAATGAATGGAACTGTGGATCTGGCTTTTTTTCACAGGTGACCCTGTACCACTGGGACCTGCCCCAGGCGCTCCAGGATGTTGGAGGCTGGGAGAATGAGACCATTGTGCAGAGGTTCAGGGAGTATGCAGATGTGCTGTTCCAGAGGCTGGGAGACAAGGTGAAGTTTTGGATCACGCTGAATGAGCCTTATGTCATTGCCAACCAGGGCTATGGCTATGGGGTATCAGCTCCAGGTAAGAGTTTCAGGCCTGACTTGTCAGCTCTTAGCATCTTGAAGAAATAAATCTAGGTAGCATGGGAGGAGGTAGCCAAGAAAGCCCCATGACAGAGCCTCCAAACCCTGCCTCTTGCTCAAGGCTTTGGATGTTCCACTGCGACACATTTGCTAAGCGTGAGTTTCGCATCTCAGATCCTCAGGAGGACTTCATTCTTTGCTTTGTGACTCTACCTGCTCAGGTGGGAAGCTCTGTGAGCTCAGGGACGTGGATGAATCCGTGTAGGAAAGGAAAATTCATGTAGGAAAGGACAGTTTGTCAGGCTGTACAGGTCCATAGCCTGTGTTCCTAACCCCCAAATCCTAAAGGTAACAGTACTTGACTTGGCTGACCTGAGCACACTGAATGGCCATGAAGCCTGAAATGAACCAGCATGAGGCTGTGCAGGGCCTGTCTCCCCTGTGGCGTTGATGAAGCTATTGCACTAAGGCCTGCTGCAGAGATAAGCGTGGGCTTCACTCTGGAGAGTTGTGTGGTCCCTGTTGGGATGATGCCTACCATTTGCTATGATATGGAACCTACCACTTTTCCAAAGTACAAAACTTACATTCCAATATGCATTGACAATAAGTTATTTTTTAATTTAAAAAGTGGTTTTTAATTTTTATCATTTGAAAAGTTTAACTATTAATAAAGATTTTATTTATTTGAGAGTCAAGTTACAGACAGTGAGAGGGAAAGACAGAAAGGTCTTCGATCTGCTCTTTCACTCTTCAGTTGGCCGCAATGCCTGGAGCTGAGCTGATCCAAAGCCAGGAGCAAGGAGTTTTTTCCAGGTCTCCCACACAGCTGCAGGGATCCAAGGACTTGGGCCATCTTCCACTGCTTTTCCAGGCCATAGCAGAGAGCTGGATTGGAAGAGGAGCAGCCAGGACTCGAACCAACGCCCATATGGGATGTCGGCACTACAGGCTGAGAAATAACCAATTATGCCACAGCGCCGGCCTTGAAATTTTCATTTAATTTGAAAGGCAGAGAGAAAGAGACAAAGATCTCCTATCCACTGGATCATTCTCCATATGTCTGCAATACCAGGGCTGGGCTAGTTCAAAGGCGGGAGTCCAGAACTCAGTCTAGGTCTGCTGTATTTTGAGCTAATTGATGCCTACCAGGGTGCCCATTATCAGGAAGCTGGATTTGTGAGCAGAGTTGGGACTTAAATCCAGACACTCCCATAAGGGATGTGGGCATCCCAGGAGACATTTAACCTGCTGGGCCAAATGCCCACCCCACCATAAGTGCTCTGAAAGGCATTGTGGAGCTGTCTTTGCCCCTTGAGAACCATCTGGCTTCCCTTTTCTCTAGCTCTGAGCTTTAGGAGAGTAGATTGGTGTTCAGACACAGGGTTCGCCAGGATCATGGTAAAAGCTGACTGAGCCCAGGGAAATGGGCCTTGCACCATCATCAGACGCATTTCCTGCCAGTCCTGGGGTGGTGCTTCAGTTTACCGTTCCTTCAGCATGGAAGGGGCAGCCTCTGTCACAGCATTGCTCTCCTAGACTCTCGGTGTTATCTACTCGCCTCAGCTGTATGCTCCAACCCCAGCTCACCGTGGCTCCCAGGTGTTCCAGGTTGCCAACTCCTGAGGCACACTGGTGCAGGTATTTTGCCTGAGACGGATGAGCCACATTTGGGAAGAGAGTAGATACCAACATTTATGAACGGCCTTCCCTCTGTAGACATATACACTGTTTCATTTCCTTCTCACAAACATTCTCTTCATGCTTTCACTGAGGAAGAACCTGGAGGCTGAATTACTTGCCCAAAATCACACTTGAGCCAGCAAGAGGCAGAGCTAGGATTTCAATTCCACTCTCCCTAATGCCAAAACCTGCACTCGTTCTCCCACAAGAAGGTGCCTCTGTAGGCGGGAACTGTAATGCTGGGTCCGATGCATTTTCTGTTGACATCCGTGTGTGTTTCCAGGGATCTCCTTTAGGCCTGGCACTGCTCCCTACATTGTTGGCCACAACTTAATAAAGGCTCACGCTGAGGCCTGGCATCTGTACAATGACAAGTACCGGGCCAGCCAAGGAGGTGTGATTTCCATCACCATCAGCAGTGACTGGGCTGAGCCCAGGGACCCCTCCAACCAAGAGGACGTGGAGGCAGCCAAGAGATATGTTCAGGTCTGGTTTTCCTTTGGGCATTTTTCTTATGTCTGTTTCCCTCTCCTGTCATATCTAATAGAAACAGGTTGTGAAGCAGATATTCAGGATTCTGTGATTTTTGTGAGCTGAGGAAAATCACATTGCCTTGATTCTTTAAAATCTGTGAACTAGAGATGCTCTAGCCCCATCGCAAGTTTGCTATAATGAAAGGGGTAAATTTGGGGTGTTGGGTTTCCTTTTAAGTCTTAAAAAATCATTCCTTCATGTAGTCTTTATTGGCTGTAATAAACATTGGTTTGAAGCTAAGTAACAGAAATTCTACGTCTTCTGTCTCCTAGCAAACAGAGCAGGGTACGGTTTCACAAAGCACCTCTAAGGTGTCACCCTCTAATCTTATTTGCTGCAGCCTAAGAATCTCTTAAACCAGTAATGAGGTTCTGTAACACACATTAGTCCCCCCTACTTTGTCAATTTCATGGCAATACAGGGACAGGCATTTTTCTGTTGTGGAATTTCGCCCCAGAAGTAGAGACACAAGTAGTGAGCAGGTGCCGACATGGTCTATTTTACTACACAGCATTCCCTGCAAGGGTAGCAAGGTGTCCTCTCCCACGTTTCAGCATCAGGAGAGAAAGGCCAGGGTCTCTTTGCCAGACTGCTTTGTGCTTTTGGTTCTCTGAGAAGTCTGCAGACTGTGGCGCTGTGACCCTCTCAGGGGAATTCCTGGGGCTTTGGTTTGCCAAACTTTCCAGGAGAGCTCAGCAAATTACTGAAAGAACTTACTGTTCCAGTTTGCTAGTCAGCTGTGGGATGGGTTGTTACAGAATGAATTCATCTCTCCTTTCACTCACAGAAATGGTGAATTAGAGCAATCCTATTTTCCCTGAAACCAAAACCCCAGAACTCAGGAGTTGTCAGGCTGTGCTGTCACTAGAGTGAGCCCCTGACTGGTGGAATGACACTGCAGCCCAGGATCATGACAGATATTATCCTATTAGAATCTGCAGAAGTGTGGTGGAATGCGAAGGGTCCGAGCTATTACCTTGAAGTGCACTTAAACCTCTTGTATCAAGGAGTGTGTGCTCATTGTTGACTGAGTGGAAGGCTACCCTCCCCCCTCATTCTGAGCATCAGCCACAGGGGCGGGGAGGATCTAGAGACATGGGAGAAGCTCCTCCGGTAGTGTTTGGATGCCGTGTACCCTAAAGATGGCCTTGACCTCATAAAGGAAAAGAAGTTCAACACCTTGGGACTATGAACCCAAAGCCACGGACGGGTTACCCTTTGCCTGGGCAGCCAGGAAATCCTTGCAATTCAGCCCTTTCCTGAAAGCTCTGGTTGACCCCTGGGCACTGTGATGAGGAAGGACCAGGTTGTTGGTTCAGTGTCTCTGATAAGACAGCAGATCTGGGGCCTGGAAGCTTCCAGTCTGTTCGTCTGCTTCTGGGGGACCTTTCTAGAGTGGCCAGGAAGACTGGCGGGTGCCAGGGCCAGTGCTGACTTCTGTTCCTCTCACTCCCAGCTGTAATCACTGAGGCCAGGGCACAGCTCTCAGTGAGGTGGCAGCTTTACAAACAGGTACAGGTGGTACGGCCTGCTGGCACTGAGCTGCAGCTTGCACAGGCCATGGAGAAGAGCAGAGTTCAAGTTCCAGAGCCAGGGAGAAAGGAGGGGAAGTTGTGAAGCCAGTGACTGCTGAACAGCGTCGTCGGGATCTGCTGGGGGCTCCCCTGTAATGCCGAGGCTGATTGTGCTCTCTCCCCATCCTGCAGTTTCTGGGAGGCTGGTTTGCTCACCCCATTTTCAAGAACGGGGACTACAACGAGGTGATGAAGACGCGGATCCGTGAGAGGAGCTTGGCTGCGGGGCGCAACGTGTCTCGGTAAGGTTTTGGGACCAGGTGGTGCAAACGTGGGTGCTGGTTCAGAAGGGCGTTTCATGTATGCTCCCTTGCTTGCTAGGAAGTTAAGCAAGGACTTGGGCCATCTTCCATAGCAGAAACCTGGATTGGAAGTGGAGCAGCCGGACTTGGACCAGTGCCCATATGCGATGCTAGCACTGCAGGCGGCGGCTTTACCGCTATGCCACAGTGCCGGCCCTGAACACCCACCTTACTGGCTGTTTCTGCCCAGGCTCCCAGAGTTCACAGAGAGTGAGATGAGGAGGATCAATGGCACCTATGACTTTTTTGGGTTCAATCACTACACCACTGTCCTGGCGTACAATCTCAACTACCCCTCCATCATCTCCTCCTATGATGCAGATAGGTAAGTCTGTCCAGAGGGTGCATGGAGCAAATTTTGCAAAGGGCTGCAAAGGCTCACAAAAGATCTGTGACTGCTCGCCAGGTGATACTGCAGCTGATTTCTCTAGCAAGCTCTCTGTGAGACAATGCCAGGATTTCCAGGAACTTCTAGTAAGGCAGATGTGCTTGGTTTTTAAAAAGTATTTTCAAGAAAAAATGTTTTTATTTACCTAGGTTTCCTTTAAAGCCAAATTTTCTTCATTTCTCACATGTATTTTAGTAAAAAGAAAAAAAGTTTTCTCCTTAAAAATATTTTCTTCATTTGAAAGGCAGAGTGACAGGCAGAATATAGAAATGTTCCCCCACTGACTGACTCCACACATGACGGCACCCAGAGCCGGGGCCAGGACAAAGCCGGAATCCTGGAACTCCATCACGGTCTCTCACAGGTGACAGGCCAGAGTACGGGGCCATCCTCGGCTGCTCCCCCAGGCAGGGAGCTGGATCAGAAGCAGAGCTGCCATGACTCGAAACAGCACTCCCGAGCAGCATGCCAGTGGCTTCACACACTGGGCCTCAACACAGACCCACCCTTTCTCCTTTCTTAACTTGTTAAGTCCCAACTTTCCAATTCTGCAAATATTTCAACAGCATACATATTTCAGTTACCATAAGCGGTATAGTTATTGCTCATTCTAAGTCTTTATAAATTTCCTGTATATGGAATGCTGGGATAGGTCATGGTGCTATTATTATACAAATATATTCACAATGGAAGCATCAGAAAATAGGAATCCACAAGCATTTGTAGTGATAAAGACATTGCTCAGAATATCTGCATATCATTAAAGTGCGTGGCTGAATTCATAGATTCATTGCTTCTGATCCAGCTTCCTGCGACTGTGCAGGCCAGCAGCCAGCAGGTGATGGCTCAGGTATACGACTTGGGAGACCTGGATTGAGTTCCAGGCTTCTGACTTCTGGTCCAGCTCTGTGTGGTGTAGACATTTGGAGAATGAACCAGCGGATGGAAGATCTTTATCTTCTCTCTGCCTTTCAAAACAAGTGAAAATATTTTTAAAGATTCCTTGTATACTAGGTTTTGTCCCATGTCTGACCAGCATCTTCCCATACCAGCAGCTCTGAAATCTGTCCATGTTCTCTGTGGAAACAAGGCCCTACACCCCCTCCAGCTGCACTGACCCTGACTCCCAGGGACTGGAGAAGCTCCAGAGCACCTGTTTGTTCATCTTCCCTCACCCGACTGCTGGTGCCTCCTCTGGCCTGTGACTCTTCCCCCAGTAACCTGTGTGAGCTCATGAAAGGCCCTTGTTCAGGTCAGCTGAGTAAGATGAATCTGGGTACCATTAACACATTTTCCTGAAGGATAAGGAGCTAAGATGTATAATAGCTGCTCCTTATTTGGACTGTAGGACTCTCGGGACGACATTTTTGCACATCCTGCCCGGCATGCATTCCTGTGGTATAAGCTGTTCTTCTCTCCTTGTCTGTTACTGGAAGGACAGGCCAAGGTCTGGGACAGTTGAAGTTCCCTTTCTGTCTGCTCCTGCTTACCACATACATGAGGGCCCTTCTTGTGACCTGCGTGGGGTACTGACAGGTGACTCAGGGGAGCCGCTTCCCTGAGGACACAGCATTCCCTGGAGGACTGGAGACTGGGACAGCCACAGTCATTGACATCCGGTGTCGAATGCCACCTGTCAACAGGGAGCCCGTGCAGTGCTCAGTCCCACAAACAAGACCACTCCTCTCTGCACAGGCAGAGAGAGCTCACAGAACAGAGAGCTTCCTGGGGTTTCCACCGTTTCAGCAGTAATGAGAGGGGCAACCCAAAGAGAGAATTGGAGGCAATTTGATTGTTCTGGCATTTGTATGACTCTGAGTCAAGACAAAACCTGAGGCTTTTCCTAGACGAAGTCGTGTTTTTTTTAAAGACCCCCTTAGGATTTACAGAACACCACCTGATCTTTAGTTTTTGAACTCACAGGGGAGTGGCTTCCATCACAGATCGCTCTTGGCCAGACTCTGGCTCTTTCTGGCTGAAGATGACACCTTTTGGCTTCAGGAGGATCCTGAACTGGATAAAGGAGGAGTACAACAACCCTCCAATTTATGTAACAGAGAACGGGGTGTCCCATCGGGGAGACTCGTACCTCAATGACACTACCAGGATCTACTACCTCCGCAGTTACATCAACGAGGCCCTCAAAGGTATGCCAGGCCCACCCCTTTCACTGTTGGAAACATGGCCAGCATCTGCAGGAGGGGAATGTCTACCCCCACCACCACCACCACAGTAAAGCCTTTCAAATTTGGGCCACGTCCTGAATGTCTTCCTTCCTCTAAGCTCAGCAAGCAAACCCACTTGCCTGCCACCCTAAACGTTTGCGCCCAGCCTGAGTGTCCTGCTGTCCTCTCTCCTCCCTGAGGCCTGGTGTTTTTGATCAACAGTTCCTTCCTGACATGGTCTGTGAAGAGCCATGAGGAGCAGTCTGTGCGGTTGTCCACATGTAGGGTCTTCTGTTCCCCAAACCAAACTTTGAGACCCTTGGCCCAGCCCTAACAACTGGAGATGGGACCATGAGAGTAAGGGGACAGAAAGCCATGCTGAGTAACAGTGAGCTACGCCAGGCCAAGGGGATGGCTAGGAAATATAACATCTCTCATCCACCTCTGGGGCGCTCTCTGTTCATTCCTTCTGTCCATCCTTCCTTCATTTTTTTTTTTCTTCCTCTTCCTTTTTTTCTTTCTTTGAAAATCAGATACTGAGGAAGACCGAGGACATTAAAGAGGGTGAGAGAAAACTTCCATCTGCTAGTTTGCTCCCTAAATGGCCACAACGGCTGGAGCTACTCCAAGGGAAACCAGGGAACCTGGAGCTCCACGTGGGTCTCCATGAGGGAGATGAAGGCCGAAGTCTAGGACCACCTGCTTTCCCAGGTGCATGAGCGGGGATCTGTATCAGAAGCAGAAGCTGCCAGGACTTGAACCCATGATCAGACAGGGGATGTTGGTGGCGGCAGTGGCAGCTTAGCTCACTGAAACAGGTCACCACTCCCCAGAACCCTCTATTTTGTGCAGGAGCAGCACTAACCTATGGTACTGACAAGGCTGGTATCTTGGAATGCAGATGCCCCAGTGAGATTAGCTGTCAGTCTGTGTCCTGATGCACATAGCAGGACTGTCTTTAGGAAAGATGCCGGTGGCACAACACACCAGGAGAGGGGTAGGCCACACTTTCTAAGAACAAAGTTCACCTCCACTTGGAGTACACGGTAGGGAAAGCTGTGGGACCTGGCAGATGTGTCTTACTGGACAAGGAAAGTTGAAATCTGAACTCTGTGTTTGAGCAGCTGTGCAGCAGGACAAGGTGGACCTTCGAGGATACACAGTCTGGACTCTGATGGACAATTTCGAGTGGGCCACTGGCTTCTCAGATAAGTTTGGTCTGCATTTTGTGAACTACAGTGACCCTTCTCTGCCAAGGATCCCCAGAGAGTCAGCCAAGTTTTATGCCTCCATAGTCCGGTGCAATGGCTTCCCCAACCCTGCGGAGGGGCCTCACCCTTGTCTCCTCCAGCCAGAAGGTGAGACGGGGCTCTGGGAAGGACAAAAACCAAAGCATGAGGGGCCAGAACATGGGCCTGTCTCTTCTGTCCAGCTAGTTAGGGTCCCCTGCCTCTCCAACCCCTTCATTCATTAGGCCAGGATTTATTTTTTTGAATGTTTTAGACACTCCTGGGATGAACAAAAGAAACGTGGGGCTAATGTTATCCCCCAGAACTAAGCCCTGGTGTGGGAAAAGCAGGTCTAGGATCTTCTTCCAGCCCTCCCATTGCCTTGCTGTGTGACCTCAGACAAGAAACTAGGCAGGTGCCACTGGGAAGTCGGAAGGACCCAGCTGAAGAACTGGGAAAGTGCAGGGAGGGCCTGTACAACATGGGGCCAACGTGTGTGGAATGCTGCAAAAATATAAATTACTGTACCAGTGTGCAGTTATCCAATTTAATTATATTCCAACTGCTGATACAGACGTTTAAAATAGAAAACTGCTTAGCTCAGTCAGAGGCTCTTGCCACACAGAGAAAGGGACAGGCATGTTCACCTCAGCAAGGCACTCACCCTCACTGTGCTGATCTGAGGAATATGTAGCCTCTGGACCCCAGGGATCCAGCCTGGGCCTGCTCTAGGGCATGTGGGTGTAATAAATGAGTCAGCACCACAGCACGAACCGCTCTCTCTTGTCCTTCCCTAGACACTGACCCCACCATGAGCCCCGTGAGCCAGGAGGAAGTCCAGTTCCTGGGGCTGTCGCTCGGCTTGACAGAAGCAGAGACGGCCTTGTACATGCTCTTTTCTCTCATGCTGCTTGGAGTCTGTGGCTTGGCGTGTTTATCATACGCATTGTGCAAGAGCTCCAAGCAAAGGAAAAAACAACTAAGCCAACATGAACTGAGCCCTGTTTCGTCATTCTGACAAGTCACACAGGCCTAGTTTCTCTGTTATACCTGTGCCAACCACCAAACTCCTCAGGTCTTGTATTCTCTTGTTGAGATGACTTGAATCTTAAAGGATTTTGAGTTCTGATTAAACTGGAAATGTTGTATATTGCCCCTGTACTGGGAGTTCATTCTGGCATCAGAAGACTTCTTGTGGAAATGTGCAGATACTGAACTGGTCTGGTGGTCTGTATTTAACCAGGGTGTTGTAAGTTTCAGAATTTTTGAAGGTGGAATCCAGAGTTGAAACCACAGAAATCCTCTCATAAGAAGGAATCAACTCCACTGTGCAGACAGACTGCACAGTCATTCACCTCCTGCCCTCTCTTCAGTTCCCTCCTAGCCCCCTACTTGGCATTCCCAGAAAATAAAAATGGTACCACGCACTGTGTCCTATCTCCTACGGTTGTCTCTCTGTGAGAAGGTGGGTGCATCAGAAGCGAGGCAGCCACGCAAGCCATTTGGGGTTCTTACCAAGCTTCCTGTCTAACTCTATCTGTCAAATAAAAAAAATATATTAAAAAATTATTTAAAAAAATTTACTTGGTCCACATTGATGGTTTCTTAGGGAGCTGGTATATTATTTTCTAATAATGCAACTTCCTATTGATTTTAAAGATGTGTTCATGCTTGAAATTTTGTTTCTCATAAGCATTCCTTACCTGAATTGTTGTCTACAGAAAATTCTTATCAAAACATCCACCATTCTGAGTCTCAGCCTGCCAGTTACAAGACTTGTGATATGCAAGCATTTTTTTTCCTACATCAATAGATAGAAAATGTTTGTCAGATGAGGGTGGGAGTGGTAATAAAACGGACATTAAAGATATTTCCTCAGTATAAAAAGTCAGTATCCTACGCATTAATTTCAAAAGTAATCTTAGCACTGGGACGGGGAGGAGAACAGCAACAATGTAATTTAACATTCACATATGAAATAATCTCTTAAGAAGAACCAGGATAAATCTGAGGTAGGTATTAAAACTTATCATAAAGCTAGTTATTGAAATAGGTTGGCAGCAATGAGCAAATACAAATATTAATAAAGAGAGCCTAACAGATCCAATTATGTAAGACAGCAGAGTATGATATAGAGGGGGCATCCAAATCATAGGGGAAGGACAAATGATTCCATAACTGGTGCTGGGTCAACAGGTTAGCTCTTGAGGACATTAGCTATGAATATAGCTTGGAGCCACACACCTTTCTTGGATACCAGACTGAAACATAAGAAGAAAACCATGAAAATAATGGGTTACAAAAAAATTATGAAATGGGTAACGAATTTATAAGACTCTGGACCCAATGGATATAAAGAAAAACAATGATAAATGTGACCCCCTAAATATTGTGGCAAAAAATTACCACTGTATTCACCAAAAGACAAAGAGGGAGAAAATATTTACAATATATGCTAACAAAGGGCTAATTTTCTTAATGTACACAGCAGCCTAATAAATAAGAAAAATTATGAAAACACTGTGGCTCATATGGTTAATCCTCTGCCTGTGGTGCCAGCATCCCATATGGGCGCCAGGTTCTAGTCCCAGTTGCTCCTCTTCCAGTCCAGGTCTCTGCTGTGGCCCAGGAAGGCAGTGGAGGATGGCCCAAGTGCTTGGGCCCTGCACCTGCATGAGAGACCAGGAAGAAGCACCTGGCTCCTGGCTTCAAATCGGCGCAGCGCGCCGGCTATAGCAGCTATTTGGGGAGTGAACCAACTGAAAGAAGAACTTTCTCTGTGTCTATAACTCTACCTGTCAAAAAAAAAAAAAAAAAACTGGCAAAGAACACAGTTTCAAAATAAATCAAAATGACCAATAACATGAAAATATGCTCAGCTTCATCAGTGTTAAGCACAATATAAGTCAAATGTGTAATAAAGGTTCTCAGGTATGGTGTTGACAGAGAGGAGAATGCATGGTTAGACTGTGTTGGCCAGGGTGTGGGGAGACCACATTCTCACATCCTGCTGGTGGAGGTTTGGACTCATACAACCTTTAAGAGCTATAGCTTTGGCTTACATTTTGTATTAGGGGCTGAAAGCTTATAACCCAAATATCCTTGGACCTGGTGAATAAACCAACATATACTAAAAGTATACTTTCACAATGAGAATTACCTCCCCTCAAGGATATTCACTGTAGCACCGTTTTTAATAGAAAAACAGAAACAACTTACAATTACCACTGACTGCCACCAGAGCATGAATAATAAGTTGGGGTACAACGTTCTTTCATCAAGTAGAATGCTTTGTAGCCACTAATAAGATGAGGTAACTATGTGTTGACAGAGAAGATATTCAAGACTAAGTAAAAACAGCAAGATACAGGATAATAGATATAATATGATCCCATTTATTTAAAAAATAAAGATTACATATTTGCTTACATATGCATAAAAATTTTCTGAAAAGTACATAAGAAACTATTAATAGAGGTTTCCTCTGGGGAATAGTGCCAAGGGTAAGATCCAAGCAAGCAGACTTCAGGTTACAGCCTTATATACTGATTTGAACTTTTTACCATATCTACTTTTTAAAAAGGTAATAGTTGAGGAGGGATCCTCCCACTCAGCGATAATGGACCATTTTGTATGAACCGTTCTCTAATGTTTGTATTTTACTGTCTTGATTTGAGGTACTTGATGTTTCTGCAAATGTTTTTCTAACAGCTATTAGTGCAGTCATGCACATGTGACAGATTTTTTAAATCACCTTATTGCTGTTTTTAAAATGATGAAACTTTAAAATGGGATGCTTGCTAAGATATTCTTTTCCAAACTCACTTTTGAAATTATGGATATAATGTCACTGCAGCAAACTGGGAAAATGTAAGGGTGCAAAAGTAAAGCTAAAATCACATATAACAACCACTCTTACCATTATTAATGCTTTGTTGTGTTTTCTTCTTTCTTTACATAAATATTAATACATAGTTGTATCTATATACAAAATCAGTTTACATAGCTGAGGTCTTACGGAACAATAGTTCTGTATCCTGCTTCTTTTCCCCCAACACCTAACAAGTGCTCAATAAACAGGGTGAACTGTACCATTTCTCTTCAGAAATTCATTCATTCTGCAGAAAACGTTTAGTTTCCAGTTCTTAAGTAAAATAAATTACACTTAATGAGTACCTAAACTGTAGCTAAATTTATGATTGTTCCTTGGAAAAATATTATTGGATCAGATTATGAAATGGCTGAAGTTTCTGATAACGCCAGTTTTCAGGAAGATCTGAGTGGTTTTCAAAGCACCAACACCAATGCCTGCCTCACAGCTTCCTCACCAGCAGTGACTGCTGCCCTCTGTAAACCTCATTGTTATTTCATGGGCGAAACACACAGAGTTTGCTCTAAAAAATTTCTTATTTCTTCCTCCCACTACAAAATAAAGCCAGAGACTACCTGCATGTCCACACAAGAGCGATTCCTTCCAGTCTCCACACAGGAATAACCACTCTGACAGCTTTTCAAACATCATTACTTGAGTGGTCTCTACGACCAAAACCACAAGAATAAAGTAGCAGTAAGTCCGATTAAGACAAATTCTTGACAATAACCCAATGAGTAGAGGCCTGATTTACACTATTTCTTGTCCTGCACCAGAGGTGCTTTAAGACCTTACAGTATGATTGTCAAGGCCAAGACTTCAGGAGGAAGAGAGAGAACTAGGTGGTGGACCAGCAGCTGTTTGCGTGGATGAGAACAAAGACCATAACGACATGCAAGCGATGCCTGCTGGCTTGGGGGGACAGTACCTGGCATCAATGTGTGTCACAGAGTTTCTTCTTCAGAGATATTGAAGAGTAGACGACCGGCTACTTTCCCGAGAGCGCCAGGGCTGTACTGGGCGGAAAATCAGACATACAATCTCAATAGAGCTCTGTACAACAGAAGATGCCAGGAAAACAAAACTTAAGGCAAAAATAAGATCGTTCTGACTTTTGGAAAAGAATTTTTTATTCAGTGTTTAAAAACTACAAGAGTTTGCTTGCAGCTAATGAGCGAAGAGAAAGTCAAACATAAATGATCACCTGACTAGCTCGTTAGAATGCTGACTCAGGGTCACCTGCTCAGTAAATCCCAGTGACTCTGGGACCTAAGAGTCTGGGAGCAAACGTGCCACCTGCGAGCACAGGCCTGCAGGGCACGGGGAATAAGACGCTGAGGAAGGGAGGCTGCCACAGGCCTTCTCTTTTGGGCTTCTGCACTGGGTTACCGTGGACGCAAGGACCCAGCAGCCAGTTATTTTAGGTCTTGCCTTTTCTAAGTTAAACGGCTTGAACCCACACCCACTAAGCATTAATAAAAAGACACTTTATAGACCATTTGGAAAGCATCAAGCAGTCCCACTTCTCCAGGAGAATTTTAGTTGCATTAAATCGTAAGAGAAACATTGATTATTGCACGTATTGTACTTGTGGCACTACATCTGCTGAGTAGAATTTCCATTCCAAGTGTTGTTATCATCTTCACCATCATCTTGAGTCCTCAGTCTGTATATCTTCCCCTCCTTTTTAAAGTCTTCCCCACGTTTTTCCAGCACTCTTTTTCTGACTGGTTCTCTAATATAAGAATGGAGAAAAAAAAGATGATGTAAAATGAAAACCACAGTAACAAAACCAGTTAAAAGAAAAAAAAAAAATGCCATGGCAGAGAATTCTCTACCAGTGCAGAATACCTTCATTAGTCTTTGGTAGTTTAACTTCAGTTTCTAATAAAGTATTTAACAGGAGCAAGTCATACATTATTTGTGCTATTATTTAATTATGTGAATGTTTTTTCCCTTTTGGGAGTACACTTCCTGTCAATCTGTTCCAAATACAATCTTAACAGAGACGTAAGAGCTAAAATTGGCAATGTTGTCTGCATTACCATCCTAACCTCTGGTATCTGAAAAACAACAGGGCCCCTTAGGGGATTAGTTCAAAATAACTCTGATAGAGGTACTATGTCCAAGGGAATAGCAAGGTTCCTCATTCTGGACCTTCTCTGAATGACGCAGATAGGACTGAGGCAGCAGATCAAAGAGCCACCAGGGTTAAAACTACCTAATCGAAATGATTCCTTGAAATAGATTATGCAACATGACCATGCGCAATTAATGGAATGAAATGTCTCATCAGGAAAAACATGGTTAGCAGAAAGATACTACACAGCTGGGGAAAAACAATGTGCTTTCATAGTTAGCAAGGTAAAGAGAATTCAGTAAGCAAAATTAGCAAGACAAAGGAGATGAAAATGCTCTCACAGACTCATTTTCAGAAAGGCTGAGAAAACTCAGGGAGCAAGCTTCCCGCAAGACAAGGTAATACAGTTTCAGGAGCAGACATCCGGTGCAGTGCTTAAGTCACCACTCAGGATGTTCACGTCCCAGTTCAGGTGCCTAGTTTGAGTCCTGGCTACTTGGCTTCCCATCCGCTTCCTGCTACTGTGCATCCAGGGAAGCAGCAGATGATGTTTTAAGTCCTTGACTCTCTGCTTCCCACAGGTAAGACCGACTGAACTACAGGCTCCTGGCTTCAGCCCTGCCCAGGCCCCAGTGTTATAGGCATCTGGGAAGAGAGCTGGCATATTAAAGATCTCTGTCTGCCTCTCTGTCTTTCAAATAGAAATGAAAATAAATTCATAAAATGGTAAAAAAAAAAAAATTCAAAACAAAATGCTTAAAACAAAGTTTCAGGACATCTGGTTTGTTTCACTCCATTGTGGGAACTAGGGAGAACATACACAGAAGGAAGACAAACTACCTACGATTTCTCATTTTGAAAATGGTACTGGACAGGGTCGGTGCTCTGGCACAGTAGGCTAAGCCTCCGCCTGCGGCACTGGTACCCCATGTGAGCAGTGGTGTTAGTCTCAGCTGCTGCTCCTTTTCTGATTCAGCTCTCTATGGCCTGGAAAAGCAATAGAAGATGGCCCAAGTCCTTGGGCCCCTCTACCCACATGGGAGACCAGGAAGAAGCACCTGGCTCCTGGCTTTGGATTAGCATAGTTCTGGCCGTTGCGGCCATTTGGGGAGTAAACAAGCAGATAGAAGACCTTTCTCTCTGCCTCTGGCTCTCTCTGTAACTCTACTTCTCAAATAAATAAAATATTTTAAAAAAAAATAGGTACTGGACATACTTAGGATGTTTTACAATTGGAGAAAATACAAAGAGATACCTTTTTTCTGATTTGCTAGATGATGCAGGATTTGAAGTTTCCGGCAATGATGTTCTTACTGAACTCTGTGCAGGAGGATTACTAAATAAGAAATTGCTAATCAATCTCCAGATGGCAAGGAATGGGTAAAGTACTGTCCCCAGTAATGTCCAAATGTCTCCACTGGAAGAGTGTACAATGGATGAAGTAGGTCTGCCTGCCTAGAAATTAAGAAATCAACATAGATAAAGACTACATCAGCATTATCACATCATTTTGAAGGTCCTAGATGAAATCTTTTACCCAGAAAACAAAGTTCTACTGATTTTAGTCTAAGGCAAGAAGGTAAAATTACCATCTTTTGCTGTTTTTTAAACATATATAAACTTCTGGGAACCCTCAGAGCTCTGACTTTTCAAACAGTAATTATAGTATACAAGTAATTGGTGGAATGAATCAATTACTTTTAGAAAAATACAGCTTTTGTAATGAAGTTAGTTTACTTTGGTAAAAGTCTGTCTGGCTAGTCAATTTCTGAAAAGGAAAGGCTGCAAACTTCAGTGAACACAACACATTTCTAGCACAGGCTACTTGCTTCAGCTAGGTGGAGGGCTCCAGTTTAGAGCAGGGCACAGCAGACCCAGGCTCCATCGCGGCTCTGGCACTTTAGATGGAACACTGGCAATCATTTCAGCCTCTGAGCCTCCTTTTTTCACCAGAGAGTAAAAACTGTTGTGAGGATCACAAAGGACAATCTATTTGAAAATGTTAATTTTATGTTAAAATTATGTTTTTAAAAGCCAGGAGTATGGTAGAGCTACACATAATTAAAGACATATATGGGTGAGTCAGATACTCTACAATTTTTGTTTTCTTCTCCTACTGCACATTTTTTGAACACAAAAATAGGTGAGGCAAAAAGCTGAAAATTAAACTATTTAGTGCCTCACAAACAATATCAGCAATTTAATTATATAAGCATAGGAGAACAGAATAGTGAATTGGGATAGTTTCTGGATAATTTGAATTTTAACTGCCCATAGTACATCTTTGCCCTTCTTCTAATTTAAAGAAATGGTCAAGCCTAGAACAGTCAAGAGTAAAACAGAAAAAGCTTAAGAGCAGAAAAACTATATACATGCATATACATACTGGCAACAGTACTACTGAAGCACTTGGGGCAAGTTCCAAATCCAGTAATTTCTTTTTATAATCTTCTTTGGTAAATTCTCTCCTGGGAAACATGGTTGCTAATGAAAAATTACCGTAAGTGTTGCCAACAGTCTGTAACATAACAAAAAGTTTAAAAAACTTACAAAGTTGCCTATTGAAAACAAGGTATTAAGTTACTCACATGCATCTAAAATGACTGCTTTAATAAAAACTGCCTTAATTTTAAAAGTTAATGCAAATTCAAAAAACACAAAAACTGCATTGTAAAAAAGCAGCTAAAGGAACTACCAAATCCCAAGTTTTTAAAGCTTCTGTAACTAAAAAATGACCACAAAATAGCTAGAATGGCTGCTAAGACCATACGAAATACATGGAATAAAAACAATTATGTCTCTCTCCTTTACAGCTGCAGTTCATCATTAAAGTTTTCATTATGCACTGGCAAGCGATGGTCTCATAAATACATGCTTGGATTACAGGGGCTTCCTATTAAAAATCTGGAACAGACCAGTCTTTCCCTCACAGATGTTACTTCAGGAGCTTTCACTTCGACACCTCAAGGTAGAAATATTCCACAATGCCCCTTCATCCTACACATATTTCTGCATCTAGAAACTGGGCAGCTTCACAATTTTTAAGTCACTATAACAGTAAAATCCTAACTTTTTGTACTATAGGTCTTTCACATACTTCTTACGGCTTTCACTCCAACTGAAGGGCCTAACAAAAATAGAAAATGCAGTCACTGAAATGAGGTGGAGTTCTAATAGAACAGATCTCTTTTTTCCAGAGACCACTCTTCATTCATCTGTGCTAGCAGCAGGGAAACTTGGGACACATCACACATTGTAGGAGGTCTCAAGATAAAGAATAAAATCAGAAAAGCCAGTGCCATGGTGTAGCAGGTAAAGCTGCTGCCTGCAACACCAGCATTCCAATGGGGCACCCGTTCAAGTCCCGGTTGCTCCGCTTCTGATCCAGCTCAAGAATAATTGCCTGGCAATGGAGGATGGCCCAAGTGTGTGGACCCCTGCACCCATGTGGGAAACCTGGAAGAAACTCCTAGCTCCTGGCTTTGGTCTATCTCAGTCCTGGCCTTTGTCACCATTCAGGGAGTCAACTACTGGATGGACAATCTATGTCTCTCCCTCTGATTCTGCCTTTAAATAAATAAAATCTTTCAAATAAAAAAAGAATGAAATAACCTACCTGGTGTTAGGGAGAATAGTTCTTACAATAAGTTTTTACACTGTCTTACCCAGCTCACCAGCTCAGGAAGGCATCCTTTCAGAAACCACAAATAAGGGGAAAGACTAAATAAGGGGAAGAGGCCAGGTGGAAAAAATCTGAACCTAATACCTAACTCTCTTACCTTTATGTGAAGGATGTTGGTATATATAATGAGTCTAGATCCTAACCGACAACTGATGCCAGACTCCATTTTCAACAAGGAATTAATCCAAGAATAAAATCTAATTGGTAGTTACTCATCTCTCATTTTCTGAGATAAAAAATTTCAGGCATCTGGACATAAGTTACGACACCTGACACTCAAATCATTTTTTTTTAAAGATTTATTTATTTGAAACACAAAATTACAGAGGGAGGCAGAGACAGAGAGAGAGGTTTTCCACCTGTTGGTTCACTCCCCAGATGGCCACAATGGCCAGAGCTGTGCCGATCCAAAGCCAGGAGCCAGGAGCTTCTTCCCAGTCTCCCACGTGGGTGCAGGGGCCCAAGGACTTGGGCCATCTTCCACTGCTATCCCAGGCCATAGAAGAGAGCTGGATCAGAAGAGGAGCAGCCAGGACTAGAACCGGTGTCCATATGGGATGCTGATGCTTCAGGCCAGGGCGTTAACCCGCTCACCACAGCGCCAGCCCCAATACTCAGATCTTCAGTGTCTGAGTTCAGGTTCCAGCTCCACTTAGGATTCTAGCTTACTGCTCACAGACATCCTCAGAGACAGCAGGTGATTGCTGCTGAAGTACCTGGTCCCTACTAACTACCTGGGAGATGCAGACTGAGTTCCAAGCTCCAGGTTGCAGCCTGGCCCAAGCTGGGCTGTTAAGAGGACTTTGAGGAATGAACCAATAGACTGAAGATCTATCTGTCTCTCTGCCTTTCCAATAAAAAAGAAAAACAAAATGCAGTGCGACCTTTGAAAAAAAATTTCATATCCCATTCAATTTTGAGTAAGGCCACCTTTGAGACATAAATTCCTAAAGAAGATACTTGGTGGGGCCAGTGCTGTGGCATAGCAGGTAAAGCCACTGCCTGCAGTGCCAGCATCCCATGTGGGTGCCGGTTCAAGTCCCAGCTACTCCACTTCCAATCCAGCTCTCTGCTATGGCCTGAGAAAGCAGTGGAAGATGGCCTAAGCGCTTGGACCCCTGCACTTGCATGGGAGACCCAAAAGAAGCTCCTGGCATCTGATCAGCTCCAGCCATTGTGGCCACTTGGGGAGTGAACCAGCAGATGGAAGACCTCTCTCTCTCTGGCTCTGACTCTCTGTAACTGCCTTTCAAATAAATAAATAAATCTTTCCAAAGAAAACCACAAAAAACAGAAGATCCTAACCCCTAAGTAACCTGCAGAAAACGAAGAGAGGACCACAAAAAACAGCTTCTGGCCGGCACCACGGCTCACTTGGCTAATCCTCCACCTGCAGCGCCAGCACCCCGGGTTCTAGTCCCGGTTGAAGCATCAGATTCTGTCCCGGTTGCTTCTCTTCCAGTCCAGGTCTCTGCGGTGGCCCGGGAAGGCAGTGGAAGATGGCACAAATGCTTGGGCCTTGCACCCGCATGGGAGACCAGAAGGAAGCACCTGGCTCCTGGCTTCGGATCAGTGCAGCGCGCCGGTCATAGCGGCCATTTGGGGAGTGAACCAATGGAAGGAAGACTTTTCTCTCTGTCTCTAACTCTGCCTGTCCAAAAAAAAAAAAGAAAGAAAAGAAAAACTGCTTCTTTTTCAGGGAAATGGGACAACTGCCTCAGACTACACCTTTGGGAAACCTCTCACTTTTCACTTCTGCAGCTAAATATACTGATCAGTGAGAAGTTTCCAGAACTTATGAAACAGTATCAGCAGGGTTCTATTTTGGCAAATATGTCGTTCCCATATGCACTAACACACAACAAAGCTACATGAACACTCCAGAAGTGTCTTGTACATTCCTCCAGGACAGAAGTCACAATTTACTCTCATTCTTGAGTATTTCTTTGGGGCCTTTCCCTCTTACATTTGGATAAGCTATACCTCATGACTGTGATTACAGACAAAAATTTACCTGTGCAGCAAACTGCCTTGCTTCTTCTAGAGGAGCATCAGAAGGAAACTGATTTGTGAAGGAAGAACCATCGGGAAGACGGAACTGAATTCTTGCAACAGTGCTAAGAAAAAACAAAATTTAAAAAAGGTATCTTTACATATGCTCAGGCAATATCGGTGGAAGTTAGAGAAAATGGAACTGCAAGTGTGCAATGACAATAGGTTGTCTCACAATGTCAGACCTTTTCACTTTTTATCAATAGCTTTACTGATAAAATTCACGTAATACAAACTTTGCCAACAGCAAAATTCAGTAGTTTTTAATACACTCAGAGTTGTGCAACTATCGCCACTATGTAATGCAAAAACATCTCATCGCCCCAGAAAGGAATCCTGAACTTAGCAGCAGTCACTGCCCAAATTTCCCTCCTTTAATGACTGGCAACCATTAATCTACTATCCCTGTAGGATTTGCCTAGTATGCACACTCCACATAATGGAATCACACAATATGTGAACTGGCTCTGTCATGCAGCGTTATGGTTTGAAGGTTTATCCATATATGCATCAGTACTGAATAATACCTCATTGTGTGGGATACATACTTGGTTAATCCATTCTTCATCTGATGGATATTTAGGTTATTACCACATTTTGACTATTATGAACAATGCTAGTATGAATATTCACATATAGGTTTTTGTGTGGACAGGTTTTCAATAACTCTTAGATAAATGCGTAAGAGTGGAATTGGGGGATCCCAATATAACTCTATGTTTTAACTTTTTAGGAACTGTCAAAAAAAATTTTTGAAAGGCAGAGTTAGACAGTGAGAGAGAAAGAGAGAAAGGTCTTCCTTCCGTTGGTTTACCCCCCAAATGGCTGCTACAGCCAGCGCACTGCGCTGATCCAAAGGCAGGAGCTGGGTGCTTCTCCTGGTTTCCCATGCGGGCGCAGAGCCCAAGCACTTGGGCCATCCTCCACTGCCTTCCCGGGCCACAGCAGAGAGCTGGACTGGAAGAGGAGCAACCAGCACTAGAACCCTGAGGTACCGGCACCGCAGGTGGAGGGTTAGCCTAGTGAGCCGCGGCGCTGGCCCAAATTCTTTTTCAAAGTGGCTTACCATTTTACAGTCCTACTCATAATGGATTTAGGTTCCAAATTCTCTATACCCTTGTCAACATTTTTTATTGTCTCTTTATATTTAGGCACCCTGGGTAGTGAGAAATGGCATATATTTTATTGTAGTTTTGACTTATTTCCCTAATGACTATTGTTGAACCTCTTTTCATGTTCCTATTGGCCATTTGTGTATCTTCTTTGGAAAAATGTTCAAATCCTTTCTATATATTTGATTTTTTTTTATTCAGATGTTGAGAGTTCTTTTTATATTCTAGATACAAGTTCTTTAACAAACATATGGTTTCCAAATATCTTCTCCAATTCTGTGGCTTGTTTTCTTACTTTTTTAAAAGCTTACATTTATTCTTTTTAGAGAGAGGTCTTTTATTGACTGGCTCTCTCCAAACAGCTTCAACAGCCAGGTGTGGGCCAGGTAAAAGCCAGGAGCCAGGAACCCCTTCCTGGTCTCCCAAATGGGTGACAGGGGCCCAAGCAGTTTGGTCATCTTCCATTTCCTTCCCAGGCACACTAGCAGGGAGCAGCATCAGAAGCTAAGCAGCTGGGACTCAAACCAGCTCTCTAGATATAGGATCCAAATGTTGCAAACAATAGTTTAACCCACTTTGCCACAGTGCTGGCTTCATTTTTTCACTTTCTTGATGAAGCAAAAAGTTAAATCAATTTCTTTCTTTTTTTGTTTGGTTTTTTGGTGTCACGTCTAAATCTACTGCCTACCCCATGATCTTTATTATTTTTTTGCTTCTCAAAGTTTAAACATGTAGGCAGATGATCCATTCTTAACTTGTTATACAGTATTAGGAAAGGTTCCAAATTCATTCTTTTGGCATGTACATATCCAGTTGTTCAAGCATCATTTGTTGTAAAAATTTGGTATCCTTTTCAAAAAGTATGCTGATCATAAAGTAAGGGTTTCATTTCTAGAGATTCAATTTGGTTACATGTCCATCCTTATGCTGGTTTGACAATGTCTTGGTTACTGTAGCATAGGAATTTTAATCTTAAAATTTCTGCTAAGGCAAAAAAGCCAGCTAGAATTTTTGCCAGAGATTGTATTGAATTTATAGAGTAGTTTAGGAAGTATTAGTCTCTCAATAACATTAAGCCCTCTATTTTTTTTATTATTTAAATATTTCCAGATGGTTTCTCCATCCTGTTTTTTTTTTTTTTTTAAGGATTTATTTACTTGAAAGTCAGTTACAGAGAGAGAGAGAGAGAGAGAGAGAGAGAAAGAAAGAGAGAAAGAGAGAGAGAGAGAGATCTTCCATCCACTGGTTTGCTACTCCCCAGTTGGCCACAATGGCCAGGGCTGGGTCAGGCCAATAGCAGGAGTCAGGACCCTCATCTGGGTCTCTCCATGCTGGTGGCAGAGTGCAAACACTTGGGTGATCTTCTGCTGCCTTTCCCAGAGAGCTAGATTGGAAATGGAGCAGCCAGGACTTGAACTGGCACCCATATGGGATGCTGGCATTGCAGATGGCAACTTTATGCATGACACCATAATGCTGGCCCCAGTTCTCTAAATTATGAACTTAAGTATATCTTTCAATATATTTTCCTCATTCTCTCACCAATATTTTGTAGTTTTTAGCACACAAGTCTTACAATTCTGTTAAATTCAGTATGTATTTCATTACTTTTGAAAAACTAAAAAGTATCTGATTGTAAAAGTAGTATGTTTAACTGCCAAATAATGAAATACAGAAAAGTACGGAGAAGAAAACAAATATTAACAAGTGCCCATGCACAAAGAGGTGTTTCAGTATGAAAAAAAGCAGAAATACCTTCTTTCTCTTGCATACGATTCCCTCTTGACTTCCATTTCTGCCTGCTTGGCCAGCAAGGCAGCAGCTTTGGCAGCCTCTACTTCTTCCTTTGTCTTTGCGAATCGAGCTGCTCTCTCAGCACGATCCTTTAAAAGATTAGTAGATACTAATCATCTTTCATTGCCAGAATGATTTATTCATACTCTTGAACACAAGGCACAAACACCAGCTACCCAAGAAATTTCTTAAATCTATTTATGAACTTCATCCTTCTGAATCTGGTATTTTTCATCAACTGTCAGGAAACAGAATTACTAATAAACAGACATGAAAGTGCTTACCACTTTATCGCAGGAGTCTGGAACAAAGTCTGACACACAACAGATGATCAATAATCAAATAAACAATATTAAGATAAGTATGTTTTTCATATTTATTAAAACTGATTCTGAAAGCACTTGTTGCAAAACCATCTTAAGTTTTATAATGTGCCTATATCCTTTAAACATCTCAAAATAGAACACCTGTCATTAGAGGACTGCTAGATAACCAATTCTTAGCTTGTTTTCTAGGGAATCTTTGAAATTAATCCAGAATTTTCCAAGGAAAAGAAAGTGCACAAATGTCCGAGAGTCAACCATTAACAATAAAATTAAGGGCAGGCATTTGTTCTAGGGGTTAAGATGTTAGCTCAGACACTTGTATCCAACTGCCAGTGCCTGGGTTCAATGCCTTGTACCACTACTAACTCCAGCTTCTTGCCAATGCAGACTCTGGGAGGCAGAAGTGTTTAGGTTCCTGCCACTCATGTGGGAGACCTGGACTGAGTCCCAGACCCATGGCTTTGGACTTAGCCAGGGTTGCTGTGGGCACATAGGGAATGAATCAGCAGGTAAGAAGGCACTCTCTGCCTCACGTAATTAAATAAAAATTTTAAAGCCATAAAAACAATAAAACAACTTAACTCACCAATGCAATTTGCTGTTTTATACGTTCTCGAGCTGCTCTATCTTCTGCCTTTTCTCTGTTTCTTTCCTCTAGCATTCTTTTTGTTAATTCTTCTTCTTGTTTTCTTTTATAATCCAACATTTCTTTTCCAGTTTTTCTCCTTTCAATTTCCTTCTTAATTTCTCTCTGAAATAAAGAGAAAATAAGTTTTATCAGTCAAAAACACATTTTGATAGTTTACCCTAGACATTATTTTGAATGTAGAGAAAGCCAGTTAGAGTATGAAGAGTGCTATAGTGCTAAGCCACCACTTGGGCAGTCCTCATCCCGCAGCAGTGTGCCTGGCCTGAGTCCCAGCTATTCCATGCTTCCAATCCAACATTATGCTAACACACCTAGGAAGCAACAGATGATGGCACAAGTGCTTGGGTTCCTGTCACCACACGGGAGACCCGGATGGAGTCCCTGGCTCCCAGCTTTGGCTTGGCCCATCTCTGTTGTGGTGGGTATTTAGGAAGTCAATCAGCAGACAGAAGATAATCTTTCTCTCCCTTTCTCTGTTACTCTATTTCAAATAAAGAAACATCTTAAAAAAAAAAAAAACTCACACAAAATAAGGACCTGGTTAAAAAAAATTAACATTCTTATTTGAGGCCAGCACTGTGGCACAGCAGGTTAAACTGCTGCCTGTGACATTTGTACCCATATCGGAGTGCTAGTTTGAATCCCAGATGTTCCATTTCTAATTCAGCTCCCTGCTCATGCATTTGGGAAATCAGTGGAGAATGCCCTGGGTGTTTGGGCTCCTGTAACCTATGTGGGAGACCCAATTGGATTCCCTGACCCCTGGCTTCAGCCTGAATCAGTGCTGGCCATTGTGGCCATTTGGACAGTGAACCAGGGGAGTAGAAGATAACTCTCTCCCCGCCCCTCTATTTCCGTCAGTCTACCTTTCAAATAAATAAATATATCTAAACATTTATTTGAAAGGCATGGTTAAAAGTCAAATGTCTATCAATCTGTGAGTCACCGCCAGTGGCTGTTAACAGCAGAAGGCAGTCGGTGTAGTTTTAAGGCATGCAGCATTACAGGTTTTTGGTTTCTAGAGCAAATACACTGCCCCCAGGAAGAATATGGCAGTCATTAACTTAGCTTAAAAGAAAAGAAACCTACCTATTTTAGAACTCCAAAAAGCTGACGCAGAGATAGGAGTACAGTGTGAAAAAAATGAATGGTGTACCAGAATGCAGCAACACAGAGGAAAATTTCAGTATAATGTCTTTGCACACTTTTTTCACGAGAAGCAGATAAAATCTGATCTTCTAACTCAAGCCAATTTTAGCTCAAGTCTTTATCCTTAGCGTCAAAGATTCATTACAGAAGAACAGACGATGACCCAATTTATTCCTACCAATTTACAAAACCAACACCAAAGTACACACTATGATACCAGTACAGAAAGAAGCTGATTCTCTTCACTGTGCTGAACATTAAACTATAACTAGGAAACCATACTAGGTCTGCCAGATTGAATAGAATCAAACACTCCCTCCCTTAACAGAAGAGTAAAACCATGCTAAATCCAGTAACTTTACCTGTTCTTCTTCTTTCCTTTTCTCCTCTCTCCTTTCTTCAAGTTTTTTTGTAAGTCTATATTAAAAAAAAAAAAAACACTTTAGACACATCATATTAATATAAAACATATTCAGGAGGTTTCTTTAGTGAAAACAACTGGGGAAATACAGAAACCAAAAAGAAAAGTCCCTGAAGACATAGCAATAACATACCTGCCTGGCCTCTGGCCCTAAAGAAATTCAAGAGTAGATGGAGCCTACTTTCAGCTTTTAGGGCCTACTTACTAGTAGACTTCTCTTTTTCCACCCAGCTTACCTGCTACTGATTTAAAAATATTAATAAATTTTTAAATGTACATACAATGATTTATAAAATGCTTTAATTTTCATGTATAAGTAAGCAGCAACATAGCATAAAACTGAAAAACAAAAGCTAAAGATTTAAGGTTACCATTTATAAAACTAATAATAATATTAAATTGACTTTCAACTATAAGAAGTTCCTCAATTAAAAACTAACGATATTAACGTTACACAGTCATAATGATCATACAACTTTGAGAATCTACTAAACTCAATATAACCTTCAGATTTTATGGTATGTGAATTACATTTCAATCTTTAAAAATTGAAAGTATTTTCTATAAAAGACATCTGGGTTACACAGATGTATGCATTTATTAAAACTCAGCTAGAGGGGCCAGTGCTGTGGTGCAGAGAATTAAAGCTCTGGCCTGCAATGCCGGCATCCAATATGGGCACCAGTCTCGAGTCCCGGCTGCTCCGCTTCCTATATAGCTCCCTGCTAATGCACCTGGGAAAGCATGGAGGATGGCCCAAGTCCTTGGGCCCCTGAGTTCATGTGGGAGACCTGGAACAAGTTCCTGGCTCCTGGCTTTGGATCAGCTCAGCTCTGGCTGTTGCAGCCATTTGGAGGAGTGAAGCAGTAGACTGAAGACCTTTTCTGTCTCTCCTCTCTTTGTAACTCTACCTCGCAAATAAAATCTTTAAAAAAAGTATATATATAAAAAAAAACACCTCAACTAGACAACTGTGTCAGCAATCAAGGAAATATTCAAAGAATGATAGGAACACGTCAGGGCCAGCACTGTGGCATAACAGGTGAAGCTATCCCATATGAGACCCAGCCACTCCACTTCCAGTCCCACTCTCTGCTGTGGCCTGGGAAAGCAATGAAAGATAGTTCGAGTTCTTGGGGTCCTGCACCCACATGGGAAACCTGGAGGAAGCTCTTGGCTCCGGGCCTTGGATAGACACAGATCCGGCCGTTGCAGAGTGAACCAGTGGATGGAAAACCTCTCTCTTTCTCTTTCTTTCTCTCTCCTTCTCCCTCTCTAACTCTTTCAAATAAATAAATAAAATATTAAAACAACAAAAAAATAAAGGAACGTGTCAAAAGGCCAGAAGGAGGATCTGATATAAAGGAGATTTGCCTGTTCCATTTGGGACAGTCAAGTCTGGAACAATCTGTACACCAAAGAAAGTAAGTAGATTTTAACACACAAGAGAGGGGCCAGTTTTGTGGCATAGCAGGTAAAGATTCTGCCTCCCATATGAGCACCAGTTTTCTTTTTTTTTTTTTTTTTTTTTTTTTACAGGCAGAGTGGACAGTGAGAGAGAGAGACAGAGAGAAAGGTCTTCCTTTGCTGTTGGTTCACCCTCCAATGGCCGCCACGGCCGGCGCACCGCGCTCGTCCAATGGCAGGAGCCAGGTGACAGGTGCTTTTCCTGGTCTCCCATGGGGTGCAGGGCCCAAGCACTTGGGCCATCCTCCACTGCACTCCCGGGCCACAGCAGAGAGCTGGCCTGGAAGAGGGGCAACCGGGACAGAATCCGGTGCCCCAACCGGGACTAGAACCCAGTGTGCTGGTGCCGCAAGGCAGAGGATTAGCCTGTTGAGCCACGGCGCCGGCCATGAGCACCAGTTTTCACCCTGGCTGCTCTACTTCCAATCCAACTCCCTACTAATGGCCTGGGATAAGCAGCAGCAGATGGCCTAAATGCTTGGATTCCTGCTACCCAAACTGGAAACCTGGAAGTAGCTACTGGCTTTGGCCTATTCAGCCCTGGCCACTGTGACTATCTGAAGAAGGAACCAGACGATGGACGATCTCTCTCTGTCTCCCCTTCCCTCTTCTGTAATCTTTCAAATAAATAGATAAATCTTTTAAAAAATAAATAAAATTAAAGAAACACCTCAGAGGAAAAAAGAGACTATTTGAAATATCGTAAATGCTAAAGGCAATTATAAATTCACATAACCATTTGGAAAGATTGGCCAGTATCTGTATGCCAGAAACTCCCAGTCTTACATATATACCCCGAAAACAATGTGCACATATGTTCACCAAGGCATATATAAGACTATTCTGCATAGCAGTCCTATGATTAATAGTCCTGAATTGAAAACAATCCCATATGCATTAAAAGTAGAATGGATAAATCAATCATACTATATTCAAATAATGCAATGTTCTACAGCAAATGGGACATCTACTGCTGCCACATCCATCAACACAGATGAGCCTCACAAATACAAAGCTTTTGACAAAGTACACCACACATGTGGTGTGATTTCTGTGAAGTTCCCTAACAGGAAAAATTAATCTACAGTGTTAGATCCAGCAGGACAGTGGTTATTTTGGTGAGGGAAGTCATAATGGAGCAGAGACACTAGGAGAGTTTGCACGTAACTTTTCACTTCTTGATTTGGTTGCTGATATCCAGTGAGTTTACTAGGAAAAAAGGGAGGGAGATGATGTGGGCCAAAGCACTTCTCTATAGTACAATGTCTGCTAATAAATGTAAAAGAAATAAGATTAGAAGAAAAAAAAATGAGTGTCCACAGTTGTTATTTAGCAAGTAAGGCTGAAACCTGTGAAGCCAGCATCCCACATGGGTGCTGATTCCAGTCATATAATGTGAATTTTTCAAGTTATCTAGATTGGTGCCAGTGCTGTGGCGTAGCAAGTAAAGCTACCGCCTGTGATACCAGCATCCCATATGGGCACTGGTTAGAGTCTAGGCTGTTCCATTTCCAATCCAACTCCCTACCAATGTGCCTGGGAAAGGAGAAGATGGCCTGAAACCTTGGGTCACTGCACTCATGTGTGAGATCCAGAAGAAGCTCCTAGCTCCTGACTTTGGTATGGCCTAGCCCTAGGCGTTGCAGCCATTTGGGGAATGAACCAGCAGATGGAAGATCTCTCCCTCTCTCCCCTGCCCCCTTTCTGTAACTCTGCCTTTCAAATAAATAAAATCTTTAAAAAAAAAAATTACCTAAATAGCAAAATGTGTTTCATTATCAAGAGTGTGTCAACATCTCATCCAATTTCACTACTAATATCCCCCGTTAATGTTATGATTATGTTATGTTCACTGTTAGTAGTCCTCTTTCAGAGTTAAGTATTTTGTTATATGCTCCTTAGTATATTTTATACTAACTACAACACATCAACACCAGTGTGTACATGTAAAAATTATTCTTTAAGTGAAAATGGTACATTATTTCCTACTTGCAGAACCGCACAGGTATGCACCAGCTGACATGCTCTTACATCACAATAGGAACCATTAAAAAACAATAACAGAAATTCCCCTTTTTCACTGCACCTAAATAGCATTTGAAAAAGCATTCCCCCCACCCCACAGCCTTGCCTCAAGTTTTCAAACCCTTCTCTAAATTTTTTATTTTCATGTCACTCTAGTTGGTACAGGTCAGGGTGCACACCGGGGAACCTGATATTTGTAAAACAGACAAACAGAAGAGAATGAGCCTAAGAACTTGAGTTTCCTGCTGTTGCTCTTCCAGCCTTATGTCATTTGCCATCTCCTCCCCACTTTGAGGGGATCTATCCTGCTTTCCACCTCAAGGTCTGGCTCTGCTCCAAATCCTATAAAGATCAATCAAATCCTAGGCTTTGCTAATATGAAGCCAATCTTTACTAAATTATAAGCAAACTCAAATACCCAATGTCATTATTAATTACTGTGAACTCCATTTCTCCAGTGTACAAACATGAACAAGAAAAATCAAATATCAGTAATTTGTAAAATCTCCATATAATACTAAATGTTTTAAAACCAGTATTAAAAGTATTGCCTACCTATTAACCATTAATTCATACAACTTTAAGAAACACAGCATCAACCTCTATGATTAATTACTGTACTACCAAAAATACTAAACTAGAAACTAAAAAGAATCGAAACTATGTGTGTGATTACTAATAAAAAGGGACAATCGGTAGATACCCACTTCTAGTAAAATCTGGGCTCAGTGAACAGTCATAAAAAGAGCTGAGGTTCTTGCCCATTTGGAGCTCATTATCCTTAGTGCATAGAGAGATAAAAGAAGGAACAGAAGGTAAAACACATGGACCAAAACACATCCGACATGAAGCTGACTGACAACTTCAGAAATACAGTGCAGCTTTATCATTAGGATAGAATTCTTACAGGCATTAACAACTTCAGCATGTGATCAAAAACTTAGCACCCTGAATTCTGAAACCTTGGGTAATTTTGGCTTTCATTCAAATAAAGTAACTGAGGGTCCAGTGCTGTGGCACAGCACATAAAGCTGCAGCCTGTGATGCTGGCATCCCATATGGGTACCAGTTTGAGTCCTGGCTGCTCCACTTCTGATTCAGCTCCCTGCTCTTGGCCTGGGAAAGCAGTGGAAGACGGCCAAATGCTTGGGCCTCTGTCACTCACATGGAAGACACAGAAGAGGCCCCTGGCTTCAGGCTGGCTCAGCCCAACCCTTGTTGTTGCTGCCATCTGGGGAGTGAACCAGTGGATGATCTGTCTGTGGCTCTTCTGTAACTTTTCCAAATAAATAAATAAATCTTAAAAAAAAAACCTGAAAAACACTGTCTTTTTTTAAACAAAATGCTATTTGTGAAAATAAGAGCAAACCTTTCCACTCTGACGGTGAGATCCTCTGCAGGTCTCTGATTTGAACATCCACTAGGCTCCTGAGAGGGAGTGGCACGGCCTGAACTTTCTCCTCCTTAATTATTAAATAAAAAGAAATAAGAATACCACATTTAATGTAATTTTTAAAAGATATAAATCTTCTGGATTGTCTGTTAATAATCATGTTTCTTAAATATTCTATATATTTCCCCTAAGAATAGAGCAGGAGATAAGAAATGAGCTATTACTAATCCTGAAGTTTTCTCAAGTTTAGGTAGAGATAAAATAGAATACGAATGAAAAAAGGCAGATCCCCAAGCCACCAAAGGTCAGAAGTCTAACATGAAGAGGCAGCAATCAGGCAGAAGACCTGACCAATAGTAAGCTTCACTCTGGAGCAGCACTGCCCGATATCTACGCTGTCCAAAACATTAGGCACTAGCTACATGTGGTTAATGAGCACCTACAACGAAGCTATTGCAGGTGAAGGGTTAAATTTTTAATTGCACTTTTAACTCAGCCATATGTACCCATTACTACTCTATCAAACAGCTCAGTTTTACATTGGTATGCCTCTAGAATTATCTTGGTCCAAGAAGAGACCTGAGAGTGATTTCCTAATCACTCTCAGAAATCACACTGAGAGTGATTTCTTAGGAGAGACTCTTTGCATCTATACTAGTATTCTTTTAGGGATTCCTGAAGAATAGAATTTGTTCTTGCCTGTTCCAGAGGATAGTTATGGTCTGATACTTCCTTTCAGAAGCTCTGTCACTTCCCTTATGACCATATGCTACCAACCTGTTCTTCTTTACAAATAAGATCTATGGAAAAGTAAGGACTTCAGAGCCACAATGCCTGGGTCCAAGACCTCCTCTGAACACTTCAGTAAATTATTTAATCTCTCTTGGGGCCAGCTCTGTGATATAGCAGGTTAAACTGTTGTCCGCAGTGCCAGCATCCCATGTGGGTTCCAGTTCTGAGTCCCTGCTGCTGGGCTTCCAATCCAGCTCCCTGCTAATGTGCCTGGGAAAGCAGCAGAGGCTGGTCCAAGTCCTTGGGCACCTACCACCCACATCGGAGACCCAGAAGAAACTCCTGGTTCCTGGCTTTGGCCTGTAACAGTCCCAGCTATTACATCCATCTGGGGAGTGAACCAGTGGATGGAATATCTGTCTCTCCTCTCTTTCAAATAAATAAGTCTTTTTTTTAAAAAAAAAAAAAAGTTATTTAATCTCTCTGTGTCTCTTCTTCAAAATGGGGATAATTAATTTCATATGGTTGTTATCAGAAAAACAATAAAAGTAAAATGCTTAAAACATTACTAAGACTGGAACAAAGTAAATGCTTTAGTTATTATAGCAGTAGTAGAAATCATTAGTATTATTAAGTTGAGCCAATGAAACACATGTATTCCTATGTTTGCATCCAGGGTGGTAGCTTGAAAACAGCCATAGTGGAAATACTCAATCCTAGCAAATTAGCAAATATTAGCTTCAACAGAGCTTTTGGTTAAACATGTACCAGCACAGCACTGAATGCAACCCTGAATAAATGATAACCTCTGGAAGCCAGTGTGTGTTAAGAAGGAAATTAATCATCTTTCTTTAGTAAATAAAATGAATGCCTAAGGACATAATGTATTTGGTATCACCAACAAATTTAACAAAACGTTTGCAGACATCTCCTAGACAAGCTAGGAAAAAAAGTATGGATAAAAGAAAATTTAAGTGCATCTGTGAATCATGGTAAAGGAGAAACAAACAGATGTCAGAGGAAGATTCCCAATTATATGCCAGAGTTTTATCTCTGGTATTTATAAATGACTCAAAGGTGTACATTACATCAATGTAACTTTATGGGTAATCCCAAAAATAGGTGAAATAGCTTACTAGTCTTCCTATTTAACTGCTAATTACTGAAAACAAAGTTCTAAAATGAAAAAAAAAAAATCCAATAAACTAAAAACAAATAAAATACAGCAGGCACCGTGACTCAACAGGCTAATCCTCCGCCTTGCGGCACCAGCACACCGGGTCCTAGTCCCGGTCGGGCACCGGATTCTGTCCCGACTGCCCCTCTTCCAGGCCAGCTCTCTGCTGTGGCCAGGGAGTGCAGTGGAGGATGGCCCAAGTGCTTGGGCCCTGCACCCGCATGGGAGACCAGGAAAAGCACCTGGCTCCTGCCATTGGATGAGCGCGGTGCGCCGGCTGCAGCACACCGGCCGCGGCGGCCATTGGAGGGTGAACCAACGGCAAAAAAAGGAAGACCTTTCTCTCTATCTCTCTGTCTAATTTTGCCTGTCAAAAAAAAAAATAAATAAATAAAACATAAAAATAAAAAAAAACAAATAAAATACAAACATAATGAAAAGCTATTACAAGAAATTTTAAAAGTCAGTTGGATTATTAGGCACAATGTATCTCCTGATGGAAATATTTATCTTTACCTATGTATATTTCAAGAAACAGTCTTGCCAAGAAAGAATAGCTAATAAAGCTGAATCTGATCAAACCTGTAGCTTTTTAACTGCCAACTTAGGGAAAACAAGACGAAAGAAAAATATTTACATAATACCATAAGGATGAGGTAACCTTCATACTGCAAAAAAAACTACAAGTAAAAACAGGAATCTATATATTAAAAGTCCAAACAACCAACAGCAATATACTGGACTATAATTCAAACAAAATGAAAAACATCATAAATACTGTCTAGATAACTGAGGTTAAAAGAAATTACTAGAAAACTTTCTAGCTTTTAGCTGTGGAATTTGGGCTTTTTCTATGGTTTTTTTTTTTACATTTTTATTTTGAGGCAAGAATTTGGCCTAGCTGTTTTGACACTACTTGGGACACCCACAACCCATATCAGAGTGCCTGGATTTAAGTCCCAGATCTACTCTTGATTCCAGCTTATTGAAGATGCACACCCTGAGAGACAGAAGGTAATATTTCTAATAATCCTCTTTCTCCTTCACTCTGTATTCTGAATAAATAAAACTTTAAAATGACACACACATCTATTTAAGATAATCTTTAAAATTTAAGGCTACACAAATTTGAGGGGGAAAAAAACCACAAATATATAGGGGCCTGCATTGTGGCACAGCAGGTAGAGCTGAAGGTTCCAACTGGCATCCCACATGGGTGCTGGTTAGAGACCTGGCTGCTCTACTTCTGATTCAGCTCTCTGCTGATGTGCCACCCTCCACTACTTTCCCAGGCAGCAATAGCAGGGAGCAGAATCAGAAATAGAGCAGCTGGGACATGAACCGGCACCCATATGGGTTGCTGGCACTGCAGGCGGAGACTTAACCTATTACGCCACAGTGCTGGCTCCCAAAATATGTATTTATTTATTTTTATATTTTTTTAAGATTTTATTTAGTTATTTGACAGGTATTGTTACAGACAGTGAGAGAGAGAGAGAGAAAGGTCTTTCTTCCATTGGTTCCAAATGGCCACAATGGCCAGAGTTGAGCCGATCCAAAGCCAGGAGCTAAGAGCTTCTTTCCGATCTCCCGTGTGGGTGCAGGGACCCAAGTACTTGGGCCATCCTCCACTGCTATCCCAGGCCACAGCAGAGAGCTGGACTGGAAGAGAAGCGGCCAGAACTAGAACCGGCACCCATATGTGATGCTAACGCCACAGGTGGAGGATTAAGCTAGTGCGCCATGGCGCCACCCCCCCAAATATTTATTTTTAAGAATATTAATTTGAGACAAGCACTGTTGACACAGCAGGTAAAGACACCACCTGGAATGCTGGCATCCCATGTAGGCACCAGTTCATGTCCAGTTGCTCTATTTCTGATACAGCTCCCTGCTGTTGCCTCCTGGGAAAGTAGCAGAGAATGGCCCAGGTGCTTGGGCTTCTGCCACCCTTGTAGAAGACACAGATGAAGCTCCTGGCTCCTGGCTTTGGCCTGCCAGGCCCTGCCATTGCAGCCATATGGGGAATGAACCAATAAATGGAAAATCTGTCACTTGCTCTCTTTCTGTAACTCTGCCTTCCGAATAAATAAATAAATATGTAATAAATAAATAAATCTGTCAAATAATAAAATCTTTAAATAAATCTTTAAACAAATATATATTTTAAGTATATATATATATATATATATATACACACACACACACACACAAACATACATTAAAGGCCTTCTTTCATTTTTAGAAATTTTTCTTTATTTATATTTTAAGAGAAAGGCAGGGGCTGGCTCTGTGGCACTGTAGGTGGGGCTACGGCCTGCAGTGCCAGCATCCCATTTGGGCGCCGGTTCCAGTCCTAGCTACTCCACTTCTGATCCAGCTCTCTGCTGTGGCCTGGGAAAGCAGTGGAAGACGGCCCAAGTCCTTGGGCCCCTGCACCCGTGTGGGAGACCGGGAAGAAGCTCCTGGCTCCTGGCTCCTGATTGGCACAGCTCTGGCCATTGTGGCCATCTGGGGAGTGAACCAGCAGATGGAAGACCTTTATCTCTCTGCCTCTCCTTCTCTGCGTAACTCTTTCAAATAAATAAGTTAATTAAAAGGGGGTGGGGGGGCTGCGCTGTGGCATGGTAGGTTAAAGCCCTGGCCTGAAGCACTGGCATCCCATATGGGTGCTGGTTCGTGTCCTGGCTGCTCCTCTTCCAATCCAACACTCTGCTATGGCCTGAGAAAGCAGTGGAGGATGGCCCAAGTCCTTGGGCCCCTACACCTGTGTGGGAGACCTGGAAGAAGCTCCTGGCTCCTGGCTTTGGATCGGCACAGTTCTGGCTGTTGTGGCCATCTGGGGAGTGAACCAGAGGATGGAAGACCTCTCTCTCTGTCTCTATCTCTCTCTGTAACTCTTTCAAATAAATAAAATAAATCTTTAAAAAAAAAAAAAGAGAGAGAGAGAAGAGAGAGAGAAAGGCAAAGAAACAGAGACAGGGACAGACAGTGATTTTCCATCTACTGCTTCAAAATCCACAATAGCTAGGGCTCAATCAAGCCAAAGCCAGGTGCCCAAACCAAGTTTTTAAGTCATCACCTACCTCTTTCCAAAGCGCTCAATAGCAGGAAGCTGGAATCAGAAGCATAGCTGAACTCCAACCCAGGCTCTCCCATACGGGAAGCAAACATCCCAAACAGCATCTTAACAGCTATGCTAAACTCACCCCCTGGGAATATTTCTCTTATATCCAAAAAGGTGTATTGAAAATTACCTGTTGCAGTATCCGACTTTGCATCAGAAGTGGACAATGTCTCACAAAGCTCTACATTTCTGGACTGAGAGTTTTCAGAAGTGTTATTAGGTTCAAATGAGGCAGATGGAGCAGAGACTGAGTTTTCTGACTGGCTGCTGTTAGCCACTGACGTTTCACCTTTTAGTGAATGCATCTAGAGAAAAACAAATTGCAATTTAATTAACAGGTAAGAATCTATACCTACCACTGCAAAAGAGATCAAAGTAACAGTTAAGTCCATTTACATCCTATATGAGAAGTACTAAACTCAAATTAGTAGATGAATCTAAAATGTGTAACAAATATGACATAATCTTACCATGGAATTCAACTGAAACTGTCTACAGTACAAAAAAGATTCTTTTAAACACAGTACTGATTTCCCTTCAAATCAGAATTCAAAGAAAAAGTAGTAAAGTTATATTAGCCATTGACTCAAAGTGGATAGAAATAAGAAATTATTGAGTGTAAATTCCTTAAGGCATGTCAAGCAATGTTAAGTCAGGTTCTTGATAGGACAGCAACTCTCTCTTGCAACAAAACAATGATGACGTCATTAAGAAGCTAGGACAGGGGGGTGATAAGAGAGTAAGAGATCACTCAGGTATAAGAGGCTTAAAAAATTTCATAAATTCCAAACGTTTTTGCAACAAAATAAACTCATCTTTATTTCTATTTTCTACAAATTTAATGAACTACCTTCTATTAGGTACAGGCATTTGTAACTTCATAATGCTACTTTCAGTTCAGGAAAACGGTCCTTACTACCATTTAACAGCATAGCACGTTCAAGAATATACAGACAGGCTCCAAAAATACCACTGAATTCCTGATATTCCATTTTCACTTATTTATGAAAGCAGTAGTCTGTTCCTTCTCACCTGTCGGACTTTGTGAATTCTCATAACCAGCTCATCTGCAGAAACACTTCCTGCTATTACTTCCAAGGGAATTCCACTGTCTCCAATAAAAAAACTGGATGGAACACATACTACTGGATCTGCACAGTTAATTAAGTTTAACAATTCAAGTAAAACAGAAGGAAAAATTGTGTAACAATATGGATAACAAATAAAAACAAATTATCCTTGTGAATTTCCCAAATAATCTGTTAATATGTTTATAAAATAACTAGCTACCCCAACGTTATGGTTGTAGTCTACATGTGATTTGTACAGCACACCTGAGTGAAGAACATCTACTACATTCTCCTCTATCATAACTTTCTTTTACATCTTGCTACCAGCTGCCTCTTGCCGTTTACTTCTAACATTCTAACCAAACTGTTCCAAATATTGCTTATTAGATACTCATTAAAAAAATTCCCAATCCTGTCATGACCTATATCAGGACAATTAGTAATATGAAGCTTCCATTAATAAGAATACATGACTTCCTAAATGAAAATGAGTATCATTAATGAATTAACCAGAGGCAAATAAGCAGTAAATACACACACACACACACACACACACCCAATTCTTCATTTAAAGGATACAGATTTGTGAAAATTGCAGGCAGGCTTCACTGTAAAACAAAAATCAAACAGAAAATCACTACATGAATGCACTGTTTTCCAAATACTAAGTTGTCTTTATAAAATTTAGTGTACTGGGGCCAGCACTATGGCAAAGCAGGTTAAACTGCCACCTGCAAAATAGCATCCCATATGGGTGCCAGTTTTGAGTCTCAGCTGTTCCAATTCTGATCTAGCTCCCTGCAAATTTGCCTAGGAAAGCAGCAAAGGATGGCCCAAATGCTTGGGCCCCTGCACCCACATAAGAGACCTGGATGGGGTTCTCGGCTCAAAGCTGCAGCCTGGCCCAGCCCTGGCCATTGCAGCCGTTGGGGAGTGAACCAGAGGATACAATATAAACAAAATTATACTGCACACTTAAATTGACAGATTCTGGGGCTGGTACTGTGAGTTAAGCACCACCTGCAGTGTCAGCAACTTATATGGGTAGAGATTCAAGTCCCAGCTGCTCCACTTTTAATTCAGCTCCCTACTAGTGCACCTGGGAAGGCAGTGGAAGATGGTCCAAGTGTTTGGGCCCCTACATCTACACAGGAGACCAAGAAGAAGATCCTGACCTCTGGCTCCTGGCTGTGGCCTGGCCCAGCCCCAGCTTTTGTGACCATTTGAGGAGTGAACCAGTGGATGAAGATCTCTCTCTCCCTCCCTCTGACTCTGCCTTTCAAATAAATAAAAACATGTTTTAAAAAAATTAACAGATTCTACTTTTTTAAAAACACACTACAGCTCAATAAATACACAGTTCACTAACTTGTGAGGCATATATACTATAATGTGCTTTATAATAATTTTGTTATTTTGGATAAATTTTAAGTAAAAAGTTTATTTTACAAGCTTACAGGTAAATTTCTGAATATTTATTCTTTTAAAAAAGATATACTTAATTGAAAGGCAGAGAGACAAAGACAGAAACCATCCATCCACTGATCTCTCCCCAAATACAAACAGCTGGGGCTAGGCCAGGCTGAAGCCAGAAGCCAGGAACTCTCTAGGTCTCCCATGTGGGTGGCAGGGACTCAAGCACTTGAGCCATCACCTGCTGCTTCCCAGGCACATTAGCAAAAGGCTAGAAGAGAAGCAAAGTAGCCAGGACTCAAACCAGCACTCCAGTATGGGATGTGGGCAAGCCAAGTGGTAGTTTAACCCACTACATCTTAACATCCACCGACAGTGATCACCAAAGACTGCGAATATCATAAAGGGACAGGGATTATATGCCTTCTGATAGAAGAGATATGAGGTAGTCTTAAAAGATATGGGGGGAAAAAAGCCACAACCAAACCAAAATCAGAATAAACTAAATGTCACTAACAGAAGTGCAATCAAAAAAACAGCGACAAGTGTTGTGGTACAACAGGTTAAGCTACTGCTTGGGATGCCCACACTCCATATCAGAGTACCTGGTTTGTGTATGAGCTACTCTGTACTTCTGATCCAGCTTCCTTCTAATGCATCCAGAAAGCAGCAGCAGATGGCCCAAGTACTTCAGTTCCCACTACCCATATGGGAGACCCAAAGGGAGTTCCTGACTCCTAGCTTCAACCTAGCCCAGCTTAGTTCCTGAGGGAGTTTGGGAAGTGAACCAAAAGATGGACAATTCTTCTCTACCTGCCTCCCCTCGTCTCTCTCTCTCTCTCTCTTGTGGCTCTGCCTTTCAAATAAACAAAACTTTAGAAAATATATACATGCAGGGACAGGGCGGTGGCGTAGCAGGTAAAACCACTGCCGGAAGTGCCGGCACCCCATATGGGCGCAGATTAGAGTCCCAGATACTCCAGTTCCAATCCAGCTCTCTGCTGTGGCCTGGGAAAGCAGTAGAAGATAGTCCAAAGTCCTAGGGCCCCTGTACCCGCATGGAAGACCCAGAGGAAGCTCCTGGCTCTGGATTGGCACAGCTCTGGCCATTGTGGCCATCTGGGGAGCAAATCAGCAGATGGAAAACCTCTCTCTCTCTCTGCCTCTCTGTAACTCTGCCTTTCAAATAAATAAATTAAAAAAAAAAAAAAAAGATTACATGGGATAAGTAGAAATGAGTGAGAGTATAGATGAAGTAAGTTTGACCAAGAGCTGATAATTTATCAAAGCTAGCTGACAAACACATGCAACTAATCACACTATTATTTCCAATATTTGGAATTTCCTATAATAAAAAAATTTTTAAAAGGTGGAGATGTGGGGGCTGGTGCTGTGGTGCAGCACGTTAAAAGCCCTGGCCTGCAGGGCCAGCATCCCATAAGGGTGCTGGTTCTTGAGTCCCAGCTGTTTTATTTCTGAACCAGCTCCCTGCTACTGTGCCTGGGAGAGCAGCGGAGGACTGCCCAAGTACATGGGCCCCTGCCCCAACATGGGAGATCCAGAAGCAGCTCCTGGCTCTGGATTGGCTCAGCTCAGGCCTTTGCGTCCACTTGGGGAGTGAACTAGCAGATGGAAGACTTCTCTCTCTCTCTAGCTCTCTCAAATAAATCTTTAAAAAAAAAAAAAAAAAAAGGTGGAGATGGGGATAGGCATTTGGGGAAGCAATTAAGATGCACTTGAGATGCCTGCATCCCATATAGAAGCATCTGGTTTGAGATCCAGCTCTGCTTCCAATCTAGATTTCTGTGAATGCATCCTGGGAAGGCAGCAGATGATGGCTCAAGTACTTGGGTCCCTGCCTTCCTCATGAGAGACCCAGATCAAATTCTGGGCTGTTGGTTTGCAGGCATACAGGGAATGAACCAGCAGATGGAGAAACTCTCTATGCCATTCTGCTTTTCAAATACAATGAAAATAATAACATAAAAAGTGAAGAGCAAGAATGGAGAAATTAACAGACTTGTGAATATCAGCTACTATCAGGGACCTATAAATACCCTCATTCCCACCAAATTAAATTACTGTGTTCATTAAAACAGGACCCAAAAAAACAAACATATATTCACTCACTTTCAGAGATATAAAATGTATGATTTAGCTATTTAACTAAACTCAGTTATTTCTAAGTTCTTGGAAGCTAGAGATTATATAAATTATTATTGCATCCCTGGTACATGTTGCATTTAAGGTAGACTAGGAAAACATGAAATTCCTTCAGCAAGACATAATGATGAAAATGGAATTCAGGATTTAAATTCCCAATACACCTTATATATCCACAAATAAACATCAATATCACTATAGGCCAAGAACACCGCTGTAAGTCACAACCAAAGATCATGATTATACAAATACAAAGTCATTAATGTTAAAACATATGCAAACCTTTTGGTATCAATTTTAATAGCAACAAAACTGTTTGAAGATGCTTCTGTCACTTTCTCATCTTCCCAACTTGCAGCCATCTGTGTAGACTGTTCATCATCACCTGTAAAATATTTCAAGGATTCTTAAGGCATAAGGCTAGGATCTGCTAACTGCAAATTCTCTTGCCCAAAAACTTGAACTAAATAAAAATAAAATATAAAACATAATCCCATAAATACTATTTTCTACCAGTTTGAAAAACTGAATTTTCCAAAATTGCAATGTGACTGCACATTTTTCATATAATAAAAAATACCAGTTAGATAATAACACATAAACTCTGAAAGACACCTAAATTATTTTAAATTACAACAAATTATCTATTATTATATTAACAGAAACGTTATAAGAATTTATGGGAAGAAAGATGTAGTGTCTATTTTGGCTTTCATATATATATAATTTTAGGAAATAAAAGTGCAATACCCTTTATGTCCAAGGAAGATAAATGCAGGTACAGTTCTGTTTTCAGTTTTGGACTTACCTTTACTGTAGATATGCTTACTATAAAATTCATGTTGATCAAAACTAATCAATCTATGGTGGAAGAACTGAGCCTAGTGGCTACCTTGATGGAGGAGGGCAATGTTAATAACTGGTAAAGAGCATATTTTCAGGGGTGCTGAAATGCTCTGTATCTTGATCTGCATGACAGATATACAGGTATATCCGCATTTAAAAAGTCATCAAGCTGCTCACTTAATATATGCTCATTTTATATACTGTTGCTCTATAGCATTAAAAATGTTGTAAAGATTCTATTAAGACATTGCTTCAAGTGTAAACCTATAAATGTCTAGAATTTTATATGTGGGCAGAGGGAAACTTGACTAAGTCACTGAAAAGTATTTCTGAGGTTAGCACACCTAAGTGCTCTCTCAGATATGAACAATCTTTGTTAATGTCCAGATTTTTTTTTTAAAGATTTAATTTTTATTTATTTGAAAGAGTTACAAAGAGAGGTAGAGACAGAGAGGTCTTCCATCCGATGGTTCACTCCCTAGTCGGCCCAAACGGCCAGAGCTGCACCAATCCGAAGCCAGGAGCTTCTTCTGGGTCTCCCATGCAGGTGGTTTCAGACCAGTTTTGCTTTTGCTTTTTAAAAAATGAGATCAGATGGGGCCAGTGCTGTGGCACAACAGGTTAAAGCCCTGGCCTGTAGTGGTGGCATTCCATTTGGGCACAAGTTCAGGTCCTGGTTGCTCCACCTCCAATTCAGCTCCCTGATAATGCACCTGGGAAAGCAGTAGAGGAAGGCCCAAGTACTTGGGCCCCTGCACCCGTGTGGGAGACCCAGAAGAAGCTCCTGGCTTGTTTGGCTCAGCTCTGGCCGTTGTAGCCATATGGGGAATGAACTGGCAGAGAGAAGACCACTCTCTCTCTCTGTCTCTAACTCTCTCTATAACTCCTTCAAATAACTAAATCTTAAAAAAAAAAAAAAAAAAAAAAAAACCATAAGATCAGAGATAGGTACTGTGGCACAGATTAATCTACCACCTGGGGTGCCTACATCTTCTACCAAAGTACCAGTTTGAGTCCTGGCTACTCTATGCTTCCAATCCAGCTTTCTGTTAATATAACTGCCACGTATTTGTGAGAGCCAACTGAAGTTCTTGACCCCTGACTTCAGCCAGGGTTGGCACAGTATTTGTAGGTATTTAGGGGCGAACCAGTGGACAGAAGATCTCTACCTCTGTCAGTACCTCTCTGTCACTCTACCTTTCAAATAAATAAATCTTTAAGAAATGAAACATTTACCTACTCTTTTATAAGGTGTTTTGTCCTATATGTACCTTCCTTCCTTCTTTAATTTATTTTTTAAAGATTTACTTATTGGGTGGGGCCAGCGCTGTGGTGCAGTGGGTTAAAGCGCTGGCCTGAGGTGCTGGCATCCCATATGGGCGCCAGTTCTAGTCCCAGCTGCTCCTCTTCCAATCCAGCTCTCTGCTGACCAGAGGATGGAAGCTCTCTCTGTCTCTACCACTCTCTGTAATTCTTTCAAATCAATAAAATAAATCTTTTAAAAAAAGATTTACTTATTGGGGCTGGTATTGTGGCTCAGCAAGTTAAAGCCCCAGTCTGCTGTGCTGGCACCCCCATATGGGCACCAGTTCAAGTCCCAGCTGCTCCATTTTTTTTTTTTTTTGACAGGCAGAGTGGACAGTGAGAGAGAGACAGAGAGAAAGGTCTTCCTTTTGCCATTGGTTCACCCTCCAATGGCCGCCACAGCTGGCACGCTGCAGCCGGCGCACCGCGCTGATCCAAAGGCAGGAGCCAGGTGCTTCTCCTGGTCTCCCATGCGGGTGCAGGGCCCAAGCACTTGGGCCATCCTCCACTGCACTCCCTGGCCACAGCAGAGAGCTGGGCTGGAAGAGGGGCAACTGGGACAGAATCCGGTGCCCCGACTGGGACTAGAACCTGGTATGCCGGCACCGCAAGGCGGAGGATTAGCCTAGTGAGCCGCGGCACCAGCCCTGCTCCACTTCTGATCCAGCTCTCTGCTATAACCTGGGAAAGCAGAAGATGGCCCAATTCCTTGGGCACCTGCACCCACAGGAGAGACCCAGAGGAAGCTCCTGGCTCCTGATTGGTCCAGCTCCGATCGTTGCAGACATTTGGGGAGTGCATCAACGGATGGAAGACCTCTCTCGCGCGCTCTCCCTCCCTCCCTGCCTCTCTGTAACTCTGCCTTTTCAGATCATCAGCAAGGCATCAGCAGATGCCTTTCAGAGAAGTAAGAAACAGAGATCTTCCATTTGCTGGTTCACTCCCCAGATGGCACAACTGCCAGGGCTGAGCCAGGCCAAAGCTATGAGTTTCACACCAGGTAGCAGGGGCTCAAACAAATGGGCCATCTTCTGCTGCTTTTCCCAGGCTCTTATGGGGAGCTGGATCAAAGTGGAGCAGTGGGGATATGAAGCAGCACCCATACGGGATGTCATGCACCACAACACCAGCCCCTTCCTTCCTCAATTTAGTATACACTTTGCTTTCCCATCTCAGTTATGTGCTTACAATAACTCCATTCTTTCAGTTTTCAGACTAAAAAAACCTTAGTTATCCTTGATTTCAGCTGATTCTATCTCCAAAATACATTAAGAATGTAACTATTTCTTAGCACATTTTCCACTGCTACTACCCTGATCCAAACTATCAGATCTCACCTAAATGACTAAAATACCACCTAAATAGTAGCCCAGCTGAGTGTTTTGACATAGCAACATCCTTTAAAAAAAAAATCATATGAACCCCTTGCTCAAAATCTTACAGTGGCTCCCTGATTCCTCAAAGCAAAAGTTCACAAAGCCATACACATCAGGCAACAGATCACCTCTCTAACCTCCTTTCCTTTTACTTTCTTGTTATTCTTCTCTATTCCTAAACTACCAAAGAGAATCCATCTTTAAAGTCTTTGTATTAGGGGCTGGCACTGTGGCACAGCAGGTTAATGCCCTGGCCTGAAGTGCTGGCATCCCATATGGGTACCAGTTCTAGTCCCGGCTGCTCCTCTTCTGATAAAACTCTCTGCTGTGGCCTGGGATAGCAGTAGAAGATGGCCCAAGTCCTTGGGCCCCTCACCCGTGTGGGAGACCTGGAAGAAGTTCCTGGCTCCTGGCTTCGGATCGGCGCAGCTGCAGCCACTGTGGCCATCTGGGGAGTGAACCAGCGGACGAAAGACCTTTTTCTTTTTCTTTTTTTTTTTTTGACAAGCAGAGTGGACAGTGAGAGAGAGAGACAGAGAGAAAGGTCTTCCTTTGCCGTTGGTTCACCCTCCAATGGCTGCCGCGGTCGGCGCGCTGCGGCCGGCGCACCACGCTCATCCGATGGCAGGAGCCAGGTGCTAGGTGCTTTTTCCTGGTCTCCCATGGGGTGCAGGGCCCAAGCACTTGGGCCATCCTCCACTGCACTCCTGGGCCACAGCAGAGGGCTGGCCTGGAAGAAGGGCAACCGGGACAGAATCCGGCGCCCCGACCGGGACTAGAACCCGGTATGCCGGCGCCGCAAGGTGGAGGATTAGCCTATTGAGCCATGGCGCCGGCCGGAAGACCTTTTTCTGTCTCTACCTCTCTCTGTAACTCTTTCAAATAAATAATAAAACAAAATATTTTAAAAAATAAAGTCTTTGTATTAGATGTTTCCTCCAGCTGGAATGTTCTTCCCCAAAATATCTGTTTTACTCTCAATGCCCTTAAATATTTGCTCAGATAATACCCTCTCAGTAAAGCTTTCCATAACCACCTACTTTAAAATTATACCCTTTACATACTCCAGAAACTCCCTTACCTCCTGCTCTTCTTTTCTGTACAACTCATACCTTCTATTATGCTACTGTCCATTATTATTACTATTGTCTGTTACTGTTATTGTCTGTCTCCCTCAACATCAATGAAACTTCTACAAGGTTAAGGATTGTTTTCCATTTTATCTACTGATAAAGACTTCAATTCCTACAACAGAATCTAGCATACACTAAGTACCTGCCATACACCTGGTAGGCTAAATTTCCTACAATACTTGACTATTATGTTGAATATACTTTATGTGAGATAAGATCCAGGAATCCAGGTCTGAGAAATCTGGCCACTAAAAAACAGAACTAGAATGCATCCACAGATCAAGACTAAATATGAATTCCCCATTAGCAGGCTCCCAGATGTTGAAGGTACAGAATGAATGAAAATTGTCATTTGCAAGTGAGGTCATTCTGAATGTGTCTTCAGACACCATGTGGTGAGAACACTATAAAATTCCAAATAAGTGAATCAGCTATTAATCTATATGGGAGGCCGGCGCTGTGGCTCAATAGGCTAATCCTCTGCCTTGCAGCGCCGGCACACCGGGTTCTAGTCCCAGTTGCCCCTCTTCTAGCCCAGCTCTCTGCTGTGGCCAGGGAGTGCAGTGGAGGATGGCCCAAGTGCTTGGGCCCTGCACCCGCATGGGAGACCAGGAGAAGCACCTGGCTCCTGCCTTTGGATCACCGTGGTGCACTGGCCGCAGCGCGCCAGCTTCAGCGGCCATTGGAGGGTGAACCAATGGCAAAAGGAAGACCTTTCTCTCTGTCTCTCACTGTCCACTCTGACTGTACAAAAAAAAAAAAACCTATATGGGAATACTTCTACTATAAACATTTAAGGCTGTGAAGAGTGAGGAATCCTTTTCATCCATTCTTTTATATATCCACTACTGCATTTCACATTTATTTTGTTCTAGGCATTGGGCTAGATACTAAATACAAAACAATGAGACACTGTCTGCCCTCAATGGGATATAAAAAAAAAAAATTGAACAAGCAACTATAATTAATGACAAAATTTATGAAAAATAAAAAAAAACTATGAAAGAATAAGAGGTATGTCTTTACAACAGTCAGGAAGTCCTCTCTGAAATGACATTTAAGGTAAGTCATGAAAAATGAAAGAGCTAAGCCACACAAAGAGCAGCTAGAAAAGTTCACCAAGCAGAATGAATTTGTGTGAGGGAAAGATCTGTGTGATGGGGGAACGCAATCAACAATGGGAAGCACAAGACAAGACTGAAGAGAACGGTGACTCCAGACTTATGGTTTATCTAACCAGATGTGTGGTGGTGCCACTTGCATAGAACAATGAGAGAAAAAAAAGTTTTGGGCGATAATCTTTTGAGTGGATAATCTTTTGAGTCTCTGGTGGAGACTGTTACATGAGCAGCTGGGACTGCGACCTGCTTGGGAAGCTGGCGCTTTTCACCCTCTCACCTATGCTGTATCTGCGGCTGAGTTCCCAAAGGTCACTCCCACGATCAATCTACCCAAGGCTCAGCACAGTGAGAACAGCTGCTTGACCAGGTGAGGCAGAAAGCTGAATGCTCACCCCGATGAGATCTTAGTACTTAATACCAAGTAGAATGATTGTCAACTTCATTATCTTTATAGTTTATTTTTAACCAAATTATCAACTATGCTCTGAAGTTGGCTAGGCGGGCCTAACATTTCTGGAGAAAACACTGTTCTCCTTGGTGGTATCAGCAGTATCCAGTGAAAGAATTACAGAGAACAAGCACAGAGGCCAGTGTGGAGCCAACGGTTTAGTGGCTGCTTCCCAGGATGGCATCGTATATTAAATTCCATACTGGAGTGTTGGTTTAGGTCCCAGATACTCCCCTTCAGAGGATGGTTCAAGTACTTGGGATCCCGCCACTATGTGGGAGAGCCAGCTACTGGCTTGGACCTGGCAAAATCTGGCTGTTGGGAACATTTGGGAAATGAACCAGCAGATGGAAGATCTCTGATTCTCCCTTACTCTGTCACTCTGCCTTTGAAATAAATAAATCTTAAAAATAAATAACAACAACTTTTTCCTAAAATGCTTCACATTTGAATAGTTCAACAGTAAATATAGCCGTCAGGCCACTTTTTCCAGCTATAAAATATCTTTTTAATTTACCAAGGAGTTGGTAAATTATTATTAAGGTCTCATATCTAAGAAAATCATCTTGGGAACCAGCACTGTGGCACAGTGGGTAAAGCCACTGCCTGCAATGCCAGCATCTACACTGTGGATGCAACTCCTTACTAACAACCTGGGAGCAGCAGAAGATGGCCCAAGTACTTAGCCACGCACATGGGAGTCCCAGAAGAAGGTCCTTCCTTTGGCCTGGCCCGGACTAGGGCTGTCATAGCCATCTGGGGAGAGATGGAAGATTTCTCTCCCACTGACTTTTCAAATAAATAAATCTAAAAAAAAAGGTGATGTTCTGGCTATATTCTTCAACCTTATGGGCAAAGCAGGGAAAGATGGCCCAAACAGCTGGGTACCTGCATTCACATGAGACCCAGATGAAACTTCTGGCTTCAGACCAGCCCAGCCCTAGCCACTGTGGCCATTTGAAGAGTGAACCAGTGGATAGAAGATATCTCTGTCTTTCCCTAGCTCTAACTCTTCCTTTCAAGTAAATAAATAAATCTTTTAAAAAAGGAAAAAAAGGAAAGTAATGAGCAATCAGCCCAGTGTACACATTCCTAGAACGACACTAATCCTACTTAGTGTTGGGGATTAACTAGCTTAAACTCTAAAAGCTGTTTTCGGGTACAGGTCTAGGGACAGATTCCTTTGTTAGATAGCTAGTAGTCTTCGGCAAATATTTCATAGTCATGGGGCCAGCACTGTGGCATAGTAGGTAAAGCCACCATCAGCAGTGCCCGCATCCCATATAGGTGCCAGTTCAAGTCCTGGCTACTCCACTTCTGATCCAGCTCTCTGCTACGGCCTGAGAAAGCAGTAGAAGACAGCCCAAGTGCTTGGGCCCCTGCCCCTTCATGGGAGGCCAGGAAGAAGCTCATGGCTCCTAGCTTCAGCCTGGCCCAGCCAAGGCAGTTGTGGCCATTTGGGGAGTGAACCGGCAGATGGCAGATCTCTAACTCTGCCTTTCAAATAAATAAATAAAATCTTTTAAAAAATTACCAAAATCCTAGATTTCCTGATCAACTTAAATTACATAAACAGACTATTTAAGTGTTTAGTTTTTTTTCCTGAAAAACAGAAAGACACTTTTTCTGAAGCTGTTAAAAAATGTAAAAAAATGGAACGTAAATCAAATTTAAGATGTAAATTCTTTTCGGTGCAAATCATTTTATGACTGTGGACCTAAGTTCCTCATCTGTAAATTGGGAATCATAAAATCTGCTCTACCTATCACGAAGATCAATTGGGATTTTATGTGAACAACACAATTTAAAGGATCAGCAACTCATTACTACATTTTTAAAAAGCATAATATTATTTAACTTCATGTTTAATCCACTTCTTTTCCTCTCAGAGGACAAACTACTCAAGCTTTTCTAAGAAACAGCATGCAGCCAAAAATTTAATAAAATATTAATGTGAAATATTTCAGCAACTTGGTTTTCACTGCAGTGTATCAAGTTATAGAACTATTCAAAGTCGTGAAATGAATTCTAAGCCACTATCAAACACAAATAATTTAAGAAATACATTTTACATTAACAGCAGTCAAGGAAAGCCATAGAGGAAAGCTTTCTTAAATCTGCATAAATTTCAAAAATAAAACAGCAAAACGTGGGGCAAAATAATCGAGAGCGGCTTAGGGTAAATGAGTTCGTAAATGTTCTCAAAACTATGTGGACTCTGGCTAGGAAAACAGAAAGAAGAACCAAAGACTTTATGTCTACTACTTTTAGACCGACAGGGGGACGAAAAAAATTCCACTTGGAGCAGAGTATCCCACATTAGACAGCCTCTCTCAACACTGCCGTTAAAAAAATAAAAAAGCCCTATAAAGCCCCTGTCAAGTTTACATGTCAGAAGCACACCAAGGCCCGCAACCGTGACCATCAGGTGGTTTCTCTTTGTTGCTCAACCGATGACACAGCTTTCTCCCTGACACCCACAGCCAATTAGCAGCCCAACTGCTCGCCTAGTGGCCCGTCCCTCCCCCACCCACGGAGGAGGAATCAACGGGCGTCCAGGCATCCGAGGAGGGTGCTCGGGCCCGGGGAGGGGCGCCCAAGCCCGGCCGGGGCCTCTGGCCTGGCTGCCAGGCCCGCCGCCTCCCAGACAGCCCCGAGAGGCGCTGAGCAGCCCCGGGCGGGCCGCCCGTGCCCTTCCGGACGAGAAGGCAAGGCTGCGGGCGCCTGCGGCCTGCAGGGGCCTGGCGTCGGGCGTCTGCACGCCCGCTGCGGGGCACCCAGCGGGGGGAAGTTGCAGCCGACCCTGAGGCGCGGAGCCGAGAAGTGCCCGCGTCGCGAGGGCGGAAGACCGGCGGCTGAACTAACGAGAGGGGGAAGGCAGGCCGGAGAGCCCGTCCCGGCCGCACCTCGGGCCCCCGCCCCCTTCACCTGCCACGAACACCACGAAGACCGCGCCGCTCCTCTTAGCCGACGCGATGGCGGCCGGAATGGCGCCCTGGAACCACAACATCGCTCCTGTCCGGCCCTGGCGCTCGGTCGGGGTGTAGTCGCCGCGGTCCCGGAGCTGGCCCCGCCCCACCGCTTCGTCGGGCCTGCGGCCCTTAGCCCCCGCAGCCCCGGCTGGTCCGGCCCCCGCCTCCGGCTCGGGCTCCGCACCAGCGCGCACGCCCGTCAGCCGCCCACTGCGACGTGCGCAAGCGCGCGCGTGGGGACCGCCCCGCACCACGTGACGCCACACGTCGCCGCCGGCTCAGGGCCCCAGTGCCTTGTTTCGTGGGCGAGTCGGTGCGTGCGCGCTCCCGCTAGAACCTCAGGTCCCGCAGACCAGGAAGTGGAAGGAGGCAGTGGAAGGATGAGTAACCGCTACGGCACGTTTGGAGGCGCCTGCCGAGAGGCATGACGGGAATTGTAGTCTTAGGCTTGTGGAAAAATGTGACTACTTTCCGAGACACTCCTGAAGGGGGCAGTACTGAGAGCCACTACTCGATGAAGGACAGAGGGAGGAAACGCAGTGCCGCTCTGTTATCCTCACCGAAACCCTGAAAGTGGAGGAATGAGTCCGCGCATGGAATTAAATGGGCTTTGTAGGAATTTATTGCCAGGCTTCGGTTTTTATTGAATTGAGCCCAATCCTGTAGAAAAGACAGGATAAAAACCACCACGGTCTCTCTGCAATACCATACAACCTGAAGGGAGACACTGGTACAATAAACACCTTGAATTTCCTAGACATCGGGTGAAGATCATTCCAAAACCTTGAAACCGTGGCGCCCAGCAGGATGTCGGTGTCCAGGCGGTCGCCCACCATGACGGTGCGCTCCGGGTCGATGCCGTCCTCCTGGGACACGCAGTGGAAGGTGAAGCGGCTGGGCTTCCCTATGACGTCGGCCTGGCGCTGCGCGGCCATCTCCGCGTCTGGGACCAGTCAGCCGGTACCTGTGGGACAAAGACCGAGCGGACGGGGCGCGAAGTGGGTTATCGCCCTGGCCTGAAGCGCCGGCATCCCACATGGGCGCCAGTTGGAGACCTGGCTGCTCCACTTCCGATCCTGCTCTCTGCTGTGGCCTGGGAAAGCAGTAAAAGATGGCCCAAGTCCTTGGGCCCCTGCACCTGCTTGGGAGACCCGGAAGAAGCTCCTGGCTCCTGGCTTCAGATCAGCACAGCTCCGGCCGTTGCAGCCAACCGGGGAGTGAACCAGAGGATGGGAGACCTCTCTCTTTCTGTTCTCTCTGTGTAACTCTGACTTTCAAATAAATAAATATTAAATCTTTTTTTAAAATGGGCTAACTATGGCTACACCAAAGGAAACACAAAATCAGAGAATAATGACTTATTTTCCAGCCACTTTCCATGGTAGTACAAAAGAAAATGACCTCACTTCCCATTTTATGGAGTAATATCAGCCTATAATCAACATAAGGTACTTGTGGTTGGTTGCCATTCAAATAAAAATGATCGACATTTAATACTTTAATGGAATTGCATGGTTTCTAATAACTATTAGTTAAGGGTTTGTATAATTTATTCAGTTGTTAAACTTCTTATTTGTTGAAGCATTAAGCCTTTTTATTGTTATATAAATAACAATAATAATAAATTAAAAAATGTTATCTCAAAAACTTAAAAACAAGAAAGAGAGGGACAGCGGGAGGGAGAGTGAGGAGGGAGGGAGGAAAGGAATATCATTCTAAGAAATGTGTCTATAAATATACTGAAACTAATTAAACATTTTTAAATAATATTTTTTTAAAAAGTGTCCTAAGAATCATGTGGAACTTTTTACTCATCATCAAGTATTTATGTACAATGAGCTAGGCACTCTTGGAAGTGCTATGGTGAGGCATACGGGCCCTCCCTGCCTTTGTGACTGCACAGTCGAAGGCAGACATTGAACCAGTGATGATGAATGCCCCCAGAAGGGAAATTCAGTGTTGTTGAAGCGAGTGATGATGGGACCAAACATGGAGTAACCAGGTCAGAAAAGGCCTCCGGGCGGAAGTGATATGTGGGGGATATCTAGCCAGGTGGAGAAGACCACTCCAGGCAGAGGAAGCTACTGTGTAGCATCCACTGCAAGCAAACACAGAGGTCTTGAACAGAAAAATGCCCATTGTGGCTAGAACACAAAGGGGAGTGTGGTGCTGATGGGGGCTGCCAAGATAAGCGAGGCCTTGGAAGTCATGTTCAGGATTACAGACATTCTTCAAAGTAGTAAAAAAAAGCCACTGAAGAATTTGAAACAGAAGAGCTACATCTACCACTTGTGTTTTTCAATTACAGCATGACAACAGGTTGGGCTGGGGGTGGGATGGGTGAATGTGAACAGTTACTATGTTAGACTTGTGTTGGGAGAGCTAGCGAGTCATTCACGCAGAGACCTTAAGTAGACAGCCTTGGACTTGCAGCTCAGCAAACATTTCACAACAGACGGGAATTTCAGATTTCTGTATACTCAGAGGATCCATGAGTCACTAGCGGATGCTGTTGCTTAAGGAAATTGTGAAAAGTGAGATAAGACAAGACTATGACTGAGCTCTTAAGACCCCCAACACTTACAGGTTTAAGGTGTAAACCAGGAAAGGAGACCAGAAGGAAAGGCTGAGGGGTGGGGTAGAGGAAAATGGGAGAGCGTGTGGACCCAAGGACCCCGGGGTAGAGAAAGTTTTGAGAAGAGGGCAGTTATGTTGAGTGCTGCTGGTAGAGTAATAGGAGACTAATAACTGTCAATGTCTTCACTAACATAAAGCAATTATAAGCTTAGCAAGAACAGTTTTGGTGGGTTCTGTGTAGAAGCCAGATGGCGGAGAGTAGAAAAGAGGTGAAGAAGGGAGTCAGTGAGTGGAGAGGATAAAAGGAAGAAAGGATGCCAGCTGGGCAGGGATTTGGACTGGGAGAGAGCCTTTTTAACACGAGAGATTAACACAAGATTAAATGCTGATGAAAAGCTGCTAGTCTTAGGCTAGATACAAAGAAAAGAGGGAGACTCTATGAAGATGGGTGGGAAAATGGGCTACATGGCAAATTCTGTCACTAGCCCACCCATCAATCATTCTTCTGCCTCCTCTCCATGACTCTTTGCTGGCTAAGTCCATTTTCTGCTAAGAGGCAAAACTACCAGATACTTGTTTTTTCAACCTCCCCTTGTAGACAGTGAGACCTTGGAGGAAGCGGGGGCCACTTCTAGAAAAAAATTTTCCTAACAAAAAGAGGCACAACCCTTTTTTGATGGATGTGGTTGCATGCAGATGATGCTTGGTACTGCTGCAGCCATCTTACAGCTATGAGGAGACAGTGCCTGGATCTAAGAATGGAATCTGAAAAGAACTTGTATCTGTGATGACATCACAGAGCTACTGAACCAATCCTGGGACCACTCAGACTTCACACTTTTTGTTTTGTGAGATAATCATTGTACTCTTTGGTTAGGCTACTGGAAATTGGATTTTACCTCTTGTATTTGCCACTGTTCCAGACAGTTGGGGTGGGAACCAGAACACAGGCAGATAGCAGAAAGAGGGAAGGAAAGATAACTTGAGACATATGTGTTTGTAAGTTTAAGGATAATAACAAATGTGAGGAAGTTTTTCCTCTGAAGACTTTAACTTTTTTTCCTATTAAAAGTTTTTTTGAGAGTGAGGGGGAAAAGTAAAGAAATTGGCACCGGGGACAGTACCGTAGTGTAGTGACCTAGATCTCCTCCTGCAGTGCCGGCACCCCATATGGACACCAGTTCATGTCCTAGCTGCTCCTCTTCTGATACAGCTCTCTGCTACAGCCTGGAAAAGCAGTGGAAGATGGGTCACTCACGTGGGGACCCGGAGAAAGCTCTTGGCTTCATATCGGCCAAGCTACACCTATTGTGGCCATTTGGGGAGTGGACCAGTGGATGGAAGACATTTCTCTCTGACTCTCCCACTCTCTGTCTGTAATACTCTCAAATAAATAAATAAAACCTTAAAAAAAAAAAAGGAAATAAGCACCATGAGTAGAGGGAAACAGGGTACAAAATATTGCTGAATGTTGGAGGACAAATGGACTGCGGAAACACATAGGGACAAGCAATGCTGAGGGCCAGGTGAAATTGGTGGCTCTAAATTTCACACTTTTGTGATTTTCTCAAGTGATCAAGCAATCCACAGTAGTAGGCACTGAGAAAACAGACTTTGGTTTATCCAGGCTTGTAGGCTCTAGGCAGTGTGAGAAAGAACAAAGGAAAAAGGAACTCAGGAGATTAGCAATAGAATGAACATGTAATACATGCAGAAGAACAAAGAGGGCTGGTGCTGTGGCTCACTTGGGTAATCCTCCGCTTGCAGTGCCGGTTCTAGTCCGGGTTGTCTAGTCGGGTTGCTCCTCTCCAGTCCAGCTCTCTGCTGTGGCCCGGGAGGGCAGTGGAGGATGGCCCAAGTGCTTGGGCTCCTGCACCCATATGGGAGACCGGGAAGAAGCGGGGCAGCCATTTGGAGGGTGAACCAAAGGAAGGGGGAGCTTTCTCTCTGTCTCTCTCTCACTGTCTATAACTCTACCTGTCAAATAAATAATAAATAAATAAATAAAAAGATGAAGGGGAGGCAATGGCTTAATTGAAGGGCTCAGTGTTAGCAATATGGAATTTTTGGTTTTCTTAAAATTTTTTTAGAAACCTTTTATTTAGGCCGGCGCCGTGGCTCAACAGGCTAATCCTCCGCCTTGCGGCGCCGGCACACCGGGTTCTAGTCCCGGTCGGGGCACCGATTCTGTCCCGGTTGCCCCTCTTCCAGGCCAGCCCTCTGCTGTGGCCCAGGAGTGCAGTGGAGGATGGCCCAGGCGCTTGGGCCCTGCACCCCATGGGGAGACCAGGAAAAGCACCTAGCACCTGGCTCCTGCCATCGGACGAGCGCGGTGCGCCGGCCGCAGCGCGCCGACCGCGGCGGCCATTGGAGGGTGAACCAACGGCAAAAGGAAGACCTTTCTCTCTGTCTCTCTCTCTCACTGTCCACTCTGCCTGCAAAAAAAAAAAAAAAAAGAAAAAGAAACCTTTTATTTAATGAGTACAAATTTTTTTTCTTTCTTTTTTTTTTTTTTGTGACAGGCAGAGTGGACAGTAAGAGAAAGAGACAGAGAGAAGGGTCTTCCTTTGCCATTGGTTCACCCTCCAATGGCCGCCGCGGACGGCACGCTGCGACCGGCGCACCGCGCTCATCCGATGGCAGGAGCCAGGAGCTTCTCCTGGTCTCCCATGGGGTGCAGGGCCCAAGTACTTGGGCCATCCTCCACTGCACTCTCGGGCCACAGCAGAGGGCTGGCCTGGAAGAGGGGCAACCGGGACAGAATCGGTGCCCCGACCGGGACTAGAACCCGGTGTGCCGGCGCCGCAAGGCGGAGGATTAGCCTGTTGAGCCACGGTGCCGGCCAATGAGTACAAATTTAAATAATATGGAATCAAATTTCTTGGGAAAAATAAGAATTATGGGAAAGAATCATGAGTTTTGAAGTCTGTATTGTAAAATTCCATCAGTCAGAACTGATATTCAGAGTAATCCCAAAGGCATGACCTGAATGTCATAATCCCTAATGCTGAAATCCTAAAAGAGCAAAATCCTTGAAGTCTAAAATCCTGAAAATCACAACACCAAAAATTAAGATCCTGAATACTGACATCTTGAAAACTGTAAGGCCGCTACAAAACACACCAAACATGGAAGTAAGGGAAAAGGTTTATTGGGGGAAACCCAACAGACAGGAGAGAAGGGGCAAAGGAGGAAAAAGAGGGAGAAGGAGAGTGTAATAGAGAGATCAAGAGAGAGAGAGAGAGAAAGATCAACAGACACAGAGAGACTGAGATCGATAGATAGCCATGTGTTCAGGAACAGGTCCTCTTAAAACTTTGTATGGGGTGGGGGAGTGAGGGGAAGTAGGAGCATTGAATCCCATTAGGATTGGAGTGGAGCTGATACAGTGGTTGGGCCATGTGGCCACCTGGCTTCCAGCCATGGCAGCGGGGAGCTAGAGCCTAGGATAGTGCCAGGGTGTAGAACAGGCCATAGATAAGACTGCGCCATTTTACTAACAGAAACTACAGATCTTGTGAAAATGTAATATAAAAGACAGATGAAATATGTAAGATATATTCTCACCCTACTTGTGCTGAAGCCCATACAATGAATCTGGTTTCCTGATGATGTCCTTACTGTGCCTGCACAAGATTTTATTTTAAAAATTGTACTTGAGAAGCCAAGACAGAGAAAAAGAAAGAGTGAGAGTGTGTGCACATGCAAGAGAGGGAGGGAGAGAGAGTGAGTGTGCTTCCATCCACTGGTTCACTCCCTAAATGCTAGGGCTAAGAAGAGGCTGAAGCCAGGAAGAGGGGGTGCAATCCACATCTCCCACATGAGTGGCAGAAACCCTATTACTTGAGCCATCACTAGCTGTCTCGCATTAGCAGGAAGCTGAAGTCCGGAGGTGGATCTAAGAACCAAGCTCAGGTGCTCTGATGTGGGATGCGGGCATCCTAGCTGTGTCTTAGTCCCTAAGCAAAGATCTCATTTGTGAATGAAGGTGAAATAAAGACCTTCCATAACAAACAGAAATTGAAAGAATTTGTCACCACCCAACCAGCCCTGCAGAAGATCCTTAAGGATGTGCTGCACACAAAAGCACAGAAAAATGGTCATCATTATGAAAAAAAGTAAAGGAAAGAAATCTCCCAGTAAAAGCACAAAAGAAATCTAAAATAAAAAATAGGAATTTTTATGGAAAAATTCCAGGTCTAAGCCATATCAAAAGTGGAGAAGCCAGGACTCAAACCAGCAGAATTGGTTTTTTGAAAACATAAACAAAATTGACACACCATTGGCCCAACTAACCAAAAAATGCAGAGGGAAGACCCAAATCAATAAAATTAGACACAGAAAGCCTAAATAGACCTATTACCAAGACAGAAATTGAATCAGATGGCTTCACTGCTGAATTCTACCAGACATTTAAAGAACTAACTCCAATTCTTCTCAAGTTATTAAAAAACAAGTGAAAGAGAAGGAATCTTCCCAAATTCTTTCTATGAAGCCAGCATCACCTTAATTCTTAAACCCATAAAAGATGCAACAGAGAAAGAGAACTACAGACCAATTTCCCTGATGAACACAGATGCAAAAATCCTCAACAAAATTCTGGCCAATCAAAAACAACAACACATCAGAAAGATCATTCGCCCAGAACAAGAGGGATTTATCCTTGGTATGTAGGGATGGTTCAACATTTACAAATCAATCAATGTGATACATCACAATAAACTGAAGAATAAAAACCATATGATTATCTCAATAGATGAAGGAAAAGCATTTGATAAATACAATACCCTTTCTAAGCAAATTGGTATAGAAGGAATATTCCTCAACACAATCAAGACAATTTATGACAAAACCACGGCCAGCATCCTATTGAATGGGAAAAAGCTGGAAGCATTCCCACTGAGATCCGGAACCAGACAAGGATGCCCACTGTCACCACTGTTATTCAGTGTAGTCCTGGAAATTTTAGCCAGAGCCATTAGGCAAGAAAAATAAATCAAAGTGATTCAAATCGGGAAAGAGGAAGTCAAACTATGTCTACTTGAAGATGACATGATTCTGTATATATGGGATCCAAAAGACTCCACCAAGAGACTATTGGAACTTATAGAAGAGTTTGGTAAATTAGCAGGATATAAAATCAATACTCAAAAATCAACAGCCTTGGGGCCAGCGCTGTGGCACAGTGGGTTAATGCCCTGGCCTGAAGCACCAGCATTCCATATGGGTGCTGGTTCTAGTCCCGGCTGCTCCTCTTCCAACTCAGCTCTCTGCTATGTCCTGGGAAAACAGTAGAAGATGGCCCAAGTCCTTGGGCCCTCACCCGTGTGGGAGACCTGGAAGAAGCTCCTGGCACCTGGCATCGGATCGGTGCAGCTCCGGCCATTGCAGCCATCTGGGGAGTGAACCATCGGATGGAAGACCCCTCTCTCTCTCTGCCTCTCCTCTCTCTGTGTAACTCTTTCAAATAAATAAATAAATCTTTAAAAGATCAACAGCCTTTATGTACACAGACAATGCCATGGCTGAGAGACAACTTCTAATATTAATCCCCATCACAATAGCTACAAAAAAAATCAAATACCTTGGGATAAATTTACCAAGGATGTCAAAGATCTCTATGATAAGAATTACAAAACATTAAAGAAAGAAATAGAAGATACAGAAAACAATGGAAAAATATTCCATGTTCATGGATTGGATGAATCAATATCATCAAAATGTCCATTTTTCCAAAGGCATTTTACAGATTCAATGCAACACCAATCAAAATACCAAAGACATTCTTATTAGATATAAAAAAATGATGCTAAAATTCATATAGAAACACAGGAGATCCCAAAGAGTTAAAGCAATCTTGTACAACAAAAAGAAAGCCAGAGGCATCTCAATATCAGATTTCAAACATACTACAAGGCAGTTATAACCAAAACAGCCTGGTACAAAAACAGGTGGATAGACATATGGAACAGAATAGAAACTCCAGAAATTAATCCAAACATCTACAATAAACTTATCTTTGATCTCGGAGCTAAAACCAATTTCTGGAAGCAAGAACAGTCTCTTCAACAAATGGTGCTGGGAAAACTGGAATTCCACATGCCGAAGTATGAAGTAGATCCCCTACTTATACATTATATAAAAATCCATTAAAATGTATTACAGACCTAAATCTATAACCTGATACCATCAAAATATTAGAGAACATTTGGGAAACCCTGCAAGACATTAGCACAGGCAAAGAGTTCCTGGAAAAGACCCCAGAGGCACAGGCAATCAAAGCCAAAATCAACAAAGGGCTTACTTCAAATTGTGATGCTTCTGTACCGCAAAAGAAACACTCAGGAAAGTGAAGAGGCAACTGAGAGAATGGGAGACACTATTTGCAAACTATGCAACCAATAAAGGACTAATAATCAGAATATATAAAGAGATCAAGAAACTCCACAACCACAAAACAAACAACCAAGTTAAGAAACGGGCAAAGAACTTAAACAAGCATTTTTCAAAAGAAAAAATCCAAATGGCCAACAGACACAGGAAAAATGTTCAGGATCACTAGCCATCAGGGAAATGAAAATCAAAACCACAATGAGGTTTCACCTCACCCCAGTTAAAATAGCTTTCATACAGAAATCAACAATCAACAAATGCTGGCAAGGATGTGGGGGAAAAGGTACCCTGATCCACTATTGGTGGGAATGTAAACTGGTAAAACCACTTTGGAAGACAGTTTAGAGATACCTTAGAAATCTGAATATAGACCTACCATATGACACAGCCACACAACAGAAATTAAATCAGCAAATAAAAGTTATCTGCACCCCCATGTTTATTACAGCTCAATTCAAATAGCTTAGACATGGAACCAACCTAAGTGCCCATCAACTGAAGACTGGATAAAGGAATTATGGGATATATATTCCATGGAATACTACACAGTGCTAAAAAATAATCCATTCATTTGCAACAAAATGGATAAATCTGGAAAACATCATTCTTAGTGAAATAAGCCAGCCCCAAAAGGACAAATACCATATGTTCTCCCTGATCTGTGATATCTAATAGAGCACCTAAAAGGAAATCTGTAGAGGTGAAATTGACACTTTGAGAAGCAATAACTTGAACAGCCCTTGTCTTGACTGTTGAGAAACAGTTTTTTTTCCTCTTCATACTATTTGTTGAACTTTTTACTTAAAATAGAGTTAATCATAAAGTCAATTGAAAATAGATCTCAGTAAAAAATAAGAGTGGGAATAAGAGAGGGAGGAGGAAGCTTTTAATGGTACAACTGTATAGTTCTGCACACACACCTATGGACTTACTTCTAAGGGAACATTTTAAAAACTTGCCATGGGACCACAAATCCCATTAAGTTGGGTGGTAAAAAAAATGCCATCTTAAGTGTTAAAATGATCATATTGAGTGTTAAAGTGAATATATAGATAGAATTTTTAAAGGGATCATATAAATAGGATCAAGTGTCAGGTAATAAAAACAGAATTTAAAAGAAGAGAATTTTTCAACAAGGGAAGCAGTCCACACAGCAGACTCATAGAATGATGATCACTTTAAATAGCATTCTGGTCTCAGAATTAGCCCTTAAGGTGTTCTGGTCTGGCTGAAAAGCCCATGAGAGCATTCCAGATATGGAAAGCCAAGACACTGTGGCAAAAAAGAAAAAATGACCTACATAAAGGATCTCTGTGAGTGAGACCCAGTGGAAAGAAGTGGCTGTCAAAGAAGGATGTACTTTTCTCTGAAGGGAGACCTTCCACTTTGCTTATGGGCTTGTCTAAATACTGATGGATTTGTGGATTCAGAAGGTTTCTATAGCATTGGCAGCTCATGTCAAGAGCCTGAGGTGGGGGGTGGTGTTGTGGTGTAGTGGGTAAAGCCACTGTCTGCAGTGCTGACATCCCATATAGGCGCCAGTTCAAGTCCTGGTTGCTCCACTTCCGATCCAGCTTTCTGCTGGCCTGGGAGGGCAGTGGAGGATGGCCCAAGCATTTGTACCCCTGCACCCATGTGGAGACCTGGAGGAGACTCCTGGGTCCTGACTTCAGATTGGTGCAGCTCTGGCCATTGTAGTCATCCGGAGAGTGACCAGCAGATAGAGGATCTCTTCCCCACCACCCCGTAGCTCTGCCTTTCAAGTAAAAAAAAAAAAATCCAGGGGGTGATTACTGATGTCATACATAAGAGTGTCAATTGTTAAATTGATAACAGGAGTCACTGTGCACTTACTTCCTATGCAGGACGTTTGTCCTCAATGAGTTGTACTATGAGAATTAACTGTAAAACTTGTTCTTAAGCAGATTTGTGTGTGTGTGTGTGTGTGTGTGCAAATTGTTGAAATGTTTACTTTGTATAGAGTTGGTCTTCTGTTTATAAAATTAATTGAAAATGAATCTTGATGGAGAATGGAACTGGGAATGGGAGAGGGAGGAGCAGGTGGCATGAGAGTGGAGATGGGAGGGTGGGTATGGTGGGATGACTCATTATATTCCTAAAATTGTACTTATGAAATTTGTACCCATTGAATAAAAGGTTTCTTTGGGGGAAAATTAGAAAAGAAGTGTTTTGTCTCATAGAAAACCTTGCAACTCTCTACCACTAGAGAAGGCTGTATGACTTTCTTATTGTAAAATCTCTTGAATAAAAAAGCATGTAAAGAAAAACACTATTCTTGTGTTTTCTGGATGGCAAGAGTGAGAAGGTGATTATACAGAGCAAAATCACTTGTCGAAAGACTAGTAAGAGAATAGTTTAGTTACTATGTAAGACTTATGAATGCAGATAACATTTTCAGAAGGGAAAGAACATCTGAATGTGTCCCAAACTTCACTCACACAGCAACTGAATTTTCTTGAGTAAGAAAGGATTGTTTTCTTCTTTGCAGTCTCATGTAGACTCAGGTAAGTCAGACACATAACAAATGATAACTTCTGCATTACCAGGTTGCAATTAATTAACTCTGGAAACAGCCTGCCTGGTTCATGACCACCACCAGCATTTATAAGCTGAAGGACCTTGGGCAGATTTCTCACCTCTCTGATGCTTCCGTTGCCTGACCAGTGAACTAGGATAAGGATGGAATTCACCCTTCAGGACCATAGTGATCACACAGAGACACTTGCAAGTAAGTGCTTACCAAGTACTTGGTACGTGGTTGTTAAATGCTTTACAAATGTTAGCCATTATGTCTGACTGCCAAAATCATGCTAAGCAGGAATAGCATGTGCCTTTCAAGCTTCAAAGTATTTGACTCCACCAGATCATTTCCTCCCTGAGTTACTGAACAGATGTTTACTGAGGATGGCATGAATGCTGCCAGAGAGATGTAGTAATCAAGAAGTGCAGTAGCTGTTTTCTTTGTCCTGAGCATTACATTCTGATGGGTAGAGAAATATTAAGCAACCTAATTGGCCAATTACTTTTGTAATTACCATTGGGATGCATACTTTGAAGAACAGGTGCAGGATATTATTAGAGTTTATTACTGGTAGAAATGACCTAGTCTGGCAGACTGAAATAGGAAGCTATGGAGGTAGACGGGGCTACCTGAGGGAAGTAATATTTGAACTGAGATCTGAAGAATGAGTACAAATTAACTGGGAAATGTAGGAGAGGGCAGGAGGGGAAAATGTCTAAGGCATATGGTAAATTACATGTGGAAACAATCCTAAAATTTCAGTGGCTTAACACAGTTTATTTTCATTCCAATTGATGTGGTGTAACTAGGCAGGCAGGTTAGGTCTGAGTGAGCTGGAAGTCTCTGCAAGCCTCACAATTTAATGTTGTCCCTTTACTTGTCAGTCCAACATCCCCTTTCCCAGGATGCACCTGTTTCATCTGGGGCAAGAAGGGTGAGAAGTGATGAGACTAGGGATATTAAGCCCCGAATGAAGTTGATGGAGGTGTCATAATCTTCTCAGACAGCTTCACACATGCTAAAGCACCACCCTCTCCCTCACAAGACAGTCTGGAAATGAGAACAGCCCTCCTCACCCCATAGTTGGGGATGCTACTCACATTTTTCTGTCTCCCTGTCTTTGAGCAACCTTCTGGCCCATGCATGAGTTATTTCTCTGTATTGGGCAGCCCACACTGATGCATGGAAGTATGTTTTCTCTCTCACTGTTAAATAAATCTTGTTCCTGTCTGCACATGTTATTAGTCTGTGTTCAGAATTCCTATTCCTGTGTGACACAAGAACCTGGTCTGGAAAGTAATATGCTCGTGCCCACATTACAGTCACAGACTAATGTCTATCAGAGATGCAAAGGGCTATTTGTGCAAAGGGCTCTGCTCCACTGTCATTCAAGGACTCAGGATCTTCCAATTCAGTGGCCCTTTCTTCCCTTGGCATTATACAGATTTCCATTAGGTCTTCTATATGCAGTCAACAGGTAAATGAATTAATTTATCCTTTTTTTAAAAAAAAGATTTATTTGAGAGAGAGAGATCTTCATCTGCTGGTTCACTCCACAGGTAGCTGGAATGGCTAGGACTGGGCCAGGCTGAAGCCAGGAGCCAAGAGCCAGGAGTTTAACCCTGGTCTCACGCATGTGTGGGAGGCAGGAGCCCAATCATGTGGGCCATCTTACGCAGCTTTCCCAGGCCATTAGCAGAGAGCTGGATCAGAAGTGGAGCAGTTGGGATGGGAACTGGTGCCCATATGGGATGCCAGTGCTGCAGGCAGTGGCTTAACCCACTATGCCACAATGCCGGGCCCTCTGCCTCTCAAATTAGAGTGATTGGGACAGTCTTAGTAACAACTACCTATCCATTCTTCCCTGCCAACAACTTTATTTTTATTGGCTTTATCCTTAAAAACAGTCTTTTCTTTCAGAAAGGCCTGAGTATTTCACCCTTGAGGGGGCATAGCTTGATTGCTTTAACCAAATATAGTACCAATTATAAAAAGATCTAGTAGGTAGTGGGATATGATGTAATTCTAGTTAACACAAGGTGAAAAGGAATCTTCTGGGAAAGCCATGAAGCAGAGATGTTCTCATTCCTGATTCTGAATATTGTCACTTTGCAGATGACACCCAGAACTGCAGTAGGTATGACAAGAATTAGCCCCAAACAACAAGTCAGCACACACAGGATGCTGGAGGAAAAAAAGGTAAGGAACCCAGATCCTTGGTGGTATACTTGAAAAACTGTATTAACTAATCCTAGAAACAGTCCCACCTTAGGGCTTTGTGTTACGTGGAATAATGTCATTATGTAAGCCCCGTTTTATGTTATTTGCAGTTAAAAGCATCACCACTGCCTGACTGATAGTAAGACATGGTCTCTGCCCTTGTGGAGACAGACACATGAACACCTAACTGTAATTTAATACAGATCGCTGCGCAGGCAAGGGGGATGGGTTCTGCAGATTAGGAGGTCAGAAGGCTGCACAAAGGAAGAATTAGTCAGGTTAGCCCCTGAAGGTCCTGTGGACACTAAGAAAAGAGGTGAGTCTTCCTGTAGCATGATCAAAGGCTGAGTAATAGGCACTAGAGAACATGTGGTAGTTGAGAAGTAAGTGCAATTTAGTTAGCAAACTCTAAGTGTGGCTTATACAGTAGAGGAAGTGGTAGAATGTCCCAAGAGTCAGATGATAGGGGATTTGAGCTATGTCCTGTGGAAAATGGGAACTATCAGAGGTTTGTAAGCAGGGAAGTTCAAACTCTAGGTTGCTCCACCCAACAAAAAGCGACTGCAATAATTTGACTGAGACTATTACCATAAAGACTTCAACCATAGATGGTGGTTAGGAGAGATTCAAGGGAATCAGGATTCCAAATCTTAGAAAACAAAATAGAGTCCCAGTAGTTGGAAGATAATAGTGGTGCATCAGAGATCTTAGTTCCAAGCAGAATTTACTCTATTTATTCAAGGATATTTGCTCACAAACTCTCAGAAAGATAAGTAAGGCTCATAGTTTTGGTATCTCTTGGAACTGCACATAGCAGAAATTCTGTCACTCCTTAGATTTTCCTACATGTGATTAGTGGAGCCCACATCATGAACCAAGGTAAAAATCTTAGTTTGGGGGATGGGTGTTGTGGCACATTGGGTATGCTACCATCTGGGATGCCTGTATCCCCTCTCAGAGTGCCAGTTTGGGTCCTTGCTTATACTTCCAATCCAGTTCCATGCTGATGCATCCTGGGAGGCAGCAGAGTATGGACTAAGTGGCTGGGCCCCTGCCTTCCATGTGGGAGACTTGGATGGAGTTCTGGGCTCTTGGCTTTGGCCTGGCCCAGGCTCGGCTGTTATTAGCATTTGGGGGGTGAGGCAGTGGATGAAAGATCTGTCATTCTCCCTTTCAAGTAGATGAAAATTAATTAATTAACATTAAATAAGCTTGCTATGGTAGTTAACAGGAAACCACTGGAGGTTTCAGGCACTGGAATGATATGAGTGGATTCTTTTAGATCATTTGGGCCATTGTGTAGCTGGGAGACTGGTAAGGAAGGGTGTGTCAGCAGATGAGGTAAAGGATGGTGTAATGGAGATGAACAGGTCACCAATGGGGTCTGATTTGAAGGCAGAGTCAATAAGGCTTTTTCTTGTGTACTTGTGCTCATAGTAAATTATTTCCAAAGATGGGTGCAAGCATATTTTTTCATCCTACCCACCTTTTTGCCACTTCTCTCAACAAGATTTGTTTTGTCTGACTGGAGGCTGGCCTTAGGACTTATTATGACCAGTAAAAGGCACTAGACATGACATTGTGGAATCTCCCAAGACCAGGTATGAAGAGCCCTTTACATTGTTGTCATCTTTTTTTTTTTTTTTTAAAGATTTATTTATTTCACAGTTACAGAGAGAAGTAGAGACAGAGATCTTCCAACTGCTGGTTCATTTCTCAAATGGCCGTAACAGCCAGGGCTGGGCCAGGCTGAAGCCAAGAACCAAGAGCTTCATCTGAGCTTCCCGTGTGAGGCCCAACCACTTGCGCCATCTTCTGCTACTTTTCCAGGCACATTAGCAGAGAACTGGCTCAGACTTTCTCTCACTCTTAAATAAGTCTAAAGATTTATTTATTTGAAAGAGTGACAGAGAAGGAGACAGAGAAGGACCATGTGGAGAGCCACAGAGGATGACAGATTGCTCATGAAGATACTGCCCACATGGAGACATGAAGTATCGTAGCTGAGAGCCAGCCTCTGTACCCAGACATGTAGGATTGACATGTGAGTGAGGCTACTTTGGAACTTCCAACCCAGCCTAGCCTGAGCAAGAGGGCAGCTATCAACTGGAGAAGAGCCAAGCCACCATTTTTGAGCCTCACTCAAATTCTTGACTCCTAAGTTTGTTGTTTTAAACCATCAAATTCTGAGTGGTTAAGCAAAGAGATGATTCAAACAGGCTTTTAAACATAATTTACTATTTAGTTAATGGTTTATCTATTTTAGTGCTTCCCCTTACCTCCCTGCCAAGGCAAGCTTTTATTACTTTTCTGTTTTCTGATTTGAAATTACTCTTTCCTTACATTCCTCCAAAAATTTTTTAAAGGACTTATTTATTTGAAAGTTAGAGTTATGGGGCCAGTGCCATGGCTCACTTGGTAATCTTCCACCTGCGGCGCTGGCATCCAATATGGGCGCTGGGTTTTAGTCCCGGTTGCTCCTCTTCCAGTCCAGCTCTCTGCTGTGGCCGGGAGGGCAGTGGAGGATGGCCCAAGTGCTTGGGTCTCTGCACCCGCATGGGAGACCTGGAGGAAGCACCTGGCTCCTGGCTTCGGATTGGCACAACACGCCGGCCGCAGCGTGCTGTCCATAGTGGCCATTTGTGGGGTGAACCAACGGAAAGAAGACCTTTTTCTCTCTCTCTGTCTGTAACTCTACCTGTGAAAGAGGAGAGGGGAGGGGAGGGGAGGGAAGAAGAAAAGAGTCATAAAGAGAAGTCTTCTATCCACTGGTTCACTCCCCAGAAAGCTGCAGCCAGCAGCCAGGAGTTTCATCCAGATCTCCCATGTGGGTGGTAGGGCCCAAACATTTCTGTCATCTTCCTCTGCTTTTCTCAGGCCATTAGCAGGGAGGTGTATCAGAAACAGAGTAGCCAGGACTCCAATCGGCACCCATTTGGGATGCTGGCATCCCATGCAGCAACCCAACCTGCTATGCCACAACACAGGTCCTCTCCTTCAGTATTTTTATGCTGGTGCAATCAAAACAAAATTAACCCAAGTGCAGACACAGCAGGGGGAAATACTTAGCAAACAGTTATGATGCAGCCTGAGCATATGAAGGCATGGTAGTGAATTAAAGGGCAGGAAGTACATTGAGACTGGGGCAGGGCCAGGTGGGGAGAGGTCAAGCCGCTTCACCAAGTCTCTGTAGCTGGCCTCTGCTGAGGTCTTCTGTTTGTATTTTCTATCAGCAATGATGCATGTAGGCTCCCACTTGACCTTTTCCAGAGGTAGTTGTGGATATGCTGTCTCGATTCTTACCAAGCACGCAAGAACTATGGGTTCTACACAGAAGCCTGGTTCACTGCTACTTAAGGTCACAAGTCTTTCCCTTGTGGCATCAGGAAAACATTTTCTTAGTTTGGGGGAGGGTTCAGATCCTTACTTTGTTGACAGCTTTGACGCCAAACTATTTTCAGGTATTTTAAAAACTCATTTAAAAAAACAAATTTTTTTTAAAGGCAGAGTTACAGAGAAAAAGTCTTCCACCTGCTGGTTCACTTCCCAGATGGTGGCCATGGCTAGAGCTGCACAGATCCAAAGCGAGGAGCCAGGAGCTTCTTCCGGGTCTCCCACATAGGTGCAGGGGCCCAAGGACTTGGGCCATCTTCCACTGCATTCCCAGGCCACAGCAAGAGCTGGATAGGAAGTTGAGCAGCTGGGACTGGAACCGGCGCCCATATGGGATGCTGGCATTGCAGGTGGTGGCTTTACCTGATGCACAGTGCCAGTCCCTTCAGCTCCAACTTCTTATCTATTTCATTTGTGTGCTTACCCTATACAGTGAACCAGGAGTCTCAATTAAAACTTGGGTTTATCAAGATTCCAATTGCAAGAGTGAAAAAGAATATTCACAGAAATTAATTGAAAAAAAAAAAACACGAGGTTGTGGCTTTTTTGTCTTCCATTCCCATGTATGACTGAAGAACAACTGCTATTCCAACACAGGCTCCAGTTACATGTCCTCTTCAGTCTGGATTCTCTGCAGGAAAAATTCAACAGGTCTTGCGAGGGAGATGACTTCACAATTCCTGATTCTTCCTACTCCCCCAAGGTCTAGCCCCTTCCTCCGACATGGTTCTTAGTGAACTCCAAGTTCTGATCCTGGTAGTACAAAATTCATAAATCTTGATGTGCTACCTTGTTTTTTTTTTTTTTTTTTTCTTTTTGACAGGCAGAGTGGACAGTGAGAGAGAGAGACAGAGAGAAAGGTCTTCCTTTTTTTGCCATTGATTCACCCCACAATGGCCGCAGCAGCCGGCGCACTGCAGCTGGCGCACCACACTGATCCAATGGCAGGAGCCAGGTGCTTCTCCTGGTCTCCCATGGGGTGCAGGGCCCAAGCACTTGGGCCATCCTCCACTGCACTCCCTGGCCACAGCAGAAAGCTGGCCTGGAAGAGGGGCAACCGGGACAGAATCCGGTGCCCCGACCAGGACTAGAACCCTGTGTGCCAGCACCGCAAGGCAGAGGATTAGCCTAGTGAGCTGCGGCGCTGGCCTGTGCTACCTTGTGAGGAGATCTAGCATTCACTAGGACCAAGGACTTCGCAAATGTTCTAGAGTAACTGCACATCTGAACTAGAGTCTGGTAATACCTGGTACTCTTCATTCTTATAGAAAACCCCTAATCTGGACTGGAAGAAAACCAGGTTACAGGCATGTTGCAGCTGACCAACCTCATTGTTAGGATTTCCCTGTAGTTTGACTTTCTTTCACTAATCAATGCGCAAGATGTCTACAAAGCATCAAGCTAAAGTGGAAACTATGTGATATGTAAGCTAAAATCAGATTGTTTAACCAGTGTTCTGTGTTTAGCTGCCTGACTTTAAATGTTTATACTGCAAATTATATACAATTGGTTAGTATTAGCTTGATAGTATTGCTTATGAGAGAACAACAAATATGAATAATAATCAGTAGAAATCACTCCTACAGAAAAGGGATATATTTAGGATGTTTGCAAAATGAGTGCGTTTACTTTCATCTTCCGTAAGTTTGAAACTGACTGAAGTCTTCAAGATAGGTTTAGGTCTTTAGTACTGACATTCATTTGAAATGTATTTTAAATAAAAAACAGACAAAGAGGGCCTATATTTGTAAACATTTATTCTCTTGAACTGAAAAAGGCTTGCATCAGCACACATTGTACAGCCTTGCAAATTACACAGAAATTGAAAAAGAAGGTTCCTTGTTCATAAGTGCAATGAATCTTTGATCTCCAGTGATCTGCTGCAAACAATGAAAACAAATTTTAAACCACTTAAGAAGTTTCCAGCACTCATTAAATACATGTCCTTAGGTGACAAAAAAATCCATAAGAAGGGGAATGTAATAAGTAGCATTTAATTATTGGAGGGACATTTTAAAAAGGTGGAAGTACAAGTATTTTCCTGTCAAGAATGATTCCCATTCCCCCTTTGAATCTGAGTAGTTTGATTAGGAGGCATTAAGAACATAATTTACGTTACACTTAATGTTCATACTACCTAAACGAATACGGAAAGGACCCTATGAGGGAGTTCTTTATTTTCTGGAAATTGTTTCTGTGTTTAGAGATTCAAGGGAAGAGTAATCTTCTATTTGTGGGCTCTTCTGAGCAACCCTAGCCCCCACAACGATACTGCATGGTTCTGGCTTGGTTATTTATTCCACTCCTGCATTCTTTTTCCCCCAAATTCTAAGTTGGGTCACAATGTGCTGGCTATAAAAAAGAAATACAGGTTGCAACTGGTTATAATCATTTTGAAGAGTAGTTTGCTGTACAATAGAGCTTTGGATCTGATACAAGAATTCAGAAATATAAAACAAAATAACTATAAAAGTTAGGAGGCATTTGAACAGCATTTCCTTAGAAAAAGCTGCTAACTCTGTATCATTCCGATGTGGATTCCTACAGTCATCTGGGGTGCAATGTGTATCTGTTTCCCCTTTGCTGGATCACTGGCCTTTCTTCAAAAGCTATAACATCAAGACCACACGTCCTAGGAGTCTCTATAATGTTACCAGAAGCTCCAAATACCAAGCCAATCAGAGATGGGAGAGGGCAGGGGAATTATAAAGGTCCAAAGGTGGCTGTTACTGAGAACTTGCCCTTTCCAAAATGTGAAAGTCATAGTGTTTCTTGCTTGTTCTCAGCTTAAACTTGTTAACTGAGTTAATCTGTTTCTTCAATGCATTCTGTGCAGCTGAAATGGAGGGGAATGTGGCTAAGACGGTGTACGTGGAGGCCAAGTCACTGGGTTTAGAGCGTTCAGGATTGACGGTATTGTCCCCACTGCCACAGCAGAGGGGGTGACGACGCAGCTGGGGCTGGGACTGGGGATCCCGGAGCCACCGGATCTTGGCGCCAATTTTAAAGAGTTCCCCAAAAAGCTTCTCAGCTTCCATGCGAGTTATCCCATCTGGTAGTTCAGTAATTTCCAAGACCTTCCCAACAACTAGAATGGAAAAGGTGTAGAATTAATACATCCCTGCTACCAAAAATGTTGGGTGAAAAGTACTGCAGTCCCAGATACAACACAGGAAAGAACAGAATTTTCAGAACTCATTCAAACCCACAAAATTGGCTTTCTGATTATCATCTTTTAAATCATTCCTATTTACCCCTCAGGGTATAGAGCCAACAGTGCTAACCTACCAATTTTATGATGGTTGTACATGTTAAATACCATTATGTACAGTGGCTTCTCTACATTAGGTGTATGACCTTGGGCAAATATTATTCTGAATTTATCGTTCCCAATGTAAAATGAAGATAATACCACTTGTCCTAACCATTCCATAGCAGTTGAATTGAAAGCTTAAGTGCCAACTTGAAAACCCTTTACCATAAAAAAGTGGTATTATATGTTCATTCAGCCTTGCTTCCACGTAGGTCTAAGAGTTCAAAGATCACTGAGGATGTGGGTTTTACTCGCTCTTCCTACATACCTCTTCTTTCTCTGACTCCCTTACCCCTCCCTAAATAAACTTGTACCTTACTGTGTACCTCCCATATCTGAAATGATGAAAAGAACATATTCAAGAATCCTAAACTGGAGATGATATAATTTCTTATGCAGAAAAAAGCCCGTTTCTGGCATGTGACATATTTTCAGAGACAGACTCCAGTTTGCAGACCCACATCCAGCTGGCCCTCAGGGACACACCTGCCTCTCCTGCTCCAAGGTCTGTGGATGCAGCTTTTTTAGCTTGTCTCCTTCCTCGGTTTCCATGCCTACTGCCAGATTGACCCTGAAAAATCCACAAATAGTTGAAATAAGGTTAGTAATGCTGAAATATGTGTTTATATTGGTTAAAAACTTAGTATCTAAACATACTTAGTCTGGGTTTTATACATCAGCATAAATTAACCAATCCTAGGCCTTCTGGATTCTGCCTCTGCAGTAATGGCACATCTGTCTTTCCCTGTTGCTATCTGTTATAAGGATTCCCTAACCCCCAGCTACCGCGCATCGTTGGGTGGCTCTAGCAAATCACAGCTTGGCCAAATAGTTAGCACCATCTCCTTTGCAGAATTCTTGATGGGGCCAGTGCAAAGCATGGTAAATCAGCTGGCTGTGACACACAGACTTCCTTGAAAAGTGTCAAGAGCTGTGCACAGGGTGCCCTTCACCTGCAGCAACAGAAGCGTGGTGTTTTGCAACTGACACTGGGAGGTCCTCCTGCCTTCCATACCTGTTGGTTTGGAATGTGTCCATGCAGAACAGCAGGTGGGTTGTACTGCAGTGGTTGGCCAAGTAATGGATACCTGGCATCTCCTGAAAGCAATAAAAAAAGTTATGTTTTTCCCTTCTCAAATATAAAGCACTTACCCAGAGTCTTTCAACTTTTTAAGATAATTAAGATGTATGGAAGAAACATGTTTGGAAGAATAAAACAAGTCTAAGTAATTGACATTTTAAAAAAGAATGAACATTTCCAAATATCCTTTAGAGAGCTGAGGGAAACTGCTGAAAGGATTAAGGAATACTAAGTAGTATGGGAGGGTGAGTGGTAGGGACTGCGTTGATGGGCAGACTTCTCTATGTACTTTCAAACTATTTGCTGATTTTGACCTGTGTCAACAAATTATCTATTCAAAAAAGTAAATAGATTTTAAAGAGTAAGAAAATAGAATGCATAAAACAATTTAAAGATACAGAAGAGAAAGACTTTAAAGAAAACTTTATGATAGTGACTTTAAAAAAAGATTTATTGGCCGGCGCCGTGGCTCAACAGGCTAATCCTCCGCCTTGCGGCGCCGGCACACCGGGTTCTAGTCCCGGTCGGGGCACCGGATTCTGTCCCGGTTGCCCCTCTTCCAGGCCAGCCCTCTGCTGTGGCCCAGGAGTGCAGTTGAGGATGGCCCAAGTCCTTGGGCCCTGCACCCCATGGGGAGACCAGGAAAAGCACCTGGCTCCTGGCTCCTGCCATCGGACGAGCGCGGTGCGCCAGCCGCAGCGCGCCGGCCGCGGCGGCCATTGGAGGGTGAACCAACGGCAAAGGAAGACCTTTCTCTCTGTCTCTCTCTCTCACTGTCCACTCTGCCTGTAAAAAAAAAAAAAAGATTTATTTATTTATTTGAAAGTCAGAGTTACAGAGAGAGGCAGAGGCAGAGAGAGAGAGAGAGAGATAGGTCTTCCATCCACTGGTTTACTCCTCAGATGACCACAATGGCCAGAGCTGTGCCAATCTGAAGCCAGGAGCCAGGAGCTTCTTCCGGATCTCTCACATACGTGCAGAGGCCCAAGGACTTGGGCCATCTTCCACTGCTTTCCCAGAACATAGCAGAGAGCTGGATCAAAGTGGAACAGCTGGGACTTGAACTGGCACCCATATGGAATGCTGGCACTTCAGGTGGCAGCTTTACCTGCTACACCACGGCACTAGCCCCAACACTGAATTCTAACGTCACATACAAAATCCATCAAATATCTGTTAACACCCATTCCATTGATTTAAGACACTAAAATCATATTATTCTCTGACAACTGAAGATCACCATTTCAAGGTTAGTACTGTAGCATAGCTATGTAAAGCTGCTGCATGAGATGCTGTCAGACTACATGGGCACCAGTTCAAGTCCCAGCTATTCTACTCCTGATCCAGCTCCTTGCTAATGGCCCAGGGAAAAGCAGCAGAAGATGACTCAAGTGTTGGGCCCTTACCATCCATGTTGGAGACTTGGATGAAAACTCCTGTAGCCATCTGGGGAGTGAACCAGCAAATGGAAGATCTCTCTTTCACTCTCACTGTCTCTCTTGACTTTCAAATAAATAAATAAATCTGAAAACCCTACCAAAAAACCCCAAAGAACCTACATTTCAAGGCAAGGAAAAGAAGCTCTGTATTTCCTAGTATTCATTTTTAATTGTGATAATAGTTATTCATTATTGTGACAATAATTGTATATGCATGCAATATATGTGTGTATAAATTTACACATATGCTTACAATTAAAAATATTTATTTATGACAAAGAGGAAAAGAGACAGACTAGAAGAGATCTATCTGCTGGTACATTCCCTGAATGTCTAGAATATTTGGACACTGTCCGGGCAGAAGCCAATAACTCTATACCATGTGGGTGACAGGGATCCGACTACTTGAGCTATCTCTTGCTGTCCCCAGGGATGCACAATAGCGGAAGCTGGAAAGCAGAGTGAAGCTGGACTCAAACGCAGGAATCCCAAGCTATGTCTTGTTAAAAATTTTTTAAATTTATTTTTATTATTGTTTTTAATTTTTTTAATTTTAGTTTTTTTCCCCAAGCTGTGTCTTAACCACTGTGCCAAATTAGGTGCCCCATTTTTATTCAAAGGGTATATTTATGTTCCAGGTACTGAGTCTGTTCTTAATTTATCTTTCAATGAAAATCTGTATTTATAATGGGAACTTGCTTGGACAGACTGGAGGGTGGTAGCAACTCAAGGATGTGGATCATTATCTGCTGCCTCCAAGGGACTTTAGCAGGAAGCCTGATGGGAGTAGAGGTGGGACTTATCCCAGTTACTCAGATATGAGATGTGAGCATCCCAAGCACAGCTTAACCCTCTGTGCCACAGTGCCCACTGCCTCAGGACAGTTCTAAAGTATCACTTATGAATAAATATCCCCTTCCTAAATCAACAAGTGTGGGTGTCAGATGGAGATTTTTTTGATTGTTTTCTTCAGGGTGTAAAGTCATCACACAGTAAGGGCTTATTAAAGCTAACTATAAAAACTTAGTCCTGGGGGCTAGCACTGTGGTACAGTGCATTAAGCCTGCAATGCTGGCCGCCCATCTGAATACTGCTTTGTGTCTTGGATGTTCCACTTCCAATCCAGCTCCTTCCTAATGCACCCAGGAGGATTGAAGATGGTCTGAGTGCTTGCGCCCTTGCCACACACATGGGAGACTAGGAGTTCCAGCCTTCTAGATTCAGCCTGACCCTGTCATGCCATTTGTAGAGTGAACCAGCAGTTACAAGATCTTTTTCTTTCTCTGTCTTTCCTTCTATCACTCTGCCTTTCAAACAAATAGAGATAAATCTTTAAAACTGCAAAATAAAAAACTTCGTGCTGAAGAATAATGTTTTCATTTGCATTACATTGTCATTTTATTTTAATGATAGCCTCCAAACTTAGCACATTCTGTGTTTGCAGGAGGGTCATCAGTAGGTGCTAGGAAAGCAGCTTCAGGACACCTTACAACTCTTCTCTTGATAGCTTTATGACAGACAAAGAAGCCATGGGCATCCAGCCACTCCATGGAACTTCTTTCTGAGGAACACTGTCCAAGTGCGAGGACAGTCACATCCATGCTATACTCCTTCCCAAACTCTAGCTGAAGAGCAGATAGGACTTGGGTGCTTAACACTGAGATCAGAGACGCAGTGTGAAGTGTGAAGGTGCATAAAGTTGAAAAGTGAGAATTAGGGGCTAGCATTGTAGCACATCAGGTTAAGCCATTGCCTGTGATGTCAGCGTCCCATATGGGTACTGGCTTGAATTCTAATTGCTCACTTCTGATCCAGCTCCCTGATAATGTGTCTGAGAAAGCAGCAGAAGATGGCCAAATTGCTTGGATCCCTGCTACCCATGTGGGAGACTGAGATGGAGTTCCTGGCTCCTGGCTTCAGCCTAGCCCAGCCCCAGATGTTGCATTCATTTGGGGAGTAAACCAGCAGATGGAAAATTCTTCTCCCTGTGAAACTCTGCCTTCCAGATAAATAAATAAATCTTAAAAAAAAAAAGGTCAGAGTTATTACAATTATGAAATTTCAAAAATTAGTAAGGCTCAAGTGCTAAAGAATAAGAGAGAAAGTTGCCTAAAAGTTCTGGGAACTGATTTAGTGACATGTAGCAGCCTTCTTTCCAAATATGGAGAAAAGACTATAGTCAGCAGCATGAATGTTGTGGGGCAAAGGGTTAAGCAGAACCTGCAATTACTGCATCCCGTATCAGAGTTCCAATTCAAGTCCAGGCTACTCTGCTGCTGATCCAGCTTCCTGCTAATGCACCTGGGAAGGTAGGTGATGATGGCCCAATTTCTTGGGTGAGAGACCCAGATGAGTTTTCTGGCTTTGGCCTGCCCACCCCCATCTGCGTGGGCATCTGGGGACGGAACTAATAGATGGAAGATCTTTGTCTCTCTCCCTGTCTCTCGTTGCTCTTTCCATCAAATGAATAAATCTTAAAAAAAAAAAAACACACAAGAAAAACTGAAAGTTTGTAGTCAACAAGCAGCAATAACCAGACTCCTCCTTATAAGCTGCGCTAGATGCTCCTCTTGGGGTGCTCGAATCAGATCGTGCATCACTATCACTGTATGCATGAACGCATTGAGGGCAGCCACACCACAGTGTATGCCACATGTTATTTCAATGCTTTTTTTAAAGACTTATTTATTTATTTGAAAGCAGAGTTACAGAGAGAAACAGAGAGAGAGAGAGAGAGAGAGAGAGAGAGAGAGAGAGAGAGAGAGAGGAGAGAGAGAGAGATCCTCCATCTACTAGTTCACTCCCCAAATGGTCACACAACTGGGGCTGGGATAGACTGAATCTAGGAGCCAGGAGCTTCTCACATAGGTGCAGGGGTCCAAACACTTGGGCCATCCTCCACTGCTCTCCCAGGTGCATTAGAAGTAGAGCAGCCAGAACTCAAATGGGCACCCATATGGGGTGCCAGTGCTCCAGGCTGTGGCTTAACTCACTGTGTCAAAGAGCTGGCCCCTCAATTAGTTTTTGATACTGTGCTTTATTTTTCTAGACTATTACAGTAACTGGCTTTGTAGAAAACTGAAAAATAGAGAGTTATAATGGAGAAAAGAGAAATCACTATGGTAAATCCAACCCTTCTAACATTTGGTGTATATGTGTGTGTGTGTGTGTATGTATATACACATACATATACATGCTCACACATGTGTGTATTTTTTAACTCAAAAAAATTCAGAAGGGCTGGCACTGTGGCATAGTGGATAAAGCTGCTGCCGGCAGTGGCGGCGTCCCATATGGGCGCTGGTTCTAGTCCCAGCTGCTCTACTTTCCATTGGCTCCCTGTTAGTGTGCCTGGGAAACCAGTGGAAGGTGGCCCACATCCTTGGGCTCCTGTACCCACTTGGGAGACCCAGAAGAAGCTCCTGGCTTTGGATTGGCCCAGCTCCGGCTGTTGTGGCCATTTGGGGAGTGAACCAGCGGATAGAAGACATCTCTCTCTCTCTCTCTCTCTCTCTCTCCACCTCTCTGTAACTCTGCTTTTCAAATAAATAAATCTTTTTAAAAAAATCAGATATAGTTAACACTGTAAGAAACAAATTTTAAGTATTGATTTTGATGATTTTTTTTTTTTTTTTGGACAGGCAGAATTAGACAGTAAGAGAGAGAGACAGAAAGGTCTTCCTTTTTCCCTTGGTTCACTCCCAAAATGGCCGCTATGGCCTGTGCGCTGCGCCAATTCGAAGCCAGGAGCCAGGTGCTTCCTCCTGGTCTCCCATTTGGGTGCAGGGCCCAAGGACTTGGGCCATCCTCCACTGCACTCCCGGGCCACAGCAGAGAGCTGGACTGGAAGAGGACCAACCGGGACAGAATCCGGCACCCCAACTGCAACCTGGGGTGCCGGCGCCACAGGCGGAGGATTAGCCAAGTGAGCCGCGGTGCCAGCCTTTGATGAATTTTAATAACTGTATAAGTTTATGTAATCAGGGCAAGTACTTGGTGCGATGGTAAAGATGCTGTTTGTGATACCTGCATCCCATACTGGAGTGAACTGGGTTCAAGTCCCAGCTAGGCTCCTGATCTGGTCTCTTGCTTATGAGCACCCTGGGAGGCAGCAGGTGATGATGGCTTAAGTACCATGTGGGACACCCAGATTGAGATCTTGGCTCCTGGCTTTGGCATGGCACAGCTCTAGCTATTCTGAGCATTTGGGAAGTGGACCAGTTGATGGAAAATCTGTCTCTGCTTTTCACATATAATGAAAAAGATAAATTAAGTAAAAAATTTTAAAATGTACAATATTAAAAAAAAGTCCATGTAACTATGATCCAAAAAAGAAAAGGAAATGTCTATCTCCCAAGAGATCCCTCTAGCTCTTTTCCACTCAATTCTACATTTCATCCCTATCACTGTCTGATTTCTAATATGACAGATAAATTTGTCTGTAGCTGGATTTCACATAATTAGAATCAAGGAGTATATATTCTTCTTGTGTCTGGCTTGTTTTTTGCTTAATAAGAATCATGGGATTTACCCATATTGTGTGTCAATACTTTGCTTGGTTCACTGTTGTTGTTAAGTAGTATTCCACTTGTTTCCCCAGTCTGTTTTTTTTTTTTTTAAGATTTATTTATTTACTTGATTATTTATTTATTTACTTACGTAAGAATGTCAGTTACAGAGAGAGCAAGAGAGTGAGCTTCTATCTGCTGGTTCACTCCCCAAAAGGCTGCAATGCCCAGGCTGGGCCAGATGGAAGCCAGGAGCCTGGAACTTCTGAGTGTTCCACATGAGGGGCAGGAGCCCAGGGATTTGGGCTATCCTCTGCTACTTTTCCCAGACCATTAGCAGAGACCCGGATCAAAAGTAGAGCAGCCCAGGACTTGAACCAGCGACCACATTGGATGCTGGTGCTTCAGACATTGGGGTAACCTGCTGTACCACAAAGCTGTTCCCACTCCCTCAGTGTCTTGCTGATGGACATGTAAAATACATCCAGTTTGGACTATCATAAACAAGTTTCTATAAACATTCTTGTGCAAGTCTGTGTGGACAGGTTTCTATTTCTCAGCTACCTGGAAGTGAGATTGCTGGGTTGTATGGCAATGACAAACTTTATCAGAAATCTGCCAACCCTTTTCCCAAAATGGTTTTATTATTTCATACTCCTACCACCAATGTGTGAGAATTCTGTTTTTTCACCAACATTTGGTATTATTAATCTTTTTGATTTACAGTCATTCTAGTGGGTACAAAGTAATATCTCATTCTGTTTTTTTTTGAAAGGTAAGGTTACAGAGAGCAGAGATAGAGAGAGAGAGAGAGAGGTCTTCTACCTGCCAGCTCTCTCCCTAAATGGCCACAACGGCTGGAGCTGGGTAGATCTGAAGCCAGGTGCCAGGAGCTTCTTCTGGGTGTCCTACGTGGGTGCAGGGGCCCAAGCACTTGGGTTACTGTCTACTGCTTTTGCAGGCCATAGCAGAGAGCTGGATCAGAAGTGGGGCAGCCGGGACTCAAATTGGCACCCATGTGGGATGCTGGCATTGCAGGCAGCGGCTTTACCCACTAAGCCATAGCACTGGCCCCTCATTCTGGTTTTAATATTCATTTCCTGAATGACTTTTCAAGGGCTTATTTGGGATCTGTGTATATTCCTTTGTGAAATGTCCATGTAATCTGTTTTTCATTTTTTAAAACATTTATTTGCTCAAAAGGCAGAGTGATAAAGATAGCCCATCCATTAATTCACTGCTCAAACGGCTGCAAAAACTATGGTGGGCCAAGCTGAAGCCAGGAGCCAGGAACTCCACCTGGATCTCATATATGGGTAGCAGGAACCCAAGTACTTGGGCCATCATCCAGTGCCTCCCAGATGCCTAGTAGACAGCTGGATTGGAAGCATGGAGTAGTGGTACTTGAACCAGGTACTCTGATATGACATGCAGGCATCTCAAGCAGCACCTTAAGCTGTGGCACCACAATGTCCATCTCTAATTTGTTATTTTTTTTAAGATTTATTTATTTATTTGAAAGTCAGAGTTACACAGACAGAGGAGAGGCAAAGAGAGAGAGAGAGAGAGAGAGAGAGAGAGAGAGAGAGAGAGAGAGAGGGAGGTCTTCCGTCTGATGGTTCACTCCCAGATGGCCGCAACAGCCAGAGCTGCGCCAATCTGAAGCCAGGAGCCAGGTCTCCCATGCGGGTGCAGGGGCCCAAGGACTTGGGCCATCTTCTGCTTTCCCGGGCTATAGCAGAGAGCTGGATTGGAAGAGTAGCAGCCGGGACTAGAACCAGCACACATATGAGATGCTGGTGCTTTCAGGCCAGGGTGTTAACCCGCTGTGCCACAGCGCTAGCCCCCTAATTTGTTATTTAAAATCACTCACCACACTGTATTTCCCCTCCAAATGAGTCTTTAAAATGTAAGTTTTAAAGATTTTCATAGTACTCCCCATACATATATAATGAAATTTATTCCTCAGTGAAGGACATTTATATTTTCTGAAAATTTTAGCTATAGGATAAACTTCCTAATATGTCCATTTTGTCTGCATTATCTTTAGTATAAATTCCAAGAAATAAAATTGTTTCCATATTAGCTTATAATCATCCAAATGCATGTGTATTCCTCTAAGTAGACTGAAGGTCATTGAGAATGAGGACTTACTCATCTTTCTACAAGAGGAGCACAACATGGTAGGTCCTCCATAGAAATTTGTTGAATATATTTTTAAATTAACTCTTGAAATACATCACTCTAGGGGCTGGTGTTGTGGTGCAGTAGGTTAAAGCTCTGCCTGCAGCATTCCACATAAGCACAGGTTCGAATTCCAGCTGCTGCACTTCCAATCCAGCTCCCTGTGAATGCGCCTGGAAAGCAGTGAAAGATGGCTTAAATGCTTGGGACCCTGTAACCCAAACAGGAGACCAATGGGGCTCTAAATTCCTGGCTTTGTTCTGGCTGAGCCCCAGCCATTACAGGCCTTTGGGGAGTGAACCATTGGAGGGAGGATCTCTCTTCTTCTGACTCTACCTCTCTCTCCATAACTCTGCCTTTCAAATAAATAAATAAATAAATAAATAAATAAATCTTCCAAAAAGATACATATTACTCTAATACAGGAAAAAGAACTATAGGAACAATTAGAAGACTGTATTATTATCATTATAGAAGAATGGATCTTAAAGTTAATGCTATTTTACCATGTAGTAATAAATGTAAATAACTATTGAATCAGTTAATGTGACAACGAAACCTTAAGGTCAGGAGAGTATATAGTAATAAACAGAGATACCTGAATAGAGGTGAAAGTGTAGTTTTGTGGAAAACTGAAAAGTAGCAGTAACAAGATAAATTACCAAGCAGTTAAGAATGGATGTCTTAAAAATTCCTGAAGCTATGGTGGTTTCATGTACACTTACCTTGCCCAGGGACAAAAGCTCTAGAAAACTGGGGCATGATGGAAAGTGGTGGTCCAGAGGGACGGACAGCTTTCAGGGTGGACAGCTGAGCTGGTGCTGGCGACTGAGCTGGTGAAATTATGGGACTACTGAGTTGAGGGCTGTGCTGCAATCACAATACATCACAAAAATGGGTTAGCATCTGGGGCAGGTTTTTGCAAATTTCTTTTGAACAAAAATTTTTCTTCTTCCTGAATAACAAATACATGTGTAATTAAATATTAAAACATTATAGAAATATGTAATCTCTACCTCTGTTTATGGAAGAGGGAACAGACTACACTTCTCATTTGTAAAAAATGTTATTAATATAAAGAAAACAGATTTCATGTATTTCATAGGTACAGTTCTAAGATAACCTTACTTCCCTTCCTGTCTCCCTCCCTCCCTCCCTCTTCCTTTTTTCCCTTTAATTTTAACAATAAAAGAATTTTAATTTACTTTATAGTCACATGCTTAATTCACCACTAACCATAATACTCAACAAGTAAAAACAGAAAGACCTCTGTTCCACAGGAATATAGACAAGGGCTACAAACAGTAATAAAATAGTAAGATGACAGTTTCATTCTTGTACTTTTTTTTTTGTATTTTATATACTTATTTTTGAAACTTGCTTTTGTATGCTAGCAATATTTTGATACCTCCACATGAAAGAATATATGCATCTATCTCATTTTTTTCCCACAATAAATGTCTATCCCAAGATTTGATTTTTAAATAATTTCATTAGGGGGTATTAGCCTAGTGGTTAAGATGCTGGTTAAATGGCTGCATCCCATATTGGAATACCTGAGTTCAATACATGGTTCCTGCTGCTGGTTCCATCTTCCTAATGCAGAACCTGGAGGCAGTGGTGATGGCTCAAGTTAATTGGGTTCCTGCCACCTACATGGAAAACATGTATTGAGTCCCTGGTTCCCAGTTTGAGCCTGGCCCAACCATGGCTGTTGTGGGTATTTGAGTAGTGAATTAGTGGATGAGAGCTCTTTTTTTCCTCTTAAACAAATGAGTAAAATTTAAAAAAAATTAATAGCAAGAGGATAATTGCAAAGACAGTACAAAGAATCTCTAGATTTTCCAAATTATGAAAATGTTTTATCACATTTATTTTCTTTACATATATATGTATATATATACATACATATGATTTCTTTCAAATTGTGAATTGCACACATAGCTCTTTACCCTGAAATAATTTGATCTATTTTCTAAAAACAAGAAATCATTCTTGCATACTCATACTAGAATCAACAAACCAGGAAATTAATAATATAGTACAGGTACCTAATCTACAGAGTTCATTAAAATTTTCCCAATGTTCCATAAAGGCCTTTAAAGCAAAGGAAAAGAAACATTTCCCCTTTCTGTATGAAATCTAGACCAGAATCAGGGGCTGCATTTAGTTGTCATGATTCTTCAATCTAAAAGTCTCAGTCTTGTTAATGATTTTGGCACTTCTGAAGATCAGATAATTTGTGTCTATCTGACATCACAGTACTGTTGACATTTACATGGATTGTTGGTTAAGGTGATGTTTACCAGGTTTCTCCATTGTAAGTTACTCTTTTTTCCTTTGCAGTTCTAAGTATCTTGTGAGGAGATACTTTACAAAATATCCTGCTTTGCATCAAATTTTAGACACCAGTTTTAGGATCTAGTGAGTGATGATTCCTGTCTTTTAGTTTCCTGGTAGTGATTTTCTTGCCTTTTTTTTTTTTTTTTAATCCTTAAATAAGATTTACTTATTTATTTGAAAGGCAGAGTTAGAGAGAGGGAAGGAGAGAGAGGGAGAGAGAGAGAGACAGCGAGAGATTGAGATTTCCACCTGTTGGTCCACTCTCCAAATGGCCACAACAGTTGGGGCTGAGCCAAGCCCAAACCAGGGGCTAGGAGCTTCTTCTAGGTATCCCATGTGTGTGCAGGAGTCCAAGGACTTGGGCCTTTTCCCACTGCTTTCCCAGGTGCATCAGCAGGGAGCTGGATTGAAAGTGGAGCAGCAGGGATTTGAACCAGCTTAACCTTCTATGCCACAGTGCCAGCCCCTTTGTGGTTATTTTCTAATTCCACTATCTCCCATCATTCTTGCAGTCCTTCTTTACTTTCTGTAACACTATGATGATCTACACTCATCCTGTTCTTTCCCTGAACCAATCACCACAATGACTGTTTTTCTGAGGAGCCCTGGTTTGGCATTTAGAAACTACCATGTAGGTAGCAGTGTATATCACTCTTTTGTGTAGATATACTTAAAGATATTTTCCTAAATGGCAAAATAATTTATTTATTCATCAGTTATTCACTGATAAACTGTTAAGACTGTTCCCAATTTTTCAATGTTACAACAGGGAGGAAAGAAACATGTCTGGCACAGTTGGTTTTAATGCTTATTCTACAATTTTCTTCACTGGATAAAGTTCCAGAAGTAGATTTGTGGATCAAAGGTTTTGCACCTTCTATATTAAAAACAAACAAACAAACAAACAAAAACAAAAACCCAAAAGAAAAACTGTCACCAAACTGCATTCTCAAAAGAACTATACCAATTTATGCTACCATCAAGAGTGTATAAGACAGCCTGTAAATGGCTGTCTTTGCCAACACTGCAAAATTATTAGTTTTCTTAATTTTTCCCAATTATAGAGATAGAGTATTTTTATATTCTCATGCTTTTAATGGTCATTTACAGTTTATGAACTGATTTATAAATGAGATTTATAAATATATATTATACATACATATATTTATATAACATATATGCTTAATTTTTTAACAAATTTGTGTGAGAGAGAGCAAGAGAGCCATAGAGAAAGAGGGAGAGAGTTCCCATCCACTGGCTTACTTTCCAAATGCCAGCAAGGGCTGTGGCTAGGCTGGGCAGAAGCCAGTAGCCAGGAACTTAACTATTAGGCTATCATTTTTGCCTCTGTCACTGAATTAGCAGGAATATGGATTCAGGAACCAGAGCTAGGTAATGAACCATGTACTCCAACGTGGGATGTCGCTGTCTTAACAACTAGGCTAAATGCCCATTTCTTTGTTATTATTTTGTCATGTTTATTGAAACACTTTCTCCCTTTAATTTTACCTTAAACATCTTAAAAAAAAACCAAACTTGGAGGTCGGCACTGTGGTGCAGTGGGTTAAATTGCAAACTGCAGTGCCAGCATCCCATATGGGCGATGGTTCAAGTCCTGGCTGCTCCAATTCTGATCCAATCCCCTGCTAATGTGCCTGAGAAAGCAGTGGAAGATGGCCCAAGTCCTTGGGCCCCTGCAGAAGCTCCTGGCTCTGATCTAGCCCAACCCCAGCTGATAGCAGCCATTTGTGCAGTGAACCAGCAGATGGAAGATCTGTCTCTCCGTTTCTTCTCTAATTCTTCCTTTAAAATAAATAAATAAATCTTTAAAAAAAAAAAAACCTTCTAATTCCATCAAGTTTCTTTTATGTTAAAAAAGAAATGTTCTCTGAGAGGCAGAGAAAAAGAGAGACATGAGAGCTCCCATTATATGGTTTATTCTCCAAATGCCAGCAACGGTCTCTACTCAGGGCTGAAGTCACAAACTGGGAATTCAATCCAGGCTGCACATGTGGGTGGCAGGGATTCAACCACCTGAGTCCTTACCAGGGTTGGCATTAGAAGGACGCTGGAATCAGGGAGGAACCAAATTCAGGCACTCTGATATGGGTCACAGGCATCTAAATTGCTAGCCTAAATGCCTATATCCAAGGATATAAAAGTGTAGATAGAAAAATATAGTGAACTTCTTTGGGTCCCCCTCATCCAATTTTAACTGTGATTGCCTCTGCTTTGTTTTTCCTGAGGTAATAAAAGCAAATCTCAGATATCACAGTATTTCCTTTACAACATTTTGGTATTATAAATATTTCTATCTAATAGATAAGAATTCTTAAAAAAACAGAAAAATTAGCAATTATTAAAATTAACCTTTTTGCTCAAAAACGTCTTTTGACTATATAGTATCTAAACAAGATGTACATATTACATCTGATTATTTTACTTCATGAATCTTTTAATCTATAATATAACAAATTTTCATTTCAAAATGCCATTTATTTGTTAAAGAAACAAGGTCAGTGTATATCTAGTAAAATATATTGTTGGTATCATGTAATCTGTCCTTTTTCTTCCTATAATTCCTATAAATTAGCAGACATAAAGGCTTGATTAAATTCAAGAACATTTATTTGAAAGAGAACCAGAGAGAAAGAGTGAGAGCCCCATCCACTAGTTCATTCCCCAAATGCTGCTGGCTGAAGCCAAAGCTGAGAGATGAGAACTGATTCCAGGTTTCCTATGTAAGCAGCAAGGACCTCATTACTTGAGCCATCACTGCTGCCTCCCAGATTGCTCATTCGCAGGAAGTTGAGACAGCAGTGAAGCCAGGGATCAAACCTAGGCACTCTGATATACTGTGTAACACTCAGACCAAACATCTGTCTGCAGGTTCAATTTTTTGGATAAGAGTAGAGTATATCAGGAGTGATGCTATGTGCTTTGTTCTGCATCACATTAGGAAGCAAAGGAAAAAAAAAGCTTGATCAAACATTTTCATGTTATAACTGATCAATGGGTTCTGTGTCACTCATCCTTTTATTTTAACATTCCCCATATTTTTGTACCTAATGTTCTGCTGATGATTTCTCGTTATCACTTTTATACTGTTCACAAATGTTGATTTTTCTGAGTTTGCCATTGCTTCTGCATTTATTAACTGAACTTTATATTTTTTAAAGATTTATTTATTTGAAAGAGTTACAGAGATAGAGACAGAGAGAGATCTTGCATCTGCTGGTTCATTCCCCAAATGGCAGCAACAACTAGGAGCCAGCAGTTTCATCTGGGGCTGTCACCTGGGTGGAAGGGGGCCAAGTACTTGGGCCATCTTCTGTTGTGCTTCCCAGATCATTAGCAGGAAGCTGGATTGGAAGTGGAGCAGTTGGGATATAATGGGTGCCCTTTTGAGATGCTGGCATTGCAGGTGGCTTTCTTTATCTGCTATGCCACAAGGCTGGCTCCTGGATTTCTTCTATAATGAAGAATGTTCTCTTATCAGCTATTGGTTACACTAAAATATAGTTCATACAGTAAAAATAGAACAATGCTTGCTTTGTTTTCTTTACAAAATTTTAGATTCACTTTATTTTTTGACTTTTGAAAATAGAATATGCAGTAGTTGGCAAATAATATTTAAATATTAAATTGTGTAGATATGGAGAATATTCACTTTTAAAATAATAATCTGTTTCAGAGGATTTCAAACTGAGTAAGCCTTAAGTGTAAAAAATGTAAATTTTCAAAATGTTAATGATTAAAAGGATCTTACCTGGACAATACTGTCTACATTGCTAAATTCCACACACTTCTGTCCTCTCTGGTGATCACAGTAATATTTGTTTTGTTTCCACTGTGGGGGTGAGTGGGCACGAGATTGTGGATTATTTGGTACACTGAGCTGCATCATTACCATTCCTCCACCAGGTGGTGGTGGTGGCACAGCTGAAAATCAGAATAAAGGACAGTGTAATCAGCATACTGTAGTTACTGGCTGAACAATACAATAACAACAATTCCACATTTCTAAACAATATTTTACAATTTATATATGCAAGAAATACTTAAGCCTTGTGTGTTGTGCTATAAGTGTTGCGCTGTTATGTTCTGAAGGGCTTAACATATCATTTATCTTAAATACAATAAGATTGAAGATATCAGGAAAAAAAATCCACTCTCTTGGGACACAATAGTGGAGAGGGGTACAAATGAAATATGATCTACAAAGGTGCTTGATTTTCACAATGAATTAATTTAAAAATAGGTACCATTCAAAATACGAGAAAAAAAAAACAAGGAAATATTAACATCCTATAAAACTATTAACACAGTAAAAATTCATCTTTATAGAAATAAATTAGTGAGTCAATTTCAAGTAGTAGAAAAAGTCTGAGATGTGGATCAGAAAACACAATTTTAGTACTGTGAAATATCTTTTAGTTTTAAGAAAACTTTCTACTTCTTTTATTATTATTTTCTCATCTGGAAAAAGAGGCCAGGAAGATCTCTCTGATTTATAGAGTTGTGAGGACTCTGTAAGATAGGAGTGGGGTCAAGGTTCACTTGGGTACTTATAACATTATTTGAAAGACACACAAAATTACCAAACTTGGAAAATTAGCCCACTACAGAGTAATTGAATTTTGAGACTTGCCTGTGGTTTTGCAGGGCCAGACTAATGATTTTGCAGAACTTATATAGCCTGAAGGCTAGACACTCCACATCCCTGCAGGAGTCTTCAAAAATTCCATGGAAAACACACACTGTTAATTCCATTTTCCATGAATTTTCTGAAGTGCCCTTGTATATACAGAAAGGCACTTTGCTAACTGTACAGCAGAGATAAGCAAACTAATGTACCTATCCTGTGACCTCATTCATTTCTCACTTGCAATACTAGTACCAGCCACAAACTCCACTGACACTAACCACAGCTGTGTAGGCAGGATCCAATCCTATACCCCCAGGGCAATAGTATGCACTATAGTAACCATAAAGATGGTTTCAGTTCCTTAGAAATGGAACCAATTTGACTGCTAGGCCAACTATTGGAGAGCTGATTGCTTAAGAGATATCTCAAGGCCGTCCTCAGTCAATGTGGCCCAATTGGGTAGGAGTCACTCAGTCATTTATTGTTTTTCAAGAACTTACACATATCAACAAATCATTACAATAAAACACAGTGTGAGGGTAGAGGTTAGTATAAGAGGCTATGGCAGACGAGGCGCCGGATTCTGTCCCGGTTGCCCCTCTTCCAGGCCAGCTCTCTGCTGTGGCCAGGGAGTGCAGTGGAGGATGGCCCAAGTGCTTGGGCCCTGCACCCCATGGGAGACCAGGAAATAGCACCTGGCTCCTGCCATCGGATCAGCGTGGTGCACCGGCCGCAGTGCGCCGGTTGCGGTGGCCATTGGAGGGTGAACCAACGGCAAAGGAAGACCTTTCTGTCTCTCTCTTTCTCACTGTCCAGTCTGCCTGTCAAAAATCAAAAAAGATAAAAAAAAGTGGCTATGGCAGAGTGGAAGAACAAACAGTCTTAAAGACTGGGAGAAGCCTCTGTAGAACAGGTGATTCTCTGAGTCAACTTTTAAGGATGAGATTTTAGGTAAATAGAAGATGGTGGATGGCTATTTCAGGCAGAAAGACGAATGGTAGAAAGGATTTCTTGCATGAAAAAAACCAGCTGATCATAGAAACCAAGTTCTGTATGAAATGTAATTAGGTTTGTTTGTGCTGGAGTTTAGATGGTGAATCCAGCCAAGTTTTTTATACAGAGAGATGGCATGAAGAGATTCTGTTTTGATTGAGTCTGAGGGTATGGAACCCATTGATGCTGAGACCCAACTGTATATAAATGTATCTTCAATGAAGTGTTCTCTGCCATTTTGAGGTTTAGGTACAACAAATGTTAGAAAATCGCTTAAACCAGAGTTACAAGCTGGTAGTCTACAGGCCACTCTGGCCCACCATTGTTCCATCTGTCACACCTAAGGTTTACAAAAATCTTGAATTTGAAGTCTTTAAACTGGGCATACATTCCCAGTTTTGTCACAGTCCATTGGACTCCCTCTTACTATCAAACAACTTCTGTCTTTCCTACTTAGCCCAGAAGACACCTAAGTTTGAGATCCCTAATTTAGATCTGTGGTAGAAAAGGTTTCTGAATTTCATAACTTGCTAATATTGTAAATACTATTCAATCACTTTAGCATATGCATTTTAGATTGTTTCTTATGAATGCATCTTTTTAATGTGGTGCTTTTTCAAAAAGATTATTCAATTAACATTGTAACTGAAAAGTTTAAAAATCATTTTCAAATGTTTTATATTTCTTAAAAAAAATTCTGTTTTGAGACAACAAATTTTCAAATTGTGTGTATGAGTGGTGCAGAGGAAGAAAGGAAAGGATGCGGTAAATAAAAAGAGATCACTGCAAATAAGGTAAGAAAAAAATAGATCAAAATTAGCTGTAGTGGGGAAGAAAAGAAGGCTCAGTTTTGAGGAAATTATGACTTTGAGATTTCTGTTTTGGTCCCTAGGTAGAAGGTGTGGTAAGACATACACAAATAAGAATAAAAGAGAGTCCATTGTGTCTGACATATCTGGGCAAGGACGTCCAGGAGGCAGTTGGCTACATCGTTTTGTCTGAGCAGAAGTAAGAATTCAGAGATGCTGGCAAAAGTAGTAGTGGAAGCTTGGGGGTGGTTGGTTTATCCAGGAAGAGCTTGAACAGTAATAAGAGAAGGGCCTAGAAACAGAGCTCAGAGCATATGAATCCTAAGGGAGGAGATCAGTGTGACAGCAGCAGAGAAAGAAAATCAAGAGTGGGTTATACCCTTTTCACCCTGGGTCTATGTCAGCACAACCCAAATTGAGAATCTTTTGTAAAAGTACCTAAGGAAATGAAAGGAACTATTTCTCAAATGGACAATTACCTTTTAAAAATAATTCATTCATACCTGCACATTGATGGCCTTGAAGTTGCTGGGAATTGCATGGTGAAGTAGTTCGAGGAAACTGTACTTGTTCTGATCCAGGATGTTGCAAGTAACCTACTGAAGAGCTATGGGCCAAACAAATCCAATAAACAAGAACACAACACAGTGAGATGGAGATGACTGTAAATAGTGTTTGAATAACAGACTATAAAGTATTTAAATAAAATTATTTTTCAAATTGGTTAGCAGTAAAAGCCAAACAATTTATTCTCTGAATTACGAGTAATTATTACATAAAATTAGCTTATAACACTAGTTTTTAAAAATCAGGAAAAAACAATTCATAATTCCACCACTTATAATTCTATAATTTATTCTTTTGTACTGTTCAAATAATTATTTTCTGTCTGTCCCTCTCTCTGTCTCTAACTCTACCTTTAAAAAATTCTTAGGTGCTGGCACTGTGGTGCATTGGGTTAACACTCTGGCCTGAAGTACCAGCATTCCACATGGGCACCAGTTCTAGTCCTGACTGCTCCTCTTCTGATCCGGCTCTCTGCTGTGGCCTGGGAAAGCAGTAGAAGACGGCCCAAGTTCTTGGGCCCCTGCACCTGTGTGGGAGACCTGGAAGAAGCTCCTAGCTCCTGGCTCCTAATTGGCGCAGCTCCAGCTGTTGTGGCTATCTGGGGAGTGAACCAGTGGATGGAAGACCTCTCTCTCTCTCTGACTCTACCTCTCTCTGTAATGCTGTCTTTCAAATAAATAAAATAAATCTTTAAAAAATTATTAAAAAGCAAAAACAATTCACCAACTTTATAAAGTAAACTTTATAAATTCACCAGCTTTATAAAGTAAAAAGGTAATGCATTTGGATCTCATTGAGTTACATTTAGAAAACAGAATATGTGGGTCTGGTGCTGTGGTACAACTGGTTAAGTCACTATCTGCAGCGTCGGCATCCCATATGGACACAGGTTCAAGTCCTGGCTGCTCTACTTCTGATCCAGCTCCTGGTTAGTGAACCTGAAAGATAGTCCAAGGGTTTGGACCCCTGGACCCATGTGGAAGACCTGGAAGAAGCTCCTAGTTCCTGGCTTTGGACTGGCCCAACTCCGCCCATTGCAGCCATTTGGGTAGTGAACTAGTGGATGGAAGATCTCTCTCTTTCTCTGCCTCTGCCTTTCTGTAACTGCCTTTCAAATAAATCTTAAAAACGGGCCAGCGCTGTCTCATAGTAGGTTAAGTCTCTGCCTGTGGCACTGGCACCCTATATGGGTGCTGGTTCACGTCCTGCTGTTGATCTTCTGATCCAGCTCTCTGCTGATGGCCTGGGAAAGCAGTGGAATATGGTCCAAGTGCTTGGGCCCCTGCACCCACATGGGAGACCCAGAGGAAGCTTTTGGCTTTAGACTGGCCCAGCTCCAGCCATTGAGGCCATTGTGGGAGTGAACCAGCAGATGGAAGACCTGTCTGTGACTGTCTCTCACATAAATAAATAAATCTTAAAAAAAAAAAAAAAAAGAACCTGCAGTTTGACAATGATGAAGCTCAGAGAAAAGTATTTCAATTCTTAGAAAATGTATTAAGAATAAAGAAACAACGGAATATGACATTTTCTAACATAGAAAATGAAGAAAATAAAAGGCAATTAATGTAAAGCCATCAAGTTATTGTTGTATTTTTGAATAGTTAGTCTTTCAGACTCAAATTAATATGGGGTTTGTCATAATACAACTCCAAAGCTTTCTGTTTAGTAAATTCTTTTAGGATAATAGTTAAAAATCATAAAATGACACTATTTTTTCTGAGAAATTACAAGAGATTATGAACCTTAATTTTATCCAAAGCTCCATTCACTACCAGTCTTTTTTCATTATTTGAAAAAACTCTTTATAGAATGGGCCATCAATGAAGGAGGTACCTTTCACTTCCACTTTGATTATAGCCTTGTCTAAATCAGTTCGGAATTTGTGAACTCAAGAGGCTTCCATATCCATAGCCTTGGCAGTTCATGACAAGAGCCTACGGTGATTACTGACATCATAAATAAGAGTGTTAGTTGTTAAATCAACAATAGGAGTCACTGTGCACTTACTCTCCACGTAGGATCCCTGTCCTTAATGTGTTGTACTATGAGAATTAATGGTAAAAACAGTCTTCAAATAGTACTTTATACTTTATATGTCTGAGTGGGTGCAAACTGTTGAAATCTTTACTTAGTATATACTAGGTTGATTTTCTGTATATAAAGATAATTAAAAATGAATCTTAATGAAGAATGGGGTGGGAGATGGGATGGTTTGTGGATAGGAGGGTGGTTATGGGGGAAAACTGCTATAATACAAAAGTTGTACTTTTGAAATTTATATTTATTAAATAAAATTTTCTAAAAAAGGAAAAAAACTCTATAAATTAGTATTTCCTTTTTTTTTTTTAGAAAAGATTCACTCACTTTTTCGAAACACAGAGTGACAGAGAGCATGACATAGCAGGAGGGAGAGAGAGAGTAGACAGAGATCAATTCGTCTTCCATCTGCTGGTTTACTCCCCAAATGTGTGCAACAGCCAGAGATGGGCCAGGCCAAAGCAATGAGCCAGGAACTCCACCTGAGTCTCCCATAGGGATGGCAGGAAGCCAAGTTCTTGGACTATCATCCATTGCCTACCAGGCACATTACCATGAAGCTGTATCAAAAGTGTGGAGTAGTGAGGCCTGGAACCACTCAGATATGGGATGTGGTTTAATTCACAATCTCTGCTCCTAATCAACTGAGCAGTGTTTTAAAAAAATTCATTTATTTTTTAATAAAGTCAGAGTAAGGGGTGGGGTGGAGAGAGAGAGAAAGACTCTTCTATCCACTGTTTCACTCCCCAAATGGCCACAACAGCCAGAGCTGGGCCAGGCTGAAGCCAGGAGCCAGGGGCTTCTTCTGGGTCTCCCACATGGGTGGCAGGGACACAAGCACTTGAGGCATTTTCCACTGCTTACCCAGGAACTTTAGCAGGAAGCTGGTTAGGAAACGGAGCAGCTAGGACTTGAATGGGGGCCCCTATGGGTTGCAGGTGGTGGCTTAACCTGTTAAGCCATGATGCCGGCCCAAACTCAACAATTTTTTCTAATCAACTAAATAATTATTTTGTACATGTTAACTGCACTAAAAATACTAGTTTAGATCCCATTACTGAATTACAGATAAAATGAGGGAGACATGTTAAATGACACCACAATAATGCAATGACAACAATGGGAAACTCTGGAAGCCAAATGTATGAAAATATAAGCAATACTTGTGGGATACACATAAATGCTAATATTTGATATAATTAATGAATTAAATGAAAATTTTAAAGATGTGAAATGGCACTTTAGTTATGTGGGCTTACCAAAATCTTGAGGTATACTTATACTGAAATAGTTAAGAATTAATGGGATTTAGTTAGAAATGGGCCATCATCTGCTGCCTCCAAGGCAGATCAGCAGGAATGCTGGGATTTAGTCATGAATGGATTTAGTTAAAATTCTTATAATAAGAGGAAGAGGCAGAAATTTAGATGAAAACAGAGCAGTCATTAGTTGATAATTGTTGATGATCAATGATTAGTTGAGAATTAGAAGGGTTCTGTAAACTTCTTTTTTCTTTTTGAAGAGGTTTATTGTTGGGTGGGGGGAACCTGACAGGTTGTCTCCCTGCAAGAGAGAACAGTCTAAACTTCTGTTTTAACATTTATATATGTTTAAGAATGTTTATAATAGGGGTAGGCATTTGATGGAGCAATTAAGATGCCACTTGGGATACCTGCATTCCCAAATCAGAGTGCATGGGTTCTGGTCCCAGCTCTGGGAATGTGCACTCTGGGAGGCAGTGTTGGTGGCTCAAGTAATTAGGTCCCTAGACTACAATCTCTTAATTAGTAAGAGTTAGTAAAGTTTCACTTTTAATTTATTTATCTGAAAGTCAGAGTTAGAGATCGGGGTGGGGGGAGAGTTTTTTCCCACTGGTTCACCCCTCCAAGTGGCCACAATGGCCATGGCTGAGCCAGGCTAAAGCTGTGGAGCTTCATTCAAGTCTCCCACATGGGTGGCAGGGACCCAAACACTTGGGCTATCCTCTGGTGTTCTTCCTTGTCCACTTGCAGAGCTGGACTGGAAGTGGAGCAGCTGGGACACAAACCAGCACCCATGAGATGCTGGCACCTCAAGTGGTGGCTTTACCTGTTATGCCACAACACTGGCCCCATTTCTCTCTCTCTCTCTCCCTCTCTCTTTTTTAAAGCATCAGTAATTGTGCAGTTTAAAAAAAAAAGGGAAAGAGAAAGGAATGTAAAAGCAGGACTTCATAAAGTGACAGTCTACAGGTAACAACAGTATTACTAAAATGGATCTTTAAAAAGATTTTTAAAAATATTTATTTGAAGGGCAGAGACAGATATCTTCCATGTACTGTTGTGCTGTTCGCTCCTCAAATGCCTGTAGTGCAGCAGCAGCCAGGACAAGCCAGGCCAACACCACAGGTCTCCCACATGGATGGCAGGGACACACGTATCTGAGCTGCCACCGCGGCCTTCCGTTTGTGCTTTAACAGGGTGTTAGTTATGATCTGAGGCATATGAGTGTTAGCTGAGAGTATGTAAAAGCAACTACATGAGGGAAATGGAAAGTTCCCTGCAGGGTAGAAGGCTTTTTAGGCTGCTTCAGCATGTGAACATTCCTGGAGCTATGTGGCCTTTCTCACCTTGACCCTGTTCACCAGGCACATTCCAATGGTTTACTTATGTCCTGAGGCACATTTGTGACAGAAAGTTGCCTTGAACAGGGAAGAGAACATTCAGGAAACTGAAAAGAGCACTATATCCTATCCTATTGAACTATTAACTGCTATTCCAGTTTGCTACATGAGTGGGCTTTTGTTTTATAGTTAGTATAAATGTATTTTATCACTAGATTATTCCTTATGTAAATAAAAAATAAAATCAGAATCATAAGCATGCTTTTCAGATCTTTAATAATCTCCCCTAAGACACACAGATTAGGCAATAAACCATGCTCTTAAATCACTTAAACATTCTAGAAAAAATAAAGGCACAGAAGTCAGTGTTTAAAACAGCAAATATATATACAATAGACCAGAAAAGAATCAGTTTTGCTGAACTTCAGAAATTTCTCCCTTGGAAGACAGGATAGGAAGAAAGGGACTTTTTTTCTAAGATTAATATTTTATTTATCTGAAAGGCAGAGTCAGAGAGAGCAAGAGAACGAGACAGTGAGAGTGAGAGAGAGAGAGAGAGAGAGAGAAAGATTGAGACATCTTCCAACTGCTGGTTCACTCCTCAAATGGATGCAATGGCGGGGCTGGCCCAGGCTGAGGCTAGCAGCCAAGAGCTTCCAGGTCTTCCACCTGGGTGCAGGGGCCCAAGGACTTGGGTCATCTTCCACTGCTTTCACAGGCGCATTAGTGGGGATTTGTCAGAGTAGAGCAGCCAGGACTTCAACTGGCATCCCTATGTGATGCCAGCATTGCTGGAGGAGGCTTTACCTGCCACGCCTCAATGCCGGCCCCACAAGATTTTTAAAAAAGATTTAATTATTTCAAAGCAGACTGGCCCAGATCTGGCAGCTGTGGCCATTTGGGGAGTGAACCAGTAGATGGAAGACCTCTCTCCCTGTTTCTCCCCCTCTTTCTCTGTAACTCTGCTGCCCTTTGAGGTACTTCTTATGTCAACTGCTAGACTATTATCATAAAAATGCTAATGGCAGTAAGGACAATTCTTGTCGAGTTGTGAGATATAGCTGAGCAACATATCCCATTCCTCTGACATCTTCATCATTTTTTAAAAAAAGATTTATTTAATTATTTGTTAATTACTTGAAAGGCAGTTACAGAGGGAGAGAGTTAGAAAGAGAGAGACAAAGAGAGAAAGATCTTCCATCTGCTGGTCCATTCCCCAAATGGTCACAATGGCAGGGGCATGGCCAGACTGAAGCCAGGATCCTGGAATTCCATCTAGGTGTCCCATGTGGGTACAGGGGCCCAAGTACTTGGGCCATCTTTCACTGTCTTCCCACATGCATTAGAAGGGAGCTGGATAGGAACTGGAATAGTCAGGGCTTGACCTGGCACTCATATTTATGGATGCCAGCATTGCAGGTAGTGGCTTAACTCACTACACCACAATGCCAGCCCCAATCTTTTAAACACAATTTCAACAAAAAGAATGTGAGAAAATGTATCATTTCGTACTTTCTGAATAAAGATTTCACTACTGGAAAATAAGTGATACATCAACATGAAGTCCAATGAACCACATCTCAGTGACTCTTATGAAAATTGTTAAAGAGCAGCCTAAAAAGGCACTGCTTAGGCACTGGAGAACTGCTGCATCCTCACAGCCACCATGCTAAGACGAACTAGAAAACCCAGGAGAGGGAAGCCTTTTAAGCTCTGAGCAATTTAAATGTCTAGAACATTCCCTGGGCACAGGATTTGATTTTACATGGTTCATCAGGATCTGCTGTAGCTAGCCTTGCAAATTTTTTGTTAACTGATATAATTAAAAGATAATCTGATGTTAGAGTAGGAGATCTTATCTTGGTCACTTTATGATGCTGGTTCTACTGCAGGTGTAGTAATGAAAAGCAAATTATTCACAAAATAATTCCCAGAGAAGGAATAAAAATACAACTTTACATGAAAGCATCCAATTTAATCCAGAAAGAAGACAAACCGGCCACAACAGCAGCAAGTGAACAATATTAAGTAAAATATAATTAACTCCCTGAAGTCAGTGTGAACAAAGTTGAAATCTGCTAGACAGAAGTTTTATGTACAACAAGAAAGCTCTTAAGTAAATTAAATATGCATAAGTTGCAAAAAAAAAAGTTAAAATCTTGAGAAATGGTCTTAAGGATGAATAGCAATAAGAAATACCTGTTCAAGGGGCAGGTGTTTAGTGAAGTGGTTAAGTTGTGCTTGGAATGCCTGTATCTCATATCAGAGTGCTTGGGTTTGAGTGTTTTGCTGCTGATTCAGATTTCTGCTAATGCATCCAGGGAGGCAGGAGGAGATAGTCAAAGTACTTGTGTCCCTATCTCACAAGAAGGAGACCCAGATGGAGATCTAGGCTCCTGGCTTCAGTTCTGGCTCAGGCTCAGCTGTTGTATGCCACAGTGAACCAGTAGATGGACATCTCTGTCTATCTCTCTGGCTTTCAAATACATAAAAATTAAAAAAAAAATCTGTTCAATAAAATGCATAAAATTTTGCTTAGAAAAAAATTTGGTTAGGAAAGGAGAGTGAAGTATTGTTTTTAAAAGATTTACTTTATTTATTTGAAAGACAAGTGTTACAGAGAGAGGTAGAGTAAGAGAGAGAGAGAGAGAGGTCTTCCGTTCCACTGGTTCACTCCCCGAATGACCACAACAGCAAGAGCTGAGCTGATCTGAAGCCAGGAGCTTCTTCTGGGTCTCCACATGGGTACAGGGGTCCAAAAAAAGGGCCATCTTCTACTGCTTTCCCAGGCCATAGCAGGGAGCTAGATCAGAAGAGGAACAGCTGGGACTAGAATGGGCACACATATGGGATGCTGGTGCTGCAGGCTGGGGCCTTAACCCACTGCATCACAGCGTCAGCCCCAAGAGAGTGAAGTATTAAAATCAAGAATGCTTGGGGCTAGCACTGTGGTACAGTAGGCTAAGCCTCTGCTTGTGGCGCTGGCATTCCATATGGGTGCCAGTTTGTGTCCCAGTTGCTCCTCTTCTACTCCAGCTCTCTGTTATGGCTTAGGAAAGAAGTAGAAGATGGCCCAAGTGCTTGGGCCCCTGCACCTGTGTGGGAGACCCGGAAGAAGCTCCTGACTCCTGGCTTTGGATTGCTGCAGCTCTGGCCATTGAGACCATCTGGGGAGCGAACCTGCAGATTGAAGACATTTTTCTCTGTCTCTCCCTCTGTGTCTGTAATTCTATTTCGCAAATAAATAAATAAAAGTCTTTAAAAAAAAAATCAAGAATGCTCCCACTGTCTCCTCCCAGTGAAGAGAGAAGACCCCACTCCAGAAATTGACTAAACCCAAAATTGATTCTCTGAAAAGAGCAACAAAACTGACCAACATTTTTGCTTGACTAAGAAAAAAAAAAGAGGCTGGCAAGGTGGCATAGTGGGTTAAGGGACCCCCTTGGGATGCCAGCATCACAGTTCTGAGTGCTGGTTCAAGTTTTAGCTGCTTAGCCTTTATCTATCTTCCTGAAATATGCCTGGAAGATGGTCCAAGTACTTGGGCCCCTGACAACCAAGTGGGAAACCTGTTTCCTGGCTTCAGGCTGGCCCAGACTTGGCTGTTGCAACCATGTGGGGAATGAACCAGCAGTTAGACAATCTCTCTCTCTCTCTCCCCCTTCACTTTGCCATTCAAATAAATAAGTAAATAAACATTAAAAAGGAAAACAAAGAAAAAACTCAAATTATAAGAATAAAAAATGAAAGAGGGGACATTACATGGATACTACAGAAATAAAAAGGACCATAAAGGAACAATATCAAATTTCTAGACCAATAACTTTGACAAAATTCCTAGGAAGATGCAAATAATCAGAAATGACTCAAGGAGAAAAAGATAATTTGAATAGGCATTTAGAACAAATAAAGAAAATGCAGTGGAAACAAAGAAACAACACATATAAACATGACAGATAACACATACACACACATGCACATACATACAATCCCTGGCATAGATAGCTTCATCGATGAATTCTACCAAAAAATTAAATAATTAACAGCAATTTTAAATAAACTCTTGCAAAAAAATAGAAGAGGAAGAGATACTACCCAAGTTATTCCATGGGCAAAGCATTACTAGTACCAAAACCAGACAATTAAAAAAAAAAATGACCAAGATTTTTTAAGTCTGTATGCAAAAATTTTCAACAAAATACTAGCAAACTGAAACCAAAAACATATAAAAAGAATTGTATATCATGATAAAGTGAAATTTATCCTAAGAAGCAAGGATCATTGGATATCTGAAAAATTTGTTAACACTCTATAGTTTATTAGAATAATTGTATGACCATCTTAATTGGCCAAATATATTTTCTGACAGAATCTAACATTTTTGGATGATAAAAATACTGAACAAATTAGGAATCTAATGAATTTCCTCATCTTCATAAAAGACAGTCAAAAAATCCCACAGCTAACATCATGATGGTGAAAGCTGTATGCTTTATCCCTGAAGAACAGGTGATAAGATAAGGATGTCTGTTTTCAACACTTTCATTCAAAACAGTACTGCATGTTCTAGCAAGAACAATTACATTAAAAAAAAAAAATGTATACAGATTGGGGGCCGGCACTGTGGCATAGAGGGTAAAGCTGCTGCCTGCAGTGCTGGTATCCCATGTAGGTGCTTGTTCAAGTTCCGGCTGCTCTATTTCTGATCCAGCTCTCTGCTATGGCCTAGGAAAGCAGAAGATGGCATAAGTTTTGGGGCCCCTGCACCCACATGGGAGATCCAGAAGAAGCTCCTGGCTCCTGGCTTCAGATTGGCCCAGCTCCAGCGGTTGCAGCCAATTGGGGGATGAACCAGCAGATGGAAGACCTCTCTCTCTCTCTCTGCCTCTCCCTCTCTGTGTAACTCTGACTTTCAAATAAATAAATAAATAAATCTTTTTAAAAAAGTATACAGATTGAAAAGGAAGAAATAAACTCTCTTGATTGACAAAACAAACCTACATAAAGAGAAGCCAATGTCACTAAAAACTATTATAATGAATAAATTACTTCAAGAAGGTCATAGGATACAAGAGCAAATATACAAAAATAAACAACCCATTTACAAAAGCACCATAAATACTATAATACATGGGAATACATTTAACAAAGAAGCAAAAACTTATACTCTGAAAACTGTAAAACTTTGATGAAAGATACAAATAACTAGAAAAGTGCCATATTATAGAATGGGACACAGTGAAAATGGCAATACTCCAAACTAATCTATGTACTCCCGATCATAATGCCAGTTGACTGTTTTGCAGAAACTAATTGTGAAATGCCAATATCCCATAAGATCGCTGGCTCAAATCCTTGCTGTTTCACTCTCCTCCAGTTTTTTTTTTTTTTTTAAACAATTCTTGCTTCTCTTGTCTTTTTTTAAAAGATTTTATTTATTTATTTATTTATTTATTTGAGAGGTAGAGTTACAGACAATGAGAGGGAGAGACAGAGAGAAAGGTCTTCCTTCCGTTGGTTCACTCCCCAAATAGCTGCAACAGCCGGAGCTACGCCAATCCGAAGCCAGGAGCCAGGTACTTCTTCCTGGTCTCCCATGCGGGTGCAGGGGCCCAAGCATTTGGGCCATCCTCTACTGCTCTCCCAGGCCACAGCAGAGAGCTGGACTGGAAGAGGAGCAACCGGGACTAGAACTGGCACCCATATGGGATGCCAGCACCGCAGGCAGAGGATTAACCTAGTATGCCACAGCACCGGCCCCTCTCGTCCAGTTCTGATATACCTGGGAAAGCAGCAGAGGATGATCCAAGTGGCTTGCGTCCCTGATAGCCACGTAGGAGACCTAGGTGGAGTTCTGGGCTCCTGGCTTCAGCTGTTGTAGCCATTTTGGGAATGACTCAGCAGATAGACTTGTCTCTTTCTCTCTCACTCTGTCTTTCAAGTAAATATGTAAACCTTTAGTATTCCATATGGGTGCTGGTTTGAGTCCCAGCTGCTTTACTTCTGAGTCAGCTCCCTGCTAATGTGCCTGGGAAGGTGGCAAGGGATGGCCCAAGTGCTTGGCGTAGTAGGCTAAGCCTCTGTCTGCATCCCATATGGGCACCGGTTTGTACCCTGGCTGCTCCAATTTCCATCCAGCTCTCTGCTATGGCCTGGGAAAGTAGCAGAAGATGGCCCAAGTCCTTGGGCCCCTCACCCGCGTGGCAGACCTGGAAGAAGCTCCTGGCTCCTTGCTTTGGATGAGCTCAGGTCCAGGTCTTGTGGCCATCTGGGGAGTGAACCAGCGGATGGAAGACCTTTCTCTTTGTTTCTCTCTCTCTAACTCTACCTCTCAAATAAATAAATAAAATCTTAAAAAAATTGCTGCACCAAACGCCAACTCACAATCATCTGATTTTTACAAGGACATCAAATAATTTAAAGGGGGGAGGAATAGCATTTTCAAAAAATGGTGCAGGAACAAGTAGATGGCTATGTGTAAAACAATTAAGTTGGATGTTTACCTCACATCACATACAACAAATAAACTCAAAATGGATCAAATACCTAAATGTCAGAGCTAAAACTATAAAATTCTTATTAGGAAATAGAGATATAAGTCTTTGTGATTGCAGAGCTGGAAAATCTTCTTAGCTATGATACCAAATGCATGAGCAACAAAAGAAAAATAAATAATTTGACTTTGTCAAACTTAAAACCAGTACTTCAAAGGACAGGATCAAGAAAGAGAAGACAGTGGGGTCAGCGGTATGGCACAGCAGGTAAAACCGCCGCCTGCAGTGCCAGCATCCCATATGGGCACTGGTTTGAGTCCTGGCTGCTCCAACCCCATCCAGCTCCCTGTTATGGCCTGGGAAAGCAGCAGAAAATGCCTAATTCCTTGGGCCCTGGCCAGAAAAATCTCCTGGCTTTGGCTTGGCCCAGCCCTGGCTGTTGCAGCCATTGAGGGAATGAATCAACAGATCAAAGATCTCTCTGTCTCTCCCTCTCTCTTTAATGCTGTATTTCAAATTTATGTGTGCATGTGTATGTGTATGTGTATATGTATATGTATATGTATATGTATATGTATATGTATATGTGTGTGTGTGTATATGTGTGTATGTGTAGCAGTGACCAGACTCAAACTCAGGCATTCTGATATGGCTTCAGGTAACTTAACCCTCTATACGACAATCCCTGCTCAAATTCAAGATATAAAAAAATTAATAGAAAAGCTAATTGTGGTGAAATATATGTAATATAAATTTTACCATCTTAACCATTTTTAAGTATATAATTCAGTACCATTAAGTATATTCACAATGTGTGCAAACTACTGTAACCATGAAATTCCATACCCATTAAATACAGACTCCATTCTGTTTTGCCTCAGCTGCTGGCAACCATCCATTTTCTGTCCATGAATGTTACTACTCTAGGGAGTTCATATAAATGGAATAACATGGTATTTGTATTTGGCTTAATGACCGTAATGTTCATCCATGTTGTAGCATGTGTTAGAATTTCCTTTTGTTTTAAGGCTGAATAATACTTCACTGTAGGTATATATTACATTTTGCTTATCTACTTATTCACTGAGGGACAGCTGGGTTCAACCCACCTCAGAGTTTATTTCTGTTTTTGTTTTAAAGATAATTGTATTTATTTGAAAGGCAGAGTTGCAGAGTGAGGTAGAGATACAGAGAGGTCTTCTCTCTTTGAGTTCACTTCCCAGATGGCTGCAATGACAGGGGCTGGACTGGGCCAGAAGCCAGGAGCCAAGAGCTTCTTCTGGGTCTCCCATGCAATTGCAGGGTCTTTCCCAGGTGCATTAGCAGGGAGCTGGATTGAAAGTGGGGCAGCTGACACTTGACCCGGCACCCATATGGGATGCTGGTGCTGCAGGCCAGGGCTTTAACCTGCTGTGCCACAGTGCCGGCCCCTCTCTATTTTTTTTTAAAATTCATTTTTAAAAATTTTAAAAATTCATTTTTATTTATTTGAAAGGTAAGTCAGAGAGAGATGGGACAGAAAGAATCTTTCCATCCATTCTGCAAATGATTGAAATGGCCACAGCTGGGCCAGGGCCAATCCAGGAGCTTCACCTGGATCTCCCACATGGTTGCTGGGGTCCACGAATTTGGGCCATCTTCCACTGCTTTCTCAGGTGCGTGCGGGAAATGGAACAGCCAGGTCTTGAACAGGCACCCTTATAGAATGCCGGTGCTGCAGGTAGAGGCTTAACCTGCTATACCACAACACTGGATGCTTCCAGGTTTCTTTTTAAAGGTGATGAAAAATTTTTAAAATTCATTGCGGTGATAGTTGCATATTTGTGTAAAGATGCCAAAAATTACTGTTACACACTTTACATGGGTGAACTGTATAGTATATGGGTTGTATCTAAATAAAATTATCCAAGGGGCTGGCATTGTGGCGTAGCAGGTGAAGTGGCTGCCTGCAGTGCCAGCATCCCACAAGGGTGCCAGTTCGAATCCCAGCTGCTCCATTTCCGATCCAGCTCTCTGTTATGGCCTGGGAAAGCAGTAGAAGATGCCCAAGTCCTTGGGCCTCTGCATGTGCATGGGAGACTTGGAGGAAGCTCCTGGCTTCAGCTCGGCCCAGTTCCAGCCGTTGTGGCCATCTTGGGAATGAACCAGTGGATGAAAGACCTCTCACTCTCTCTGACTCTCTGCAACTCTGCCTTTCAAATAAACAAATAAACCTTTTAATAAAAATCACCCAAAACAAGATAAATAAAAAAATGGCAGGAAAGACAAAAGATGGTGCATATATAAACAGAAGGTATTTGCACAGAGGTCCTATTTACTACATGAAAAAAAAAAGTAGGTGAATTAGGAAAATTAATGGCACAAGAAATTCTATATAAAAGTATTGATATCACGTCTCTTTATGATTCTGCAAGCATTTCAAGGCTGTTATTTCAAATTATTATACTTTTTTGTGGGAGAATCATCAATATATTCTTCTTAAGCAATAATTAATAATACATATACTGGAAAAGCAAGCCCTATATCCACTTCCACTTTTAGTGGCTATTAAAGACAATGCCTTTGAAAAATTCTAGGGCTGGCGCTGCGGCTCAATAGACTAATACTCCGCCTGCGGCACCGGCACACAGGGTTTTAGTCCCTGTCGGGGCGCCAGATTCTGTCCCGGTTGCCCCTCTTCCAGGCCAGCTCTCTGCTGTGGCCAGGGAGTGCAGTGGATGACGGCCCAAGTGCATGGCCCCTGCACCCACATGGGAGACCCAGAGGAAGATCCTGGCTCCTGACTAACCTAGCCATGGCAATTATTCGGGGTGCAAACCAGCAGATGGAAGATCTTTGTCTCTCCCTCTCAGTAACTTTGCCTTTCAAATAAATAAAATAAATATATTTTTAAAAAAGATCCTCTCTTCAACATATCTCATATTTTCCATGACACCCAGTAGGATACAGAAATCAGCATTCTCTCAAACCATACAAATTATTCACACAAAAAAAATATACACAAGTTATGGCAGAGATACTTCCAACAAATTCTTCTTACACTTCCTAAAGTAGGCTGGCCTTTCTCAAGGGATTGCTTATAATCTAGGATGCTGAGGTTGATTTGTTTGAGAGTAGGAGCCTGGTGGGGGCAAGAGGCGCAGAGTCACCACACAGACCCGGAGAGTCGGGTGAAAGTGGGCCAGAGGCGAGCAGCCTGCAGACTCATTTATTTCAGTTGATAAGGAGCTTAAATAGCCAGGGCAGCCAATCCGGTCAAGGGGCGGTTTATGCCCTAACCAATCACAGCCTGTTGCCAGCCAGGCTCTGTTGCCAGGTGGGTTTGGAAGCCTTCCTGAGTAATTGACGCTAGCTCACCAGTGGCCATCTTGGCATGGCCTTCTCATTCCACCACACTAGGCTATCTGGAGCCTGAAGAAATACCAATGAAATGGTAGGCATGGGACTAGTCACTCACAAATCTTGAGCAGTAAAGAAAGTCCCTCTGAATTTTGAAAAACATTTTAGAAGAGCTTATAATTTAGTTGAGAAACAAAAGCTATAAAAACTGAAACAAAAGAGTCATTTAGAAGTAGGCAGATATTTTAGAGAATTACTCCATTTCTACATTATTTAAATAATATAAAATATAATGTATTATCCTAATATATAAATCACATAAAATTGTTATCTTCATTTCTCTTTTCTTCTTTCATTTTTCAAAAGTTTTACTTTTCTTAAAATAAACACTACTGGGGCTGGTGCTGTTGTGTAGTAGGTTAAATCACCACCTGTCATGCCAGTATCCTGCCTGCTCCACTTCTGATCCAGCTCTCTGCTAATGGCCTGGGAAAGCAGTGGAAGATGGCCCAAGTGCTTGGGCCCCTGCAGAAGCTCCTGGTTCCTGGTTTTGGATTGGCCCAGTTCTGACCATTGTGGCCATTTGGGGAGTGAATGAATCAGTGGATGGAAGACCTTTCTCTCTGTAATTCTGCCTCTCAAATAAATAAATAAATCTTAAAAACAAACAAACAAACAAACAAAACAGAGTTTCCAAGATGGCAGAGTAAGGAGGAAGCTTACTGCTCCTAGTCTAGGGGAAGATAGCTAAAAAAGTAGAGCAAGTACAATCTCAGGGAAGAGTTAGGGAGAAAACAACAGAGGAATCTCCATGCAAATTAGAGGGTCACTGTGGATCTACATGGAGGGTATGGATGCGCATAACTCAGGACCCCAGCAGCTTAGAGCCTTAGCACCAGCTTTGGAGTAAGGTGAGAACAGACTGTAGCAGCCCAAGCCATTGGCTATATAAAGCTGTGGGAAGAGCCTGGTGTGTCTGTCTTGGAGTCCTGTAGGAGACAGTGTATCTGTTAACCTAGAGGGAAAAAAAGGGGGCCACATTTCTCTCTCCCTGACGACCTGGCACTGATGTCTTGTAATTAGCTGAGAAAGGTGCACGCCATTTTGGATATGTGTAACAGCGCCACCTTGTGTCCGCACTCCAGCAACCAGCCAAGGGGAGATGCCTGAGTATGGCTGGGAGAACTGAGAGGGGACTGGGTGCTCATGATTGTAGGACACATTGTGTGTTGGTACTGTTAAAACATTGTGGCTGCCTGGGAGAGTGCAGGGTGTGGCTGGGACTTTGGGCAGTCAGTGTGGGTGGCTCCATACGCTTTGGGGCTTCCTGATTCCCTGGTGAGGGTCATTGCTGCAGGATCAGTGTTCACACTGAGGACTGCAAGGATCCTTTGTGTGGTTCTAAAGGCAGCGCGGATCAATATTGTGCCCATTGGTGCTAGTGCCCAGACAATGGTCTCCTTGAAGGAGAGGTGGTGAGCATGAGACTATGCCAACAGAGTTGAAAACCTCCCCTCTGATTAAAAATTAAAGGAGATTCACTGCACCCAACTCGGGTGTCACCTTGGACACTCCCCTCAACCTGGAGCACCAAACAGAGCTCCCTGACCATACCTAGAAAACACCTCTGGGTATTCACTGAAAGAGCAGACACTCTACTAAGCCACAGAGGCACAGTCCAAAGATAAAAGACAGCATGGGGGAAACCCCCCCCAAAAAAAAAACAAACAAGTATCTCAACAACAACAACAAAAAAACAAGTATCTCCACAAATGCTAAAAAATAAACACAGCAATTCAAGAAATAAGAATAATGAAGACAACATGACGTTCCAAAAAGAACACAACAACACTTTAATATGCGAATGTGAAGATGAAGAGATTGAAGAAATGCCAGAAATAAAATTCAAAAACTGATTGTAGGATTACCTAAAAGTAATCAGAAGCAAATCCATGAATTAAAAAAATCCATACATGACACGAATGAAAATTTTTCCCATGAAATTGAGACTTTTAAAGAGACATCAAATGAAATAGTGGAAATGAAGAATTCAATAGATCAAATAAAAAATGTGGTGGAAAGCCTTAACAACGGATTCAGTGAGGTAAAAGAAAGAATATCTGAGTTAGAAGACAAATTTCTGGAAATTTTAGTCCATAAAAAAGAAGAAATTAGAAAACTAAAAAACAATTTTGGAGGTTTAACAGATACTAACAAACAACCCAACATATGGGTCTTAGGAATTCCTGAAGGTATGGAAAGAGAGAATGGATCAGAAGATCTTTTCAGTGAAATAATTACAGAGAACTTCCCTAATTTGGGGAAAGAAAGGGATGACCAAGTACATTGTTCCCAATATCTGACTTAATTTTACATCTTTTTGTACACTGGCTCCTTTATGTCTTTTACCCTTGTTGCTGGTCTTCATTTTTGATAATTTCTTCTTAGTCTTTCTTGTTGCTTCTCATTGAATACAGAGAAGGGTAACCTATGGTCTACATGCTACACTGGGCCCACTGACTGCTTCTCCAGGTACTGCAAGCTAAAAATATTTGCAGTCAACTTTGATAGCAGAGAATAGTAACTCTGAAGCTAAACTAAGTGAAATGTTATCTGCTACTGAAAATAAATCCACTCTTAGATTTACAGTTTAAAAGTTCTATAATTACTGTATTTTGAATTGTGCCAATAAAAATTTGTTGAAATTTACTTTCTCATTATTCTATTCTATAAATGTCTAAATAATTTTCTTAATTTTTTTTTTTTTTTTTTACAGGCACAGTGGACAGTGAGAGAGAGAGACAGAGAGAAAGGTCTTCCTTTGCCGTTGGTTCACCCTCCAATGGCTGCCGCGGTCGGCGCGCTGCGGCCGGCGCACCGCACTCATCCGATGGCAGGAGCCAGGAGCCAGGTGCTTTTCCTGGTCTCCCCATGGGGTGCAGGGCCCAAGCACCTGGGCCATCCTCCACTGCACTCCTGGGCCACAGCAGAGGGCTGGCCTGGAAGAGGGGCAACCGGGACAGAATCCGGTGCCCCGACCGGGACTAGAACCCGGTGTGCCGGCGCCGCAAGGCGGAGGATTAGCCTGTTGAGCCACGGCGCCGGCCTAATTTTCTTAATTTTGTATATTGGTCTGCGCAGTCTAAAGTATTTTTTATCTTGCTTGTTACAGAGTACAATTGCTTACCCTAGATCTTGGACATATTTTAAATTAAACAGTATTCAAATTATAATTACTCATTCTCAATCCTAACACTCTATGATTACTAGTTGGAAATTTTCCATCAAGAAATCTCAAGTTTTCCTTTAACCTTCATTTTTATATTCATACCCTCCTTCTTTCAGAGTGCATCTGACTAAACCTCTTCCTACCACTACCACAACAGAAATGGATGCCTTCATTTGACACATGCACTGCGACTTCCTATCCGTGGTCTTTACCCACTTCCAATCCATTTCAATGACTGCTCCTGGACTAATTTTTTTTTTAAATAAAAAGAATTTAACATATCACAGAAATCAATTACTTAATGTCATCAAGTGTGCAAAATACAAATTCCTTAGCCTGACCTTTGAGACTCTTACTTAAGTTTTTTTTTTTTTTTTTTTTTTGACAAGCAGAGTTAGACAGCGAGAGAGAGAGACAGGTCTTCCTTTCCGTTTGTTCACCCCCCAAATGGCCGCTACGGCCAGTGTGCTGCACCAATCCGAAGCCAGGAGCCAGGTGCTTCCTCCTGGTCTCCCATGCGGGTGCAGGGCCCAAGCACTTGGGCCATCCTCCACTGCCTTCCCGGGCCACAGCAGAGAGCTGGACTGCACGAGGAGCATACAGGATCCGGCACCCCAACCAGGACTAGAACCCAGGGTGCCAGCGCTGCAGGCGGAGGATTAGCCAAGTGAGCTATTTGCCGGCCATACTTAAGCTAATTTATCTTTATTTCTACCTAAAAGGAAACTCAGATATTCTACAGAAAGATGTTCAAGCACAACGTTTAATGAGAAAAAGTTGCACAATAAGACATTCATGAAGATTCCACATGGGCTGAATAATTCAATGATACAAATAGAAACACAAATAAAAACACTAATCTGTCCACCTCAAGAAACAAAACAAAACCCAAACCCCTAAAACTATAAAACTTTCCCAAAAACCATTAAGTACTTCATATATATACTTTGCAGTAAAATTCCTAGAAAGATATATACCAAACTCTAAATGGTAATTATACTGGTGAACAACTGCTTTGCAGATAGGAAAATGGATAAATAAAGCAAAATTTTAATATTTTATCTCATGTATTTTCATATGGTATAATTTATAAAATAGAACTTATGAATAATACAACTTTTTTAAGAACTAGAAAATGCGGGCCGGCACTGTGACACAGAGGGTTAAACCTCTGACTGTAGTGCCAGTATCCCATATGGGTGCTATTTGAGTCCCATCTGCTCCACTATCTAAGACAGCTCCCTGCTACTGCACCTGGGAAAGTGTGGAAGATGGCCCAAGAACTTGAGCCCCTGAACACATGTGGGAGACCTGGAAGAACCTCTTGCTCCTGGCTTTGGCCTGGCCCAGATTCAACCACTGCAGCCATTTGGGGAGTGAATCAGAGAATGAAAAACCAATCTCCCTGTTTTTTTTTTTTTTCTCTGCATATATCTGCCTTTCAAATAAATAAATAATCTTAAACGTTTATATTTTTAAATTTTCTATGATGACTATGTGTCATATGTATAATCAGAAATACCCCAAAAAAGAAGACTGAAATATGTATAAGAAATATTCTGGGTATTTTTTAACAACAGAAATTTACTGAGACAGACTGGGTACTGGGGTGGTGCTGTGGTGTAGTGGGTAAAGCAGCTGCTTGAAGTTCCAGCATCCCATATGAGTGCCTGTTTGAGTCCTGGCTACTCCACTTCTGATCCAGCTCTCTGCTATAGCCTGGGAAAGCAGCAGAAGATGGCCCAAGACCTTGGGCCCCTATACCCATGGGGGAGATCCGGAGGAAGCTTCTGGCTCCTAGGTTCAAATCAGTGCAACTCTAACCGTTGCGGCCATTTGGGGAGTGAACTAGTGGATGGAAGACCTCTCTCCCTCTCCCTCTGTCTGTTTGTAACTCTCTTTCAAAATACATAGATAAATGTTAAAAAAAAATACTCCATAGTCAGTTTGCTTATGCCAAAAATGAAAAGCTCTTTCATAGAAATGTCACTTCTCCACCTTATTCTTAAATGCTAACTACTTAATGTAATTGTAACCCAAAGTGTTATTGTTATCATTCATTTTAGGTTATGCTTTACTTCTTAACATTATTTTCATTCAACAAAACTAAATTTGGTAATGTATCTTGGTAAGTGCATGCCTACAAAGATGGTAAATAAACCACCTTGTTATATCCATTAAAGAAGAAATGAAGGTTCTGAAAAGGCAATGTTTTAACAGCGAAAGTAATGCTTTCCTTTTGTATTTTATTCTCCAATAATTACATTATTTATTCATCTTATTCTGTTAATGACACAAAATCATACATAGGTTACTGGTGAGATATGGTATGTAGTGTATTGGTTTGCTAATAAAAAAGAAACCTATGTGGTAAGAATATTTAACAGAAGATTTACCTTAATACATTTCAAGTGTACAACACATTACTACTACTACCTGTGTTGTACAGTAGATCTATAGTTTATTTTTTACTGTATCTTATTTCTCTAGGTGTTGGTAGTTTACTTCATGATAACAATAGAAAAGAAAATTCATTAAAAGATAAGGTTCAGAATGACTGATTTTATTATCAGTAATTATTTCAAAGGATGGCTGAGGCAAACAAAATACAAAACTAAAAACTTAGCAGAAATAAAATGAATCCAAGAGAGGCATCAGAAGTAGGACAAAGAGGACACTCGGGGATTACTAGGATACAAAAAAGGAAAAATAGACTGTGGAGAGGAAAAAGGGAACACTAAAAAGTAGGTTTTCTTTTCCATTACTACACAAAGATTCTACGAAGCATTTTCTTTATAGTGTTCTAAAACATAAAGATCTTTTCAACTTCCTCTCTATGTATGTTTGGCTAACCCTTTGAGATACAGATCAAAGACAAAGGTATATTATCCTTTTTGAGTTTCAAGATAAAAAAGGGGAAAATGAAAGGTAAAATAGTAGAAAAATCACTAAAAACGAGAGCATTTTAGAGATATCCAACTAGTTTGCCACTTATAAAGGCTCTGTAGGTACTAAACTAATTTTTCTCTTCGTTTTAAAGTCTAGGAAAAAAAAATCTCATGATGAGTTACTATACAACTAGAGTCCCTGATCAGACAGGAAAGTGACAGAGCACATGACATAGAACATGCTCAGTTTTGACACTGGCACACAACACAAATAAATCAATCACAAAATTACCTTGGTGAAAAATAAAAGTTTGAAAGTAAGAATGATAATTCAAACTACTTTTCTGAATAAGCAACAAAATAAGGTTGCTAAGCAACCAAAGTTAAATAAGACATTTACAAAACAAAGGCTTAGTGTTCTTATTCTTTATAACCTGATAGCGGAAAGAAGGCTATTACAGTCCATTTAGTATAAAAAACATACTGCTTGGATCAGGACCCTGTAGCTTAGAGACTTTCCACCTAGCAACTGCTGTCTGGAACTTATTTGCTTAACTTTTGTGCTTGAGGATATCAAATTGAGTCCATATCAAATTGTAAATTTAAAACTCAGAACAGTATAGGAAGATTAAAAATGTCTGTGGACTTCCATTTGCTGGAAGACCTCTCTTGCCTTTCCTTCTCTGTGTAACTCTGTCAAATAAAAAAGTAAATCTTTCCCACATTGTATATCAGAATGCCTGTGTGTGGGTATCAGCTCTGCTTCTGATTCTTACTTCTTGCTCATGTGCATGCTGGAGGGTAGCAGATGAACAGTTGGGTTCCTGCTACCCATGTGGGAGACTTTGTGTAGATTCCCAGCTCCCAGCTCCAACCTCGGCCAGCCCTGGGCATTGCAGGCATTTGTGGTATGAACTAGCAAACGGCAGCCCTCTTTCTGTCTGCCACTCAGCCTCTCATAAATTTTAAAAAAGCAAATTTTCCATGAACTTTCTGAAGCCTCATCAGATTACTTGGAAACATTTCCTAGAATATATAACCTGTCCAGTTATGCACAGTATGCAGTAATTTATATAGTTTTATATTAGGATACTGGACTACAGATGAAAATGTAATAAATACAACTATACTAAAACTGTAATGTATTACTGGGCTTTGGCTTCTTGTAGATAGATAAGTCATGTATGAGGACATAATTAAATGAGATCAATTAAATGAGATTATCCAGGGTTGGGAATATGACTGGGAGGTTCAGAGATCATTCTAATGTGCTACCAAGATTAAGAATCACCACTAGGGGCTGGTACTGTGGTGTAGTAGGTAACGCTCCCAGCTGTGCTGCCAGCATCCCATTTGGCCCCTGGTGTGTGTTCTAGCTGCTCACTTCTATCTAGTTACCTGCTAATGGCCTGGGAAAAGCAGCAGCAGATGGCCTGAGTACTTTGGGCCCCTGCCATCCTTGTGGAAGACTTGGATGAAGCTCATAGCTTCTGGTTTCAGCCTGGTCTAGCTGTGGCCGTTGTAGCAATCTGGGGAGTGAACCAGTGGATGGAAGATTGATTCTCTCTAACTATGCCTTTCAAATAATAAATAAATCTGAAAAAAAAAATCACCAATAGATACTGTATAAGTAAGATGGTGCCGGAAATCAGAAAAGCTCAAGCCTTCAGGTTTGACACTATGGTTAACCTTTTCTAAGTTTAGTAGCCTCTTATTTCTGTGTGAAATAGGCACATAGCTATCTTTTTTAGAAGGAAACTGTGAAGACAAATGAGGTGCTAGAAATGAAAAAGTCTGGGCAAGAAAAAATTAAGAAGAAAGGCTTTATTTACATTTCTAAGCATTTTGTAAGAAAACCATCATTTTAGTAGGAATGAAATGGAAGATGAGGCAAACACTGATTAGGTAGGTAAGGAGCAAATTATAATATTGAAGCTGCATACCATTCAGTAAGCAAAATGATCAGTGTATAGCCATAGTGCTGTTCCTTACAACTTTCAAATTCTTATATTCACCCTGCATTATTTTGTTCCATATACATAAATTTAGCTTTCCGTAAAAACTAGCTATCTAAGGATAAGATTGTGTCCTGGCCGGCGCCGTGGCTCAATAGGCTAATCCTCTGCCTTGAGGCGCTGGCACACCGGGTTCTAGTCCCAGTCGGGGCGCTGGATTCTGTCCCGGTTGCCCCTCTTCTAGACCAGCTCTCTGTTGTGGCCCGGGAGTGCAGTGGAGGATGGCCCAAGTGCTTGGGCCCTGCACCCCATGGGAGACCAGAAGAAGCACCTGGCTCCTGGCTTCGGATCAGCGCAGTGCGCCGGCCACAGCACGCTGGCCGCGGCGACCACCGGAGGGTGAACCAACGGCAAAGGAAGACCTTTCTCTTTGTCTCTCTCTCTCACTATCCACTCTGCCTGTCAAAAAAAAAAAAAAAAAAAATTGTGTCCTATTTTTTATGTCTAAAATATTTAAATAAATATATACATCACTACTGAATTGAGTTTTCTGACATTGGAGAAAAAGGTAAACTTAATGTTCCAAAAAAATTAAAGGCTACAGACATCAAATTTTGTATTCTTTTTATTTGAGCATCATGCTTTAGGTAAGATTTAGTAGACTTTAACAGTAGAAGTGACAACCCAATAACAGTGTGCATTTACATTGTTAATATAACAATTTTGCATACCTTTATTGTGTTTAATATAGCATTAGGCATAACATTCAGCTGACTGTTATTTGCAGCAGTTATGTTCTATAAAGCTACAAGTATAGTCAATTAGTAAACAATGAAACTGTTCTCCTAGGGAAAATATAGCAAGGTTTCCATAAGCCTTGAAGCACAGTATTGCATCAACAGGTCAACATATAAGCTTTTTTATTTATTTATTTTTTATTTTTGACAGGCAGAGTGGACAGTGAGAGAGAGAGAGACAGAGAGAAAGGTCTTCCTTTGCCGTTGGTTCACCCTCCAATGGCCGCCGCTGGTAGCACGCTGCGGCCAGCACACCGTGCTGATCTGATGGCAGGAGCCAGGTACTCCTCCTGGTCTCCCATGGGGTGCAGGGCCCAAGCATTTGGGCCATCCTCCACTGCACTCCCTGGCCACAGCAGAGAGCTGGCCTGGAAGAGGGGCAACCGGGACAGAATCCGGCACCCCGATCGGGACTAGAACCCGGTGTGCCAGCACTGCAAGGCGGAGGATTAGCCTGTTGACCCACGGCGCTGGCTTTTTTTTTTTTAATTTATTGGACAGAGTTAGAGAGAGAGAGAGAGAGAGAGAGAAAGGTCCTCCTTCCGTTGGCTCACCCTCTCAAATGGCTGCCACTTGCAGAGCTATACCGATCCAAAGCCAGGAGCCAGGTGCTTCCTCCTGGTCTGACATACGGGCACAGGTGCCCAAGCACTCAGGCCATCCTCCACTGTCCTCCCAGGCCACAGCAGAGAGCTGGACTAGAAGAAGAGCAACCGGGACCAGAACCCAGCGCCCATATGGGATGCCAGCGCCACAGGCGGAGGGTCAACCAAGTGAGCCACAGCGCTGGCCCCATAAGCTTGTTTTTAATGTGTTTCTGTTTAAAGACATTGTATTAATACGTACAAGGGAACTTCAATTTTTGCAGAAAAATGAAATAAAATAAGTTCATTTATTTTGTAAAAAACATTGAAATCCATGCAGTGTTTTTGTAGAAGGCACTTTCTATGAACTTTGTGAAGGCTCCTTCTACTTCCTACAATAACTCATTATATACAGTATTTCCCTATAATGAAATACTCAGAAGTGTTTTCTTTTGGCTTCCAGTCTCACAAAATGCTATGCACCATGCTTTTAAAAATGCAGCCATGAACCCCCAAATTTAGCCAGTTGTCCTTTCTATAACTTGATCATATATTCTGTATGTTCCTTTAGTGCTTCTTACAATTTAGTCACATGTACCAATCTGTGAGTTTCCTCTTCTTTTTTCTGGATGTACTGTGTATTACTGATTTGTTTATACTGAACTAATGGACAGCAGCAGCATAATTCATGCCTGAACACACAGCAGAGCCTTCTGTGCTTAGGAACACAACACAACTTCAGCATTATGTTTGGAGGCCATTTAAACAGTAAAATCACAGCAAAAAGCACTAAGCTGGAAATAATGTGGCACTAAACAGTGGAAAGAACACTTGTTTACTTACAATATGAGAACTACTGGGAAGGACAGTGTAGCTTGTCTGATCTTAGCTAGAAACATGTGTATCTGACAAGTGTATGAATGAACAAAGAAAGTATTGGGAATATCAATTTTGAGAATAAAAGCAAATTTTAGCAAGTAGGCAAATTTCTAAATACAGAATCTACACATAGTGAGAATCTACTGTATAGTTTATATAAGTAATTTTGAAAAATTAATGAGCTATATTTCATTTCTAATTTAATATTATCATAAAAATGTAGACTTCAAAATTAGTAAGGTAAGCAAAGAGACAACTATTAAAAGGTTTATTTATTTATTCATTGAAAGGCAGAATGATGGGGCCAGCACTGCAGTGCAGTGGGTTAAGTTGCCTGCTGCCTGCAACATCAGCATCGCATATGAATATCAGTTCAACTGCCAGATGCTACACTTCCAATCCAGCTCCCTGCTTATGTACCTGGAAAAACATAGAAGATGGTCTGGTGCTTGGGCCCCAGCTACCCATGTGGAAGACTTGGAGTTCCAGGCTCCTGGCTTCCATCTGGCTCAGCCCAAGACATTGCTGCCATGTGGGGAGTGAACAAGCGGATGGAAGATTTTTCTGTCTCTCCCTCTTTCTGTAACTACTTTTCAAATTAATCAATCTTAGAGAAAGAGAGAGACAGTGTGTGTGTTTCAACTGTTGGTTCACTGACCAGATGCACACAATAGCCACAACAGCCAGGGCTGGGCTAGGCCAAAGTCAGGAGCCAGGAACTCCATCTGAGTCTTCTATGTAGTTGGCAGGAATCCAAGTATTTGAGCCATCATCTGCTGCCTCCTAGGCTTATTAGCAGGCAATTAGATGGGAACAGAGGCAGCACTCTATCCCAGGCACACTGTTTTGAGATGCGGGCATTCCAGATTGGCTTAAAACAGATGCATAATATATGCATCAATAATTTTTTTACAGGGAGAATGAGAGGTAAAGAGAGATAGATAGAGAGAGAGAGAGGGAGGTAGGGAGGGAGAGAGGTCTTCTATCTACTGGTTCACTCCCCAGTTGGCCGCAACAGCTGGAGCTGTGCGATCCGGAGCCAGGATTGTCTTCTGGGTCTCCCACGTGGGTGCAGGGGCCCAAGGACTTGGGTCATCTTCTACTGTTTTCCCAGGCCATACCAGACAACTGGTTCCGAAGTGGAACAGCCATGGAACTAGAACTTATATGGGATGCCAGCACTGCAGGCAGTGACCTTACCCACTATACCACACTGCTGGCCCGATCTCTCTAAAAGATTTAATTACTGGGTCCAGCGCTGTGGTGTAGTGGGTAAAGCTGATGCCTGCAGTGCTGGCATCCCATATGGGTGCTAGTTCCATGGTTATTCCACTTGTGAACCAGCTCTCTAGTATGGCCTGGGAAAGCAGAAGATGGCCCAAGTCCTTAGGCCCCTGTACCCACGTCGGAGACCCGGAAGAAGCTCCTGGCTCTTAGCTTTCGATCGGCACAACTCTGGCAGTTTGGCCATTTGGGGAGTGAACCAGTGGATGAGAGACTCTCTCTCTCTCTGCCTCTCTGTAACTCTTTCAAATAAATAAATAAATAAATCTTTTTAAAAAAAGTTTAAATTACTTTAAAGGTAAAGTAACAGAGAATGAGGAAGAGATGGACACACATACCCATACACACAGATCCTCTCTATGCTGGTTCATTCCCCAAATGACAACAGTAGCCAGGTCTGGGCCAGGCTGAAGCCATGAGCTAATAACTCCATATGGGTCTTCAATGTGGGTAGGAGGGGCTGAAGTACTTGGACCATCTTCTTCTGCCTTCCCAAGCACATCAGTGTGAAGTAAGGTAGGACTGTGTTCTAACATGAGATGCTAGCATTCCAAGCAATGGCTTAATCTGTAGCACACCACAAGGCTAGCCCCACTCAAAAATTAAAATTTGAGGCCCGCGCCGCAGCTCACTAGGCTAATCCTCTGCCTGCGGCGCTGGCACCCCAGGTTCTAGTCCTGGTTGGGGTGCCGAATTCTGTCCCGGTTGCTCTTCTTCCAGTCCAGCTCTCTGCTATGGCCTGGGAAGGCAGTGGAGGATGGCCCAAATGCTTGGGCCCTGCACCCGAATGGAAGACAGGGAGGAAGCACCTGGCTCCTGGCTTAGGATCAATGCAGCGCGTCCAGCCGTAGTGTCCTCTTGGGGAGTGGACCAGCAGAAGGAAGACCTTTCTCTCTGTATCTCCCTCTCACTGTCTAACTCTGCCTGTCAAAAAAAAATAAATAAATAAAATTTGAAAAAAAAAAAGGAAAAAATTAACATCATACTATAGGTAGTCTAATTGGGAATGACATTCAAAAATAAAAATAGGTATTGTTTAAAGGACAAACTGGTGATATTCTAAGGTTTTTCTCAGCTTTCATTATTTGCTTTATCCAGTTTTACCTGGTGTATCCAGTTAGTACACTGATCTGGAACACTGCTCAAAATGAGTAATACCAAAGGTATTGAACTACAAAAACAGAAATCACAGGAGCAGGTGTCTAGGCTATTAATTAAGATGCTATAGAATTATAGGAGTTCCTTAGGTATTTTGGATGTTACTACTTATCACAGAAACAGTTTTTTAAATATTTTCTTCCATTCTTTAGGGTGCACTTTCACCCTGCTAATTGTGCTGAGGCTATTGGGGGTTACAAATGAATTTTAGCATGATGTTAGATATAGTCCAACTTCTCTATTTTTGTTTTTGTTGCCTCCACAACCTTTTTCCAGAGCATGATCTTCCAGGATTTGACTAGTAAGTCTTTTTTTTTTTTTTTTTTTTTTTGGACAGGCAGAGCTAGTGAGAGAGAGAGAGACAGAGAGAAAGGTCTTCCTTTCCGTTGGTTCACCCCCTAAAAGGCTGCTATGGCCAGCGGGTTGCAGCTGGTGTGCCACACTGATCCAAAGCCAGGAGCCAGGTGTTTTCCTCCTGGTCTCCCACGCAGGTGCAGGGCCCAAGCATTTGGGCCATTCTTCATTGCCTTCCCAGGCTACAGCAGAGAGTTGGATTGGAAAAGGAGCAACCGGGACAGAATCCAGCACCCCAACTGGGACTAGAACCCAGGGTGCTGGCGCAGCAGGCAGAGGATTAGTCAAGTGAGTTGCAGCGATGGCCAGACTAGTAAATCTTAAAACATACACACACTCACTCAGTTCTAGTAACTCCACGGCAAATTTGAAACAGCTACATTGACAATAATCGATAGCAAGGAAAGAGATAGTAAGTCTCTAAATGAAAATATTCCTAACTTGCTTCCAAATATTGTAGGTACTGTGATCATTAATGCTAATGTTAAACTATTTTTAGTACTGTTCTTAAGAATACAGGTAATTATATATGTTAGAATGATTTCCATACACAAATTCCTAGGCACACAACCTCCCGTACTCTCCTGTGAGGTATTACTCCTTATTATTTAAAATAAGAAAACCAGGGACCAGTGTTGTGTCTTACTGGGTTGAGCCTCCACTTGCAACACTGGTATTCCCTTTAAGTACCAGTCACAGTCTTGGTTGTTCCACTTGTGATCCAGCTCCCTATAAACGGGCCTGCAAAAGCAGTGGATGATGGCTCAAGTTCTTGGGCCCCAGCAACCCAAGTGGGAGACTACAATGGGGTTCCTGATTCCTTGCTTTGGCCTAATCTGGCCCTGGCTGCTACAGTCATTTGGGGAAGTGAACCAGTAAACAGAAGACCCCCCACCCTCTCTCTGTTTATCCTTCTCTCACTCTGTAACTCTGTCTTACAAGTAAAAAAAAAAATAGGCCGGCGCCGTGGCTCAACAGGCTAATCCTCCGCCTTGCGGCGCCGGCACACCGGGTTCTAGTCCCGGTCGGGGCACCGGATTCTGTCCCGGTTGCCCCTCTTCCAGGCCAGCCCTCTGCTGTGGCCCAGGAGTGCAGTGGAGGATGGCCCAAGTGCTTGGGCCCTGCACCCCATGGGGAGACCAGGAAAAGCACCTAGCACCTGGCTCCTGCCATCGGATGAGCGCGGTGCGCCGGCCGCAGCGCGCCGTCCATGGCAGCCATTGGAGGGTGAACCAACGGCAAAGGAAGACCTTTCTCTCTGTCTCTCTCTCTCACTGTCCACTCTGCCTATAAAAAAAAAAAAAAAAAGTAATAAATAAATAAATAAATAAATCTTAAAAAACAAAACAAACAAACAAACAAAAAAACCCAAAAAACCAAGGTATAAAGAGACTAAACTGCCTAAGTTCACACAGGGTTGAAGGCAGGTTTGTTTGATTCCAAAGCCTACCTTCTAACCATATCTTGCCACCCAACAGCTAGTGTTTAATGGTGTAAGATTTTGTTATCTGCAAAATTAGCTTATTTGGATCCACTCAAGCCCTGATTCCAGAGCAGTGAAACTCCATAATGAGGAGCCTAAGGAAAATGGCATGTATTTGGATAAACATCCAGATTATGTCCTAATGGTATTACAACTATAGGATGGTGAAAAAAGCAAAATGCAGGCTGGCAAAAATAAGTAAATAAATAAAATTATCAGTTGCAACAGTAAATTTTTATGGATTAAATTACCCCCCCCCTTTTTTTTGACTGATAAAGAGACAGAGAGAAAGGTCTTCCTTCTGTTGGTTCACCCCCGAAATGGCCGATACTGCTGGAGCTACACTGATCCAAAGCCAGGAGCCAGGTGCTTCTTCCTAGTCTCCCGTGCAGGTGCAGGGACAACATGATGAACATATAACATAAAACATATAATGAACAAGCACTTGGACCATCCTCCACTGCCTTCCTGGGCCACAACAGAGAGCTAGACTAGAAGAGGAGTAACCGGGACTAGAACCTGGTGCCCATATGGGATGCCATCACTGCAGGCAGAGGATTAACCAAGTGAGCCATTGCACCGGCCCCTATGGATTAAATTTCATCACAACTTGTCAGACATGACGTGGCCATATTAAAAAAAATTGTTGACATTTTATATGTAAAACTTTATAAACTGATTTTGTGTGCGAGTATTGTGCATTAACAAATCTTGCTCATGTTCCTACACTGTTATCTGTATTCATATATGATGAAGTACAAAGAGAAAAGTGAGGAATATCCAAATAGGGAGAGAAACATGGGTTACCCAGTATGTGCGTGTAGAGAGGGAGGAAGGGAGAGAGAGAAAGCAAGCCCTTGTGATAGTGCTTGGGAGACAGAAGTTTAGAAGAAAACTGCATGCATGAAATGATCAGAAATCAGAAAAAAAAAAAACCCAAATTTTTGGAGTTAATAATTTACAAACTTGATGTTCACAATATATTATTAAGGGGAAAATGCAAGATAATGTGTATTTTACTAAAACCTATCACCTAATTCCTATACATGTGCATCCACACATGTACTAATTAGTTAGGAGGCCAATGTGATAGGATGCACACTAGGTCTGGGAATGTTGGTTACCTGTGGGAATGGGGATGGAGTAGGGTATGATGATTAATGTTCCTTTTATACATTTTTGTTCTGATTCACTTGTGTCAACAGCATTATTTATTATGCAATTTTGAAATGGTGTACAATAAAGGATCTCCTTCTCCTTGCTTACCACCAAGCAAACTTCTATGTGCTAATATACTAAAAACCTGTAATAGTCATTTGCTGGTTGCATAGTAGCTTGCTATTCCATAGTAGGCATTTTTGATAAAAATCTGCTGCGCTGTCTTTTTAGGGTCCCTGACAAAAATGGACAGAACTGGTTACAGCCAACATTGCAACTTGAGCTGGTCCACATCAAGTCAGACTGACTGAAGGGTTACTTTATGAGTCATTATTTTTTCAGAAATGTTTATTCATTTATTTGAAAGGCAGAACGACACAGAGAGAAGGAAGAGAGATTTTCTGTCTGCTGGTTCACTTCCCAAATGACCACAATGGCTAGAGATGAGCCAAGCTGAAGCCAAGAACGAGTAACTCCATGCAAGTCTTCCATGTGAGTGGCAGGAATCCACATATTTGACCCATTACCTGTTGACTCCCAGGTGCATTAGCAGGAAACTGGACCAGAGGTGGAAGTGGAACCTAATCCCAGGTACTTCAATTTGGGATGTAGGTGTCCCAAGTGGCAGCACCTTTACCTGCAACACCTGTACCAATTATGGTTCATTATATTGTCACATTACATATCTCCAAGGATGTTTCACTGGTTGTCTTTGAACATGTGATATATGTAGTGGAATCGTTTGTTAATCTGCATGTTGAAAGACTTTCTCCACCTCTTCCCTCTACCTATCATGTTCAGTCACTTAGTTTCACTCAGTTACATCCCATTTACCCTTACTCCAAAGTCTTTTCTCAATGGGGAGATTGATTTGCGTTTTATTATTCTAACACATCTCCTTGCTGGTTGGTAATAATTAATGTTCTCTTTCTTGGAAGATGAATTCAATGCTTTCTAACACTGTTCAATAATAGTTTTTAAAAAGTTAATGAAAAATTTAAAAATTATATACTTACAGAAACAATAATGTTCAAGCCAACAACTGATTACATATATGTACATATCCATATGCAAACTGGCCTTTCCTGCTCTCAAAATGTGCTTTTACATGATAGATTTAGTCAGCTAATACTCTGAGTCAGGCCTTGCTCTAGGTGCTTGTCTCCAGACTAAACTCTGCTTTTCATTTATGCTAGAAAATATAAGGGTGAATAAACTTTCTTGCCTAAAATATACTTTGTACAGCTAGTAAATCTAGATTTATAAAGAACTGGTTGTTATAATTTAGTCCTTGGATGGTAATTCAATTATGAGATTAATAAAAATACCAACAGTTGATATTTAAGTAATAGTTCCAAGTAAATTTGAGTATTATGGTGATTTGTGTATTAACTACTATCCAGAAGCATAAATAAAATTTCCTGTAGAGAACATGTTATATTCAGAAAAATGCTGTTAATTACAAATATTTTTTATCCAAAGGATCCTTGATTAATGCTGCATGAGTTGACTTTCTATCATATAACTGGTGCAAAAGGTTCCATGATACAAGTCTGACAGAATACACATTCCCTGCTTTATCTATTCCATTTCTCACATTGCTAATCTATAGGTAGAACAGATCAATGCCAGTCAATGCCAGTTTGTTAACATGGTGACCAAGGACTACCATCAACTTATAGCCAGCTCATTTGGGTCTTTTTTGGGTCACATCCCTAAACTGTGAGTAATTCGACTTTGCAATGAAGATTACAAGTTACAGGTTGTTGAAGATCTTTACACATCTTTTAACTGCTGTGCTCTAGGCCACTCCAATTTTTATTTTCTTTGCAGTAACAGGCCCAGGGGGCTAAAACTATTGTTCTTTTCAAACGGTGATCAACAGCACTCATCTGAAAGCTTTTGGATTCTGTCATCATGCTCTAAGTCTGGCTGCAGAAGCAGTTACAAAATTGTGCCTCTCACTTCAATAATCACTTCTAGGGCTAAGTGCCTTCAGAAGTCAAGCATACAAGATCTTTTGTGTTTGTTTCAAGGTATTAACAAATACAAAAAACATAAGAAAGTTTTCAAATCTAAAATATCTTAGACAGGTTCTTAGAGGTTAGATTTTCTTACGAAAACTCTTCTTTCAAGCATGTAGGCCCCAAGAAGTAAATGTTTGGTGTCTTTTGGTCTCCAGTGAGGCACCAGATCAAGTAGCAGCTATTTCTCTCAGCCTCTGCCCTATAGATTATTGACTACTTTGGTAGCTTTCTCTGATCAATTAAAGGTTATTCTCTGGTTGAAATGGAGATAATTAGGCAATTTTCTCATCCTTTATTTCACCTACTTTAGCACAGAATTCTGCCTCCAGGTGACATTTCAGAAACTGAATTGGCATTCTAGGTCTCAAGTTTAGATATAATAAAAAGAAAATCTAAAATTGAGAGTATTTTCTCCTTATTTATGGATTTTTTTTTTTTAACAGGCAGAGTGGACAATGAGAGAGAGAGACAGAGAGAAAGGTCTTCCGTTGCCGTTGGTTCACCCTCCAATGGCCGCCGTGGCTGGTGTACCGCACTGATCCGATGGCAGGAGCCAGGTGCTTCTCCTGGTCTCCCATGGGGTGCAGGGCCCAAACACTTGGGCCATCCTCCACTGCACTCCCTGGCCACAGCAGAGAGCTGGCCTGGAAGAGGGGCAACCGGGACAGAATCCGGCGCCCTGATTGGGACTAGAACCCAGTGTGCCGGCGCCGCTAGGCGGAGGATTAGCCTGTTGAGCCGCGGCCTATTTATGGAATTTAAACTCACACAACAACTGGGAAATTGACTGAGTACACATGCCCATTTTCACTATGTAGCAGTAGCTCAACCTCAAAAGAACTGGGTCTCAAAATAACATAAAATCTCAAAGTCGCCTGTAAGATTCACAATGAATTTGTTATTCAAAAAGCTTGGGTCTCCTCAATCACACATTCAAACATTGGCAGCCACAGAGACAGTAAGAAGAGAAATACGTGAGCCCCTCTTGTTGGGGTACTGTCCGCAAATAACGTTAAAAATTAAGGCTCCATTTTTCTATGCAGATTTCAAAGAAATAAGCTACATCAATTCCTTTTCTATCCTCAAATGCCATCTGTAACCATAACTGGAGGTCAACAACTTCTTATCAGTGATTATAACGTAGGTCCTCACACAGCACAGATGCCTATGTGACAATCTCATAGGGATGTCATGAGAATAAACAAAAGGCTTTTTATAAACTCTGAATAATGGACTAGAGGGAACAAATTCAAAGGAAGATGACTATTTTTAACACATTAGGCTTGTACTTTTGCTCTTCCAAAGACAAAGCAGCTAATGAGTACTTCAGGACTTGCTTTAATATAGAGCTTCTGGTTCAATGCTTCTCATATATGTTCTCTCCCCTTTTTGATCAAAAATGAGCTCCCCACAGTCTGAAAAGTTCTAGCAAGATATTTTGCTGCTAAGGTTTGCCTCTTCAACATTAGAAAAAAATTCAAGTAATACCCCTTTGTTGATTTTAAAACTAGCAGCAGACCATAATGCTGATAAATAATTACCTGCTAGAGGGTCAATTTCTTGGTCTTACCTTAGATTATTTTGTTGGCCAGGTGAAATGACGCTGTAGTAAACTGGCATTCCTGGTGTGGGCATAGATCCTTGACTGGACTGACTAGAGAACATAACAGGCTGTTGATAAGTCTGATGGGCAATTCCTTGAGAACCTTGAGGCAGTGAAACCTAAAATTTGCAAGACAGTTTAAAGGGGAAAAAAAAACTTTGCAAATGTTTATGTTTCCAGCCTTTAGAGTTTATAGAATGAGCAGTCAGGAAAAGCTAACACGGTCAACAGGCTTTCCTGATAAGTTAGCCATTGCACTACCACTTTATTTCTATGTTTCCTTGAGTCAGTTACTGTTTTTGGTTAGCATTTATCAATCGTACAGTAAGTTACACGCCTTAGATTATGAACAAATATGATTTATGTCTGTAAGTTATTTAAGAAAAAGAACCTTTCCAAGTAACGATGAGCATTAGAAATGAAAAGAGCAATTAACCTCAGTGGAACAAGTAAGATTCAGATAAGGAGTCTGAGGCACAATGAATCAGCAAGAGTGAGAGCTTTGGAGCTGAAGATAACAAGATATGAAATTAGCTCCGGCATGTTACTTTTAGACATTGGGTAAATGACTTAACTATTCTGAGGTCCCTCAGTTCTTTATCTGAAACAAAGGAAATGCCATCTCAGTCATAGGAAATTATTAACTCTGTTCTGAGACAGCACAATTTAAGGAGCTAGTATAACAGGCATTCAGTTAACAGTGGACTTTCAATTCTTTGTTTTCTAAATTATCTACATGAAACCACATGGACATAATGGATCCTTCAGTTCTTGTTATCAATTCTGCAGTTTCTATAGAAACATTGGAGATATACTGTTAAGTTACTGAAAATTATTGCTATCAAAGTAGTTAAGAAAGACAACATACCTGATACGATGGCACTGAAGGGTAGGGGATGACCACCCCTTGAATCTGATTTCCAATGTTGCTGGGCTGGCCACTGACTAGGTTCTGACTCTGGGGTTGCTGAACTCCAACTATTCCTTGGTAGGTTTGCTGCTGGTTGGGTATAACTTGATAACCTGTAATGGCACAATGAGTTAAACCTTGCTTTGAGTTTATTTAATTCAATAGGGTGTTTCAGTATTTTAAGCAAGTATTTTTGTGTTCTAAAAAGACAGGATTTGTTTTACACGACAAATCCCAAAAGCTCTCTATTATGAAGTAACATTAAAAAAGTTCATTATGTAGGTAATCCAAGTCAGCTACATTTTGCTCTCCTAAAATGTAGTCAAGTAAAATATGTTTGCAATGATTTCTTTTACAGCTGAGGAAACTTACAGGATCATAGATTTGGTTAATATGGGATAATTACTATGCTGTGGGCATGATAATCTATTATGAAACTAAGGGAGGGCTTTTAGCCTAGTGGTTAAAACACTACTTGAGGGGCCGGAACTGTGGCACAGCAGATTAACGCCCTGGCCTAAAGCGCTGGCATCCCATATGGGTGCCGGTTCTAGTCCTGGCTGCTCCTCTTTGATCCAGCTCTCTGCTATGGCCTGGGAAAGCAGTAGAAGATGGCCCAAGTTCTGGCTGGGCCCCCGCGTGGGAGACCTGGAAGAAGCTCCTGGCTCCTGATCAGCACAGCTCCAGCCGTTGCAGACTTTTAAATAAATAAATAAATCTTAAAAAAACAAAAAAACAAAAAACCAACTACTTAAGAGATACCAGTAGTCATGGCTTTCCTTCCATTTGTTTCTTGTTAATAGGCAACCTGGTGAGGCAGTGAATGATGGCTCAAATACTTGGGTCTCTGACTGTCATGGGAGACCTGAATGAAGCTCTGGGTTCCTGGCTTTAGCCTGGCCTAGCCAGGGCCACTGTTGGCACTTAGAAAGTTAACTAGCAGATGGGAGATCTCTGGCTGTCTCTGTTCCCTCCTTCTCTCTACCTTTCCAAAATAAATAAATGAATAAAAAAGTGAAAAACTAGTTTTCTTGGGAACCCTATATAATTTGTGCAAAAATGAGAATACGGCTACTTGTTAATAAGTTACAAATTTCAAATTGGAAACAGCAGGACACTAAAGGCATCTGAAGAGCTACATGCCTTATGAAACTGGCCCAGTAATGGCAAAAAAAAAAAAAAAAAAAAAAACCACACAAAAACAACAACAACCAGCATGGGAGATGCCCTTTAGATAATAGTTTGAAAACTCACACTAAAAGATCAATCCTTAAGTTAGGATTTAGTAATTGCTTTGCCTATGTCCTCATTTTATTATTAAGGTCATACATAAGCTAAAGGCACTACTGGTAATTTAGGTAGTAAATCAAGAATATTTTTACTCTTACTAAGTGCACTTATTACTTATTTAAATGATAATTTATAATGTTAAGTTTTGAACACAAAATATAAATTGTGTTTTGTCTCCTGAACCTAAAAGGATTACTTTAGATACACCAATTAGCTCACTGTTCATGTAAATTACTAGAAGATAACACAATTTCTACATCTTTATTTTTTTTAAATGAAAGAGACCAGATAAAAATAGCTAACCATTTTGCTTCAGGGTAGTGAAAAAATTTTTTTGCAAGATGAACTGAACTACAGCACTGCCTAAAGAAATGTGGACAGCTAAAAGCCAATGAAATTGTTTTCCTGTTAATACTATAAATAAATATATATATACATATTGCTATTTTAAATAGTTTCAGTTCACCAAAGGACAAATATTTCAAATTCATACCCTAAATCTCCAATATCATCCAAATATACACTGACACATTTTTATCTCAAAGAAAATAAAGGACAGGAATGGAAACGGGATGTGAACACATGACAAATATTTCAAATTTGTACCCCAAATCCCCAAAACCATCCAAGCATACACTGACACATTTCCAACTCTAAGAAAAAAAAGATAGGAATGGAGGTGGAAGGTGAACACAAGACTGTTTCTTGAGTTGGAAATGCCCCCTCAACACAAACAAAAATATATTGCAGCATCACAATTTTGGTTTAGTTGTTTATGGACTAAAAAAAAACTTCTTAGAATCAACTGGCAGAATTATAATCAAGTAAAATGAAAACAATCAACAGTGGATAAACTGGCAAGATTCACTGTAATATAATCTGACTTAAAAATACTTTGATTTAGGGGATGGTGTTAAGTGCAGCAGTTACAAGAGCACCGGTTTGAGTCCTGGCTGCTCCACCACCTCTGATCCAGATCCCTACACATTTGCATGAGAATGCAGCGGATGAGTTTATGGGTCTCTGCCATTCACATGAGAGGCCTGGATGAAGGTCCTGGTTTTGGCCTGGCCCAGGCTCAGTCACTGACCATTTGGGGAGTGAAGCAGCAGATGGAAAATCTCACTTTCTCTCTGAAACTCTGCCTTTCAAATAGATAGACAGACAGACAAATTTTTATATATATATATAAAAATTTATATATAAAAATTTGTATATATATATAAATCTTACAATAAAAAATATTTTGACTTAAACAGCCATATCCCTGTAAGAAACTACAAATGTCTTACATATTATTTTTACAGTTTATTAAAAAACATTTCAACAATTTAGGTTGCTTTGAATGAAAGCTTTGGAAAAAAGAAGCCAATTTATTTGAAAATGTGATTTTAGAATTCATCTGATTTTACCAGTTTTTGTAACCCTGGTGTATAGGTCTCCTGAGTGAAATGCTCTCAATATGAAAAAAAGTCTCATGCAGGTTTTCAACAATAGCTATAAAAACCATGTCACAGTGGCTTAATGTACCATCATTTGCACACTATAGCATGGTATTTGCACCACTGGAAAGTAAACTTCCAATGTACTTTCAATTCCTCAATGCAATCTAACCTCCATTAATATCCTCATCTATTAATTGAACTATTCACACACATGCCCACCCAAATGCCATACACAGTTTGAAAATGAGACAACATAACATGAAATTTAAAATATTTGACCCCAGCACCTGGGTATCTGTCACACAGGTTAGTAACCAGGGCCCTGTGAGCCTAGGCTAAACCTGTTGGGTTATACAGAGATGAGTATTACTTGTCCTTAGTTCTTGAGATGATGAGATTAAGCAATTATGCATAAAGTTTTATGAAAGTAAGAGAGAAGAATTAATCTTGATTGGTATTATAAAGGCAGTTACATTTGAGCTTAAATATTCCAGCAAAATGTAAAGGTCTAGAAAAAAAAGAAAGAACACTGTGTCTGAGGGAATAATAGGAGTGGCTGAAAACAGTATGTTGAATGAAAAGTGGAAGATGAAGGTAGAACAGAATACTGTTGACAATCAAATGTTCTAAAAGTACAAGAGTGGTGAAAAATATGAGGAGTCCTAGATTTTAAAAGCTGTGAAAATAAAAAACAACAACAAAAACAAAAAATAAACAAAAAACCGAAACTAGTACTCCACTCAGAAATAGCAAAAATAAAACTGGTAATGACAATAATAATGGATATAAAATATATATACTTGTATCCAGTAATAACGTCCTTCAATAATAGTGGAGTTATTAAAAACAAGAATGTCAAACACATTCCTTAAGAAGCTCTCTTAGAACTGGTGCTGTGGCACAATGTGGTAAGCCATCACCTACAATGCTGAGTTCCAGCTGCTCAACTTCCAATCCAGCTACCTGCAAATGTGCCTGGGAAAGCAGCATAGGTAGGCCCAATGGCCACCTGTGTGTGAGACCCAGAGGGGGTTCTAGGCTCCTGGCTTGGCCTGGCTCAGCTATGGCTGTTGCAGCCATTTTGGAAGAGAACCAATAGAGGAAGATCTTTTTCTCTCTCTCCTTCTCTTCTCTGTAACTCTGCCTTTCAAATAAATAAAAATAAATCTTAAAAAAACAAGCTCTCAAGCTGGTGCTGCGGCTCAACAGGCTAATCCTCTGCCTGCAGCGTAGGCACACTGGGTTCTAGTCCCGGTTGGGGTGCTGGATTCTGTCCTGGTCGCTCCTCTTCCTGTCCAGCTCTCTGCTGTGGCCCAGGAGGGCAGTGGAGGATGGCCCAAGTCCTTGGGCCCTGTACCCATATGGGAGACCAGGAGGAGCACCTGGCTCCTGGCTTCAGATCAGCGCCTTACGCTGGCCACAGCGGCCATTGGGGGGTTAACCAACGGAAAAGGACGACCTTTCTCTCTGACTCTCCCTCTCTCACTGTCCACTCTGCCTGTCAAAAAACAAAAAAACAAGCTCTCTTATTCAGTCTCTCATAATTTTGTCCACTGCATTATATCCCAGCTCATAAAACTAAAGATAACAAACTTTTTTGCTTACTAATTGTTCTTTCATGATTTGTGAACAAAATGGAAATAATATACTTTTTTAGGAGTAAAGGAAGACATTAAACTTTGCCCCCACTTAAAACAACCCACATTAATCATTACTAAAGCTAAGCCAAAAAGCAAGTACTGAATTTATACTGAAAAGGGAAAAATATTAACATAATGGAACCAAAACAATAAATATACTTGTATAAAAACCAGAAGCTTACTATGTACTGACAGGCTAAGAAAGGCCTGTTTGTCACTGTCTGTTTTTAGTGAATAGCTTCTGACAGCAAAGCCTGAATTTAAGTTTTAAGGTAGTATTAGTTTAGGTTAAGTACCTTCAATCACCTTTTTATTAAAATGACACTTAACTCCATGAATAAAATTAGATTTGTCTGAAATTCACTGATCACTTGTTAGGCTTCTCCTAAAAATATCTGCAGAGCAGCTGAATCACAGATTTCATGTAATCAACCTCAAGTGCTTACTTGATAAGGAAGAACACAAAACTTCTATCTAATTTGCAATATCTGAAATGAAGGTATTATGTAAACATTTATGAAAAAGTATAAACATTAAAGCCCCTTTTCAAAAACCTTTTTTTGACCACAAAATATTTCCATGGCAGAAAACTGGGGAGAAGAAAAAGCTACTACATAAAAATCATTTGTAAAACAATCACTTATAGATAATCACCATTTTCTTGTATTTACAGCTAGTCTCATTTTCTATGTATACAGCAACATATACACTTACATTATTAATAGAAATGGGATCAAATGACACATATGTTTCAAAATCTATTTCAATTTACCATTTCCATATCTGGTCAATAGATTTTTACAACCTTTGGGAAGTATTTAAGTATTTCTTAAAACATATTTAGACCTCAAACTAATCAATGGACGAGAAAAAAAAAGCTGATACCTACTGTAGTTAAAGGATGAAGGCATGTGTCACGAAACTAAAAAGCTATGAATAAACCCCACACTCTAATAATATTTTTAAAAAATTATGTTAGTTTCCTATGTCTGAAATTCAACCCAAAATTCCCATGCCTTTTCATTTAGAATACTATATGTATTGCTCCAACATTATCACAGGTGATACTAATACCTAAGAAACACTAATATGACATTTATTTGGTTTTAGGCACTGTTCTAGGTACATTACCTGTGTTAATGCGTTTAGTGCTTAGAATCTTATTAAATAGGTTTATTACCTACATTTTTCACATGAGGAAACAAAGGTCCACAGAAGTTCATATCGTCGACGGTCACCAGTTGATAAGTGGGTAGCCTGGATTTGCTGCCTGATTCTAAAATTTACTTTTCTTAGGGACAAGTGTTGAAAGAGAAAGAATAATATTGCTCAAATAAGCAAATTCTGTCATTCTTTCAATTTCTGAGAATTTTAGTTGATGAAGACTCTTTTTGTAAGTTTAACATACAGAAATCCATCTCAAGATAAATGTAGTTGTATGAAAACAGAATTATTACAAATAAATACAATCAATAAGCAAACTATTCTTTTGAATTATAAGCACTGTTAACCAAAACAGAAATCAGGGTAAAAGATTATTCAGTAGTTAGTCCACATGGTAGCTATATACGAAATGTGGAGTCTAAATATAGACCATGTATAAAAGTTTATATGATTAGCAAATAACATCCTCTCTTTAGGAAGGACTCTGCTTTTTTTTGCCCACTACTGCCAAGGTCTATGGTTTGTGATCTATGCATATCAGAGTTACATTTCCTTCATTTACTACAAATGCTTCACATGTGTAAAACAGTTGGGAAGGGAAGACGAGGTTCAAATGCAGGCATATTTCAGGTACCATGACCAATGGTTCTGTGCTCAACCTGCGTTTTTCATGTCAATCTCCAGTGTTCTTCTGTTTTGCCTCAGGGGTTGCTTTTGCTTAAAATGTACACCGTTTCCATAGTCCAGATGAGTCTACAGAAGATTTCTCTAGCACATGTTGACTGTCTTCTCCACAAAGGCAGTTTGCTTTGCCAAGAAGTCAGACTTTATCCAATGGGGTAATGCCAGCTTAACCTGGACACCTTGAGTGCAAGGAGAGTAAAGACAGCAAGGGGGGTCATTCTATTTCACAAGTGAAGTTTTGAAGTTCTGTGAAGCAGTGACATTTTCCTGTTCACTGATTACCTTTCCATTTATTTTAGCACTTGTGTGTGAGAGTAAAAACCCCAGGTTTGACCAGACTGGATAGAAAGCCATTAGGGTCTGATGAACAGTTCCAAGACTGTCACAAATGAAATAATCATTTTCTTTCTTCTTTTTTTAAAGATTTATTTGAAAGAGAGTTACAGGGAGGGTGAAAGGGAGGGAGGAAGGAGGGAGAGAAAGATATCTTCCATCAATTGTTTACTCCCCAAGTGGCTGCAATGACTGGGGCTGGGCTAGGCTGAAGCCAGGCACCAGAAGCTTCTTCTGGGTCTCCTTGGTGGGTGCAGGAGCCTAAGCACTTGGGCTGTCCTCTGTTGCTTTCCCAGGCACGTTAGAAGGAAGCAAGGAGCTAGATTGGAAGTGGAGCAGCAGGGACTTGGATTAGTGCCTTGGGTTGCTGGCTGCATCCTGAGGCTTAAGCTGCTAAGCCAAAGTACCAGCCCTGAAAGAATCATTTAATATTTGATGCTTTTATATCTGCCTTGTATATATCCTGAGAAGGAAATTCTACTGGCATTAGGACAGGTAATCTAAACTGTTCTCCCAAAATCCATAAGATTTATGATCACTCATTCAGTCACATAATTATAGCAACCAATCAACCAACCAACCAACCATCCCAGCCAACTAGCCAAAGTATAATTTGGGATTATACTTTCTAAAGAGCAGGCAATTAAAACTTACTAAAAGATTAAAGTTATTCTATTCAGAAGACTGAGGGATCTATGTTGTTGAAGTTACTATAATCACAAGCAAAACTAGAAATACTCAGTTGGAAAGTACTAAAAAAAGACAAAAAACTCCACATCAACCTATTAATAAGCCAAAGAATCTTACTGTCTATGAAAGATAAAATAATTTATAATTTACCACCGACATAAAAATAAAAGATCATTTAATCACAGGCATAACTCACTTCATGTAATTTCCTTAATCAAAATTATATCTTAAAAGAACTGTTCGGGAGGCTGGTGCTGAGGTGTAGAGGGTTAAGCTGCTTCCAGCAGTGCTGGCATTCCATATGGGTATGGCATTCCATTTGTGTCCTGGTTGCTTCCTGCTAATACACTTGGGAAAGCAGTAGAAAATAGCCCAAGCACTTGGACCCCTGCACTCATGTGGAGAAACGGTCTGGTCGAGCCCTGGCTGTTGTAGCCATCTGGGGAGTGAACCTGCATATGTAAGACTTCTCTGTCTCTCTGCCTCTCCCTCTCCCTCTCTGTAACTCCACCTTTAAAATAAATAAATCAATCTAAAAAAAAAAAAAAAAAGAAAGAAAGAAAGAAAGAACTGCTCAGGTTTCTAACAAGTTTCTCTGAACCTTTGGTTAAATAAAGGAATTTTAGGCTGCTTGGCATGGACTATTATAGAGTGCCACCTATTAGAGAAGTGGCACTGTGGTTCAGGCTGCTTATCTAATTATTCAAAATCAAGCAAGAGGGTTACATAGTGCTGATACTTTCAAAAGTACAGTTTGAAGACTGCCAAGTATGAGAAAAAAAATCCAATGATCTGGAAAAGAGGGAGAAGTTAAAGATTAGGAAGGAGAAGTAGATTGCTAAAAAATGAAAATTACCATTAGGTTTAAAAAATACAAGAAGAATATTTTCAGTATTCTCATATTTCAATATATTGCCAACTTGGCAACTACTTAAATATAGCCTTCCTACCATTTATTTAAAATCAATCCAGAAGTTGGATTAAAACAGGGTATCTTTCATAGAAATCTGTGTCAATATTAAAGGAAAATATTTAAAGAAAGCCATGCGAATACTAAGTGACGTCAAACAATAGAATAAAAATCCAGTTCTCAACAGTAGTGTTTTTAACACTAGCATCATCCTCTGTTAAAAGACTGGACTGTTACAGTATTATCCCTTTTCTTCCAGCACTTTCAGAGGAGAGCTCAATCAATTCTGCAAGCTGAGAGAACTAGGACAATAGAAACTGATGGCTCAGGCACTTCCCTGGAGGGCTCCAAAGAATAATCTATTTTTAACTATCACTTAACAGAGAGCAGAAGTAAATATGATGCTCAGCAGAAAAAGTCTTGCACAGACTTTAACTGGCTAGTTTTATTTCATACAGGTGACCTGAACTACCATTTGTGCTAAAGAAAAATATTTGTAATAATAAATAAATATAATCAGAAAGATAATACAAAGAAATGAAGTGGGCAGGCATTGTGGCACAGTGGGCTAAATACCACTACTTGCAGTGCCTGGGTCTGAGTCCCTCTACCACTTCTGATTTCAGTTGCTTGTTAATATACCAGGGAGACAGCAGGGGATGGCCCAAGAACTTGGGAAACTGACACCCATGTGGAAGACCTGGATGGAGTTCCTGGCTCTTGGCTTTGGCCTGGCATATCTCTGGATGTTGTGGGCATTTGGGTAGTGAACCAGCAGATGAAGACCTGTGTGTGTATGTATGTATCCCTCTCTGCTTTTTAAATAAATAAATGAATGAATAAATAATAAGTAAAAGATGAAGACTTGCTTAGTCAGAATAGCCATAAACCTCAGTTTATTTCACTTAACAGTACTATTGAATTTTTTCAAGAATGAATTTGTGCAGCAGAAGCACCATAAAGATAATTTTTCTGGCTGTTATTTAAAGACAAGCCATCTCGCTAAATCTAAACTTACTCATAACTAAGCATTTGCAAGGCTACTTAGAAAAACTGTTTTCAAATCACCAAAATCTCAAGCTTGTAATTCTCGTCAGTTTTCTATTTGTGCCACTACACTGGGTGTAGCACTACAGGTGTTTCTGGAAGGATACAAAGCTGCCATCACACATTTACTGTCCTCCCTTTATCCTCCTGTGTTCTACTCCTGTGCCTGAAATAAACGTAACAGCAAACAGAAAACAACTCTAATAAAAACAGACATAGAGGTTATGGTTCTTAGCTAATTAAATGGTTCCTTTGGAAGAGTATTTACAACAAAATCTGTGGGTACTTACCAGATATATTTGGCTCCAGATTTCAGTGGCAGCAGATTAATGTAGAAGGGAAAAGGGAAATAGGTGCATTTGTAGGTATTATACAATGTCTGAATCTGTGTTGGTCACATAATACTAAGAAATGCTCACAAAATCACGGAAAAAACAAGGACAGCCAGGGCTACCATCTAGTAATATAAATACAAAGGTTGTCAATAAAGAGATTAGTGAGTTTGTGCCCAGAGTCCCTATTTGACATAGTTAAACCCTGATCAAGAAACCCTCTCCCCTGATTATAGAAAAGTATTGCTTCTTCCTGGTTTGGCTTTTAAACTCTAGTTACTTTTAATTTGGTGCCCTGAAATGCTGCCAGTATTCTGTGCATCTTATAGATGGTTGCTCCTAAAATATTACTTCTATGATGTGCTTCATCAGGATTCTACCATAGTCTACTGGTAACAAAATTTAATCAGTTTAGAGCCATATGGTTCTGAGTTATGTGGAAAACAATGACTGAGAAATAATGCCCTAACAATCTTTGCATTTATCAACTGGTTGCAAAACTAAAACTATATTTAGTTTCACAGAATCATCTTGTTTCTCACAGGCATTCATTCAGGGGAAAAATGTATAATTATAGCCTTGGTAGGAGCTCAAATAGCTTTAGATGAATTTAGATGTCTTAGGTACATTTAATGGTTGGTATGCTCTAATGAATAATAATAATGTCTCAAAAATGTATTTGACTTCTGTTAATGAGTTTGTCATGCTTAAGTCATTAAACTTTTCAAATAAGCTCCAAATCAAACTAAATCTGTCTTTCAAATATGCTTTGGAACAGAAATTAAAGCAATGGATTTCATCAGTTTTTAAAAGGTAAGTGTTATTAAGCTAAGAACGTCATTTAAATTCAAATCCCTATTTCTGAGTATGCTGCATTATTTAAAGGCATTACAATTAATGGATAATATAAACAAATGTTATCTTAATACAACATTTAAAAAAAGTAAAAAGCAAAAAAGCAGTGGAAACCTGAGTAAAAAGAAGTCAGGAAGCAGCTGAAAAAGAGACCGGTTCACTGTGAGAAATGTAAACCTCTCAGACAGTGCTACGGCCCCGAATCCAACAGCTCAGAAACAAGGCCAATTATTGCAAAATGTTAACTTATGTGGTGAAGCTGCAAACTTTTCAAAGAGTCATAAGGATGAAAGCAGCTATATAGAAAAGAGTCAGGGCTTCATAAAGCTAAAATCTTTGTAATACTTACTATCTGAAGGAAAAGTTCCTTTAAAGTATACCAGACTCCTTATATGTACATTTAGGCTGTACATTTTATGATGAAGGGTTAGGATAATAAACCTCTATTATTGCAACTGACAAGTATTATCTTTCAATATGGCTGCCTGCATGACTATAGTTATTGACAGTAAATTGTTAAGTCACTGCAAACAAATTCTCTGATATTCTACCTTTCTGAACTAGAGACAAACTCACAAGACACACAGAATCATGGAATTTAAAGAGTACACAGAAGTTTCAATAGACAATGTAGTAAAACTCCCTCACTCTTGCAAGAAAGTGAAGTGAAACCTAGAGGTCTTAAGTGATATGCCTAATGATTAAAAATGACTAAGGACCATAAGGATTCTGAATGCTACTTTGTTGTTTTTTCATGTTTTACAAAGCATCTCAGCCAGAATTTCTTCTGTTTCTTTTGGTAAGGGTTGACTAAATCTTTTGAACGACCATGGCCAGTATTTTCTCATTCATCACAAAAAGACAAGCACTCATGCATTCATTCCCTAGTAGTAATGTTGGTACTGATTTAAATTCAGTGCCCATAATAGATGTTTATGGTTAAGGAGATCAACACAACTATATCAACTGGCAGACACATGGACAGAAGACCAAAGCACTTTATTCTTGAGGTATTTTCCTAACCTCCTTGCTCCAGAAAGGACAGAACATCCTATGGTTCCACTGCCCATACCCTACCTATCCAAGAATACTTTTCTCAACTGAATTTCTGAGTATAGGGACAAATTTCTTTAAATCCTTATGTAAACACGTAAATATTATTTGTGACACAGCAAAAAAAATACTGTACTAAAGCTACCAATTCTTTCATTATGTGCCTGAACAATTATTTTCACATTTGTACGTAATGAATAAAATGTTCTTGACATTTTGTAGGGTAAATATTGTTTGACAAAAACCAAAAACCAAAGTACTGTTTGACAAAAACATAGAAGATGTTGCAAAATTACTTTTTATCTTAATCAAATTAAGATTGTAGAATGTATTATGTTTAACATAAAAATGTTACTGAAGTGAGCATTTGACTGAGTGGTTAAAGATTTAAGACTACTGCATCTTACACTGGAGTGGTCTAGTTTTAATTTTTGGCTCTGGCTTCCAATTATACCTTCATGCCAGTGCAGACCATGCAATGGCTCAAGTGATTGGCCACTCACATGAAGCGCCTAGCTCCTGACTCCAGCTCTGGCTATTGGAGCCATTTAGTAGACTGAAGCTGTCAGTCCTTTTCTCCCTGTCTGCTTCTCAAATCTTTCTCAAAAATAAATAAATAAATAAATAATTTACGGAGACAGAAATTGGTATAAATCTTTAAAATAAACCAGAAACAAAAAATTGCCTTGTTTCCCATGAATTTTACTTTCTATTATGACACAAACATAAATGCAAATTTTTCTGTATACTTTTGACATAAAAAATGACCATTAGCTAACTATAGAAAAATCTATAGCTTATGATGAATCTATAAGACTTCAAATTTCTACTGATTCTCTAAAAAGCTTTAATATAATTATCAACACAATAGCTGGTATTGGCACTGCTGACCTTTCCTTTAAAGGGAAATTTCCCATTATACAAATCAGTGTAATGGAATTTCTTTCCCTTTCAGATAAGGATGCTTTCAGGATTTATTTCTATTTTGTTCTTCAGGCTTTATGACATTCAACTAAAGCTGTAAGTTAAGAGGATACTACATAAAATAAGTGAAAGGATAAACTGAAGTTACAAAGGGTTATTACATCATGACTGATTCATATGCTTCAGAACATAATTTCAGAAAATATTAAAAAAAACATGATTCGGCCGGCGCCATGGCTCAATAGGCTAATCCTCTGCCTGCAATGCAGGCAAACCGGGTTCTAGTCCCGGTCGGGGCGCTGGATTCTGTCCTGGTTGCCCCTCTTCCAGGCCAGCTCTCTGCTGTGGCCTGGGAGTGCAGTAGAAGATGGCCCAAGTCCTTGGGCCCTGCACCCCATGGGAGCCCAGGAGAAGCACCTGGCTCCTGGCTTTGGATCAGCTTGTTGCGCCAGCCACGGCAGCCATTGGAGGGTGAACCAACGGAAAAGGAAGACCTTTCTTTCTGTCTCTCTCTCTCTCACTGTCCACTCTGCCTGTCAAAAAAACAAAACAAAAAAAACACACGATTCTCTTTTCTGTGGCTGCACCACCCAGCTACAATGTGAACATTACTTCTTTCTCTCTCTTCATAACCAGCATTAGAGAAAACTATATAACTAAAGGTATAGCTGATGATAAATACATGCTACAACACAGATATTTTGGCCCTCAACTAGGCAATTTTAGTTTTTCCATTAAGCGGGAATTTTTTTTTAGAAAGATAAATTTGTACCAGAATATTAGTTTAGCTTGTGATTAAAAGTTGCTATTTTTATAGGCAATTCCAAAAAGGAATAAAATTTTTGTCATGAAAAGAACAGAACTAATAAAGTTCACACAAATATAGAACAGGGACCTTTTGCTTGACTCATTAATAGGGTTTTTTTTTTTGTCACACAAAAAATATATAAATAAGTAGTATGAAGGAAAATTTGTTTGTATAGTTATCAAGACATTAGCTAAAACCTGGATTAGATTTTTGGAAGAAAATCAAAACAAAACAACATGAAAAGCAATCACTTAAAGCCCATGAAAACTCAGAAACTCATTTATATTGGGATAAAACAACATACGGAAATATGCAATGTCATGACCAAAGTTCTCTCATGTATAAAGAACAACTTTTGATGTTGTTTGAAATAAAAACATGTACAAGTTTAAATTTCAGATAACCCAGAAACTAAAAGGAATCATATTTGAGACAGATAACAAAATTTAACATGGTTAAATGATGAATGCTTGTACTAAATATCCTTTGGAAGAACATGTCACATGTACAATACAGGGCAGTAACACATAGAAAAAGGAAGAACATGCATACTAAGTACAAGTCAACTCTTATGGGTAACAACTTAAGGACCTGGAAGTTCTCCAGCAAGATTATGCTAAGTATGACTCATATCTGGTTAAGCAAGTTGGTTAGTCACTATGATTACTAAAGACTACAACAGCAAGAAGAAACTGGGCCAGGGTAGAGGTATCTGTCCTGAAGTGGTGGTAACCCTTAAGAGTTCCACACAGTAACAAGAGCTGTAAACTGCCTTGATGACAGTCAAGCTGAGCACATAGAACTGCTCTAGAGAAACAGACCATGAAGTTCTACTTCTACTCCTAGATTTAAGAAAGTCTGGACAGAAATACACATATATGTGGGAAGCATATAGATAATGACCTCATTTAAAATAGTAAGATAATTTTTAAACTGAGATCATAGTCGGTTTCAACGAATGCTTGAAGAAAATTGGACAGGGGGCAAAAGGAAAAGAATGTTGGGTTTTAATAAATTTCATATGCTTAGAATTAGATTGCATTTCATTTAAAAATATTTTTCACTTAACAATCACCAAACTGAAAAACAAAACACAGAAAATATGCACAAAAATGTCTGTTTTAAAGGTATTCCTAAGAAGACATCAAAATACTATCTATAGGCTAAAGTATTCAACCAAGGTTAGAGGGTTTTTTTTGGTCTTTGCTTCTGGTTAGTCATTCAGAAGCCATCCTGATTTGCTTTGCCTCTCTTTAGCTATTATACCACAGGTGGATTACCAGGTTGCAATGAAGGCTTTTATTACAACAGCAGTGAGGATTGGCACCACATGTGCAGCCTGGTAAAATGTTCTCATTATAGCTCCCAATCTGCTTTAGTATAGAGACCCAGTAGAGAGGTATTTTCAGGAGGACTCTCAGATTCGGCTACCTCTGTAATCTCAGTGATATTCATACTCATAATATATACATATTTGATACAGTCTTGATAGACTGAGTAGGGTAGTACTTGATGGTAACACTGAACTAAAGAAGGCTAACAGCAATGCCTAGTTAAGAATTCATGGCATCAGAAATGCTACTCACCTGTCTGCTGTGCAGGCTGTGGCAGTGGTTGGTTTAGATGTGAACTGTAGTGGACAGAAGGGACTGGACGATACTGAGGTTGACCAGAGGGATAGTGGCTTGGAGCACAATAACAGGCTGATATCTGGGATCATAAGTATTGAGGAAAAAGATAAATTTTACTCAGAACAGAGTTTTTTTTTTTTTTTTTTACTGTGCCAAATATCAGACTGCAATAATTCCTTGTAGCACCAATTATCTGAGGACACATTTTATTTTTAAATTTAACTGAACAAATTAAAAGTAAATTCAAACACCCAGATATATAAAAGAACTTACAAATGTGCCTACCATCATACATAATTTCAAAAACAAAAAAACTAGCCTGTTGAAAAATGTATTGCTATCTCACTCAGTTTAACTGCTAAACAGAATGTACTGTACAAATAAACCAGTTGATTATTCATTCCTATTCTAATGCATGGTTGTACTGGCTTTATTCTTTTTAAGATTTATTTATTTATTTTAAAGGTAGAGTTACAGAGTTGCGAGAAGAGAGATCCCCCATCCACTGGTTCACTCTCCAAATGGCCCCAATGGCCGGAGCTGGACCAATCTGAAGCCAGGAGTCAGGAGGTTCCTTCCAGGAGCAGGGGCCCAAGTACTTGGGCCACCCTCTGCTGCTGCTCCAAGGTGCAGCAGAAGGGAAGAGCTGGACTGGAAGTGGAGTAGCTGGGACTTGAATCATCTTTACCTGCTATGTCAAAGTCCCAGCCCCACTGGGTTTCCTAATTTTTTCCTTATATTTCTAATGTGAATTAAAATACCAAAAAGACCAGCTTGATTTATTTTTCCTTCAGGAGCTATTGATATCAGTAGTGAATTTCTCTTAAACTGACATATTTTGAGGTGAAGAATAATTAATCTAGTAATATAGAAATATGTGATAAATTTACTTAAAGAGATTCATGGGTTCCTCAGGTTCTGCTTTTCCCATTGGGTTACTTTTAAGAAAACCAGAGACCTGTGGAGATCTCAAAGACTGACCATCTCATCTGAAAAATCAGCCACACAAAAAATTCCTAACATAGCTGTACATCAAGCATTTCCCAAGTTTATTGTAGTTTTTCTGTCTTTGAAACATTAGAATAGACACAATACATATGAGAAGCCTTGATTTTTTTCCTGGAGGTATCAGCAAGCAACAGGCAAATCTTTTTGTTTTGAAATTATTTATTTATCTATCTATTTATTTATTTGAAAGGCAGAGCGACACAGAGATCTTCCATCTGCTGGTTCAATTCCCAAATGGCCTCAACGGCTAGGTCTGGGCTAGGCTGAATCTAGGAGCCAGGAAACACATCCAGGTTCCCCACATGTATTCCAGAGTCTCAAGCACTTGGACCATCAGCTGTATGAGGTTACTTCAGAAAGTTAATGGAAAATTGAAGTTTATGAGGTGGGCATTTGGCTGAGTGGTTAGGATGCCCACATTCCATTTTGGAGTGCAGGGGTCTGTCATCTAGCTCCAGCTCCTGACTTTAATTTCCTGCTAACGCAGATGCTGGGAGGCTGTGGCGATGTCTCAAGCAACTGGTACCTTCCACTCAGGTGGGAGACTATATTAAGTTTCCAGATCTCAGCTTTAATCTCACCAGCCTACCCCTGGCCACTGAGGCCATTTGGAGTGTGAAACTGGATGGATGGGAGCATTCTGTCTCTCACATAAGTTAACAACAAAAAGGGAAAAGTTTGCTTTGGTGCAAAATTTTTTTAAAAAAATATTTATTTGAAAGGCAAAGTTACAAAGAGAGAGAGAGGAGAGAGATTTCCCTTTGATGGTTCACTCCCCAAATGGCCACAATGGCTGGAGTTGGGCCAGGCAGAAACCAGGAGCCAGGAATTTCTTCTGGGTCTCCCACTTATTGCAGGGGTCAAAGGACTTTGGGTCATCCTCTGTTGCTTTCCCAGGGGCATTGGCAGGGAGCTGGATGGGAAGTGGAACAGGGACATGAACTGGTGCCCACATGAGATGCTGAAGCAGCAGATGGCAGCTTAATCCCTTGTGCCATAGTGCTGGACCAGCAAAATATTTTTCAAATCCATGCATACCAGGTGTCATTGAAAAGTTCATGAAAAATACGTATAATGAAAAAACTATGCATGGATTTCAGAATACTTTTCCATTAGCATAAACTAATCTTCAATTCCATTCTTTAAAGAACTTTTTGAAGTAGCTTTGTATACATATGCAACATATATTACAACAATAGCAAAAGAATGAAGAAATGGTAAGTGAAATTATGGTTACAAAATCACTATATGTTTATTCAGCTTCAATCATAAATTTGATTAGATTGTGATAAGCTAAAGCTTATATATATTGCAGTTGCTAGAAAAACACACACATTCACAAGATTCAAAAGGATGCAGATAAAAAGACAAGAGAAGAAATAAAATGTAATAATATAAAAGACAGAGAAGAAAACACATAGGAATAACATATAGATACACCAAATGGAAAACAAACAGTAATAAAAATAATAATATAAAGGGTTTACTGACACTCCAACTTGATTGGATAAAAAGACAAAACCCAATTATATGCTGTATATAAAACTCAAAATATAAATGTTGCAAATAACAGAAGAAGCCATACCGTTTAAACACTACCCAAAGGAATGCTTAAATCACTCTATTAATGTCAGATAAAATAGATTTCAAGAAATGAGATAGTATAAGAACAGAGAAAAACATTTCATGATGATATGAATGAATATTCTGGAAAACTACTGTAAACATGAACTGCTTAATGTATGTTTAAATACTATAAAAATGACAGAATTTAAGGGAAGAACAGAAATATTAAAAAACAACAGCATATGAAAAAAATGAATGATGATTTAAGTAAACCGATGAATATCCTATATTCATTTAAAGTAGCAGACTTAGGGCTGGCGTTGAGGCTAAATGGGTTAAACCACTGCCTGCAACACCAGCATCCCGTAGGGGCATTGGTTTGAGTCCTGGCTGCTCTACTTCCAATCCAGCTCCCTGCTTACGACCTGGGTGAAAAGCAGTGGAAAATGGCCCAAGTGCTTGGGTCCCTGCGTACACGTGGGAGAACAAGGTGAAGCTTCTGAATCCTGATTTTGTCCTGGTCCAGCCCTCTTCACTGCAGCCATTGTTGGGGGTTAAACTGGTAGATGGAAAGATCTTTCTATCTTGCCTCGCCCCACCTCCCTAATTGTGCCTTTCAAATAAATAAATCAAAGACTTAAAGATAGGTGCTTGCTCTAGTAGTAAAGATGCCTGTTAAGACACCTGCATTCCAGGGCTGATGTTGTGGCTTAATGGGTAAAGCCATTGCCTGTGACATCTGTATTCTATATGGGCATTGGTTCATGTACCGGCTGCTCTATTTCCGATCCGGCTCTTTGCTAATGGCCGGGGAAAAGCAGTGTAAGATGACCAAATTGTTTGGGTCCCTATCACCCATCTGGGAGACCTAGATGAAGCTCAGGCTCCTGGGTCTAGCCTGGCCCAGGCCTTGCCACTGTAGCCACCTCGGGGAGTGAACCAGCAGATGAAAGATCTTTCTCTCTGTAACTCAGACTTTCAAATAAATAAATAAATTTTAAAAAACAAAACATAAAAGACAGATGCATCCTGTAACAAAGTGCCTGGATTACTGCAAATGCAGATCCTAGCAGGCAGTGGTGTTGGCTCAAGTGACTGAATTCCTGTCACCCATGTGTGAAACATGGATTCAGGTCCCAGCATGTAGCTCTGACTCTAGGAAGTGAACTGGTAGATGGAATGTTTTCTTTCTTTCTGCCTCTGAAAAAAAATTTAAGAAGCATTAAAAAAGAAAAAAAGAACTGTAAGACTTAATATTGTTAAGAGAGCAATACTACTGAAACAGATCTATATATTCAATGTAATACCTATCAAAATTCCAAAAGCCCTATTTTTTTTTATAACAATGGAAAAGTCCATTCTCATATTTATATGGAACTCCAAGGGTTCTATCACAATCAATCCTGAAATAGAAGAACAGAGTTGAAGGATTCAGACTTCCCATTCTAAAAACTTACTACAAGATACAATAATTAAAATAATGAAGTACTCCTGTAAGGACAAAAATACAGAATAAAACTGAGACTTGGGGCTGGCATTGTGGTGCCAGTTTGAGTCCTGGCTGCTCCACTTACAATCTAGCTCTCTTCTATGGCCTGGGAAAGCAGTACTAGATGGCCCAAGTCTTGCACCAGTGTGGGAGACTGGGAAGAAGCTCTTGGCTCCTGGCTTTGGTGCAGCTCCGACCACTGAAGCCATCTGGGGAGTGAACCAGCAGATGGAAGACCCCCCCCCCCCCTCTGACAGGCAGTGTTAGACAGCGAGAGAGTTTGTTCACCCAACAAATGGCTGCTATGGCAGGTGTGCTGCGCCGATTCGAAGCCAGGAGCCAGGTGCTTCTTCCCGGTCTCCCATGTGGGTGCAGGGCCCAAGCACTTGGGCCATCCTCCACTGCCTTCCTGGGCCACAGCAGGGAGCTGGACTGCAAGAGGAGCAACCAGGACTAGAACTGGTGCCCCAACTGGGACTAGAACCCAGGGTACCAGCACCAAAGGCAGAGGATTAGCCAAGTGAGCCACGGCACTGGCCATCTCTCTCTCTCTCTCTCTCTCTCTCTCTGACTTCTGTAACTCTGCTTTTCAAATAAATAAATAAATAAATATTTTTAAAATATCTCATTAAAATAAAAGTGAGACTCTAGGAAAAATCCCTTACATTTAGCATCAACTGATATTTAGCACAGGACCCATGAGAAAAGAAGTGTTCTCAACAAATAACAATGCAATAACTAGACATGTACTTTTTAAAAATATGTATTTTTTGTTTATTTGAAAGGCAGTTACAGAGAGAAGGAAATGTTCCATCTGCAGGTTTACTCCCTAAATGGCCACAATGGCTGGAACTGGGCCAGGAAGCCTAGAGTCTTGCAAGTCTTGCAAGCCTGGATCTTCTTGCAAGTCTCCCACATGGGTGGAAGGGGTCCAAGCATTTTAGCCATCTTCCACTGCTTTCCCAAATGCATTATCAGGGAGCTGGATCAGAAGTGGTACAGCTGGTCTCAAACTGGTGCTCATGTGGGATGCCAGAGTTATTGATGGAGGCTTAACCTGCTATACCACAAGGCCTTAACCTATAAGATATATTCTTGCAAAAGAATGAGTGGACTCTTGATACCATATAAAAAAACTATTTCAAAATGGATAAATGACCTAAATATAGGAACTAAAGTCAAGAAAACATATGGAATAAATCTTCATGAACTTAGTTTTGGCAACAGATTCTTTAACACCAAAAGCACAAGCAACAACAACAACAAAAATGGATAAAGTATGCTTCATCAAAATTAGAACCTTCTTTTTTAAGGATTTTTTAAAAAAATTATTTGAAAAGAACAGTTGCAGAGAGAAAGAGAGGGAGAAACAGATCTTCCATTGGCAGGCTCACTCCCTAAATGGCCACAATGGCCAGGGTTGGGACAGGCCAAAGCCAGGAGCCGGGAGCTTCATCTTGGTCTTTAGAGTACTTAGGCCATTGACCTCTGCTTTCTCAGGTGCATTAGCAGGGAACTGGATAGGAGGTAGAGCAGCTGGGATGCTGGAACTGTAGGCAAGGTTTAACATAATATGCCACAACACTGGCCCCTAAATTGAGAACTTTTTATACATCAAAGGATATTATTCAAAATGAAAATAAAACCATGCAGAATGGGTAAAAATATTTGCCAATCACATACCTAAAATCTAGTATCCAGAATATATAAATAGAACTCTTGCAACTCAGCAAAAAGCAACCAATCTCATTAAAAAATAGGCAAAGGGGTGGGGGCTGTGGCACAGTGGGTTAAGCTGCTCGTGAGGCCTGTATCCCATAATGGAGTGTAAGTTGGAGTTCCCACTACTATGCTTCCAACACATGCTGGGAAGCAGCAGACAGTGTTTCAACTGTCTGGGCCCTTACCACCTATGGGGGATACCAGGCTGGAGTTTCAGACTGCTGGCTTAGGCCTGACCAACCATTTGGGGAGTGAACTAGTGAATGCAAGATCTCTTTTGCTCTTTCTCTGTCACTCTTTCAAGTGGATGAAAATAAATAAACATAAAAAAAAAGGCTAAGAATTTGATTAGTCATTTCTCCAAAGAAAGATGATGATATATCATCACATGATGTAAAGATGTTCAACACCATTAACTATTAAGGAAATACAAATAAAAATCATGGGGCTGGCACTGAGGCACAGCGGGTTAATGCTCTGGCCTGAAGAGCTGGCATCCCATATGGGTGCTGGTTCGAGACCTGGTCACTCCACTTCCGATCCAGCTCTCTGCTACAGCCTGGGAAAGCAGAAGATGTCCCAAGTCCTTGGGCCCTTGCACCCACATGGGAGACCCGGAAGAAGCTCCTGGCTTTGGATGGGCACAGTTCCAGACATTGCGGCCATTTGGGGAATGAACCATTGGATGGAAGACCGCTCTCTCTCTGCCTTTCCTCTCTCTGTGTAACTCTTTCAAGTAAATAAATAAATCTTTAAAAAAAAAATCAAAATCATAATGAGATATTCTTTTATACCCACTAGGATAGCTATTATTAAAATACCAAAAAAAAAAAAAAGGAAAACAATTGTTTTGGGAAGGATGTGGAAAAACTGGAACCCTTGTGCAATACTGATAGAAATGTGAAATGGCATAGCTGCTTTAGAAAACAGTGTTGTGGATCCTTAAGAAGTTAAACACAGAATTACCATACGATCCAGTAATTCCATTTATAGGCATATATCTCAAAGAACTGAAAACAGAGTCAAGGTAATACATGTACTTGCATGTTCTTAACAGCACTATTTATAAAGCCAAATCATACAAACACCTCAAATTTATGTATAAAAAGATAAATTGCATGACTACATTAATATGAAGTATCTAGAATAGGAAAATCTATAGCAACAGATGCAGGCTGGTGGTAGCCAGGGAATGGGATAGAGAAATATGGGTAATAATTGCTTAATCAATACAGATTTCCTTTTAGAGTGATCAAAGTTTTTTTTGTTTTGTTTTGTTTTTCAATTTAAAGACAGAGTTAGAGAGAGAGGTAGACACAGAGAGAGAGGTCTTCCATCTGCTGGTTCACTTCTGAGATGGCTGCAATAGCCAGAGCTGTGCCCATCCGAAGGCAGGAGCCAGGAGCTTCTTCCGGGTCTCCTACGTGGGTGCAGGGTCCCAAGGACTTGGGCTGGATCAAAGATGTTTTGAAACCAGAGAGGTGATGGTTGTATTACATTGTAAATTTATGAAGTGCCACCAAATTGTATAGTTTAATGGCTGATTGTAAAAACAATCTCCAACTTCCAAAACAAAAAGCCACATAACACCTAAAATGATGGAATCCAAATTCTTATCAGGCACACATGGAACATCCTCTAACAGAAATTTTGTGCTGGGCCATAAAATCAGATCAACAAATTCCAAAACACTGAAATTTTCTCTGACCACATGGAATTAAAAGAGAAATCACTAATAATAAAGTATTTAGGAAGACCCCAAATATTTAGAAATTAACACACTCATGGGTCAAAAAAGTCACTTAAAAATGAGAAAATATTTAACTACACAATAATAAAAACATAATATACAAGTATTCAAATGTATGAATTATAACTTGAAATGGTGTTTACAGAGAATTCATAGCATTAGAAAACTTATATTAGAAAAATCTAATATCTAAGCTCAATGCTCCAAAAATAGGAGCAAATTCAACCTAAAATAAGAAGAAAATGATAAAAGAATACTTGACTGCCTTGCGGCGCCAGCACACCGGGTTCTAGTCCCGGTCGGGGCACCGGATTCTGTCCTGGTTGCCCCTCTTCTAGGCCAGCCCTCTGCTGTGGCCCGGGAGTGCAGTGGAGGATGGCCCAAGTATTTGGGCCCTGCACCCCATGGGAGACCAGGAGAAGCACCTGGCTCCTGCCATCGGATAAGCGCGGTGCGCCGGTCGCAGCGTGCCGTCCGCAGCGGCCATTGGAGGGTGAACCAACGGCAAAAAAAGGAAGACCTTTCTCTCTGTCTCTCTCTCTCACTTCCACTCAGCCTATAAAAAAAAAAAAAGAAAGGAAGAAAAAAAAAGGAATACTTGAAAAATAAAAAGAAATAATAAAGAAAATTAATGGAATCATAAGGTTTTTTAAGAACATTTAATGGAACTGATAAATTGCTAAACTGATATAAAGGGACCAAAATTTATCAATATCAGGAATTTAAGAGGGGATACCACCATAAATCCTAAAGATATTAAATGTATAATGTATAATTAAATGTATAATAAAGATATTAAATGTATTAAATGTATAATATTAAATGGAACATTTTGAATACCTTTATAAATTTAATGAATATACATGAAATGGACATAGAATATCAAACTGGATTAAAAAAATGAGGAAACTGGTATACTTGTACTAAAAAACTGAATTTACAAGTAACCCTGCCTGCAAAAATTCCAGTTATGTGTAGTGGGTTAAAGCCACTGGTTTATGCCCCGGCTGCTCCACTATGACCCAGCTATCTGCAAATAGCCTGGGAAAAGCAGTGTAAGTAGGATGGCCCAAGTGCTTGGGTCCCTGCCACCCACAGGAGCTCCTGGCTTCCTGGCTTCTCCTGGCCTGGGGAGTGAACCACAAGATAGAAAATCTCTCTCTGTCTCTCCCTCAGTCTCTGTTAACTTCACCTCTCAAATTAAGAAATAAATCTTTAAAAAAAAATTCCAGGTACACATGAATTCATGTTGAATTCTAGCAAACATTTAAGAATGAACAGCATTAATTCTACATGAACTTCAGAAAATAAAGGAGTTCAATTCATTTTAAGACCAGTACCATCAGTTTTGAAACTACAGTTGAGGAAATTACAAGTAAACTACAGACCTATTTTTCATAAACATAGTTGCAAAAATCCTTAACAAATATTAGCAAATACAATCCAGCAAAATTCAAAAATAAAGAAATAAAAGGCATACATATTGGAAAGAATTTAGATATAGAAATGATCTTGAATGTAGAAATTTACAAGAAGTCTATAAAATTACTAGAATAATTGAATTAAAGTTCATAGGCTACAAGATCAATAAGCAAAAATTAACCCTATTCCTTATATACTAGTAATGAACAAACAGAAAACAGAATTTAAGAACAGTGCTAAGTAGTTAGGGATATATTTAATAAAGTATATGCAAAATCTGTATAATAAGAACTATAGAAAGCTATTGAGAAAATTAAGAAAGATTTAAATAAACAGAGAGCTATTATGTTCCTGCAGTGGAAGAGTCTACACTGTCAAAATGTTAACTCTCTCCAAAATGATCTATTTTTTTAAAATGCTACCATATATCTTATAGTGCATTTATACTTTTTTTTTCCTATGCCAACTAAAAATAGCACACCTCTCAGAGCCAGAAGGAAATCGAAAGGTTACATAGTTTAACCATCCAACTGAAATCTTCATCTGTCATGTGGTGTTTAGCATGTGCCTAAAAATCTTCAGATGAAGAAGATAACGACATGTGTTATTAATACACTCTCACTAACTCACCAGAATTTAAAAACAAGCTCTTTCAAGTTAAGACTGATCTTAAATGAGAGCCTTTCATGAAGAGGAAAGATAAAAAAAGCAATGTACCTGTGGTGAGGGCTGCTGAATATAACCCTGCTGCTGGAGCACAGGCTGGCTGACTGGATGTCCAGCGGCAGAATAGCCAGCAGTAGGGACTGGCTGCCCAGGTGGTAGCGGGGGAGGAGGAGGCGGGGGTGGTGGTGGTGGTGGAGGATGTGGCAGAGGGGCTGCTGTCATGATGTAACCAGACTGCTGTGGGGACTGAAGAACGACAGTGGACTGGAACATGGTGGCATGAGGGTCCGTACCATCAGCAGATGGCTGGCGGGCAAGACTCATGTGGCTGAACTGAGACCCAAGGCTATCCTGTTCAGAGAAAAATGGAAGGGGAAAAGCAAAACAAAGAAAAGAAACAGTAAGCTGCCCATACATCATTCAAACTTATCAAATAAAACTGTTTCATATATTTTTAAGTAAGTTCCAGTAGTATATACTACGGAAATCACATATATCTACAACAGAAATGATATAACAGAAGAGGAATTTGAAGAAAATTGAGAACTCTAAGGCAGGAGGGCAGAAATATTATAATGCTGTCATTACAAATTATTTATAAAATGTATCTAATGGAAAATGTATTACATGCAAAGTAGGACACAATATTTCACATTAAAAAATGAAAATATATTTATTTAAAGGAAGATGAAAGGCACGTTAGGATATGGAAGGGAAACTAGACATCTTTACATTTCACAATTAACATTTTCTGAAAGGACTTCAAAGGATAGATAATGAAGACGGTATTAATTACTCTTTAATGTAACTTCCCTCTTCTTACAAGGCAGCATTCAGCTTCTATGAATCTGTGTCTCTAACAACCAAAATTACTTGCAGAAATTAAATGTACAAAATTCAACCATCCAGTCCTTTCTGTAATCCCTCAGAAATAATCTGGACAAAAATTTAATTCTTAGGCAGTATTCTTCAGTCTGTTACTGAAATCAGATGTTAGACAAATGTAATGCAAACAACAGTTTCCATCTGTGTTTGCTACTTTGTGAGCAACCAAAGGTGTCTGGACAGATAAGGGTAATGATTTATGTGCCATCTGACAAATATTTCTTTGACTCCATAGCTCTTGCTGGTCTAGACAATATCACTAACAATGACAGCTTGGGTTCAACTGAACTCCCCTGGTATCAGGCAACCACAGACTGGCAACAATGTACAGGGCACATTATGTTAGGAAGTCAACTTTGAAAAAAATGACACAAAAATGTGGCAATTTGAGTCCTCGGATCAAAATGGACATTTCTGTAGTTTCTACAGTCTGTTGATTTTTCCTAAGTAAATTAAGGCTAAAATACATACATACATACATACATAATTAATAGATTGGAAGGTGAAACCCAATTTAATGGTTTAAAACACCGTTTCCTTCTTCCCAAGTGGTCATTCTTATATACTCTAGTACTAATTAACCTAATTTAACAAATGGGTTTAATAGAAAAAACAGGGGCTGGTGCTGTGGCGTGGTGGGTAAGGCCGTCGCCTGTGGCGCCCAAATCCCCTTCTCCACTTCCCATCAGGCTCTCTGCTATGGCCTGAGGGCTGTGGAGGATGGCCCAAGTTCTTGGGCCCTTGCACCCATGTGGGAGACCTGGAAGAAACTCCTGGCTTCAGAATGGCTCAGCTCCTACAGTTGTGGGCAACTGGGGAGTGAACTGGTAGATAGAAGACCTCTCTGTCTCCTGCCTTTCCTTCTCGCTCTGTGTAACTCTGACTTTTGAATAAATAAATCTTTAAAAATAAAAAAGCAAAAAAAAAAACAGAAAACAACTATTTACACATACAAAGCAATATGGCAAAATGTGTTTAAAAGAGATACTATAACTATATAGTAATGTCAGTGTTGCCTTGGAAAAAAGTCATTTACTTGTTCTGATGAAAGTTCCATTTTCCAAAACATTTTTGAGGATTTTTTGTTTGTTCTAAAAATATTGATAATTATTTGCAGATATAGCTTGTACTCTGACTTGGAAGCAATTCCAAAATGTGATGACCATATAGTCTGAAAAATAACAGTACTACTGAGAAAAACATGGGTTGGTAAGGAAATTTATTTAAAGGAAATGAATATTTATTAAACTCCTACTTCATGTGAGGCACTACACAGAAGGCATTTATATTGTTTCATATGCATAGTAACTATACAGAGTCACACAGCAAACACTCAGCAGTAAAAATCTGGGATCTTACTGAGATGTGTAACTTGGAAGAAGATACTTTGAATTAAAGGAGGTTAAGTACCTAGAGATCTTCTTTGGAAATACACTTTGGAGCAAGTCCTCCATAGTCGCATGATATAATTCACCCTAATAACTGCAACTGAGTCAACTAGACCTACAGTACTGGGGAGAGAACAGAAAGCCTAAACTAGATGAAAGCTGCCATCCTCGGACTGCAAAGGTCCTGCACTGACCTCAATAAGAAAAGTGCCTAAAATTTCTTACTACTGGAATGGTTAAACTGAAAATTATTTCATAATGAAAAAACAGGAAAAGATTATGGTTTAAACAGCAAGAAGCCAATGTAACCATTATTTTATGGAAGTGAATAAACATATATAATATGGTTCAGAACAGTATTTTTGGTACAGATGAATCCTTGTCTTTAAAAAATTTGCAAAAGATTACATTATATTGATCACATTCTTGAGCATCTATCACACATCTACCCACAGAAACAACGCAGGAGGTGAATAGAGATTTAGTACCACGGAATACTGCTGGGTGGGTGAGACTGGCAGGAGCGGGGATGGGTAAAGGGCTGTAGAGCACAGAACAGGCTGTGAAGAGGACTGCAGAAGACAAACAGGCTAAAGAATAACAGGTTGGCAAACAGTGTTAATGCCAGAATAAAATGTTAGAAGAACTGCACAGAACAGAAATTTATACTATCTGGCAGTATCTTTTACTACAGTTACAAAGCCATTCAAAATACAATATAGGGAAAAAAAAATACTAAATGAAGAAACTCTAAATAGCAAGTTAGAGAACAAACCTAAGGACAAACTTACTCTATAATTAGAAAAGTAATTTGCGATAAAAACACTTCTTTAACACAGTTTAACTGAAACAGGTAATTTTTAGACATTCAGAATCTTATCCAACCAAGACGCCTGGATTGTCAGCAAAGCAAAACCGTTTTTCCTTATTTCCTAGGAAGGAGTGGACCTATTTAGGTATTTACCATGAAAAACTTCATACATTCTTTTCATCACACAGTAATAACTAACACAATATACTAACTACCATTTTTCATAAAGCAAGATTAAATGTTATTTTAGAACCAAAGTTAATAAAATTTAGTAATTTTATAAAAAAAAAATCTAACTGTGGGTATTCACGAGTAATAGCCTAAGGTCCAACACACACATATTCCCAGACAAATGTAATCACATAAACACATCTTTTTTATATATGGAAGAGAACACTTTTCTTGTAACTAAATACATTTTTATTACTGGAGTATGTGTTAGGAGCTGAGAAACCAGTCACATGAAATCGTTAGGCACTAATGAAATATTCCTGTGTTTGAAGATCAAAAAGAGAAAAAAGAAGTTTTACATTTACTCGATGTACATAAAAAAGAAGTGTTTTTTTTTTTTTAAAAGATTTGTTTATTTGAAAGTCAGAGTTACACACAGAGAGGCAGAGAGAGAGAGAGAGAGAGGTCTTCCATCAGCTGGTTCATACCCCAGAAGGCTGCAACAGCTGGAGCTGTGCCAGACGAAGCCAGGAGTTTCTTCTGGGTCTCCCTCATGGATGTAGGGGCTCACGCGCTTAGGCCATCTTCCACTGCTTTCCCAGGCCATAGCAGAGAACTGGATGGGAAGTGGAGCAGCTGGAACTCAAAAAGGCGCCCATATGGGAATGCCAGCACTGGAGGTGGTGGCTTTACCTGCTACGCCACAGCACTGGTCCCCCAAATGAAGTGTTTTTAAGAATGAGAAAACTTTTGGATGGGAGCTTTCCTAGCAGTTAAGATCCTGATTAAGACACACATATCCTGGGGCTGGTGTTGTGGCATAGCATACCTGTGGCACTGGTAGCATACCTGTGACACTGGTAGCATCCCATATGGGTACTAGTTAATGTCCTGGCTACTCCACTTCTGATTCAGCTCCCTGCTAATGTGTCTGGGAAAGCAGTGGAGGATGGCCCGAGTACTTGGGCCCTGGTACTCATGTTGCGGACCTAGATGAAGCTTCTGGCTCCTGGCTTCAGCTTGGCCCAGCCCTGCCTATGACATATGTTTTGGGGGCGAACCAGTAGATGGAAGATTTTTCTGTCTCTCCTCTCTTTTTAACTTTTTCATAATCTTACAAAAAAGATACCTACAACCCCAATCAGAGCACCTGGGTTAGAGTCCTCTTAACTCGTTTACTGCTAATGTAGTGGCAGTGACTCAAACAGCTGGACCCACATGGCAAATCTGGATTTTATTAAGAGTTCACAGTTTCAGTCTGGTCTAGCCCCAGCTATCACAGGCATTTGAGGAGTGAACTACCAGATGGGAGCTCTGTCTCTCAAATAAACAAACAAATATTTTAAAATCATTTTAAAATATTGGGAATACAGTTAGCCATCTATGAGCTAACACTGCCATGTGATTTAACTTCCCAACTTTATAAGTTTATTATAAAGAGGAAACATACATATTGGTCTAAAGACTGCTGTAATCCACTTTATAGAAGCAATCAGAGAAATGGAGTTTTCCTTACTTGATGAAAACTTTTTGTTAAACTATATATTCATGAATCTCCCCTGGAAAACATCTCTGAAGACGATAGTTTAAAAAATTCAAGATAAACTAATGAATAAGATTGCTCAGGGAATAATCTAAAGAGAAATCTTTATGACAACTAAGATATATGACAACTAAGATGCATTATTAACACAATATTAACAAGATGGTTTCTAATAAATGAAATGCTAAGATTAACTTAATATATAGAAAAAAAGTGAAAGCTGCAAAGATCTATAGGGTAGCCTCTGGTTCCTCACAAATCGCTTGACTAGAAATAAGCAAGCTTTCCTGAGATAACAGTGTGTATTATACAAAAGGTTCTGAAGTCTCTTTAAAACTTCCAAATACAGGCTATTTTAGATAGTTAGATAATAATTAAAATGCAACTGTCTTCTAGACAACTTGACCTTCTATTTAAGTGTCAGATGAAGCAAAAGCTTTGGTATGTTGGTGTATAATAGAAAGATTATGAGCACCAAGGGTATAAATGAAGGTCTCCCAGAGTGTCAGATGGCAGTAACTGTGGGTTAGAAGACTGATCAAAGTAAAATTCTGACACCACTAATGGAAGTTAAAATCTTAGCACTTCCTTTTCCTACCTAAAATACAACTGGTTGCAAAACAATAGTCACCTAAAGTGATTGATTTTTTTTTTTTTTTTTTGACAGGCAGAGTGGACAGTGAGAGAGAGAGACAGAGAGAAAGGTCTTCCTTTGCCGTTGGTTCACCCTCCAATGGCTGCCGCGGTCCGCGTGCTGCGGCCGGCGCACCGCGCTCATCCGATGGCAGGAGCCAGGAGCCAGGTGCTTTTCCTGGTCTCCCCATGGGGTGCAGGGCCCAAGCACCTGGGCCATCCTCCACTGCACTCCCGGGCCACAGCAGAGGGCTGGCCTGGAAGAGGGGCAACCGGGACAGAATCCGGCGCCCCGACCGGGACTAGAACCCGGTGTGCCGGCGCCGCAAGGTGGAGGATTAGCCTGTTGAGCCACGGCGCCGGCCTGATTTTTTTTTTTTACACAGTATATTCAAGAAATGCAGTCCACCTGAAGATTCTAGCAATCATAGTTTTCTTATGTTTGGTTATTTGAAACTTCATGAATGAATGAGTGGGCAAGACAGTATCATTTGCTCTTTAGTATCTATTTCTGTATCTGATGACATATTGCCTGAAACACCTGAGGCAATGCCAGGAAACTCACCCATTGAGTTGGATACATACTACAATACTTCCATCTCATATATGTGCCAGCTAATCCATTTCTTATTCAGTTCCCTGCTAATGTGCCTGGGAAAGCAGCAGAATGTGGCCCAAGTCCTTGGGCTCCTGCACCAAATGTGGGACACCTGGATAAAGTTTCTGGCTCCTGGCTTCAGCTAGGTCCAGCCCTGGTCACTATGGCCTTTGGGGAGCAAACCAGATGAACGACCTCACTCTGTCTCTGTCTCTTCCTCTCTCTATAACTTTGCCTTTCAAGTCAATAAATAAATATTGGGGAAAAAAATACAAATGATACTTGTGAGCAAAACAAAGTTTTTCCAGATTCTAGTATTTTTTTTAAACCATATTTCTTTCATAAGAAATTACCCTCCATTTTCTCACCAGTAGAATATTTAGTTTTGCACAGAAGAACAGATATACCTATGGATCAAATGTCTTTGATATGCTACACAACATTTATGAGTTGGAATGAAAGTAAAAGAGTTTATACTCATATAAACAATTTCTCCAAAGATGGATAATACATTTTTAGGGATGAAAAACTGAATGTGAAAATGTATGTGTAAGTTCTAACATTTATATAAATTCAAGATATTATTATACTTTTCAGAATTCTAATTCTCAGAATTTCTTTTATTTCTTTCCTTTTTTTTTTTTTTTTGACAGTGAGAGAGAGACAGAGAGAAAGGTCTTCCTTTTCCATTGGTTCACCCTCCAATGGCTGCTGCGGCCGGCGTGCCACAGCCGGCACACCGCGCTGATCCGAAGCCAGGAGCCAGGTGCTTCTCCTGGTCTCCCATTCGGGTGCAGGGCCCAAGTACTTGGGCCATCCTCCACTGCAGTCCCAGGCCATAGCAGAGAGCTGGACTGGAAGAGGGGCAACTGGGACAGAATCTGGCGCCCCGACCAGGGACTAAAACCCGGGGTGCCAGCGCCACAGGTGGAGGATTAGCCTATTGAGCTGTGGTGCCGGCCTAATTCTCAGAATTTCTTTGTTATCTCTCAGGGTATTTGGAATTGCTGGACTGACAGACAATATATGTTTCTTTTAATTGCCTCATTTGTTGAAACTTAACTCCCTTTGCTCACTGCACAAATGAACAAATCTTAGTTTTGTTTTATTCTTCCTCTTGCCCTTTTCTTACTGTTATAAAGTAGGGATAAAATACTCACCAGACAGACTTAGAAAAGAAAAACATTCCTTTCTTTCTAATAATAAGTAATTATTAGTTGAAAAGCCCTTCGCTTCCTATGAGTAATGAGTGAGACATTGCTGGTGGCAGATTAAAGATGTAAGAGATACTAGTTGGGCAATCTCAATTAGTAAATTTACTCCCAAATATGCAAAGGCAGGTGAACTTAGCATTATGTAATTGTGGAGAGTAGCACCTGTGAGAAGATGTGATTAGTTGCTGGTTGTTGAGGTGGTGGGGGTGGCAGAGGTTGCTGTGGAGGTCCAGGCACTTGTGTTCTAACTGGTTGTTGGGTCATAGGAGGATTATAAACAACTGGACTCCCATCTGGGTTTATGAAGGGCTGACCTGAAAAATTTTAAAAGGAGGAAAACCATTCATTTATAATTGAGATTTATAATAAGCCATTCTACTAACAATTTACAATATTTCCATAAATGCCTTAACTACACCTTTAAAACCCCCAATCTTTAGAATATTCAAATGTGCTATTACAGCATTTTACAAAGATGTATTGTCCCACACCCTACTTACTTACACTATTTACATTATAAAGTTACTTTATAATATATAGTATTTTCTGAGTAACTCTGAAACACATTTTGTTCAAGGGATTCAGTTACAGATTATGGTCCTATAGAACCATGATATATTTCAGTCTAATGAGAAATATCTAATTTATTGGATACAGTGTTTTTAAAATAAATATATATGTTTCACTTACAGAATTAAAGCTGTCTGAAAATTAAAATAATTGACAACTAAAACTTCAAAGTATGAACTCATTGACAAAGTGTCATTTTATAACTGCTAATTTGCTGTAAGTTGTAAGTAATTTCTTTTTAAACTCTAAATAATTTTTAGCAGTTTCTTTTCTATTTCCAGTAAGTTTTATTCAATGATAAGATATAAAACTAGAGAGAATTTTATTATTTCTTCGGAGGCTTTGTTCTTATTGCTTAATAATTATTAGGAGGGAAAGATGGGTATTTTAAGTGCCTGAGTAAAAGAAATACCACTCCTTCTTACATGTATTATAAAGTTATTTTAAGAAGAAACATTTTTTATAGAAAAACAACAAACAAGTAGGTATAGGTCAAAAGAAAAATAAATCCCCTATGATTTTACAGTTAACATTCTAGATATAGAATTCTTTTGTTGAAGGTAAAGAATCAAAGATAAGTATTTTTTTTCCACTATACAGTGGAATATTAAAAGGAAAAGAGAAGACTATCTTATGAACTCCTTTAAAGTGAGGAGAATGCAGAGAAAGAGAAATTTGACTGACAAGTAGTTTCTTAAATGATCTTTAAAAACATTCTTTCTACTATGGTAAACTCCTCTCCATTTTTGGGGGGACGTTTATGATCAACAAAATATTATTTGGGGAAGACTACTATACTAGTCTATACTTATCAAGCAGATAGTCCTTCCAAGTAAAATTATTTTCATCAGCATACTGGTTTATGTAATGGTTATAAATAACAAAAAACAACTTGTATTGATTGTTAAATAATTTGGGAAATTAGATTCAACAATAATTTTATCAAAGATTTTATGAAAAAAACTATGTATAGTAACACTGTTCTAAAAAACTCATTTAAAATTAAGACTGTAAATGAATCTTTCATGTTCCCAAAACTAATAATATGTTCTGAGTAAAAAATAATAGGAAATAATAAAATATTAAATCATATATAGCCTTATTCAGAAAATTATTGTTTAGTAACATAATGCCACAAGACAAGAAAAGCTATTAAGCAAAAACTGAACTAAATTCTGAAAAATCATTTATAATAATATAATTCTTGTAATGGAAATAAACACTTGAAATATTTTACCTTAAAGAGAGATCTGAATAAAATCTGAAAGTAATGAGTCCTAAGCCAAAAAAAAAAAAAAAGTCTGGAGATACTAAGAGATCTGACACTCTCCCATATCTGCCTTGTCCAGTTACTTCAGTAATGTGACATCATCAGCTAGGTCTGTGCGTTTTACAGTAAAGTTACCAAGAGCTCAAAGATAATCCTCATTACTTGCCCAAATACTGTGCAACATTATTTGAGTAGAGACAAAGACTTCTTCTGATCTCTTAAATGATCAAATTTTCTCTCTATAAAATCCTATTTGCCAGTCTACATAATGAAATATATTGTTTTATTTTTATGAAATATATTGTTAGCTATAGTTTCCTTATCCCTGTGGTTCAGTTTCCCTATCTATATATAAGGATTTCACCTATCTCAATATAATATTTAAATACCTAATGTATTTAAAATACTTAATACAGTACATGGGACTAAGGAAATGCTCAATGAATATCATTAACTAAATGTAAGAATAAGAATATGTGTTGTCAATATTAATTCGTAACAACCCATTTTCCTTTCTTCAGTAGAAAACAATTTTAGGACATTTGTGCACATTCTGAAGGACAATTAATTAAAGGTTTCTTTCAATTTCATCACAAGATGGATAAGAGCTGCTTATTTGGCCCTTCATAAAATGCATGCTATTTTCTCCAGTATAAAATTACTATATCAATGAAAGTCCTTTCAAAGAGGGCTTTCTAAGAAATTAAATTCATTTCTAGGAAATGATTTTTTAATTATAGTTAGGCCATTATCTGGTGTAGAAGATATCATGTTTATAACATTTTCTACTTTTTAAAATTAAAGTTCTCAAAAAATCATAACTGTTCATGAAAAATGAAAAGTTGTCAACACATATACAGACAATACATTTAATAAATATCTTTTAATTTTCAGATAACTCCTGGTACTTTTTTCTGGATACCAACCTGTTTGTGGGTTGATCAGAATACTGCCAGGTGGTATGCCTGTCGCTTCCAAGGGAAGCAAAAAGAAGCTAGCACTAGGAGATGCGACTTGCCCATTTAGGCCACCATCAAAGGAAAGAGAACTATGAGTGCTGACAGTTGGATAGACGACAGGTGCGCCATGAGAAGACTGGCTGAGAGCTGTACCTGGAAGAGGCTGCTGGATGTGAGAAAGAGAGCCCGTAGATGACCCTACACTACCAGAAGACTCAGAACCTAGGGGAGGAGTAATGAAAAAATATGGATTTTTTAAAACCTTATATTAAAACACAGGTTTTAAAAATTTTACAACAAAATTAATATTGCATAACATGCAGTTACCACATGAAAGCCACTGGCTATTTCTGATTTACTGTTCAATTTTGCATACCCACCCCATCATGAATACGTTTAGAACAGCAAACTGATAACATAAATTGTCAGAGTCATAGCTAAAGCATGCAACTTAAGCAAGTTTTTAACAACACCAGCCACAGACAGTCACAAAAAACACATTATCCACATTCCCAAAAGGAAAGGTTCTATACATTTTACCTTTTAGATTAACATCTAGGAATATAAAGATTACAATTTTCCCCCAGGAAAAAGAACTTAGCATGGCCAAATGCCCCAAACCTCTTACATAAGAAACCCCTTATCTATAAGAACACAGAAAGATTAACAGTAGGAAATAACAGAAATGACAAACTCTCTATTAAGAGAAATCACTGTCAAGTTTCATTGCAGAATTTTACTTCTCATTTATAGCATCTTCCTATAAATTTTGAAGTATTATTAAGGGAGAGATAGCATGAAAAATATTCCAAGTATTTATACTGTCATCAGCTTAAACTTTACTGTTGATTGAACTTAATAAATTAATTTGGTAATTGATATTTAATTGCTTTCATACCTATAATCTATTTCATTGGCTTTTATACAGAGACTGAAAATGTCATTCAGTTTCAGCATTATGGCTACAGGTGCACAATAAGACAAAGAAAGAAGAAAAAGGTCTGGATAACGTATGATTAAGTTGTGAACAAAAGAGGTGACTGAGGGGGAGATATAATCTTTAATAATACTTCTTCACATCTCTGAAAATAATATAGGTTATAAACAGCACATGTTCACCAAATGCTTTAATTTGGCAGCATGTCCAAATGACACTCTCATAATATATAATTTTTTTCTATTAAGATTACCAACTGGCCATTATTCAAACAAATGTATTATATGGTACACAGGCAGATTTTTTATATTCACAAGATTTACCTGTCTTTAGCAGTATCCTATCAAACACTATGACATTTTCAATACTCATATATCCATGTTGTAACTTAACAAGGAGGCAACTCTTTTCATAAGGCTTAACAACTGAAAGTATTGACTATAATCAGGTATTAAAAATTATTTACTTTCAATTATCTTTCAAATATTATCTGCACAACATCATATGTCAAGGATAACTCAAAGAGCTGGGGCTAAACAGCCATTTCTGACTTTCATGCTTATTTTGGGATAAAAATCAAAATCTACTAGGGTCCTCAAAAAAAAAACCATGAACTCTTTAGTTTTGAAGACAGTTCATGAAAATGAGAAAAGAAAATGTTTTGAGCCAATATATTCTAAAAGTAATGCAGCTAGGGGAATGAGGAGATAATTGAAATTTCCAGTGAATAATGCAAGGGGGCTTCCAAAAGTTCGTGAGAAATCCCTAATATCTTTTAGTTACATTTTCCACGAGCTTTTTTTTTTTTTTGTAAGATTCATTTTATTTATTTGAAAGACAGAATTATAGAGTTAGGTAGAGACAGGGAGAAAGGTCTTCCATCCGCTGGTTCACTCCCCAGATGGCTGCAATGGCCAGAGCTGCGCCGATCTGGAGCCAAGAGCCAGGAGCCAGGAGCTTCTTCCAGGTCTCCCACCCAGGTGCAGGGGCCCAAGAACTTGGGCCATCTTCTACTGCTATCTCAAGCCATAGCAGAGAGCTGAATCGGAAGAGGAGCAGCTGGGACTAGAACCGGTACACATATGGGATGCTGGTGTTAAAGGCCAGGGCTTTAACATGCTGTGCCACAGCGTTGGCCCCCATGAGCTTTCTTTAAAGCAAGTTTTTTTTGTTTGTTTCAAAAACGATTTATTTATTTTAAAGGCAGAGTGTTGAGAGTGGGAGGAGTGAGGGAGAAGATGAGAGAGAGAGAGAGGGAGGAGAAATCTTCCATCTTCGGGTTCACTCCTCAAACTGCCAGAACAGCAAGGGCTGGACCAGGCTGAAGCCAGAGCTAGGTCCAGGTGTCCCATGTGGGTGGCAGGGGTCCAAGCATGTGGGCCATCATCTGCAGCATCCCAGATTTAGCAGAAAGCTGTATGGAAAGCATAGAAGCTGCGACTATACTGGCAATCTGATTAGTGATGCTGTTATGGGATGCTTATTGGCACCACAAGCAGCAGCTTAACCCCATGCTATGCCACAACGCAGGCCCTCCCATGAGCTTCTTGAAGCCTCCTTGTAGTTATATTATTTTTGTTTGGTTTTTAATCCCTCAAAAACTTATTAGCAATTTTATTCATTTTTGAATGAAAATGAAGGATTTTAAGAAATGCTATCAACAACTGATAGTATTAGCTGAAAATGCAATCAGCATTGAATAATCCTAGGTGAGAAACCATGCCTTCCAACTAGCACGAAGGAATGAAGAAGTTTCAGTCACCTCTGGGCACTCAAACAAAACATGAACTACAAGGAATCTACCTAGTTAAAGTTTACATCATAAAAGACTGGAAATTTTATTTCAGTTGTTAGTAAATCTCTCTCCAGGACAGAGATAATCCTAATGTCAATAAACATATTGTCCCTGAAGTACTTTGGAAGTGTTCAGTGCACTGAAGGTAATAATTTTACATTTTAGGGTAATTAGAAGCATACTAAAAACAGCTAAGACAACATTAGGAAAACTAAAGTTTTCACTGCATAGTTCTAAATAGGCACTTATACCTGTTTTTGAGAGCCTGCCTATGCTTTTGCTGCTTCCAGAACTATCACCTCTTGTCAGGACCGAGATTCCACTAAAGCTGCTGGCTTTGGTTACAGCAGGCTTTAAGTTTCGGAGGGAGCTATCTGAATCTGTGCTGCTCCAAGGTCGTGGTTCTGAATACTTCAAGTCATTGTCAGTGCTGCTTTGATGGCTATTTGTTGATCTCCCTGAAGCATCTTTATTAACTCTGTAATTTAGAAACAAATCTTTGAGAAGCTAATAGGGAGGAAAAATAAAATAAAAAAAAATTCCTTTAAATTTTCCATACTATATTGAAAACATGCTTCCAATACCTAAAAATCTGGCGCCTCTGTTGAGTAGTACTAGCGTCCTCATCTTGGATTCTGTTGGTATTTTAATAAAATACTTCCATAAGACATTTCAATTTTTATTAGCATCAGGCAGCTATCAAAATAGATGTTAAAAATTCCCTTACCTTTTGTCAATAATATAATTCTCTTGGGAACACAGGGACTAGAAAGAAAGAAGAGATACAAAAAATTGAGCTTTTGTCAAATTCCATCTGAAAACCAATGACAACAAAAATCATGTGTAATAAGATTGAATAGTGTTCCTTCCAGTTCAAAATGGTGATGGGGTACACAAATATATAACAGAGCTGTTTTCTGGTTTAGAGATGCTATGCTTATTTTTCTTTTTTAAAGACTTAATTATTCATTTGAAAGGTAGAGTTAGAGAGAAAGAGAGAGAGACAGACAGACAGACAGAGAGATCTTCCATCTGCTGGTTCACTCATCAAATGGCAGCAATGGCCAGAGCTGGGTCAACCCAAAGACAACAGCCAGGAACTTCTTCTGGATCTCCCACATGGGCACAGGGGCCAAAGCACTTGGGCCATCTTCTGATGCTTTCCCGGGTGCATTAGCAGGGAGCTGGATCAGAAATGGAGCAGCCCATACAGGATGCCAGCACCGCAGGTAATGGTTTTATCCACTATGCCACAGTACTGGTCCCAATGCTTATTTTTTTTTTTTAACAGATACGTATCTTGAAGACATTCATTTAGTGGTTCAAATTACTTAGAAGTTCAAATAGTGTCTTCCAAGTGAGTGAACTCATTTTCATTATCATATACACAAGGCAAATACCAATCTGCATAAGACATATGCAGATTCCACCACTTTGAATTAACAAACATTGGATCACTGGTGCTTTGGCTTGTGGATATAGCAATAAATCAGAAGCACTTTCAGTGCTGTTAATTAAGCCAGGCAGTGATCATTTTTGTATCACTACAACAGTTTTCTAGATTTTCAGCTGTCAATTTTTGTCCTTTTCGTCTATTTTTGTATGCCAGAATCTAGAGTAATTTCTCTAAAATGTCAATTTGATCATTCCTCTCCCCTCTCTAATGCTCCTCTAATGTTTTAGCACAGTCACCTGTTTCTACAAGTAAAGCTGTATGGGAACACAGCTATGACTATTCACTTCTGTACTGCCCATGATTGCTCATATTAAAAAGTCAGTGCTAAGGAGCTGCAATGAAAACTATAAGGCTCCAAAAGCCTAAAATACTAATTATATAGCCCTATATGGAAAACCGTTTGCTGCTGACCACAAAAAAGCCAACCACTTTAACAAATCTTCAGGGTCTGGACAAGTAGTTGCTGATTATTTCTCCAATCTGGACACTTTGTTTCCTTTGCTACCTAATCCAGCAACTCTAAATCCTTCGATTCTTCACATTTGTCAAGTTCTCCTTTAACTTTAGGCCTCAGCAAATATTGGCCCTTTCCTTGGAACCCTTCATGCCTGTGGGTCTCCTTTTAGAAGCTAACTCTTCCCACTCCCTAATTCTGGTTTTGGTGCTTCTCTCATATATTTATGCAAACCACACACCATACTATCATTACTTGATCACTTACCAAGGGCAGAAACTTCATTACGCCTACAAACTAAAGAGAGAAATACATCTAGAGTAGGCTATGAGTTCAGCAGATCTGGTTTGATGTTTGAGCCTTGCTATTTTCTAACTGTGTGATCTCTGGCTAGCCTACTGGGACATTAGTTTCCTCATATGTAAAATGAAAAAAATGATAGTGTAGTATCCACCATATAGAGCTGTACTAGGGATAAATTATTAACAATGTCCGGAGACATGTTTCTGTGGCCAGCATAGCACTTACTTGTATTAGGGGCTCGATAAGATTTGTTGAATTAATGCTATAAATTCTTAACTGCAGTTTAGGATTTTAATATTATTTAACCTTTGTTTTTTAACAGAGGGTAAATTTCTGTATATGATGATTAATACACATTAAATTCATATATTCTTGAATACCTAATACTGGAAATAACAGGTGCCTGATGGATGCTGGTAAAGCCAAACTAATTCTCTTCTGCCATACTTATATATGCATAGAAAAACTGACCATTTAGAAGACTTCTCTCATATAATTACTTATCAAGAGAAAAACAAATATTAATCTACAAAGTCAATTAGCTTTATTTTAAAAGAACAAACAAGTTACTTATGAAGTAAAGCCCACTAACAAGTAGGCTTTAGAGTATATGATTCTGTAGATAGTTACCAATGTTCTCAAAATCTTGTATCTCAGAGGTCTGAAAATATACAAATATACACACAAACCAGTGACTTCTGTATGCCATTTGCTTCCAAGTTTTCTTAAATTTTATATAACTGCTGCACTGTAAAATTCTGCAAACATTACATTAGCATGAATAACATCTGGGGCCGGTGCTGTGGCGTAGCAGGTTAAGCTGTTGCCTGAAGTGCAGCATTCCATACAGGCAGTGGTTTGAGTTCCAGCTGCTCCACTTCTATTCCAGCTCTCTGCTAATGTGCCTGGGATGGCAGCAGTGTACAGCCTAAGTGCTTGTGCCCCTTCACCCAAGTGGTCAACCCAGGAGAAGTTTTTGGCTCTTGGCTTCAGCCTGGCCCAGCCCTGGTCCTGTGGCCATTTGGGGAGTGAACCAGTAGATTGAAAACATATTTCTCTCTTTCTACAGCTCTCAAAAAATAAATAAAATAAATCTTAAAAACAACAACAAAAAACATGAGCAAGATAGATCACCATATTTCTAAAGTATGCAAGAAATGTGGTTTAAAAAGAAATATAATCAACAGATTAAAGGAGTATGAAGCCTTTAGAATGAAATGAAAATATATTCTAACATGAAGACCTAAACATAAGTTAATACATACATCTTGGGAAAATATTCGGTCTCTAGCTCTCTGGTACTCTTCTTCTCTTTCTTCTATAGATTTACTTCTTCTGTCATCTTTCAAACGTATTCTCATCTAAAGAAAAGAGAACAACTAACTCTTCTGAAAATGAATTACTGGTTTACGTTTTACACCTATAAAAATGCTATAATTGTTTAGATTACCTGATTATCATCTTTGTCAAAGCTAGAGTTATCTCTCTTAAGGATATATCGTTTCTGAAAGTCTTCACCTCTATCATCCTTAATATGTTCATTAAATTTTTGATCAGGTCTAAAAACAAAGAACAAAAAAGGATAATGCATAATACTTAATGTAAAGTTAAACATAAAATTTTATAAGAAGTTATAAAAAGTAATAAATGTTACCATTTACTCGTGCTATTAATAGGTATTCATGTTATCTCATTTAGTTCTCCCAATAATATCATAAGAATATACTAATATCCCATGCTATAGTTCAGAAGCCACATCAAATATAGTGTTTGCTCTGGAGTCAGACAGCTTCAGTTTAATATCACTTTAATTGCTTTAGGACTTGCCCCAGTTTCAATTAATCCTTCTATTCCACATTTTTCAAATTTTTAAAATGGGAATTATAGAGTATGTAAAATTCATAGGGTTGTTCTGAAGATAAAGTGAATTAACATGTGAATAATACTTAACCAGTAAATACTCTGAAGAAGCTAGTTGCTACTATTGGAAAAACTGAGGTTCAAATGGGTTAAGCAATGGTGTATAGTCAAAAGAAAAGTGTAAAACTAAGCCACAGTTAATAAATAGTCCATGTATTTCAGACTTAATGTCTGCATATTCTGTTTATATCGTCTTCTCTAAATGTACAAAAACATTCTGGGACAAGTAAGAAAGTACTAGATCTTGTATATTTCACTTTTTAAGATTTATTTATCTGAAAGAGTTACAGAGAGAGGAGAGACAGATGTTTCACTTTTATAGTATCTTTTTTAGAGTTTTTATCCAAAGTAATGATTATGAAATCTTAGCAGAGTATTTTACAGAACACTAATTTTTCCCCTATGGCAATGTTCTAAGTTCCACTGAAATCTAGAAGACAAACATTAAAAAAAGGTTGTTGACCTTGGACAATTACAATTCTATAAAACTTTACTGCACTGGCACTGTGGCATAGCAGGTGAAGCTGCTGCATGCCACGCTGGCATTCCATGTGAGCTCCAGTTAAAGTCCTGGCTGCTCCACTTCTGATCCAGTTCCCTGCTAATGTGCATGGGAAAGCAGCAGAGGATGGCCCAAGTACTTGGGCCCCGTACCCATGTGGGAAACTCGTAATAAGGTCCTGGATCCTGGCTTCTGATCGACCCAGCTCCGGCCATTGTTGCCATTTGGGTGCGAACAGGCAGATGGAAGATCTCTCTCTTTCTGCCTCTGCCTCCCTCTAACTCTGACTTTCAAATGAATAAATAAATCTTCAAAAAAAAAAATTTACCTCTCAAATTCTACCCTCAGTTCACAAATTAATTCTATCAATACTCTTCTTAGTATCATTCTACTGCAAAATCAGAATGACTCATTTGAAACATGATATATATACATACACACAACTGTATGCTATAAAGAAAATATAAGTAAAAGCCTAAGTAGTTTTTTAAATGTACAATTCAAGTATATATTATGTAGCCATATAGTATATGTAAATACCACAAGGAAATTTCAAATTCAAATAAATCTCTGTCAATGACATTTTCGGCAAATTAAGACCTTATATTTTATTATATATAGGGCCCAAATAACATATCTAAATATTTATTTAATCCATTGAATTTTTAATAAAGTATCTCAGTTTTATCCTGTCAAATCAAGTAAAAGGAAATGAGATTTATCTAAGCAAGCAAAGAAGTCTCTATCATCAAACAGACTTAGATGAGTGAAACAGATCAGAAGGGGGAAAATAAGAGTGAAAACAGCTTCATGATCAAAATGAGAGAAATATTACTTTCTACAGGGCTTTGAGATTGTCTATTTTAGTTGACAACACTAGTATATTATTTTGTTTTATGATTGCTTCATTTACTAATATCATCTAATTTTTTAAATGTTCGAAGTTCCATTTGCTTATTCAAGGAGTTTCTATCAGTCAAATGACTGATTCCAAAGGAATAGTAAAGTTTAAGCAAGGGCCTAGCAACTTTTCTAAGAGCAGCTGGATTCCCACACCAAATAGCATTGGCAGGCACTTCAGCTAACCTTAAGACTGTCTTACCTCTTTCTTTTATAGATGCCTGAATTTACTGCCCTGCAATCGCCAACTTCCCGCTCCATTGAGACACCCCAGTGGACACCGGGTTGTTGACATCCACAACACCACTGGTTCAAGGCTGGAGCGGGTAATCTCCCTATGAGGAAAAGTAAGTTTGTTTTTATTCAATGTGGAGCAGATCTCTAAGGTTTTCTGATTTACAACCTTCTTCATATCCCAGAAGATATAAAATAAGAATACAGTGTAACTTCAATGATCTGAAATGTTTAGTTATAATTATGCTATTTACCCGTATTTCTTTGAGTACATCATAAACAACTCTGCTTAGCTAAACTTTTGATTACAATGATAAAGAAAACCCTAAATCTTTCTGACATAATTCACAGAATTCAAATAACTGAGGTTACACTGTATTGAAAACCTTAGAGAGTCACCAGTCAAAATGTTAGTAAAAATGCCTGCTAACGTATGTGTGTTTGGGTATCCAGCAACTCTGAGTGATATTGGAAGATACTGGTTAAATGAATGATAGTGCTCTTCACTTTCAGTTCAGCTTATATATTAATGGTTTCTCTTCTATTTTAGTCATGGTATTACTAACCAGGAAAACACCAACTGTAAAGGATAATTAAAAACACTAAGGGACAGGCATATAAAAACTAAATCAGAATTACATTTTCAGGTAACATTTTTACTAATGAAAAAAGATATCATTTTCCAAGATATCTACTTTAATTTTATTTTAGTTGTAGGAACAGAAATTATTTATGGCATATGAAGTTGACTGCTGCTCATTAGCACAGACCTACTAAAGCCATATGAAACTGACACAGAAAATCTGTTGGAGAGGCAAATCAACACCAGAGTAGACATTTCAGCTAAATTTAACTAGCTGCTTTAGGATTAGCTTTACAAATAGGCAGAAGAGGTTTGGTGTGCATGTTATAACTTGAGTGCTTTGGCATTGAGCCTTCTGCTCCCAAATACCAGCACTTTAAATATATCCCATCAACACCACAAAAATAGTTATTTTGAAAATGAAAAGTCTCCTTCTCTTTTAACATTTTGCCTCAGTAAATTATACAATAGCTCAGGAAGAGAATACAGCATTACAGATGATATAGTTAATTCCACCATCTTAATATTAGTGGAAGAAAACAAAAAGAGGCTTTCAGGATTGTAAAATGAAAGATAATTAAATGTGACAGTGTCAAAAATAAAATTCTGCTCTTTTTTAAAATACAAATTTACCAGAGCAATTCTAATTACACTAATGCAAAAAGATTCGTGAGAGTGATTGTCAAACACCACATACATGCTGAGCTTTTTTATTTTTAATTATGTGTCCCAGTCCTCATTTATCTGCCTCATTTAAGTCTAGGTTGGTGCAAGCTGAATGAATTTTTTGGTCCCATCACATAAGGCATCAAAAAGCTTAGACTGCTGAAATGTGGAAAATCTCAGATGGATGCTAATGTAGGAAAATAGTGTTATGACATAGATATATAACATATATCTGCATGTCTTGACACTTACATTCTTGTATTGCTAGTTTTGTTTACGATGACAGACTTCCCACTCTGATCAACATTGTGGTCTAATCCAAAGTAAGCAGCTACTCTGTGTAATAGCATCCTGTGGTAAGATGTCATTGGGGGAAATTTTTTACGTGGAGACCTACAAGCAGAAGAATAATCTATTTAGTAAGTCAAGGAGAATGGTGATGACAATTTGTTTTCCAGTTAAATCTCAGGACTTACTCATTATTACCAATGAAATCTAAAATTTCTTGTTCCAATTTTAGCAGCATCATTCTGTCCCTGAAACAAAATATGAAGACTTACATGTAAAACTTCACAGTGAAGTAATCAAAAATATCAACAGCTGAATTTATATGGCTAATTTTTTCCCTAAAAACTATATATTCAGGAGTTTCAAAAGCTTAATGCAAAAATATTTACATACCTTAAAAATAGTAGTGTTCTGAAACAATGACAGGTAACTTTTTATAACTTAAGACATTATTATAGAAATTTTCACATATACATTAATGCAGAAAACTGTACTAAACCTTGAATCATCCCCCAACTTCAACATTATCAAAACATGGCTATTCTTAAATGCATTCTGCTAAGTATCACTATATTAGAGTTTTTTTTGTTTAAATATGTGGGTAATAAGAGCATATTAGTTTTACTTTCTCATTTACTAAGATGGGAGCTAGTAAGGAAACAGATTTCTTTAGTTAGGTTTATGACTTTGTTATTATTTTTATTTTATTTTTTATTTTATTTTTGAATTTTAACAGAGTTGTTGGTAGCCTCTGTTTAGGCCTTGAGTTTGATCTTCTTTGGGCATTGCCAAAAAAAAAAAAAAAAAAAGTACCTTTCCCCCCAATTCTTCCATTCAACAAACATTTAGCAAACTATAGAAATGATCCCTGAAAGTATAGTCTTTCAACAAACATTTAATCAACATTTTAATAGTACTTTAAAAAAAATCACAAGAAACACGTGACAAACTGGTGATTATAAACCCCAAAGCTCAAAAACAGGATTTCAGTTCAACATAAATTCTAACAACATTCAATTCTGTCCTCATTTTTTATTCTCCTGCATTACTGACTGTCTTGGTAAGCAGCACCATTTACACCTTGTATACCAGAAACAAAAGAATTTAGGCTTGTTACTATGTCTTCATTAATTCTAAATGCAAATTTTAACTACTTTCTATATTTCCATGGCTATAATCCTGGATCCAAGAAGTTGAGATTTCTATTTTGACTACTTTTAAAAAAATCTGCTTATTTATTTGACAGGTAGAGTTACAGAGAAAGAGGGAAACACAGAGAAGGATCTCCCATCTGCGGGTTCACTCCCCAAAAGGCCACAACAGCCAGGGTTGGGCTAGGTTGAAGCCAGGGCCAGGAGCTTCATCTGGGTACAGGGGCACAACGACTTGGGCCATCTTCCACTGCTTCCCAGGAGCATTAGCAGGGAGCTGGGTTGGATGTGGAACAGCTGAGACTCAAACTGGCACCCATATTGGATGTCAGCATTGTAGATGGTGGCTTTACCCACCGTGCCACAAGGCCAGTCCCTGTGGTTAATCTATTTTAACCAAGACATATTGTCTCTTCCATGGCTTCTTCCTAATCTAGTCTAAGTGGGAGTGTATGTTATAATTTAAGAAGACATATGTGACTATAGACAACTCCCTTTGTTTATGTCATGAGCTTCCCAGTGGTCATAGAACTGTACATTTATAATGCAGGTGACAAAGTAGTGGTAAGCTGGCTGGATTTTATCCAGATCTGTAACCTCATTTCTTGATCTAAACTTACAAGTCTTATCATCCTGGCTTATCTTTATATTCCATAAGCTTCTTCTTTTTTCAGGTTTCTTAAACATGCTGTTTCCTTTGCCTAGAAGAACCTCTTACATTCTTTCTTAAAGTCCATTTCTTCCATATCTTTAGAAATAGCATATCACAATCAAGTAATTGGGAACACTCCCATGGAGAGTATATACATTAATAAACATTTTATCTTGAAGGTCTTTTAATATCTTTCTTTTTGTTACAACATAGGACCACTCCCCATCCCAAAGACTCACTAACTTATATACGATACTCTCCTCATATAAGCAGTTGAGGATAATTATCTTGAGGTGATATAATTTTCAATACCTTTTATGACATATTCTTTTTTTTTTTTTTGACAGGCAGAGTGGACAGTGAGAGAGAGAGACAAAGAGAAAGGTCTTCCTTTTTGCCGCTGGTTCATCCTCCAATGGCTGCTGCGGCCAGCGTGCTGCAGCTGGCGCACCACGCTGATCCGATGGCAGGAGTCAGGTGCTCCTCCTGGTATCCCATGGGGTGCAGGCCCAAGCACTTGGGCCATCCTCCACTGCACTTCCGGGCCACAGCAGAGAGTTGGCCTGGAAGAGGGGCAACCGGGAGAGAATCCGGTGCCCCAACCGGGACTAGAACCCGGTGTGCCGGCACCGCAAGTCAGAGGATTAGCCATTCTATACACTGTCTCCTTGTTAAAATCTTTAGGCAAGCAATTTATCTAGAGTTCACAGAAGAGTGTATTTATTTATTTGAAGATTTATTTAATTATTTGAGAGGCTTGAATCTATAACATGAGTTATAGATAGACAGAAGGAGAAACAGAGAAGAGAGGTCTTGTATTTGCTGGTTCACTCTCCAAATGGCTACAACAGCTGGAGTTGGCCCGGTATGAAGCCAGGAGCTTCTTCCGGGTCTTCGAGGTTGGTGCAGGGGCCCAAGCTCTTGGGCTATCCTCCGCTGCTTTTCGAGGCCATTAGCAGAGAGCTTGGTTGGAAGAGGAGCAACTGGGACAGGAATCTGGCACCCAAATGGGATGCTGGCGCCACAGGCAGAGGCCTAACTTATTACACCACAGTGCTGGCCCCAAAAGAGTGTGTTTAAACTGCTTTTCTGTGCTTGAGCTAAACAACAAGGATGAGATTATTCCAAGTGTTCTTTACTGAATCTACTGCCATTGAAAAGAAATTTCTATTGTGTTCATGAAGAAAATAAAATATGTTATTTAAAATAAGCTTCCCTACTTTGAGCAGAACTTATTACAAATATAAAAATGGTAAGTTTCCCAAGGTCTTAAGATTTACACCTTCTACATTTTCTTCTATGGCTAAGTCTATGCTTCAAAATTCTTGAATCTGTAACCAAAGTTAGATTATTTCAGCAATGGTCATAAGTTAAAAGTTATTTCTTTATAGAAGAACAACAGAGTAATCTCTTTCATGCAGTAGAAACCATTCAGAAATATGCATAATTATTGAAGTTGCTAGCATGTAGCCTTTAAAATGAACCAACACATGCTATTACTGAATAACTAATAAAAACAAAGATTTCAGTAAAAATGACCAGTAAACTATTAACATTAAAATTAAGGGCCAACAATCTTTCAGTTGTTAGTGTTCAAGTCTTTGTATCAGAACAAAATTTAGACCGTATGTACAGCTGGTACACCAGTAGCAAACAAATGCAGAAAATAATGCTTCCATATGACCACCTCTTACCAGTACTTCATATGCTATTGGTCAAATCTCTCTAAAGAATAAGATGACTTAAACATTATCTCCAATAAAAGTAACTTCAAGAAGATTTTTCAAAGACAGAAAAATTACATGATATTCTACAGCAAAACATATTATTTTAAAACTACACATTCTCAGGTTTAATCCATGGGGTGGCTCCCCTCTGTTGGTTGCATAATATAGCTATCTGTATTATCCATTTTTTTTCAACATATGGAACTTATATAACATGGCTATGAAATCAACACAAAAATAGGTAAAAAAAAAAATGTTATGCTAGTTAAGTAAAATTCCTATCAAGGAAGGCTTCAAGTTCCTAGGTTATAATCCAGTAATGAGACTATAGTTAATGAGGTCTGCTTAACATCTAGTAGAATTCTCCAGGTATTATTCAATCTTGACAACTTAAGTGGAAATCTGCCAAACTTGTTACTAATTCTGTGCCATATGTATCTGGCAATCAGCTGTGTGTTTCACTGAGCAAATACTGAGCCATTTATTAAGGAAACTTTATTTCTCACCAAAGTAACAGTAGCTTCAACTTCCTAAACGCACACTGACATTAGTAATAACTTATACATTACTTATTACATGAATTACTTATCTGTATAACTCAAATAAAAATGGATACACAACACTCCACCTTGACAAGAGTATATTAAGTAACTAAAGCCAGTCACAACAGACCATATGTTATGTAATTTCATTCAGATAAGGAATCCATAAAGGACATTTTATAAAAACAGAAAAAATTAAGGCAGAGGATAATCTATTAATTTATTTTCATTATTAGCATAATAATGGTTTAAAGATCTGAACTTCTTTTTGAGGTGATGAAAAAGTTAAAATTGATGGTGGTGATAACTGCACGTATCTGTGAATACAAATAAAAACTTGTAGATTATACATTTAAACATGCACATGAAAATAATTTAAAAACTTTTTCATTTAGAGGAAAACAGAACTGAATAAAAAAATTGATTTGGGATGCATAAAAATGGACTCCTAATCTTTATCCTTCGCTGATGTCTTTCTTTTATGTTCAGAGGAAAGAAAAATTCCACCAGTTTAGGATCATATCTTGTTTTACTCACACTAGCTATGTACTCCCTACTTTCCTGCCTATTCTTCAAACCAGTAAGTTCTGATTTCTGCCATCCTATTTCCAAATGAAAGGATTTGTTAAAGATGTCAATGATTTCTTAACTTCCCAATGTAACAGACTCTTTTGGGTATCTCTATGTTTTTAAAAATTTTTTATTAATATAAAGAGAAAAGATTTTCTATAGGCATTCTATAGATAGAATTCTATAGGCATTCTATAGGTAGAGTTCCAAAAGACAACCAAACTTCTTCCCTCACTCCCCTGCTGTCCCCCAATCCACTCCCTACCTTCTCTTCATCAGTTTTTGCAAACCCATAATTTTAATCCATTCTATATTCCAGGATGGATATTTCTATTTTCATCTCCCTCTGTTATTTTATCTTTGGTGGAACTGTTCCCTTTGCTTGATGTCTAGGAAAAATGTTGCCATGATTCTTCTGTCTTTAGAATACAAGTCTTTCCTTTCTCATCTACTTTTTTTTTTTAATTTATTTTTATTTTTTATTTTTTGACAGGCAGAGTGGACAGTGAGAGAGAGACAGAGAGAAAGGTCTTCCTTTTGCCGTTGGTTCACCCTCCAATGGCCGCCACGGCAAGTGCGCTGCGGTTGGCGCACCGCACTGATCCAAAGCCAGGAGCCAGGTGTTTATCCTGGTCTCCCATAGGGTGCAGGGCCCAAGCGCTTGGGCCATCTTCCCCTGCGCTCCCTGGCCACAGCAGAGAGTTGGCCTGGAAGAAGGGCAACTGGGACAGAATCCAGCGCCCCGACTGGGACTAGAACCCGGGGTGCTGGTGCCGCAAGGTGGAGGATTAGCCTACTGAGCCATGGTGTCAGCCTCATTTACTTTTTAAATTCTCTGTTGAGAATTTCAAACCATATTTACATCAGGGCATATCTGTTCATTCACGCTTGCCACTTACTTTCTCTGTTCACAGAACTATCAACCAACCAGGAATCTAGAAGCCATTCTGTTCTACTCAGTTGGCCCATTACCCGGTCATATATAAAAGATTATCAAATCCTCGCATGGTACTTCCTAAATTATCTTTCAAATATATCTTTTCGTCTCTACTCTTTCCTATGGTCTCCTAATGACCATCCTAGTTCATGGTCTTCTCTGTAAAAAAAAAATGTTTCTTATATGTCAAAGTAATCTTTCTAAAATACAAATCTGATGCTGTCATTACCTATTAAAAATACTATAATTATTCCTCAACTTCAAATGCCACACTCAGTATTTCTCAACTAGTATGCTGTTAGTATTTCAAGTCAAACAATTTTTCAGCTTTAGATGTATTTTTAGCATTCCACACTTCCCAGTAGCATTCCACACTCACTGGGGCAATCAGAACGGTCTCGACACATTTCTTCCTTACTGCAGTGTATTGAGACTATGTTAGGTTGATGAAAACTCAGTGTATTTTATGCTTCTTACCAACACTTTCACCATCATTTTCTAGAATCATTTGTCCCACACCTTTGCTAAGACCAGAGGGCAAAAATGTATCTTTTTTTGGATATAGCGCCTCCTCTCTCACACTACTATGCTTTGGTTAAGTCTTGTCTGAGATGCTTTTCTCTTTTCTTTGTGTGAACTCCCATTGAAAGTGCTCTAAATTCAAAACCTGGCTCTGGCACTAGTTTTTCAGTGAAGTCTTCCAATATTTCTTTTTTTTAAATTTTTATTTATTTAATTAATTAATTTATTTATTTTTGACAGGCAGAGTGGACAGTGAGAGAGAGAGAGAGAGAGACAGAGAGAAAGGTCTTCCTTTGCCATTGGTTCACCCTCCAATGGCTGCTGCAGTCGGCGCGCTGAGGCCGGCGCACCGCGCTCATCCGATGGCAGGAGCCAGGTGCTTCTCCTGGTCTCCCATGGGGTGTAGGGCCCAAGTACTTGGGCCATCCTCCACTGCACTCCCGGGGCACAGCAGAGAGCTGGCCTGGAAGAGGGGCAACCGGGACAGAATCCGGTGCCCCAACCGGGACTAGAACCCAGTGTGCCGGTGCCGCAAGGAGGAAGATTAGCCTGTTGAGCCACAGCGCCGGCCAGTCTTCCCATATTTCAGAGTGTGAGGCTTCTTCTCTGGCTGTTAACAACATGTTTGAAAAACATCTTCTAAAATATCTGTTCTATTTTGATTAATTATCATGTGACTTTTTCAAGTAAAGAGATGGCAAATAATTTAGGGTCAGAAATTATATCATGTTCATATTTATATGTTATAAAAAATATAAACATGTTTATAGCACATTGCTTGGCCTATTCAATGGACTAACAAATTCATCTTTCCATTGGTACTGCTGAAGAACAAACTTGAACTGAAATAAAAATTTGTTTATACTCTCCCTCTGTATCTACTGTCTTCTAGTTTCTATTATTAAGAAGACTCCTTCTGGGGCCAGCGCTGTGGTGTAGCAGGTAAAGCTGCCGCCTGCAGTGCTGGCATCCCATATGAGCGCCAGTTCAAGTCCCAGATGCTCCATTTCCTGTCCAGCTCTCTGCTATGGCCTGGGAAAGCAGTAGAAGATGGCACAAGTGCTTGGGCTGCTGCACGTGCTTGGAAGACCCAGAAGAAGCTTCAGGCTTCTGGCTTCAGATAGGGCCAGCTCTGGCCATTGCAGCCATATGGGGAGTAAACCAGCAGATAGAAGATCTCTCTCTGTCTCTGACTCTGCCTCTCTTTCAAATAAATAAATAAATCTTAAACACACACACACACACACACACACACACTTTAAATGAATAACACTAAGTTCTTACTTGGTCGAGTACATTATGGTGTTATGTATTTTTCTGTATTTCTCATAATTAATCATACCTCTTAATCTCAATCAAGAGACTAATTAGCTTAGTGATTCTGTTTTTCCTTAAAATCCTAAATATAGTATGAATTACTACTGTATCATAGTGACATATATAATGTAAAAAAATTTATACATGTGTATATAGTAGATCAACAATATCTACGTCCTAAGAAACTGTTTCTTGTATACTTCAAATATTTGCAATCTAATTCTATAGTCTATCTCCAGAATAAAAACATATAACAGCAAAATTAAGGTACTCTAGAAGAACTGTAAATCTTATCAATTTAATTTTTACCTGGGATTGTTTTTTAATGTGTTTACTAAAAATTCATGTAGATCTATGCCAGTTGAATCAGTGTATTCTTGACTGGAATCTAAAAAATAAAACAAAAATCCAGTAGAAAGCGGTTTGAAAACAAATTCCTCTCCCTTTTACACATGATGTGTATTTTAAATAAAACAAAATGCCCCACATTGAAAAAAAAAGCTGACAAAGCAGGAAAAAGGTATTTATAGGGAATCCAGAGTACCAAAAATATTCATGACATGGGTTAATATAACATAACATGGGTTATGTAAAGTACATGTACAATCTTAAAAAAATTAATCTCTTACACAAGCTAGTTTAATTTACTCTGAATTATTTTAAAAATATTTTATATACTTACCACATCCTTATGTTAAAAAATGTCTCCTTTAGATAGCAAACTTAAATGATTTATTTAGTTTTTTTAACCAGGTCCATCGCCAAAGGCTTGCATTCAAAATATTTTTTCAAATACTCATGCTTTTCTTCTCTTTAAATATATTACCCTTATGCTGCCTATCACACTGATCAGAATAACCAGGCTTACAAATTGAAAAATTATTTTTTATTGACTTGCAATACTAGATGATGGTGAGGACCCTCAAAACTTATGAGAGATAACTCTAGATATCTAAGAACATTCTTATTGGACACTAAATATTGTAACATTAGTTCTATGCCTAAGGAATTAATGAGTAGCACTATTTTTAGTGGAATCAATATATAATAATTCTAATATTTCAGTAATACATTCAGGCAATAATAGATCATGAGGATTACCTTCTTCAGTGACTCTGAGACATACTGCAGTATTTGGCTGAAGCATCTTACTGACATACAGAACAGTGTTACACCATTTTGCCCAAAACAACATCACCCCTCCAGTTGGTATTTATCATTTGTAATACAGATAAACTATATGTAACTATTTCAGGGGTAAAGGATGGAACAATAATGAAACATAGTTTTGTTTAAAAAACACAAAAATAAATGGCAAACCTCTTGATAACATTTTTCTGGGCAACTTATCACTGGCTTTTTCTTTTTCTGCTTCATCTTTTGAGGGCTTCTCCTCTTTTTCAAATGATTGTGTTAGCTGGATCTGAATTTTCTCCTGTTGGAAGGCAAAAATCAGTTATTTGATGAAACTATAAAGTGAGCCATTTAACACTACCCATTTATACTTGGGGTAACACATCGTTGTATGGAGGAAAAAAGGAAAAATATGTTTATTTTACTCAGTGAGTCTCCAAACTAGAAAACAACTTTAATATGTGAAATTCTATCCTCAAAATTATTTTAGAGAAAATATTCCTATTACAGTTGAAGAGTACATACTGATAAAACCATTGAAGGGTTAGTTCTTAACATATTTATGCAATAGAGTTTTCTAGCAAAAGCATAATTATCAATCATCAACAAGAAGAGTATCAATAATAAAAATTAGGTTTTGAGTATCCATTAAATTATCACATTTTTTTCATTCTCCTGCTATGTAACAATTTAGATTTGAAACTTTCCTAGACCAGAGACATATGACTTTGATTATTTCCTATTTGAGACTTACATATCACTGTTCCTCCTTAAATCACCACAACAATGTTTTAGAAAGATTTCAAATAAGATTGTATTTATTCTAGATATGTGATGGTGAATTGTATAGAGCAACCACATTTTATAAGAGAACTAATTTCATATTAAGTTTTAAAAACAATGACATTACATGCAACTTCAAAACCCAAAGGACTACCTGAAATTAATAGTCTGAAAAGGGAAAAAAAAAAATCACACAAGTTCTTTTATTCAAAGTTACAAAGAAAGCTAGAATAAATTCCTGACTATTTCTACTAAAGATAAAGGTTATTTTAGACTAAATTATAGTTTTTAAAAAGGTTAATTATTTGTTTTCATCAATTTGAAAATCAGATTGAGAGTGAGAGAGTGCTTTCAACTGTTGGTTCATTCCCCAAATGCCCCTAACAGCTGGGACAAGGACAAAGGCAGGGGTAGGGGCATGGCCAGAGCCACGTGAGAGGTAAAGCCAGGAACTCCTTCTGGATCTCCCACTTTGGTGGTAGGGACCCAAGTATTTCAGCCATCATCAGCTGCCTCCCAGGTGTGCATCTGCGAGGAGCTGGATGAGAAGTGCAGAGTAGTAGCTACAAAAACCAAGCAATCTGATATATGGAGTGCAGGTATCCCCACGACAGCTTAACCAGCTGTGCCACAGACCTGACTCTATGTTGTTGGTTTTCAGGGTAGTAGTGTTAGCGGCAAGAGTAGCAAGTTAGTATTAAAGGGAATGTAAATTTCAGGATTCCAAACTTGTAGGCAGCAGAACTGCTATTATATTTATTTATTCCTCTGCTTAATTTTTTCAAAATAATCTTTGGCAAAATTTCAAATACTTTTTTAACCCAGTAAGTATGCTACCTGTTAGTTTCAACTCTATCAATTCTTCCCATTCCATCTCAGTTCACATTTATGCCCAGAATATAGGGCAAATGTTATGCACTGTCAATTTTCACTTCATGTCCTTTCTATCTTGTTTACCAAAACTGGCAAGATCATTACATTTATCAATCAGTATGCTATTTTTCTCACACTGATATTTTTCCTAATCCATTTTTCTTACTATTTTCATAAATATAAAACAGATATTTAGAAATGAATTCCAGAACTATTTCTCAGGAGTAGAATATTAAGAACCTTTCCTGATTTGAAATGTTTATCAAAAGTAAGCCAATAATTTCAGATTGGGAGAAAAGATTTTATATTACCTTTTCTTAAACCTTCTCTCAAAGGAAATTACAATGACTAGCATATTTCATGTACAAGTTCTCCCCCAAAAGTCACAGATTTTGATTATAGATATTAAACTGTTTTATCAAGATGAACTAGATGTAGCAAGACCCTGTCATCAGCTGGCCCTATTTTAAGTTGTGAATAAACAAGACATGTTTTAAACACTTAAGACCTTATACATGAAGTCTTCTGACTATAAATAGCTAGAATGATAGCAACATTTCCAAAGGAAGCCTTAATTCCTTTTATTTTTATTTTTATTTTTTGACAGGCAGAGTGGACAGTGAGAGAAAGAGAGACAGAAAGGTCTTCCTTTTGCCGTTGGTTCATCCTCCAATGGCCGCCATGGCTGGTGCGCTGTGGCCGGCGCACCATGCTGATCCGATGCAGGAGCCAGGTGCTTCTCCTGGTCTCCCATGGGGTGCAGGGCCCAAGCATCTTCCATTGCACTCCCTGGCCACAGCAGAGAGCTGGCCTGGAAGAGGGGCAACCGGGACAGAATCCGGCACCCCAACTGGGACTAGAACCCGGTGTGCCGGCGCCACAAGGCGGAGGATTAGTCTGTTGAGCCACGGCGCTGGTTGCCTTAGTTCCTTTATTCTCCCCTCTGTTGACATCTGCTACTGAGGTAACTTTCCTCTCATAAGCTCTTATCAAATACAAGTGACAGTTTTGTTTTAATTGCCTTGAGATCTTTTGAATAATGATTCAAAGATTAATTCCTCAAAAATCACATTCTGAATCAAGCAAATTAGTTGCAAAGTATTTCTATGGCAAAGGTTTAGATACTAGAACATTTTATGAGGAGTAATTTATTTTCTGAATCCCATTCAGATGCAACTTAGTTAACCCAAGGCTTGGAAAAATACTTTCTACTAAAAAAAAAAGTATCTTTTATTCAGAGGATAATTAAAGGTCATTATCAAAGGAATTATTGTACCTAAAAGAAACTGACAAAGAATATATTAAGCAGAATAGCTAAGTTCTGAGATAACCAGTTATGTATTATCCTTATGATCTAAGTCATCTTTTTGAACTGTAAACACAAAAATTATCAATGATCAATAATGTATTAGAAATATATTCCTGACATTTTTTCTCATATAAATTTTCAATAGCCAAATTTTTGTAGTATCATAAGAATTTTCCCCCAACATTTCTCACATATGGTAAAAGGCAATGAGAAAGCCACAGATAATGTTACAGTTTGTCTCAATAAGTACAGTGTATTGTCTTTGCATTAACAGACTTGCGAATGTCTAACTCATCTCACTTCCTCCTCAACCTCCTTTGACTATTATGCCATGAAGCTAAGATGGTATAACATTTTTGTCCACAGAATGAATAAATAAATTTTTTTTTTTTTTTTTACAGGCAGAGTGGACAGTGAGAGAGAGAGACAGAGAGAAAGGTCTTCCTTTGCCGTTGGTTCACCCTCCAATGGCTGCCGCGGTCCGCGCGCTGCGGCCGGCGCACCGCGCTCATCCGATGGCAGGAGCCAGGTGCTAGGTGCTTTCACCTGGTCTCCCATGGGGTGCAGGGCCCAAGCCCTTGGGCCATCCTCCACTGCACTCCTGGGCCACAGCAGAGGGCTGGCCTGGAAGAGGGGCAACCGGGACAGAATCTGGCGCCCCGACCGGGACTAGAACCCGGTGTGCCGGCGCCGCAAGGCGGAGGATTAGCCTGTTGAGCCACGGCGCCGGCCTAAATAAATTTTTAAAAAACACTCACTCTACTATCCCACCTTCCACAGTTAACAGATATGTTCTTTACCCTGATTTGTACAAAAGAACTTCTAAAATTATTTATAAAATAATTTCACTGATTGTTTGAAGAGTGCATTACATCTTTTCAGCTTTATCAACAGCCATGCAAAAGTCAAAGGTTTATATTTGGAAATGCTCTCGAAGTAACAGTGTTTGGTGAAATATTTTTTACTGCATTTCTGCTTTTCGCTAGAATATAAGTCATTATACTGCTAAATTATATCTATTTTACAAAACAAACATATCTAGCTATCTCCTAGTATAATCTCTTAAATTTAAATGGATGAAATGAATGCATCTTTTATTGTTAACTGTGAAATGTCAGATTTTTAAGTCTTTTCACTGACAACAAGTAATCAATTAAAAAATTTCTTTTCTTCACTGTTTGCAAATAAAGTATAGTGCTTTTTAAAAGCAAGACATATTCTAAATATATGACAACTTATGGCATCTCTCATTTTTTTGAAAGTATCATCTAATACAATGGAAAAGCATTAGTTTTTGCTTGAGTCACCAAATATACAGTTGGTACTTATCTTTTTTTAAAAAAAGTGTACAAATGCCATGAGTATTTCTTTTTCAAGCAGACATGACTTCTTAACCACAAAGCTGCCCCTATTCTTGGGAAAATGCTGAAATACAGGATCATTTTGGGTGTTAAATCCTTCTAAACTGCATAAACCACTAACAGATAAACCTATCACACTGATAAACATTGCTAATGGGTCCAAAAACATTTACACATAAATATCCAAATGTTACTTGAGATTGATACCTGAGACTAACAGAGAATTCACAGCATTAAAAAGGATATAACAAACTGAGTCTGTTTGGGTCTCATACTTCTATATTTTCTAATACACACAAGAGGAATTAGAAGTGTTAGACAATCTTAAAAGAGTCACACTAAAATGAAAACTAGCTTCAACACATTTTCAGGTTAAAGAAAACAGCACACCAGGCAGAAGTGTAAGGCAGTTTTCTTTATACAGAAGCAGTATTTGACAAATTTCTGAAAGCCAAAATGAAGAGGACAAATTTCATCACAGTTATATTCAATGGAAGCATTATTTTAATATTTCCTAGCTTTTCAGGAACAATGTAGAACTCTCTCAAAGCCACATTCCCAGTTAATTATATAATTCCAAAATCATTACACTAGGCCTTAGCCTGAAGCAAAGGTTTTCCAACATTTCATCTGTACCTTGGGTGGCCACTATTACCAAGCAGCTGCAAGCAGTAAAAATAAAACAAACATAACACACACACAAACACACTCAATTTTTATTCAGTCATATGGAAAAATATTCTCCAGTTCCACCATGTCTTCAAAGAATAATGTTTTGTTTTGTTTTTTTTACCTGGTTCTCCTGTGATATCTCTGCTGCAGGTGGTGGTGGAGATTCTTCACACACTGCAAGGCTCCGAACTAGCTTTAACTTTGAGCTTGACTGAAGAGAAGTATTTAAAGTTAACACTACATTTCACAAATCTAGGGCATTTCCAAAAGTCCCTAGAGAGTGTAAGTTTCTGCCATGTACAGAAGTAGATGAAATGTGCAAGTTAAATATATTATTAAACATCACTAAAGCCCTTTGTTAAGAGGAAAAACAAACAATTGCAGTTTTGAAAAATATAGCAATAGCAAGAATGGGAATAATTCCAACTTCAAAACCCAAAGAATGGTGAGAGAGCGATTTTCTCTATAAGGAACCATCAAAGATTAAAAAAAGCAATGCACAAAAGCGACTAGGCAAGACAAAAACCCCAAACAAAAGAAAATAAGCTTTCTGCCCCAAATAAAATATGAAAAAAACTAAACTGAATGTAGTGCTATATGAAAACGGGATTCATCAAGCATGAAGGGAAGCCCTTGGCATGCCAGCACACCAAAATGTTTACTATACCTTAGACCTTTTTCCTGTCTGTCCAAATGACTGCAATGGTCGCTGAATACACAAGAAAGATTTGTATTAAATTTCATACTGCAACAGAAAATTTAGTTCTTAATTCACAAACCTAAACCACAGAAAAACTAGCTGTGCACAAAATATGGAAAAAGAGGAAATCAAAGTTAATTTCAGTGTTAGACTACTGATTCCTCCCAGAAGCACACTTGTAGAAGATTCTCAAAACTCCTTCTGTGGGCTGGCATTTTTTCTTTGAGTCAGCAAATGGCCACAATTTGTTAACTGAGCTTAGTGGAATTTATAAAGTGATTTCTTAGTAGCAAAATAAAATATACTTCTTTAGTATTTTATAAGACATTATACTTTAGTCAAGGCGGGTGGGGGGAAATTACATACACAAGAAAGCTCAGCAATTTTAAGTAGCTGATCTCAAAAAGTTTCAAACTTACTAAGGAGAATGTTTCAAATGCAGAGTAAGTCAGAGTAAAGCCACATCTCTACTGAGCCATTTTAGCACTTTATGCACTACGTCAGTAACAGAATCCTATTTCTCAGGTCTGGGCATAAGGCAATGAAGCAGAGATGTAAAGAGGTCAGACTTTTCATGTGGATGTTTAGAATGACAGACAGATCATCACTAACATGTCTGGAGAGCCAGCTCAGTATATGTGGCTTTGGTTTGGGAAACCAGCTGAAGTGCATGTGATCAGAGCCAGACAGGTTTTGAACACTCTTTCCTCCTACCTCCTTTTAATGCACATGTCCAAAACCAAATTGAAATAGTCCAAGGTTCAGATATCTATCATTTATATTCATAAATACCAGGGAGCCAGTTTGGTAGTAAACATAAAGCAGATTCAAAGTTGTTAACAACTAGACTAGCAGGCTTCACCTAAAAATGGTGAGGAAAAATAAAGTCACCATTTAACTACATATAGAAAAAGGTCTTCCTTGTTACACCCGGTGAAACAAGTCTACAGTACCAGTATGTTCCTTCCCTTTATTGAGTCTAAAGCTTTTCAAAGATAAGAAGCTTCATATTTTTGGAATTTTGACTATGGACTACACTGACTACAAATTATGAATAGCAACAAGAAAAAAATAGGAAAAAATAAGGAAACATTTTTTCTATTTCAGTCAGAAAAAACAAAAGCAAATCAAACCTAGCAAAGGTGTATGCACACAAGTGTCTAAGATAGTGCTGCCCAAGAGGGTTGCTGCATATTGGTGATGTCTTCAGTTTTCACTTACTTTCTTTTAAAATTTAGTCAAGAGGATTTCTAATGGCAACTCACATTTAAAATTGAAGAAAAAGGAGATTGGCATTGTGGCGCAGCAGGTTATGCCGGCACCTGCAATGCCAGCATCCTGTATGGGTGCTAGTTTGAGTCCTGATTGCTCCACTTCCCATCTAGCTCCCTGCTAATACACTTGGAAAAGCAAAGGAAGAAGGACCACCCTGCCACCCACATGGAAACCCAGATGGAGTTTCTGGTTCCTGGCTTCAGACTGGCCCAGCCCTAGATGTTGTGGCCATTTGGGGAGTAAGCCAGTGGATGAAAGATATCTTTCTGTCTCTCCTTCTCCTTCTGTAACTCTGCCTCTCCAATAAATAAAAAAACTAAATAAATAAAAATTGAAGAAAAAGAAGTTATGCTACCAAAGAGTCAGGGCTTCCATGACAAAAAAGTGGGAGAAAAGCAACAAATACTAGTAGAATGCACATGACTAAATAAGTTCTGAGGAAGTAGAAGGAAAAGAATTTGTGACTCACTTCTATCCTGTATTATTATTATTATATTTTGACAGGCAGTTAGACAGTTGAGAGAGGGAGACAGAAAGGTCTTTGGCACGCTGTGCTGATCTGAAGCCAGGAGCCAGGTGCCTCCTCCTGGTCTCCCATGCGGGTGCAGGGCCCAAGCACTTGGGCCATCCTCCACTGCACTCCTGGGCCACAGCAGAGAGCTGGACTGGAAGAGGACCAACTGGGACAGAACCCGGCGCCCCGACTGGGACTAGAACCCAGGGTGCCGGTGCCACAGGCGGAGGATTAGCCTAGTGAGCCACGGCACTGGCCAATCTTGTATTAATCTTAAGCATCAAGGTTATAAAGTCATCTATTACAAAAGTCTAAGATAAAAGATGACTAAATAATATAGTAAATGCTGTATTCATATGAAGAGAATTGGACTTAGATTTCTGGTTTGATTTTTACTTAGTGACCATAGACAAATTACTTTGGTTTCCTCTTCTTTTTTTTTTTGTTTCCCCCCCCTTTCTTTTTTATTGAAAAGGCAGAGAGACAGATGAAAAGTAATAGCCTATCCTCTAGTTCACTCCCTGAATGTCCACAATATGCAGGACTGCGCCAGGCTGAAGCCAGGAGCCCAGAACTCAATCCATGGGTGGCAAGGACTCAAGCACTGGAGCTATCAACTGCTGCTTCCCAGGGTATGAATTAGCAAGAAGTTAGATCATAAGAAGGGGAGTCAGCACATGAACCAGGGACTTCCCTATGGGATCTGGGTGTCCCAAATAGTGACTGAACTGCTCCCCCTGCCTGCCCCCTCAGTTTGCTCTTATCTGTACTGTTGTCACATTATTTTCACTAAGTCACAGGGTCCTTGAAAAGAGTCAAAGAAGCGTTTGATCAAAAAAATGGAGATTTGTAACCTAAAACAGTATATAAAAGTAACATTATTAAAGGTTAAGAACCTAGATGTCAGAAAACCAATGCCCTGCTTCTACTTACTAGCCAGGAGATTTCAGATAAGTTACTTAATGTATCAGTAATGCTGGTTAGAATATTCATAGACTAACACAGTAACTATTTCAGTTTTAATTCACTTGAGTCTTTGATGAGCAAAGTCAGACTGTCTTAATTTGACTTCATTTAACCAATACATTCTGAATTCCTGCTATACACCAGATACCATGCCAGGCACAATTCTTGTCACAATTCTAGGTCACAAGGACTAGTTCACAGTCTATAATCAGAGTTATTACCAAACAGCCAAATAGAACCCATGATGTTCAGAATTTTAGTCCAATGTACTTTATACTATACCTGTTGTGTAACAAATAACCACTTTTGTACACAGAATTTTAAAGATGTTCCCCCTCTGGCTATTTAATCAAACAACAATCGGGGTATGGCTGTGAATGGATTTTATACATGTAACTAAGCCCCAACTCAGCTCATTTTAGGACACAGACCTAAGTTCAAGTTCTCCCTTTAAAAGCTGAGGATTTTCTTCAGTTGGAAGCAAAAGGGCAAGTAAGAAAGACTTAAAATGTGAGAAGGACTCGACACACCATTGTGGCTCTGTAGACAGAACAGCCACGTGAGGAGCATAGGCAGCCTTCAGAGGCTGAAAGGCTGATACAGTCAGCCCGGAAACACAGGCCTGGACCTACCACAAGGAGCTCAGGTCTGCTAATAACTAGATTAAGCCTTGAGGTAAATTCTTCCCTGAGTTTTCAGAAATGGGCCCAGCCTGGCTGACAGCTTTGATTTCAGCCATGAAAAACTCTAAGAAGATAATCCAGCTGAGCCTGCTCTGAGCTGAAAAATGAGTGCTGTTTTAAGCCTCTAGGTTTCTGATGACTTGTTACACAGCAATAGAAAACCAATGCACAAATATATAAGTAAACTACTGCATTATTCAATAAAATCACTTATTTCATTTCAAATAACAAAGAAACTGAAATTACATAATAGATAGTAGAAAATCTGACATACACACATGCACACATAACAAAGCAGACAAAACAAGTTCTGTTTATTAAACAGCATGTATTTTGGCTTTTTCTTATGAATTTGACAGCCAGATTTGGCTTCAAATAGGAATTCTCCTGTCTTGGTATATAATTATTAAAAATGGATTTATTATTTAGACCATACTTTGCTTCTTTGTTAGAATTTCATCACAGTTCAAAATTAGTAGCTTATTCAACAGACCTTTACTAGTCCACAGACATGCTAATTAAATTAGAAATCAGAAAGCTTACAAAGTCTCCAACTTGTAATTTACATTGTTTTATATTGAAGTTCAGGACAGGAACTAGGTTAACAAATGAGTGCAAAATATGAAGATTCCTTAATAAACAGTATGAAATTGGTATTTATACATTGTCAGAGGTATTGATTACTAGAGTTTGGATAAAAAAATGAAAAAGAACATGATAATTTTTATGTGTTAGAAATAACTGCCAATTAAACATAACTTAATCATGACAAGATCTGATTTCAAAAAGGGGATTGTTTTTCATTTGTCATTAGTGATTACTACGAACAAAATAAATCATAATGGTTGAAACCATTCAACCATTGTTCAATGCACCTTGAAGAGTTTACTAATTCTTACTGAGTATTCTACGTAATAGTAAGGATTAATGGTAATTATGTAGGAGAATACAATGATATGCAATGTTCGATATCTAGCAAAAGGTCAAGGACAATAAAAACAAATGTCAGGGTAGAAATTACTACTGGAATAACAGAAAACAACAAAGTTGGCTCTGTGTTGGAAGAGCTGAATTTTTATTTAAATTAATAAAATAACAAACCAAACATAGCCAACAATTTATTTCCATCATTTGACAATTTGGGCTATAGAACACAGGGTGAAATCTCCAAAGGCTGAGTGTCAAATCCTCAGGGAAAGTCCTTGAGAAAGTCACAGGCTGGTTTACAGTTACCCCTTGTACTAAATGAAGCTAAATAATGTCCCCCACCCTACTATTGTTGTACATGAAAATTATCTAAGGAAGTTAAATTAGAAGGATTATCATTCCTACACAGGAAAGATATACTCAACAACTTAAAAAGCATCAGAGTAAAGCACTATGAAAAGCAAATACGTTTACAAATGCATATGTGCATTAACCCAAGTTCAACAAAGAGTACCAAATCCTACAAACAATTTTAAAAAGTATATGATGAGAAGTCCAAATTTCTAAAAGCTGAACTCATTAAATATTAACAAAACAAAAAAAATACAGCATACATATACAGAACTTAAAAACTATTACATCGGAATTTGAGAGCTCACATCAAGAAATAAATTTTAGATTTATTTTATTACTAAAGAAATTTATTTTGCTTGACTATCAAAGGGAAAAATTTGAGAAGTCATAAAGTTTTGTTACTAATAAAAAATTATCTATCATGATTATAATGATTATTAACGACATCTAACATTTGTTAGGCTCTAAATATGTACTAGGTATGCAGGATGCATATTCCACTCATTTTATCTTTGTTTTACAAACAGGAAAATAGCTAAGTTTATGATTTAATAGTTTTTGATATGGATATTTTCATATTTCATCAATCAAGGCATTTTTTTTGTCCATTGCTTTTATTGTTAAAGAAGTATGGACTTGTACCCTAGTTTATTTAACAGACTTATATACTGTCATTGCTTCTTTTCCTGTTATCCCTTTAATGAAGAAAAAAAAAAAAACCCAAAACCAAGAATCACATTGGTGTTAATTTGGAGTATACAAGAAGCAACATTCTCAACTTAATTATTTAAACTTACTACCATGAAACTGAGAATAAACCTATTTTAACAAAACACATGGCTGATTAACAAAAATCAGCTCTCCCATTTTCTCCATAATAATCATCAATAACATTTGGATTACCTATCCAATCTGTAAGGCATACTTAGTAGAAAGGATTGGTAGGCATCATTTGAACTGTTCTAAAAATATTTTGGATTTGTGGGAACATACACATGTGCACAAGTACTCCTGTACAAAACATTTGTCAAGTACAAAGATACAATTGCAAAAAGATGCAAAAGTAGATGAGTTATACACAGGAATTCAGAGGAAATACTCTCCTTTCACTTTTCCCATGTCAAAGACAAGAGACAGTAGTATTCTAAAAAAATACATTTTTCTGGATTTAGAAACCTAATACCTATTACTCTAATTCTGCAAATATTTTATACTCATAGAAAACAAACTTCCAAATCCACAAGAGTAATGCATAGCATTATAAAAATTAGTAAGGAAAAGCCCCTTGTACAACTATTTGAGATCACACTCAATAATACAATTATATGGGAAAGTTAACGTGTTGACATTAATGTATACAAATTACTTGAAATAGATCTCATATACTGAAAAAAATTTTTTTTCTGTTTCTAATTTTTTTTTAAAGGCAGAGTTAGACAGTGAGAGAGAGAGAGACAGGGAGAAAGGTCTTCTTTCCATTGGTTCACCCCTGAAGTGGCCCGGCTGGCACTGCACCAATCCGAAGCCAGGAGCCAGGTGCCTCCTCCTGGTCTCCCATGTGGGTACAGGGCCAAGCACTTGGGCCATCCTCCACTGCCTTCCTGGGCCACAGCAGAGAGCTGGACTGGAAGAGGACCAACTGGAACAGAACCAGCGTCCCACCTGGAACTAGAACCAGGGTGCCAGCGCCGCAGGCAGAGGATTAGCCTAGTGAGCAGTGGTGCAGGCCCTGAAAAATTCTTAGGAAAGCAATCCTACAATGTCTATAAAAGATTACACTACAAAAGAAAATCTTGAATAAAAAATATACTAAATTTTTAAAAAGTAGCTTACAGCCATACAAGTAGAATTACTTGAAAATGAAATGGTCAGGGAGTTGTATAAAATAATCTCTGGAATCTCCTGAGGTGACATCTCATGTCTGTTGGCATCTCTTCAGTTGATGAAATTATCATTATGCAACTATTATTCTTAGCAGAGTAGAAGATCCTGAGTTGCCTTCATACTATTAAAGAAGCTATGACATATTTTCATTTAAAAATAACTTAAAAAAATTTTTTTGACAGGTAGAGTTAGACAGTGAGAGAGAGAGACAGAGAGAAAGGTGTACCTTTTTCCGTTGGTTCACCCCCCAAGTGGCCGCTCGCTATTGCCAGCGCGTTGCAGTCGGCGCGCTGTGCTGATCCTAAGCCAGGAGCCAGGTGCTTCCTCTGGGTCTCCCATGCGGGCCCAAGGACTTGGGCCATCCTCCACTGCACTCCCGGGCCACAGCAGAGAGCTGGACTGGAAGAGGGGCAACCGGGACAGAATCCCGTGCCCCGTCTGGGACTAGAACCTGGGGTGCTAGCACCGGAGGCAGAAGATTAGCCTAGTGAGCCACGGCACCGGCCTAAAAATAACTTTCTTAATTTATCAAAATGCATTTATTAAATGGGCAAAATGTATTATTAAAAGAATTTTATTTTGGTACCAAAAAATCAATATTCATGCATTTTTTTCTTTTCTTTTTTAAAGATTTATTTATTTATTTGAAAGTCAGAGTTACAGAGAGAGAAGGACAGGCAGAGACAGAGAGAGGTCTTCCATCTGATGGTTCACTTCCCAATTGGCCGCAACGGAAGGAGCTGTGCCGTTCGAAGCCAGGAGCCAGGAGCTTCTTCGGGTCTCCCATGCGGGTGTAGGGGCCCAAGGGGTTGGGCCATCTTCTACTGCTTTCCCAGGCCATAGCAAAGAGCTGGATTGGAAGTGGAGCAACCGGGACTTGGACTGGCACCGATATGGGATGCCGGGACTGTAGGTGGCGGCTTTACTTGCTACGCCAAAGCACCGGCCCCAAATGCACAGTTTTTTCATAAAAATGTATATTGTAAAAAGGTACATATGATTTTCAGAGGTTTTTTCACAAAAATACAAATATTTTTAAAAACTTGTTAGTCTTTTATTTATTGGAAAAGCCACGTGACAGTGACAGAGGAGGAGATGGAGACAGAAACAGAAAAAGAAACATCTTCTGGAGCCAGCAGAACAGTGGATGGAGGACCTCTCTCTCTTTACCTCTTTCTCCTCTCTGTGTAACTCTTGACTTTCAAGTAAATAAATAAATCTATCTTAAAGGAAAAAAAGATAAACATCTTCCATTTGATGGTTAATTTTCTAATTGACTTCCACAGAAGGAACCAGGCCAGGCTAAAGCCAGGAGTCAGGAATTCCATCTTGGCCTCCAATGTGCAAAGCAGGGACCCAAGTACTTGAGCAATCATTTGCTGCCTCTCAAGAGCATGAGAAGAAAGCAGGAATGGAACTGGAAGTGGGTTGAGATGCCAGGCATCTGGATATGGGAAGCAGTATTCCCAAGCAGTGGTTTACCTTGTAGCATCGCACTGTATGTCTCTAAACTTGATTTCATCTTTCCAAGAGCTTTTTGAAGTACCTTAGTATTCACATTAGCTGATTTTCAGAATGAGAGGAAAGCAGAGAATTTTTTTTACTACTCTATTAGAATAAACTATTTACTCAAAATTCACAATAAAAAACCTATATTATTTGCTACATATGCCCAAATTAGAGTAAAAATAATTGCTGCTATTTAAGATACCATTAGATACTAAAGAAAGACAAAATGTCTAGTTGTATTTTAAAATTCATATAATAGCCAGATTTTAAAAAACAAAACACTCTATTCCCTAATGATGTTTCAAATAGCTTTGTTATCTATTATTTTGTGAAAAATATTTTCTAGTTTTCTTGTTTTAGCTACTCCCATTCCGAATTTAAATCTTAAGTCTGTTCTGTTTATTTTAATGATAAGTTACTTGTGAGGTACTTGGATAGGGATATCTTGGTCCTCAAAATCTCAAATTAGTCAACTCTCAAATGGTAAATTTTTAATAAACATTTGAATAAAGAATGAATATAGCATTCAATGAGTTAACTTAAAATAGATTCTCAATTTTCTTTTTCTCAACCTCCCAGTCTTTAGTCTACATGCTATATGGAAAGCAAGGTCAAGGAAAACACATATGTTATTTACCACAGTATTTCCTTGGCACAGAATAGCTTTTTGATTCATGTTAGACTTACGCACGAATTTTCCTACTAAGAGCCACGCCATGATGATAGAGGCCATCTCTAAGTTTTTGTGCTTATTGCTGAGGGCAATATAACAGACATGGAGGAAATGCAATAACCCAAGTTAATCACTTTGTTGATGACTATGACTTGGGAGAATGAACATGAGGTGTGGAAAACATACTGAAACAAAATTAGTTCATTATTTCAATGACAAATGCAACAACACTTTAGCAGATTCTCTCTGATGCAAGCAGGATACTGGCATGTTGCCATCACTGAGTATACTGATTACAGGCAAAGTACTTTTTGTTGCTTTAAAAAATGTTATTAATAAAAAAAAAGTTATTTCTCATAATTTCTCAGATAACGATCACTTGAATATACTTAATCAGTGGGGCCTAAATGGTTTTTCACAGCTGTAGGAGTTGCTATCATTGTTTCACATGGTATCTGGTATATAAAACAGAAAAAACAAAGTTATGACTGAAATTAAGAATGAGATAATATATAAATGGGTTTACCTTACCTATAATTACTGTTATAATTTTTGACATGTAGCTCTCACAATCTTTAAGAGATAGAAATGATAATAAGGTATTTTTTCCAAAATTAATTTTTTTATTCACAAGGCTAAACTAAAAACATTAGTGTGAAAAACAGTGGTATAGGATAACATTTTATGGTAGATTTAAGGTGGCTACAATTTCTGAGAGATGGGGTCTAAGTTCTTCTTTTCCTGGGCTGCCTTTATTGACTTGACAGTCAAAGTGACGTTCTGGGGCTTCGAAGCATAGCTCATAAGAAACCTTGCATTTCTGCTTAGCTGTCTTAGAACATTCTCGCTTTTTTTTGGTTTTAATTTTTATTAATATAAAGAGAACAGATTTCACAGGTACAGTTCTAAAAAGATAACCAAACTTCCTTGCCTTCCTCAATCCCCTCCTTCCTTTTTTTTTCTTTAATTCTTGCAAAGATGTAATTTCAAACCACTCTGTAATCACAGGTTTAATTCACCACTAACCATAATATTCAAAAAGTAAAAAGTAGGAAGATCACAGTTCCACAGGAGCATAAATAAGGAAGGGCTAAAACAACAATCATGTTACAGGATGTCCTTTTTGTTTTTTGTATTCTGTTTAATATGCTTAGTGAAATAAGCCAGCCCCCAAAAAGACAAATACCATATTTTTTCTCTGATATGTGGCAGTTAACACAGAACATTCTCTCTCAGACTCCTCAGCTGCTACCTGAGAAGACAGATTGCATAGCCCCCCCACCGCCATGTTGGAGGGATAGGTGCCTTACATCCAGATGAACCTAGAATTCCAGATACTCTAGCAATTAATGTCCAACACCAAATTTCTACACATGTGACAAGCAGTCTTGGACTCTTTAGGTCAACCCATCAATCACTTAAACATCAGAAAGGGTCCTCTTTGGATACTTTGTAGAATAGAAATTTAGTCAGCCAAGTCTTGTTCCATTTCATGGTCCACAAATAATGAGATACTAAAAGAAAGTTTCAAAATTAATCTATTATTTTGAGCTAAGAGATAGACGGTACACCTCATATAAGAAATGAGTATGAAAAATACTACTTGAAACCACTCTTAGCTGCTTTGAATCCACCAATTAAATTTCCCTCAATGCCTCGGATTGGAAACCTTGTTTGTGGTTAGTTTTAAGTTATCACATATGCGGAGTACCAGAAGCCATCATTAAGTGACTTTTATTCCCCACCAAACTTTTTTTTTTTTTTTTCCCAGTTATATAGAGAAATCCCCTGGCCAAAAAACGTTCTGCAGTTTTAGTCTATTGCCTTTCTAAGGGCTATTAGGTTAAAGTTTGAACTCTTATAGCACTTGGAAAGTCGATAACAAACAAATCTAAGTATGCTATAGGATATAAACAAATAAAAGAGGTCAGACTCAGGAAGCATATCAAGATGGTTCTAAAAATCAGCTGGTAAGCAGTCCTGAATGGGTCAGTTTAGTCTTTTGGAATTCTGCAAAGTTGGTTTTATATGAAAAGAAGCAAAATTATATACTGAATATACAGTATTTGTAGCTAAGGAAAAAAATCCAGTTTACCTGCAAATCAATATTGTTGTCAATACAACGTTCATTCTTCTCTGCCAAAATCTTCCCATAGGCTTCTGATTTGATATGATTTTCAACTCTGGTTGTATCTTTCATATCTGCCTCCAAATCCTTCATTGTTTCAGTTTCATCTTTTACAGTAACAGTATCAGACATCCTCATTAGCAAAGGTTATTTTAGAATCCTACAGGGAACTTGAAGCCTTAGCAAGAAAGAAAAAAATTAATTCAGTTTTAAATATATTTTACATTCCACTGTTATTGTACAATATTGACTGAGTGCTTTCAGTGCTTTAGGAACAATGTTGAAATGCACAAAGATAAGAGCAAAAGTCCTGCTTTCAAGGAATAGGTAAATAAATTAAAAGAAAAAATAAAATCACAATATAGTGAGGTAAGAGTTGTAACAAGGATAGCAGGTGATTCGGATGCACACATTACTCATGAAATTTCTTAAGAAACATTAAGGAACAACCCAGATCAAGGTGGAAGTAATGACTGGCTAAAGACTGATGCAAGAATGAGAGGTTGTCAGAAAGCTGATGCAAAATGTGAATTATAAAAAAACTGCAGGGACTTCAAAATTTTTTATAGCAAAATAAACTTATCATTTGGTTCTATTTTTTTTTTTTTTTTTTTTTACAGGCAGAGTGGACAGTGAGAGAGAGAGACAGAGAGAAAGGTCTTCCTTTGCCGTTGGTTCACCCTCCAATGGCCGCCGCGGTCGGCGCGCTGCGGCCGGCGCACCGCGCTCGTCCGATGGCAGGAGCCAGGAGCCAGGTGCTTTTCCTGGTGTCCCATGGGGTGCAGGACCCAAGCACCTGGGCCATCCTCCACTGCACTCCTGGGCCACAGCAGAGGGCTGGCCTGGAAGAGGGGCAACCGGGACAGAATCCGGTGCCCCGACCGGGACTAGAACCCGGTGTGCCGGCGCTGCAAGGCGGAGGATTAGCCTGTTGAGCCACGGCGCCGGCCGGTTCTATTTTTCTATGAATTTTTGAAGTTTCCTCATATATTTACATGAAATCTTTTTTTCTAAAGGAATATTGAGTTTTATCCTGTGGAAAAAATTTTCCTATCATAACCCTCATCTGGGTTTCCAAAATTAAAAATTTATTGAATTACTGTAAATGCCAAAAAATTTCTCTTAAAATAAATGACATTCTCTACAAAACACACTTATGAATCTGGATTAACAACTCTTTTCAATAATATGAAATCAATCACTGAAAACTTTCCTGATTTATGTAACTCAATGCCAATTAGCATACATTACCATACACTAAAATATAGATTCTCTATGAGATCAAATACATTAAGAAGCCAATCTATTTTATATTACTCAACGTAAGAACAACAATGGAAATTTCACATTAGATATCAGATAGTAAAGTATCATAATAGTTGTAATTTTAGGACATGAAAAATATATCAAAAACAGCAGAACTTGGTATTCAACTTATTCTGACATGCATCAAAAAATTAAAAATCCACAGATGAATACAAGGATAGATAGATACAGGTTAAAGTAGGAATAGTTAAATATTAATGGTAGAACTGACAAACTGTAAGGAGTGTTATGAAATTCTTGTATTTTTCTGTATTTCTGAAATTTTTTTCTAATCAAACATGGGGAGAAAATAACAGTAGAACTTGTGTTTTATCTATCAATTTGGAAAATTCAAAAGCTTAGAGAATGAACTTTTGAATTTTCCAAATTGATAGATAAATTTGTTTTCAACTAAATATCTAAATAGATATATTAGGGATTAATAAACACATCTGAAAAGTTAAGGTATTACCTGATGTGTAATATAGATTTGGGATTGTGGTGTTCCACAAAAATAAAATAAAATAATCCAAGGTTCCTTTTCACAGTTGTCAGCCAGGATGTCAATTGTATTGAACCATTTGTAATCTGGCAGGAGTCCCATGTCCTTGTCACCACTGTGGATTCTTGGACTGAAATGGACTGTCTTGGATCAAATGTATCATACCTGTCAGTGGCCTAAAGTTAAAATCAAAGAAATATTTAAATGAAACAATCAAGGTAAATGGAATACTCTGCAATAATTTAGAAATTAAAAATATTACTGTTGGTAGTTTTGTTATAAGAGTCAGAACCCTTAGTTACAACTAACTCTCACATGTATTGGCGATGTGAACCTGAAGAAGCCATCTAGGCTTAGAGCTCATCAGTAAAACAGAAGGGAGAAGATAGAAAGTGCACTGATAGGTGATGTGATCTATAATGTGGTCAGTGGCATACAGCAGATAGTATTTCTACTTTGGGTAAGGAAAAAAAAAGTTTCCCTAAGATCACAACTAGAAACTCTTTTTTAAGATTTATGATTTTTTAAGAAAATTTTTTGATAAATATAAATTTCAAAAGTACAACTTTTGGATTATAGTTGTTTTTCCCCCCATAACCTCCCTCCCACTCACAAATCACCCTATCTCCTACTCCCTCTCTCATCCCATTCTTTGTTAAGATTCATTTTTAATTAGATTTATGATTTTTTTAACTAAAAATTATTTCAAAAGATTTACTTTAGGGGCTGGCACTATGGCGTAGCAGGTAAAGTTGCAGCCTGAGATGCCAGCATCCCTTATGGTTTTCAGTTCAAATCCCACCTGCTCCACTTCTGAACCAGCTCTCTGCTGTGGCCTGGGAAAGCAGCGGAAGATGGTCCCAAGTTCTTGGCCCCCTGCACCCATGTGGGAGACCCAGAAGAAACTCCTGAGTCCTGGCTTTGGGTCAGTGCAGCTCCAGCTATTATGGCCATTTGGAGAGAGAACCAGTGGATAGAAGACCATTCTCTCTCTCTCTCAGCCTCTCTTTAACTCTGACTTTTAAATAAATAAATAGATCATTAAAAATTTTATTTTATTTATTTGAAAGGCAGACTGACAGAGAGAGGGAAAGACAAAGCTATTTTTGATCTGCTGGTTCACTTCCTAAATGTCTGCAACAGCCAGGGATGGATAGGGCCAAAGCCAGGAGCCAGAAACTCCATTCAGGTATTCCATAAGGAGGGCAGGGACCCAAGTAGTTGGGTCGTCTTCTGCTGCTTTCCCAGGTCATGAGTGGGGAGCTAGGTCAGAATGAGGTGGCCAGACTCCAAAGGCCTCTCTGATATCTGGGAGTCACAAGCAGTTGCTTAATGCACTGTGCCACAATGAGAGCAAACTATGATTTTTAAAGATTCTTTTCCAGAGTTACACGAGATGGAATTTGAATAATAACAACATTCTGGATTTTTAAAAGTACAAAATAACAAGCCATTTAACATTTTAAAAGAAACCCACATCATCTGTTAAAGTATAAAGTGTATAAAGACTATTTTTAGCGATATTAGAAAAATCAATGCTAAAATTCTCTCCATGTCATGTCTTTAAAGACAATTTCATTTTATATTACTTGGTGTAAGTAAATACCTCATAGTAACTAAACAACTGTAAAAAACTATATAGCTTTTAAATGTTCCTTTTAGAATTCTGTTGTCAATAAACAGAATAGTATAATTTTAATCTGATAAAAAACTGTAAGTAAATGGGTCTCAGTAGCAAGAAATCTAATACCAATACAGTGGAGAATGTATCAAAGAGCATTTCATAATTTCATCAACTCTTGAAGACCTACTGAAGCGCAGCAATTAAGAACTTTGATATATCTTCAAGTAAGTTTTCACTACATTTGACTAAGGAATAATGGGAATTATCACAACCAAAGTCAAAGCTTTTTTTTTTAAACTAACATTGTATGATCTCAATTTAATCAAGGTATGTTAAACAACTAAATCAAAAGACTAGCATTTTTCAAGTTGCATGAAAACTAAACATAAACAAAACATCTCTGCACATATTTTTTCTCTAAGATGACAGACACAAGATGGCAGCACTAAGCAGCCAAATTCTTTGTGTACATCTTGCAAAGGCGACTTAATGATTTAATCATGAATCTCTTAAATTTGAAATTCTGTAAAAGCAAGGATGTAATCCATTTAAGAAAAAAAAAAAAAAAAGGAAAGAATCCAAGTATGGCAACAGGTACAGGGGGAGAAGGGGACAAAATCTGAAGAGGTGAACACCTCAGAAGATCCTCTTAAGATCCCAAGATCTTCTGTAATACCCAAAATCTCAACTACCACCTTGTCCAAGAGTATAATTCAGCATGCAAGTTATGAGTGCCCAGAGGTCAAGCAACTTGTCCAAAGTCATACAATCAATGTATAACCCCATCTTGCTAATCATTTAACACATCATTTAACCACATCATTTAACACAATAGGCCTATGAATAAAAATGGCCAATTAACGCCTGGGAAGGATTCAATAGGATTCAATTTTGTTCATAGAAAATGTAACTGAACAAAGCATTAAAATGGACTGCAGTAGACAAGAAAGTCAAGTGGACAAGATCAACACAGCACATCGGGTCTCCATCACAAGGTTTAGAAGTCAATTACATATAATACTCTATTACATACAGAGTTATATAATAAGTGAAAGTGGTTAAGGAACTTAGAACAATTTGGGAAATTTCCAAACTAGAAATGTAATTTACAGGAAAAAAAAAAAAAGACCCAAATGACTAAAATGTTGGCTGGCACTTACTAACTGCATATACCTCAGTCCTTACTGTTAATTTAAAAACTAAAATCCTCAGAATCAGTGTCAATCTGAAAGAGACAGGTATATGTACTCAAAATTCCTATTCAACTTTGAAAAAACATTTGTCCAACCACTAACTTATTACCTTATTAGCGACACAGCAGAAATTTTATGTAATAAAATTTCTGAGCTACTAGGCAGTCAGAAAGAGAAATGTCACATATACGTGTATAAAATCATCAGTAGTATATATACAAAAAAGGACAGTACCTGGAACCATAAACAAAAGGGAATTACAGGTAAAAATTAAAGATCATAATCTATTAAAAAAAACCACTCTAACCATGAACACACTAGGATATATAGGGAATGTACAACTATCTTGCACGGGAAAATCTTTTCTAAGCAAAACACAAAAATCTAGAAGCCATAAATGGTAAAAACTCATAAAACTTGTAAAAGCTTTCTTCTTTTAAAGATTTATTTTATTTATTTGAAAGGCAGAGTTACAGAGAGGGAGGGAGAGAGAAGTTTGCCATCCAATGGTTCACTCCTCAAATGGTCTCAATGGCATGGAGCTTCTTCCATGTCTCCCACTTGAGAGTGGGGTCTCAAGCACTTAGGCTGTCCTCTGCTGCTTTCCCAGGCACATTAGCAGGTAGCCTGACTGGAAGTGGAGCAGCCGGGACTTTAATTTGAAACCTTGTGAGATGCCTGCACTGCAGGCGGCCAATTTAACCAGTTTCACCACAAGGCTGGCACCTCAAGATTTTAAAATCTCTTAATGACAATATAGAACATAAACAGATTAAAAGGACACCACGCTGCTCCTCTCAGAAACGAATCCACTGCAACACTGTTGAGAAATCAACTGTAACAATATAAATGAGATATTTCCACCACTAAGGACCAAAATTCCAGTAAGTCAAGGTGAACAAAAAAAAAAAAAAAAGGGAATGGGGAAATGACAGGAATAAGTAAGCTACAAAATAAAATTAACTTTCACTAGTAACTGTCAATAATATATAACTTACCATGTGCAGGGCCAGTGCTGTGGTGCAGCAGGTTAAAGCCCTGGCCCAAAGCACTGGCAGCCAATATGGGCACCAGTTCTAGTCCTGGCTGCTCCTCTTCTGATCCAGCTTTCTGCTATGGCCTGGGAGAGCAGCAGAAGATGGCCCAAGTGCTTGGGCCCCTGCATCCACCTGGGAGACCCGGAAGAAGCTCCTGGCTCCTGGCTTTGAGCCAGCGCAGAGCTGGCTGTAGCAGCCATTTGGGGAGTGAACCAACAGAAAGAAGACCTTTCTCTCTGTCTCTACTTCTCTCTGTAACTCTATCTTTCAAATAAATAAAAAATAAATCTAAAAAAATTTTTTTACCATGTGCCTGACTGTGCTTTAAAACTTTTCATAATTCATTTAAAGCCCCCAATAATTGTGAGAAGTATGTCCTACTGTTACCCAGATTTATAAACTAAGGCATAGAGAAACTAAGAAATCTATGTAAGGTCACACAGCTATTAAGTGTGAATGTGAACCAGGGCTGCTTGGCATTTCATTACAGGCTTCTAGCTAAAATACCATATTACTATGCATAGGCTCCAAGAAGAGTGGCAGTTTGTGTTTATAGAGCACTTCTATTCCAAGAGTAATTATTACATGTGTAGAACGAGGGGTCTTCAAAAAGCTCAAAGAAAATCTGTAATATGTAATTACTATGCACAGTCTTCAATATTATTACACCTAAATAAACATACCTTTCAGTGCCATTTTTCTATGAGCTTGCTGAAGTATTCTATAGATGAGTAGTTTGCTAGTGAAAATTTCAGATAGAATTTTCAGAAATAAAAATGTAATATTGATAAGGATAAACCAAAATACCATTTCATTATGTATAGTGCCTAATATTAGGTTCCACAATATAAACAAACTGAAAAATTAGGTAACCAAAAAAAAAAACTATAATTTTATACAAGGAGAACAAGGTTATTGTAGGTTAACATAATATTTAAAATTTATTTATATTTTAAAAGATTATTTATTTGAAAGGCAGAGTGACAAGGAGAGGCAAAGGCAAACAGAGAGAGCTCTTCCATCCGCTGGTTCACTTTCTAAATGTGTGCAAAGGATGGGGCAGGGCCAGTCCAAAGGCAGGAATCAAGAACTTCTCCATGGGTAACAGGGGCCCAAGTACTTGGACCATCTTCCACTGCCTTAGCATGTCCATTAGCGGTGAGGTGGATGGGCAGTGGAAGAGCCTGGACCCGAAGCAGACTCCGATATGGGATAGTAGTATCACAAGCAATGGTTTCATCTGCTATACCACAATACTGGGCCCCCCAAAATTATTTAGGAAAATTTACTTGTGAAAAAGAAACTTGTATCCTACAGGTATAAGTAAAGTATTCTTCACAAGGATACTGAGAGAAAAAAAAGTTACTTTATTGGTTAGCTGAAGAGAATTTAGCAACACACTGCTTTATTGTTTTCAAATGACTACCTAGCTATTTAATGCCATTTCATTTGACAGATAAAAAATGTCATGTTTTCTTTCAGAAATACAATCAGGCATGGACATTTAAAAAGGAAATCACATGCACAAAACCAACACATAGCAGCTTCTTCCTAAGGTTGTAAATTGGCACAACTAGTGCCTCTCAACAGAAAAGCAAAAGAACCTTGTGCATGTTGTATTTAAAATACTGTAAATCCACATTCTCAGAGTCACTCTTGAACAATATAAGCACCAACATTTCTTTTTTTTTTTTTTTCCAGATTTTATTTTTTGGAAACACAGAGTTACAGAGAAAGGGAGAGAGGAAGCGACAGAGAAAGAGATGTCTTTCATCCGCTGGTTTACTCCCCAAATGGCTGCAGTAGCCAGCGCTGGGCCGCTGGGTGAAGCCAGGAGCAGGAGCTAGAAGCCAGGAGCTCCTTCCAGGTCTCCCATGGGGTGCAGAGACCCAAGAACTCTGGCCATCCTTTGCTGCTTTTCCTAGGTACATTAACAGGGAGCTGGATTGGAAGTATCCCATGTGGGATGCCAGTGTCGCCAAGTAGCTTTACCTGCTATGCCATAATGCCCACCTTAGCATCAACATTTCAAAATGCTGTCCATGTGATTTATAAACAGTTACTGTCTCCCAACATAAATTTACTATTACAGATATTTATAGAAACTACTATGACTGCAATGAGTATCAGTTATATTTTAAAAGAGTGAAGAGAATGAACTATTTTGGCCTGAAAGAGAGGTTAACAGTCACATTTATCAATGTATTTTAAGAGGATATTATAAGAGTGGGAAAGACTTTTGGCTGCTGAATAAGGAAAGAATAATTTATTAGCAGAGTCTTAGAAGATGACGAGATAAATTACTTTTAGGGAAAATGTTATAAGAAGATAGAAGATGTTACATGAATATGTTGTATTCTGAATGTTCTATCGCAAGACAGGAAAAACTCACTTAACTGAAATAGAGTGCATGACTCAGGGTTGGACACAAATAATCCAGTGCCTAGAATTTATAAAGACAGAGGTACAGGGCATCTTTTTAAAAGATTGATTGATTGATTGACTGATTTGACAGGCAGTGACAGCGAGAGAGAGAGAGACAGAGAGAAAGGTTTTCCTTTTCCATTGGTTCACCCCTGAAATAATCTCTACGGCCAGCGCGCTGTGCTGATCCGAAGCCAGGAGCCAGGTGCTTCCTCCTGGTCTTCCATGTGGGTGCAGGGCCCAATCACCTGGGCTATCCTCCACTGCCTTCCCCAGCCACAGCAGAGAGCTGGACTGGAAGAGGAGCAACCAGGACAGAATCCGGAGCCCCAACCGGGACTAGAACCCAGGGTACCGGTACCACAGGCAGAGGATTAGCCAAGAGAGCTGCGGTGCTGGCCAAGATTTATATATTTATTTATTTGAAAGACAGAGAGAGAAAGATCTCTTCCATCTGCTGGTTCATTCCCCAAATAGCTGCAACAGACAGATCTAGGCCAGACTGAAGCCAGGAACCAGGAACCAGAAACTCCATCCTGCTCTCCCACCTGGGTGGCAGAGTCTCAAGTATTTGGGTTATTTTATTTTATTTTATTTTATTTCTTTGCATCCTTCCCAGGGGCATTAGCAGGAAGCAGGATTGGGAATGGAATAATCAGGAATTGAACTGGCATTCTGATATGAATGCTGGGATCAAGAGTGGTGACTTAACCTACTGTGCAACAATGCTGTCCCTCAGGACCTCTTATATACCAATCCACTTTGAAAAGTAGTACATGGGGCTGGCGCCATGGCTCACTTGGCTAATCCTCCACCTGCAGTGCCAGCGTCCCATATGGGCACCAGATTCTGTCCCGGTTGCTCCTCTTCCAGTCCAGCTCTCTGCTGTGGCCCGGGAAGGCAGTGGAGGCTGGCCCAAGTGCTTGGGCCCCTGCACCCACACGGGAGACCAGGAAGAAGTACCTGGCTCCTGGCTTCGGATTGGTGCAGCCATTTGGGGAGTGAACCAATGGAAGGAAGACCTTTCTCACTGTCTCTCTGTCTATAACTACCTGCCCCAAAAAAAAAAAAAAAAAGCAAAGCAGTACCTGATATCAAATGAAGCTTAAATTCCTCATGCCCTATAGTCCAACACCTCACTTATGGAGCTATACCCTAAAAAATTCACACACGCACAGAAGAGAACATATACGATAGTCTTTGCATCATTTTATTTAAAAGCAAAGAATGACAAAGAGTATTAATACGGAAATTGACTTTTTTTTTATTTTACTTTATTTTTGATGAAATTTTTGTCTATTTTTTTTTTATTTTTTATTTATTTTTTATTTTTTTATTATTTTTTTTCTTTTAACTTTTGTTTAGTAAATATAAATTTCCAAAGTATAGTTTATGGATTACAATGGCTTTCCTCCCCTATAACTTCCCTCCCACTCGCACCCCTCCCATATCCCACTCCCTCTCCCATTCCATTCACATCAAGATTCATTTTCAATTCTCTTTATATACAGAAGATCAATTTAGTATATATTAAGTAAAGATTTCATCAGTTTGCACCCACACAGAACATAAAGTGTAAAATACTGTTTCAGTACTAGTTATACTTAACATTGGACAACACATTACGGACAGATCCCACATGAGGAGTAATTACACAGTGACTCCTGTTGTTGACTTAACAAACTAACACTCTTGTTTATGGCGTCAGCAATCTCCCTAGGCTCTAGTCATGTGTTGCCAAGGCTATGGAAGCCTTCTGAGTTCACCGACTTCAATCTTAATTCCTTTTTTTTTTTTTTTAGCTTTTATTTAAAGAATATAAATTTCCAAGGTACAGCTTATGGATTCCATTGGCTCCCCCCCCCCCAACTTCCCCCCCTCCCGCCACCCTCCCCTCTCCCGCTCCCCCTCCCCTTCTGTTCACATCAAGATTAATGGAAATTGACTTTTAAAAGAAAAACAGCAAGCAGTGACATACTCATACTGCACAATATAACAAACGAACTAATCAGTATGTCCCACCAAGAATGTAACTTTGGGTTAATGCTATTTATTTGGGGAAAAGCATTGTAAATATTGAAGTTCTGAATTATCAACATAGATGAAATCGCCTAAGAGCCTTCATTGAGTGAAAAAAAGAAATGAGTCTAGGATAGATACCATGCATAGGGAACACTGAGCCCTTAAGCACCTGAGCAGAGAGGTGGAGGATCAAAAAAATTCGAATGAATTTGGCAACAAGGTTAGCAGACGATGCAAAGTTACAGGACAACTGTCAGGATGCAGAGTGTGATGCACAGTCAAGAAGACAATAGAGAAAAGAAGAAGAGAGGCTGGAAGTTTAGGAGGAAAAAAGAATGGAAAGGAAAATCTGAAGTGGGAAGAGATGAGCAAATGTACTCAGAAGAAAAAATGCAGGGATAAGCTGAAAAATACTGATTGTTGGTAGCAGTCATTTGGTGCAGTGGTTAAGATGATGCTTGGCACATCCATATTCCATATCAGAATGCCTGGGTTCAAGACCCTACGACACTCCACATTTCAGCTCACTATTATTAATCCACACCCTGGGAAGGCAGTAAGTGATGGCTCAAGTAACGGAGTCCCTGTCACCCATGTGGGAGAACTCCACTGAGTTCCAGGCTCCTGGATTGGCCTGGCTCAACCCCTGCTGCCAGCGTGTGGGGAGGAAAAGAGGGGATAAAAGATCTCCCTCTTTCAGTCTTTCTGCTTTGTTAGAGAAACTAACGGAATTCACACTTAATAAATTCATTTGTGTTTTATCTAGAATATTATTTATTAGTAGTGAAAAAGATGTAAAGTTCATAGGACTTGAAAAGATTAAACAGTAAGGATGTGGGCCGACGCTGTGGCCTAGTGGCTTGTAAGCTGCTACCTGCGGTGCCGGCATACTATATGGCTGCTGGTTTGAGTCCTGCCAGCACCATTTCCAATCCAGCTCTCAGCTATGGCCTGGAAAAGCAGCAGAAAATGGCTCAAGTCCTTGGGCCCCTGCACTGGCATGGGAGACCTGGAATGTGGCTCCTGGCTTTGGATTGGCCCATGTTCAAACATTATGGTCATCTGGGGAGTGAACCAGTGGATGGAAGACCTCTCTCTCTCCTTCCCTCTCTCCCTCTCTCTCTCCTTGTCTCTGCCTCTCTGTAACTCTGTTTTTCAAATTAATAAATAAATCATTTTTTTAAAAAGAAGGTTAAGGACAAACATTCAGAGTGAGTCACTAAGGGGAAATTCACTGAAGTCAACACCAACATCCAACATCCAGTACAGTTTCAGCATTCCTACAGAGAAGTCTATAAACCACAGACTGGGAGTTTTTCTAGTCCTTTGACCTCGGTCACTGTAACGGGAGTAATCTATATGAGGCAAATCAGGTTCTATCTGGCTATGTAACAGGCTAAAAAATGTCCTTCCATAGAAATTCCAGAGTGACTTTATTTTACTATTTGGTAAAAAGTAACTTAAGGCCGGTGCCGCGGCTCAATAGGCTAATCCTCTGCCTGTGATGCTGGCACCCCGGGTTCTAGTCCCGGTTGCTCCTCTTCGAGTCCAGCTCTCTGCTATGGCCCAGGAGGGCAGTGGAGGATGGCCCAAGTGCTTGGGCCCTGCACCCGCATGGGAGACCAGGAAAAGCACCTGGCTCTTGGCATCGGATCGGTGTGGTGTGCCAGCCGCAGTGGCCATTGGGGGGTGAACCAAAGGAATAAAAAGGAAGACCTTTCTCTCTGTCTCTCTCTCTCTCACTGTCCACTCTGCCTGTCAAAAGAAAAAAATACATAAAAAAGAAAGATAAAACTGGAAGATCATAAAGGGTTGTTCATGACCACATGGGAGACTCCTTGGGGTAACCTGGTGAGATTCTGAAGGGATTTAGATGTTTGCCAATGATTGCAAAAAATCAATGCAACAAAGGCAGGGTCATGATTGTTGAGTACACACTTGAAGCCTGTATCAATTACATCCTAAGATAGTGCTATTTTTGCAGGTAGAATGTATTTTAGGCCGGCGCCGTGGCTCAACAGGCTAATCCTCCGCCTTGCGGCGCCGGCACACCGGGTTCTAGTCCCGGTCGGGGCACCGGATTCTGTCCCGGTTGCCCCTCTTCCAGGCCAGCCCTCTGCTGTGGCCCGGGAGTGCAGTGGAGGATGGCCCGGGTGCTTGGGCCCTGCACCCCATGGGGAGACCAGGAAAAGCACCTGGCTCCTGCCATCGGATGAGCGCGGTGCGCCGGCCGCAGCGCGCCGTCCGCGGCGGCCATTGGAGGGTGAACCAACTGCAAAAGGAAGACCTTTCTGTCTGTCTCTCTCTCTCACTGTCCACTCTGCCTGTCAAAAATAATAAAAAAAAAAAAAAAAGAGAATGTATTTTATCTTCATTCTAAAACTCTTACAGCCCAGAATGACACTGAAAACTCCATAGGTATGTTTTTAAATGAAGGATCAACATAAACAAATCAGGTAGTAATAAGATCTCTTGGCATATAATAAAGTCTCTTTTAAAGATTATATGGAAAAAGAAGACTGGCCTTACATCTGACTATGCAAACATTTAAAGGTTTAGATTCCTAAAAACTGAACTAGCTGTAGATAATAAGGGCATGAGGAGAGCTTAAGATAATAAGCATGTCCAAAGAGAGAACATAGATTTTTATTTCCATATTGAGTTTGAATTGATTATAATTCATTTTTTTTTTTAAATTTATCTACTTGAAAGTCAGAGTCATACAGAGAGAGAGAGAGAGAGAGAGAGAGAGAGGGAGGGAGGGAGGGAAGGAGGGAGGGAGGGAGGGAGGAAGTGGTCTTCCATCTGCTGGTTCACTCCCCAACTGGCTGCAATGGCCAGAGCTGTTCCAATCCGAAGCCAGGAGCCAGGAGCCTCCTTGGGTCTCCCATGCGGGTACAGAGGCCCAAGGACTTGGGCCATCTTATACTGCTTTCTCAGGTCATAACAGAGAGCTGGAAAGGAAATGGAGCAGCCGGGACATGAACTGGCACCCATATGGGATGCTGGCACCGCAGGCGGATGCTTTACCCATTACGCCACTGTGCCAGCTCCTATAATTCATTCTTTAAATAGTATATTATCTGCTTTCAAATGCTTTTAAGCAAAGGAACCAGCTACAGGGAATTGGTCAGAGAGATAAACATCTACTTACTTGGTCATGATCTCAAGGTTACTTCATAAGTAGTAAGAACCAGAAGAGTAAATTACTTCTCAAATAAGGAAATTTCAAGTTAGAAGATGTTGTGTAACAATGTATTTGGCTGGTCTTTGCCTATAGTGGGTGAACTCTAAATCCTTAGAATTTCTGTGAGGGATGAAAGTGACATTCACGGTAGGAAATAATTCAGGATGGGGACTAACCTGAAGACTAATTGTTGAGAAGTTGGGGCTTTGAGTTATGCAATAATGAGCCCAACTTCCGAGGAGGGAAGTGGTGCTGGACACTGAATCCAACTGTGCAGTCAATGATTTCATCAACAATGCCTGTGAAATGAGAGTCCAATAAAAATGAAAATGTAGCGCTTCCCTGATAACCAATATTCTGCATACTCTCTGACAGCAAACTGTGGAGAAGACATAGTCCTGATCCTTGGGGAGAGGACAATAGAAGCTTTGCATTTGGGACCATCTCAAATTCTTCCCTATTTGTCTTTCCTTTTGGCTGATTCTGATTTGCTTTGTGTGGATGTGTGTGTGTGTGTGGGTGTGTCTGTTTCTATTTTTTTTGCTACAATAAAACTAATCATACATGTAGTAGAGATTTCCTGAGTTCTGTGCCTCACTATACTGAATTTTCAAACCTGTGCGATTAGAAGGCTCCAGATTATTATTATTATTTTTTGGACAGGCAGAGTAAGACAGAGAGAGAGAGAGACAGAGAGAAAAGTCTTCCTTTTTCCGTTGGTTCACCCCCCAAATGGCCGCCACGGTCGGCGTGCTGCGCCGATCCGAAGCCAGATTTGTAGTCAGCTGGTCAGAGGTGAGAACAGCTTGATTTCTACAGTGAAGGATAGAGTTGTGTAAGACTTATCAGGCCTAACTATGGGTTGGTGTTAAAAGTCACTGGTATCAAATTTTTACATAATCTAGTCTTATTCATTAAATTCTCTACTATATGTATTTTGTGCTAGGTTCATAGTACAATAATGTCTGTAAGTTCACAGACATAAAGTTTACATAAATAAAAGCAAACATCATCAATAGCTTAATCCACTTTATTAAGGCATGACGAATGCCATCAGTGAGTAGGTATGCACTTTACACTGACTGCAGACAGTGCTAGGTCACTCTGTAAGAAATCCTTAGTCTTTATTTTTAGCTAGACTGATGTGAGATTTTCTTTACTCTTTCAAAATTCTATTTCAGTTGATATCTTTCCTTCTGTATTACTAGTACAACTTTTCACCTATGACTAACATTTCATGTTTATCATCAGGTCATGATGAAAATCCTTGAGGGTCTCAAAGGTACAAAACTCTATTATCAAACAATCTTAGCAAAATTCATGCCAGGCTCCTGGCATATTTATCTAATTCTTCCAATGTTTTTTTGATGGTTTAATGGATTTTATCAACGTTTGAAACTTAATATTCTCTAACACTTGGATTTAACACGACCCATTTCCGTCTTACGCCAAAAGTCTGTTTCCTTTATAGGATTTTAATTTGGGTTACAAATGGCAGACATTCTGTTTCATAACAACCAATGTGCCACCCTTCACCTTCTGAATTGCCAACTACATATTTTTTAACAAAGGATCACAGCCCTATCTCAAGAAAGCACTGTGGGATTATGTTAGGTGAAAAGGATTTTATTTCCTATGTCAAACAGTATTTTCTGATTAGTAAAAACAGCTTAAAAACAGCTTGAGATAGAACAGGTGTTGTCTTTCAGTTGCCGCCATCTGCCTTTATCCTCTATGAAAGGAGGTATGCAACAAAGTGCAAAGAACTTCATAGCTTGAAGGTGCTATTGCTGGACACAATGGACACTGCTGAGCAGCTCACAGTCTCTAGAAGTTCACACTATACACTGTATGTGTAGAGTTTAGCAGATATAATTTCTTTCTCATTTACCTAGGGTTCTGCCCAATTTAACTGGCTCAATTTCCTATGGCTTTGCATAAAAGGAATACATTTAAAGGTGCTAACATTTCAGGACTGATAATTCAGCCATGTCTACCACATCAAATTGTTTTAATGGTTAATAAGCACTTAATTTATTTTGCTTTCAACTGTATCATTCGATCTCAGTAAGAACATACAGTTTTCAATTTTTGTTGTTCATCATTTTCTACCTGTTAAGGGAAGCTGTGGGTTAGCCAGTAGTTTGAAAATAATGGAATAATAGAATATTCTTCTCTCTCTGGTGATCCTATACTGAATTCTGACATTTGATATGCTTGATAATAATCATTGCATATTTTCAAACTGCTTGAAAAAGACTCCATATAATGTTGGTGGAAGTACATACTATTATTGGCATTTGTTTCCATGTATTTGAAAGTATATGAAGACAAAAAACTTTAACAGTAGATTCAGTACTTATATATAAACATCACGAAAGATCCCCATGAATATCTTACTAAACCTAAGGATCCCATTGTCAGATAGGGAGAACTTACACATTACATGTACGTTCACTGACATTTTACATGTGTTCTCTTGATTCTCCAAAAGCCTATATATTTTATAATTATATAGACACTTATTTTATTTCATTTATGTATGTTTTATAGAAATACTTACATATGCATGTTAGCCCCACATACATGGTATGTATGTATAATAAAATGTCATGTATAATATAAACTTACAGAATGTGACATTTTTGCATGATAAATATTATATAATAGGACTGATATAGCATACAATGCATGTCATTTCATTATATAACATACAAATACAAAGCGAGAATTTTAAAATATTCTTGTACAGGTCTCTGGACAACTTAGAAATACATACATATTTATTCAAACTTGGCCTGTTCAGGTAGGAAGGTGGATCTGTGCAGAAAAAAGGTTACCTGGGCTTTATAGGCTTTTCTCTGTACCGAAGCACCTTTGCAGAAAGTACCTTTGTAGTATTCTAAGGGATTAGGTTAACTTAGTCTTAAACAAACAAAAACCTGAATTCATTGTACAAATAAAACTTAGGTAAAATGCTGCTCTGAAATGCTTGGAATCAAAAGTGTTTCAGATTCTGGAATATTTGCATATACATGAAAAGATATCTTAGAGCAGATAACCAAATATAAATATAAAATGAACTTCTGTTTCATATAAACCTCAAACACATAGGTTGAAGGTAATCTTTTTGCAATATTAAAATGTACCTGCAATTTTACCGAAATATCACTGAAGTAAGGTGTGTAATTTCACTTGTGGCATCAAGTGCTCAAAAAGTTTGGGATTAGAGCATTCTGGATTTCAGAATTTCAAGTTGGAAATGTTTAGCCCATATTTACTGTATTAAAGATATAATATATCAACCAGAAAGAAAGTTGGTTGGCTAAGGTGGTATGACAAGAAGATTAACATAGACAATGATTTTGTGGCCCCTACAACCTAAGGGATCATCATACCAAAGAATGGAGAAGCAAGAAGGGCACCATAATTTTCAGAAAAGGAAGAGCTACATGGAAAATGACATTTAATGCAGCTATGAGATTTTCATCATATATATGTATTTTCTTCAACAGTGTTATTTGTAAATTTAATTTTATGCTAATAGCTTTATGCTAATTATCAGAGAGGCAATGCTGTTCAAAAATCAAATATATTATGCCTTCTTCAAACTGCTATCTTGGTTTGCCTTACTAAACAGAATGAAAACAGTAAGAATGATATAAAGAAGGTCATACAAATATAAAAATACAAATTTACCTATAATCTGGAACACAGCTATGAAGTGGGATATTATCTTAAGTACCCTGAGAAGGAAAAACTTAAAGTGTTTTCAAAAACCCGAAAAATTAATAAAAAACATCAAAAGAAAGACAATTTCCTTTAATGACTATATATATATATATATATATATATATACACACATATATGTATACACACATACACACAGCTTTGAAAAACAAAACATTTGCACAAATGATTTCAATATGTGGTAATTTCAATCCATTGCAAGGCCTCAAGACTAAGTTTCTAAAATTAAAAAAAAACTGAGCAATGGGTAAAATGTTTATTTAAAATACAGTATTCATTTCTTACTAGTTTTTTAAAGAACACATGGGGTTTAACATAAATGAAAATTTACAGAGTGTAAGTGTGTAAGTGAGCTTGGAAATCAAAGAAAGATCTGGGGGATAGGACAGCAAAGAGAACAGAGTGCCAACTGAGGAGTTATGCATACAGACTGCCAGAAAAAACAAACAGGGGCAGAGAGGTAGGGAGAAGGGGATACACAGCAGTAAACAGAGGATGTGAGGGAGAAGGCAAAGAGGGACAGGTGAAAACCAGAAGAGACAAGAACAGAAACAAAGAGACAGGGAAACATTGCAAGACACTAATAGAAATGGAGAGGAAGAAAGAAAGAAAAGAGTAGGAAGGAAATGGACAGGATTAAGTCAGGTGAGGAGGAAAGAAAGGGATACCTGAAACGCCAGGTAGATAGAAAGGAAGAAAAGACTGAGACAAAGTGGAAAAGACAGACTAAGAGGGAGATGCATGGGTAGGAAAATGGAGCAAAGAAGAGGGCAGAAGAGGAGAGAAACTGAGATAGACAGGAAGTAAAATGGAGATGAAAAAAGGGAGAGAAGCAGAGCTTGAGCACCAGGGAAAAAAATAAAAACCGAAAGGAGAGAAGCTAAACGAAAAAGAGGTATAAAGAGAGAAAAGTGAAATGTGACAAAGGATGAGTGAAAGCAGTTGTAAGAATTGAGAATGTGCTCCTTAATTTTCATCTTTCATAGTTCTCAATTTAAAACTTGAAATCCAAGGCTTAAAAAAAGGATGATAAAATTCTCAGGGATGAGAACAATGCATCCGATAAAAGAACCTAATTTTAATAATAGCTATTAATATTTTCATGACCTTAATTACTGACACAGTGGGAATCAAAGACAAAAGAAAGAACAATGACATTTAGTTGATAAAAGGCTACTTAGTGATTTTTCTCTTACCTCCTCTAAAAAAGAGATGTTATTTTTTAGGAACAAAATAATTAGTTTTTAAAGGAGAGGAAAGTTGAAAATATCAGCCAATTCCAGGAAAAAAAGCAAGTAAAATTCTTAAAAAAAAAAAAAAAAAAAAACCACACCAACAATTCAGTTACACACAAATGGATATTTTTTGATTATCATGTGCCACCTATGTTTAAGATTCTAGTTTTGAGAAATCAAAATATCAAGAAAATGTCAAAGTTATCAGACTTCATAATTAGGAATCAGACATTAGAAATCCAACATTACATAGCCTGATTAGCATTTGATTTTACATTATCATCTATGATAATGCTAACCATAGCAATAACAGACCTAGGTTTTGCCCTGTTAAAAGTAATGTAAAAATTATTACACCTTTTCCCTAAAAAAGAGCGCAAAAATTAACATGAGATTTGAAAACTTAAGATTATTTTTAGTTTTCTAATTTCTAAGAGTCTCACTCACACTGTATTTGTTCCATAATGAAACAAGCCATACAGAATGTCTATTTTTCAGATGAACCTAAAGGAGAAGTCATTTTTCCAACTGACAATTTGTTCCAGTATACACAAACACTATTAGCACCAAGGTAAATCATTCTACCAGTAAGGTATAAGAAGTATCAAAAATTTGAGCGGTAGGAAAGAAGAAACTGGTGCTATAGATGAGAAGTGATTATCTCTTACTTTTTTCATTTTATAAACCTAAACAACTATATCTTTGTAAAAATAAACAGAAACCATTTAAAACATGATCTTATTCTGTACATGGTAAAGACTTTATCACATATACCACTAATAAAAATTGTGGTACTAAGCAAACATGAATACTTCTTCAAACATTTTACTACCTTTTGTACATATAACAAATGAATTAAATCATACCTTCATTGTATTGGTATTTGCTTCATCATACAGAGTTAAGGAAGATGTACTTTCCATAGTATCTGCAAACTGATGTTCTGCATTGCTCCTCTACAGAGCTCACAGCACACACATCCAGCTGATTAGTCAGGCACTGAGAGTGCCTGCTAGAGCAGTCTAAAAGCACTTGCCGAGGACTCAGAGACAATAGAAAGTCAACAGCTGTATGTTGTGATGTCAGTAACACTCTAGCCAGTCACCACTCAGAATATCTGAAATGCATCAGAAGCTATATTGAGCTCTTCATTAGCAATTCAGAAGCAATGATGCAAAAGCCCATGAAACTGTGAATCTGCAAAGACTGTCAGGATTTTTGAGATTTCTCGCTATTTAAAACACTGTTGCACAATGATGCCTGACACCACACTAAAGGAAAAAGTTGAGATAATTATATTTTCTGTAATTCCCTAAACAAAATATAAAGAATCTACGCTTGGCTTATATATCAATTTCATATAACTCTTTTTGATATTTTTAACACCACTAACAAAAAGGTTTTAAAACCCTCTGTCTATAAACAGCTGATAATCCATGGCAGCTTGCCTATTCAAACTGACTTTAATTGTCACAAAGAAACAAAATTAAGAGCACAATTCTATATTCCTTGATTTGATTTGCTAAAATCAAAATGATCTTGCTTACTCTGTTAAGAGCATTACTTCTTCATACCAACAGATGGAGATAGCAATAGAGCTGTGATCAGAGGACTGCCTTGTGTCAGATGCTTCTTGGCTATTTATACATATATTAGCTCAAGCGGCAGACTCCAACGAAAAGGAAGCAGTCAAAACCAATTTTAAAAAACCTCAATGTTCAATAACGGAGAAGGCAACAAAACAAAAAGAAGAAAACAGAAAAGTAACTATGTCCACTGGGTAAAACACTGAATAATCAGACAATCGTGCACTTTGGCTACTACCTCTGTTTCACATTTTGTTAAACAAAGATCACTCTTTCCACAAGCATTTAGATAGTGACTATATTATTTGAAGAAAAATATGTTCACTACTAATCAGAAATACTGTTGTTCGGTGCCTCTAAAATGGTTAAGTCTCCTAGGGCTTATATAACTCTACATCATAACAGAGCACCAATGCTCAGTTTGGCAAACACCAACATAAAAGATATTAATTTTACAGTTTAATTAGAAAAAATACTACTATTTGTTTTCTGTTAAAAACCAGGCTCCTTTTCAGCCCTGTAAATGGATTTCATTTTATATAAATAGAAATTTAAGTGTATATATATATATATATATACACATACATACACATAAACTTGTATCTTCCCTGAGTATTCAAAGATGATAAGGCAGCTAATATCAGCAAGTTTTGTCTGAGATGTTTCACACTAATTTACCAAAGATTCCCCAAATTCCTATTTCCCCAGTGTACAAGCAAACACTATGCCCTACATTTTTTGGTGCCCAGATATTTTTAAGAGGTAAAAATCAAGAATGGCTTAATCTCCAAACAAAAAATATCCAAGCCGCTGACTTTTTTATAAAGTTACTGTGTCTACTAAAGGGCATAGAAGATTTTTCTCAAATAAAATCTTTGCTACTTCTGAAAAACATGGATTTCAAGGCAGTTTTGCTTAAAAACTCTAAAAGAAACTTTTATTAAGAAACAAGAGGACAAGCTGAAGTGCAGAATAATGAAGCATCCCACTTACATCGCGGCTAACAGTAAAATGAATATTTCTACTATATTTCTTTTAAGCTTTGGAAATTGTTAGGTCTTAAAACTTCAAAATTAATGAAAAAATTTTAAGGAATTTATTTTTAAACTTTTTTTTGAAAGGCAGAGAGAAACAGATTTCCCATCTGCTTGTTCACTCAGCAAATGCCCACAAAAACTGGGGTTGAGTCAGACCAAAGCCAGGAGCTGGGAAGTCCATCTGGGTCTCCCACATGGGTAGCAGGGACCCAAGTACTTCATTCATTACCTGCTCCCTCCAAGGTTCACATTAGCAGGAAGATGGAAGCAGAAACAAAGTTGGGGATTGACCTCAGGCACTGATATGAGATGTAGGCAAACCAGGTGATGCCTTAATCACTAAGCCAAGCACTGGCCCCAATTAAAAATATATATAAAGATGCAGTTTTATAATTGTCAAAGAGAGGCCTCTCTGTAATTTTGAAGGGAAAGGACTGTTAGTAGGGAACTCCAGTGACAAAAAACTGCTAATTTAGGAATACTCTACAATTTGCACATAAAACACAGAACACTGTCTTCAATATTCTTTTTGTATACTACACCACTAATTATGTGAGTTGCCTTTGGCTCAGTCCCACAAATGTTTAACACAAAAGTGAAATGTTTAAGGTTTCTGATGATGTCGGGATGTGCTTAAAACATTATCAAGGTCAGGTAATATAGGAAACTTTCAAAGAATAAATCCTGATGAAGAAACTTGAGTTAATGAGACTTAACTTTCTGCTTGCATCTTAAATTTCATAGTGTGCTTATTACAATGTCCAGCAACCTCCTCTGCACTAACTAAAGCACACCAGCTCAATTAATACTGGGTTTAACCATACTTATCAGATAAAAAGGATAATTCCCAACTGAATCATAGGAACTGGGACAACTACGGGACTAATAACAGAAATTTAATTGTCTAAATCTAATTACTGACACTGATGATAAACTTTCTTCTTAATTTTTATGGTGCCTTAGCTCTTATGGGACTTTTAAAGTACTTGACCTTTAATGGTGAAAATATTTGAACCTAATTCTCTCATTTGGATCCTTAGACCTTATAAATAAAAAGAGCAAAGAATCACTATAACTATGGGCCACCTTAAAGGAACAAGCTTTTGGAAATTTAAGTAGAAAAATTAACATTCTGTAATTATTAGTGCAATAACTAATTTTGGCAAGGCTCATAAAGATGACAAAACCTACTAGATGAAAGGCTGTTGTTCAACAAGATTTTCTTTGGCTATGATGAATAATTTTCAATTTCTTTTTTGTCAAAATTTTATTCATTTGGAAGGCAGAGCTAGAGAAGGGAGAGACAGAGAATGATCTTCAAACCACTGATTCACTCCCCAAATGCTTCCAATGGCAGGGGCTTAACCAGGCTGAAGCCAGAAACCAGGAGCTTCAACTGGGCCTCTTAGGAGCATAGCAGGGGCCCAAGCACTTGGGCCATCTTCCACTACTTTCCCTAGCTCACTAGCAGGAGCTGGATGGGAAGCGGAGTAGCTGAGACAAGAACTGGCGCCTATGTGGGATGCCGATGTTGCAGGCGGTGGCTTTAGTGGCTATATCACAACGCTGGTCCCAGTAACTTTTAATTTCAAACGTATGTTTACAACAAACAGTTTCAACCAGGTGATCAAAATATCACCAACAACCAGACAGGCTAACGTTTCTTACCTCCAGGTGTAATATTAACAGGGAAAAAATCATCTATGCTGTATCCCTCAAAAAATATTAAAGCTGAATCTGATCATGATAAATCAGACAACTTCATTGTGGACCATTAAACAGAGCTAGCTTTATATCTCTTCAAAATCATCAACATTATGAAAGAAAACAATTAGGAGAATTACAGAAGCCTAGACAGATATTTCAACAAATGTAAAGTATTATATTTGACTGGATGCTACACTTTAAAAAAAATTGAAAGGCAGAGAGAGAGAGAAACAGAGATCTTTCATCTATGGTTTCAGTTCCTAAATGCCTGCTACAGCCAGGAGACTGGGACTCCACAGGTGGAGGGACTCAAGTACTTCTGTCACCATGTGCTGTCTCCCAGGATGTGCATTAGCAGGAAGCTAGATGGGAAGCAGAGAAGCTGGGACTCAAACCAGGCACTCAGACAAGGGATATGGTGTCCCAAGAGGCAACATAAGCAGCTGTGCCAAATGCCTCTCCTTGGATTCCACATTTTTATAAAAGTTATGGAGGATTTGTTGAATGACTGAGGTATGAATATAACACATATTACATGGTCATAATTTTATCAATTTGAAATTCCTTGGATATGATAAAAACACAACAACCAGAGCTGGGGTTGGAAGGGGGGAGCAGAAAAGAAAGCAAATGTGTCAAAACATGAAGAACCATAAGGCATTTATTACACTCTACCTTTTCTGTACAACCTTTTTCAATAAGGCCTCTTCCCCTTTCTCTTTTGAAGTAAATTCCTCTATTTACTATGAATTTTAAAATTTATTAATGACCATAGCATTTTTAACTCAGGAAGTTTCCCAAGTCCCTTAAGATTCTGCTTTAACTGAACATAAAATTACAACATATTAAAAATTAGAAATTCACTTCTGGTGGTCTATTTTTATTTTTCAGCCAGTAATTACCAGTATACAGTAGTGGTACAAAAATCTTGAGTCTTGGCTTTGTGAAGAAACCTCTGTTTTTAGTATATATTACACATCCTTAGTAAAATGCTTTCTCTGATTTATGAAGTAACACACTAACAGAATTCCACAGTTTGGAGGCAGAAGCACTCTGTCTAGTTCACACCTTATAGTTCAGGAAACTAAAGCTCAGAAGTGAAACAATATGATCACTGACTGTCTTCAATTAAACTGGATGTTGTCTTACACTAAACTAACTAATCAGACTCTGTAACAATAGTTTCCATGACACATTTCCTGGAAAATGCCCAAACTCTGACCTGGCCTAACCTGTTGGTTACTTGCTCTTACTGGATTTCACAGATTAAAGATGAGTAATATAAATACGAAGGAAGAATATCCCATGTTGGGGGGGAGGTAGATTCCTTCTACCTCATGAACCATGAAGTTCATTCCTAGACTGCTTTTTCTATCCAACTATCTTATCTTACTTCTTAACATGCTGCACCTGAGAATCTTATGACATTTTCTGATTAATTGATATGTGCAGTTACATTTTTAAAAATACCATGTATTGCATGCTTCAGTACTGATCACCTAAGATTAATGATAATACACTTAATTTTATTTTCAATGTTATAAAAATGTGTCATATGTAGTACATTAGGTAGTAGGTTGTTTGAGAATATTAAATTAAAAAGTCTTCTTGACAACAACCCCAGTTGAGGCACTATTAGCTCTTTTTCAAAACTGAAAAGACAGAAATACAAAGAGATTAAGTACTGGGTAATCAAAATGGGAGGCTGGATTTGAATTTTACAGACTTTACTCTTAAGTAGTATACTATTCTGTCTCCATGTAGAAATTAAGTTTAGGCCGGCCCTGTGGCTCACTTGGCTAATCCTCTGCCTGTGGCGCCGGCATCCTGGGTTCTAGTCCTGGTTGGGGCGCCGGGTACTAGTTCCGGTTGCTCCTCTTCCAGTCCAGCTCTCTGCTGTGGCCCAGGAAGGTAGTGGAGGATGGCCCAAATGCTTGGGCCCTGCACCCACATGGGAGACCAGGATTTAGCACCTGGCTCCTGACTTCGGATCGGTGCAGTGCTGCCCATGGCAGCCATTAGGGGAGTAAACCAATGGAAGGAAGACCTTTCTCTCTGTCTCTCTCTCTCACTGTCTAACTCTGCCTGTCAAAAAAAAAAAAAAAAAAAAAAAAGGAAAAGAAAAGAAATTAAGTTTATTTTATTATTTTTTTTGACAGGCAGAGTGGACAGTGAGAGAGAGAGACAGAGAGAAAGGTCTTCCTTTGCCGTTGGTTCACCCTCCAATGGCTGCCGCGGCCGGCGCGCTGCGGCCGGCGCACCAATGGCAGGAGCTAGGTGCTAGGTGCTTCTCCTGGTCTCCCACGGGGTGCAGGGCCCAAGCACCTGGGCCATCCTCCACTGCACTCCTGGGCCACAGCAGAGGGCTGGCCTGGAAGAGGGGCAACCGGGACAGAATCCGGCGCCCCGACCGGGACTAGAACCCGGTGTGCCGGCGCCGCAAGGCGGAGGATTAGCCTGTTGAGCCACGGCGCCGGCCAGAAATTAAGTTTAAACAAATATGAAAGGTCTTTGAATTATGAAAGACCATAAAAAATTAGAGTTTAGGTGTGGGTATTTGTTACAGCAGTTCACGTGCTGCTAAGGACACTAACATCCTGCAGCAGAGCATATGGGTTCCAGTCTAGGGTCCCCTCCCTATCCTACCTTTCTGCTAATGCACACCCTGGGGGTGTAGTAGGTGATAACTCAAGTAGTAGGGTCCCTGACACCCACCCATGTGGCAGACCTAGATTCAGTTCCTGGCTCCTGGCTTTGGTCTGGCTCAGCACCAGCTGTTGTCAGCATTTGGAGATTAAACCAGTGGATGGGAGCTATGTGTCATTCAAATAAGATAAATACATAAAAATTTTACAAATTTAAGGGAATAAATCAAAAGCTTGGGGGTATATATTTGCCAAGCACTCATTCTTTTCTCATTTAGTACTTTTGATTCTGAGGAAAAACTCAATTTACCAAGATACTTTGACATCAAGATTTAGAATCTACATAATTCTTGGAAACCTAAGCAGAGAATAATGAGGCAAAGAAACAAAGAATGTTAACTGGGAGATTCTTATAATAACCTAGATATGAGGTGATAAAAACTGGGGTTAGAGTGTTAGTAGGGAAATAGAAACAAAGACAACGGAGAGACACTTCACAGGAAAATTTGTCAAGTTCTAAGTGACTGTTGAAATGAAAGAGAAGCTAAGTTAATCATAATTCAAGAATAATAAAAAGAATATTGATTTTACTCTCAGAAGTAGGAAGTTCAGCATGGGAAACTGGATTGAAGCAGAAAAATCATTAATTTCTTTTCTGTCTTAGCCCATTACCTACTGAAAGCAAATAAACACTAAGTAAAGCAAATAACCCCAAATCATCCTCTTCAACTAAATATGTCATGGAAGAAGATTCCAGAGTGATGAGGAAGGGCTGAAGTATTCTCCAGGGAGTCATGGCTTCAGTTTGGCCCAGCCCAGCCATTGTGGCCACTTGGTGGTGTGTGAATGGATGGCGGATTCTCTCTCTCTGCCTCCCTCCTCCACCCCACCCCCCTTGTGTGTGTGTGTCTCCATCTATCTCTGTAACTGCATTTCAAATATCTTTAAAAAACAGAATAAATTAGAAGGGAGCAAGAGTATTTTAAAGTATAGAGACAAGTAAGAAGCTTGTTGGGGAAGTCCAGTGTGGAATTAATGCTTGCTCTATTAGGGTATTAGGATGAGGTTTAGAGATACTATATATAGAAAATATATTGTGAAATCCTCGAGGACAGTATTAGTCCTCTTTGCCTTTAGAGCCATAGCACAACTCTCACAAATCCTGCCTTATTACCTGTGATAACAATTCTGTTTCCTACCTGTGTAACATTTCACCTTACCTTTAAGTATCTTGATGCCCTATTTCAATAATTATCTGTGAGGATATTATGAATAATGCTATCAACACCTGTGTGCACTTTATTTTCTTAGCATATTCTTGTACACGGATCAAGATGTGTTATCTAATATTCTTTTCAAATACTGCCTAGATGCATCAGCACCATATAAATGTCATTTTTACGGCAGGTGTTTAGCATAAGTGGATACAATGCCTATGTCTCATATTAGACTGCCTGAGTTTGAGTCCCAGCTCTGTCTCTTTACTCCAGCTTCCAACAATTACAGATTTTGGATAGCAGTGGTCATGGTTCATGGAACTGGAGTCCGGCAACCCACTTGGAAGAATTGGATTGTGTTCCAGGGGACTGGCTTTGGCCTAATCCAGCCCAAGTGGCAGCAGGCATTGAGGAGTAAACAAATAGAAAGGAACTCTGTCTCTGGGGTGGGCATGGGAAGTCCTTTTCTTCCTCAATGATTTGATTTACTTTTATTAATTCCACTTGTTTTTGGGTCTTTTTTATTTATTTATTTATTTATGGTCCTTCTATTCCACTTAAAAAACATTTATTTATTTATTTATTTATTTATTTATATGGCAGAGTTTGGGGGGCAGGGGATCTTCCACCTGCTTGTTCACTACTCAAATGGGCCCAAAAGGCAGAGCTGGATGGGTCTCTAGTCCGAAACCAGGAGCCAGAAGCTTCCTCCAGGTCTCCCACATGGGTGCAGGGGTCCAAGCACTTGGGACATATTCATCTGCACATTACAGGGAGCTGGATTGCAAGTAGAGCAGCCAGGACTAGAACTGCTGTCCATATGGGATACTGGTGTCACAGGTGGCAGCTGTACCAGCTCTGCCATAATACACCCCTCACCCTTTAAAAAATGATGTTGGGCTGGCGCTGTGGCGCTGAGGGTTAATGCCCTGGCTTAAAGCGCCCACCAGCATCCCATGTGGGCGCCGGTTCCAGACCGGGCTGCTCCGCTTCCAATCCCGCTCTCTGCTATGGCCTGGGAAGGCAGTAGAAGATGACCCAAGTCCTTGGGCCCCTGCACCCGTATGGAAGACCCGGATGAAGCTCCTGGCTCCTGATTGGCACAGCTCCAGCTGTTGCGGCCATCTGGGGAGTGAACCATCGGATGGAAGACCTCTCTCTCTCTGTCTCTCCTCTCTCTGTGTAACTCTTTCAAATAAATAAATAAATCTTTAAAAAAAAAAAAAACTGATGTGACAGCTGCACCCATTTAATTATAGAAGCTTTAAGGGACAGCTAGTCCTTCTCAGTAGTTTTCCTTTTTCAGTTTCTTTCTGGCCATTCTTGTATGTTTTTTTCATATAACCTAGTATCAATCTGTCTAATTTTACTAAAAAGTACTTTTTGATACTTGAAATGTATTAAATTTAGAAATTAAGGAGAAATGATCTCTACAATGCTGAATCTACATATTCAAATCTATAGTGTGACTTTTAAAATTTCAAAAAACCTGATTTTGTACATCTTCTTATGTTTATTCTTAACTATTCTTTGTTCTTACTGTACATAAAGTTTATATATGAGGCTACTGATTTTTAAGTAAATTTAGTATCCTGTTACACCACTAAATCCTTCAAGATTTTCTTTTTAAAATTTATTTGAGAGGCAGAGAAACAGAGAGAGCACTCCCATCTGCTTGTTCACTCCCCGGATGTCTCCAGTGGGCATGCCTGTGCAGCCAGGAGCTGGGAATGCAATCCAGGTCTCCCAGGTGGGTAGCAGGAACCCAATTATTTGGGCCATCATTGTTGCCTCTCAGAATCTGCATTAGCAGGAAGCTATGATCAGCAGCAGGAGCCAGGAATTGAACTCATATACTCTGATATGGGAGTTGGGCATCTTAACCACTAGACTAAATGGCCACTCCCTGTATCAACTGAATTAGTTTTACCAGTGGTCCCTTAGGCTTTCCTAGCTATACTATCACCCAATCTGCAACCAGAGAGTTTTACTTCTATACCCATTCTAATGTCTCAAGGTGATTCCATTTGCTGGTTCATTCTCCAAGTGCCCCCAAGAACAAGGGCTGGGCCAGACTGACACCACTGCAATTCAATCTGAGTCTCCCACACGGGTAGCACAGATCCAAGTCCTTAAGCCATCACTTGTTGCCTCCCAGGGTGTACATTACCAGGAAGCTGGATGGTAAGTATAGCAGGGACTTGAACATAGTCACTCTGATGTGGGGTGCAGGTATTTAAACTGCTGAGCCAAACACCTGCCCCTCTAATGGATTTATCTAACTGACATGGTTAATATCTCCATTATAATGCTGAATGGTAGGGAAGATGGTGAACACTTGACTTGCTTCTGGAAACTGAAGAAACACTTCCAGTATTTCCCATTACATAAGACTTATGGCAGCCAGTGCCACGGCTCACTTGGCTAATCTTCCGCCTGCTGTGCCGGCACCCCGGGGTTCTAGCCTTGGTTGGGGCGCTGGATTCTGTCCCAGTTGCACCTCTTCCAGTCCAGCTCTCTGCTGTGGCCCGGGAAGGCAGTGGAGGATGGCCAAAGTGCTTGGACCCTGCACCCGCATGGGAGACCAGGAGGAAGCACCTGGCTCCTGGCTTCAGATCTGCGCAGTGTGCCATCCGTAACGGCCATTTGGGGGAGGGGGGTGAACCAATGGAAAGGAAGACCTTTCTGTCTTTCTCTCTAACTTTGCCTGTCCAAAAAAAAAAAAAAAAGACTTATGGCTTTAGGAATACATACATATTTTTTTCATTAAAAAAGTATCCTGTAATTACAATGTGAAAGAGACAGAGAAAGTTTTCATCATGAATGGATGAATTTTGTTGAAGGCTCACTTGGCATTTATGAATATACCAATTTTCCTAATAAATCTATTAATATGGTATATATTAATGGGTATATTAATATTTAACTATCATTACATTCCTGGAATAAGTTTCACATGGTCATGGCATATTACTTCTTAATAGCATTATTTTATCAATATCCATAAGGTATCATAAGGCATACTGCTTTGTAGCTTTCTTTTATGCTATTGTTTTCATTAGGTTTAATATAAACACTAAATTCATTTCATAAAAGGAAGTAGAAAGCTTTACATCATTTTGTTTAAAGATTGATTTTTTTGGAAAGGCACTGTGTCAGTTTTCAACTGCTGATTCATTTCACAAATATCCAAAACAGTAACGGCAAGCTCAGGTTGAAGCCAGGAAAGCCAGGAACTCCATACAGGTCTCCCAAGTGGTTCACAAGAACCCAAGCTACTGGGTCATCATTTGCTACTCCCAGACACATTAGCAGGAATCTGGACTGAAAGTGTGTTGTATGGGCTGGCGCTGTGGCGTAGCAGATAAAGCCACCAGTAGTGCCGGTATACCAAATGGGCGCCAGTTCTAGTTCTGGTTCTAGTCCTGACTGCTCCACTTCTGAACTAGCTCTTTGCTATGGCCTGGGAAAGCAGAAGATGGCCCAAGTCTTTGGGCCCTAGAATCCTCATAGGAGACCTGGAATAAGCTCCTAGGTCCTCGCTTCGGATCAGTCCAGCTCCAGCCATTAAGGCCATTTGAGGAGTGAACCACTAGATGGAAGACCTCTCTCTCTCTGCCTTTCTGTGGCTCTGCCTTTCGAAACAAATAAATAAATCTTTTAAAAAAATTAAAAAAAAAGAATTTGTGTTATAGCAAAGACATGAACCAGAAACTCTGATGTGGGATGTGAATGTCCTAAGGAATGGCTTAATCCACTGCATCACAATGCCTGCCCCTGTTTTCATCATTTTCAATGCTTTGGAGACAATTTATATGCATCAGCACTATTTTCCAAGGTGTGGTAGAATTCTCTATGAAAGCTTCTTGGCCTAGTATTTTTTGTTAGGAGAGTTTCTTAATAATATTCTTTGTTTCTACTATGAAAATCAGTCTGTTTAGGTCTTTCTAACTCAATTTTGGTAATCTTCATTTCCCAAGAAAATCATTCATCTATAGTTGCAAATTAATTGCTAAGCAGTCCCGTGATTTTTAAAATGCTTTTCAGTGGTTATTTCACCCCTTTAATTTTATTTTGCTATCTGTGGTTCTCTCCTTTCCATGATTAATTTAGCAAGTGGTCTTGTTGATTATTTAAAACAATTTCAAAATATTTATTAATTAGGTCTGCTGATTTCCTCTTCTATACCTGACTTATGCCTTTCCTTCCTTGTGTGTTCTTTAGGTTTATTTTGTTTTGAGCTGGCATTTAATTCACTTGTTTTTACTTTTACAGAGAAATGTGTTTATTGCTATTGTTGCTGGTCAAAGGGCTCACTGCAGTTCTGGCACCAGCTTTTATAAAAATACGAAAAGGCTTTATTATGAGGTGGACTAGCAAGGACACAGAATGCTGGAAGTGGGGTCTGGGGCAGATTTTCTGGGTTAGGGACAAGCTGGTATGTGGAAGAACTGGTAAGGGAAGTTCTGATTAGGGGACTTAAGCACCAGATGTTCTGGTCAAAGGACTCCTTGCTTCTGAAAGGGTTCTGGAGTTTGAATCCTTGGTGAATGACGCTTAATCTGTGGGACTCTCAGGTTCCAGTTAAAACCAGACAGAAACACTTTGCCCCTCTTTCAGGATCTCATGTGAGATCTCTTCCTGGGAATCCTCTAGCCGCTTAGAGTATACCTTCTGATCTAGTCCAATAGCCTGCTGCTATTTTATCACAAGAACACTCACTTGAAACCAGAACACTCTAAGGGCTCAGTCCAAGACTGTCTTCACTGGCTAGGAAAGCCCCTCTCCAACTCTTAATAATACAGCAGGATCACTTCCAGTGTATTCTATAATTAAACTACGCATTTTTCTTTGAACATTTTATTGGGATGCTTTACAAGATTCCTATCTTAATAGTGCCCTCTTCTGTTAATACTGTGAATTCCAGATTATTTCAGCCAATTGTTTCATTGGAGGGCGGGGGAGGCAGTTAAGAATCCTGCTATTATGCGGTAATCTTTTTTTCTGTTTTGCTGGACTCTGCAATTCCTGTATTTTTGACCCAACCTCAGAAAGGGTACTTCTACTTTATGTACCTTTTTTCTTCCCTTAAAAACTCTGTACTTTGAATACTCCTTCTTCAAACTGTATTTTTCGTCTCTGTTTTATTTGAATAATTAAAAAAAAGGAGGGGGGGAGTGGCACTGCGGAGTATCAGGTAAAGCCGTCTTTCATAGTACTATGCTGGTTTAAACGTTTAATTAAAAGTTAAAATATTAGGCCGGCACCATGGCGCACTTGGCTAATTCTCCGCCTGCAGCACCAGCACCCGGGGTTCTAGTCCTGGTTGCTCCTCTTCCAGTCCCAGCTCTCTGCTGTGCCCCGGGAGGCAGTAGAGATGGCCCAAATGCTTGGATCCCTGCACCCACATGGGAGACTGGGAGGAAGCACCTGGTTCCTGGCTTTGGATCGGCGCAGCGCTGGCCATAACGGCCATGAGGGGAGTGAACCAACAGAAGGAAGACATTGCTCTAACTCTGCGTGTAAAAAAAAAAAGTTAAAATATTTAACTTTACTTTTTAGGTTATTATTATTTTATTATTTATTTGAAAGTCAGAATTATATATAGAAAGATCTTCTGCCATCCTGGTCTCCCACATGGGTGCAGGAGCTCAAGGACTTAGACCATTCTCCACTGCTTTCCGAAGCGCATTAACAGGGAGTCAGATTGGAAGAGGAGCAGCTAAATCTATAAACAACCGGTATGTCCCCATTATAAGCAGCAGCTTAACTGGCTCCATCACAACATCTGCCTCATTAATTTTACTTTTTGAAATAAAGATGTGGGGTCTGGCATTATGATGCATTGGGTTAAGCTGCTGCCTGAGACAATGGCATCCCACAAGTGGCAGGTTAAATTCCAGCTACCCACTTCCAGTCCAGCTCCCTGCTAACGTGCCTGGTAAAGCAATGAGAAGACGGCCCAGCATTTGGGCCCCTGCCACCAATGAGGGAGACCCTGATGGAGTTCCAGACTCCAGTCTGGCATAACACTGTCTGCTGTAGTCATCTGGAGAGCGAAATCAGTGGATGGAAGCTCTCTTCCTCTGTAACTGTGCCTTATAAACCAATCAGTGTTTTTACAAACAGATATAACAGCTGCATCTTGATATAATCTAGGATATTCAGTTCTGCAGGTACCTAACAGGTTTACAATTCTTGGCAGAACATTAGATAAGTAGTGTGCCCCTAGACTCCTCCCCTGCACTGGTAAAGATCATACTTCAATGTGAAAACTAAAGCAGTCTCTGCAAATTTCATTCATTCATATAACTGAGCATTTGTTTTCCTTTATGTGAGTCTATAAAAATCAAAATATCCAGTTTTCAAAACCGAGGCCCCAAATACTAGAGATTTCAAAAATATAAATCATACCTTATTAGATCTCCTGGTAATGCCACTCTTTCTTTCTAACTTATCCCCTTTCAAATAAAAATAATATGTAAAATAACATTGGGAGTTTTACATAAATCCCAGATCAGTGTTATGAATTGTCAAATCTACCCAAAACTAGCCAAGCAAACAGACTAAAAGGACAAATATTGTTCGAGGAAGATAGGTAAAATAAGATTCAAGAGTAATTTCTCAATCACAAATTAATCAAGTTTTAAATTTTAATCTACATATATCTGAAGTTAAAAGTTTCAAATATGTACAATGCAGCAATTTTATTTTGTTAAAACTGCTAAGAATTTTTTTTTTTAAAAAGATTTACTTATTTGAAAGGCAGAATGAGAGAGAAAGAGAGAGAGAATTTCCCATCCACTGGTTCCCTCCCCAAATGGCCACAAGGGCCAAAGATGGGCTGATTCAAAGCCAGAAGCCAGGAGCTTCTTCTGGGTCTACCATGTGGGTGCAGGGGTCCAAGTACTTGGGCCATTCTCTGCTGCTTTCCCAGGTACATTAGCAGGGAGCTGAACGAGAAGTTGAGTAGCTGGGAACTGAATCGGCACCAATATGGGATGCAAATGCCATAGGCGGTGGCTTTACCCACTAGGCCACAGTGCTGGCCTCAAAACTGCTAAGACACTTTAAGTTCAGCTCTGAGCAGTAATTTTGAGTATTTTTCATTTTGGAAATGAAGATGAATACATATATAAGAAATAGCTAAGGAAATATTAAGTATTTCACAGAAAGGTAACTGAAGATTTTTCACTAAAGGAAAGGATTTTTTGTTTAAAACAGCATTTTTCAGGGCCGGCGCTATGGCGTGGCAAGTGAAGCTGTCACCTGAAGTACAGGCTGCTCCACTTCCGATCCGGCTCTCTGCTCTTGCCTGAAAGAGCAGTAGAAAGTGGCCCAAGTCCTTGGGCCCCTGCACCCACATGGGAGACCTGAGAGAGGTTCCTGGCTCCTGGCTTCAGATTGGCACAGCTCCAGCCATTGTGGCCATCTGGGGAGTGAACGATCGGATGGAAGACCTCTCTCTCTGTCTTTGCCTCTAACTCTGCCTTTCAAATAAATAAATGAATCTTTAAAAAAGCATTTTCCACTAGCAAGTACAAGAGAAAATTTTGTCAAGTGCCAGATCTGCCAAGGAGAGCTCAGACAACTGTATTGTCACACACCGTTGAAGGGACTAAAAAATAATCCAAATTCTTGAAGCTCACTTTAGCAATATGTATCAAAAGCCTTCTATTGACATGTCCTTTGATCCAAGAAAACCGTTTAGAATGTTATCCTTAAGGAAAAACATTTTAGCAGTGAGTAGAGTGCAGCAAGTCACAGCTTGGGATGCCGTATCTCATATTGGAGTGGCAGTTCACATCCCAGCTATGGTACTTCTGATCCAACTTATTGCTAATGCATTCTGGGAAGGAAGCAGCAGATGGTGGCTCAGGTGCTTGGGCCTCTGCCACCCATGTGGGAGACCTGGATGGAGTTCATGATTCCTGGTTTTGTGTGCATTTGGGGAGTGAACCAATGAAAGGAAGGTCTTACTCTCTTTCACTATTCCTCTCTCTGTTGTGTGCATACTCTGCTCTGCCTTGCAAGAGACATAAATAAGCATTAAGAAAAAAAAATTACAACCTGTATCAAAACAATGGTTTTTCTTTTTTTAAAAGGTACCTGATTAAAAAGAATGAAAAACTGCAAACACCTGAGACTATGTCAACAGAAACATATTTAGTAACATAAAGGAATTCATCTATTTTTGGCCAAAATTATCACATTTTAGGTTAAAAAAAATTTCAGATCACAAAATGATACTTGTAACTATTTGCCAGGGAATGATTGGTACATACAAAATGTTAACATTAAATAGTAAATTGTCAGGGACCACTGCTGCTTGATACCAGTGTCCCATATAGGAGTGCTGGTTTGGGTCCTGGTTGTTGCATTTTGAATCCAGCTCCCTGCTAATGTACTTGGGCCCCTGCCACCCACGTGGGAGACCCAGATTCAGTTGCTTAGCCCTGCCATTTTCAACCATTTTGGAAGTGAGCCAGTGGATGGAACACCTTTCTCTCTCTCCCTGACACTCTGCCTTTCAAACAAATAGCAAAATAAAACAATTCATAAAAAGAAATCAAGAAACAAAAAGCCATCTGTTAGTGGCTAGCTTTCATAGCACTACTTTTTAAAAATATTTTGTTACTTGTCTTTTATGAATGACTGCTTTTCGTGGGTGTGTTAGCAGGGAGCTGGATCAGAGGTGGAACAATTGGGATGCTGGTATTGCAGGTAGTGGTCTTACCCACTATGCCACAATACCAGCCCCTTAAGTATATGTTTATTAAGATATTAATAAAAAAGTTATGATCCATATTTGTGGGAAATGTGACTCTTTGCAATCTACCTAAGTGCTCTGTATTGCAGAAATTTTTCTGCAGCATCTTAATCCACCATTAAATACATCATTCACTCTCTATAAACACAATACTATGCACGTGCTAAGTAAACAACTGCTTGTAGTAACTTACTGCCTATATAGAGATAAAGTATATTGAGAATAACACAGAAGAACCAATCTTTAATCTCTAAAAATTAATTTAAGGCTGGTATTGTGTAGCTAATCATTATTAATGATTTTTATTCTTCTTATAACAGGAGTATTAAAGTATTCCACTGGCTTTGGGTACTTGTCTCAACCCAGTGTCAAAGTACTTAAAAACATATTTAGGGAGTGGGTGTTTGGCCCATAGCAAGAAGCTCACACCTCACAACGGAGTGTCCAGTTTTTGTTCTCACTCCCTCTTAAGCTTCTAGCTTCCTTCCAATGCAGGGCTGATGGCTCAAGTAATTGGGTTCATGTGAACCACATGAGAGACCTGGATTACATTCCCAACTCTTGGCTCTGACTGCAGGCTTTGGTGGAGTGATTCAGCAGATTTGAGCTCTGTTTATCTCTGTCTCTCCAATCAATAAAATTAAAAATTTAAAAATTGTAATTGTTAACACTGAGTGCCAGTTATTATTTTATACCATATATCTTGACAAAAACTTAAGATGGCTAATAAAGAGCCCAAGAGTTTGTAACAACATCACACAAATCACCCTCATCAAAAGACATGCTAATTAAAACATGATAGAGACACCTGACAGAAGTTCAAATTCTGGTGTGTCATAGAGGCAACAGTAAAAGAGAAACAAGACAGGCATGGAGATCTCTTTCTCAGAAAAGGAGAACATGTAACAAAGTATTTAAAACCAAAAGAACTTTTCTTTAAAGGTAATTTTAAAATTTGCTTTGACAGGGCTTAAACAGAAATTAGATTACATGGCAATCTGCAGGTGACACACACATAAATTACTGCTTGTGTTAAGGACTTGAGGTAGCTGTAGTATCATTAGTTTACCTGATGGCCATTAAGGGATAATGAAAGAATCAGATTGTTACCACCTCTGCTAATCGCTTACAAAAGTGAATGATGGAGAGAAAGACCACTTCACTGACTTTCTGTCCAAACCTGAATACACTTCATTATGAAAGGGGAATTATTATTTTTGCTGGGCAACTGGTGCAAACTGTATACATAGCCACCCTCATTATCAAAATAACGAATAGTAAAGGTAAGAAATAAAGTGAAGTGTACTACTTCATTACTGACTTAAGACTAGTACATTACCAATTAAAGAAAGTAATGAAATGAACAGTTAACATTTTTCCCAAGTTGAATCTGTCCTAGCCAGATAAGGTTACTTTGCATACTTGGCTTTAAAAAGATACTTGCTAAGGGCTGACACAGTGGTGCAGGGAGTTAAGCCACTGCTTTTAATTTCCTCATCCTTCATGTGAGTGCTGGTTCATCTCCTGCCTACTCTACTTCTGATCCAATTCTCTGTTAATGAGCATGGGAAGCAACAGATGATAGCTCAACTACTTGAATTCCTGCCACCCACATGGGAGATCTAGATGCACTTCCTGGCTTTTGGTTTCAGTCTGCCTGGGCTCTGATTGCTGTGACCTTTTACAGAATGAACCAGCAGATGGAAATCAATCACTCTCTCTCCGTGTTACTCTGCCTTTCAAATAAATATATTTTTTAAAGATTTATTTATTTACTTGAAAGGCAGAGTGGCACAGAGAGAGGAGAGGCAGAGAGAGAAAGAGAGACAGAGAGAGAGAGAGAGAGAGACTTCCATCCACTGGTTCACTCCCCAGATGGCTGCAATGGCTGAGGCTGTGCCGATCCAAAGCAAGGAGCCAGGAGCTTTTTCCGAATTTTCCAGAAAGGTGCAAGGGTCCAAGGACTTGGGCCGTCTTCTACTGCTTTCCCAGGCCATAGCAGAGAGCTGGATTGGAAGTGGAACAGCCAGGACTCGAACCGGCACCCATATGGGATGCTGACACTGCAGGCAGTAGCTTTACCCACTACACCACAGTGCCAGCCCCTAAATAAATAAATATTTAAAGAAAAGAAAAAGATGCCTGCTAAGAATAACAGAGGATTCAGGTAGGGATGAAAAGGTATGGTGTTACATAAAATTAGTTTAATTGCTTAGGTCTTCATGAGCCTGAATTGTAAATAAATCTAAGGAGTGTTTAATACAACTGAGGAGAAAAAAGTTTTCAAAAGTCTAGATTTTGCTAAGCGATCTCCTGATTTCTAAAAAATGTTTAAAGATTAAGACATTCTGCTTAGTGAGTGCCATGCCAATTCTCATTAAAATTGCATGTTGCACTGTGAGACCCTGTCGGAATAAGATCGAAGTCGGCGAACCCTAAAGGCTTCCATAGCCTCAGCAACTCATGACTAGAGCCTAGGGAGATTACTGACGCCAAAAACAAGAGTGTCAAATTGTAAAGTCAACAACAGGAGTCACTGTGTACTTATGTCTCATGTGGGATCTGTCTTTAATGTGTTGTCCAATGTGAAGTAATGCTATAGCTAGTACTGAAACAGTATTTTTACACTTTGTGTTTCTGTGTGGGTGCAAACTGATGAAATCTTTACTTAGTATATACTGAATTGATCCTCTGTATATAAAGATAATTGAAAATGAAAAAAAAAAAACACCTTGGTGTTAAATTGGGAATTGAGTAGAAAATTAATCAATTTTTAAAAAATTATCATGTAGGATCTCTATCCTTAATGTGCTATACATTGTGAATTAATACTATAACTAGTACTCCAACAGTATTTTTCACTTTGTGTTGCTATGTGAGGGCAAACTGTTGAAATCTTTACTTAATATATACTAAACTGATCTTCTGTATATAAAGAGAATTGAAAATGAATCTTGATGTGAATGGAAGGGGAGAGGGAGCGGGAAAGGGGAGGGTTGCCGGTGGGAGGGAAGTTTTGGGGGGGGGGGGAGCCATTGTAATCCATAAGCTGTACTTTGGAAATTTATATTCATTAAATAAAAGTTAGAAAAAATCACACACACACAAAAAGAAAATCAACCAAAACCAAAACCAAAACCAAAACCAAACCCATGATCACTAATTAATAGGAACTAGCACTGACACACACAAAAAATCATAACATCCAAACCAGAACTTCATATTCATTTTATACACAGGGATACTGTGTTACTATTACACTCGAGTAAACAATCTATAGAAACTTTGGAGATGGTCTAACACACACTGGAGAATGCTGGCTACAAAAAAAAAAAATCAAATGTAAAAGCTAATATTAATTTTAGTGATTATCCTATATGAAAGCTCAGCAACCTTGAAGGTCTCATGAGATCAGTCTCACCCAAATTCTGGATGCCCATAAGCTTTGTGATTTGAATGATTTTCTTTACTGTTATTTTATATTCTGTCTTCTGCTAAACTGATAGACCAGGGGAAATCTGAAAACTCTTAGGATAATGAAAAGCTGTTACAGATAATAAACTTTATCCAGGAGCAGACTTTATTTAAAAAAATTTTTAAAAAATATTTTCATTTATTTAAATGGAAGAATTACAGAGAGAAAAAGCTATCTTTCATCCAATGGTTCAGTCCCCAAATGGCCAAAATGGCTGGGGCTGGGCCAGGCTGAAGCCAGGAGTCTGGAGCTTCTTCCAGGTGTCCCCAAGTGGGTGCAAGGGCTAAGTACTTGGGACATCCTCTGCTGCTTTCCCATGTACCTCAGCATGGAGTGCCATCACAGGCCATCATATGGGATGCTGGCATCGCAGGAGGAGGCTTAACCTACTATGCCACAACACTGCTCCCCAGCCCCCAGAGGCAGACTTGTAACTAACAAATAAAACAGCATCAAGGACCGGCACCACGGCTCACTAGGCTAATCCTCCGCCTGCAGCACCGGCACCCTAGGTTCTAGTCCCAGTCAGGGCACCGGATTCTGTCCCGGTTGGTCCTCTTCTAGTCCAGCTCTCTGCTGTGGCCCGGGAGGGCAGTGGAGGATGGCCCAAGTGCTTGGGCCCTGCACCCACATGGGAGACCAGGAGGAAGCACCTGGCTCCTTGCTTTGGATTGGCGAAGCACGCCAGCCATGGCAGCCATTTGGGGGGTAAACCAATGGAAAGGAAGACCTTTCTCTCTGTCTCTCTCACTGTCTAACTCTGCCTGTCAAAAACAAAAAAACAAAAACAAAACAAAACAAAAAAACAGCATCAAGACTTTAGCTCACAAAAAAAGAAATCAGTTCTCATTCAGACAGAATCATCAAGAAAGAAATGGGGGGCACCAGCATCCCATATGGACACTGATGGCTGAAGTCCTGACTATTTCACTTCTGATCCAGCTCCTTGCTAATGTGCCTTGTAAAGCAAGGGAAGAAGGCCCAAGCTGACAAAATGTGTTAAGACCAACAGACCTGAAATACAAGAATGTTAATAGATTTTCTTCCCGTCTGAATTCTAGTAAGTATTGTTTCAAAATAACAATTCTGATTTTTTTAAACTGATGTTTCATAATTCTGTCAACAAGATGGAAACCAAGTCTGCTAACCTTTTCACACCCAGTATTTAACAAAGAATACAATATATACGGTACATACTAATAAAAGATCAACTGTTCATCCTGTGCACAATTTACTATTTGATATTTTGATTTTTAAAAATTGCTCTATTGAGATATAACTCACATACCAAACAAGATACACTATATAGCATAAAAACTAATCAATGGATTTTAGTATATTCGCAGAAGTGTGACTCTCACAACTGTAGCATATTTTCATTATCCAAAATGCAATCCAATTCCAAGCCCTAGGTAACAGATAAGTTATTTTGAGTCTCTACAGATTTGCCTTTTCTGGATATTTCATGTATCTAGAATCAAACAGTATGTGTTTTTTTTTTTTTTTTTGCATAACTGTTTTACTTATTATGTTGTTAATGTTCATCCATGTTGTAGCATGTATTGATGATTCATTACTTTATTATCATTTCATATACCAATGTAAGGATATGCCACTTCTGTTCGTCCCTTTTAAATTTTTTTATTTATAAAAAGTGAACAAATTTCATATATAGTTTTTTTTTTAATATTCATTTATTTGAAAGGCAGACTTACAGAGAGTCAGAGAGACAGAGAGAGAGGTCTTCCATCTGCCGGATCACTCCCCGGATGGCTGCAATGGCCGGAACTGCACCGACCTGAAGCCAGGAGCCAGGAGCTTCCTCCAGGTCTCCCACATGTGTGCAGGGGTCCAAGCACTTGGGCCATCTTCTACTGCTTTCCCAGGCCACAGCAGAGGGCTGGATTAAAGTGGAGCAGCTAGGACTAGAACTGGTGCCCATAAAGGATGCTGGCACTGCAGGCGGTAGCTTTACCCACTACACCACAGCACCAGCCCCTCATATCTAGTTTTAAGAGCATAATGATACTTTCCACCCAACACTCAATCCCTCCCTCCCTCTCTAATTTTTAATTTTTACAATGACAAAAAATTTTTCAATTTTCTTTATAATCATAAGCTTAATCGTCCACTAAATAAAGAATTCAACAAGTAGTAAGCAGAAAAACCACTGTTCCTCAAGAGTATAGAGAAGGGCTATAAACAATAATCAAATGTCAAATTGTCATTTTTGCTCACTCTGTACATCAGTTACCACAAGTCAGGGAAAACATGATAATTGTCTTTTGGGCACCTGGCTTATTTCACAAAGCAAAATGGTTTCCAATTGCATCCATTTTGTTGCAAAAGACAGGATTTCATTCTTTTTTTATGAGTAAGTGGTATTTCATCTTGTATATACATATCACATTTTCTTTATTCACTCCTTGGTTGATGGGCCATTTCAGTTGATTCTCTATCATAGCTACTATGAGTTGAGTTGCTATAAATTTAGGGGTACAGATAACTTTCATATGCTGATTTCATTTCCTTTGGATAAACTCCTTAGACTGGAATGGCTGTCATATGGTAGATCTACTTTCAGATTTCTAAGGACTCTCCATACTGTCTTCCATAATGACTGTATGAGTTTACATTCCCACCAATAGTGTATTAGGGTACCTTTTCCTCCTACATGCTTGCCAGTATTAGTTATTTCTTGGTTTTTAGATGATAGCCATACTAACTGGGGTGAAGTGAAACCTCACTGTGATTTTTATTTGTATTTCCCTAATGGCTAGTGATCCTGAGAATCTTTTCATGTGTGTTTGTCCCTTTATTTGAAGATGAACATCCAGGCTGCTTCTACATTTTATGAAAATAAGTGCAAGTTTTATGTATGAATATATTTTCATTTCTCTTGATTATACACTTAACAGATTCCTGGGCTATATGGCAACTTACGGTCAATCATTTAAATGTTTAACTGAAGATCCACCAGACTTCTTTTTCCAAAGTGGCTGTACCACTTTACATTTCCACTGGCAGTAAATGTAGAGTCCAATTGGTCAACATTTGTTATTATGTGACTGTCTGTGGATATCATAGTTGGTGTGAAGTGGTATGTCACTATTGGTTTGATTTGCATTTCCTTGATAGCTAACGATTCTATATGAATTTTAAGCTTACTCCTGAACTTTGTATTAGGAATGTGTCATCAGCAAAAAGGTGTAGTTCATTTGTTAGGATAGAATGGACTTGGACCACTTTATATCAGTTTGCTAGGACTGCTGTGATAAAATATGCAAAATTGGTGACTTAAACAGCAGAAATTTACTATTCACATTTACCAAGGCAACAAGTATGCTGGCAGCACAGGTTCTTTATTAGGATTTTAAGGTCTCTCTTGGCTTGCTGATGGTCTTTTTCACATTCAAATTACATTACCTCTGTATGAAGATTTTTACTTTATATAAGGACCCTAGTTATATTGAGTTGGGGATCCACTCTATTCTGGTATGACTTCATCTGAACTCATTATTCCAACTTTCCTATTTCTAAATAATGTCACATCCAAGAAATTAGGGTTAGGACTTCAAGATCTGAATTTCAGGGAGACCCAATTCTACCTATAGTGATGGTAAGAAAAATCATGATTTATAAAATGTTTTGGTGGAGGAAATAACAAAGTGTCTTATGAGTATTTTTAAAACTGAATCTTGTTTTGTAAAAATGCCTTTTCTGCATACTATGATTCCTACTGGTATTGATACGAATGTTTTCAAAGAGTAACATAAGCCAGAGATCTTTACTGTGATCACCCAACTGTTCCCACTGTAAGTGCAAGTTTTCTTAAATAAAGGTTACAAAAAAAAGTACATCCATATTTCAGAAACACCAGCTTTCATCTTTTCTATCTACCACCTTGTTACTGTTCTTTGGTGAATATTAATTTTTTTCCCCAAATACAAAACTTTGAGGACTGGCAATGAAAATGTTAACATTTTTAAAGGAATGTTCAATTTAAGGTAGACGCATAGATTGAAATATTTATGAAATGGCCAACTGATATGAGTATCAGAATGTTAAGATCAGCACTCCTGATATGTTTGATACTTTTAATCTTACTATGATTGATTTGTAAACTTGGCAATTCTAAATGAGATGTAAAGCACAGGAGTATTTTTGCACATGTCTAACCATTATCTAAAAACACTCTGAAGCTATACAATAATATGTTAGTGATATTTGTGAAAAATAGAAAAAGATGCCAGTATCCTATCATTATTTTATGAAGCATTCAATATTTAGGCTTCTAGTTACATGCTCAAGCACATTTTTATACATTTAAAATGGTTCTTTTTTTTAAAATGTATTATTTTAAACTGAAGTTCAACAAATTAATAATTAAAAAGAAAACTAAACAAAACAAAAAACACTTCTAACTTAAAAAAACACCAGGCAACCTAATTAAAAAGTGAGGAAAGGTCTTGCCTACATTTCTTCAAAGATGAACTAATGGCCAACAATCACATAAAAAGATGCTCAATGTCAATAATTATCAAGAAAATGAAAATGAAAACCACAAAGAGATGCCAAATTACAACCATCAGGATGCCTACCACTAAAATAGCAGAAAATTCAAAAGTGGAGAATAAGAGAAACTTAAATACTTGTACATTGTTGGAAGGAATGTAAAGGAAATCATTATGGTAAACTCCAGAATTTAAAAAAAAAATTTCCATATGACCTAGCAATTCCACTTCTGGTTATATACCCAAAAGAATTAGAAGTGAGGTCTCTAAGAGATTTTTTACAGTCATGGTTATAGCAGCATTTATCCCATGGATGGATAAATGGGAAAACAAATTGTGGTATATATATAATTCATTATTATTCAGCCTTTTGTAACAGGGAAATTATAACATATGCTACAATATAGACAAACCTGGAGATACTTAGCTTTGTGAAACAAGGTCACCAAAACGCATATACTATATGATTCCACTTATACGAGTGCTTGTAGTAAAATTCACAGAGGAACAAGTTTGTTGCCAACAGCAGGGAAGGTGGAAATAAGGAGTTATTCTTTAATGGGCATGGAGTTTTAGTTTTGCAAGATTTTTCAGAGAGTTAGGAAAACTGGCTACATAAAAATGCAAATGTACTTAACACATCTGAACCAAACTTAAAAATTATGATGAATCAGATGTTTGTTCTATTTTTAGTTTTTGAGAAACTTCCATATTATTTTCTGTAACAGCTATACCAAAATACATTCCTACAAACAGTGAACAAGAGTTCCCTTTTATCCATACCCTTGCCAAAATTTATCTCTTACCTTTGTTTGTTTGTTTGTTTTTTGACAGGCAGAGTGGACAGTGAGAGAGAGAGAGAGAGACAGAGAAAAAGGTCTTCCTTTTGCTGCTGGTTCACCCTTCAATGGCCGCTGCGGCCTGTGCGCTGCGGCCAGCACACCGCGCTGATCCGATGACAGGAGCCAGGTGCTTCTCCTGGTCTCCCATGGGGTGCAGGGCCCAAGCACTTGGGCCATCCTCCACTGCACTCTCGGGCCACAGCAGAGAGCTGGCCTGGAAGAGGGGCAACCGGGACAGAATCCGGTGCCCCAACCGGGACTAGAATCCTGTGTGCTGGCACCGCAAGGCAGAGGATTAGCCTGTTGAGCCACGGCGCCGGCCCTATCTCTTACCTTTTTAATAATAGCCATCATAACAGTGTGAAGTCATATGCACTGGTGTTTTCATTTCCGCTTACTGATGAATAGTGATGTTGAACAACTTTTCATGTACTTATTGGTTATTCTTTGTATTCATTGGAAAGAAGTATATTCAGTCACCTGCCCATTTTAAAATCAGGCTGTTACTGCTCTTATTGAACTATAGGAGTTCCTTAGGAATTTTGTACATAAATTCTTTATAAGATAGATCGCTTTTCTCCCAATCCATAGGTTGTCTCTTCATTTTGCCAACTGTTTGCTTTGCTATACAGAAGACTTTTTTTCATGTATTCCCATGTTTATTTTTGCTTTTGGTATCATTTCCGGAAAAATTATTGCCAAGACCAGTATCAAGAAACCTTTTTGTACTTTTCTGAGTTTTCTAGTTCCAAGTATGTTTAAGTCTAATCAATTTTGAGTTCATTTTTTTGAATGTGGACATCCAATTTTCCTGAACCATTTATTGAGATAATTGTTTCCTCATCGTGCATTTTTGGTGCCTTGTCAAAAATTAGGAGACCATGTACGTGTAGCTTTCCACATTCAATGCAGCACTATTCACAATAGCCAAGGTATGGAAACAATCTAAATGTCTATTAACAGATGAATAGCTAAAATACAATGGTCCTCTGTATCCATGTACACTAACTACATCTACGAATTCAAACTGAATTAAAATTATTTGAGAAAAAAATATTCCATAAAGTTCCAAAAAGCAAAAATCTGCATTTTGCTACCTGACAAGCATTATGCTGAATTCCCACAAATTAAGTGATGTACACCACCATTTCACAGATCTTTAGTTTCTCTTCAGAACTAATTATTGAGCATTGTTTACTTTGTGATTCCTTTGTGTACCGTGTAATTAGGCCTACAATGATTGTGTGGGTACTGAGCATATCTAGACTTTTTTTTTTTTTTGACAGGCAGAGTGGACAGAGAGAGAGAGAGACAGAGAAAAAGGTCTTCCTTTTGCTGTTGGTTCACCCTCCAATGGCTGCCGCAGCCGGCGCCCCGCACTGATCCGAAGCCAGGAGCCAGGAGCTTCTCCTGGTCTCCCATGGGGTGCAGGGCCCAAGCACTTGGGCCATCCTCCACTGCACACCCGGGCCACAGCAGAGAGCTGGACTGGAAGAGGGGGCAACCAGGACAGAATCCCGTGCCCTAACCGGGACTAGAACCTGGTGTGCCAGCGCCGCAGGCAGAGGATTAGCCTATTGAGCCGCGGCCCCAGCTAGACATTGTTTCTTTATCATTATTCCTACAACAAAATGGCACAACAACTGTTTCTATAGCATTTAAATTACATTAGGATTATGGTAACAGAGATGATCTAAAGCATATGGGAATATATGCGTAGACTGTATACAAAGACTATACTACCTGATGTAAGAAATGAGCATATGTGTATTTTAGTATCCAAAGGTGAGGTAAGGGTCCTGGAACCAATCTTCTGCAGCCATCAAAGATGGTTTTACACACACACACACACACACACACACACACACAGGAATATTACCCAGACTTTAAGAAGAAAATCCAGTCACTTGAGATGTGGATGAAACTCAATCTTGGAATTAATAAAGAAGATATGGGGATCCTTATCACAGCAAGAACTTCATCCTTTTTTTCTGTTACATTATACCGTTAGAGATACAACCTAGTCCTATCAGAAGTCTTCAGAAACGGGAAGAAAAGTTTCATTTGAAAGAGGCTCCCTTCTATTACTCCTTGGGGGAAAGTAATTTTTCTTCTTCCCATTTTAAAATCATCTCATTCTAGGAATAAAAATAAAAATCTAGGAATAATAACAATGAGAACAACACTGCAGGCAGAAGGAAATGGGATCCCAGATGCAGGTCAGTAAGCATCCAGATGCTATTCCTGTTATTCTGTATCTTAGAAATCCTATTGTTCCTCACATATACCTAGAGATGAATAAATTCTAACTAAAGTTGAGGAGCAAGTTTGAAGAAAAGGAATACCCTTTACCTAAGACTGGGAAAAGAAAAACAAATGTATGGTGCCATGATTTGCCACAACATGTTAAGGGCATGTTCCTCAGGTGTCACAACTGACAGGTGGTTGAACCTTAGGGGTAAGGCTAGTGGGAGGTCTTTAGGTTATTAGAGGCATGCACTGGGAAGGTAGTTCTGTAGAGAGGGCCATTAGCAAAAATTCAAGTTTGGGTTCAGTCTTTCTTTGCTCCCTGGCTCATCATGTAATCTTTCTCCTGTGTGTGTTCTGCCATCCACTGAGGCCTTAATGATAAACTTCAACATGTTGTTTGGACTTTGAAGGTCCAAAACTGTGAACTAAACAAGCATTTTCTCTTTATAATTTGGCTGACACAGGTATTTTGTTGTAGTAACAAAAAAGCTAATAAAAATGAACATTTAGACAGACTTTTAAAGTATAAGCTAAATGAGGGACCATGTATGATACTAAATGGTCTTAGTACCTTCAGTAAGTGGAGAAATTCATTTATGAAATTAAGGGTAGGAAGTGGCAAGGGAACTTTAAAGAGAGGAGAAAAGGCAACTGTACGTTCAAATACCATAAATGTAAGACAAATTTAAAATGCTTTAATTCAGGTCAAATCAGAAATTTGCACAAAAGTTACATCTGCTTTGTTTTGTATCTTCTTTCAATACCATCCATATTTCACGGAAGGCACAGAAAGATCACATGAGTAATTTAGAAATGAAGGCCAGGACCTAGACCTAGGTGAATGAACAGAGAAACTGAGAGTTTATTGTGGGGGTGGGAGAGGGTGACCAAATCCCTTTGACAAGATTCTTAGGAGAGTAACTATTATATGTAGCTTGACAGAGTAAAAACATATTACAAAACTTTTTTTCCAGATTAATATTCTCTATCCTTAGCGGTTACATCATTTCTTCCTATGGCTAACAATCAAAACAAGACAATGTTTATCATCACAGAGTTTTGAAAAATCAATTCTAACTAGGCAGAAACACAAGTTTCTCAAAAAACTTTGAAGCTGTGCCTTACTACTGAGAAAAAAACTGAGAATATTAGGCAAGATAAGAAGAGTTCATAGTCAAATGAACCTAATACTAATGTTGACACTACTACCTAAACTAATAGTTAGCATTAACTGGTATAAAAACACAACAAAACCCCAGCCATAACTCATTTAACAAAGGGTATCTATCTACCAGATATTAAAGTATAACAATTTCTTATTAGAGTCACATCTAAACAAAAAGAAAGGAAATATTATTCAAGTCAAAGGTTTGACGAAGTTTTAGCTCTGAGTATGTCTATGTTCATGAAAAGAAATTCCTTTTTCTCAATACGTTACTAAATAATCAGGAATATTCTAGAGCTGTAAATATCATCTCTAATGTTTTCTTTTTTAAATCAGTACATGCTTTCTAATCACATTCAAATCTACAAACATCTGCTAAGCACAATGATGGACAAGGTACAGTTATCAAACAGACAAAGTCTCTGACCTCACATAATTTTAAAATGGAGAAATATCTCTGGGTGTAGGTGGTTGGCATGAAGTTAGCTGTACAGATATGGGTAATGTACATGATGAACTATAGCTTCATATATGTAACATACAGCCATCTCCCTATATAAGCAGGTTCAACATATTTGGATTCAACTGACTGTGTATTGAAAATAAAGTAACATCTGTAGGGCAGGAGTTGTGGCGTAGCAGATAAAGCCGCCGGCATCCAATATGGGTGCTGGTTTGATCATGGCTGCTCCACTTTGAATTCAGCATCTGCTAACCTGGGAAAGCAGTGTTAGATGGCCAAATTACTTGGGCCGCTGGCAGACAGGGAGAATCTCCTGGCTCCTGGCTTCGGTCTGGCCTGGCTCTGGCTGTTGAGGCTATTTGGGGAGTGAACCAAAGGATGGAAGATCTCTCTTTGTCTCTTATCTCTCCTCCTCTCTCTAATTCTTTCAAAGAAATAAATAAATAAAAAGAAAATAGCATCTATATTTAACAGGTGCAGACTTTTTGTTATTAATCCCTAAAATATACAATATAACAACTATTTGCAAAGTATATTTATATGATTTGGGAATTAATAATCATCTAGAGATGACTTAAAGTACATGAGAGGCTGTGTGTGTGAATTTTATGCAAATACTTTACTATTTGATATTAAAGACTTCAGCATTCAAGGATATGGGTATCTGTGGGGCTCCTGACAGTATTCCCTGAGGATATAGAGGGACAACTGTATTCAGTACAAGGTACATAGTATAAATGTTGTAAAATGACAAATACACAGTGCCATGGAATGATAAATGGGAAAGAACGCTCTTGGGTATTTTTCAAAAAGAAACTGGCATTGAAGAACTGGTTATAGAAACATGTGAAATACATATAGAAGAGGGAAGAACTGTTAAGTAGTTGTTTCAGGTAGAATAAATATAACCAAAGGCTTGGAAGTTCAATGCTTCATGAGGATTGTACAGAATGCTCAGGGTTCTGTTTTGTTTTGCTGTTATTTTTAATTTGAATAGGGTTAAGAAATAGTGAAGGCGCCGGCACTGTGGTATAGTGGGTAAAGCTGTCACCTGCAGTGCTGGCATCCCATATGGGTACCGGTTCAAGTCTCAGCTGTTCCATTTCCGATCCAGCTCTCTGCTACGGCCTGAGAAAACAATAGAATATGGTCCTGTCTTTGCACCCCTACACCCTGTGGGAGACCCGGAAGAAGCTCCTGGTTCTTGGCTTTGGATGGGCCCAGCTCTGGCCATTGTGGCCATTTGGGGAGTGAACCTGCGGATGGAAGACTTCTCTCTCTCCCTGCCTCTGCCTCTAGAAACTCTGCCTTTCAAGTAATAAATAAACCTTTAAAAATCAAAAAAAGAAATAGTGAAGTAAGAAGGCAGAAAGTTGCTGCTCTTAATACATTATATACTCCTATTGCACCTTGTATGTGCCTTGTCACACCTTATTTTTAATGGAATGTATCATGTGTTAATTTTTAATAACTCTTAAATTGCCTTTTCTATTAGAGCTCCTCTAGGGCAAAAGTCCAAATCACTGATACTTGTATTTGCAAAAGCACTATTTGGTGCAAGACAGATATTTCCTAATGTTTCCTGAAGGAATGGTCTATGGAACAAATGAATGAACAGTATAGCAGAATGAGATGAGAGCCTTAAATGCTTATTATCATCTTCCACAGGAAATTAAAAAAATTTTTTTGTAGTGTTACATTTAAGTGACTGCTAATTCACAGGAAATAGAAAAATAGTAAATAACAGAAAATGGGAAAATAGTCTAAAATGTTAAATGTTTACATAAATGAGTTATGTACAAAATAAACTATATCTTCATAGACGATGGACTCAAGTGACTTCCCTCTGAAAGGAACTAACTGTATTATTAAACTCCACAGTCCTTTAATAGTAGAGTACTTCTACCACCTGGGGCTGTGGATTCAGCTTTAAGATAAATAACAGAAGGGTATTTCTTCATATTTTAAACACAATTTCAGGAGTAATGTCAGCAAGATATCAGAATAGGAGTTCACTATCTTCATTGCACCCCTCCCCTTGATACAACCGCAAACCAGCCTGACTGGAGACAGTTACATAGCCCCACCACCTGATGGCAGAGTGCAGCTGGTGGTGTCATCAGACCAGACAGTACTACCAGCAAGACCACTCAATCTTGGGGCACAGGGAACAAATAAGCCCTATCAGAGAACCCATCACCAAGGTCTGCCTGCGTGCAGCTGTTACCGGCAGGCTCACCCAGAGTCGCAGGGGAAAGGTCTATTACTAAGAAAGAACTTCAAAGGCCAGAAGAGGTGGTTATTTCCTCAAACAGTAACTACCCACATAAGGACAAAAAGATAATGGCACAATAAAAACAAACTAAAACTCCAATCATAGACCCCAAAAAACTGGAAGTCTATGAAATGACTGAGGGAGAATTCAGAATGATCTTCACAAAGAAGTTAAGGAAACTACAAAAAATACTGATAAAAAATTAACCAAAATTTGGAAAATAACCCTTGAACAAACTGAGAAGTTTAACAAAGAAATGAAAACAAATAAAAAGAGAGAAAACTTAGAGTAATAGAACTGAAAAATTCAGAAGAAAGTTTTACAGATGACCTCATTAAGCAGATAAAAGAACTGGTGAGCTTAAGCTAGTGTTACGGCACAATGGGTTAAGTTGCCACCTGCAATGCCAGAATCCAATATGGGTACCCACTTGAGTCTTAGCTGTTTCACTTCTGATCCTGGGAAATATGCCTGGGAAAGCAGCAGAACATGGCCCAAATACTTGGTACCCTAACACCTATATGGGAAACCTAGAAGGAGTTTCTGACTTGTGGAATACACTTGGTCCAACCCCAGGCATTGTGGGTATTTGGGTAGTTAACCGGTGCATGGAATATCTCTCTGTATCTCCTTCTCTCTGTAACTCTGCCTTTCAAATAAAACAATAAATCTCATTAAAAAAAAAAAAGTGAGCTCAAAGATACAATATTTGAAATTATCCAATCAGAGGAGCAAAAAGGAGAGTGCTGAAACTCTACAATACTTATGGAGGCCGGTGCTGCGGCTCACTAGGCTAATCCTCCGCCTGCGGCGCAGGCACCCCAGGGCGCCGGATTCTGTCCCAGTTGCCCCTCTTCCAGTCCAGCACCCTGCTGTGGCCCAGGAGTGCAGTGGAGGATGGCCCAAGTCCTTGGGCCCTGCACCAGCATGGGAAACCAGGAGAAGCACCTGGCTCCTGGCTTCAGCGCAGTGCACTGGCCGCAGCAGCCATTGGAGGGTGAACCAACAGTAAAGGAAGACCTTTCTCTCTCTTTCTCTCACTGTCTACTTTGCCTGTCCAAAAAAAAAAAAAAAAAAAAGGACTATGGGACACCATCAAGCTATCAAAACTGCACATAATAGAAATTCCTGAAGAAAAAGCAAAAAAAGCCTAGAAAGCATATTAAAGAAAACAATAGCTGAAAATCTTCTACATCAGGATAAAATATCATCCACGTACAGAAGGTTCAGAGGCCGTAAACCAAATTCCGCCCATAAATAAGCTCACCAAGACACATCATGACCAAAATTATTAAAAACAGAATAATAACAGCAAGAGATAAACATATCACATTCAAGGGTACTCCTACTTTCTCAGGAGAAACACTGAAGGCCAGGAGAGAATGGGTTGATTATAGTTAAATATGGGACGTTGGCATTACAGGCAGAAGCTTAATCTGCTACACTACAGCACCAGCCCGCTAAAGACAGTTCTTTAGGATGACGTGAAAGGCTGCTAATTAGCAACAACAAAATAAAGCTGAAGGTAAAAACAACAACAACAACAAAACAACATTTAGTACAAAGGCTCTGCAAAATATTCTTGGACAGTGTAAATTATAAAAAAATTTATGCACCAATCTCAAAAATTTTTGTACCAAAATAAATGCCTTTTCTTTTTTTTTTTTTTGGAGAGGCAGAGTTAGACAGTGAGAATGAGACAGAGAAAAAGGTCTTCCTTCCGTTGGTTCACCCCTCAAATGGCCGCTACTGACAGTGCGCTGCCAGATCTGAAGCCAGGAGCCAGGTGCTTCCTCCTGGTCTCCCATGTCGGTGAAGGGCCCAAGGACTTGGGCCATCTTCCACTGCCCTCCCGGGCCACAGCAGAGAGCTAGACTGGAAGAGGAGCAACGGGGACAGAATCCGGTGCCCCACCAGGACTAGACCCTGGGGTGCCGGCGCTGCAGGAGGAGGAATAGCCACATAAGCCACGGTGCCAGCCAATAAATGACTTTTTATCTCATTTTTTTCTACCAATTTTTTGAAGGACCTTTGTATGTAATCATACTCAGAATTCTCTAATATTATAAGGGTGCTGTGTAAAGAAATTTTACCTGGGGCTGGCTTTGTGACACGGCAGGTAAAGCTGTTGCCAGTGACACCGGCATCCCAAATGGGTACCAGTTTGTGTCCTGCTTATGATTCAGCTCCATGCTGATGGCCTAAGAGAAGCAGAAGATGGTCCAAGTGCCTGATCCCCTGCCATCTACATTGGAGACCTCTTGGCTTCAGCTTGGCGCAGCTCTGACTGTCATGGCTATCTGGGAAATGAACAAGCTGGTGGAAGATCTCTCTGTCTCTCTCCCTCCCTATGTAACTCAGCCTTTCAAATAAATAAACTTTAAAAATAAAAAAAGAAATGTTATCCCCACTAGGAGGTTCAAGAGACAAAACTAGTAAAAACAACTTAGCTACTGAACTGTTAAAAGATACAAATTCCCAAAAAATGTATATTTTTGACAGCAAAATCATAAAAGCTGGTGGCAGGTGGAGGGGAGAGTGTAGAGTCTTTGTATGTTTATAAAGGCAAGTTGTTATCTTTTTAAAAGTAGCCACCTTATAAGGATAAGATATTTTTATGCAAGGCTCATGGCATCCATAAGCAAAAAACATATAATTGCACTAAATTCCAAAAGAAAAAATTGAAAGCATACCATCACAGAAAAACACCAAACCACAAAAGACAGTAAGAAAATAATTAAAGAAAAGACCAAGAAAACGATCATCAAATAAATTACAACATGGTAATATCAAGTACCTACCTATCAATAATGACCTTGCATTTAAAATGGAGTAAATTCTCCAATAAAAGGACATAAAAAGTTTCAAACCAAACTGTATACTGCCTGTTAAGAGGCAAAGTTCACAGACTGACAAACTGACAGCTTGAGGATGGAAAAAGAATAGAGGTAGTTGTATTTATCAGACAAAATAGACTTTAAGTCAAAACTGTAAAAAGAGACAACGGGGATGGGTGGTGTTTGGCCTTGCAATTAGACCACCATCTCATACTGGAGTGCCTGGGCTTGAGTCCTGGTTCCCCCTCTGATTCCAGCTATCTGCTGTGCAGACCCTGGGGCAGCAGAGATGGGACAAGTGGTTGAGTTCTAGCTACTTAAGTAGAAGATCCAAGAGAGAGAGAGAGAAAGTAGTTATAAAATGATAAAGGTGCTAGTACACCAAGAAGACATAAAAATTATAAATATATGTGCAGCCAACATCAGAGCACCTCAATATATAAAGCAATTAGTATTTTAAAAAATTATTATTTTATTCATCTGGTTGAAAGGCAGAGTGAGAAAGGAGGGTGGGGAAAAACACCCACATGAACACTACCATCCACTGGTTCACTCTTCAAATGCCAACAACAACCAGGGCTGGGTCATGCAGAAGCCAGGAGCCCAGAACTCCATCTCAATATGAGTAGCAGGGATCCTAGCACTTGACATCATCTATTTCCCAGGATGTATAAGGAGGAAGCTAGATGGGAAGTGGAGTAGCTGGAATCTGACCTGACACTCTGACATGCGAAGTTGCTGTGCCACAACACCAGCCCCAAATAATATTAATAATATTCAATAATAATTAATATTAATAATATTAAAATAATATTAAATTATTTGAAAGGACAGACTGTGATATTTAATGGTAGGAGATTCAATATACCTCTTTCAACAAACAATAGGACTGATCACCTAAAAGAAAATCAATAAGGAAATACTGAATTTAAATCATACCTGAGACCAACTGGACCTAAAAGTTATACACTGGACATTCCACCAAATAGCAATAGAATACAAATTCTTCTCAAATACATTTGGAATATTTGCTAAGTACATCACACGGGAGGCCACAAAATACATCAACAAATGTAAGAGGACTGAAATAATATCAAGTATGTTTTTGGGTCATAACAACATGAACTTAGATACCAAAAGTAATAAACATGCTCACAAATAACTAAAAAGACACAGGAGAAATTCAAAAGGAAATTTTTTAAAAAGTCCTGAGACAAATAAAAATGGAAATACAACCCACAAATCCTTACAGGATTCAATGAAAGCAATTCTAAGAGGGAAACCTACAACAGTAAACACCTATACCAAAAAGAGTATCTGAAATACACAACTTAATGTCATATCTTAAAAACTAGAAAAGAAAAAACCAAAACAAATCAACTCTAAATTTAACAAAAGGAAAGAAATAAAGCTCAGAGCAGAAATAAATGAAAAAGAATAGAAAAACATTTGAATAAAACAAAGGAAACTGAGTTTTTTTAAAGATAAACAAAATAGACAAACTGTTAGCTAGATAAGAAAAAGAGATACTACTCACTAACAGAAATCAAAGAGGAGGAGTTCCAACGAATATTATCACAATAGAAAAGATGATAAGAAACTACTATAAAAATTATACATCTATCAGTTGGCAAACTCAAGGGGCTTCCATAGCCTTGGCAACTCATGATAAAAGCCTCGGGTGATTAACGGCATCATAAATAAGAGTGTTAATTGTTAAATCAACCATAGGAGTCACTGTGCACCTACTCCCCATGTAGGATCTCTGTCCTTGATGTGTTGTAGTATGTGAAGTAACGGTAAAACTAGTACTGAAACAGTACTTTATACTTTGTGTTTCTGTGTGGGTGCAACCTGTTGAAATCTTTACTTAATATATACTAAATTGATCTTCTGTATATAAAGATAATTGAAAATGAATTTTGATGTAGATGGGATGGGAGAGGGAGTGGGAGATGGGATGGTTGCTGGTGGAAGGGAGGTTATGGGGACAAAAAGCTGCTGTAATCTGAAAGTTGTACTTTGGAAATTTATATTTATTAAATAAAAGTTAAAAAAAGTATATACCTATCAATTCTGGATATGAAGAAACAGAAAATCTGAATACACCACTACTAATCAGCAAGCATATTAAAATTAATAACAAAATTTCCTACCAAAAAATTCAGGATCAGATGGCTTCAGCTGAATTACGCCAACCACTGAAGAATACCAATTCTGCTGAAATTCTTATAAAGAAAATGAAATATCGGAAATATTTCTAAACTCATTTTACAAAGCTAGCATTACCTTGATAAAGTCAGACAAGGAAAATAGAAGAAAATTATAGGCCAATATCCTTGAAGAATATACATGCAACAATCCTCAATAAAATATCAGCAAGCCAAATTCAGGAACATTACAAGAATCATTCACCATGATCAAGTGGGATTTATCCTGGAATGTACTTGTATATGTATCCCACTTTACACAAATCAATAAAAACTGTATAATCATCTTAGTAGATGGAGGGCAAAAAAGCATTTGTCAAAATATGATATCTTTTCATGATTTAAACAAATAAACAAAAAAACTCAAGACATGAGGTGTAGTGGCAATATACCACAACATGATTTAAGCTATATATGATTAATACAGTAAACATCATCCCTAATAGTCAGAAATTGAAATGGCTCCCTCAGAGAGTAGGGACAAGAATGTCCACTCTCATCTTTTTTCCCAAGGTTTATTTATTTAAAAGGGAGGGTTGGGGAGAGGAAGAAATTCCATCTGCATCTCCTTGGGTGGGAGGGGCCCAAGTATTTGGGCCATCTTCCATTGCTTTCCCTGGTGCATTAGCAGGGAGCTGAATCAGAATTGGCGCACCTAGCATCTGAACCAGTGCTCCAATATTGGATACCATTTTCTTTTTTTTTCTTTTTTGATAAGCAGAGTGGACAGTGAGAGAGAGAGAGACAGAGAAAAAGGTCTTCCTTTACTGTTGGTTCACCCTCCAATGGCTGCTGCGGTCAGCGCACCGCGCTGATCCGAAGCCAGGAGCCAGGTGCTTCTCCTGGTCTCCCATGCTGGTGCAGGGCCCAAGGACTTGGGCCATCCTCCACTGCACTCCCTAGCCACAGCAGAGAGCTGGGCTGGAAGAGGGGCAACTGGGACAGAATCCGGCGCCCTGACCGGGACTAGAACCCGGTGTGCCAGCGCTGCAAGGCGGAGGATTAGCCTAGTGAGCCGCGGCACTGGCTAATAAAGGCCTTTTTAAGGATTAAAAAAAATTATTTGGGAGGGGCCAGCGCCATGGCTCACTTGGTTAATCCTCTGCCTGCAGCACCGGCATCCTATATGGGTGTCAGGTTCTAGTCCCGTTTGATCCTCTTCCAGTTCAGCTCTCTGCTGTGGTCTGGGAGGGCAGTGGAGGATGGCCCAAGTGCTTGGGCCCCTGCACCCGCATGGGAGACCAGGAGGAAACAACTGGCTCTTAGCTTCGGATCCGTGCAGCACACTGGCCGTAGTGGCCATTTGGGGGGTGAACCAACAGAAGGAAGACCTTTCTGTCTCTCTCACTGCCTAACTCTTATCTGTCAAAAAATAAAATAAAATAAAATAAGATAAAATAAAATAAAATATTTGGGAAAGTGAGAGGGAGGGGGAAAGAGAGATGTTTGGGATAGGGAGAGGGAGAGAAAGAGAACAAGAATGAGCAAGCGGCCAGTGCCGTGGCTCAATAGGCTAATCCTCCGCCTTGGGGCACCAGCACACCGGGTTCTAGTCCCGGTTGGGGTGCCGGATTCTGTCCTGGTTGCCCCTCTTCCAGGCCAGCTCTCTGCTGTGGCCCGAGAGTGCAGTGGAGGATGGCCCAAGTGCTTGGGCCCTGCACCCCATGGGACACCAGGAGAAGCATCTGGCTCCTGCCATCGGATCAGCGCAGTGTGCCGGCCGCAGCACGCCGGCCGCAGCGGCCATTGGAGGGTGAACCAACGACAAAGGAAAACCTTTCTCTCTGTCTCTCTCTCTCACTGTCCACTCTGCCTGTCAAAAAAAAAAAAAAAAAAAAAAGAGCAAGCAAGAGCAAGTCAGCTAGCTAGTTTCCATTTGTTGTTTTATTTCCAAAGGCCTACAACAGCCTGGGTTAGGCCATGCTGAAACCAGGAACTGGGAACTCATTCCAAGTCACCCATGTGGGCAGTAGAGACCCAAATATTTGAGTCATCCCTGATGGCCTACCAGGATATGCAATAGCAGGAAGCTGGCACTGGGAGCTGAGAAAGAACTCAAATCCAGGATTCAGGCATCCCAGGCCACCTTAACTGCTAGGCCAAAACCCCAACCTCAAAGGTATCTTGATAGTATAGGAAGAAATAAAACTGTCTCTAGTTGTTGACAAATGATTTTAGATATAGAACATCTTAAGGCCTCCAACAAAAAATTATAAGTGATAAGTAAATTCATTAAAGTTGTAAGATACAAAATCAACATACGAGGACTAGCATTGAAGCACAGATTAAGCTGCCACACACTATGCAGGTATTTCATGAGCACCAGGTCAAGTCCCAGCTGCTCTACTTTTGATCCAGCTCTCTGCTAATATGACTGGGAAGGCAGTGGGAGATAGGCCAAGAACTTGGAACCCTGCCACCCATGTGGGAGACCAGGATGTAGCTTCTCAATCCAGGTTATGGGTTTGGCCTGGGCCAGCCCCAATAGTTGTAGCCAAATGAGAAGTGAACCAGTAGATGAAAGATCTCTATTACTCTCTCCCCTCTCCCCTGTAACTCTGTCTTTCAAACCAACCAAAAAACTCTGAAATACACAAAAATCAACAATGTTTCTCTGTATCCTAACCAACTATCCAGACAATGTCTAGGAAGTACCATTTACAACAGCAATAAACAAAACTAAAGGTGTAGATTTCACCAAGGAGTAAAAGACCTGTACACTGAAGACTCTAAAATGCTAATAAAAGAAACAAAGAAAATACAAGTAAATGGAACTCATATTCATGGGTTAAAAGAATAGTATGAAAATATCTATACTACCTATAGAGATTTTCAGATTCAGTGAAATCCCTATGGACATTTCCATGTTAATTTTCAATGAAATGGAAAAAAGTACTTAAATGTAGATGAAATCATAAAATATCCCAAACAACCAAAACAACATTTAGCAAAAAGAATAAAGCAGGATGAACCACACTTCCTTACTTCAAAACACATTATAAAGCAATCTGAATCAAAACAGAACGATATTGGCATAAAAAGGCACACTGATCAAGAGAAGAAGATACAAAACCCAGAAATAATCCCACATATATATGGCTAAGAACACACAATGGGTAAAGAACAATTTCTTCAATAAACGGCACTGAGAAAACTGGATATTCAGATGCAAAAGAATGAAATCAAGACTCATCTTATACCATATGTAAAAATCAATTCAAAATGGATTAAAGACTTAAATATAATACCTGAAACTGTAAAGCCACTAGATGCCAACAAAAGGATAATGTTCCATGGCACTGTTCTGGGTAGTAATTGTTTGGATATGCCCCTGAAAGCACAGGAAACAAAAGTAAAAACAGACAAATGGGATGGTATAAAATTTAAAAAGTTCTGCACAGCAAAGGAAATAATTTAAAAAACAAAGAGACAATCCACAGAATGGGAGAAAATAGTTACAAACCATACATGTTATAAGAGCTTCATCATCAAAATGTGTAAGGAACTCAATAAGCACAACAGCAAGAAAAAAAATGACTCAATGGATAAAGGATCTGAACAGAAATTTCTCAAAAGAAAATATAAGCACCCATATAAATGGCCAACAGGTATATGAAAAAATGTTCAGCATCACTAAGTGCTACGGAAATGCATGTTAAAACCTAATGAGATAATCTCACAGCTGTTGGAACGGTTTTCATATAAAGATGAAGGTTAACAAGTGTTGGAGAGGATGTGGACAACAAAAAACTCATACAATGAGGGAGGTTATGTAAATTAGTACCACCATTATGGCACATGGTATGGAATTTCCTCCAGAAATTATAAATACTTGAACTACCATTCAACCCTTTGATCCCACTCTGGCCATATATCCCAACGAACTGAAATCAGTATCTCAAACAGGTATCTGTAGTCCCATGTTCACTGCAGCATTATTCACATTAGCTATGATACGGAAACAATCTAAGTGTCAATCAACAACAAAGTACATAATGAAAAGGTAGTATGTATACACAATGTTCTATCAGTCAGCCTTAGAAGGGGGAAAAATTTGTCATTTGCCAAGCATCAATGAATCTGGAGGCTGAAATTTCAAGATTTCAGGTGGCCTTAGTGATCTGCCTTCTAGGGCCTAACAGTGGGAGTGTCTGTGTGAGTGAGAGACACCACATGGCTATAAATAAGGTCAGAGTGCTGGATTGGGTTAAGCCTGTTCTTTAATTTTTACAAATTTTTATCTATTTACACATGAGGCAGATGAACACAGAGAAAGAAACGTGCCATAGAATGGGAGAACATAACTGTAAACCAAACATCTTCACTTGATTTTAGCCAAAAGGCTGAGAAGCGATAAACCACACATCTTAAAAGCAATGCGAGCTTATAAACGCTGGTTCATTCCACAAATGCTGATGATGGCTGGGGCTGGGTCAGGATCAAAGCTAAGAGGCAAAAAGTCCAGACTGCATTTGGGTGGCAGTAACCCAATTACATCAAGAAGCTGGAATCAGGAGCCAGAGTCTGGAATTGAACCCAGCTACTCCAAAGTAGGACAAGGATGTCTTACTCACTAGCCTAAATGCCTAACCAAACGTGTTATAACAACCCTCTCTCAAGAACTAACTCAGGCTCCCAGGAAAACTTCCTTAACCCCTTTTAAGGGAGGGCACTCAATGACCCAAAGCCCTCCCATCAGGCCTTACTTTTCAAAGATCCCATCATTTCTCATATTACCGCAATGAGGAACAAGTCTATAAATACAAAAAGCCTTGGGGGATAAACCATAGCATAAGTAGAATCTAATAATGTTAGTTTCAGAAACAGAGAACAGACCCTGAGGATGGGGTGATAGGGAGAGAAGATATGGGGAGCTGATCAAAGGGTACAAAATTTCAGATAGACAACAGGATTTGAGACTTACTGCAAAGCAGGGCTAGTATAACCAACAATGAATTATGTATTTCAAAATAACTAGTTTCAACTCACTCACCATGAAAATGACAGGTAAGTGAGGTGATACATGTTAGTTTGATTTAAACATGCCACATGGTATGGCATGTTTAAATGCCGTATGGTATCAAACTGTACTCCACAAGTACATACAATTATGACTTCTGGGTTTACCTCAGTTAGATTTCAAAAACAGTGAGAGTATAAAAATAATCTTGATACTGTCATTTTCCCCTTGATTTCATTCCTAGGGATTCTTTATGACATTTAAAAAATAAAAACTAATATTGTTAAGTTGAACTTACTCTACTTGTCTAAATATATAATTTTAAATAAAGGTCAAGGAAGTAAAGAGACAACATAATATTGGACAATCACAAAGAAGGCCCAATATCTCTGAAATTCTCAAGACTATTATCCAGGTTACTTTTTACTTACAAAAATCACACTGTCCAAGTTAAGTAGTATTTTAATCTTTAAGCTATGGTATTATTAAGTATTATTAAATATGCTGTTAAGATTATATTTGATAATACTAATGAAAATAAGGAGGTGATACACTGGCTATAAAAGAATTTTAGAAGTAATTTCCTAATAACCACAAATGAAACATAAAAGAAAAAGATTAACAGCATAAAGAGGCCAGTGTGACAGCTTAAATGCTTCAGAAAAATTTAGCCCTAGTACCAACTTTAATCAAATAAAGTAATGAAATAGTATCAATACTATTTTTCTCAAAAAACCTGTCACAAGGTCCCATTGACCTGTAGCACACAATTAAAATCCTTTAGTTCATTACTAAAGATCCTCCATAATCTTCCAAAACCTAACTTCCCACTGCTATTTCTCACCCTATACTCCAGACTGCAACCAAGCTGGATAATTCACCCTTCAATACCTATGACATTCTATCCACAATGCACTTCCATTCTTTTTGGCCCAGGGAATCACAGCTATTTTCTCAGCTTCAGCTTAAACTACAATTCATTATTCCTTTATTTGTCTACTCCTATTTATTTATTTGAAAGGCAGATAAAGAGAGGGAGAGAAGAGAGAGAGGGAGGGAGGGGAGGAGGGGGAGGGATAAATTTTATCTGCTGGTTCACTTCCAAATGCACACAATTATTGGGGACAGGCCAGGCCTAAGCCAAAGCCCAGAATTCAATCCAGATCTCCCACATGGCTGGCAGAGACTCAACTACTTGAGCCATCATCTGTTGCCATCTAGGTATGTCAGCAGGAAGCTGGATTGGGAGTACAGGTGGGACTAGATTCCAGGAACTTTGATATTGGGAAGCAGCTTAACCCAGTGTACAGTATCATCCACTCCTCTTTCTTTACAATATCTCCATTTCTGTTTCTTGACTGCATGTCATGTGATACTAAAAGATAATTAATCAAATAAGCAAGTATGAATGCCTTAATACAAATCCTTCCAAAAATATTTAGGCACTCATGACTTACTTCATATTAAGTGAAAAGTATTCTCTTTCATCTTAAAGACAAAGTTATACACTTGGCAAAACAACGGTGACCAAAAAACAAAAACACATCTAAAAACCTGGACAGGCATATTTGACACCTTAATTGACACCTTAATACAAAACCTAAGTATTTTACAAGTGCTTGACTTACAATGATCACATGGTGTAAATATTATTCAATTCCACTGATGCACAAATGAAAAACAATAGAATCACTAGATCTTTCCCCTAACATAGTCTCGGAATCTAATAATGCTTCTTCTAGCTCTCCCCTTCTCTCCATTAATTCTTGCTCCTTGTTCTCAGGTATGAAGAACATCTTCACGACTTCCTCGTCTGTCATCATCAAACTCAAAGGACATAGTAAATTTAGCTTTGCTCATTGTCTCTTAAACAGATTCATCAAGACACCACCCTACTTTCAGAAAGTTATTACTCTTTTCTTTTGTTTGTCCAACATGCCTGATAAGAAATACTCTTCTTCAATCATCACTTCAAGGAGAGGGATGATGGTTGGCTAAGGGTTGAAGACTTTCCCCAACAATAACTTGAAACACAAAAACCTTTTTGGTTACAGAGTAATTTCATCATTCTGCTAGAATATTATTGCATATATATACCTGACTTCAAATTTGCTAAACACATTTATTTCCAGATACTTTTCTTAAAGATTTTGATTTAGTAGGAAAAGAAAGAGAAGAGGAGAGAGAGAAAGAGAGAGAGAGAAAGAAAAAGAAAAAGAAAAGAAAGAAAGAAGAAAAAGAGAAAGAAAAAGAAAGAAAGAAAAGAAAGAAGAAAGAAGACAGAGAGAAGCGAAGAGAAGCGAAGCGAAGCCACGCCACACTGGGACTAGTGGTGTGGTCAATGGGTTAATTCACCATCTGGTGATGTTAACATCCCGTACCTGACTGACAGTTTGTGTCCTGGTTACTCAGCTCCCTGCTAATGTGCCTGGGAAAGCAGCAGAAAACGGCTCAAGGACTTGGATCTCTGCCACCCACATGGCAGACCTGGATGGAGTTCTAGACTCCTTGATTTGGCCAGAGCAGCGAATCACTAGAGACAATATCGATTTCTCTCTCTCTTCCTCTCTCCTCAAAAGAAAAACAAGCAAACAAACAAACAATAACAACAAAAAGGAACTCCACATTGGTCATGTTTGGTTATATTAAATATAACCCAGTTCACATCACATTTTGAAATCTTAATAGATTTCAATCTTAATAGAAAATCACAAATCTTACTAGAAAGTCACAATATCATCAGATTGAAGTTTGCACTCAAGTGCATGCTCATGGAAACCAAGTCAAACTCCTTGGTTTCCTTTGGGATCCTCATGAGCTACATTCTGAAGCTCCTTAGTCCTTGTTTTTTGCCACAGCTGCACATGGCAATTCCTGCCTACTCCTTCCACAGTGATGATTTGGAAACACTGCTGGCCTGGATCTTCTGAAAATTTACACAAATCAATGCTGTCTGGTTTTTGCCGTGTGTGTGTGTGTGTGTGTGTGTGTGTGTGTGTGTGTGTTTAAAGATTTATTTATTTGAAAGGCAGAAGCAGAGAGACAGAGAATCTTCCACCCATCGGTTCACTCCCTTAATGGCCACAACGGCCAGAGCTGAGCCGATTCGAAGCCAGGAGCCAGGAGCTTCTTCTGGGTCTTCCACGCAGGTACAGGGGCCCAAGGGCTTGGGCCATCTTCTACTGTTTTCCCAGGCTAGAGCAGAGAGCTAGATCGGAAGTGGAACAGTTGGTACTTGAACTGGTACCTATATGGGATGCCAGCACCGTGGGTGGCAGTTTACCTGCTACCCCACAGCACCAGCCCGTTTTTGCCATTATCTACTGTAATCCTAAAAAGGACAAATACCAATGTATAAAAAATAATTAAGTATTACACTTCCTTACAAAATGAAAGATGCTGAATTTCTCTAGTTTGGCTGAACTTTAGTTCAGGAAGATTATTTTAAATATAAAGAAAAATACAGCCATCTATGCAACTAGGGAGAACTTCTCAAATGTTGAGCAATGTCAACAAGACACGAGCTATTAAACTGATCTGTTTAATAAAATTTACTTCACTTAAAAATATATCCTGGGGGCCGGCACCTCGGCTCAATAGGCTAATCCTCCTCCTTGCGACACCAGCACACCGGGTTCTAGTCCCGGTCGGGGCGCCGGATTCTGTCCCGGTTGCCCCTCTTCCAGGCCAGCTCTCTGCTGTGGCCAGGGAGTGCAGTGGCCAGGGAGGATGGCCCAAGTGCTTGGGCCCTGCACCCCATGGGAGACCAGGAGAAGCACCTGGCTTCTGCCATCGGATCAGCGCGGTGTGCCGGCCGCAGTGGCCATTGGAGGGTGAACCAACGGCAAAGGAAGACCTTTCTCTTTGTCTCTCTGTCTACTCTGTCTATATATATATATATATATACATACATACATATATATATATATATACATACATACATATATATATATATATATATATATGTATATATATATATATCCTGGGAACTAGCATGTGGCACAGTAGGTTAAACTGTCAACCACAATGCCCACATCTCATACGGCAGACGGAGTAGGGTCCCAAATACTCCACTACTGATCTGCCTATCTGCTAACATGCCTAGGAAAGCAACAGAAGATGGCCCAAGTACTTAGGCTCCTATACTCTCGTGGGAGACTTGGATGGCGTCTCCAGGCTTCTGGCTTCATTATGGACATTTAGAAGAGGAAATCAGAGGATGGAAGATGGAGCTCTCTGTTTATTTCTCCCTTTTTGTAATTCTGCCTTCCAAATACTTAAATAAATCTTTAAGAAAAAACTATGTTTGTAGCTATCTATCTATCCTGGTTTAGAAGTTAGTAAGAAATTATTATTTTAAAAAGATTTACTTATTTATTTGAAAGGCAGAGTTACAGAGAGGCAGAGGCAGATACAGAGAGAGGTCTTCCAATCACTGGTTCACTACCCAAAAGGTCACAATGGCTGGAGCTAGGCCAATCCAAAGCCAAGAGCCAGGAGCTTCCTCTGGGTGTCCCCCTTGGGTAGAGGGGTCCAAGGACTTGGGCAATCTTCTGCTGCTTTCCCAGGCACATTAGTAGGGAGCTGGATCAGAAATAGAGTAGCCGAGACTCAAATCAGTACCCATATGGGATGTCGACACTTCAGGTGGTGGCTTTACCTGCTACACCATAGCACCGGCCCCAAGAAATTATTTTTTAAAATAATTTCAGTAACAGAGGTTAACTTCAAAAGTAGAGCCTAGTGATGACCTGGGTTTTTTAAGGGTCCCCGTCCCTAACAGCCTCCTTCAATACCACTTTCAACTTATGTATTTATTTTTAATTTATTTACAATCTAAATAAATGCTTCACTTTTGCCATAACAGTGTAGTTAGGGACAAGAATTTAGCCTCACAGTGAGACACTCATATCCCAAATCAGATTTTCTTGGTTTATTGTTGTGTTCTGGCTCCTGACTCCAGCTTACTGCCAATGCAGACCATCAGAAGGAGCAGAAAGGCTCAAATACTTGGGTCCCTGACATTCACATGGCAGACCCAGATGGAGATTCAACCTTTTGGCTTCACCATGGCCAGTCTGGGCAACAGTGGGTGTTTGGAGAGCAAATGGAAGGTGGATAAAAGGAAGCTCTTTCTCTCTCCTATCATCAAATATAAAATGCCTGTACCCAAAATACTCAAATGTATAAATTCTAGAAATGCGGTTGGATGTGACTTAGTCAATAGTGTGAAGAATTTAAATTTTGGATTAGATCAGGTCATCAAAAGAGATGTTATATACAGTTTCAAAATTACTATAATGTACATTTTCTTACTATTAAAGCTCATAATGCTGAAAGCAAAATGCCCTGTATAGTTCACACACATAAAAACCTCTATTTTAAATAAACTGAAATTACTTTTCATTTATATCATTGACAATTTATGCTAACTTCTCAATTCCGCAATTAACAGATCCTGAACGGCTCAGGTTAAGTTATAGTATCGTCCTAAATACTAGCACCTACATGCGATCATTTCCATATAAAAGTAAATATTTGGCTTCAACACTGACTTAAAAGCTAAAGCTTAATGAATCAGGTAATTAAAAACATTTTAAAATCAGTTTAACCATTGTTTCCGACATGCCAGTCAAATAATTAAAATAGCTAAAGAACCAGAAAAATACATCCCCTTGAACTCAAAGGGCAATCAGTTCTACATTCCACTTGAATAGGTTCTCCTAGTCTGTCACAATGCAAAAGGACAAATAATTTGCTTACGTTGAATTTGAAATAAACATCTGTGTTCATATGTAGAAATTCAATGTGATTTTATTTCTAATGCACCCTCCATTATTTGATGGTATTTTAATCAATTGGCATAATCAGAGAATGAATGAATTTTCTAGTTGACTGTTGCCTTCTTTTATGTTTTTCATTATTGTTTAAAAAACGAGGATGCAATACAATATCTCTGGCAGGATTTTTTTTTGTTGTTAGTACACTGACAATTTACTGCTACATTAAGTGGCATTAAATAACTGCTTTTAAACTACTTTATGAGTACTTTCTATAGTTATATTTCCTTCACTGATTTCAGCTATCAGTTTTTGCTGTGAGTCTACGTAGAATGGGCAGCTTCTCCCACTCTTAATTCTTGTTTTGGATCTTCTAGAGGAAAAAAAGAGACTTGTCAGACTGGCTGAATCTATTAAACTAGTGCCATCATAGCGGCTAGATCAAAGTTTTAATGATAGACTGGCAGGGAATCACTACTCTGTGCCCAGACTTCAAACTTCAAACTGTGATCAGTGAGTAAATTAGAGATCACCTCAATCAACTGACTAGAAAGAAAATGTAAAAATTTGGACTATATGCCAAAGCTTCTCATTCACTGGTAAGGATGGATATTTTTCTCTACCTAATTGACAGAGTATAAGTAGGTAGGGAAGATCTTCTAAGCACATAAGCAATTAGCTGTAAGCAACTAAGAATTCTAACAGCAACATTACAAAGTCTTAAAAAATAAAATATGGAATGTAACTGTAATATGCCTGAGCAGCTAGCTATATTGAAATATCCTCCAATAAACTTGTTTCTAGATCCTGGGGAAAGAAAGGCACATTAATCGGCCTCACTAATTCCCGTAATGACTTATATTTTGGACAGCATCTAATTAGGCTTGAGGTTTGTTAAAGTCCTGGCTAAACCATTAATTGTTTATGCTATCTTTGGGTCAATACAGTAGCACACCTATTAGTGGTTTTACTTTATGCGGTTTCAGTTACCTAAGGTCAATTATGGTCTGAAAATATTATGTAGAAAATTCAAGAAATGAGTTTTAAATTGTATGTTATTCTGAACAGCGGGCTGAAATCTCATGTCATCCCACTGTGTCCTGCTGGGAGGTGAACCATCCCTGTGTCCAGAATATTCACACTTTATAAACTACTTACTCATTAGTCACTTTTGTAGTTCCATCGGTTACCAGATCAACTATTACAGTATTCACAGTGCCTGTGTTCAAGCAACCCTTTGTAGTAGCTTAAGGCTCATGACAATGGCTACATCTCCTCATTTGATCTCAATATGCAGGCATTTCAGCATCTCATATCATCACAAGGGTTATAGAAAGATATACAGAGACAGTGAGGTATCTTTTTTTTTTCCAATTTTATTTATTTATTTATTTTTTGACAGGCAGAGTGGACAGTGAGAGAGAGAGACAGAGAGAAAGGTCTTCCTTTGCCGTTGGTTCACCCTCCAATGGCTGCCGCGGACAGCGTGCTGCGGCCAGCGCACCGCGCTCATCCTATGGCAGGAGCCAGGTGCTTCTCCTGGTCTCCCATGGGGTGCAGGGCCCAAGCACTTGGGCCATCCTCCACTGCACTCCCGGGCCACAGCAGAGAGCTGGCCTGGAAGAGGGGCAATCGGGACAGAATCCAGCGCCCCGACCAGGACTAGAACCCGGTGTGCCGGCGCCGCAAGGCGGAGGATTAGCCTGTTGAGCCACGGCGTCGGCCGACAGTGAGGTATCTTAAGAGAGATCACACTCATGGAACTTTTATTACAGTATATTGCTATAATCATTTTATTTTAGTGTTAGCTATTGCTGCCAATCTCTTACTGTGCCCGATTTAAAAAGTAAAAGTTATCACATGGACATATGTACAGAAAAAAATCATTAAGTATAATCCTATCTGAGGCTTCAGGAATCTATTCAGGGTTCTAGAATATACCTTGTGTGGATGGGGGGATTCTACTGTAATATGTTTCTGAAGCATAAAATGCCTGGAAGGAGTTTTGTGAGAAACGAGAGAACAGATAATAACCCTTGTATTCAGGGGCTTGCTATGTGGCACAATGGATTAAGACGTCTGCAGCACCGGCTTGCCATATGGTTGCTGCTCTGCTTCGGATCTAGCTCTCTGCTAGTGTGCCTGGGAAAGCAGCAGAAGATAGTCCAAGTGTTTGGGGCCCCTGCACCCACTTGGGAGACCTGGAAGAAGTTCCTGGCTCCTGGCTTCAGATCAGCTCAGCTCTGGCTATTGCAGTCATCTGGGGAGTAAACCATCGAATGGAAGACTTTGTGCTCACTCGCTCACTTGCTCTCTCTCTCTGTCTCTACTTCTCTCTGTAATTCTGTATTTCAAATAAATTTTTAAAAAATTCTAAGATTGCTGTTTTCATAGCCCTGTTTATCCTGTTCTACCTATAAACAAATTTGTTCAAAGATGAGAACTAAGAAAAAGATAAACCAAAAGAGGAGAAAAAAGAAAGTGGAAGCAGAAAATTTTTATAATATTAAAAATTTGACTCAAATTGATTCCCATTAAGTTGTGAGCCAGAGGTAAGTATGATTTTAAGGACAGAAACAATTTAATCAGTAGCTATTTCTATGTTTTTAGTATAACTTTCACAACGAAAAACATCAATTATCCTGAATCTTATGGCTAGCATCTCTGTGGGTATTGTCACAAATGCCATGTAAACAAAGAAAAAATGGAAAAGTGCTTTCGAAACTAAAGTATAGGTGTTAGATGTCAATAACATACACAGTCACAAACAGCACTCAACATTCAGTCAGTTCGATCATCCATTTTCATCATTGTGTTCAGTACTAACATAAATACAACAAAAACTTTATATAGCAGCTATATGCTCTCAGAAGAGCCATAAACTGACTTTTCTATACTACCAATACAGCCCAAATACTAGATTCAAACACACTTTCTCTTCTGCTTTAATTTTTAAAATCATTATTAACAAGAAAACCAATATTTTAAAAAGGCCGTGGAATATGTACATTGAGTAACATACCAAAACAAAAATATTTTGTGTAACTTAAACAAAACATAAAATTTAATTTTTAATTCATCATATGAACAAGATGATGGAAAAGCACATCCAGATTATCAATATAAGGTGTTAAAGTTAGAAAAAAAAATTTAAACTTAGGTCTTACGAACATAAACTGTCATTACAAAAGTTTTAATATGTAGAAGTGATGGTGATCTTTATCAAAAAAAAAAGTAAATCTAATCAAAACTGAAAAAGTCATGCCTTTCTGGATCAAGGCTGAATCACATGGAAAGTTAGCGCCAAGCAAACAGGTTTTTTTTTTTAATTGAGGTGAAAAATCACATAACATGCAATGGAGTATTTTAAAGGTTTAAGTCAGTGATATTTAATGAATTCGCAATGTTGTATAACCATCAGCTACCTTTTGTTTCAAAACTTTTCATCATCCCATAAAAATACTATATTATGAATTAAAGAAACACTTCTTGCTTCTCCTCCAAAAACCTGTAAGAAATCTAATCTGTTTTCTGTCCCCAGATTTGCCTATTCTGGACATACCCTATAAAAGAAATCATACAGTGTGACTTCCGCAGATTACCATACTTTTTAAAGGCTTCTACCTCAATAATCCAAGGACTTTATACTCTACAAACGAAGATAAATGAAGACCAACAAAGACTACATCTAATCAATGAAGTAGGAAGAGCAGTTAATTCTTTTTTTAAAAAAAGATTTATTTTATTTATTTGAAAGAGTTGCAGAGAGAGGTAGAGAGGTAGAGAGAGAGAGATAGCTTCCACCCACTGCTTCACTCCCCAAATGGCCTCAACAGCCGGAGTTGCGTTGATCTGAAGCCAGGAGCCAGGAGCTTCTTCTGGGTCTCCCATGTGGCTGCAGGGACCCAAGGTCTTGGGCCATCTTCCATTGCTTTCCCAGACGGGAGCTGGATCAGGAAGTGGAGCTACCAAGACTGAAACCAGCATCCATATGGGATGCTGGCGCTGTATGCCGGGGATTCAACCCACTGCTTCACTTCTGATCCAGCTCCCTGTTAATGTGCCTGGGAAAGCAGCAGAAGATGGCTCAAGTGCTGAGGCCTCTGCATACACATGAAAGATCTAGAAGAAGCTCCAGACTCCTGGCATTGGCCTGGCCCAGCCCCAACCATTGTGGCCATTTGGGGAGTGAACCAGCACATGGAAGATCTCTTTCTCTCTCTGTATGTAACTCTCCCCCTCCCTTGTTTTTAAGATTTATTTATTTATCAAAAGGCAGAGTGACGGCGGGGGGGAGGAGGGGGAGGGAGGAGAATCTTCCATTTGCTGGTTCACACCCCAAAAGGCCACAATGTCTGGAGCTTGGCCCTTCTGAGCCAGGAGCTTCTTCTGGGTCTCCTACATGGGAGCAGAGACGTAAGCAATTGGGCCATCTTCTGCTGTTTTCCTAGGCACATTAGCAGGGAGCTAGATTAGAAGTGGAGCAGCCAGAAATCTGTGCCCAAATGGGATGCTGGCATCGCAGGCAGCGGTTTTACTCGCTCTGCCACAGCACCAGTTCCTGACTTTCAAATAACTAAATAAATCTTAAAAATATAGTGGGTAAGGCTACAGCCTGTGACACTGATATCCCATATAGGCTCTTGTTCACGTGTCCTGGTTGGTCCATTTCTGATGCAGCTCCCTGCTGATGCACTTGGGAAGGCAATCGAAGATGGCTAAAATTCTTGGTCCCCTACACCCAAGTGGGAAACCCAGAAGAAGATTCAGGCTCCTGGATTTGGCCTGGCCCAACTCCAGCTGTTGAGACTATTTGGGGAGTGAACCAGAAGATTTAAGATACAATTTCTCTGTCTCTCTCCCCCTTGCTCCGTCCCTCCCTTTCTAGCCTCCTTCCTCTCTGTAACTGCCTTTCAAATATATAATTTAAAAATTTTTGTATATACCATACTGCATGCTAGTATATATTTTTATTTGAGAATTTAAAACTTATTCTCATATCCATGTGAATCAGTTTTCTTTATAATAATTAAAAAAATAAGGGGACAGAGTTGTGGCATAGAGGGTTAATCTACTGCTTGCAATGCCAGTATCCCACATAGGCACAGGGCGCTAGCTCAAGTCCCAGCTGCTCCACTTTCAATCTAGCTCCCTGCTAGTGCATCTGGGAAAGCAGCATTAGACGGCCAAAGTCCCTGAGGCCCTGCAGACATGTAGGAGAGCCAGATGAAGCTCCTGGCTCCTGGCTTTGGCCTGGTCATTGGTAGCCATTTGGGGAATGAACCAGTGAATGAAGATCTTTGTCTCTGTCTATCCCTCTCTCTAACGCTGCCTTTCAAATAAAATAAATCATCCTAAAAAAAAAATCAAACAAGCAAAATAATACATGTGGTCATTGATATAATGGAAAAACGAAACTTATATTTATACATAAAATACTATCAGCAATTAGTAATAGAAAAGGAATTATTCATACATGCAACAAAATGGATAGATTTGAAAAACTTGTTGAGTTTCTTGAAAGAAGCCTGACACACAGAGAGCTCATTCTGTATGATTTCATTTGTATAATCCTGTAATAGGCAAATATAACATACCGTAGGAAAAAAAAAATCAGAACTTTTGGTTTTTGTTTCTTGAGGCACAGTGATAGGGACTGATGGGAAAGATAACAAGAGAATTTGCTGAGGTAATGGTAGTTTTAATTATGATGAACATAAATTATAGGGATATATACAGTCATCAAAAACTCATCAAATGGTATAATTACCATTTGTGCATTTTTACATGCAAATCTAACTTTGAAAAGTAATCATTAATTATATATATATCAAAGTTAATTTCAGAAATTTAGAACTCTACATTGATTCAGTTTTGTAGACAACCCCCACAACCTGAAAACTGTATTGAACAATAAACACGAAATACGTTTGACTCCAAAAGATTCCAAAGTTGGCAAAAACACCTGAGTATAAACATTTAAATCAGCATCATTTCCCTTAAACTGAATTAATGATTATCCAAGTGATATTAAAACAGGCTTTTTAAAAATGTCCTTCAAAACACTTCTCTCCTATGGTAAGAAAAAAATGCTAAAATCACAAAACTTATCATTACATTCTTGTGTTGGGTTCTGTGACAAGACCCAACACACTTTGAGGACTGAACCCAGCTGAGTTCTTTGATATGGAATAAAATCTGCAAGCTAAGGAGGGTGCTAAACAGCCAATAGGAGTATAAATGGCAGATTATTACCCATTGAGCACACTTAGAAGGCTCTTTCTCTGTTCCTTCCCCATTTGTAGGTCAACTGGGCCAAGTAGGAGGGGATTGGGCCCAGACAAAGAAAACTCTCCATCCCTATCCACTCTGTATTTTCCATTCTCTAATTGGGGATAGAGGGGGTCCAGAAGAAGGAAGTAAGAGGAGACAGGTGACTATAATATTGATGTAATTTTATGGTAACACTTGTGTCTGGGACCAGCTGAATTTCCTCTCCATCACCTTTGTGGCTTCTGTCTACATCAAGCAGGGCAGATGGAGGGGGGAAGAAGAATGAAAACAAAGGAAAACAAAATTATGTAGTCATCTGAAGACTATGAAACAAATAAGATGTAGCATCTATTCCTAAAGGATGCTGGAATAGTTCAAGCAAAGGCTAAATGAGTATGCCTAATTTCTGTGTAATGTCAGATACCCACAGGAGCTTACTCAAAAGACACAAACCTCTCCTTCTCCCCTTCTTGTAACCTCTGGAAGAAAGAAAAAGACAGGCAGACAATTTGGGAAAAGTTGCCTAGATGACTGCAGCGGGGCCAACCATTAATTTTGGAATAGATGACTGCTTACTTTCTAACACAAGAATTTAGCAGTCTACCAAAGTGCAGGTAATTTTTAAATTTTTTGGCATCTTTTTAAACATAGGAAATCCTTGATTTGTGACAATTAAAGATCTGGGTGTACACATTTCAAGTGTTCCCTAAAATCTAATACTCTGGGGAAGCTGAGGCTCTACTTAGGAGTGACACATGAGCTAATAAATAAACCAGCTGACAGCCCCCAGGAGGCAAAACTTTGTGGTTGTTCCTTGAAACTCTCCTCAGGAGAACAATGCTGACCCTCAGTAAACAAGTTTACTTCAATCTTCACCCAAATCCATTTCATCGCATCTGTAGTGTCTGTTACTTCCAGTGATAACGTTCTTCCCTTATATATCTCATGGCTTACTCTTTCACTTCATTCAGGTGTTTGCTCAAATATCAAGAGATGTCTGAGGAAATCCAAACAGCCAACAGACTCATGAAAAAATGTCCAGGATCACTAGCCATCAGGGAAATGCAAATCAAAACCATAATGAGGTTTCACCTCACCCCAGTTAAAATGACTTACACATGGAAATCAACTAACAATAGATGCTGGCTAGGATGTTGAGGAAAAGGCACACTAATCCATTGTTGGTGGGAATGCAAACTGGAAAAGCCACTATGGAAGACAGTTTGGAGATTCCTCAGAAACCTGAATATAGCCCTACCACATGACCCAGCCATCCCACTCCTTGGAATTTACCCAAAGGAAATTAAATTGGCAAATAAAAGAGCTGTCTGCACCTTAATGTTTATTGCAGCTCAATTCACAGTAGTTAATACCTGGAATCAACCTAAAGCCCATCAACAGAAGACTGATAAAGAAATTATGGGATATGTACTCTACAGAAGTAAAAAAAAAAAAAAAGAAATCTGGTCATTTGCAACAAAATGAAGGAATCTGGAAAACATCATGCTGAGTGAAATAAGCCAGTCCCAAAAGGACAAAAATCATATGTTCTCCCTGATCGGTGACAACTAATGGAGCACCTAAAAGGAAATCTGTAGTAGTGAAATGAACACTATGAGAAACAATGACTTGATCAGCCCTTGTCCTATTTTTTTATTCTACTTAATATCATTTTTAGTATTTTTTTTGTTCTACTCAATACCATTGGTTGAACTCTTTAATTAACGCACAATTATTCTTAAGTGTTTAAATTTAACTGAAAAGTGATCCCTGTTAAATATAAGAGTGGGAATAAGAGAGGAAGGAGATGTACAGTTCGGAACATGCTCATTCAGATTTACCCTTAATGGTAGAGCTAGAAACGTGCCAGAGGATTCCAAATCAATCCCATCAAGGTGGCATGTACCAATGACATCTTCCTAGTCCAAGTGATCAGTTTAAGTTCATAATTTATCATAATGATAGGATTAAGTGTCAAAGGGATCACATAAACAAAACTAGTGTCTGCTAATAATAACTGATAGAATCAAAAAGGAGAGAATGATCGGACATGGGAAGCAGGACACACTGCAGATTCACAGAATGGCAGATGCCCTAAACAGCACTCTGGCCTCAGAGTCAGCCCATAAGGCAATCAGATCCGGCTAAAAAGCCCACGAGTTTTGCAGGCATGGAAAGCCAAGATACTCTGGCAAAAAACAAACAAAAAAAACACAACTAAATGAAAGATCTGAGTGAGATCCCAGAGGAAAGAATGGGCCATCGAAGAAGGAGGTACCTTTCTTTGAACAGAGAACTTCCACTTTGATTATGACCTTGTCTAAATAAGGTCAGAGTTTCTGAACTCAAGAGGCTTCCACAGCCTTGGCAGCTCATGACAAGAGCTTTGGGTGATTAACAACGTCATAAATAAGAGTGTCAATTGTTAAATCGACAACAGGAGTCACTGTGCACTTACTCCCCATGTAGGATCTCTGTCCTTAATGTGTTGTACTATGAGAATTAATGGTAAAATAGTACTCAAACAGTACTTTATACTTGTGTTTCTGTGTGCGTGCAACCTGTTGAAATCTTTACTTAGTATATTCTAAGTTGATCTTCTGTAACTGAAAATGAATCTTGATGAAGAATGGGATGGCAGAGGGAGTGGGAGATGGGATGGTAGCTGGTGGGAGGGAGGTTATGGGGACAAAAAGCTGCTATAATCTAAAAGTTGTACTTTGGAAATTTAAATTTATTAAATAAAAGTTAAAAAAGGGAAAAAAGATAAAGCTTGAGATTTTTTTGAGTAAAATCTTTCCACTTAGAAATATTTAATTTCATATGAATATTAAGGTTTTTTTTGTAGGTCTATTTCATCAGATGTATTTCATATTTTAAATGAAATAGTGGTGATTCTAAAATTTTGATTTTTATTGCTGGTATACAGAAATGTATTTTATTTTTCTGTGTTGATTTTGTATCTTCTAATTTTACTAAACTCACTTATTGCTCATTAAAAAAATAACAATAAAAAAATAAAGAGATGTCTTTGCTGACTATTCTGGCTAAACTAGTACTTTAAACAGATTAAGACACCATGTGGGATGCTTGCTTCCTGCTAACATGTGTCCTGGGAGGCAGTGGGTACTTCCTGAAGTACTTGGGTTCTTTTGCAAATGTGAGACACCAGAACTGAACTCTTGCTCCTAGCTTCAGCCTGAACTGAACCTGACTGTTGCGAGCATTTGGGGAATAAACCAGCAGATAGAAGATCGTTTCTCTTTCAAAAAAATGAAATAAAAAAAAATAAATAAAATAAACCAGGCACTGAGATTGGCATTTACTGAAATGGTTAAGGTACCTGCCTCCCATACCAGATACCTGGGCTCCACACCCAAACTGTGGCTCCTACTAAATGCAGATTCTGGGACGTAACAGATTCTGGCTCAGGTAGCTGGATACCCGCCATTCAAGTGAGAGACTCAAGTTGAGTTCCTGGCTCCAAATTTTGGTCCAGCACAGTCTTGGCATTTGTGGGTATTTAGGGTGTAAATCAGCAGATGGGAGCTCTCTATCAATCTCTGTCTCTCCCTATTTCTCTGCCTCTCAAATAAATAAATGAATAAATAATTTAAATAGGCCTCATGCTCCATTCTACCTCTCTCTAACCTCTCAGTCGGCTTCTTCTACATCACAATAATTTCTACCTCACTTGCACACAAGTACACATACATTTTTTTGCCTTATTCACTACAAAGATAGATTTACAGGGGCAAAGGTTCTCTGTATTATATAGGCAAGACAAAGCAAATATATTATTATAATATTTACTGAATGAATATTGAGCAAATCTATCATGTCCTTTTTAGAAAAAATCATATCACTTTAGTTTTACAAATAAACTCAAAGTTACTACTATAATGATGTAGAGTTTTTATAGGAAGAGTTTATTTTTTATAACTTTTTTTTTTTAAGATTTATTTGTTTGGAAGTCAGAGTTACAAGGAGAGAGGGAGAAACAGAGAGACATCCTCCATCTGCTGATTCACTCCCTAAGAGGCCACAATGGCCAGGGCTGAACCAAGTAGAAGGCAGGAATAAGGAGTTTCATCCAGGTCTCCCACATGAGTGGCAGAGGCCCAAGGACTTGGGGGCATTCTTCCACTGTTTTTCCCAGGCGATTAGCAAGGAGCTGATCAGAGGTGAAGCACCTGGGATACAAACAAACGGCAGCTTTACCAGATCCTGTTTAGAACTTTTTAAGTGATTTGATCCAGTACCTGGTGAATCATTAAGAATTGAGCCATTTGCATTGCATTTTATTAATTTTAATAGGGAAAATAAAAGCCAAAGCATCATTCTCTAATTTAAATCAGAATTTTTAGTTTTCTTCACTCTTCAATTGTTAATAGGAGAATTGCGATGAGGTGACAAAATGTTTTAAAGAAGACATTAATTTTATTTTTCAGTTTCTGAGAAATTCTTTTACTCTTGTTGGCCCTTTCCTCCTCTTTACTCATTTGTCAGCATCCGTATTTAAGAGTGATCATGGAAAACTATATGACTATAGCTCAGCTCCTAAGGAAACACCACTACAATGAATCAAATTTATGTTAAGATTACCATGTTGTGATACATACAGTTTTCACTGGCAAAAAAATTAGTTATACCAATATGAAAGAGGTCGACAACAATGAACAAAACAGCATATTTATTTTAGTGGTATCCACACACCAAAATCTTTACAGGCTTACCATTTTAATGGATGTTCATTATTCCAATTTTCCAGATGAAGATGAAATAGATGCAGAGGTTAAGTAACTTGTTCAACATCAGGTTAGTCATGTCAATTAAGTGGCAGAGTTATGACTTTTAATCAGGTCTTTGAGTTTCCAAACATACTGTGTATTTCTTTATATTTGAGAAGTGGTTCAAAGACCAATGTGGGGTCACCGAGATTCTTTCAAAGACCCCTGACGTCCTTCCCTTTTCATTTCACTATCTGTGTTCAGCCAAATTGTCTTATTTCAACCCAAACCACAAATTACTACAGGGTGAGTGCAAAAGCAGGTATGAAAACCTAGCCATCTTACGATAAATCTGACATAAGGAGATTTGCAAATACGTAAATAGTATTCTCATTATTTTTAGTTATTTCTCATAAAACATGGCATTTAGGGACTGGTGCTGCGGTGTGGCATGTTAAAGCAGTAGCCTGCCACACGGGCATGCCATATGTCCACCAATTCAAGTCTTAGCTGCTCCACTTCTGATCCAGCTCCCAGGTAATGTGCTGGGAAAGCAGCAGAGAATGGCCCAAGAGCTTGGGCCCTTGTGCCCACAAGGGAGACCTGGAAGAAGTTCCTGGCTCCTGGCTTCAGCCTGGCCCAGCTGGGTCCTTGTGGCCATTTGGGGAGTGAACCAGTGAATGGAAGATCTCTCTCTCTCTGTAACTCTGCTTTTCAAATAAATAAATATTTTTAAAAAAATATGGCATTTAACACTTGAGTTTATCATTCATCTTAAATGAATCATTAAACATTAAAAAATGTATACCACTTAATTATTAGAATCGCAACACTATCCAACCAAAATATCTGACTTAATCTCTATCAAAATCCAAGCTGGCTTCTTTGTAGAAATTGCAAACTGATCCTAACCTACATAGGGAAATAAAAGGGACTCAGAATAGCCAAAGCAAATTTCAAAAAGAGCAGTTTTGAAGGACTCACACATCCCAACTTCAAAGCCTGCTACAAAGCAACATAATCAAACAGTAGGTACCAACATAAAGAAAGAGATATAAATCAATGTAACAGAATTTCAAATTCAGAAATAACCACCCACATTTTTTGGTCAACTGATTTTCAATCATACTGCCAAGAAAAGTCAATGGGAAAATAGTCTTTTCAACAAATGATCTTGAAAGTAAAAACTGGATATCCACATGTAAAAAAGAATATACACTTTCCCCTCACACACACCATACACAAAATAATTAAAATTGATCAGGGTCATCCATTTGACATTACATAGTACAGAAAGCATATCCTCCCCAAGTTGTTGGTCTACCTTTCCACTTCATGTTCTTCCCTAACTGCTTTGACAAAATTAATACTCATGTATTAAAAGCTGTATAGGCAGATGGGTGTTTGATGTAGTTAAAGATGCTTGTGTCTCACACGAAGTGCCTGGGTTCCATACTGGCTCCTGACTCTAGCTTCCTACTAATTAAGATCTTGGCAGGCAGCAGTGATGGCTCAAGCCCACTAGCTTCTTGCCTTTCAGGTGGGAGACCTAGCTTGAGTTCCCACTTCCTGCTTTGACCTTGGCCTAGCTACATGTGTCAACTAACTTAACAAGCATATATACTATCTTCTTCCTTCAAATTAATTCTTATCTGCTGGTCTTATGTCTGGCATGCTGTTATGTGGAGATAGTTTGTTTCATCCTATAGTCAATGGACTTCAACTCACTATCTGTTTGAATAATACAATAACTCTTGACAAAATCATACATGGCAAGTGAACAACAAGCAATACAGATGACTAATAGATTATTTCTAGTTTACATAAAGAGCAATTGGACAGTAAAAGGAGAATGAGCAAGAATAGGCATTAAGGGAAAACAATACATACAAAGTGAAAATAGAAACTGCATCTGGGATGTTTGGCATAGAGATATTTTCAATATGTTCAGTTATATGTGAACATGGTTTAGTGAAAAAATACACATGAACTGTACGAAATACATGACCAGTACTCTGCAAAGGGTAGCTGTTTAGAACAGATATCTGTACTCCAATCCTACATCTGCCAAAGGTCATTTATTTTTTATTATTATTATTTTTTTTTTGACAGGCAGAGTGGACAGTGAGAGAGTGAGAGAGAGAGAGAGAGAGAGAGAGAGAGAGGGAGAGAGAGAGAAAGGTCTTCCTTTGCCCTTGGCTCATCCTCCAATGGCCGCCGCGGCTGGTGCGCTGCAGCCGGCGCACCGCGCTGATCCGATGGCAGAAGCCAGGTGCTTCTCCTGGTCTCCCATGGGGTGCAGGGCCCAAGCACTTGGGCCATCCTCCACTGCACTCCCTGGCCACAGCAGAGAGCTGGCCTGGAAGAGGGGCAAGCAGGACAGAATCCGGCACCCCGACTGGGACTAGAACCCTGTGTGCTGGCGCCGCAAGGCAGAGGATTAGCCTATGGAGCCACGGCGCCAGCAAAGTCATTTAGATATTTATAACATCATTCATGGGCCATACAAAATTATTAACTTAAAAATTAGCCTGCTGGGGGCCGGCACTGAGATGTAGAAGATTAAGCCTCTGCCTTCACTGTCAGCATACCATGGAGGCCCTGGTTTGAGTCTCTGCTGCTCCACTTTTGATCCAGTTCCCTGATAATCTGCTTGGGAAAGCATCGGAAAAATGCTCAAGTCCCAAAGTCTCCGCACCCACGTGGGAGACCCAGAAGAAGCTCCTGACTTCAACCCTAGTACAGCCCAAGCCATGGCGGCCATTTGAGGAGTGAACCAGTGGATGGAAGACCCCTCTTTTCTCTCCCTCTCCCTTTCTCTCTATATCTTTCAAATAAATCAATGTTTAAAAAAATTAGCCTGTTACAGATTTACTGAATTTCTAGTTCCACTTGCAGTTGTCCTGGTAGGGCCAGAACGAATGATTTTGTGTGCCTATGTGGTCTGTGTACCAGATGTTCCCCACCCTCGCCAGACAGGAACATATATATGTGAAGGACACTGTTTGTGCTTCACTTGGTAATTTTTAGATATAGATTCATAAGAAGTTGCACAAAATACTACAGCAAGTCCCGCGTATCCTTCATGTAACTTCCTCTAGTGATAACATCACATCTTAAGTACAGTTCAATAACAGAATCAGGAAACTCACTGATATAATCTACAACCTTATTCAAACTATACCAGCTTTATAGACACTAATGAGTGTGTAGTTCTAATCAATTTTATCACCTGCTTAGATTTTTGTAACAACCAAAATTAAAATACAGTGCTATTTCATTATAAGCTACCTTTTATAATAGTCATACCCATTCTCTCCCAACCATACTAACACTCATTATCCTGTTCTTCATCATAATTTTGTCATTTAGAGAACGTGATTTAGAGAATGTAAATCTAAATAAACAACATAGTCTTTTGAGACTTCTTTTTAAAAAAACTCAGCATAATTCTTTGGAGATATTCAAGTTGCTCTGTGTTTTAACAGTTTATTATTTTTATTCCTGTGTAGCATTCCATGGTACAGATGTATCACATTTAACCATTCATGAGTGAAAAATATTTTGGCTATTTCTAGGAAAACAGGAGGAAAAAAAATCAGATACATTTAAAAAAAAAATAGGAGTTCTGTAGTAAACTTATTTCCTAAGAGAATTTTAAAAATGAGGCCCATTAAAACAAGGACTTCATTCTCATTTAAGGTACTGCTTTGCATAAAGCTATGGAGTTTCTGATCTCACAAAATTAAAGTCCTTCTTTATTAAATTCAGAGCTTCCCTGACCAATGAGGTCCAAAGCAGCAAGGTAAATCTGTAGTTAGACAAACTTTTATCTCAGATTATAAGGTGTTATTTTACTTCAGTTATGGAATTTCTTCAGGAAGAAGACAGCCTAGCGAAGTTAATTGTACAGCTATTCCACAAATGTAATTTACATCTGTCATTCATCAAACTGAAGTTGGGAAAAGTCAAATTACAGTATTTTAAACTCTTAGATCAAACAATATCAAATTATTGCCTTTCAAGAGAAAGGGTCACGAATAAATACAAGGGTAGTTTATCTCCTTAATTTCTTTTGAAAGGAAGTAACTAGAGGGAATTGCACATGAAAACATTAGACAAGTAAACCCTAAGAGCTATAATTTAAACATGTTCTGTGATCTAGTATTTATGAAATAAGATTTAAAAACTTTACAATTTGCCGAAAGAAGTGAGACTACAGGTAGAAAGTTAAGGAAAAAGTTACATATCTACAATTCCCAAGGCAAAGAGATCAACAACAACAACAACAAAAGATCAAAAAGCATAGGCTTTTAAAACCCAACCAAAAAAATTTTAAGTTAATAGGTATGAATAGGAGAACAGGTAAGATGAGCCAAAATGCTAAAGGGAGAAAATCTCAAGGAAAAAAAAATAAATTGTTGGAAAACAAGGTAGAGAACTTGTTTAAACCAGCATTTAACTGATCTCTTATTTCAGCCTTCAGCCAATTACTAATTGAATTAAATTCTGGAAATGACAAACATGCATGCATTATGTTAATATCTTATCAGGTACAAATTTGTATAATGGCCCAAGTAAAATGCTTCCTTATTTAGGAAACAAAGCCAAGTTGATAAAGTTTTCTTTAACTATACAATTTGTTTCTTTGTATGTCTGCATTATTAGTGAACACTGTGTGATATCTCTGGGACTAAGTGGAAGATAATATTTTAAAAAGTTTATTACTACAGAGAAACTGACACACTTATTATAGCAGTCATCTCAGTTTATTTAAATTATAACTGATACATTATTATACCTGTATGCAAGTGTGATTATAGAGTATTGATTCTGTGGTTTAGTGTTTCAAGAGCTATTTGAAAATTGCACTGCCATTTGTAACACACCTTTTTGACACATTTTCCAACAAATTTATAATAGATTATGGAAAATTTAATAGTGAAATTTTTACATTTCAAACTCATCAAGACTTAATCTGCAATTCTTGCTATTTTTTCATTTGTGAGGGATTAAAATTTAACAGTAATTCAAATGGGTATAATAAAGTAAAGTGGCAGTTCAAAACAGAATCTTTTTTTTCTTGGCAAGGCATGTCTTCTGCATAATGCTTGAAAAAGTTTATTTCAATTTTATAAGATTTTTGCTGCAGCCATGTAGTTCCCCCTTAGAGGAGTACCTAAATGTACTAGTCTCAGTAACTGGGGAGGCCCACTAAACATTATTTCCCTCAGCTCATTTTTCAACTAAGGCACCATTGTCATGAACCCTGGCATAGTATTACTATCAGAAAGACTTTATAATAAAACCCTTTGTATGCTAATCTTAAATTTAGCTCTACACACTATGAGGATACTGCTGTATGCAAAGACCCACTGTGTTTTCAATAGTGCTTCTGAAGAAAATGAACCTTAATGAAGAATGAGATGGTACACGGAGTAGATGGTGGGAAGGCGGGTATGGGGCAAAGAACCACTATATTCCTAAAGTTGTACCTATGAAATTTGCATTCATTAAATAAAAGCTTTAATAAAAAAAAAGGAACAGTGTATTTGGAAAGTTGTTTCGCAAAAAAGAAAAACCCAACAATTTGTAAATAATGAGAATGTAAAAGAACAGCAACAAAACTGTTGTCAGTATACATCTATATGAATCCAAATGATTTCCTTAATCTTAACTTTGTATTGAGTTCAAGGGTCACCACTATAACATGGAGTACACTAACTTTTATTTCACTTACTTAATTTGAAATATATTCCATAAGTATGTGCATTTAAACTCAAAGGCAAGAAGATTTCTTGTAGGATAAAGCAATGATGACCAATTTCCTACCTACTTTTTGGCTAGCTGCAAACTGTATTTACTTAAATCACTACTATATAAATTAATACTTCTAGAGTACTCCACAATAATGACATATCCTGAGGCTGCAACAATATCCTATGCATAGGAACAACAAATCACTCTCCAAATATGCATGAAAATAATAATAGTTAATATTTAATCACACAACTTATGCATCAGGTACAAGGCTAAGGGCTTTAAACACTATATCTGTAATCCTCACAACTCCATACTTCAAGCATCACTCCCATTTTACAGAAGAAACTGAACTGTGGCTCATATAGGGGCCCAAAGTTAGTAAAAGAATACAGAGGTGGGGCCATCGCTGTGGCATAGTAGCTAAAGCCGGCGCCTGCAGGGCCAGAATCCCATATGGGCACCGGTTAGAGACCCGACTGCTCCACTTCTGATCCAGCTCTCTGCTATGGCCTGGGATAGCAGTAGAAGATGGCCCAAGTCCTTGGGTCCCTGAACCTGCATGGGAAGACACAGAGGAAGCTCCTGGTTCCTGGCTTCGGATGGGCATGGCTCTGGCTGTTGTGGCCAGCTGGAGAATGAACCAGCGGACGGAAGACCTCTCTGTCTCTGTTTAACTCTGACTTTCAAATAAATAAATCTTCTAAAAAAAAATACAGACGCCTCCTACATTTTCATCAGTCCTTTCTGTATATATAAATCACATGAGATTTCAACTTACCAACCGTATAATTTAGCAACAGCCAACAGGTTATGGAAAATAGTAGGCTGAGTGAAGCATGTTGGGGGTACTTCACAGAAATACTGAGGGAACTTCACACTCAAGACTGTGTGATTCATTTAAAAAAAAACACACACATCACATATCTAAATTCTGTCCATACCCTGAATCTATAAATCTGTCAATTCTGTAGCTAAGTGTATTAATTATAGAATACTGAAGATAATTAAGCCAGTATAGCCATCTCAGATGCTAAAGAAATGGTCTAACAGTTAGTTAAAGCTCAGACACTTCTTCAGAACCCAAGTTTACTCTGATAACAAGCAAGCCTCAGAAATGGGCCTTGAATTTTATCTGATTAATAGGCCTGTCTACTACAGATTATAGAATCCACTTTTTTGGGGTAATATTTATTTATTTATTTATTTGAAAAGCAGAGTTATAGGCAGAGAAGAGAGAGAAGTCTTCCATCAGCTGGTTCACTCCCCAAATGGCCACAACGGCAGGAACAAAGCCGAGAGTCTGGAGTTTCCTCCGGGTTTTCCAGTAGGTGCAGGAACCCAACAACTTGGGTCATCTGCTGCTGCTTTCCCAGGCACATTAGTAGGGAGCTGGATCAGAAGTGGAGCAGCTGGGACTCGAACCGGGGCCCACATGAGATGCTGGCACCGCAGGCAGCAGCTTTACCCACTTAGTCACAGCGCTGGCCCCTAGAACCCACTTTTTAAGGACACATTCGTCCAGGAAAAAAAGCCAAGGAGGTAATTTCTTAAAAAATAAACTCAGTGAGGAAGGGAAGAAATTATAACAGGATACCCTAAAACATGACAAATTTGGAAAATTGACGCGTGTCTAATTACTCTAGTCAAGTTGGTACTTACTACATACTTTGTGAATCTTGTTTCAAATATCACAAATGGGTGGACTTGCAGTTAGACTTTAACTTTTCATTACTCAAAAGTTATTGCAATCAATGACATTTAAGAGAAAAGCAACATATATGCTAGCTCCCCAGGAAATTTTATTGGAAAAACCACTTGCTATTTATTTTGGAAAGCACTTCTTCACCTTTTACTTAGTCGACTCGCCGTCCCTGGACAAGTATACTTGGGGGATGATAGCCTCAACAATTTAACCTCCTTTATAAAAGCAAGTTCAAAGAACAGGGGCACTCCTCTGCACCTAATCGCCACAGGAAGAAAACAAAAACAAAACTTCACACAGGAATTTTGGGGGCTGCCTCAGGCTGATGCATAATAACGTGTGTAGAGCAGATCCCCGGGGACTGACAGTCATTCAACTTTTTGAAAAATATTCCCATTGAGCTTTTTCGAGTACCACAGGCAACATGTACCTACATTTCACCAGCCACTCAGTGTCTGATTTCCCCTCGGAAAAATTCTCCCCGTACAAGGCCGGGGCTGCGGCTGGGGAGGGCCGGGGAGCCCCGGGCACCCGCGCCGGCTACCCGGGAGCAGAACCACACGCTGTACCCGCTCCTGGCAGGCCTGCTGTGGCTGGCTCCCCAGTCCCTGGGGTTCCAAGAGCAGCAGCAGCAGCCATGGCAGGGACTCAGAACCTTTCCCCTGCCTCCTCCGCTAGGCCTCGAGGGGTTTGCTTCTCACATGGCCCCCTGGTGGGGGCGGTGGGCGCAAGGTAGAGGCTGCCGCCGCAGCCGCAGCGCCGGCCAGGCGAGCCCGGCTCCCTCAGAACTCGAGCTGCCGGCGGGCTGGCACCGCAGGACGTCGGCGGGGCCCTGGCCGGAGCGCCGATAGCTCTGTGGACAGGCCACCTTCTCACACACCACATTTCTCCCCTGTCTGCCTCCTTCTCCGTTAGCGCTACCGGTTGGCGAGCGGGGGAGGGGAGCGAGGCGCGTTATTCCCGGGGAGCTGGAGGGGGGAGGGGAGGGCATCTCTTACCCGCGTTACTGAGGAGGAGGAGGCGGTTGGAGCGCGGCGCGGCGGGGCGACGGCGGGGCTGGGTGGGTGCAAGTAAGAGTCTTACGAAAGGGAATTAACCCCATCACCAGCCCGGACACCGGCTCCAGCGGCAGCCGCGGCTGGCAGAATCCCGCCCCTTCCCACCACGCGCTAGCCCCGCCTCTTCGTTCTCTTTGAGGGGCAACCGACTAATCATAGGCTGTACATACACAGAGTGACATGGGGAGCATCCAATCATGTTTTAAAAAAATGCCCTCGCTCCACCCCTTCATCTCCTCCCGGGCCGCGGGAGCGCCGTGCCAAATCTTACTCCACCCTCAAGGGAAAAACAACCAATCCATGGTAAGCCTCCGCCCTTGAAGGACGCAAAAGACAACCAATGGTAAAACTAGGACGACAGCCATTTTGCCCACTTGTAAAAGAGCCACCTTTTTCCCACGAGTTGGAGTCTGAGGTGGGGAAGTTCCGGGAGTTTTTACTGACCTGGACATATTTTTTCAAGAACCTGTATTTCGTCAGGTAGTATTAATGGTGCTTTATCAGAATAAAGGAATAATTTCATCCTCCATGTGAGGACAAGTGAAGCATGCTGCCTAATGGCTTGGCTCCTCCCCTTTGCTGTAACGGGTTCCAAACTGAACACCTGGTTTCCCCAGCCTCTGTGGTCGAGGGCGGGGTGACTGCTCTTTTCAGCCCTAAGCCGACTACAGTTCCCAAGATGCTTTGCTTCACCCGTACCCTTTTCTCAACTTAGATCCCGAGCGGCCTGACGGGAATTGCAGTTCCTTGCGGGATACCGGTGCAGCCCTTGGCCAATGAGAAGGAACAAAGTTTTGAAAGCCTGGGAGTCGCTGCTGGCGACGAATTGTCTCCAGATTGTAGTTAGTCCTTTACACTACCCCAACAGAGGAGAGAAGGGGCAGAATAGTGGCTAGAAGAGTTTTATCGGGACACCCGAGGAGTCTTGGATTGTAGGTATTTGAACTCTCCGACTTTAAGGCCGTCCCTTGAACGTCACTTCCGCTAAGGGCGGCCACATCCCAAACCTGTGGCGGGAGTTGGAGATTTTGCGGCGACTGCACCAGGTGTGGACGTCTAGGAGTGGCGTGTCGGGCAAGTGGTTAGTTTCTGGCGTGGGGGATAGAGAGGTGAACGGAATTTAACAGTTTTAAGAGAGAGTGGGTGACATGGGAAAGGATGATTCCTAAGCCCCTAATGCCGTTGTGCACCCTTGCGTTTCGGTTTTGGAATCCCAAATGTCTCGCCCTGTTTACTACTGGATTGCTCCTGTAGTCGTATATTTGTGGAGGGTGCCTCTAATAACTTCAGCCCCTAAGAGTGAAACATTGCTTCTCCTCCTTTTGATTGAAATGAATGGACTCAGAAGTTCTGAGCGAACTCCTCCGACTTTTGCATACATTTCCAAGTTGGCTTTGGTGGAGGGAAACCACGGACTCAGAATTGATCATTAAGAATGGTTCTTTCACCGTTCTTTGAGTAATGTAGCCATCAAACAAGGAGCATTAGGGTGCCAACTTTATAATATACTGATTAATACAGGTGTCATTAAAAAGACTTCCTAATATAGCCTATTAGGCTCTGCTTTTTACCCCTTTCAGATCGCCAGATTGACTGTATAGGTATGCTGTTGGAATTGCATCTGAGGTTCCCAGGGTATCTCGTTGAATAAATGAGATGAGGGGATTATCAGAAAAGTGCTTCCTACCCTAAACCTGATACCTTTCATTCTTCAACTCTTTGTTCCATCATTTTGATAGAAATTTATCAGATAAATTCTAACAGATTGCTCCACGATTTCACGTTTCTCTTAATGATACTGGAAGTATTTCTGAAGCACTTAACACTGTATTCGGCACTATGCCAGACCTTGGGTTAGAGCAGCGACGAAGAAGGGCTCCTTGTTTAAAAGTTGTTGTAAGGAAGAGAATGGCTAAACAAAATTAATGATCGTGTTACTTTTATTCTCTCCCTAAATTCAGTCAGTTCTTTGTTATTGATATTTTGTGTGTTCATTTGATCTCTTTCCCTTCCACGTTTGAATTAAAATCATATTCTTTCTTATTTTTTAAACTAAAGCACTAAATATGTACCTAATAAGTATGAATGTGGTTTAGTGTCAAGTAGATGAAAAATTTTGAAGTGCAATTCCAGATATAGGAATGTAACTATACCTTTCAGCCAGATGAATTTGTAGATCTATCTGGCAAAGTCTTTTGCTTTTTAATGAAATTGGATTTCTCAACAATAATTTTTCAATATAGTCTAATATAGATGCTTAGTTATTTTTTGTTAGTTTTTGTCATGAGCTTTTCCAGTGTACATCAGATCAATAAATATTAATGATGATGGGGCAGATGGTTACCCCAGTAGTTACATCAGTGCCTGGGATGCCTGCATCCCATATAAGAATGCCTCGTTCCAGTTCTGGCTCCATAACTTCCAGTCCAGCTTGTTGGTGATAAATACACCGTGGAAGGCAGCAGGTGATGGCATAAGTAGTTGGATCCCTTTCACTGGCATGAGAGACCAAGACTGAGTTTCTGACTCTTGGTGTTGGCCTGGCCCAGCTGCAGGTGCTATGGCCATTTTGGTAGTGAACCAGTGGAAAAATCTCTGCCTCTGTGTCTCTGCCTTTGAAATAAATAAAAATAAGTTAAAAAGAGAAGGAGGGAGAGAGAGAGAGACAGACAGACAGACAGCATTTGGGATGCCTGCGCCCAGTCAGAATGTCTGGATTTTGGTCCCAGCTCCACTTTTAATTCTAGATTCCTGTTAATGTGCCCCTGGGAAGCAGCATCTGATTCCAGCTTCCTGCTAATGTGCACCTTGGGCAGCAGCAGGTGATGGCTCAGGTAGTTGTGTCTCTGCCACATTTATGGCAGACCCAGATTAAGTTCCAGTCTCTTGGCTTCAGTCTGGCTCAACTCTGGCTATTACAGGAATTTGGGATGTGAACCAGGGAGTGGAAGATCTCTCTTTTTCTGCCTTTCAAATAAATAAAAAATTTAAAAGACCCAGGAAAGTATAAGAAAGATAGTAAAGGTCATCTGTAATCCTATTACCCTGAGATGCCATTGTTTATAGATAGCTTTCTCTTTGCCTATACATATGTAAAGTTTTAATGGTTAACATACTCTCTCTTCTTAATTTTGCAAAACTTTTTCAAACTCAACAGTTGGCTGAGCGTATGACTCAATAAATATCAATATCACTAAAACTTGTTTAAATTTTATTTTGTTTGAGAGGCAGAGAGAGAGAGAGAGAGAGAGAGCAAGCGAGCTCCCATCTATTGTTTCACTTTCCAAATGTCCACAATGGGGCCTGAGCTGGAAACTCAGTTCAGGTCTCCCATGTTGATTTGCAGGAACCCGACAATTGTGCCCTTACCACTACCTGCCAGGATCTGCCTTAGAAGGAAGCTATAGTTGGGTACTGAACCTGGGTACTCTAGTATGGGACACATCTTAACTGGTATTTTAGCTGCTAAGGCTAAACTCCCACCCCTCAATACATTTTTGTTGGCTACCTGTGTTTCATTGTTTGATTGCTGCTGATAAATATTTACATTACTTTCAATTCTGAAATTCTTTTTTATTGTGTAAAAACATGTAAGGAAGCTTACCATTTTTAAGTCTACAGAGGTGTTAAGTTTGTATGCATCTTGTCCTGCAACAGATTTCTTGAACTTTTTTGTCTTGCCAAACTGAAATTCTGTAGCCATTAAGTAATTCTCCCTTTTTGCCTCTGTCACATATTTTGCTTTCTGTATCTTAAACTTTGGCCATGCTGGCGCTGCGGCTCGATAGGCTAATCCTCGGCCTACTCCGCCTGCACACCAGGTTCTAGTCCCAGTCGGGGCGCTGGATTCTGTCCCGGTTGCCCCTCTTCCAGTCCAGCTCTCTGCTGTGGCCCAGGAGTGCAGTGGAGGATGGCCCAAGTGCTTGGGCCCTGCACCCGCTTGGGAGACCAGGAGAAGCACCTGGCTCCTGGCTTCAGATCAGCGCGGTGCGCCGGCCTTGGCGGCTATTGGAGGGTAAACCAACGGCAAAGGAAGACCTTTTTCTCTCTTACTCTCACTGTCCACTCTGCCTGTCAAAAAAAAAAAAAAAACCAAAAAACAAAAAAAAAACAACTTTGCTCACTTTAGGTACATCATTTTAGTGAAATCATACTGTGTTTTAGTTTTTGTGACTAGCTTCTTAGCACAATGTCTTCAAGGTTCATCCATGTTGTAACATAATATTGTGGGGGTGCACAGGTCCCCAACTGTGTTTATTCCAGGATCTTGTTTCAGCATAAGAGATTAATTCAAAGCTGATGGGAAGATGGCTTATTTAAAGAGATTGTACCACTAGAAGTGAATGCCTAGCAACCTCATGGGGGACAGTGACCCCCACCCTGGCTGCCCCCTTTATCATGTAGGGAGTGGTGCCCTAATTGAATATACAGTCAAGGTGGAGTTGAGGTGGGGTGCAATGTGAGTGATGAAATCTGGGAAGGTTACGGGCCGGCGCCGTGGCTCAACAGGCTAATCCTCCGCCTTGCGGCGCCGGCATACCGGGTTCTAGTCCCGGTCGGGGCACCGGATTCTGTCCCGGTTGCCCCTCTTCCAGGCCAGCCCTCTGCTGTGGCCCAGGAGTGCAGTGGAGGATGGCCCAGGTGCTTGGGCCCTGCACCCCATGGGGAGACCAGGAAAAGCACCTAGCACCTGGCTCCTGCCATCGGATGAGCGCGGTGCGCCGGCCGCAGCGCGCCGACCGCGGCGGCCATTGGAGGGTGAACCAACGGCAAAAGGAAGACCTTTCTCTCTGTCTCTCTCTCTCACTGTCCACTCTGCCTGTTAAAAAAAAAAAAAAAAAAAAAAAGAAATCTGGGAAGGTTTCATGGGGTCTCCACCTGGAGCTCAGATCACTTGTTGGAGGACTGCTGGAAGCGTCTTAGCTCCTTGTCTCTCACTGACTCCCTTCTTCTCCCACATCAATAGGATATCCTTATAAAAGACTAATTCATTGCATATATGTGGGTAATTCCAAAAGTTCATGGAAAATGGTATTAAAAGATAGTTTATTTTGGTGCCAAAAATTTTGAAGTTCATACAGTTTTTTCATATTATACATTTTCCATGAACATTTTTAAGTACCCTCATATCTGTCACATTCCTCTGTCCGTTCACCTGTTGATGGATATTTAAGTAGCTTTTACTTTTTGGCTTCTGTGAATAATGATGTGTGAACATGGGAGAGAGAATATCTCTTCCAGTCTTGATTTCAACTCATTTGGTACTCATATATACCCCCAAATCAGATTGCTTAACCACTTAAATTTCATAGGCATCGAGAGTGCTCTCTTTGTATGCTTGCCTGATTATCCCTTGAATCTATTTTATTCAAAGTTAGATTATTTACTCTAATTCCTAAATTGCTCTTCAGAAAGGATGTGCTCATTTTCTTTGCTACTAACAGTGTTTGATAGCACCCATTTCCCATCTTTTACTCTATCTAAAATGATTGTAAAAAATGATCACTTGGTCATTAATTTCCTTTGCATTTAGTTGAGTTCTATTGATGTGGAACATTTTTTATGTTTATTGTCCGTTGGTATTTAGTGTCTTTTGAGTAGCTGCCACAGCACCAGACCCTTATTATTTCTTTTTTAAGTGCTATGTTAACCATGAGATAAAAATATAAATTATTTTAGTGTTCAAAGTTATTAGTCTTTTCCCTCATAGTTTCTGGTTGTGATACTTACAGCATAATATATAAATACATATATATGTAATTAAATATGTCTATTTTATGCATTATAATTTACCTATAATTTTCTTTGGTGTATAGAGCAAATTAAAAATCTACCCTTTTTTAAAAGGCAAATCTCAACATTTATTGAATGATTTCATCTCTCCCTACCCACTGATTTAAAATGTCATTTTTATCATGTTTCTGATATTCAGATATACTGTTCTGTTTCATTGTTATGTCTTTTCTTTCACTTGTACCATTCCTGGTGTCTTATCTTCTATAACTTCATAATACATTCTAATATCTGGTATGTAAAGGGTGCGCACTCTCTTATTTAGACATTTTCTTATCACTGTCAACATTTCTTGTGTTCTATTAAAATTAATTTGGAACCATTTTGTCAAGTAAAAATCTCTTCACGTGTATATTTTAACAAAATTCAAGTTTGACATTTATGTAGATACCAAATAGTTTCTCATAAAGAAAGGCAGATAGTCCATTTATTGTTTTTTTGTGTGTTGTGTTTTTTTGTTTGTTTGTTTGTTTGTTTTTTTACAGGCAGAGTGGACAATGAGAGAGAGACATAGAGAAAGGTCTTCCTTTTGCCTTTGGTTCACCCTCCAATGGCCGCCGCGGCCGTCACACCACGCTGATCTGAAGGCAGGAGCCAGGTGCTTCTGCCAGTCTCCCATGGGGTGCAGGGCCCAAGCACTTGGGCCATCCTCCACTGCACTCCCTGGCCACAGCAGAGAGCTGGCCTGGAAGAGGGGCAACCAGGACAGAATCCGGCGCCACGACCGGGACTAGAACCCCGTGTGCTGGCGTCGCAAGGCGCCGGCCTCATTTATTGTTAATGGCACCAAATTGTTCATAGGTATTATTGAGACTCAGTCCTTCTGTTCTATGTTAAACATGTTTTTATTACACATTTGGATTTACATGGTTAGGGTTGAAGAGCATTTCTTGTTTTTTAAATGATGTAATTGCTTTTCTTAGGCCGAGGCATATGCATTTTCTGGGTAACTTCTTGTACAATGTGATGATTTCCAAATATTTAACTATTCCAATTCTTAGCCTATAACATTGACTTTTAAATCTGTCCTCCTTTCTTTATTCTCTATCTCATTTATTTGGTCAACAGATATTTGTGAGCATCTACTAAGAAATACTAGATAATCAGGAGGATAGGCTACAGTTGAGCTAGGTTTGATTCCTGGTTGTGCCATTTGTTTGTGTGACTTTTGGTAAATTGGTTAACCAACTGTTTCTTGGTGTTCCTATTTATAAAACTGAAATAATAAGAAATCCTGTCTCAGAGCCTTTTGTGAGGCTTAAGCTACTTACTATATGTAAAACACTTGGAATAGTGCCTGACACATAATAAGCACGTGTTGCCTTTAAGAGTATTTTTCTGTTGACCAGGCTGGTGCCAGATGCTGGAGTGCTGGGATAAAACAACTAAAAAGAAAATTTTCCATAGTCCCTGACCTTAGGGAGGCATTCTAATAGGAGAGAGAGACAAAATTAAGATAAATAGATAAGAAATTAGTGAATTACAGTGAATACTTTAAGAAAACCAACTGATACTAAGGGAAATGTGTGGGAGTCCAGTTGGGAGCTTGTGCAGTATTTCAATTAAGTGGTGATTATGGCTTGAGATATATGGTGGCAATGGAAATGGGAAAAAATAGATTTGATATCTAGTTGGGGAATAATAATAATTAATTTTAGATTAATTTTGGTGGATTATGGAAGAAAGAAATCAAGGATAAAACCCAGGGGCCAGTGCTATGCCACAGTGGGCTAACCCACGGCCTGTAGCCCTGGCATCCAATGTTCGAGAAGATGGCCCAAGTGCTTGGACCCCAGTGCCCACGTGGGAGACCTGGAAGAAGCTCCTGGCTCCTGGTTTCAGGTTGTCCCATCTCCAGCCATTATGGCTATTTGGGGTGTAAACCAGTGGATGGAAGACCTTGCTGTCTTTCCCTCTCACTGTCTGTAACTCTACCTCACAAATAAATAAATAAAATCTTTAAAAAAAAAAAAAAAAAGGAAAAGAAAACCCAGACTGCATGTTTTAGAGGCTTGCATGATTGTAGTGTTTACTGAAACTAAGTTAGGCAGGGAGCACACAAGTTTGGTGGAAAAGAGTTTGGTTCTGGACTTTTAAGCTAGCAATGTATGTGAGAAATCCAAATTTTAGGTAGATAATTAGATATATAATTCTGAAGTTAAGTGACTATAAATTGCATTAACTGGATGATTTGTGTTACCCTTCTAAAGGATTATCCCTGCCTCCTCAGCCATTCTTCTAATCTTTACTAAGGAATCTCTGTAAGATAGCCACCTGATTAAACTCTAGGGAAAGGCTCCCAGGTCCTTACAGAATAAGGGCCAGACTCAGCATGCTGTGGGAGATCTTCCTGACCTGGCCTTGTTTTCACTTCTGTTCCACTTGTCACAGCATCGTACTCTTCACCTATACCAAACTGCTTAGGATTTTCTATAACTGTGACTTTGCAAACATGGCTTATTGTTCCTCTAGAATGTGCTTATCTGAATACTCCATCTGCAGACTTCACTCTTCCTTCATGTTTCATCTTCAGAGTTTCAACTAGTTAAATGAGATATAACACGTTCTAAGCATTTTTTTTTCTTTAGATGAAGCCATCCTTGAATGCTAGTTACTGCCTTACAGAATAAACATCCTCACTTAGGTACAGTGCTTAATATGTACTTCCTTCCAACCACTTACTGCATTGTGCTGTGATTTTTTATTGTGTATTACTCTCATTCAACTCCTCAGATGGACTCTGAGGTGAGGCTTCAGTGGTGCAAATTCATCTTTGTGTACCCAAAACGTCCTAAAGGGTCTAGTACGAAATTAGCACTTGTTAAGTGTTTGTTGAATATGTGAATTTGAGAGGCAATGTTGCAAAACAGGCCAAAGTTTAAACTTTGAGATCACCAGTTGCTGTTAAACCTGTTTAAGTTATTTAATGTCTCTCAACCTCAATTTTCTTGTCCTTAATGTGAGGCTAGTAATATGTTATGTTATGAGTTGTTTGGAGAACTACAGGAGATTTTCTGAAATTTCCTAGTGAAGTGCCTTGCAGAAAGAGGTCATCCAATAAGTGAGAGTTGTTTTTTCATTATCCTGAGAACAGTTGTCTGTGTAATGAAAGATTGTAGTGTCCTTGCTTTTAAAGTAATTGGATATCAGATATGGCAGTTGGAAAGTCCCTGTAATAAGTGAATTAAAAAAATGTTATGTAATTTTATAATCTAATGAAATTGATCTATACTTTGTAATATTCATCTTTACTTGAATATTATAAACTTACCTCAGTTTACTCAGAAAATGTGATTTCATTGATTAAATTTAGATTGTGATTTACTGATAACTTATAAATATAGTTATATCAGGTATAAATATGTAACTAGAAAACACACTGCTATGTGTGGTCAGAGTATGTTAAAATGTGACACAGGCACATTCCCATGCCCTCAACAAATCGCAAGAATTTCTGTTATTGAGTATATGACTATGTATTATCACCATGTAAATACTTGGGTAGATTAGTAGATCCCTTCATTGACTTTTCAACGCATAATCACATTTGTATGTGTGAGTCTGTGGTTTCCAGAATCCTTGTATTTTAATATAGGGATATCTAGTAGACCTCCCATATTCACCACTTATAGGCACTGGTAATTTATTCAAACCAAATTTGTATTTAGAGCAAGGACCTTGTAATTGCGTATGTTATCACATGGTTACTTCTGTATTAACTTCACATAACTCTGGTCAAGCTTACTTAGTGAGCAAAGTAGCTTCCAGGCCCACCTCTCCACCTCTGTCCACCTGTCTCCTCTTAGCAATGTTGGGGGGGGGGAAGAAGGAGGGAGTAATCAAATCTTGTCATAGATCACCCATGATTTACTTAGGACATTTTATTTTCATATAAACTTGTATCTATGAAGCAAAATTATAATTATGACCATTTCCATTGACATGTATCACCAGGATTTATATATATAAAATTTAATTGTACTAACAGAACTTATTTTTTATTATGCATTTAGAAAAATATTCTGCATCAGAGAGAGTTTTCTACACTTTCTAGTGTATTCTTTGGACCCTAATGCATATTTAGTAAACACCAAATTTTTTTATTTGTTTAACTTCCAATCTTTTTGTTTGTTTGTTTGAAAGGCAGAGTTACAGAGAGAGGAGAGAGACAGAGCAAGATCTTTAATTTACTGGTTCATTACCCAGATGGCCACAATAACTGGGGCTGGGTCAGGCTGAAGCCAGGAGCCAGGAGCTTCTGGATCTCCCACGTGCAGAACCCTAAGAACTTTGGCTATCCTCTTTTCCTAGGCGCATTGGCAGGGAGGGGCATCAGAAATGGAGCAGCAGAGATTTGAACCTGCGCCTCCAGGGGATGCTGGCATTGCAGGCTACAGCTTAACCTACTGTGCCACAGCACTGGCCCTCATCCCTCCATACTTAATTACTCTTCAGAATACATTTCTCATTTCCTTGCTATAACTTGAACTTGGCTTATACTTTCTGTCTACCTGGCTTGACTTCTGCATATGGACATGAAGCCCAGCTGACATACCACTAGTTTATTAGTGCCTAGACTCCTATGTCTTATGTGAGCTACATTTCCAAACTGTTTCTCCCATGCACCCCTGTGGTCATACCTTATACTATCTCATCCCTAAGAGCTGTTCTACCTCTAGACTCTCTCGTCAGTGGGGCCCCTGTACTTTGAGGTTTAATATAATAAATTATACTGAGTATTTAGTGCCAGGCATTGTACTGGATGCACAGAGTACACCAGTAAACAAAACAGACAAAAATCTCTGTCCTTGTGGGGATTATATTCTAGTGGGATAGAGGCAGATAATAAATGAAAAGCATGATAAGTAAATTATATAGTAATTTATAAGGTGATAAGTGCTATCAAGCAAAAACAAGTAAAGCAGAGGAGAGATAGAGAAAGTTGCAACTTTTAAAGAAGCTGGGCAAGTTAAAATTTTATTGGGAAACTGACTTTTCAGAAAAGACTGAAGGAAGGAAGGGAAGCAGTCATGCATATATCTGGTGTTAGAGTAGTGTAGGCAGGTACATTAGGTGATACAAAGGCCTAAGGCAGGAACATACAAGGACATTTGTGTGTGTAGAGTGGGATAAATGAGTGGAGAGGTAATAGGAATGGGAGAGCAGATTGTGTAAGGAATTGAAAGCCATTAGTAGACTTTTGGCTTTTTTTTTCTTGAATATTTATTTGTTTAAAAGGCAGAGTTAGAAAGAGAGGGAGGGAGGGAGGGAGGGGGAGAGAGAGAGAGAGAGAGGTTTTCCATCTGCTGGTGTGCCCCCCAAAATGGCCGCACAGCCAGGGTTGGGCCAGGCTGAAGCCAGGAGCTAGGAGCTTCATCAGGGTCTCCCACGTGGGTGGGGCCATTTTCTGTGGCTTTCCCATGGAGCTGGATCAGAAGCAGAGCAACTGGGACTCAAACTGGCACCCATATGTGATGCCTGCACTGTAGGTAGTGGCCCAACCAGGAACACCACAACGCCAGGCCCAGAAATAGGGTTTTTTCCAAGTAAAATTAGGTGCCATTGAGGAATCCTGAGAAGTGAAAATTCTGAGACTCCCTTTTCCAAAGTATGTCACTGATGGCTATGTTGGGAGGAAAATGTGGGGAACAAGGTGAAACTGAGGAAATACCCGTTAGAATCTTGCAGGAATTCAGACTGAAGATGATGGTGGTTTAGATCAGGTTATGAGTAGACTTGGAGGTGATAGGAAGTAGTGGGATTCTGGATGTATGAATTTAGTCCAACAGGTGTTGCTGAATGTGCCTTATGAGACTAAGAATCAAGGTTAGCTTTAGGTGTTGGTATGAGCCACTGGAAGGATGCAATGAGGATGTCTGGATGGAACAGGGTTTGATGAGACCATCCAGAATTCAGTTTTGTTTGTGACTGAGATGCCTGTAGGCCAGGGAGAAGTGTCTGAAGTTCAGGACAGATTTGATCTCCATATGTAAATGTGGGAGCCACTGGCACGCAAGTAGTGTATAAAACCATAAGACTAGTGAGATCACCGTGGAATAGAGCAAGGAAAGCAGCTAAGAACTGAGCCCCATATACTCTAGTGTTGAAGAGACAGGAAGAAGAGGTGGAGCTAGCAGTAATTGAGACTAAAAGTGAGATAGGATGAAAACTGTTTAAAATATGGTATTCTAGAACCCGAATTTTAAAAAATGATTTCGTGAGGGCTGAGAGACTTAGTGATAGTTCCAGCAAGATGAAGACTGATAATTCCTTCCTGTTCTCTCCCTTTCGACTCCATTTCAAGAGCTTTGAATATTTACTGGAACCTCTTCCTAGAACACTCTTTGATCCCTCTTGTCTGATGTCTATTTATTGTTTGTGCCTCAGCACTGATGTAAGTGTACCTAGAAAGCCATTCAAACACTGAAATCTGAGAAATCAGTCCCACTTACATACCCTCTTAAAGCCCAGGGCATCCTCTGTAGTATTTATTCAGAACTATATCTGTATTTACTGTTATGGATCTAGAGGCTAGCTCAAAGCCTTCTGCATGTGACCACTCAAATATGTATTTGTTGGATGAGTGAAAGAATGAAATTCAGGGAATTGGCTGATTAATAAATTTTTCACTGTAGTTCTTTACAGGGCAAATATTTTGATTTTTTTAAATACACATATTCATTTAGATTTAGCTAGAAAGCAGAAATGAAACATTCTTGTGAAAAGGGAGGAAAGATCCAAAATAAATTCAGTATGTCTTCCCTCTACCAATAGCTACATGGTCTTGGAATTTTTTCCTTTCTGACCTCACCACCCCAAACTTTCAGTGTTAATTGGTACATGTTAAGACAGATTGTTTGTTTTTTTGTTTTGTTTGTTTGTTTTTTAGGTCAAACTTTTAATTTTGAGACCATTGTAAATTCACAGGCAGTTTTAGGAAACAATGCAGAGAAATCCTGTGTACCCTTTACGTGGTTTCCCCCAGTGGAAACATCTTGGAAGACTATAGTACATTTTAGAACCAGGAGATGGACACAGTGAAGGTAGAGAACAGTTCCATCCCACAGGAATTCTTCGTTGTACCTTTATATTAGCCATGACCATTTCTATCCTGCCCCTCCTTAATCCCAGGCAATTATACCTATAATTTTGTCTTTTCTTTTAGTTTACATATAAATGAAATGTTATTTAACATTATGAAATTTCCTGTTTTCAGTTACTGTAATTTTCTGGAGATTCATCCAAATTGTTGTGGGTGTCAATTGTTGCTTTTTATTACTGAGTAAATTCCAAGATACAGATGTTCCGCAGTATGTTTAATCATTTACCAATTGGTGGATATTTGATTTGTGTCCAGGTTTTTGCTGTTATGAATAAAACCACTATGAGCATTCCTGTATGGGTTTTTGTGTGAATGTAGGTTTTGACTTCTGTAGGTTAAAAATGCAGTTGCTGGATCTTGTGATGGCTATATGTTATTTAAGAAATTTTGGGGGCCTAGTGCTGTGCCTGGCATCTCATATGTTTGCCTATGTGAGTCCTGGCTGATCCACTTCTGATCCAGCTCCCTTCTTATGTGCCTGGGAAAGCACCAGAAGATGGCCCAAGTTCCTTGGGTACCTGCCACCCATGTGGGAGACCGAGAAGAAGCTCCTGTCTCCTGACTTCAGCCTGGCCCAACCCCAGCCATTGAAGCCATTTGGAGTGAACCCGAGGATGGGAGACCTTTCTGTCTGTCTTTCCCTCTTCTCTCTGTAACTCTGCCTGTCAAAGAAATAAAATAAATCTTAAAAAAGAAAAAAGAAAAAATGTTAAACCATGACTGGATTTAAACTCTGTCTTTCTGGAAGCAGGTTTCAAGCCAGGATTTTTATGTTTGTTTGTTTTGAAATCTGTGGATGAAGCTTTAGTTCTTTTTGGACTTTGTGGTTATATGACTTGGGTTCAATTCCTGGCTTTCTCACCCACTGTCATTGTTTCCTCATTAGAGAATAAGAATATAATATTTGTTTTATAGGGTTCTTAGGAGGGTTAAATGAAATAGCATATTTTCAAGTTCTTGGCGTGAAAAAGACAGTAGTATACCATAAGCACTGCAGAAATATTGTTTTTATCTTCACCTTCTGAAGCTAGTGACTGGCCATATTTTTACTGGTGTTTACATTCTTTCAGTGGCATGTGACATTATTCCTAGCATTTTTAATATTGTAATCAGTTCCCATGTATTAAGAGAGTTACCACTTCATTGTTTAAGATGTTTAGTTTGCTTTCCTTTTTTTTTTTTTTGTTTTTTGTTTTAAATATTTTATTTATTTATTTGAGAGGTAGCGTTACAGACAGTGAGAAGGAGAGACAGAATATTCTACCTTCTGCTGGTTCACTTCGCAAATGGCTGCAATGGCCAGAGCTGTGCTGATCCAAAGCCAGGAGCCAGGAGCTTCTTCGAGGTTGCTCACGCAGGTTGGGCCATCTTCTACTGCTTTCCCAGATCATAGCAGAGAGCTGGATTGGAAGGGTAGCAGCCAGGACTTGAACCGATACCTGTGTGGGATGCTGGTGCCATAGATGGAGGATTTAACTTATGCCACAGCGCTGGCCCTTTAGTTTGTTTTCAGAAATAATTTAGTAGTTTTCTATTTACAGGTCTTGTGTATGTTTTTATTAGATTTATGAGTATTTCTGGTATTTGAAATTTTTTGATGTTCTTGAAAGTAGTATCAATTTTAAAATTTCTTTTGTTTTTTGCAAGATTAAAGAAATACAATTGATTATATATAAAGATACTCTGAAAAGTTCATAGGAAAATGAAATTAAAAGATAAAGCTCATTTAGGTGCCAAAAATTATGTAATCTGTGCATATGTGGTGTCTTTAAAACGTTTATGGAAATTCATATGATGAAAAATTTTGTACATGGATGTCAAATTTGTTTTCCAACAAGATAAACTTATGTTTTGGTTTCATTTTTCCATGAGTTTTTTGACTTAGTCTTTTATATTAATCTTGGATTCATCACCCTCACTAAATTTACTTTTAATTCTACTAATTATCTATAGATTCTTTTCTATCCTGTTACATATCTTGCTATGTCACATGTTCATGTTAACACTTTATTCCATGTTTCTTTGGCTTTTCCTTCTGTCTCTTTTTTCTTTGCCTTATCATACTGATCTGCTTCCAGTATTAATCAAATTGGAGATTTTAGGCGTATTTGTGTCTTTTCTGATCTTGCAGAGAAAGCTTTCAACAATTGAACAAAGTCATCATAATGTTTGCAAGTTTTAGGTAAAATCATTTCATTGTATGAAAGAAGTTCTTTGCTATTCCTTGTATGCCAGGGAACTTTAAATTTTTATTAATTCATTTTATTTAGTTGGAAGACAGAAAAAGAAACGGTTCTTTTTTTTTTTTTTAAAGATTTATTTTATTTATTTGAAAGAGTTACAAAGAGAGGTAGAGAGAGAGAGAAAGGTCTTCCATCCACTTGTTCACTCCCAAAATGGCGGCAGTGTCCAGAGCTGAGCCAATCCAAAGCTAGGAATCAGGATCTCCGACATGGGTTCAGGAGCCCAAGGACTTGGACCATCTTCTACTGCTTTCCCAGGGGCATTAGTAGGGAGCTGGATCAGAAGTGGAACGACTAGGACTTGAACTAGCGCCCATATTGGATAACGGCGCTGCAGGCTGAGGCTTTAACCCACTGTGCCACAGCACCAGCACTAGATCTCTTTTTTGTTTTCAAATTAGGAAGAATTGCTTTTTTGAAAAAAAATTTTATTTTTATTTATTTGAAAGGCACAGTGACAGGGGAAGAGAGACAGAGACTTCCTCTCCACTGGTTCACTCTCCAGATGTTTGCACTGGCCTCTTCTAGGCCAGTCCAAAGCCTCATTTGGGTTTCCCAAGTGGGTGTCAGGGGCTCAAGTCATTGGGCTATTGTCCACTCCTTTTCTAGGTGCATTTGCAGGGCACAAGATCAGAAGTGGAGCAGCCATGCCTTGATCTCTCAGCTGGTTCACTCTCCAAGTGTTCACAACAGCCAGGGCTGATTCATACCAAAGCCAGGAGCCATGTGGGTGGCAAGGACCCAAGCTCTTGAGCCATCTCCTCCTGCCTCCCAGGGTGCACATTAGCAAGAAGCTGGAATTGAAAGTGTATGCATGTCTTAAACCTATGCACTCTTATCCCACTTGGCATCTGAACAGCTGTGCCAAATATCTACTTCTCAGGGAACTCTCTACTCTGAAATGATTTTGTATTTCACCAAATGCTTTTTCCTTCCATTATTGAAATGAGCATAGGAATTTTCTTCCTCTTCTTATTCTTTTTGAGAATTACATTAAATTTTTCACACTATATTCTTTTTTCTAAATTGTTGATTTATTTGAAAGGCAGAGTGACAGGGATAGACAGAGATCTTCAGTCTACTTGTTTACTTCTACCACAACAACCAGGACTGGGCCAGGCTGAAGCAGGAACCAAGAATTCCATCCTTGTCTTCCACATAGGAAGCAGGGACCCAAGTACTTGAGCCATCCTCAGCTTCCTTCCCAGATGCATTATCAAGGAGCTGAATCAGAAGCAGAGTACCTGGGATTCTAAAGAGCATTCTGATATGAGATGTGGGTATTGCAAGAGGTGGTTTAACCCACTCCACCATAACACCAGCCCGAACAACATATTCTTGATTAGTTGAGATATAATTCACATAACTTATCTTATAATTCTTTTGTTTTTTATATACTTATAGAATCATCATCGCAATCTAATTTTAGAACATTTTTGTCACTCCTAAAGAAACCAATATATTGACCCTCCAAATCTAAAGGTTTCACATCCATAGATTCAACCAGCCTAGGTTGAAAATATTCAGAAAGAAAAAGTGTCTGTACTGAACATTGTAGACTTTTTTCTTGACAATACAGTAGAACAACTGTTTACATTGTATTGGATATTACAAGTAATCTAAACGTGATTTTAAAGTATATAAGTGAATGTGTAAAGTTGCGTGCAAATACTATACCTTTTTATGTAAGGGACTTAAACATCTACAGTGTTGATATCAGTGGCAGGTCCCACAACTAATTCTCCATGCATACAGAAGAACAGCTGTACTCATTAGCAGCTACTCTCTATTCCCTCACCCCCTGCCTTGCTGATACCCTTGACCCCCACACCTCCACTAATCTACTTTCTACCTCTATAGGTTTGCCTTTCATACAAATGGAATCATGAGTTTTGCAGTCCTTTGTGACTGGCTTCTTTCACTTAGTATGTCTTTTTTCTTTTTTAAAGATTTATTTATTTACTTGAAAGACAGAATTATAGATACAGAGAGGCAGAGAGAGAGAATCTTTTTTTTTTTTTTTTGTGACAGGCAGAGTGGACAGTGAGAGAAAGAGACAGAGAGAAAGGTCTTCCTTTGCCGTTGGTTCACCCTCCAATGGCTGCCGTGGATGGCGCGCCGCGGCCGGCGCACCGCGCTCATCCGATGGCAGGATGCCAGGTGCTAGGTGCTTTTCCCTGGTCTCCCATGGGGTGCAGGGCCCAAGCACTCGGGCCATCCTCCACTGCACTCCGGGGCCACAGCAGAGGGCTGGCCTGGAAGAGGGGCAACCGGGACAGAATCCGGCGCCCTGACCAGGACTAGAACCCGGTGTGCCGGCGCCGCAAGGCAGAGGATTAGCCTGTTGAGCCACGGCGCCGGCCGAGAGAGAATCTTTCATTGGCTGGTCCACCTCCCAAAGTCCGGAATCAGGAATTCCATCTTGGTCTCTTAGACAGTTGGCAGGGGCCCAAGCACTTGGGCCATCTTCACTGCTTTCCCAGGCACATTAGCTGGCTAGATCTGAATCGAAACAGCCAGGACTAGAACCAGTGCCCATGTGGATTCAGGCTTTGCAACCAATGGCTTAACCCATTACACCAAGACACCTGACTCTAAAGCCCGGATTTTTTTAAGTCCTCCAATTTTGTCTTTCACAAAGTTTTTTTGATTATTCTGGATCCCTTGAATTTCCATATGAATTTTAGGATCAGCTTGTTACTGATTGAACTTTCAAAGAGTAACCAGCTTTGCATTTGTGAAGTAAACCCATTTTAGTTTTGGTGCATTACTCTTTTAATTTATTACGGTATCTGGTTTGCTAATATTTTATTTTTCTGTGAGTATTTGAGATTGGCTTATAAATTTTTCTGTGCTGTAATTTGTTTGCCAAATCAAATTTAGGCTGACTTCAAAGGAGTGTGAAGTGAATATTTCTGTCATTCACCAAATAGATCAGATTTGTTTATTATGTGCTTGAAATCATTTTTATCCTTACAGAATTTTGTTCAGTTTGCATAATCGATTACTGAGAGAGATATATTAAAATTGTATAGATTGTGATACAGATTTGGTTATTCTCTTTTGTTTCTGTGAATTTTCCTGTGATTTCTATCAGTTTATGCCTCAAGTCTTTATGTATTTTGAGGCTATGTTTTTCTAGCAAATTAATGCTTTTGTCTTTTTAAAATGCTCTTCTTTGTTCTAATAATAATAAATCCTAATTTTTTTGCCTTATATCTATGTTATCTCGTGTTAGTAAAGAGACACAGCTATATTTTATTATGCATAGTATATCTTTTTTTTTTTTTTTTTGGACAGGCAGAGTGGACAGTGAGAGAGACAGAGAGAAAGGTCTTCCTTTTGCTGTTGGTTCACCCTCCAATGGCTGCCGCGGCCGGCGTGCTGCGGCCAGCGCACTGCGCTGATCCGAAGGCAGGAGCCAGGTGCTTCTCCTGGTCTCCCATGGGGTGTAGGGCCCAAGCACTTGGGCCATCCTCCACTGCACTCCCTGGCCACAGCAGAGAGCTGGCCTGGAAGAGGGGCAACCAGGACAGAATCCGGGGCCCCGACTGGGGCTGGAACCCGGTGTGCTGGTGCCGCAAGGCGGAGGATTAGCCTAGTGAGCTGTGGTGCCGGGAGGTATATCTTTTTTTATTTTCGATGTTTATGAATCCTATTTGAAGAGTATCTTTTTAAAGCAGCAAAGGTTTTTTTTTTAAATCTAGTACGAGAGTAGTTTTCTTTTAACGATATTTTTAATCTACTTACCTTTAATGTTTCTTGTGGTTTACTACTTCTTTATCTGTATTAATTCTGCATTAAAACCTCTACAATAGGGCCATACTGTGGCACAGTAGATTTAATCACCCTCTGTGATGCTGGCATTCCATAGCAGCACTGGTTTGAGTCCTGGCTGTTCCACTTCTCATCCAGCTCCCTGATAATGTACCTGGGAAGGCAGTAGAAGATAGCCCAAGTCCTTGGGTTGCTGTACCCTACTAGGAGATTCAGAGGAAGCTCCTGGCTTGGGCCTGATCTGGCCTTAGGTGATGTGGCCATTTTGGGGGTGAACCAGCAGATGGAAGATATCTCTCTCTCTCTCCTCTCTTCTTTTCTCTCTCCTCTCTCCTCTCTGTAATTCTGCCTTCAAATAAATAAAATAAAAATCTCATTAAAAAAAGAAAAAAGACCCCATAATAAATATTTTAAAATAAAAATAATAAATCTATCTTTTGTACATACACAATTTTCCTAACCAACCATTTACTTGTTTCCAAGATAAATCTCTTGGTAGTATTATATTTCAGAAATACCTGATCCTCCTCAATATTAGTATACTATTTATTTAAGAATGAATCAGTTAATTTAATCAAATTTACTATGATTACAGAAACCTTAAAAATTGAAAATACAATATTTCAATCTCCTTTTAAGTATTGATTATTAAGGCAGCTGCTTAAAAAATGTGTTATCTGTTATCAAGTAGCTGGTATCAGGAGCCAGAACAGGGCATCAACCCAGGTACTCCAACATCAGTTATGGGTCTTAATCACTTGATCAAATGCCTCTAGATTGAGTCACATCTTGATTACACAGTTTTCTTACTCTGCACATGTAATCCATCAGAAAGTTCTGTTTGTTTTACCTCTGGTATATATCCCAAATCTTTCCATGTTTACTGTTCAAGATGGTTTTTGTCTTATCCTTTGCAATCTGATAACAGATTTCCTGTTTCCAGAAACCATTTTGTATTCTTTGCTCAGTTATGTTGTAGCTGATCATGTAGTTGAGAGGGTACTAAGGATACCTACTCATTTATATTTTTGGGGACCATATTCAGACAGGTTTGAGTCCTAATGCATTTCTAAATCCATTTACCTACTGAAGCAGTCGGGGCTTTGTTCATTGGCCACATTTTATAGCAATGTTCATCTTCTGCTACTGTTGGTAGCTTTGTACCCTGTTGGTAACTTTTGAAATGTTGTGTCACCCTCCTTGCTTAAAAACGCTTTTGTAAGTGTATACAATAGGATTTCCAGTGCAGGTGGAAATGTTCTTTATCTGTACTGTCAGTATGAAAGCTACTAGCCAGATCTGGCTATTGAGCATTTGAAACACAGTTGGTATGACCGAGGAATAGAATCATTAGCTTTATTTAATTTCAACTAAACTTAAATAAGATCCTGCAGCTAATGGTGTATTAGCACATCTCCATTAGTTTTCTTCATTCTTCAAATAGAATCCAAAGTCCTTATCAGGGCTGCATGTGAGTTGGCTCTTGCTTATCTCAATAGCTTTATCTGTATTATTCTCTCCTCTGGTTCTGTAACATTGGCCTCCTTTCTGTTTCTTGAAAACACAGGCCTTTATCAGCTCAAGGCCCTGGCACTAATGTTCTCTGCCTTGAATACTTTCTTTTTAATTTTGAATCTGGCTTTTTATATCCTTCAGACCCCTGATTAAATAGCACCCTCTAACACAGCCTTCTCCAGGTCAGCCTCATGAAGTGGCCGTGACCCTCATAAGGTCCTTGTAATATTTGTACTGTTGACCATCTTGTTTGTTTATTGTTTACTTTTAGTCTCTCCTTAAAGAATGTAAGCCCTGTGAACCCCTGGGCCTTGTTTTTCTAGAAAGTGGCCTATGGCACCCGTTTGTTGTGAATAATAAACACTTGGTTTATTCTTGAGATTTTTAGTAGCTAGAGAGGTTGGTTACTTTTTTGAGGGGATACGCACAGTGTTTTATAAGTCCATAAGTAACTGAAAAAAAAACCTTTTTTAAAAAATGGGATGAGATTATATATATAAATAGAGATAGCATGGTGCTAAGTACAAAATATCAGAGATGTGTTATACTGGTATGGTTTAATAGAATATTTTTCTTGCAGAGGTCTAAGAATTTACAGGTTTTTTTTGTGTGTGTTAGAAAATGAAAATTACATCTGTAGAAATACAGTGAATGAAGAAAGTGCTAATCAAGCAGAGTTTATACAGTGGATTTGACTGATTAAATAGAATTAGTCTTAACAGTCAAAACTCAATCATACTTACTAATGTTGTTAATTTAATTACTATAAATTTTGAATCAATGCCTTTACATTTTATAATTTCTTCAATGTAGGCTTGCCTGACACATAGTAAATTTGGTGTTGTATTAAAATGTACATTTATAAAAGGATCAATCACAAAAGGACTCATCTTTTTTATAGGAAATCCACCCCTTATCTTAAAAAGTATTCAATTTCTAAAAGTCTTATTTTTTATTATATAGCTTCTTTTTTAGACTTATTTACTTATTTGAAAGTCAGAGTTACACAGAGAGAGGAGAGGCAGAGAGAGAGAGGTCTTCCTTCTGATGGTTCATTCCCCAATTGGCTGCAATGGCTGGAGCTGTGCCAATCCGAAGCCAGGAGCCAGGAGCTTCTTTTGGGTCTCCTACGTGGGTACAAAGGCCCAAGGACTTGGGCCATCTTCCACTGCTATCCCAGACCATTGCAGAGAGCTGGATCAGAAGTGGAGCATTCAGGTCTCAAACCAGCGCCCATATGGGATGCCAGCGCTTCAGACCAGGGCGTTAACCTGTTGTGCCACAGCGCCAGCCCCATATTATATGGTTTTTCAATAGTAACATTATCTCACTGAGTTATGCTATGGGTATATTATGGTTCAGAATGAAATAGAGGATAGAGTATATATAGAAAGTACATGAAGGGGGCCAGTGCTGTGGCGCAGCAGGCTAACACCCTGACCTGAAGCGTCAGCATCCCATATGGACGCTGGTTTGAGACCGGCTGCTCCACTTCTGATCCAGCTTTCTGCTATGACCTGGGAGAGCAGTGGAAGATTGCCCAACTCCTTGGGCCCCTGCACCCGCATGGGAGACCTGGAGGAAGCTCCTGGCTTTCGATCGGCACAGCTCTGGCCGTTGCAGCCAATTGGGGAGTGAGCCATCAGATTGAAGACCTCTGTCTCTCTCTCTCCCTCCCTCTCTCTCTCTCTCTCTGCTTCTCCTCTCTCTGTGTAACTCTGACTTTAAATAAATAAATAAATCTTTTTAAAAAAAAAAAAGTCCATGAAATAATTGTTTGAATTCAGTGCTTTGAACTTTCTTAGTAACCTAGTCTGTGTACTTTTTTTTTTTTTTAATGATTTATTTTATTTATTTGAAAGCCAGAGGGCCTTGTGCTCTGGAATACCAGATAAAACTATCACCCACAGCACGGGCATCCTGTATGGGCACCAGTGCGAGTCTCAGCTGCTCCACTTCCAATCCAGCTCCCTGCTAATGCACCTGGGAAAGCAGACGCTTGAACTCCTGCACCCATGTGGGAGACGCAGCTGAAGCTCCTGGCTCCTGGCTGTGGCCTGGCCTGGCCCTGGCAGTTGTGTCCATTTGGGAAGTAAACCAGTGGATGGAAGCTGCCCCCCTCCTTTCTCTCTGCCTTTACCTCCCCCTCTCTGTAACTCTGACTTTCAAATAAAATAAATCTGAAAAAAAAAAAAAAAAAAAGCCAGAGTGACCTAGGGGAAGAAAGGGAAAGAGAGAAAGAAAGATATCTTCCATCTGCTGATTCAACCCCCAAATGGCCACAATGGCCAGGGGTGCGCATCAGGCAAGTCTCCCACATGGGTGGCAGGAGTCCAGGTACTTGAACCATCTTCCTTTGTTTTCCCAGGTATACTGGCAGGCAGCTGGATGGAAGTAGAGCAGCTGGGACATGAGCTGATGCTAATATGGGGATGCTGGCATCACAGGCAGCAGCTTAACCCTTTGTGCCACAATGCTGGCCGTGCTCTGGGAACATTTTTTAACTAGTTTATATCTATGTAAATAGTATATTGAAACTATTTATAAGTACTGTAATATTATTATTTATATATGATTCTATAATACACTTGCTAATATTTATCTTCCCCACCCTTCTCTTTTTGCACTTTTGTTTTTAGAATCATCATGCCTCCAGTTCATAACGTGAAAAAGTCTCTCACGCCTCAGATTGCTTGTTTGACAAGTGAATCTTACAAGCAACTGGATTTTTTGCCTGACAAACTAAAAGCAAAGCTCCTTCCATTCCAGAAAGATGGCATTACTTTTGCCCTCAAAAGAGATGGCAGGTAAAGTACTTCTTTCAAAATATATTAAAAATGTTAAATTCCCATCAAGTATATTAATAATCAAGGCTCTGTTCAAATCATCTTTGTATGTCTTCATCATCTTTCATTAGTAGGATTGATTGTGACTAAATTTGCTTACTATGACTGACTTGAGTTTGAAATATAATAAGCTAATTCTGATTTCTTAAGTATATTGTTACTGTAAGTATTTGAGTTTTACTAGATTTTCTCATCATATTTTAAGTTTTCTAGAATGTGTTGCTTTTCTGTATAATTAGTCTTTACTACATTTTTATTATCCCACTTTTTACTTTAGATTGGCAACATCTGAATGTGTCTTCCTAAGTACTTCATGATACTAATACTGTCTACAGCTAATATTTTTAAACTGCATAATATTATATAATCTCTTCTATAAAGTTGGGCCTTTATATTATTTAAATGTTTACAAATAACATTGTCTTGGCTCTGTAGTCACATGTACCATGTATATTCTCCCCAACATCTTATTATGAAAATTGTAAATATATAACAAAGTTGAAAGAATGTTGGTGAGCACTTTTTTTTAAAAAAAGATTTATTTATTTATTTGAAAGGTGGGGTTAAAGAGGCAGAGGCAGAAAGAGAGGCTCTTCCATCTGCAGGTTTACTCCCCAAGTGGCCACAACAGCTAGAGCTGGGCCGAGCTGAAGCCAGGAGCCTGGAGCCTTTTCCAGATCTCCCACAAGAGTGCAAGGGCCTAAGGGTTTGGGCCATCCTCTACTGCTTTCCCAGGCTATATCAGAGAGCTGGATCGGAAGTAGAACAGCCAGGACACAAACTGGTGCCCATATGGGATGCTGGCACTGCAGGCAATGGCTTTACCCGCCACAGCACCGGCCCTAGGTGAGCAGTTTTTAAACTGACCAACTACAGTCTATCATTAGTGTTTTCCCATTCTTTCTGTATCCCATGTTTATACATTTATCCATCCATCCCATAAATTCATCTTATTTGTAATTAATTCCAAAGTAAAGTTTATATATTATTATGCCTTCTCCTAAATATCTGTATGTGTATGTCTAGCCAGAGTTCATATTTGTCTATGGTATTTTTTTCCCTTTGAGGTTAAATTAATGAAGTCCACAAACCTATGCTTACGTAAGTCAAACCCACCATCCTATTATATTCTCTCTTTCTATTTCCCAGTGAACCTCACCTTCACAGTCAGTCATTGATCTGATATTTTTTAAACCATAGGCTTGTTTTGCCTGTTCTACAACTTCATATAAATGGAGTCATAAAATATGTGCTATTTTTTGAATAACTTCTTTTACTCCCTACAATCTTAGCAAAATTCATTTGCATTTTTGTGTGTTTACTAACTTGTTTCTATTGTATGGATTTGTATTTATAGGATTTGGTTGATACCTAAGTTTATATGTCTGGTGATTTTTATCCTATACCGACATCTTTCTGACTTTTCTAACCTGCTCATAATTTCTTAGATTTCCTGTGTCGATTCTTGTGTTGTAATTTGTTTGCCAAATTAGACCAGTTATATTTTTCTATATTTACAATGTCGGTGTTCTTCAAATTCCTGCAGATTTCTGTTATAAATGCTATCTTGAACTGCTACTTGATAGTCTTTAGCTTCTCCAGGAATTTCATACTTGTATTTTTGTGCTTATCAGTACAGCAGAGCAGAAAACAACATGGGCTTTAGAGTCAGAGAGCATTTAGATATGAGACTCTTCCAGTATCCGTGATGCTGAGCCTAATTTTACAAATCAGAGTTCAGATTCATCAACTATAAAATAGATATTATAGTCCTAATTACTGCACTTACAAAAGTATACTGAATTTCCCAGGCTAACAAAAAGGGCCTTTTTCCCTTTTCTTAGCTGATCTTAGTAAATGACAAAGTCTTGACCTTGGACTATTAACCAATCCTAATAAAATATGAATGAGCAAAATGGAAAAATAAGAAGTTATTGATAAAGCTAAATTTATTTGTTTTAAATAACATCTATTTATTGTGTACTTAGATCTTCCCTGCTTTCCGGGAGATACAGCTGTCCTTTCTTTTATTATAACATGCTGTTAGTAACTGAAATTTCTTATTATTTGGCAGATGAAAAATTGGTGTTGTTTCATTTAATGATGTTCTGTTTTTGCTGAATCATTAAATAATTTCAGAATATATAATATTTTACCTATATTATTGATTGCTATTTTAGTTGACACAGTCTATTTTAATAGATTTTTTTCTTTCTTAGCACTTTGAAGGTTGTATTCTACAGTTCTGTGGCTTTCATAGTTGCCATTGATTAAGTGTATTCTTCATTCTTAAAGTATCACCCTATAGATGACTTCCTCTTTGCAATGGGAAAAATTACAAAATAGGCTTGACATCACTATTGGTATGGCAGCCACACATTCAGTATGCTGCACAGTACAGACAGAGTTCTACTTCTGTTGTATTGCAAATATTTGATCTGATAATCATGAAGAAAAGAGTCAAACCAGTCAAAAATGTTGGACACTTTTTCAAGACAACTGACCCCGGTTCTTTAGAGGTTCCATGTCATGAAAAACCCCAGTGATAATATTCTAAATTGAGAGAGACCTAAGACCTGCAGCATCTGAAATTAATGTGCAAACTGATCCTGGACCAGTAAGAAAGGCTGCTGAGGACATTTTCAGGATAACTTGGCAACTCTCATGTGGAGTCTATTTGGATGATATTATTAAATTAATTTTGATTAATTTAGATGAAGTAATGGTGTGATTGCATGCCAGAATGTTCTTGTTCCTGAGAAATGCATGATAACGAATTTTGGTACTACAGACTACTTCCTACCTTTTCCCAAAAGAGAGGGATATATTATATCTATTTAGAGTAATTTTGAGTGCATGAGTCAAGGTGTTAACAGTGTGACTGTGGTAAGTGGTATAATCTGGGGTGTTTATGCATTGGTGAACAGTGTCATCTGGTATATTTAGTGTATTATTTTTTTGCTTAACTGAGTTTGAAAATTTTCAAATTAAAAAGTAAATCCAATCAATGTAATTTTTGATCCTTTCTATAGCATCTGATTTTAAGATTTTGTCTTTGGGAGTTGGCACTGTGGCTCAGTATGTTAAGCCTCCTTCTGTGGCACTAGTATCCCATATGGCTGCTGATTCATGGCCTGGCTGCTCCTCTTCTGATTCACCTCTTTGTTTATGGCTGGGAAGGCAGCAAAGGATGGCTCAAGTGCTTGGGTGCCTGCACCTACATGGGAGACCCTGAGGAGGCTCCTGGTTCCAGGCTTCGGGTCGTCCCAGCTCTGGCTAATGTGGCCGTTTGGGAACTGACCCCATGGATGGAAGATCTTTCTGTTTGTTTCTCCCTCTCTCTCTCTGTGACTCTGCCTCTAAAATAAATGAATGAAATCTTTAAAAAAAAAAAAAAGATTTTGTCTTTGGAGTTCTATAATTTCTCTATAAATTTGTTCATTATGATTGTCTTTTTATTAATCCTGCTTGGGATTATTATGCATTTTAAATCTGAGATTCGTAGCTGCTGTTTCTAGAAAATTCTCAGCCACTGCCACCCTTGTGGGAGACCCGGATGAAGCCCTGGCTCCTGGCTTTAGCGTGGCTCAGCCCTGGTTGTTGTGGCCATTTGGGAATTGAAGGAGCAAGTGGAATATCTCTCTGTCTCTCCTTCTGTCTCTCTGTAACTCTGCCTTTCAAATAAATAAATAAATCTTTAAAAAAAAATCTAGATAGAGATCATTACCATCATCCCAGAAATTTCCTCTTGCTCCTTTTCAATAACTACTGCCTCCTTTCATAAGGTAACCACTAGCCTGACTTTTTTTATATATATATATATATATATATATAGATTTGTTTTATGTATTTGAAAGGCAGAGTTACAGAGCAGAGAGTGGTAGAGGCAGGAAGAGGTATGACATTTGCTGAATCACTCCCCAGATCGCTACAATGACCAGGGCTGGGCCAGGGTGAAACTAGGAGCCAGGAGCTAATTCTGGGTCTCTCATGGGGGCCAGCCTCTGCTGATCTTCCAAGCACATTAGCTTGGAGTTGGATCAGAGGTGGTGCAACTGGGACTTGAACTGATGTCCATATGGGATGCTGATGCTTCAGGGCAGGGCTTTAACCTGGTGCGCCACAGCACTGGCCCCTAACCTGATATCTGACACATGCTTTTCCTATTCAGCTATATCATTTAATGTCTATTATGTGGTCTTTTGTATTTGTTTTTTTTCCTCTCGATTTTTCTGTGAGATCATTCCATTTTGTGGTGTGAGGTTGTATTCGTTCTATTCACCATATAAAATTATTTATCCATTTTACTATTGATGTACATTTAAGGTGTTTCTAGTTTTTGGTTCTTATAAATAGTAATGATGTGAACCTTCTTTCACAAACTTTTTGATAAACATGTATTCCTGAGGTGTATCTATCAAAAAGAATTATTGAGTCATAGGTATGTATATATTCTACTTCAGTAGATACTGCCTGTAAGAGTTCACTAGGGCTATCATAAAAAAAGTACCATGGCTGGATGGCTTAAAGAACAGAAATTTATTGTTTCACAGTTCTGGAGACGAGCAGTACAAATTCAAAATGAAGGTGGGGTTGGCTCCTTCTGAGGGCTGTCAAGGAAGAAGCTATTCTGGACTGTCTTTTCGTATATTCAATTTATGTCTCTGTGTCTAAATTTCCCCTTTTTGTAAGGACATTAGTCATATTGATGTCATATTGCCCTAATGACCTCATCTTAACTAATTATATCTATTTATTTTTATTTATTTATTTATTTTTGACAGGCAGAGTGGACAGTAGAGACAGAAACAGAGAGAAAGGTCTTCCTTTGCCGTTGGTTCACCCTCCAATGGCTGCCACGGACGGCGCGCTGCGGCCGGTGCACCGCGCTCATCCGATGGCAGGAGCCAGGTGCTAGGTGCTTTTTCCTGGTCTCCCATGGGGTGCAGGGCCCAAGCACTTGGGCCATCCTCCTCTGCACTCTCGGGCCACAGCAGAGGGCTGGCCTGGAAGAGGGGCAACCGGGACAGAATCTGGTGCCCCGACCGGGACTAGAACCCAGTGTGCCGGCGCCGCAAGGCGGAGGATTAGCCTGTTGAGCCACGGCGCCGGCCCTAATTATATCTATAGTAGTACAATTTCCATACTCTGGTTTCTCCTCAGATCATATAAATCTTTTGCCTTTTACTTCACTAATTATATCTATAGTAGTACAATTTCCAAAGAAGGTCACATCTGAGTTACCAGGAGTAGGGACTTAGGCATTTTGTGAAAGCACAATTCTACCCATAACACTACTAAACATTTTCTAAAGTATTTGCACCAATTTATACTTGTATCAACAGTTTATGAATTTTGTTTGTGTCACATCCTCATCAGCGTTTAATATTGCATATTTTATGTCATTTTAGATATTCTAGTGAATATGGAGTGATATACATTTGGGTTTTAATTTACATTTCTATGATGGTAAACAAAATGTAATTACTTTTTATATGCTTACATGGGTACTTCAGAAAGTTCATGGAGTGGCTGGTGTTGTAGCATAGCAAGTCCCAGCTGTTCCACTTCCAATTCAGCTGCCTGGTAACGTCCCTGAGAAAGCAGTGGAAGGTAGCCCAAGTGTTGGACCCATGCCACCCACATGGGAGACCAGATGGAGTTCCTGGTTGCTGGCTTAGTGTGGCCATTTGGGAAGTGTACCAGTGGATGGAAGATTTCTCTCTATCTCTGCATCTCCCTCTCACTGTAACTCACTTTCAGATAAATAAATCTTAAAAAAAAAAAAAAAAAAGAAAGAAAAACAAAATTCATAGGAAATGGAGTTGAAAAGATAGGTTTATTTTGCTGTAAAAAATCTGGAAATCCATGATTATGAAGAGTCTTTAAAAAGTCCATGAAGGGGCTGGCGTTATGGCATAATTAGTTAAGCTGTCACCTATATTGCTAGCATTCCATTTGGGCACCAGTTCGAGTCCCAACTGCTTCACTTCTGATCCAGCTCCCTGCTAATGTGTCTGGGAAGGCAGTGGAAGATGGCCCAAGTACTTGGGCCCCTGCCGCCCACATGGGAGACCTAGAAGAAGTTCCTGGCTCCTGGCTCTGGCCTGGCCCAGACCTGGCCATTGCAGCCATTTGAGGAGTGAACCAGCAGATCGAAGATCTCTCTGTATCTCTCTCTCTGCCTTTCAAATAAATAAATTTTTAAAAAGATTTTTAAAAATTGCATGGAAATGCATATTATGGAAAAGCTGCACATGGATACATTTTTTTTGATCCAAAGAAACTTTTTTAAAAAAATTTTATTTTATTTATTTGAAAGGCATAGTTACACAGAGAGAGATAGAGCGCGAGAGAGAAACGAGATCTTCCATCTGCTTGTTCACTCCCCAAATGGCCATAATGGCCAGAACTGGGCCATACTGAAGCCAGAAGCTTCATCTGGGTCTCCCACATGAGTACAGGGGCCCAAGGACTTAGGCCATCTTCCACTGCTTTCCCAAGCACATTAGCAGAGAGCTGGCTTGGAAATGGATTCACTGGGAGTCAAACTGGCACCCATATGGAGTTACTGGCATTGCAGGCAGTGACTTAATCTATAATGCCACAATGCTGACCCCTCACTAGTTTTTTGTAGTTTTCTTAATATTAGTCATTTTTTAAAATCTTCTTTTGTTAAGTGCTTGGTCATTCCTTATACACTTTTCTTGTGGGTTATCTGTGTTTCTTACTGTTTAGTAGGAGTTTGGATCTGAGTCTTTTGGCAAGTTTATGTATGGCAAATAAATTGCTTCAGGCTGTGGCTTTCCTTGTCCTTGCCTTGATATCTCCTGTCTTTCATATATTTTAGAAATACTTGTCTATTACAAGATCATGAGAAGAATTTCCTCTTCTTCTGAAAGCTCTGTTGTTTTACCTTTTACATTAATAGATTTGTAGTCCATGCAGAATTGGTTTATGCTTGAGGATCAGGATTAATTTTATTTATTTTTAAATTAACTTTTACATGTGATATCTAGCTGTTCTACCACTATTTACAGAAAAGACTAATTCCTGTATTTTATCATAATGTCACTTTTTTCTTAAGTCAAGTAATTATATTTTCACCCCTTTCTAGATAACTGCTATCCAATGGAACTACTGCTGTGATGTAAATGTTCTGCATATGTACTATTCAATTCATTGGCTTTTAGCTATTATATGTGGTTTTTGAGTACTCATGGGTAATGTAATTGAGACTGAATTTTTAATTTTGACTAATTTTAATTAATTTAAATTTAAATGTAATAGTTACTTGTGGGGTGGGCATTTGGCATAGCTGTTCGGGATGCTGCTTGGGATATGCCCACATTCCATATGAGAGCGCCTAAGGTTGAGTCCCAGTAGCACTGTGCATGCCATCTTCATGCTAATATGCAACTTGGGAGTCACCAGGTGAGGATTCAAGTAGTTGGATCCTTTCCACTCCCTTGGGAGACCTGGATGAGTTCCCACCTCTTGCGTTCAACCTGGTCTAGTAGGAAGCTAGAATTTGGGAGTGGAACTGGAACTCAAATTCAGGTACTCCAACATGAGATATGAGCATACCAAATGGCATCTTGAACTCTTGGCCAAATGCCTTCCTCTGAATTATTCTTTTATTTAATTGATCTCCATTTATTTTCCTCTCGTTTATTACTCTACTTATTAATATTTTAATAAGTTTGTGGCTTTTATTGAATAGATCTTTCATATATATCATTGTATGTGTTCCTATGTATTAAATATTTTTATATTCCTATAAATTACCCTTTTCCCCTCCAACTGTTATAAAACTTTATTTTTCTTATTATCTAAAAATCCTGGTATGATTTGCATAGCTGATATGTTTTTTACATTTATATTCTTGAGCCTTCAGATAGTTGTCATTCGTTAGTTTGGAAGAATTGTTATCTCTTCTGATTTTTTTTTTAACTGAATTTTATACTCTTTGGACTCTAGTTAATAGCTATACCTTTTCTCAGTATCCTATATATCTCTTAAATTCTTTTTTGTGCTTCAGGTTTGATATTTTTTGTTTGCCCATATTCTAGCTTACTAGTTTTGTTTTTTTCTGTTCTTTTATTGAGTTCTCTTAAGGAAGAGACTGTCACTCAATACCCATGAAACAAAAACTACTCTGTTTCTTCCTGTTGAGCAAGGAAGTACTGCTTTTTAGGCATTGCTCTCTAACAAAACAAGAGTTGGTATTGTAAAGTGTTTAAGGATTGACTGATTTTCTGTGTATGGTTTTCAGATTAGCTGACTAATGTCAAAGAACAGTCAGTTCTTACCTTCCTTGAAATTGGAGAATGGGGACATTTTATTTTCTGTACTTAATTCCAGATAGTATGTTTTTAAGACCTAGAATATCAAGTTTAATTCTGCCTGGTTATGTTGATGGCATATTGTTTCTTGTTATCTTTCAAATTAGGCTTTTATTTACATAAGTATTTAGAACATACTAACAGTTTTCTTCCTTTCTTCCTTCCTCCCTCTCTCCCTCTCTCCCTCTCCTCCCCCCCCCCCTTTCTTTTTATATTTGTTCAAAAGTCAGTTAAACAGAGAGAAGGAGAGGGAGAGAGAGGTCCTCCATCTGCTGGTTCACTCCCCAGTTGGCTGCAGCGGCTGGAGCTGTGCTGATCCAGAGCCAGGAGCCAGGAACTTATTCTGGGTTTCCTGCATGGGTGCAGGGGCCCAAGGAGTCGGGACATCTTCCACAGCTTTCTCAGGCCATAGCAGAGATAGGAAGTGGAACAGCTGGGACTTGAACCTGGCCCATATGGGATGCTGGCACTGCAGGCAGAGGCTTTACCCACTAAGACACAGCACCCCCCTTCCCATTTTTAAAAAATGTTTATTTATTTGAGAGGTAGAGGGAGAGACAGAGAGAGACCTTCCACCCACTGGTTGACTCCCAGATGGCCTCAACAGCCAGAGCTAGGCAGATCCAAAGCCTGGATCCAGGAACTTCCTTGGGGCCCAAGCAGTTAGGCTGTCTTCCACTGCTTTCCCAGGCGCATTAGTAGGGAACTGGATTGGAAGAAGAGCAGCCATATGGGATGCCAGCCCTGCAGGCAGAGTATTAACATACTGTGCCACAGCATTGGCCCCATACTTAAAGTTTTCTAAACCATTTGAGATAAGGTTGTATACATCATGTCTTTCAACCTATAGTTCCACAATACAGTGTTTTTAAAAGGCACATATCTTCTCTGGCTTCAGCTTCAGCCCAGCCCAGCTGTTGTGTGCATTTAGAGTGGAAAGCAGTAGATGGAAAACCTCTCAGTTTATCTGTGTCTCAGATAGAGACATGGTTATCCAAAAATGCACACTTCACTTGGCATCATCAGCACTTGAGCTTTCTGTCCCTCATCTCTTGGTATCTCCATTTTCTGCAATGTCAGTTTTTTCCTTTTTTCTTTGGGGTATATTCTCGCCCTTGTATTGGGGGAGCTATTTAAGGCTTGGGTTCTGATGTTGGAGGAGCCAATGTAATAAACATTCTTATTGATCTCTGTGGTTGGTTGACCTCTTTTTTATCTCTTTTAGCATTCCTTTCAGCCTTTCTCTTGTGTATGGTGGTGACTGGCAGGATATGGACACTGGACACTGGTTTTGGTCGGTTCTGAGAGGTTCTTGCCTCACAGTGAGGTTTTAAGTTATGCAGTCTTTCTTTCCATTATTAGCATATCTGTGAGACTGAAGTCCTGTCCTTCTCAGGATATTATTTTGAACCCCTAAGCTCCTCAATGGTCATGTTAATTTTAGTTGCTGTTTAGAATTTTGTCCAATTTTCAAGGGATCTTCCAAGAAGTTGATTAAAAATTTTTAATATATAAACAAACCTATACATGGGTTTCAAAATTTTTTTGTGTCAAAATAAACTTACCTTTTAAAAATATTCATTTGTTTATTTGAAAGTCAGTGTTGGGAGGGAGGGTGGGAGGGAGAGAGAGAGAGAAATTTTCTGTCTGCTGATTCACTCCCAAATGACTGTAACAGCTGGGGCCAGGAGTCTGGAACTGTGGGTTCCCACATAGGTGGCAGGAGTCCAGGCACCTGCACCATCCTCTGCTGCTTTCCTAGGTGTATCAGTTGGGTGCTGTATTGGAAGTAGAGCAACCAGGACTTGAATTGTCACCTACATGGGATGCCAACATTGCAGGTGGCATCTTAACCTACTGTGCCACAATGCCAGTCCCTAAATTTATGTTTTAATTCCATTTTCCTTGGACTTTTTGAAGTACCCTCATAATTAGTGTTTTTTTTCCTGTCAGAATTGTTTATTATGTAACATATAACTAATGAAGCACTATTGAGACACAAAGGTTGATGTTGAGCATCTTTTCCTGTGTTTGTTGGCCAGACATATATATTTTATCTGTATTACATATTTGAGATCCTCAAAAGCTTCATGAAGAATATGAAAAAACTAGGCATAGATTTCAGAATGTTTTAAAACAAAGTAAACCAACCTTTTAATTCCAATTTCCACAAAACTTTCTGGAATACCCTTGTATTTGTATACTATATACTTATATATAACACATAATTCTGTTTTATATATAATATATACTAATATATACAATCAAACATTTAAATGTTTTACCCAAATGTTGATTGGGTTACTATTTTATTATTTATTTAAAAGAGTTTTTTGTTTTTATATTTTGGATCTAAGATATTTTCCAGCTATATTTATTATAAATATTTTCTCCTGGTCTGGAGCTTACCTCTTTTTTTTTTTTTTTTTTTTTTTTTTTGGTGACAGGCAGAGTGGACAGTGAGAGAGAGAGAGAGAAAAGTCTTCCTTTGCCGTTGGTTCACCCTCCAATGGCTGCCACGGCCGGCGCACTGCGGCCAGCGCACCGCGCTCATCTGATGGCAGGAGCCAGGTGCTAGGTGCTTTTTCCTGGTCTCCCATGGGGTGCAGGGCCCAAGCACTTGGGCCATCCTCCACTGCACTCCCGGGGCACAGCAGAGAGCTGGCCTGGAAGAGGGGCAATCGGGACAGAATCCAGCGCCCTGACCGGGACTAGAACCCGGTGTGCCGGCGCCGCAAGGCGGAGGATTAGCCTGTTGAGCCACGGCGCCGGCCTGGAGCTTACCTCTTAATTCTCATTATAGTATAATATTCTGAACAGACATTTTTAACTTTATAAAATCCAATTTATCAGAGCAGGTGTTTGGTGGTATAGTGGTTGAGATGCTGTTTGCATTGCCAGCATCCTGTATTGGAGTGCCTGGTTTTGCATCCTGACTCAGCTTCCAATGCATTGCACCCTGTGAGGTGGTGGTGATGGCTCAAGTGATTAGGATCCTACGACCCAGGTGTGAAAGCCAGATTGAAATCCTGGCTGTGGCACTGGCTGTCCCCTGATGTTTTAGATATTTGAGGAGTAAACCAGTTTATGGAAAATCTCTTTTTTTCTGCCTTTCATCAAATTTTCAAATTTTTCTTTTTCTTTTTTTAATTAATTAATTTATTTAAAAGGCAGAGGCAGAGAGAGAGAAAGAGAGAATCTTCCATCTACTGATTCACTCCCCAAATGGTCGCAGTGGGTGGAACTGAGTCGATCTGAAGCCAGGAGCCAGGAGTTTCTTCTGCGTCTCCCATGGAACTGCAGGGGCCCAAGAACGTGGGCCATTTTCTACTGCTTTCCCAGGCCACAGCAGAGAGCTAGATCAGAGGTGGTGCAGCCGGGATTCGAACCAGTGCCCATATAGCATAAAGGTACTGCAGGTGATGGCTTTACCCGCTTAGTCACAGCGCAAGCCCTCAAGTTTTCGTTTTATGTTTGGTACTTCTTAAATTTTGTCAGAGAAATCTTTTGTACCTCGAGTTTACAAAATAATCTTCTGAAAATCGTAATTTTTTGTTGTTTATGATTTGGTATATAATCCATCTCAAATTTTACATATGGGGTAAGGTAAGATCACTAGACCCAGCTAGCTTGCTTGCTTCCTTCCTTCCTTCTTTCCCATGCATTTCATAAATACAACTTTAGGAACATAATAATTGTTCCCACTGTACCCATTCTCCCACCCACACTCTGACCCCTATTCCTCCTCCTTCTCCTATTCCCAGTCTTATTTTTAACTAAGAACTATATTCAGTTAGCTTCATGTACAGAAGATTAACTCTATTCTAGGTAAGGACTTCAACATTTTGTATGAGAAAGGAAAAAACAAAACCAAAAAACTGTTCCTCAACTGTTCAGAAGTGGGCTGTTCAAAGTCATTGCATCTTGAAGTTAATTTTGTTTTTCTTTCTTCCCTTTCTCCCCCTCTTCTCTTTTTTTAGCATTCTTTTTTTTTTTTTGAGAAACAATTATCTTGAAAGAAGAACCCCAAAATGACATATCTTTTGTGAGCACTTAGACATAACTATAACTTTTTCTTTTAAAAAAGATTTATTTACTTACTTGAAAGTCAGAGTTACAGAGAGAGAGAAGGAGAGGCAGAGAGAGGTCTTCTATCCACTGGTTCACTTCCCAGATGGCCGCAACAGCCGGAGCTGTGCCCATCTGAAGCCAGGAGCCAGGAGCTTCCTTTGGGTCTCCCACATAGGTGCAGGGGCCCAAGGAGTTGGGCCATTTTCTACTGCTTTCCCAAGCCATAGTAGAGAGATGAATTGGCAGTGGAGCAGCTGGGTCTCGAACCAGTGCCCATATAGGATGCTGGCACTGCAGATGGCAGCTTTACCCGCTATGCCACGGTGCTGGCCCCAGGTTTTTTATTTTTATTTTTTTTAAGATTTGTTTATTTGAAAGACTTACACATAGAGAGAAGGAGAAGCAGAGAGAGAGAGAGAAAGGTCTTCCATCCACTGGTTCACTCCCCAACTGGCCACAACAGCCGGAGCGTGCCGATCTGGAGTCAGGAGCCTCTTCTGGGTCTCCCACATGGGTGCAGGGGCCCAAGGGCTTGGGTCATGTTCTGCTGCTTTCCCCGGCCACAGCAGAGAGCTGGATTGGAAGTGGAACAGCTGGCACTTGAACCGGTGCCCATATGGGATACTGTCACTGCAGACATCAGCTTTATCTGCCACACCACAGCGTCGGCCCCGACATAACTATAACTTAAGAGACATAAGGATTTCTTCCACTTAATACACTAAAACATAGTAATTCTTTGAGAGCAGGTTTTACTATTAACTCCCATAAGACAACTCTTTGAGGACAGAGGACCCGCATGGGAAGTTAGTGCAGAGTGACCCCATTTATTCATTTAACAATTAACACTCTTATGTATGATATCAGTGATCACCTGAGGCTCTTGACATGAGCTGCCAATGCTACGAAAGCCTTTTGAATCCACAAACTCCTTCAGTATTTCGACAAAGCCAAAAGCAAAGTAGAAGTTCTCTCCTCCCTTTAGAGAAAAGTACAACCTTCTTTTATGGTCACTTCTTTCCCCTGGCTCTCATCCACAGAGGTCCTTCATGTAGGACACGTTTTGTCGAAGCATCTTGGCTTCCATGCCTGAAATGCTCTCATGGGCTTTTCAGCCAGATGAAAATGTCTTAAGTGCTAATTCTGAGGTCAGAGTGCTATTTAAGGTGATTGTCATTCTATGTATCTGTTGTATGGACTGCTTCCCATGTAAGAGCTTTCACTCTTTTTTAATTCTGTCTATTATTAATACCAAACACTTAGTCCTATTTATATGATCACTTTATCACTTAATCCTATCCATAAGATCACTAATACACTTAAAATGCTATTTTACCAGCCAGCTTAAGGGGATTTGGAAGTCCCATGGCTAATCCTCCGCCTGCAGCACCAGCACCCCAGGTTCTAGTCCCAGTTGGGGCGCCGAATTCTGTCCCGGTTGCTCCTCTTTCAGTCCAGCTCTCTTCTGTGGCCTGGGAGTGCAGTGGAGGATGACCCAGGTCCTTGGGCCCCTGCACCCGCATGGAAGACCAGGAGGAAGCACCTAGCTCCTGCCTTCAGATCAGCGCAGTGCGCTGGCTGCAGCATGCTGGCCATAGCATCCATTTGGGGGGTGAACCAATGGAAAAGGAAGACCTTTCTCTCTCTCTCTCTCTCTCTCTCTCTCTCTCTCTCTCACTGTCTAACTCTGACTGTAACCTGTAGGGTTTCTGATGGGAAGTCACCGGTGAGTCTAATTGGAGATCCTTTGAATGTAATCTGAAGTTTCTTTCATGCACGTTTTAGAATCTTTCCTTTATGCTTTACTGTGGAAGGTTTGACTGCAGTGTGTCATGGTGAAGATCTTTTCTGGACATATCTGTTTGGAGTTCTATGTGCTTCCTATACTTGGATCTTTCTTTCTTTGCCCTTTAATGGAAGTTTTCTGTAATTATTTCACTAAGTATACCTGTCACTTTTTGATGTTTTAATTTCTTAATTATTCCTCATCATTCAGTAAGGAGCAGTTTTCTTCAATCTGCTATTTGCAAAAGATTATCTTGGCAAGGAGGGCTAGAGAAATATTCTTATTCCTGTTTTCTTTATGACACTTTTTTAATTGTAATTATTTCTTTTGATTACATTTCCTGAGTCAGAAGAAGTTGATAGTGAATGAAGCTAACTGTATAATTTCTCATTCTTGTCCCTCCAGTGCTCTATCAGCTTTTTGCACTCAGGGTTTGTCAGTGATCCTTGTCTCCCTTTTAGCTAAACTGTGCCCTTGGAAACCCTGAGCTACCTTTTTGTGTTGCTGTAGACAAGGAATTCTTTCTTTCTTTTTTTTTTATAGGTAGAGTTGTAGACAGAGAGAGAGAAAGATCTTTTTTCCATTGGTTCATTCCCCAGCTGGATCCAAAGTGGAGCAGCCAGGACACTAATCAGTGCCCTTGTAGGATGCCAGCATCACAAACAGCATTTTTTTTTTTTTTTTGACAGGTAGAGTTATAGACAGAGAGAGAAAGGGCTTCCTTCCATTGGTTCACTCCCCAAATGGCCGCTATGGCCGGTGCTGTGCCCATCCGAAGCCAGGAGCTAGGTGCTTCTTCCTGGTCTCCCATGTAGGTTCAAGGGCCCGAGCACTTGGGCCATCCTCCACTGCCTTCCTGGCCCACAGCAAAGAGCTGGACTGGAAGAGAAGGAACCAGGACTAGAACCCAGCGCCCATATGGGATGCCAGCGCCGCAGGCGGAGGATTAACCAAATGAGCCACAGCACTGGCACCGACAAGGGATTCTTGACCTTGCAATATAGTTGTTCCTCTGTTTTGAAAATGTATCCTGCTGTTTTGTTTATTTATTTATTTTTTTCCACTGATCTACATAGCCTGAAGTGTTCTATCAGGTCATACTCACTCAATTTGGAGATTTAAAAAATATATTTAATATTGGTAACTCATCCTCATGGTTTGTTGTTTAAGATTTTTAAATTTTGGCCGGCGCCGTGGCTCAACAGGCTAATCCTCCACCTTGCGGCGACGGCACACCGGGTTCTAGTCCCGGTCGGGGCACCGGATTCTGTCCCGGTTGCCCCTCTTCCAGGCCAGCCCTCTGCTGTGGCCCAGGAGTGCAGTGGAGGATGGCCCAGGTGCTTGGGCCCTGCACCCCATGGGGAGACCAGGAAAAGCACCTGGCTCCTAGCTCCTGCCATCGGATGAGCGCGATGCGCCGGCCGCAGCGCGCCGACCGCGGCGGCCATTGGAGGGTGAACCAACGGCAAAGGAAGACCTTTCTCTCTGTCTCTCTCTCTCACTGTCCACTCTGCCTGTAAAAAAAAAAAAAAAAAGATTTTTAAATTTCTTCCATTTTTTTAAAAGATGATAAGTAACGATATATTAAATCTTTGAATTTCTGCTTCATCAAGTTCAGCATTAAGTACATTATTTATGCCATGATCATTTATGTCCATGGATATGTGTAGTTGTGAATGTACAAAGTTAAAAGCAATTAAAGGGCCGGCATTGTGGCATACTGAGTAAAGCCACCTACAATGGGTGCCAGTTCATATTCTGGCTGCTCCACTTCAGTCCAGCTGTCTGCTGATGGCCTGGGAAACGCAGTGATGGATGGCCTGTGTGCTTGGGACACTGCTATCATTGTGGCAGGCCTGGAATCAGCTTCTGGCTCCTGGCTGTGGCTTGGCCCAGCCCTGGCTTTTTCAGCTATCCTGGAAGTGAGCCCGCAGATGGAAGAGTTCTCTGTCTCTCCCTTTCTCACTGTAACTCTGACTTGTAAGTAAGTGAGTATTTCTTGAAAAAAAAAATTGAAAAACCTATTACTACATGAAATTTAAGTATATATTGGATTTCTGGGGCTGGCACTGTGGCGTAGCAGGTGAAGCCACCAGCTGTAGTGGCAGCATCCCATGTGTGTGCCAGTTGAGTCCTAGCCACTCCACTTCTGATCCAGCTCTCTGCTATGGCCTGGGAAAGCAGTAGAAGCTGGCCTAAGTCCTTGTGCCCCCACACCTGTGTGGCAGAACCAGAGGAGGCTCCTGGCTTCTGATTTTGGATCGGCCCAGCTCTGGTCGCTATGGCCATTTTGGGAGTGAACCAGTAGATGGAAGACTTTTCTCTTTCTCTCTGTGTCTGCCTCTCTGTAACTCTGCCTTTAAAATATATATATATATATATATATATATATATATATATATATATATTTTAAGAAAAGGGTTTGCTATCTGTCATTTACTTATTCAAGTCAGGGGAGATGTAGGAAGCCTGTCATTGAGTGAATTAGGCCTAACATTGTATATTGTCATTGTTGCCTTTATCATTAGTTAATTCTCTTTATATAGACGTTGTTCTGAAATTGTATTTTATTTGTTCTGGGAATCTTGGCAGAGCAATTTGTTCTAAGTTTTCATCTACATGGAAAAGAGAGCTTTGTGGGGTTTAAGGCCTTTTTAAAAAGATAAGATGTTGTAAAAGTTTGTGTTCTTTGAAGGTATCACTTGCTGATAACTTAATTTCTTTCATTGTTTTCTTTTCTCTTCTAAAATTGAAAAGTTTTTTGTTAGATTATTCTTTTAGGTATGCTGCTTTAGTAGTGTTACAATCCTTACTTGTTGGGTAAATGTAGATTATATTTTTACATCATTGAAAAAATAATTTGGAACACCTGCTAGTTTTACTACAAAAAATTCTTTATTAAATTATGTTAATACTAGGGCATAAATTTCCATACTTCTCTCAATTTAATATGCTAAGGATAATTAGGTAAAGGATAAGTGAACCCAAATTATATTTATTTGAGAGACAGAGAGAGGGAGAGAAAGAACATTCCCATCTGTTCCCCAGAGACTCAAAAGGGCTGCGTATGGCCTAGGCTGGTCCATAGCCAAGAGCCAAAAACTCATGCCTTGCCTCCCACATGGGTGATAGGAACCCAATTACTTGGCCCATCAAACTTCTTCCCAGGGTCTGCAGTAGCAAAAAGCTGGAATCAGGAGTTGAAATCTGGTTTTGAACCCAGGTACTCCAGAATATTGCACAGGCATCCTAATTGGTGTATTAACTACCAGACTATATGCCTGCCCAGAGTTTTCATCTGGATATATCCTTCTGCAATTCCATAGGAATGATGTTAAATTGCATTCATGAACATGTATACTAATGTATACTAAAATAACATGTATACTAAAATACTGAAAGTTTTTTAGAAAACTGTTGTGCAGGGGTGGCTCTGTGGCATAGCAGCCGCTGCTGCAGTACCAGCATCCCATATGGGTGCCTGTTTGAGTCCCGGCTACTCTGCTTATTATCCAACTCTGCTGTGGCCTGGAGTGCTGGAGCCCCTACACCCATGTGGGAGACCGGAAAGAAGCTCATGGCTTCAGATCTGCCCAGCTCTGGCCATTGCGGCCATTTGGGGTGTGAACCAGCAGATGGAATGTTTTTCTCTCTGTCTCTCCTTGTCTCTGTCTGTAACTCTACCTCTTAAATAAATACATGAAATCTTAAAATAAAGAAAGAAATTAATAAAACTTAAAAACTGTGCATTTTTTGGTCTACCATAGATGAACATATCTGTGTTCTGAAATCCAGTAATGTTTTCTCTGGGTATAGAGGTATATGCATATGTTTAACAAAAGAATGCTCTTGGTGACACTATTCATAACAGCTACTGAACTTGAAAATCAGCAGTAGAATAGGGAATATTTTTGGTATGTGGATGATATAACAGCCGTTACAGTAAACAAATTACAGGTACTGTAACAGATGAATCAGAGATTGTATTGAATGAAAGAAGCCAGACAGGATATACAAAGCTGTTTCATTAAGTTCATGGAAAATCTGTGTTATGAAAGTCTATGCATCGATTTCAAAATTTTTTACACCGAAATAAGTTGTTTTAATCCCAGTTTTCCATGAGTTTTTATTACTTGCATATATTGATTATATATTCAAATATTAATTGTTCATGTCAGTTTATATAAAAGTTTTATGATAGTAATTTATATTCAAGCACTTATGTAAAATATATATAACATACTAACATATCATGTTAGAAATCAGTCTGTCACTACTGTTTGGCAGGGGTTCACAGTTTATGAAAAGAAAATTTCACAAGGAGGCATTTGAAGGTGTTGATAATATATTTTTTATTTTGGTGTTGTTTACCTGAATATGCTCATTTTATGAAAATCCTCATATTTTCTTAAGCTGAACACATGAGATTTGTGTAATTTTCTGTATTTTTATATGCATCAACAAGTTTAGAAAATGTTTTTTGCAAGCATTGCGGTACAGCAGGTTTAAGCACTGCATGGGGTGTCTGCATTCCATATCTGAGTGCCTGGATTAGAGTCTGACATCTGCTTCTGGTTCGACTTCCTGCTAATGAGTACCCTGGTAGGCAGCAGATGACTGCTCAAGTACCTGGGTCCCTGCTACTGGAATGTGAAACCCGGATGTATTTCCTGGCTCTGACTTCTGCCTGGTCCAGCCTGGAATGTGGTGGCAATGAGGGAAGTAAACCAGTGGATGGAAGATAGCGCTCTTTCTCTCTCCTCTCTCTTTCTCTTGCTCTCTGTCTTGTTCTTGCTCTGCTTTTTTTTCTTTTTTTTTATTTTTTATTTTTGAAAGGCAGAGTGGACAGTGAGAGAGAGACACAGAGAGAAAGGTCTTCCGTTTGCCGTTGGTTCACCCTCCAATGGCTGCAGCGGACAGCACGCTGCGGCCGGCGCACCGCGCTCATCCGATGGCAGGAGCCAGGTGCTAGGTGCTTTTTCCTGGTCTCCCATGGGGTGCAGGGCCCAAGCACTTGGGCCATCCTCCACTGCACTCCTGGGCCACAGCAGAGGGCTGGCCTGGAAGAGGGGCAACCGGGACAGAATCCGGCGCCCCGACTGGGACTAGAACCCGGTGTGCCGTCGCCGCAAGGCGGAGGATTAGCTTGTTGAGCTACGGCGCTGGCCTTGCTCTGCTTTTCTAATACATTAAAATAACTAACTTAAAAAGAGTATATGTGTGTATGTTTTTTTACAAAGGGTCTTCTAAAAATTTGTGGAAAAAATTGAATGAAAAGATGTTTATTTTGGTGCCAAAAACTTCAAAATCCATGTGCAAATATTTATAATACAGATTATCCATGGACTCTTTGAACTACCTTGGTTTGTACACACCCATATATAGCCCACTGCTGAAATAGTTGCATTAGAGCTACTCTATTTAAAAAATGCTATTCTAACTTATCACTGTTTTTTACACTAGTTAATTCATCAATTCTAGCAGGAAATGTAATGTTACTCTCTTCAACTTAAAAAATGGTTAGGACCCTTTCAGAAGTGTAAGGTTAAGTAAGCAAACAGTTAATTTGAGCCACCAAGAAACAAGCAATGAATAACAGCCAATCAGGACTATTCCTTGGCATGAGAGCACAAGGGCAGCCCCATGAGCGCTGAAGTTTAGAAAGTGGGTCCACAGGTGGTATGTGTGGTTCTGGAAGGACCCAGCTACTACAAGACCTTCTTTGTCCATTCTCCCTTACTGCATAACTTCAGCTGATATCTCCATTGATCAAACTCTGTGTGAAGCCAGTCAGTAAGGGAATAATTTGTAGAGGGAGTAAATGTGGAATAATAAGCCAGCTACTTGGACTTTGGAAAACTCCTAGGGAATTACTGCAGAATATTATTTCTCTCTCTGGTCACCTTTTGCCTCTGAAGTTTCCATTTTGGCTCATTATCTTGTAACATAAACATACCCATGTTTCTCTTTCTTGCTGTCTTGTCTCATACACATGCCATACTTCACAGCTAGCAAAATGAACATTAACATTAAATTTAAAATCAAAGCTAATTTAAAACAGTGAAAGTTTGAGCAAATATAATAAAGATTTAAAACAAGATTAAATGTATGCCATTAGGGGGATGTTGTTGTGACGTAGCAGGTAAAGCCACCCCCTCCTGTGGCACTGGAGTCCCATGTGGGTGCTGGTTCAAGTTCTGGTTGCTCTCCTTCTGATCCAGCTCTCTGCCATGGTCTGGGAAGGCAGTATAAGATGGCCCAAGTGTTTGGGCCGCTGCACCTGCATGGGAGACCTGGAGGAGGCTCCTGGTTCCTGCCCAGTTGTGGCTATTGCAGCCATTTGGTGAGTGAACCAGCAGATGGAAGATCTTTCTTTCTGTCTCTTGCTCTCTGTCTATAACTCTACCTCTCAAATAAAAAAATAAATCTTTAAAAAAAGAAAAACTATGGAAAGTAAATATTTGTTGAATTTTTAAGCTGGCTCTCAGCTGAATTTATTAAGACAGTTACCTAGTATTTTGTTCTGGAAAGAAAATTCACAAAATACAATATTGTCTTTTATCTAAACATTTTTAGTTATGGAAAATTTCATATGTATGCAAAAGTAGAGAAAAATTGGAGGAATTCCTATGGAGTCATCACCCAACTCTAATAATTATGAGCATTTTGCTACTTATTGGCTGTTTGTTCTCGGTCTCCTACCTATGAACATGCTTTTCTTAGTTTAAGAAATTATATTTTACCCACAAATATTTCTGTTTTTAATCTTTACCAAATAAAGATAACCAAGATGTTATCATAGTTAACAAAACTGAATTCCTCACTGTGTGTAATTTGCTTCATATTAAAATGTGTGTCCTTGGTTTTTTCAGATGCAGATAAGGACCTTTCATTGAAGTTGATTCTCTCTTTAACTCTTATTAGATCAGCAAACTTTAAAAATATGGCAATATTCTTAATTTTGCCTTATTAGTCACTGGAGTTTTTTCTAGGACAAATGTTTTTTATGTTAATGTTCTTATTTCGATCTACTTTAAAGGCAAGAGAAACAGAGAAAGAGTTAGAGAAAGTGTATGATCTTGAGATCTTCCATCTGCTGGTTTACTCCACTAATACATGCAAAGTCCAGGGCTGGGCCAGGCCAAAGCCAGGAGCCTGGAACTCCATCCAGTTCTTCCAATTGGGTGACAGGGACAGAAGCACTTGAGATGTCACCTGCTACATCCCAGGGTACCCATTAGCAGGAAGCTAGATCAAAAATGGATAAACTGCAATTCAAACCAGCACTCTGTTGTAGGATGCAAATGTTCCAAGTGGTGGCTTAAGCTGCTGTGTTGCAACTTTTGCCCCATGAATAATTTATGTATCTACTAGCCCTTTGTAGTTTTTTTATGAGGCCTCAACAAATGAAATGAAATAATGAACTAAATGAAGACTGTAAAGCTTGACCTTTCCAGAATTGTCTTTGAAGTGCTTAGCATTATGGTAAGCAGTTACAACACTAGGGTAGAAGGAGTATGGACTTTAGCCAAGCTGATTTCAGGATCTGTTCCATCCATTCTACCATTATGATGAAAGACATATTCTTTTTTTAAAAAAAAATTTATTTTATTTATTAGAGAGACAGAGTTACAGAGAGAGGGAGAGAGAGAGAGAGGTCTTCCATCAGCTGGTTCACTCCCCAGATGGCGACAATGGCCAGAGCTGGGCCAATCCGAAGCTAGGAGCCAGGAGCTTCTTCTGGGTCTCCCATGTGGGTGCAGGGGCCCAAGAACTTGGGCTATCTTCTGCTGCTTTTCCAGGCCCAAGCAGAGAGATGGATCAGAAGAGGAGCAGCCACGACACGAACTGGTGCCCATATGAGATGCTGGTGCCACAGGTGGAGGCTTATCCTACTATGCCATGGTGCCAGCCCCAAGGGAATATTCTTAAAACTGTGTATAATTGAGCATGACAATATGATGCCCAGTTCAAAAGAGATACTCAAATAATTTAGATTTAATTATTATGAGTTAATTATTTAAATAGTTATAAATAGATGATTCATCTATTTAGAAACCTCAAAATTTAAGAATAACGGCAAACAGAAGACAGAAGGCAGGAAGAAGATTCTCTTCAGCAGTAAAGATCCAGTAACTAAGTCCCAGGCTTTAAGTGACTGTGAATGAGAAACTTTTTTTTTTTTTTTTTTTTGGTTTTCCATTGATAAACTAGAATTTGGCAAATAGTCACAAATACAGAAGAATGTTTTACTCTTTCAAGTAGTGATTAAAACTGATAATTAGGAGACTGAATGGTTGAGTCCATCATAGAAAAGGAAGAAACCAACAAATGAAATTTAAAAGTAAAAACCACCTTTTGATTAATAGAGCAAAACTGCCACAGTTTTTATCTGCTAAAAGTCACAGTGTGTGAATGAAAGTGTGCCTGTTGTGTCTATGATACCTTATTCATATGCATATAACCTCCCTCTGCCTCCCTTTTTAAAGATTTCTCCTCAGCAAACAGCTTATTCTGGTAAGTGAATTTATTTAAACCAAACTATAGGTATTCTTGAAAATTTTCAGGATCCATTTTCTTGTAAGAAGTTCAAAGGTAGAGTTGGGTTGAATTAAATATGAGGCAAATCCAATGAATTTATCTTCTTTAGGAAAACTGAAATGCAATTGTAATTATTCTTGATTTTAGCTTCCCAGTTTATAAAATTATTTATGTATTTGTGATGGACACAGACAGAGAAAGCACCCATCTTCTGGTTCACTCTCCATATGCCTGCAAAAGTTTGTTCTGAGGTTGAGGTGGGACTGAGGCCAGGAACCAGTTCAGGTGTCCCTTGTGAATGAAAGGAATTCATCCACTTTAACCATTATCACTGCCTCCTGGGGGTCAGGAGCCAGAGCTGGGAGCCAAATTCAGATTCCCTAATGTGGGATATGGGTTTCCCAATCAGGTAAGTTAATGTTCCTTTATAAAAGGGAGTGTTTTTAATTGTGTGGGTCAGGAGCTCTAGAGCTAAGGAAGTAGTATTTATGCTCTGTCCACATTATCACCAGGAAGGATTACTGACAGGGTGTCAAAGCCAGTGCCAGAAATCATTGACAGTGATCTTGGCTATGTTAGGACAAATACCAAGACACCAGAATAATGCTGTTGCCTTGCCTAGTGATAGAATTGTATAACATTATAAAAACGTATTTAAAGATTTAATGTAGATTTACATAATCTTTTCTTATTTTTCTCATTTTCCCTGTTTTAGAATATTATAAACTATCTTGAAACAAATATATTACTGGAGTCCTTTTGTATGTATACTGCTACTTAGTACTTAAAAAGAGCATTGTGTGAGGCTGGGATTGTGGTAAGCTAGGTAGGCCAGTATTCCATATGGGTGCTGGTTCATGTCCCAGCTGGTCTAGCTCCCTGCTAATGGCCTGGGAAAAGCAACAGAAGATGGCCTGGTGTTTAGGCCCCTGCCGCCCATGTGGGAGACCCATATGAAGCTGGCTCCTGGCTACAGCCTGGCCCAATACTGGCTATTGCAGCCATCTAGAGAATGAATTGGTGAATGGAAGATCTTTCTCTGTCTCCCTATCTGTTTCTCTTTCAAATAAATAAATAAATCTTTAAGAATAAAAGTATTATATGGGCAATGATAATGGTCTCCAATATACAACATAAAATTGATTAGTAAATGAATGTCCTTTTCTCAAATTCTTTTAATATGCATAAAATTTTTATATGGCTGTTATGTATGTATATATATATGTTTATATATTTCTTTTTTGTTGGAAGATGAGTTGCTGTTACTAAGTATGCTGTCTTTGGATGATAGATATATAGTATATATCTAAAGGACAAATCTGAGATTGGATTTATATGGGATTCTTACAGTAGTCAAGTTGCTAGAGAGAAAAAAGAAAGGTAGTTACCTGGGGTAAAGGAGAGATGAGTCATGGAGAATTGTTATTTAATGGGTACACCCTCTGCTTGGGATTATAAAAAAGTTCAGGAGTTAGATAGTAATAATTGTGCGATAAAGTGGGTTTCTTTAATGCCATTGAAGTGTATACTTAAAAGTGGTTACAGGCCGGCGCCGTGGCTCAACAGGCTAATCCTCCGCCTTGCGGCGCCGGCACACCGGGTTCTAGTCCCGGTCGGGGCGCCGGATTCTGTCCCGGTTGCCCCTCTTCCAGGCCAGCCCTCTGCTGTGGCCCGGGAGTGCAGTGGAGGATGGCCCAAGTGCTTGGGCCCTGCACCCCATGGGAGACCAGGTAAAAGCACCTAGCACCTGGCTCCTGCCATCGGATGAGCGCGGTGCGCCGGCTGCAGCGCGCCATCCGCGGCAGCCATTGGAGGGTGAACCGATGGCAAAGGAAGACCTTTCTCTCTGTCTCTCTCTCTCTCACTGTCTGCTCTGCCTGTAAAAAAAAAAAAAAAAAAAAAGGTGGTTACAATGGTCAATTTTACATTATATGTACTGTATCACAGTAAAAAGGTACATCTCTGTTAGTACTATTGGATTTCAATTACTGTAACTTTGGGCATAAGGATGAGGAATTTAATTTTCTTTCTATTTTTTTAGAAAGCTTTTATTTAATAAATATAAATTTCAAAGGTACAGCTTTTGGATTATAGCAGTTCTTTCCCCCATTACCTCCCTCCCACCCCACTCCCATTCCACTCCTACTCCCTCTCCCATCCCATTCTTTATTAAGATTCATTTTTAATTATCTTTATATTGAAAAGATCAACTCTATACTAAGTAAAGATTTCAACAGTTTGCACCCACACAGACACACAAAGTATAAAGTACTGTTTGAAGACTAGTTTTACTGTTAATTTTCATAGTACAACTCATTAAGGACAGAGGTCCTACATGGGGAACAAGTGCTCAGTGACTCCTGCTGTTGATTTAACAATTGACACTCTCACTTATGACATCAATGATCACCCAAGGCTCTTGTCATGAGCTGCCAAGACTGTGGAAGCCTTTTGAGTCCACAAACTCTGACATTATTTAGACAGGGCCATAATCACAGTGGAAGTTCTCTCCTCCCTTTAGAGAAAGGTACTTCCTTCTTTGTTGGCCACTTCTTTCCACTGGGATCTCACTCCCAGGGATCTTTCATGGAGGTCATTTTTTACCACAGTGTCATGGCTTTCCATACCTGAAATGCTCTCATGGGCTTTTTAGCCAGTTCTGAATGCTTTAAGGGCTGATTCTGAGGCCAGAGTGCTGTCATTTGTCATTCGATGAGTCTGCTGTGTGGCCTGTTTCCCATGTTGGATCGCTCTCTCCTTTTTAATTCTAACAGTTATTATTAGCAGACACTTGGTCTTATTTCTGTGATCCCTTTGACACTTATTCCTGTCTTTATGATTAGTTATGCACTTAAACTGATCACTTTAACTAGTAAGATGGCATTGGTACATGCCAATTTAATGGGATTTGGAGTCCTATGGCAAGTTTTTAGCTTTACCTTAGACATAAGTCAAAGGGAATGTGTGCTGAACTGTACATATCTTTCCTCTTTTATTCCCACTCTTTTTTTTTTTTTTAATTGACAGGTAGAGTTATATACAGTGAGAGAGAGAGAGAGACAGAGAGAAAGGTCTTCCTTCCATTGGTTCACCCCCCAAATGGCCGCTACGGCTGGAATTGCACTAATCCGAAGCCAGGAGCCAGGTGCCTCCTCCTGGTCTCCCATGCGGGTGCAGGGCCTAAGCACTTGGGCCATCTTCCATTGCCTTCCGGGGCCACAGCAGAGAGCCGGACTGGAAGAGGAGCAACCGGGACTAGGGACCTGTTGCCCATATGGGATGCCAGCGTCACAGGTGGAGGATTAACCAAGTGAGCCATGGCGCCGGCCCCCCACTCTTATTTTTAACAAGGATCAATTTTCAATTGGATATATAAACACCTAAGAATAATTCTGTGTTAAGAGTTCAACTAATGGTGTGAAGTAGAAAAAGAAAATAGTAAAAAGAATAAAATAGTAACCTGTTTTTCGATAGTACAAGGGCTGATCAAATCATTGCTTCTCGTAGTTAGTTTCACTTCTACAGGTTTCCTTTTAGGTGCTCAGTTAGTTGTCATAGCTCAGGGAGAACATATGATATTTATCCCCTTGTGATTGGCTTCTTTCACTCAGTATGATGTTTCCATATCCCTCCATTTTGTTACAAATGACCAGATTTCATTTTTTTAACTGCTGTGTAGTATTCCAGAGTACTTATCTCATAATTTCTTTATCCAGCCTTCCATTGATGGGCATTTAAGTTGATTCTATGTGTTAGCTATTGTGAATTGAGCTGCAGTAAACATGGAGGTGCATATAGCTCTTTTATTTGCCAATTTAATTTCCCTAGGGTATAATTTAATTTTCAAGAATGTAGGGCCGGTACTGTGGCTCACTTGGTTAATCCTCCGCCTATGGCGCCAGCATCCCATATGGGCGCCGGGTTCTAGTCCCAGTTGCTCCTCTTGCAGTCTGGCTCTCTGCTGTGGTTTGGGAAGGCAGTGGAGGATGGCCCAAGTGCTTGGGCCCTGCACCCGCATGGGAGACCAGGAAGAAGCACCTGGCTCCTGGCTTCGGATCGGCGCAATTCCGGCCGTAGCGGCCATTTAAGGGGTGAACCAATGGAAGGAAGACCTTTTTCACTGTCTGTCTCACTGTCTATAACTCTACCTTTCAAATAGTTTTTAAAAGAATGTATATTATGTGCTAGAAACCTTACACATGTAATGCTACAACCCTATGAGTATATTTACTACTCGCTATCTTCTAACATGTAAGGAAATTAGATTTTTTTTAAAGATTTATTTATTTATTTATTTGAAAGTCAGAGTTACACAAGAAGTGGGAGAGACAGAGAAGGAGATCTTCCTTCTGCTGGTTCACCCCCGAGATGGCTGCAAAGGCCAGGGTTGGGCTGGCTGAAGCCTTGGGTCACATTCTGCTGCTTTTCCCAGGCCATTAGCAGAGTGCTGGATTGGAAGTTTATCAGCCAGGACAAGAATTGGTGCCCAAATGGGATGCTGACATTGCAGGCATACTTTTAGATAGCCTTCTGTTTATTCAACCCTCAGAGTAGTTTGAAGGGTAAGATTTATAAACCAATGAAAACTAGAGCTGAGATATAGTCTGATTTCTGCTTGACTCTTTCTGTATTACCATCCTGTCTTCCATGAGGATATTGCTGCTTTATGTTACTGTGAATTACTGACATGCTCTCATGTCAGTAATGAGATTATGTCATAACAGAGATTATGACGTGTCACGCAATTCACATGTCATGTAGTTTCATGCAAGCACCTGAAGTAATCCTAACATTTGTGTAACATCTGTACTTAAAATATTTCATGTTTCATTTGAGTGTATAACACGAAAATGATTCATGTACCATGAGGTCATCTATTACAGTATTTTTTATTTTGAACTAGTTTCCTATCAGACATAAAATTCGTGATTTTTTTTCAAATGTCACACAAGTCTCTAGAGTTTCTAAGGAATAAATTTCATCTTTGTGTTTATTTGCTGCTTTTAAATTACATTCCTCAGTTCTATCTACTTTTCTTTCTTCCTTTGGGAAGGAAAAACTTGTCTCCTCATCATAAATAGTTAACAGGAAAATGTCTCAATGTAATAGTGATTTCCGGAGTTTAATCATGGAATGAATGAGGAATATCTGATAATGCTACAAGCAAAAGAACTTTACATAAACAGTAAAATAGAGAGTGATACTCCCTTTATATTAGTGGTAACCTGATTTTGTATATACCCTTTCGGTTTGACCCTCAGAAATGGAATATTTGATATACTGTGAAGAAAACCAAATCAATCCTAGTTTTCTTTCTTTTCAATCATTTTCTCAAAGCAATAAAGTTGTAATCTTTGATTACAATGAAACAATTTATATATTTTTTCACATCTTCTCCCCAAATTCTTACAGTACCGAAACACACTGAGATGCTTCTTTGGAAGCCAAGGAGCTTGTTGCTGACATAGTAATAATTTGGTTGTTTGCACATTTTGTAAAATATTAAAATGTTCCAAGTTACCATATTCTTTAAATAACTCATGGTAAGATGTTATCTCTGAAGTGTTGGCTTGTGAGTAGGAGGGAAATTATACATTACAGTGTTATATAAAACTGACTCATATGAGTGGGTGAAAGATCCCAAGAATACCAGTACACCCACACTGGAAAAAGCCAATATGTGCCGTTTCTCTTTACACTGTGTTCTAGCAGGCTGCTTAATGGAACTGTATTCATTAAAGAAATTTCTGTAGTTTCTTTCATTGCTTTGGTGAATATCTTTCTGTTTAAATGAAGTGAAATAACATTTTTAATCTAAAAAATTCATTGATCATAGAACAAAAAGCTTTATTTAGTATTTGAAGTAATTAACTTCTGTTTTTTTAATTATTTAAAATCAAGAGAATCAAGCACACCTATTTTTGTAGTATTTTACAATATTTGTTAAATCTTACATAGATCCATTAAATATCTTTTAGCTAATAGTGTTCCAGGTCTTGAACAGCTCATTCTGTTTTATTGACTGAAGCAGTAATATTGCATGGGAATGTTTTCATCTTAACAAAGATATTCTTTGCATAGTGACAATAAATATTCTTAACTAAATGTGTTACATTATTAAAAATGGTATTTTGATTGGATATCACAAATTAGATTTTGTTTCTCTGAAAAATTTTTTCCTAATATCTTGCTTTTTAAAAAATGCTTCCTAGATTCTTTACAACATACTAACTGTGTGTGTGTGTTTAATTTTAAAATTTTACTTATTTGCAAGACGGACAGAAAGAGAGAGAGGAGTCTCCCATCTACTAATTTACCCTTAAAATGCCTATAATGGCTAGAATTAGGCTGGGGCTGAAGTCAGAAGTTAGGATCTCCATTCAGGTCTCCCAAATGGATGTCAAGCACCTAACTACTTGAATTATCACTGCTCTCCAAGGTCTGCATTATTAGCAGGAAGCTGAGATGAAGAACTAGAGTTGCGGGGATTGAACCCAAGTACTCTGATGTGGATCATGGACATCCTAACCAGAGTCTTAACTGCTATGCTAACCACCAGCTCCAGGCTTACTGTTTTATTCAGATTCTCATTCCTTTTGAAAACAGCATGCTTTGTTCAAACTGAAAATCTCAGCCAGTACTTTTTTTAAAACCTTTTATTTTGTTGAGATGGGTGTAGACTCCATTTGAAAGTAGCAGAAGTGCAGCTCTTGCTGTGAACCTGGCTCTCTACAAGACAGTTCCGTTCCCTGAGTTTAATTACTACAAGATCTGTGCAGTGACTGTGGTACTGTTCTAGCTTCTTCAGAGAAAGAGCTGTGGCTATGAAAGAAAAAGTAACCTACTCACCTAAAGGCAAAGCTGGAATTTGAACATAGTTCTTTCTGATGAAACCTTTGTTCTTAAACTTCTGTGTGCTCTAAAGCATTATATATATCTTCATTTCTACATAAATATTTTTCCTCCCTCTTTTGTCGATGTTTACATATATAGTATACACAAGTGCTTTCTATTTCATGACCTATCTTAGCACTCAGTTAAAAAACAAAACAAAACTTGAGTGATCATTTGGCTTAGAGGTTAAGATACCAATTAGGATGTTTATATCACACATCAGAATGTCTGGGTTCTGTGCCCGGCTCTGGCCTCCTGATAATCTGTACCGTAGGGAACAGTGATAAAGGCTCAGGTAACTGAGTTCCTGCCGTCCACATGGGAGACCTGGACTGAGTTCCTGGCTCCCAGCAACAGCACCCTAGGCCATTGTGGATGTTTTGAAGAGTGAACTGGACCAATGGCTGAGAGTTCTCTTTGTCTGTCTTTTCCTGTCTCTCTGCCTCTGAAATAAATAATAAATCACTTTAGGGGAATATTTTTGGTACAGTAGTGCAGACAACACTTGAGGCAACATCATCTAATATTAGAGTTCCTAATTTTGACTCCTGGCTCCACCTCTATTGCAGCTCCTGCTAATGCAGAACCTGGATGGCTGCAGGTAATGGCTCAAATACTTGGGTCCCTGCCATCACAATGGAAGACCTGGATTGAATTCTAGGCTCGGATTTCGACCTGGCCCAACCTCAGCTATTGCAGGCATTTGTGGAGTGAACCAGAGGATCAAAGATTTCTCTGTCTCTGTCTCTATCCACCTTCTAGATAAGTAAAAATAAAAAAAATAAAAATTTGAAAACATATATTCAATAAATAAATATTTATTTAAATGAAAGGCAGAATTATAGAGAAAGAGAGAGAGACAGAGTGAAAAGATCGTATGTCCTCTAATTCACTCACCAAATGGCTGCAACAGCCAGAGGAGAGCCAAACAGGAGCCAGGAGCGTCTTTCGGTCTCACATGTGAGTACAGGGGCCCAAGTACTTGGGCCAACTTTTGCTGCTTTCCCACGCCATTAGCAGGTAGCTGGATTGGAACTGAAGCAGCTGGGACTGGAACCGGTGCTCATATGGGATGCGGGCACTGCAAGCTGCAGCTTTACTGCTAAGCCACAGTGCTGGCCCTGAAACTAATGAACTTTTGAGGCAATTTTTTTTTTCATCTTTTGAAAATGAGATGCTATTTGAACTGAATTCTATTATATGTTATTGTTATAATTCCAGATTTAAAAAATGAATTTAAAATAATTAATTTTGTTCTTAATAGATAATGATTAAAATAACCCTCTTATGAACAGACTAGTTTTTAATCTTAGAATTTTCATACTCAATGATGTAACTGAAGCTGTTATCATATATCTGTATAATACTATATAACATACAGATGATGTAACAAATCGTTTTTATGAAATGTTTATTTCCTTTAGTAAAAAAGATGCATAGAAGTATTTTAAATAAATTTAATTTCTATCATATATATTTATTTATATGTGTGTATATATGTATGTATGTTTATACTTCAAAAAGTTTGTGAAAAAATGGAATTCAGCCGGCACTGTGGCTCAATAGGCTAATCCTCCGCCTGTGGCGCTGGCACACCAGGATCTAGTCCTGGTCAGGGTGCCGGATTCTGTCCCAGTGCTCTCTGCTGTGGCCCTGGAGTGCAGTGGAGGATGGCCCAAGTGCTTGGGCCCTGCACCCGCATAGGAGACCAGGAGAAGCACCTGGCTCCTGGCTTTGGATCAGCGTGATGCGCCGGCTGCAGCACTCCGGCCGCTGCAGCTACTGAGGGGTGAACCAACGGAAAAGGAAGACCTTTGTCTCTGTCTCTCACTGTCCACTCTGCCTGTCAAAAAAAATTTTTTTTAATCTGTGCACTGTGGATTTTTATTTTATGAAAACGTCATTTTATGAGATAATGCATGGATTTCAAAAATTCTTGTAGCAAAATATACACTTTAATTCATTTCCCATGGACTTTTTGAAGTGCCTGCATACTCAGGTGTATGTGAGTTTGTCAGATAAAATATTACTTAGGCTGTATTTCACACATAGAAAAATATTGATATGTAATTCTCTCTAAGCCTTTTGTTAGTTAATGGGAATTTAATTTGAACACCAGGATCTTTAGAAATTCAGCTTTGAATTATAATAAATCATGCTTTAATCTATGGTAATCTTTTCTTTAATTATATGGCATCTTCATTTTTTTGTAATTTATACTTTAATAACATGATATCTGTTGTCTCAAATATGTGTCACTTCTGCATGCAGGAAGATATATTGAAGTAGTTAAATTTTAGTGATTTTTTTCAATATTACGTAATACAGAGATGAAAGTAGAATTCAAGCTATTTGTATATGACCACTGACACTTTGTTACTCCTCCAAATCATTGTTTGCAAACATGTCCATCTGATCAATCTATGAGAATTTTTACTTGGTCTTTTTATCTTAGTGATTAAAAGTAAGTTCCATAGGCAAAAATAAATTTCTAATAATAATTCCTCATTGAATGACATTTTAATAGAATTGGATATTGTTTCTTGAACTAGTGTTTCTCAAATTAGGGTCCAAATATTTTGCTTACTTTCTGGGATGAATTCAAATAAATATCCACTGAGTATTGGCCCTAGAGAGACCCTTGAAATGCAGAAATGAATATGATGTCTTATTTTCAAGAAAGGCATTCCCTAGTAGAATACACATAAATTTTATTCAATAAAAGTTTGTTCAAACTCATAGGGCATATTGAAGTTGGCAGCACCAAACAAAGGTGATCTGGAATTACTTCTCAGGGCACTAATTTCTAAACTGATTTTTGAAGGACAATTGTTCTTTAGCGTTTACAACTGAATAGGATGGGATATAGGAAGGACCTTTTTATGAGATTATTTAAAGCAAAAGGAACATAGTGTTTAAGGTAATATCATATAGAAGAGGAATCCATACATTATTACAGATGTTTTTACATTTCTTCACGCTTTTAAGTAAAAGTTGGCAGTAATTAAAGTACTTATCAAGTAATCCTTGCATAGATCTAAGTTTCAAACCATCTCTGATTATTGCTGAGCATTAATGGTGATACTGTGAATGATTTAATAACTGAACAGCAGATAATAGGAAGGAAATGGAAGATAAGATGTGGATTATCTGCCAACTTTATAATGAGTAATTAACTGCTTGTATTTTTTTTAAAGATATATTTATTTGAAAGGCAGAGTTACAGAGAGTCAGAGGCAGAGACAGAGAGAGAGGTCTTCCATCCATTGGTTTATTCTCTAATTGACCAGAACTGCCAGATCTGGGCCAGTCTGAAGCCAGGAGCCAGGAGCTTCTTCTGGGTCTACCATGCGGATTCAGGGGCCCAAGTCCTCTACTTTCCCAGTCCATAGCGAAGACCTGGATTGGAGGTGGAGCAGTTGGGTCTTGAATCAGCACTCACCAGGGACGCTAGCACTGCAGGCGGCAGCATTACCTGATATTCCACAGCACCATCCCCTGACTGTATGTTTTTAAAATATAAATTCTAGACAAGATTCACTTATTCAACACATATGTAGTAAGCTGATATTCCTACTTCATATACCATAAAACTAAGGCATAGAGGTAAGAAAATTTGCCTAAATTTGATAGTATAATAGTAAGCACTAACTGTGTGTGTGTGTGTGTGTGTGTGTGTGTGTGTGTGTATTCTAATTTGAAAGGCAGAGAGAAAGAGGGAGCCCATGTCTACTGGTTTACACACCAGGTATGTGTAAGGACCAGACCTGTGCCAAAGTCTAAGCCAAGCAGCCAGCCTGCAACCTAGGTCCCCCACAGGGTGACAGGAACCCAGTTGCTTCAGCCGTCATTGCTCCCTCCAAGCCATCAATGCTGCCTACAAGCAGGGAGTTGGAATTGAAATGAAGTTGAGACTTGAACCTTGGAATGCAAGGTTCTTAATTGGTGTCTTAACCAATGGGCCAAACACCTATTCTACAGCAGAATTTTGATTCCAGTGGTAATAGTTCAAGAAGTTACAAAGAAGCTCAGTGGGTCTGCAGTACTCTGAGTAACAGATACAAAATGGGACTGGCAACTTGGCTGTGAAGAGATGAGAGAAAGTGCCTTGAAGTTACAGAGGCAAAGTAAGGACCAGGGAAGCATTTATGTTTTAAAGATGGAGAATGCTTAGTATATGTAAATACTAATAAAAATTATCCAGCATGGGCCATAGCTGGTACTGCCTGCTATGCCAGCATCCCATCTGTGTGCCAGTTCATGTCCCAGAATCTCCATTTGCGATCCAGCTCCCTGCTAATGCACCAGGGAAAGCATCGGAGGATGGCCCCTGTCCTTGGGCCCCTGCACCCTGGTGGGAGACCTGGAAGAAGCTCCTGGCTATTGGCTTCAGCCTGGTCTAGCCCCAGCCATTGTGGCCATTTGGGGAGTGAACCAGTGGATGGAAGCTAGCTCGCTCACGTGCGCTCGCTCTCTCTCTTTCTCTCTCTCTCTCTCTCTAACTCTGCCTTTCAAATAACTAAATAAATCTTCAAAAAAATTATCTAGTAAAGAGTGAGAATAAGAAGACACAGATGAAAGAAGGGATAATCAATTCCAATAGTTTTTAAGACTGTAAGAGGTGTTAGGTCCCAGCATGCCAGTTTACATTTTGATTGGAGGAACACCTCCTATGGAAGAGGGGACGAGCAGTGGTACAGATGCAGAGTTAAGGTTTGTCCTGGGAATTAAAGGTGTTTAATTTATTTTGGGTATCAGTGTATTGGGCTTTGTTGCTTGTGCACACTGTTCTTTAGCTGATCACTGATACACAGTAGTCTGCCTTATTAGTGGTTTTGCTTTTTGAGTTTCAGTTTCCTGCAGTTAACTGTAGTTCCAAATGATTAAATTGAGAATTTCAGAATGAAACAGTAAAAAATAAGTTTTAGATTATAAGCTAGTCTGAATACCATGATGAAATCTCACACCATCCATTCTGTCCTGCTGGATGTGAATCATCCCTTTATCAGATGTCTCCACACTATATAAACTACCTACCTGTTAATCACTTGGTAGCTATCTTGATTAGCAGACTGACTGTTGTTGTATTACAATGCTTGTTTTCAAACAACCCTTTGTAAGAGAAGATAGATAAAGTGGTGAGAAAGACAACATTCATGTAATATTTGTTGTACTATGTTGCTATACTTATTTTGTGAATTATTATTGTTAATCTCTTCCTATTGATAAATTAAACCTTATAATAGGTATGTACATATAGGAAGAACATAGTTTATATATAGATACAGTGTTTGGTACTGTCTGCAATTTCAGGCATCCACTGGGAATCTTGAAATGTATTCCATATGGGTAAGGGAGAACTACTGTACCTGATAGAAAAGCCTCATGGTTTAGAAGCGCTCTTGAAATTGATCTGGGAATCTTGACTATAGAGGAGTGCAGGTATTTGGGAGTTTTCAGGGAGAAAGCCATGTCCTCATAGTAAAAGATACGAAGAGATAATGTTGTGCTCAGTTGTTTAAATGCAAGAAGAGATTGAAAGCCATTTGGCACAAACTCAAGCCTGGGTATAGCAAGATATACAAACTGAGCCATAGAAAGAATTGGACCAGAGACACATCTCTTCTTCCTAAAAGGAAATGAAAATATGCCACCTAAAAGAATATGAGTGTCATAGTAATCACATCTTTTTGCTAGTTGCTTTTATAACCACAACTTTCCAGATTACAGAATCATGGAATTCTAAGGCTGAAGGATCCTGGCATCTTAATATTGACCATTTAATAGAAAAGAGAACTAAGACTCATAGAGGTTAATTGATTCATTGAAATCCCAGACACAACTTTTCCTGGAAAGGTTAGAATTCAAACTGCAGATTCTTTTTTTTTTTTTCCAGATTTATTTAGTTAGTTGAAAGTTGGAGTTACAAAGGGAGGGAGATAAAGAGAGACAGACATCTTCTATCCACTGGTTAACTCCTTAAGGTAGGAGCCAGGAGCTTCTTCCAGTGTAAGGTACCCACGCACTTCAACCATTTTCCACTGCTTTTCCCAGGCTATTAACAGGGATCTGGATACGAAGTGGAGCAGCCAGGACACAAACTGGTACCTATATGGGCTGTCAGCGTCACAGGCGGTAGCTTTACCTACTATGCCGTGACAGCCCAAACTCCAGGTTCTTAACTTGCAGTTTATTGCTGCCTCTCATTTCAGCAGGTTGTTAAAACTGATTATGCAGTGCCCTTAAATGTATGTGTAGAAGGTTGTTATCATGTTTGACTCTCCTTGTCTCTAGCATTATTCCTCTTTTAATATTTTATGCATCCATTCTTCATTTGTTGTGATGTTCATATCTTCATCATCCCAGTGACTTTCTTCTGAGTCCTCAGCATTCCATTGATTTTTTTATGCCTAATTTAGTTTGTCAACTATTTTCTTATTCACTTACATTTTGATTACATTATTTTAAAATGTTATCAAGCCATCCTTTTAAAATTTTACTTTTTTGAAGTCTAAAAATTCAGGGAAAATGACACTTCATCATCATTCCCAGCATGTTATTAGATTACTATTCCAGAGGCAACTTGGTGAACAAATACAATAGGACATTTTATATTTTTTCTTAATTCTTAATTTTTTCTTTGGTGTACTGAATCAATTTTCAGAATATGAAACTGAATATGTATGTGAAGTTGAATATAAATGTTTAATAATGCAGACTAGTACTGCTGGATATAGATTTCATTGAGTTGTCATAGGAACCAATGGTAAGATGATGACAGAATTAGGTAACTGTCAGTTAAGGATGAAATGTTTATATGAACTTGAAGACAGGACTAGAACTAAGGATTTCTGAATTTAAGATATTTTGACTGGGTGTCCTTTCATAAATCTGCTGAGGAATCACTTTCATCATTGATAGAATGAAGAGATTTATCCATGTATGCAGGAGTTATTTACAGAATATCTACCATGTGCCTGAAACAGGAGGATACTCTTCCAGTTCTAATTTGATTTTATTCTGTTTTCTTTTATCCTCTTGTGGATTGAAATACCTTATTCTATACCATTTTGTTATTGTTGTTCTTGGTGATAGTGGATACTCTAGGCATGGAACTATTTTTTAGTTCATCCTGTCTACCCAAACTATAAAAGCTTCTAACTAAATGGTATTGCAGCTGTTTTTATAATTTTCTTTTAAATTAGAGCCATTGTCCCAACACATCTAAACAGCCTCACTTGGTAACTCTTATTCAGCTCCTATTGAAATATTAAATGAAATAAAATATCCTCATACCACAAACATTCACATTGGTATGTCTAAGCTGGGAAATAAGCACATGACCTAAACCTTTCCGATCCACCTGTAAACTTTTCGTGAAACCAACTTACAGAGAGCAGGCAGGTAACATACACCAGTTTGCAGGTTGATTGCAAAGTAGCACATGTCTCATTTCTTGGGGGGCATCTGCTACCCATCTACAGCCAATTATTGTTTGCCAACATACGGAGAACCTATCCAGCTTTGTCATTTTTTTTATTTTTCAGTTTTTTGTGTGAAATATTCTGATTTTTAAATGTTAGCAAATGATGTGAATTTCTCAAAAGCATTTTGAGGTCCAAGCAAATTCTTCTGTAAGCTAGAGTGCCAGCTTGCAAACCTGTACTCTGTGAACAATGTGACATGGATCCCTGTCCTGTTCATTGTCTGCTTGTCACTAGTGCCTTTCCTACTTAGGCTCAGAAGACATTTGAGGGACCTGGGGCTGTTGAGAAAGCACAACAAATGGGAAGGGGGAATGTCTAGCAATTAAGATGGTTGTATCCCACTTTGAAGTACCTGCATTCAATACTCATCTCCTATTCCTGCCTTGTAGTGTTAACAAATTCACTTTGCTTTTTTGTAGAACTAGTCCGACTTTATTCCCTACTTCTAGAACTTTTAAATTTACTTGTTTGAATTTATTTTCCAGGCTAGGAATGTTTATTGAATTTTTACTTTGCTTAGAGACTCTGTCAGATAGATGATTTGTGTGTTTTAAATTGTTTAATCCTGATAACAATCTTTTGCAACATGTACTGTTATCTAGGTGAAGAAATTAGGCTGAATTAATTTTAGATTTCTCAGCAAGGGGCTGGTATTTGGTGCAGCAATTTAAGCTACTGCTTGGAACACCTGCATCCCATATCAGAGTGCCTAGTTCAAATCCCAGTTACTTTGCTTCCCATCCAACTTTCTACTGTTGTGCATCATGGGCCCCGTTCAAGTCCTGGCTATTCCTCTTCCGATCCAGCTCTCTGCTATCGCCTGGGAAAGCAGTAGAAGATGGCCTAAGTCTTTGAGCCCCTATACCTGTGTAGGAGACCTGAAAGAAGCTCCTGGCTCCTGGCTTCGGATTGGCTTAACTCTGGCCCTTACAGTCATTTGGGTAGTGAACCAGTGGAATGGAAGACCTCTCTCTCTCTCTGGATCTATCTCTCTCTGTAACTCTGTCTTTCAAATAAATAAAATAAACCTTTTTTTTAAAAAAAAGAAATGCATTTTAAAAGTATTTTTATGTATTTGTTTTATGGCAGAAATAGACTACTTAATTAAATTTGGTTCTAAGAACCTTATTGAGCCAACAAACATAATTTATTAAAGGCAATACCTAATAACTTTGAAGAAAATAAGAAATTGGCCTTATTTAGAAACCAGAGATTGATTTGGATACCAGAGATTCATAAATCTATGGTTATTTTGGTTTGTTTTATGAAAAATGTCATCATTAAGCAGAAAGTTAGAAATATTATTCATTGATAATACTCTAAATGGGTGAAAAATTTCAGGATCCAAAGTTGTTAGCCATCTGGGCAATTTGCTATTTTCCTGTTTTTTTGTTTTGTTTTGTTTTGACAGTGAGAGAGAGACAAAGGTCTTCCTTTTCCATTGGTTCATCCCCAAAATGGCCACTACGGCCAGTGCTGCGCCGATACGAAGCCAGGAGACAGATACTTCTTCCTGGTCTCCCGTACGGGTGCAGGCCCCAAACACTTGGGCCATCCTCCACTGCCTTCTAGGGCCACAGCAGAGCTGGACTGGAAGAGGACCAGCTGGGACAGAATGTGGCTCCCAGCCGGAACGAGAATCCAGGGTGCTGGCACCGCAGGCGGAGGATTAGCCTAGTGAACGGCAGCACCGGCCGGCTATTTTACTGTTGACAAGAAATCTAAAAATGTCATTGAGGTAGAAACTTCTTGTGACTACATATGTCAAATACTGTAAAAAGCAATTATGAATCAAGAAAGGTGTTGAAAACTTTCACACACCATGACACTTATACATTTTCTCATCCCTCTCCCTGCTCTATTCTTCAGCTTCCCACCCTCTAACTATTTCTATACGTTTCCCTTCCTGTTTCAGGGGACTTTGTGTAGTAAGAAGTGTTAATAAGAGTAACACAGTGTCCATGAGAATAAGAAAGATCACAAAAACAAACAAACAAAAAAAACTTGAGTGACAGGGTTTTAAACTTTAATGTTTGGCATGAATCAATAAAAGCTTTATTTATTTTTTATAAAAATTTATTTATTTATTTGCAAGTCAGAGTTACACAGAGAGAGGAGAGGCAGAGAGAGGGAGAGAGAGAGGTCTTCCATCCGTTGGTTCACGCCCCAGATGGCCGCAACAGCCGGAGCTGCACTCGTCCAAAGCCAGGAAGTTTCTTCAGGGTCTCCCACATGGTTGCAGGGGCCCAAGGACCTGGGCCATCCTCCACTGCATTCCCAGGCCATAGCAAAGAGCTGGATAGGAGGTGGAGCTGCAGGGACTCAAACCAGCACCCATATGGGATACCAGCACTGCGGGTGGCAACTTTATCTGCTACATCACAATGCCAGCCCCAGTTTGTTACTTTAAATTGTTTTTATTTTTGTGGTTTTTAAAAATCTTGTTGCCACTGTCTAGTTTATATAATTTGACTCATTCCTTTTTCTAGGTTGTTCTCAGAGTTGGTACTCCAGATTATGTTGTCAATCTGAATAGATGCTTCTATAATTACTACGTTGCTGTAAAGTTGGCTTCATTAGAAGAATTTTAGATACTTTAAGCCCTGGAATGAGATGAAATTTTTTTTTATTTGTTCAGACCTTATTTTTTCAGATCTTTACTTTTTTCAGATTTTAAAAAAGGCAATTAGCGATACAAAATAACTTTCTTTAAAACATCAGAGACACAAATATATTCCTCAGTGGTGCAGAGGATCCTAGTTTCTTCTAGGGCCTCTCTGACAGAATTTTAATAGGACATTCATAATAAGAGGAAATTATAGTAGTATTCATTCTTTTCTGGGCAGGATATGCATCTTTCTTTTTCTTTTGATTGGAGCTTCAAACTTTATTTGACAAATTGAACACTAAGACTGTCTATGCCTTGAAAATGTATTAAAATGAGATGGAGAGATGGATTTTATTAGCATATTGATGGCACTGTAGCCTAAAAATATCTCATATATATGGGAATAGTCTTAAGTTTTAACTGAGAGAATGAGATAGAGGGGAGGTCACAAAGTAGAATGATTATGTTTCCTGCATAACTATCAATTCCATCAGTGCAGTATTAGGAATCTCCATACCGGGAATTTGTCACACAAAAGAAATAGTCATGATCACTGTGGGTTTTTGTTGTTGTTGTTTTGGTTTGGTTTGGTTTGGTTTTTAGTTACTCAAGAGTAGATTATAAGAAGCATCATGGTTGACAAAAAGAGGGTTCAAGAGCCCTAGATTATAGCCTTCAAACCAGAATGTCTGTGAGACGAGGCTTTACAAGCCCTGAGTTCTGGTTTTAGTTTGAATATTAACTATATGTCTGACCTTGAGCAAGTAATTTAGTCTCTCTTGATCAGTGATTTTTTTTTTTCCTATCCCATTTAAAATCTGGAAATGTTTGTTACATTCAAACAGTATGTCTAATGTATTGCTTTTAATATAGCAAAATAATAAAATTAGGATATATTACCCTACAACCTAATTTTAAAACAACGGTATTAGTGATACTGTTTAATTTATAGCAGGATGGTTTTGCTTTGTTTTAATAATAAGGGATTTACAATAGATCTCTGAGTATATCTTCAGTGTAATATTTTTAAGTAACTCTTGTTCTATTACTTATATCTTTTATCAGTAGAGTTCAGTATCCATATCTCATAAGTGATTAACATAGTATAGAATTAATGTAATCAGGCCGGCGCCGTGGCTCAACAGGCTAATCCTCCGCCTTGCGGCGCCGGCACACCGGGTTCTAGTCCCGGTCGGGGCACCGATTCTGTCCCGGTTGCCCCTCTTCCAGGCCAGCCCTCTGCTGTGGCCCAGGAGTGCAGTGGAGGATGGCCCAGGTGCTTGGGCCCTGCACCCCAGGGGGAGACCAGGAAAAGCACCTGGCTCCTGGCTCCTGCCATCGGACGACCGCGGTGCGCCGGCCGCAGCGCGCCGTCCGCGGCGGCCATTGGAGGGTGAACCAACGGCAAAAAAGGAAGACCTTTCTCTCTGTCTCTCTCTCTCTCACTGTCCACTCTGCCTGTAAAAAAAAAAAAAAAAAAAAAAAAAAAAAAAAAAAAAAAAGAATTAATGTAATCATTTTATCTTAACTGTTAATTTGCTAGCATCTCTTCTGCATGTCTAATTGACACGTTAAATGCAAGATGTTGAAAACCTATCAATATTACAGATCCAGTGCAGTACTTATTATGATTCCAACTGCCTTCTGTTGCAGAAATGACAAATTGATTCTACAGTTGATATAGAAATGCAGAGAATCTAGAATAGCCAAAAAATTTTGAAACAAAAAGTTTCATTTTTCCCAATTTCAAAACTACAAATACACACACACACACACACACACACACTTCTACATACTTTATCAGTGGAATGGACCTGAGAGTCCAGAAATGAATGCATATATCTGTATTCAGTTGATGTCAACAAAGATGCTGAGACAGTTCAATGGAGGAAAGAATGGTCTTGTCACAAATAGTGCTTTGACATTGTTAATTTATAAGCAAAAGAAGGAAATTGAGTCCCTGGTTTATTACACTATTCACAAAATTTAACCTCAAATGGGTCAAACATTTAAATGAAAGAGCTAAAACGTGTAAAAATTATATAGGTATAAATCATAGTGACTTTGAAACAGGCTCCAACTTCTTAAATGTGGTACCTAAAGCGTACAACCAAATTAAAAGTAGATAAACTGAATTTCATTGAAATTAAAATCATCTGTGCTTTAAAGGACAACATCAATAAAGTTAAAAGATAACCTACAGAACAGGAGCAAATATTTGCAAATAATATTTGTGATAAGATACTAAAAGTTTGAGGAATGAGATTAAAAGATGTTATTTGGTACTAGTAATTTTGAAATTAATTTAGTTTTTTTCCATGAACTCTTTGAAAACCCCATATATACATTGACTTTAAATTTTTTGCACAAAAATAATCTTTTCTGTCTATCAACTTTTTGAACTACCCTCATGTCAATAACTTGTAACTCAATAATAAAAAGACAACCCAATTAAAAAGTGGGCAGAAGATTTTAGTAGGTATTTCTTCAAAGATGATATACAAATTGCCAATAAACTCATGAAAAGATACTAAATATCTTTAGTGTCACTGACTAGGATGGCTTTAATCAAAAGGAGACAATAATTTGTTGACAAAGATGTGGATTAATTGACCACTTCATATGTTGTTGGTTGTAATGTAAAATGGTGCAGTAACTTAAAAAAAAGTTTGATGGCTCCTCAGAGAGATATACATAATACCCAGCATTTCCATTTCTAGGTATTATATACCTAAGAAAATTGAGAATTGAAAATACATATATGCTGACAAGCTGACCCTACAATTTTGTATACATGTGTGAACTTGTACACAGATGTTGTATCAGTATTTTTGTTATATCCTAAAAGTTAAAACAAGCCACATGTGTATCACCTATTAGTTGATTTTTAAAGTGTGTTATATCTGCATTTTTTTTAGTTACAATATGAATAAAGCACTAATATATTCTGCAAGATGAGTGAACCTTGAAAGCATGCCAAGTTAAGGAAGCCTGGCCTAAAAATTCACATATTGTATGATTGCATTTATTTTCTAATTTTAAACAGTTTGCTAAAAAAAGTGAGTGAGCTCTTATCTACTGGCTCACTCTCCAAATGCTGGAAATGGCTGGGACTGGGCGGGGTCAGCCAGGAACACCTTCTAGATCTCCCTCATGGGTGGTACACATCCAACCACTTGAGCCCTCACTGCTGCCTCCTAGAGTGTGCATTAACAGGAAGCTGGAATCATGAAATGGAGCCAGATATTGAAACCAGGCACTCCAATATAATACCATGGCATCTTAGCTTCTAGACTACTCACCCCTGTTTGATTGCATATATATGAAATTGGATAATTGATGGCACAATCTTGTGAAAATACTAAAAACCACTGAATATTCTCTTTCTAAAAATGAATGTTATGATATATGAATTGTATCTCAGTTAAAAATACTGAATTTACTAATTTCTTCCTCTAACCTTCCCCTTCTGCAATCTTCTTGATTTCAGAAATTTGGGATCATTTGAAGAGGTAGCAGATTCTTGAATCAGAATAAGGTCAATATGTAGTCAATAGAGTGATAATTTCAAATTCCCTAGGAACATACTATTCTTAACACAGTCTGTTAAAACTTTTGTAGTTATTATCAAATTTAAGAAACACAGCAGAATATGTGAAATACTAATAGAAAAGTCAAAATCCGGATATCACTTTGTTCATTGAATTTAGTTCTTAATTGTTCCTTCAGATTTTTCAGTTTCAAATTCTTCGTGTGTTCAACAGTTTTTTACTAGTAACAAATTACTTAAAATGTGTATGTACAGAATAATAGGTAGTATAAAATTACATCCAACTAGCACCTGCACACAAATCCATTACTCTAGTAGTTTTGTGGATTGTAATCCAAGTTGAGTATCCTTTATCTGAAACACTTGGGCTGCACTCCATGTTTATTGCAGCACTATTCATAATAACCAAGATATTTATAAAGTTATCTTCACTGAAATATATGCCTCACATAATAATTCATGCTTCTTTTATCATTTTGTGGTCTTTGTCTTGAATCCCACATTGTGGAATCTTAATGTAGATATAAAGTTTGTATATGAAGTCAACCTGGTGAAGTATTGAAGACTTAAATCTATGTGTGCCCATTGAATTCCTCTTTATAATTTATCTATTATTTGAATTATCTTAAAATAAGTTTAAAATTAAAAAGTACAGTGTTCCAAAGCATTTTCCATATTGCCTCAAAAAATAAGTTGTCATTGTGTTTTAACAAAATGGCTACCCTACCATTCTGTTGACTCAGAATCTATTTCTTCTTATTAAGTGCATAGCTAGAATACTTTCTCCACCTTCCTTGCAGATAAGGTATGTAATATAAGGTAATATTTCATCAGTTCTAGCAAATGAAATATTAGCAGAAGATACCTTCCCACATGTGTTTTTTCATTTTCCATTTTGCAAGCTAGATGGAGGGTTTAAGTGCTGGCAGAACCTTGGCATGGAAGGAACCTGTGTCTTAAGTTACCTTACAGAGGATAGCTGTTTACCCACCAATTAGGAACACCCCTCTCCTGCTACTATGCGATTAAAAAATTAATTACTTTTTTGAATGAGTTCCTATATATTTAGTCTATATATATATGGTCTATTTGCTACCATAACCAACCCTACCCTAATTAACCTAGCCTAACTAATTTGTACACCAAAAATTGAAAAAATAAAAATCACAAAAACCAATATTGTGATACAAGCAGAGAACTAAACAAACAAAATAACTTTAATCCAAAGAATCAAACAAGATTTTGAAATCATTTAATTTTTGGAAAATTTTATACCTAAACAGTAATTAGTTAGAAGTACTAGAAGGCTGAAATTTGAACTAAAACAATGACTACTTGGGTTAAATAGCAGTGTACAGTCACTCAAAGTATGAACCAGAAGTTGAACAAAATAATTTTCCAGAAAGCAGTACATGAGGACAGGAAGTTAAAAACTATGAGAAGACATTGTGATCCCATTCATTGGGCACAGTGAAAGATTTTGATCAGATAATTGACATGAATATAGCTTCATTCATTTATTCTGCTTTATTCTTTTCAGAGCTCCAATTATCCATTGTAATAGCTCTATTAAGACAATCCCAAGAAGTTAATTACTGGAAGTGGGGTCATCATCTGCGAGAAGCTCCTAAACAATGTGATTATGCAATTTCAGTTTTAATACTTTTTCTATTTGTTGTCTTTTTTGTTTAATTTTGGGTATTTCTTTTGTATCTTCAGGTTCACTAATCTGCAGTGCCTTTTATGTTAACTACATCAAAAGTAAATCTTTTTAAATTTCAAACATTGTAGTTTTCTCTAGAAGTTTAATTTGCATTTTAAAAAACTCCCATATGTTTAGTACATCATTTTCTATAGCTTCATGACCATATGGAATACAGTTATAGGAATAGTTTTCATGTTCTTTTCTATTAATTCTGCTGGTTTCAATTGGTTGATTTTTTTTTTTCTCCTCTTTGTTGGTCATGAATTTCTGCATGATTTTCTTTGTATTGCTGCTAATTTTCTATTGGATGTCAAACACTGAATTTTACCATGTTGGTGTTGGATATATTAATATTCTAAGGAATATTATTGAGCTTTGTTCTGAAGCACAACTAACTTGTTTCGAAGTGATTTGATCCTTTTTGATTTTGCTTTTTTAATTTTTGCCATGGAGGACCCACACAGTAGTCTAGAGACAATTTTGTTCAGAGAAATCCTTCTGAGTGCCCAGGATCCTAATGAATTATCAACAGGAAAAATTGCTGCTCTGGAGATTGTTTTCTGTAAACTTTATTTTTAAGATTTATTTATTTTTGGCCGCCGTGGCTCAACAGGCTAATCCTCCGCCTTGTGGCGCCGGCACACCGGGTTCTAGTCCCGGTCGGGGCGCCGGATTCTGTCCCGGTTGCCCCTCTTCCAGGCCAGCCCTCTGCTGTGGCCCGGGAGTGCAGTGGGGGATGGCCCAAGTGCTTGGGCCCTGCACCCCATGGGAGACCAGGAAAAAGCACCTAGCACCTGGCTCCTGCCATCGGAGGAGCGCGGTGCGCCAGCCGCAGCGCGCCAACCGCGGCGGCCATTGGAGGGTGAACCAACGGCAAAGGAAGACCTTTCTCTCTGTCTCTCTTTCTCATTGTCCACTATGCCTGTCAAAAAAAAAAAAAAAAAAGATTTATTTATTTTTATTTGAAAGACAGAGTTAGAGAGAGAGAGGGAGAGACTAAGAGATCTTTCATCCACTGCTTCACTTCCCAAATAGCTGCAAGACTTGGGCTGGGCTGAGTGAAGCCAGGAGCTTCTTCCAGGTCTCCCATGTGGGTGCAGGGCCCAAACATGTGGTCCATCTTCTGCTGCTTTTCCAGGAGGATTAGCAGAGAACTGCATCAAAAGTGGAGCAACAGTAACACAAACCGGTGCTCACATGGGATTCTGGCATCACAGGCTGTGGCTTTACCTGCTATTCCACAAGACCCTATAACTGTCTGTCTACTCGTTAGTATTATGACCTGTGAGTTTAGTCATCCTGGCCTCCTCATACTGAGAGTTCTTCTGAACTGAGGGAAACAGTGGAGATGACCAGGCTCCATCTCGCTTCTCCCTGGAAACTCTCTTTAGGCATAAGCTTTGACTTTAGCAGGGCCAAGGTCATAGGACCAGAAATCTTTTCATTTTTGTCCTTGAGAGATTATTTCCCTTTGTTGCCTTATGTTAAGCCTTTTAAAATTCTTAACCACAGGCCGGTGCCGCTGCTCACTAGGCTAATCCTCCGCCTGTGGCGCCAGCACCCCGGATTCTAGTCCCATTTGGGGTGCCGGATTCTGTCCCAGTTGCTCCTCTTCCAGTCCAGCTCTCTGCTGTGGCCCCGTAAGGCAGTGGAGGATGGCCCAATGTTTGGGCCCTGCACCCGCATGGGAGACCAGGAGGAGGCACCTGGCTCCTGGCTTCGGACTGGCGCAGCGCGCTGGCCATAGCGGCCATTTGAGGGGTGAACCAATAGAAGGAAGACCTGTCTCTCTGTCTCTCTCTCTCTCACTATCTAACTCTGCCTGTCAAAAAAAATCCTTAACTACATTTATTTTGCACTTTCTTCCCAGTTGTTTCAAGTAGGAAGATAGACTTTGTTATTCCATGTTAGTTGGAACTCTTTCTACAGTTTTAAGAATCATAAAAATAGAAGGCTTTGAAGCTTGATTGCTTCAATTTAAATGCTAGCTTTTCCACTACTAGCTGTTTGACCTTAGCCAAGTTACATAACCTCCCTGTGCCTCAGTTTCCTAGTATATAAAAAATAATTAATTTAACTTTATCAGAAGGTGTGTTGAGGATTAAAAGAGTTACTACATATGAAATGTTTCAAATAGTGCCTGGCATGTAAATACTCAGTAAATAAGTTTTTTTTATTATTATTATCAGGATATTTCTAATGCAAAAGACTCCAACTTTTGTTGCCGGACAGTACCCCAACCTAGTTAGAGGTATTGCTATAGAACACCCAAACTGGGTCCACTAAGCCTAATGTGCGGAAAGCCAGTCACTGACATGGTGTGATGGAGGAAAGCAGTTGTTTATTGCAAAGTGTAGAACAAGAAACTGGGCAGCTATTGCTTAATTCCCAAACTCCCTGAATAATTAGGGGTGAAGGTTCTGGTAGATTAAAATTGGGGGTGAGAGGTGCCTGGTCAGCTTCTGTCCAAGTTCTTGGTTATCTACCTTTGAGTGGCTGGTGATGTCATACTCTTTAGTGAATTTTTGAAGTCCAGGTGAGCTCCAGTTGGTCTGGGGGTTACTTGCAGGTGGCAGTTACATTCTCCCTGGACTTAGAATTCCCCTACACAGTTCACCCTATGAAAATACTAACCATCAAGGTTCATAGATGAGAACCATTTGGAGAAACAAATGACTCAGTTCAGTGATCATTACCTTGTCAGGCCAAATGTATCATTCCCTCGAGTTAGTGAACTTTTTTAGATAAAGGATGGGCAAGGACTCTTTGGCTAAGGGAGATGGACAAGAGGCTGGGCACAGGGGTTCAGTCTCAGTATCAGCTCTGTCACATACTGTAGCCTTACTCAGCCTCTATTAATCTCATTTTGCTCATTAAAGAATGTAGATGGTAATAAGACTCTTTAATTGTGTGGATGAAATAAAATGATACTTCTAAGGTATTTGGCATAGTGCCTGGCACAGATTAGGTACTCCGTGTTTGTTATTGTTCTGATTATTTGCTACGTAACAAATTGCCTCAAAGTTTAGTGGCTTAGCACAATTCATAAAACAGCAGTCACTGTTTTATTAGCTCTAATAGTTCAGGGATTAGGCTTGGCGCATGTGGAGTTTTTCATGTAGTTGCATTCAGATGGTGGCAGGGGATGCAATCATCCTGAAGGCTGCTTATGCACGTGTCTGGCAATTGCTTCAGCCTCAGCTGGAATCGCAGCTGGAGTTGTAGACTCCCTCATGTGGTCTTTCTGCTTCCTCATAATATGGTGGCTGAATTCCATGAAGAAGCATCCCAAGAGAATAAGATGGAAGAATCACCTTTTAGGCTATCTTCAGATTCACTGAGTATTACTTTGACTGTAGTCATAGACCCACCTAATTTCAAGAGGAGGAAGCAAACACCTCTCTTAATGGGAGGCTAATCAATGTCATCTTGTAAGAAGAATATGTGTAACAGGAGATATTGGTGCAGCTATTTTTAGACAGTATACTCTACCACAGTTGCCTGCTGTTCATATGTATGTTTCCTTATGTGCATTTTATACAACATTTTCTCCTGCCTCCCAACTTTAAGATTGCTCTTCCCTTTTTAGAGTTCTTTTGTCCATACCTTAAGTACCTTGTGGCCAGCAGGTGGTGTTGGCATTCTTCTAGCTTTGCACTTGAGCCTTATAAATCATTAGTCCTTCATCAGAGTGTAGAATCCTCCTTGTGAAGCTAATGACATTAATTCTTTCTTATGGTTATCATTTGTGAACCTTTGCTTTCTCCTGTATGTTTTTAGGAGATTAACAATTGGGATAAAATCTTTATTTCCATTTCATATTTGTGCTTTGCAGATAATTGCTGATAGTATGGATTGTAGTGAATGTCTTTCTTGTATTTCCCAAATATTGCACAACTGAAACACCTTTTATTGCTTCCTAAGGAGACTGAGTTTCAGATTGATGTGGTTGACATTTCTTCATAAGATTACTTAGAAGTTTTTCACAGTAAATGTATGGCTGTTCAGAGAAGCATCAACATTTTCTAGATGTCAATAATTGTCAAGAATGCCTTTCATTCAAGTTGGTGTGTAGATGCAAATCCAGGAAGAATGCCAGTTTCAGAATCTTGATGCTTAGTTCTTATCTCCTTAGCCTATTCTGTACTTTCCTCCCTCTTTTAATTTTTCTGGTCCAACAGGCCTGGAGATTTGGCCAACAGGAACTCTAAAAAATTAAACATACGTTAAAGGAACTCAAGTATTTCCTTTTTCTTTTTAATTTATCATGCAGATTTGGAGTAGCAGTTCTGTTTTCTCCCCAGGTGGCAAACATAGTAACCCTTTACACTTTGTATAGTACTCTAGAATGTACCCCAAGACATAGAATGTAAATGGGATTTATGGTTGAATAAATTTCAGCACGCACAACAGAAACATAGTTGGGTTTGGAACAAAACAGCAGAATGAGTAACCACTTTCATCTTCCTTCCCTCTCAAAATCTCATTGACTCCACATTAAAAGTATAAATAAAGAAAACAGTAATGGTGAAAAGGAGATGATCATTTATAGATGAAAAGATTCAAGACATTTCTAAAATAGAAGACAGGAAGTTCCAGCCCAGAGTACAAAATAAAGGAGGACATAGTTGAGGCTGGGGATGATTTTTTACATACCCAACAGCAGGGGGAATATAACACAACATGTTACCTCCAATTGTTAAGTCCATCCCTTCGTTCTTATTGTATATGAGACAACTGTGATCACCCATTATGGGAGGCAGATGAGCATCTTCAAGGAGGGAGACTGTCCCCACAAGAAACAGATTATTCAGGGAACAGAGATAATGAGAATAAACAATCTGACAAACATAGAGAAACATAATGTCAAGAAAGAAACAGTGTTTGTAAAATTAGAAATGGCTATGAAAAAGGAACAGTGAGAAAAGAAAAGAGTTCATATAAGTATGATTCCTGAAATGTTAAAAATTATTATTAAGATGAAAGAAAATCAAGGAATCAATCTAAGAGGTTAAACACAACTTGGGATGTACTTCATAAAAAGAACAAAAACAAAAATTGAGGCAATTATCAAATAAATTTTATAAGCTTTCATTCTTATTTTTTCAACTACCCTTACTATTGTAACTCCCATCTCTTTGCCCCATTATAATCTACAACTCATTGATCTTTACACATGCCACACTTTTTCACTATGTATCACTGTCCTGATCATGTCTCTTCCCTTTATACCTACATTAAATTCTGTGCTTAATCATTCTAATCATCCCTTAAATACAACAATACAACTTCACATTTCTTGCTCCCTCTTGTTTTTCAGTACTCATCTAGCTAGGACAACTCTACTTAAATCCACCTCATCAAGTCTATGCCAATACATATTGGGAAGTAATTGTAGATGGCAAAAAACCTGCCATACTCTGCCTCACAAAATACTGTACTGTACTACCCATTCCTTTTTCTTTTTTTTTTTTTTTTTGGGGGGGGGTGGACAGGCAGTTAGAGAGAGAGAGAGAGAGAGAGAGAGAAACAGGTCATCCTTACATTGGTTCACCCCTCAAATGGCCTCTGCAGCCAGTGCACTGCGCCAGTCCGAAGCCAGGAGCCAGGTTCTTCCTCCTGGTCTCCCATGCAGGTGCAGGGCCCAAGCACTTGGGCCTTCCTCCACTGCCTTCCCGGGCCATAGCAGAGAGCTGGACTGGAAGAGGAGCAACCGAGATAGAATCCAGCACCCTGACCAACACTAGAACCCAGGGTGCTGGTGCCACAGGCAGAGGATTAGCCAAATGAGCCATGGCGTCGGCCCTATCCATTCTTTATCATTATCCTTGACAGCTGTTTCTTCCCTTTTCCTCTGTCCTCAAATTTTTAACACCTCCTGCATCTTACACCCAGCTGGTAACTTGTTTCCATTTCTAAGAAAATGAAGGTTTCAGACAGAGATTGCTGGAATCTCTCTATATCTACTCATCTCTCTGTTTCTTCACCCCTCTACCCTATCTTTCCTGTTAACATGGATGAATTGTCCATGCTCCCATGTAATTCCAACCATAGCATCAGCCTCTGGACTAGATACTATCCATTTCCTACCTAAAATATTGCCCTGGCAATTCTATTGATTTTCTCCATTCTCAGATACCCACTTTACTCTTCTTATCACCATACAAGCATACTATTTCCCCCTTCTAAAAAAAACAAAGAAAACAAAAAGAGCAAAATTTGCTCTCAAGTTCACTTTCCTCTCCAACCACTACTCCATTTACTTCTTTTTTTTTTTTTAAGATTAATTTTATTTATTTGAAAGAGTTACAAAGAGAGATAGAGACAGAAAGAGAGGTCTTCTATCTGCTGGTTCACTCCTCAGATGGGTACAATGCCTGGAGCTGTGCCAATCTGAAGCCAGGAGCCAAGAGCTTCCTCCAGCTCTCCCACATAGGTGCAGGGGCTCAAGGACTTGGGCCATCTTCTACTGCTTTCCCAGGCCATAGCAGAAAGCTGGATCAGAAGAAGAGCAGCCAGGACTCAAACCAGTGTCCATATGGGATGCCGGCACTTCAGGCCAGGACTTTAATCTGCTGTGCCACAGTGCCGGCCCCTCCTTTTATTTCTTTACTGTAAAACTCCACAGAGTAGTGATCTGTATTTGCTGTCTCCAGTTTCTTATCTCCTATTCCTGTTGAGTTTTCGCCCTAACCACAACATCAAAATTACCTTCATCAAGGCTATTAATGAGCTCTAGTGTGACTAACTCTGGTGTTCATTGCATGTTTCTTATTTTATTTGAACTATCAGCATATGTGACACTATTGATCCTGTTCTGGAAACAATCTCTTGGCCTTGCAGGGCATTTTTTTTCTTAACTCTCTGAATGTCTGTCTCCCCCTTACACCCGCAACAGCCTCTTGTGGTATTAATTACATGTGAAAATTAACATAAAGATCTTACTGTTTGATGAGTTTTAGCAGCCATTGCTAGAATTCAGTTTTATCCCATCAAAAAATTTGTCCCCATTTTCAGTCAGTTCTTGCTCCACCTCCAGACCTAGGTGATCATTGATCTACTTTTTTGTGTAATGAAGCTCCTGGTTCCTGGCTTCTGTCTGGCCTAGCCCTGGTCCCTGGTCATTGCAGCCATCTGGGGAGTGAACCAGCAGAAGGAAGACCTCTCTGTAACCATTCCTCTCAAATAAATAAATAAATCTTTTTAAAAAATTCATTTGAAACTCAGAGTTAGATACAGATAGAGTGAAAGAGAGCTCCCATTTGCTGATTCAGTAAGCCTAGGAGCCAGAACTGAATCCTTTTCTGCTGTGAGGGAGGCAGGAACCAAAGGCCCAAGAGCCAGGAGCTTCTTCCTGTTCTCCCACATGGGTGGCAGGTGCCTAAGCACTTGGGCATTCTCTTGCTGCTTTTCCAGGAGCAATACTATGGTCTTTAACTCCATTCTTTTGTGTTAAGCCAATGCTTACTGCATACCAATATAAATCTTCTGTTAATTTTTTGAAAGTTATTTTCTTAGTGGTTGCTCTAGGAAGTATAAAATGTATATTAAGTAGAAATTTTCCAGTCTATTTAAGGGTAATAGCAACTTTATTCTGCTCAAATATAGCAGTTTTGTTCAATATAGTACTATTTCCTTCCCCCTTCCTTTGTGCTTTTATAGTCATACAGATTATATGTTAATAATGTATACTTTGTATAAAAGAATATATGGTGGGGGGGGCGGTGCTGTGGCACAGCAGGTTAACGTCCTGGCCTGAAGCGCCAGCATACCATGTGTGCGCCGATTCTAGTCCCAGCTGCTCCACTTCTGTTCTGGCTCTTTGCTGTGGCCTGGGAAAGCAGTGGAAGATGGCAGAAGTCCTTGGCCCCTGCACCCATGTGGGAGACCCAGAGGAAGCTCTTGGCTCCAGGCTTCAGATTGGCGCAGCTCCAGCCGGTGCAGCCAACTGGGGAGTGAGCCATCGGATGGAAGACCTCTCTGTCTCTCTGCCTTTCCTTTCTCTGTAACTCTGACTTTCAAATAAATAAATAAATCTTAAAGAATTTATAAAAAATAAAGAGAAGAATGTATAAAAGAATACAGTGTTATTCCCATAATAAAACATTTTTTCAAGAAAGTTTTAAGAAAAAGGAGAAAACTACTATGTGTGCATATGTGTCTGAGGTTTTTATAATTATATATACCCACATATTTACCTTTGTGGGACATATATCCAAGCCTTGTAGAAGAGGTCTGCCAGTTTTAAAGGGTACTTTTGCTAGATATGGATCCTTTGTTTATAGTTATTTTTCTTTCTACATTTTGAATGTCATTCCACTGCCTCCTGGCCTCTGTTCTGATAGGAAGACAGCCCTAATACAACTGTTCTTTGTATAGAACAGTTTTTTCTCTCTTGCTGCTGTTAATATTTCTTTTTTGTCTTTGAGCATTGTGACGCTGATGTCTGTGTGTGCTTCTTTTTCTATTTGTCTTACTTGGAGTTTATTGAGCTTCTAGGATCTGTGAGTAAATACTTTTCTTCAAAGTTGTTAAGTTTTTCACCCTGAGCTTCTGATCTGTTTTTCTGCCTCTCTCTCTCCTTTTCTCCTCTCTCTCTCCTTTTCTCCTCTCTCTCTTCCACTATATGGATGTTGGAAAGCTTTACAGTGTCCCACAAGTCTTCGGTGCTCTATTCATTTTTCTTCAGACTTTTTCCCCTGAATACCTCAGACTGAATAATAATCTCAAGCTTACTGATTCTTTCTTTGCATATCTGCCTTTGACCTTATTAGCTTCCTATTGCTGTGTAACAAACGGGCCATCAAAGAAGGAGGTACCTTTCTCTGAAGGGAGGAGAGAACTTTCACTTTGACTATGGCCTTGTCTAAATAAGGTTGGAGTTGGTGAACTCAAGAGGCTTCCATAGCCTTGGCAGTTCCTGACAAGAGCTTAGGGAGATTACTGATGCCATAAACAAGAGTGTCAATTGTTAAATCAACGACAGGAGTCCCTGTGCACTTACTCCTCATGTAGGATCTCTGTCCTTAATGTGTTCTATGTGAATTAATGGTATAACTAGTACTCAAACAGTACTTTATACTTTGTGTTTCTGTGTGGCTGCAGTCTGTTGAAATCTTTACTTAGTATATACTAAGTTGATCTTCTGTATATAAAGATAATTGAAAATGAATTGTGATGAAGAATGGGATGGGAGAGGGATTGGGAGATGGGATGGTTGCTGGTGGGAGAGAGGTTATGAGGGGGAAGCTGCTATAATTCAAAAGTTGTACTTATGAAATTTGTATTTATTAAATAAAAGTTGAAAAAAAATTTAGCCTCAGAAAACTGTTTTATTCTACCCTGAACAGTATCTTATAAACCTTGAGACTATATATTCTCTGTATTGATTTTAATTTATCTTTAGAATTAGCTTTATATATAAATTTGAAGTATTAATTATGGTTCTACTGTATAGCATTTTATCACTGTGAAAAAAATTTAAGGGAAGATGCTTCCTTTTTTGTTTGCTTTTTATTTGTTTTCACTTTTATTTTAGAGGCAGAGGGAAACAGGGAGACAGATGGTGTGAAATCTTCCATCTGCTGGTTCGCTCTCCAAATGCTTGTAAGTGCCAGGTCTAGGTCAGGAGAAAGCCAGAAACCCAGAACTATGGCTGCTTCCTGGGCATCAGGGAACCAAGTACTACTGCCTCCCTTGGTGTACATTAGCAGGAAGCTGGATCCAAAGTGGAGTAGTCAGGACTCCAGAAACACTTTGATATGGGATCCAGGCACCACAAGTGGCAAGTTAATCACTGTGTCAAGTACCCACCTCTGAAAAATGTTTTTAAAACTAAAGGTGATAAAAGTTGAGAGTTGCAGATATGTTTGCCCCTACTAAAATCTTCATTCTATATAGTGATTCTCAAACTTTGTTGCGTATTAAAATCGCCTGGGAAGCTTTCAAAATCTTAATACCCAAGCTTCATAAAGCTGTATCATATTAATCAAATCAAAATCTTGGGTAGATGAGTGGGTTGCCTATGTATCGGTTTGTTAATTTTACTTTGCCATATGATCCCAGTGTGTAATCAAATTTGAGAACCTATGATCTAAAGTTCATGGAACTACCACTAGAACTTAAATATATTCTCTAAAGTTACAAATGTGAAGAGTGATAAGATCATCCTTATAAAAAATAGGAGGAGGTGATGTAGGAGGATGCTGGAAGTGAGACAGATTTTGTTTAGAGGAAGCCAAATATTTTTTCATAGTAGCATGCGGTAATACATCAAGATTATGAATTTTGTTTCAAAGTTAATCTGTTAGTCATTTTATTTTACTTGCAAACGAGGAAATGTCCCTTTAGTCATGTTCCTAATTTTATGAGAATCTGTACTGTCTTGCTATATAAATTGAGTTAATTAGAGCTAGATCAGTGAGGTCATTATAATAGGTTATCATCTGGATATTAAAATCAACTTCCTTTGGCAAACAGTTTACATTTAGTAGCGAATAGACACAGTACTCTATAAAAGATTTTTTTTTTTTTTTGACAGGCAGAGTGGACAGTGAGAGAGAGAGACAGAGAGAAAGGTCTTCCTTTGCCGTTGGTTCACCCTCCAATGGCCGCCGCGGTCGGCGCACCGCGCTCATCCGATGGCAGGAGCCAGGTGCTAGGTGCTTTTTCCTGGTCTCCCATGGGGTGCAGGGCCCAAGCACTTGGGCCATCCTCCACTGCACTCCTGGGCCATAGCAGAGGGCTGGCCTGGAAGAGGGGCAACCGGGACAGAATCCGGCGCCCCGACCGGGACTAGAACCCGGTGTGCCGGCGCCGCAAGGCGGAGGATTAGCCTGTTGAGCCACGGCGCCGGCTTATAAAAGATATTTTAACAAATGTAGTTACCTCTGACAAATATTTTAGACACAAGATAACACACCTTCTAACTATTTAAACTTTGGGTATTTTGATAAAATTTGTCTTTCTTAGCCAACAGCTTAGGCAGAAAGTAAACTTTTTTAATGCAAAGCAAAAGAAATTGTGGATTTGTTTAAATTTTATAGTAAAGGAATGTAAATGTATTCTAACCTTTTCTTTCTGTAACTCAGTGAGCTTGTCAGCCTTGCCTGTGAGTTAGAATTACATGAGGAGCTTTTAAAATCCTGTTTTGGTTTTTCTTGTTTAAGTTTATTTTTTTTAAGATCTGATTATTTATTTTGAAAATCAGAGTTACAGAGAGAGAAGAGGGCCAGAGAGATAGAGGTCTTCCATCAATCATTCACTCCCCAACCGGCCACAAAGACCAGAACTGCCCCTATCCAAAGCCAGGAGCCTGGAGTCTCCTCCAGGTCTCCTATGTGGGTGCAGGGGCCCAAGGACTTGGGCCATCTTCCACTGCTTTCCCAGGCCATAGCAGAGAGCTGGACCGGAAGTGGAGTATCCAGGACTCAAACTGGATGCCCATATGTGATGCCTGTGCTTCAGGCCAGGGCGTTAACCCACTGTGCCACAGCACCAGCCCTTTTAAATTTATTTTCTTTTTTCTTTCTTTATTTTTTTTAACAGAGTGGACAGTGAGAGAGAGAGAGAGACAGAGAGAAAGGTGTTCTTTTGCCTTCCGTTCACCCTCCAATGACTGCTGCGGCCAGGGCACCACGCTGATCCGAAGGCAGGAGCCAAGTGCTTCTCCTGGTCTCTCCCATGGGGTGCAGGGCCCAAGCACTTGGGCCATCCTCCACTGCACTCCCGGGCCACAGCAGAGAGCTGGCCTGGAAGAGGAGCAACTGGGACAGAATCCGGCGCCCCGACTGGGACTAGAACCCGGGGTGCTGGCGCTGAAAGGCGGAGGATTAGCCTATTGAGCTGCAGCGCCGGCCTAAATTTATTTTCATCTACTTAAGGCAAAGTGACAATGACCCGGGGTGGTGGCGGGCGGGGGGAACGGTAAACTGCATCCACTGGTTCACTTCCCAAACACTAGTAACAGCCAGGGCTTGGCTGAGCTAAAGCCAGGAGCCAGACCTTCATCCTGGTCTCCCATGGGATTGGCAGGGGCCAAAGCACTTGAGCCATCATCTGCTGCCTTCCCAGAATGCATTAGCAAGAAGAAGAATTCAAAATCAAGTAGCCAAGACTTCCAACAACACTCCAGTATGGGATGTGGATGTTCCAAGCAATAGCCTAACCCACTGGACCACAACAGCACTCCAAATCACCTTTTTTTTTTTTTTTTAAGATTTATTTATTTATTTGAAAGGGTTACAAAAGAGAGGCAGAGAAAGAGAGAGAAGTCTTCCATCCAATGGTTCACTCCCCACTTGGCTGCAATGGCCAAGCTGCGCTGATCCGAAGCCAGGAGCCAGGAGCTTCTTCCAGGTCTCCCATGTGTGTGCAAGGGCCCAAGGACTTGGGCCATCTACCCACTGCTTTCCCAGGCCATAGCAGAGAGCTGGATTGGAAATGGAGCAGCAGGGTCTCGAACCAGCGCCCATATGGATTGCCAGCGCTTCAGGCCAGGGCATTAACCTGCTGTGCCAAACCGGCCCCAAATCACCTGTTTTTAAAAGTTCTTCATATACAACTATTAATTGACACCTGGTGCTGTGCCTCAGCTATTTTTCTAGTCAGGCTAAAATTTGAAATTAAGCTTTGTGATTTTCTGTTTCCATGTGAGTCAAAAGATAATATCTATAGCTAATGAATAATGAAGTTGCAAATTAAGCATACTAAGATTAACAAACTTTCCCTCAGAAGTGGTTTTGGCATAAGGGGTGAGGATGAATGTGAGGGTGATCACCTTTCACTATAAGCTCTTCTCTTTCATTATTTGAAAAATAAAAATTATAGCCATGACTTAACAAATTAATAGCCATAATGGGATTATAGGGTAGGCCTAGGAGTCAGATGCTGTTTAGGATACCTGCATCCACAATGGAGTGTCTGGGTTCAGTTTCTGACACTGGCTTTTAATTCTAGCTTACTGCTGATGCAGACCCCAGGAACAGCAGATGATGGCTCTTCTAATTGAGTTCCTTCTACCTATGTGGACGATTTGGATTGAGTTTCTGACTCCCAGCTTCCTCTGCCACCTAGCATTGGCAGCTGTAGGCATTTGGGGAGTGAATCAGTAGATGGGAGCTGTCTCTCTGCCTCTCATATAAATAAGAATTAAAAAACAAAATTGAACAGAATTTCTACCAGAGGGCAAGGCTGTCTTGTGTGGTGTTCCCTGCAAGAAGAAAGTCTGTGTATCCCATCTTTGACCAACTACTTATTTAACTTAGTTAACAAGTTGTTCTATCTTAGGAGGTTCACTCATCAAATCCATATAGCTGACCTGTGATCTGCCTCACTTTACTTAGACCCACCAGAGTTCCATCCCGGGAGACAGGGTGGACCACTCACATTGGGCCCTTGAGATAGTCTTCCTAACTGTGAAATATGCAAGGTCTACTTTTTCATCCAGGACTTCTTGGGGAGGGGGAGAAATAAGCATTACAGTTTGGCTTGTGTGGACTAGTTCTGCAAAGTCTGCAAGACTTTGGTCGGGAGATTGTGGTGATGGTGTTTTTCCACAGAAGCACCTGGGACAGGCTTTGGTGAACCTGTCCATCTTTATTAACGACTACGTACACTTTTAAAGGATAGGCAGAAGGGGCATAACTAATTCAGGGCAAGACTAACTCTGTAAGACAGAACCGACACTGGTACCAATATGCCTCTCCAATCAGCTTGACGGTCATGTAGCTAGGGTAGCTTTCCAGGTGGGCTTGGGTCACACCCAGGAGCAGTTTACCTGATTGGCAGAAGGCGGGGTTGAGGGGAATGTGCCTGGTGCTCCCACTACCTGTCAGCAGTCAGGCCTACTGCATGGGCTAGGCAGGCAGTCTCACGGGATCACCCACAGGCTTGGCCTTATTTTCCAGAGGCACAAATGCTTCATCCCAAATATTCACAATATTTGGAGTCAGGGAGCCTTCTTCCCCATTTTCTTTACAGGTACATAGACTGTTCCTGCCAGCCTCTGAACATGATATTGGCCTCTTGTTGAAAGCAGGGTCTTCAACTCCCCCATTTTTCCTTTAGCTCCTTTTTGGTCTTGGTCAAGACATTTTTGGTTAAGACTTTCCTACTTTGCAGACATTTCTGTTTGGACCGATTGAAGCCTAGAGGAAGGAGGGGGAAAAAACAATAAATAGTTGGTTTAAAGGTTAAGGTGCCCAATGTTATGGAAAAATGCTTGGCATTCAAAAATGCTAGACTGTTACTAGTCCAACCTGTCAATTTCCTTTACCTCTTTTATGTCAATTTCCTTTACCTCTTTTATGTCTAACTTGATATCCATGCTTTCTTAATGTAAGCAGACAATGTTTCCTTTAAAAAAAAAGATTTATTTAATTAATCTGAAAGGCAGTGACTGATAGAAATCCAGCTTCCATCTACTAGTTCATTCCCTAAATGGCTGCAATGGCCAGTGCCAGGCTGAAACCAGGAATCATGAACTCCCTCTGGGTCTCCCACGTGGGGGCAAGGGCCCAAGTATTTGGGCCAACATCCAATGCTTCCCCAGACACATTAGCAGGGAGCTAGATTCTAAGTGGAGTAGCCAAACCAGCAGTCCTATGTGCAATGCTGGAGTTGCAACCATTTAGGTTAACTTGCTGAACCACAGTACTGGCTCCAGAAAATGTTTCTTATAAAATATCCTTTTACTCTGGCTTTTAGATTTGGGTTTTTATGTTGATTATCTTGATTTAAATTTTTAAAACAAGGGCAGATATTTAACCATCACTTAAGATACCACTTGGGATGCCTGCATCCCATATTGGTTCCCTACATCCAAGTCCTGGCTCCCTTCTCAATTTCAGCTTTTTGCTAATGTGCACCCTGGGAAGCAGCAGGTGGTGACTCAAGTAATTGAGTCCCTGTTACACACATGGGAGGTCCAGACTGAGTTCCAGGCTCAAGTTTTTTGTCTGGCACAACCCCAGGATTTGTGGGCACTGGGGGACTTAGTGTATGAGAATACTCTGTCTCTCTGCCTCTCAAATAAATAAATAAATAAATATTTTAAATAAATAAATAAAGTTTTATAAGAATAGTATAATTTTTAATTTTTTTCAAAACGTGAAAGATCCCCATTTTCATATAATGTTTCATTTATTGAATGAACGTGTGTTTATTTTAAAATTCTTTTTAGAAATAGACTCTTCACTTTTTATTATGGCTTATTTGGTATTATTGTGACAGTTGAAAGAAATTCCAATTGTATAATTGAGAGACAGTTAATATAGGTTATTTTTGTAACCTTTGTATTTCTACATTCTAATATCCTCGTTCCTTTTTTTCAATTTTTAAAATTGTGATTAAAATATACATGACTATCATAGCCATTTTTTTTTTTTTTGAAAGTTTACTTGGAAGGCAGGGTGACAGGGAGAGAGAGAGAAATAAAGAAAAGAGAGATCTTCTACTTTCTGGTTCACTCCCAAATGCCCACACAGCCTGTTCTGGGTCAGGGAGAAGCCAAGAGTCAAGAATTCCACCCAGGTCTCCCATTTGATGTCAGGGAATCAACAACATGAGTGTCAGCTGCTGCCTCCCAGGGTGCACATTTGCAGGAAGCTGGAATGGAGAGCAGAGCCAGCACTTGAACCTGAGCACTTTGCTGTAGAATGTAGGTGACTCTAGCAGCAGCTTAACCCACCATGCCACAGATGCCAACCCCTAAACCACCTCAAAATATACTGTCAGGGCTGGCACTGTGGCATAGCAACAAAGCCGCCGCCTGCAGTGCTGGCATCCCATATGTGCACCGGTTCCAGTCCTGGCTGCCCCTCTTCCAATCTTCCATAGCTCTCTGCTGTGGCCTGGGAAAGCTGTAGAAGATGGCCCAAGTCCTTGGGCCCCTGCACCTGCGTGGGAGACCTAGAAGAAGATCCTGGCTTGTGGTTTTGAATTAGTGCAGCTCCAGCCATTGTGGCCATCTGGGGAATGAACCAATGAATGGAAGACCTCCCTCCCTTCCTCCCTCCCTATCTCTCTCTCTCTTTCTCTCTTTCTCATTCTCCCTCTCTCTCTCTCTCTCTGCCTCTCTTTCTTTCTCTATGTAACTCTGACTTTCAAGTAAATAAATAAATCTGTAAAAAAAATACTGTCTGTCTTCATAACTCTGTTCATCTAATAAAACTGAAACGTTAAACCTATGAAAAATAGCTCCCTGGGGCCGGCACTGTGGCGCAGTGGGTTAAAGCTCATGTGGTTTTAACACTTGCGAATAAAGCAGCTATAAACATGGATGAACAATTATCTCTTTAAGGTCACGCTTTCAAATTTTTTAGTATGCACCCATTGTTGCCATCTGGGGGATGAACCACTAGATGGAAGACCTTTCTCTCTCTCTCCCTCTCTCTGTCTGTAACTCTACTTTTCAAATAGATAAATAAAATATCTTGGGGGAAAAAAAACTATAACTTCGGATAGTGTTCATTTTGTAAGTCTTCCATCACTGGTTCACTTCCCAAATGGCTGCAATAGCCACAGCTGGGCCAGACTGAAGCCAAGAGCCAGGAGCTTCATCTGGGCCTCCCATGTGAGTGTAGGGGCCGAAGCACTCAGGCCCTCCCCTGCTGCTTTCCCAAGCATATTAGCTGGGAGCTGGATTGGCAGTGGAGTAGCTGGGACTTGAACCAGTGCCCGTCGGGATTCTGGCACTACAGATGGCGGCTTAATGCCCTGAGCCCTATATTGAATTTTGTAAATGTGTTCTCATTTTAACATATTTTTAAAATTTGGAATTTGCTTCTAGTTTTGGATTGTACATATTTAACATAATAACAACTTTAAAATAAACAGTGGACTTTTGGAAGTTACTTTTCCTTTGAAGTGAATTTGATGATAACTCAGAAATGAGAACCCTACTCTAGGGTGATGCATTGTCCTTGAATCCAGCCAGTATTGTACTGTTTTAGAGCATCTTTCTCAGTGTATCACATCTGAATAGAAGTGGCACTCCTCTGTCTAAATAAGCTCCTACAATAACATCATTAATTTTTCTATATTTATTTGAGAAGCATAGGGAGAGCCAGACAGAGAGCTCCCATTTGCTGGTGCACTCCCCAAACTGGGACAGGCAGAAGCCAGGAGCTGGGAACCCATTCCACTCAAGCTCTGCAATATGAGATGCAGGGCTTTTAATCAGCAAGCTAAATACTCACCCAACATCTGTAGTATTTAGCACAACTTATTTATGTATGTCTTTACTCTTGCTCAGAATAAAAGCTTAGTACTTTCCTTGATGCTGAAAGATTTGTTTGGTGAATGACTAAATAAACAATATGTATCTGGTGGTTATTGAAATTGAAAAGCAGTGGGGGTGTTTGGTGCAGTGGTTAATATGCTGCTTGGGACCCCTTTTCAGAGTACTTGGGATCAAGTCCTGCCTTTGTTCCTGATTCCAGCTTCCTGTTAACACTACTCAGGAAGGCGGCTGTTGATGGTTCAAATATTTAGGTTCTTACCACCCACGTGAGGGATCTAGATTGACTTAGCTTCTGGCTTTGGCCTGGTGCTGCTTCAGCTTTTGCAGGCATTTGGGGAGTGAATCAGCAGATAAGAATACTGTCTGTCTCTGTCTCTCTGCCTATCAAATAAATTAAAAATAGATAAATTAATTTTTAAAAAAGAAAAGCAATTTTTGATATATACTTGCCTCATTCTTTTTGATATATTCTTGTGTTGTCTCCCACAGTTCTACAAGACAGATTATAGTAGAATGCTCAGGTTTTTGTAGCATACAATTCAAGAAATTCAAAATCTAGACTAACAAGCTTATTTCACAATGAAAAGTTAAGTGTACTGTTATACTCTGAGAAAGGCTCACAATCTGCAATAAAACCATATTTAGTATCAGTTATGATTGCATTAATGACTCAATTCTAATACTGTAAATCAATTTTACTCTTTATAAAATTATGGAAGATATATCAAGCAGACCTGTCATTGTTCTTTGTGGCATTTTTATATAAACTAGATTACTTTAGTTTTTAACCAGGGTGGGCATTGTGGTGCAGTGGGCCGAGCTAACCTACCACTCAGTATACCGGAATTCCATATATAGAGTACCTGTTTTGAGTCTTGGCTACTCCACACTTACAATGCAGCTTCCTTTTAATGAACCTGGATGCAGCAGATGATGACCCAGGTATTTGAGATCCTGCCACACATGTGGGAGACCCAGATAGAGTCCTCGTTCTTGGCTTTAGCCTGGTCTACCCTGACTGTTGTGGGTATTTGGGGAGTAAACCAGTGGGTGGAAGATACTTCTCTCTCTCTCTGTCCTTCCCCCCACCCCCGTCACACTGCCTTTCAAATAAAGAGAACACACACATACATATATAGTATATACATAAAACTTTACTGATTGCTGCAAGGGTAATCAACTTTTTGACCTATAGTGTTTTCCCTTCTTTTTATTAATTTACTTTTTACAAATTTATATAAGAGGAACAAATTTCATGTATTTCATATTATTAGGTTTAGGAGCATAAAGAAACTTCCCACCCTACCCTCCGTCCCTCCCACCCATGCTCTCACCCTCCCTCCTCCTCTCTTTTGTATTCTTTTTTTAATTTTTACAATGACATCGTTTCAGTTTATTTTCTAATCGTAAGATTAACCCTACACTAAGTAACGAATTCAACAGATAGCAAGAATGGGGGAAAAAGGCACTGTTCCTCAACAGTAATAAGGCTGTAAACAACTACCAGTTCTCAAATTGTCATTTTCACTCATATACATTAAATTATTTTGTGCTCCATTAGTTATCACAAATCAAGGAAAACATATGGTATTTGTCTTTTGGGGAATGGCTTATTGCACTAAGTATAGTGGTTTTCAGTTGCATCCATTTTGTTGTAAAAGACAGAATTTCATTCTTTTTTACAGCTAAGTAGTATTCCATAGTGTATATATACTATAATTTTGTAATCCTGTTATCAGTTGATGGACATGTGGGTTAATTCCGTAGCTTAGCTATTGTGAATTGAGCTGCAGTGAGCATGGGGGTACAGATAACTCTTTAATATGCTGATTTCTTTTTCGTTCGGGTAAATTCCCAGAAGTGGGATGGAATAATCACACCCTCACCTCCTTTCTTCCAAGGTGATTAATGCTTGGGTTTAGTCCATGGTGGTTTACAACTGTCATCTGTGCTGGCATATGAACCTCACAAGGAATCTGCAGACCTCAGTGTGAACATGGAACCCTCTGCAATGACCCACCCAAGGCAGTCAGGGAGCTCTAAGTCTCTGATGCCAGACAATGATTTCCCAGAGACCCAACTGCACACTGCACCCTATGGTACAGTCATAGAATTCCCACAGTCACAGTACACAAGGCTTCCACAGTCACAGGGTGCAGAGGGTCCCCTCTTGCCCTTTCCACTGAGAGAGCAGAGGCATTCCCAGGGTCAGCTGTCTGTGGTGCTCTGCCTTGGCAGTTTGAGCCCCAGAGCCTGTAATAGGTTGAGAGGATTGGCACCTCACAGTCCTCAGTGGGTGCCCAGCCCCCTGTCAGCCTTCCAAGCCAGACTCGAAGTCGGTGGGAAACGCCAGTTTTTCCTTTCTGGTAAAATCTCCTGCACATGCAAGAGCCACTGCAGTCTCTGCTGGTTTCAAGATGGTGTCTTCTCCCAGGCAGTCGCTGGTGCCTTTGCTCTCAGAAGCTGGCGTCCCCTCCAGCCCCCAGTTGGCAGTCCTGTGTGATGTCCCCACTTGCTGCTGGACGGCCACTCTTTCCTTGCTGCTCCATGGCATCCCTCTCCTTTCTGTAGGATTCTCACTGCAAACGTCTCTCCAACTGTCCCTTGGGAATACACTTCCTCTGCTTTTCTTCTGCTGTTTCCCCTGGACAGAATCATCATATTTTTTCCCTATTCAGTCATCTTGGATTTTTGGCAACCAATAATTTTAAAAAATAAGTATAATAATTGTGTAAAAGCTAATATGTGAAATAATGACCCAGTGAGAATTACTTACATCCTGAAAACAATAATTCGCTAAAACCGCTGAGATACCCCTTTTTTCCTAACCATTTACTAGGATGCAGACACTATTTCATGTCTTGTTCTTTATTAGTAAAAGTTACAGGGCAATTTTTTGCTAATGGAATCAGACTAATGAAGCATATTTCCAAGACATTATCAAGTATTAGAGCCTAGTTTAGTTTTTTAAAGCTCATGAACAGAGAAAGCAATTCTTGTAAAAAATTCATTAGGCTTTTGGTAGACAGAGGCATTTATTTGTATTAACCTTCATCTCTTATGTACTTTGAAATTATTACATGCTTTTTTGTCTTTCCTGTGTATGATTGATGTTTCATAATGGGTTTCAAAAAGAATTAAAACAAAACACTAGCTGTTATTTTGATTTGCTTTTCAAAGTTGTAATTTGCAGCAGATGTGGGTTCACCTAAAGCCTTTTCCTTCCTTCTCTATTAACAGACTGTAGCATTCTTTTGGTTTAACTTCCATTGTGCTTCTGAACATTGGTGGCTGAGGATATGATGTGTAGAGCTGCTGAGGATGGTTGGGTAGAAATGTGACATGAGAAGGTTACTGAATTAAAGTCTGCATCCATCCTACTACTGTTATATATAATGTGTGATGTATTAATTCTCTTTAGTGACTAAGCCATTTAGGGTTGAGTTTCTGTTCTTGCCCTGCATCCTAAGGGAAACATGTTTATATAACCATTTTTTTTCAGGTTGGCACTGTGGCATAGCAGGTTAAGCTGCCACCTGGGACAGGGCATCCCATGTGAGCAACAGAAATCCCGGTAGCTCCACTTGTGATCCAGTTCCTTGCTAATATGCTTGAGAAATAAAGTGCTTTGGTCCCTGTGCCCATGTGGGAGACCCGAATGAAGCTCCTGGCTTTGGTCTGGCCCTGCCCTGGCTGTTACAGCCACTTAGGGAGTGAAGCTGCAGATGGAACACAGTGAATCTCTGTCTCTCCTCTCTGTGTAACTCTGCCTTTCAAATAAATAAATCTCCTTTTTCAAAAATTCAATTTTTACAGTTAGTCACATTCTTCAGATTACAACAGTTAAATTTAAAACTGCCATCCTCTGCAGTTCCCCTGCATCCATTGCCAATACTTGTTTACCAACAGTAGACATAGTTATTTGGTTTATATTGAACAAAACTTATTACCACTATTATAACAACAATAAATGCTTTATGGTAACTTTCCATTTTATTGAGTACTATCTAACTTAATTTGATCAGTACTTCACTGAGTCCTTTTCATAAAATAGAAATAGGAAGATGGGTAACTTCAAGATTTATAATTAAGCTTTAACAATGCAATGGGCTGATTTGACATGCAATCAAAATAAGTATTATTTGTTTTATAGTTTAAATACAGAAATCTCTGACCAGAAATAAATCTCTGACCAGAAATAAATTGCTTATATAATCTCTTTAGATACTTAAAAATTGACCTTTAATGGCTTAACTAGTATTAGTTTAAAATATCAACATGCATTGCATGTTGTGTCTTCGAAATATCCAGGAAAAAATTTGTCTAACAGGAGGTTTTACATGTGATTTGGAGCATATTTCAGGCAAACATACAAGATTTAGGTAGGACTTTTGTATAAGTAGTATTTAAAACTGTGAGAATGTATAATATAACCAGGAATTTCAGGGAAACAAAAAGTGAAAATGAGTAAAGATTCAACATGTAAGTAGGCAGAGAAGGAGCTCCTGGGGGAATGGTAGAAATGAAAGCTTAGAGGAAAATCAGGAGCAGCTGGAAGGTTCAGATGGGCTGTTCCATGAAATAGGAATGGTCTGAGCCTGGTACGATCTGAAGCTGAAGCTTTCCAGACCATATATGAAGGGACTTCAAAAAATTCGTGAAAAAAAATGTATTGGGGCAGGCATTGTGTTGCAGCGGACTAAGCTGCCCATTAAGACACTGGAATCCCATCTGGAGTACCTGTTTTGAGTACTGCGTCCACTTCCAATCCAGCCTCCTGATAATGTGCATCCTAGTGGGCATCAGGTGATGACTCAAGTACTTGGGTCCCTGCCATACCCATCGGAGACCCAGATGGAGTTCCTGACTCCTGGCTTCACCATGGCCCAGCTCTAGCAGTTGTGGGCATTTGGGGAGTGATCCAGTGGATCGAATGTCTTTCTGTTTGTCTGTGTCTCTTTCTCTGTCTCTCTGATTTTAAAACAAATAAAAATAAATTTTAAAAATTAGAATTATAAACTATCTTGATGTGAAAATTTGGAATCTATGTACAGTGTTTTTATAATACATATTTTCCTTGAACTTTTTGAAGAGTTCACATATGCATAGATTTCAAAAATTTTTTGTGCCAAAATAAACTTGCTTTTATATTTTTCATGAACTTTTTAAAGTACCTTCCTACAGCATACTCACCATTTTCTAAAGCAAGTGATTCTTTTATTTTCAACCAAAATTTTTCCTTATTTTTCATGTCTATTTTGTGTACATTTTTGACTTTACACAAGGTTAGAAAATATGTAAATCATAGGTTACTTATGACACATATGCGTAAAAATAATTTGTACATGTAGCAGTTAGTTCTATAAGGTACAGAGAAATTGGTAAATTTTTGCCTCCAGAGCAGCCAGTACATAACACAGTCTTGAGGAATGAGAAGTAGAGAAAGACTGTCCACTTTCATACCTCTTGAATTATATACATAGGAATGTGTCACCAATTCAAAAAATTGATAAAACAAAAATAAAAGCATTTTATCATATTGGGCTTTAATGCCTTGCTGTGGCTGAAAAAAAAGGTCATAACTTCATCCACTGAACCCAGGGTCCCTGTAGCATGGTCTGTAAGAAGTGCATGAAATTAATTGTTAGCATTGATCAAAGACCCACAAAACTGTAATCCAAATACTGTCTTAGAGAAGCTTGCTATTTTCATATATGTAATTTATTCAAAAGAGATAGGGATGTCAATCATAGAAAAAATGTTTTTTTATGTAAAGAAATTTAAGAAAAGTTTCAGGTTAGAAAAACAAAGTGTTCAATTTTGTGGGTCTTTGAATAGCCATTTAGCTGGTTTATAAAATGATTTCAGAGGAGTATAATGCTGTTCAGTGTTCTATTTTCTATCTGTATCAGAATTTGGATTAAAAATAACAAACACTGAACATGTGCACCCAAAGATATGTCTGCTGCAAACACTGACTTAAGCATGTATTGATATTTTAAGTGGATGATTAATGTAAGGAGCCTCAAGGTTTTGGAAGCAACTCAGTGAAATGGAAAGTTGCTTTCTGAAGTCTGTAGCCAAGTGGATAAATTACAATTCAAGCAATTAACAGTGAATTTGGAACAAAGAATATTATTTTTTTTTGTAACAATGGAATACTGAACTCTATGTAAAATTCAGATAGAATTGTATAGCTGTTGGCACACCAACTAGCTTTGGCAAGTACAATGAATAGTCTTTAATGAAAGAAGTTTTCTTTTTTAGTTGTAGGTTAATATCCTCTAACTTGGATCCAATTTGCCTTTCCCAGTGGAGGAAAAAGCTATTTTTATGCATAACTGTGATTATAGGCAGCTCTCCCTTTACAAAGAAGAGTCTAGTTTAATCGAACATGGTTTATGCTTTTTATAAAGTGGGAAATTATATTAACCACATTTTTCCTTTTTAATTTATAGTGGCATATTACAGTCTTCATTACTTTTGTTTCTCACTGTCTTTCTGATTGTTGACTTCTCTGTGTATTCAGATTTGCAACAAGTTCTATAGCGACTGCCCTACTTTTTAAAAAAATGAATTTATTTCAAAAGTGGGGATACAGAGAAAGAAGGGCAAAGAGGGAGAGAGGAGGGGGGGGGGGAGAGAATCTTCCATTTGCTGGTTCACTCCCCAAATGGCTACAATAATCTGGGCTGGTGCCAGGCCAAAGTCAGGAGCTAGGGTCATCCTCCAGGTCACCCATGTGGGTGCAGGGCCCATGTACTTGGGGCATCCTCTGCTGCCTTCCCAGGTGCATCAGCAGGGAGTTGGATTGGAAGTGGAGTAGCTGGGGCTGGAACCAGTGCCCTCATGGGATGCTAGCACCCCAGGCAGAAGCTTAACCCTCCATACCATAGCACCAGCCCCTACTGCCCTATTTTTAATCCATGCTAACAAATTGTTTAAAAAGTTTTATTTAGTTGAGAGGCAGAGTTACAGAGAGAGAAAGATCTACTGGTTCACTCCTCAGATGGCCTTGGCCAGGGCTGGGTTAAGCCAAAGCCAGTTTTTTTCAGATCTCCCACATGGGTACAAGGGTCCAAGCACTTGAGCAATCTTCCACTGCTTTCCCAGGCCATAAGCAGAGAGCTGGATCAGAAGAGGAGCAGCTGGGACATGAGCTGGTGCCCATATGGGATACTGGCGCCACAGGTGGAGACAGCCTACTATGCCACAGCACTGGCCCCAAAATTTCTTCCTTACTACTATATATCTGTTGCCTCCATTTTTCTCTGCTCACAGTCTTCTTAACCACTTCTGCATGATGCTAACAAGTAACCTGCCAATAACTTAGTGTGGAAGCCTTTTTGCCCTCCTCCTGTGCAACATCTTTGTGGCATTTGAATGTCTGTTACCTGGGCTTTTTTTTAACCCCAGTCCTTGTACTCTCCCTCCTTATGTTCTTCAAGTTCCTCCCTTTGCTTTCTAAAATAGAATATTTTTCAAGGTTCTGGCCATAAAAAATTTCTCCCCTATCTCCATAATTTACACTTAAGAGCTCCATTCTTTTCTACTTCTTTTATCTTTATGCATAGCTGTTTTCTTATTTTTATTTATTGTTGAATTGAATCATTAACACCTGATTTACATTTATATCAGCCTACAGATGCCACACTCATGAAGTCAATAGGGAACTTATTAAGTCATCTATAACTTACCTTTTAAAAAAAATTTCTCTTGGTTCCTGTGCTGTGACGCAGCAGATTAAAGCCCCAGCCTGCAGCACGGTCATCCTGTATGGGAGCTGGTTTGAATCCTGGCTGCTCCACTTCTGGTCCAGCTCTCTGCTATGGTCTGGGAAGGCAGTGGAAGATAGCCCAGTCCTTGGGCCCTTGCACCCATGTGGGAGACCTGGAAGAAACTCCTGGCTCCTGGCTTTGGATCAGTGCAGCTCTGGCCATTGCAGTCATCTGGGCAGTGAACCAGCAGATGGAAGACTCTCTCTCTCTCTCTCTCTCTCTCTCTCTAACTCTTTTTTTCAAATAAATAAAGTAAATATTAATTTTTTTTTCTTTTGACCTTAGCTTTCTTGCCAGCTACTATCCCATTTCATTGTCTCAGCCACAGGATAACTCTCTGAGACAGCAATCTGTACTCACTCTCTCTCCTTTCTGGCTTCTCATATCTCTTGAACCCATTCAGGTGAGGCTTTGTCTCCTACCAGTCCATCAGAATTATGGTTGTCATTGCTATGAATGATCTTTTGCCCAATCAAATGGTCATTTCTCTGTCCTCATTAGACATCTAGCAGTATCTGCTATAATTGTTCAATCCTTTCTTTTTGAAAGTCCCTTTACTTGGCTTCTGGGGTACCATGTTCTTCAAGTATCTTTCTACCTAACTGGATATTGCTTCTCAGTCTCATTTGCTGAATCCGTTGTGACCTCTAATTATTGGAGTGCTCCAGGGCTTAGTATGTGACTGTCTTCTTTATACACTTTATTTTCCCATTGTGGAAAAGTCATATAACATACAAAATTTACCATCTTCAGTATACAGTACAATAATGTTAATTGTGTTTCCCTGTTGTGCATTAGAGCTCTGCAACTTTTTCATCTTGCAAAGCTGAAAGTCTGTACTCATTGAACAATTCCCCTTTCCTCTCTGCTTTCTCCTTATTCTCTTCCTCCCTAAGAGATCTTTTCTAGTCTCCTGACAAAATATCACCTCTCTGGTATTTTACTATAGAATACCTTCAGAACCTCCTCTCCTCCATTACTTCCCTTCACTTTTGCACATCCAGATTTTCAGATTGTGTTCCTTCTGTTTCTAAGGTCAATTTAGAATACACCATCGTCCTTTAAGTTGTCACCTGTCAAGGTTAATTGCTAACCATATTTCCTTTTCATCTTCTCCTGACTCGAATTTGTATTAAAGTGTGTTAACTGGTTGGTTATTTTCTTTAGTATTTTTCCTTCAATGGTTTGCATGAGTGATGTCCTATAAGAGATCTTGGTAAGTCCCAAATATCATTTTCCATCTCTTCCAAATAAAGGGTATCTTTGCTGGGTATTAGATCCATGAGTTCTTCTGTCAAGTAGTCTAGATACTAGTTTCCAGTGTTGATGATAAGACTAATGAAGCCCTTGTTTTCCCTCTGTGGGTAGTTGTTCTGTCTGGACACTTACAAGGTTTTAGTCTTAAGATTAATTAATTTTATAAGTGTATCGGCAGAATCTTGTTTTTCTCTTCAATCCAACTTGCAACTTGGTTTCTCTTTTCACTTATCCATCAGAGATCTTTCTTCCACCTATAGAAATGTTCCTTGATTTATGCAATTTCTGCTTGTCTTCCATATGTACCCTTTCCTCTTTAAAACATCCATTTTTCATATGTTTTTTTTTTTTTTTGGAACTATCCTTCAAATGTTTTGTTTTCTTTTCCTTCACTGTTTCAGTTTATTGATTTGCTTTTTGAAAAGCATTTGTTAGCATTAAGTGAATCATGTGGCTTCAAGCTACCAGGACACAGGCTGCCCTCATACCCTTAGTCTTCTCCTCAGTTCTTCTGTGGAGGAATTTGGTCTTGGTGATGACAAGCTGCTCTGGGAGCATTCCCTTCCCCAGAATTTTGGACAGTCCAGTCACACCACCTCAGTGATGGGAACAGCTCCACGCTTGTTTTTGGCAGCATTTATCTATATCTGCTAACCAACCAAGGGCCACAACTTATCAAGGTTGACAGTGGGCAGAAGCTCTGGTTCCTCTTTAAGTGGTAATGCCTCATACTAGCTTTGCCAAAGTAACCTGGATGGTATTTGTCCAAGTTATCCCATGGTGTTTCCTGCCACCATCATTATTTCGGCCTCCTAGGTGCTTCTGGTGCTTGCTGACACTGCCAGCAGAGGCTATGGCTCATGTGGCCACAGAGTTTGGATGGCATGTCGTCTGCTGAGGCCAAAGAGCACCATTTCAATTGACTTAGTTTTCTGTTCAGTGCACTGAGGTACACTACATTTTCTTGTCTAGTATTCAGCTGTTGATAATGATCATCTTTAAAAAAAAAACTGATCTATTCATTTTGGTCTGAACATGGTTTTGGTCTGAACATTTGATTGGAACATGAGCTTTAGAGTGTGTGTGTGTGTGTGTTGGTACTTTGAATTTACCTAAGTGCTCTGACAATTTTTGTGTGTGCCTATCTTTTCTAGCACCTTTTCCACTAGATGTATTGATTACTCACTCTCAAATGTTGAGGCCTCTAGTGGGTCAGTTACTCATATCTGATAAGTTCTTGGAAATCTGGTCTGGTTGCTGAACTACCCTCAACTACAGGAATCTCAGAGGCTGGGTTAGGTCTGCCCCTGCTGGAGATCGCTGAAGAATGCCTCATGCCATTTATCTACTTAATCTTTATCAGTGTCTCAAGTAAGCAGGACCCATGAACCAACTTCATGTTAGGAAAATCTAGCTCATTCAGAGGAATCCAAGTTGATCTTACCCAGAAAGTTTTCAGATAACAGAAAACCGAGCTATATAACCCTGTGACCCACAGCCCTCAGTTTTTGCCCAGGGCTCTCAAACGGCTTTACAATTAGTTAGCCACCCTCAGGACAGTTTAGCTGCATGCCAGTTCCCTATGAAGAGCAGGTTAGCTACATACTAGTGTCCTAAATCTTATCCAGTAATCTGCAGCTGTGAGCAACTCAATTTAGAAGTTGAAGAAATTGAAATTGGACAAAGAAAGAAATAAACCACAGTTAGGTTGATATGTTTCAGAATACACTAAATTGTCACTGATTCCAATGTTGTTTACATTCTGATGGTTCTCAAATTTGTTATATCTCCAGTCTACAACTCCCCCGACTCCAATATCCAGTGATACACTCAACAGTCTGACTTGGAGATGTAATAGGTATTGTAAAAGTTGCCTTTGCAGACTGAACTTCTGTCATTTCCAAAACTGTAACTCTCCCAGTCTGTCTTCTATCTGTAAATGGCACCACCACCATTCTTTCTTCATATTTTATTGCTTATGCTAACATGTTAAGAATATTCTTAACTTCTTTCTCATTTGTATCCTCATCCCAATTAGCATATTTTACTGGTTCTACTTTCAAAATGTGCCCTAAAACAACCACCTCTCACCACCTGCACATGCACGCTCATCCATCCTTGTTTCTCTTCTGGTTTACTGCATAGCCTTCCTACTGCTCTTGCTTGCTATAGTTTCTCTACATCCCAGAGTTTTCTTTGTAAATTATAAAGCATCACTTTCCTTAAAAAGTAGTCTCAGAAAATCTAACTCCATGCCACTGCTTATAAATTTTTCCAAGGCCCAGGCTCCAGCTGTCTTCCAGTTTTATTTTCTACTGCTTCCCCAGGCTTGTTTCCCTTTAGTCACATTGTCTGTTTTGGCTGTTCCTTAACTACATAATAACCATCTTTGCACTTACTGATCACTTTGTTTAAAATATTCTTCCTCCTGATTTCCTTCCTCATTAAATATATGTCTTACTCCATTCAGATTGCCTTTTCAGAGAGCTATTCCTGACCACTAAGTAAAATAGCTCCTTTGTCCTCTACATTTCCCATTCAATCTTATCCTCTTTGAGTTTTTGTATTAGCACTTAGCACCACTTGAATCATATGTTTCTTTATTTTTCTTCAGTCACTTTCCATGAGGGAAGTGCTTTTTAATTAATTGTTGTATTACCAGAACAGTGCCAGGCAAATAAACAATGTATTATTCAATAAACAATGTACTGTTCAAGTGACACTTTTAACAAATTTGACTTGGATAGTTAAAGAAAAAGTAAGTGTACAGATGAATCTTCCCTGAAAAAAAAAAAACGAACTTTTTCCAAGTATTGAACTTTAATTTTCTATTTTTAAGGCTTTCTTTATAAACAATGTAGTAAACTTTTTACTCTTAATATATCTTTTAAGTGTCAATCAAACTATTTATATTTTTCCATAAAAATACTGATTGAGTAATCTGGCATCTTTGGGCTTTTTAATAACTATGTTCTACTTAATATAACTTACTCCTTACTGATATATGCACTCCAGATTCTTAATTTATATTTTATATTAAAATAAATCCTATAAGATTATGTAACAGTATTAGAAATAAAAGAAACATATAGAAACAGGGACTTTCTTCCTTTCCAATTCTTAGTAGTACTTTAAAGATGGTGTGCAAAGTGCCTCAGTTAATAGGTTGGTCCTTCTCCTAGTAATGTGCTCACCATATCAAAGAGACCCCTGGTGATCCTGACTCTACATGTTCTTATTTTCCTCTATTCTTTCCTTTCTTTTTTCTATTTATGATCTTAATTTATGTCATCTCTTCTCAATTTTCTATAGATGGAATTTACTTCTATAAGTTGATAAGACAGAATAGAGAAGGGAATGTTAAGCAAACATAATCAGAATCCAAACTCAGTTTGAAAATGAACTTAGCATATATACTATAGCATAGATAATTGTGTTTAATTTGTGCTAACATGTGATTAACATATTTTTCTTTTTTTAAAAAAAAGATTTGTTTATTTGAGAGGTAGAGTTACAGACATAGAGAGGGAGAGACAGAAACGTCTTCCATCCTCTGGTTCATTCCCCAAATGGCCTCAATGGCCAGAGCTGAGCTGATCCAGAGCCAGGAGCTTCTTCTGGGTCTCCCATACAGGTGCAGGGGCCCAAGGACTTGGGCCATCTTCCACTGCTTTCCAAGGACACAGCAGAGAGCTGGATGGAAAGAGAAACAAACGGGACACGAACTGGCGCCCATATGGGATGTGGGTGTCACAGATGGAGACCTAGTCCACTACATCACAGCGCTGGCCCATTCTTTTGTTTTTTAAAGATTTATTTCATTTATCTGAAAGGTAGAATTACAGAGAGAGAGTGAGAGCAAGAGAGAAAGAGAAATCCTCCATCCACTGGTTCATGGGTCTGGGCCAGGCCAGAGCCAGGATTCAGGAGCTTCATGCAAGCCTCCCACATGGTTGTAGGGACCAAAGGATCAGGCATCTTCCGCTGCCTTCTCAGGCACATTAGCAGATCGGAGGTGGAGCAGCCAGGACTCAAACCAGCGTCCATATGAGAGGAGGGACTTGACCCCTTACAGTGCTCACCGGAACACTTATTTTTCTTATACTTCAATAAAACGTTCTTCCCATCTTGAGGAAGACCAATCTTAAGGTTTGAAGGAAGTTACTGGCCATTACCTATTTGCCGTTAGCCATCTCCACGGATAGGCCATGAGAATGGCACAGCAGAATTTCTAACTTTCCCATGCAGCCACATGCCCTTCATAGCTGGAGAGTTGTATAAATTCAACACTGGCCCATGTTCTCACACACTTGAAAACACTTCTCTCTGGTTTAGTACATTAGCGTTTGTAAACTATTTTGTAGCAAGTTACTTAATCAGAACTTTTAAAATGGTTGATATTCATAATTAGGAAATTAATTTGGTTTTGTTTTTATTTTTTCTAGGTGTATGGTGGCTGATGAAGTAAGTGTTTTCATAATTTTTATGTCTTTTATATAATTATACAGCTAGTTTTTGGTGCCTAGTATTTGCCATGTCTATTCTTTTCCTCTGTTTTTCCACATATGTCTATATATGGGAAAAGAGAGAAATGAAGAATGAGGAGGGTAGGGGAGAAAGACTGAGAATAAATTGTGTGTGTGTGTGAGTGTGTGTGTGTGTTTGTAAGGCATGCACCTAGAACATATGTTAATGTTAACATTGGTGATCCAAAATTTTGTATTGCTGCAGAGGATACATGAGGGTACTTTGAATTATAATACTCTAAAGCTGAACTCTTCTTTCTACCTGTCATAGTACTGCTTGCTTAAAAGATAAACTTTTTAAGATTTTACTGTAAGGGAATTAGTTAATTATTTACTAGAAGTATGAAACATATTGCTGAAATGGTGTTTTAATATCACAAATTTTTATATTTAAATGGTATATACTAAATATTCACATATTCATATTTTCTCACTGAAAATGGAGGCCCTTATTACATGAACTGTGTATGACTTTATTTTCTCAGGGAAATACAGTACAAATTAGTAAAAGTATAGTTTTTATTCTATTTTTATTTTTTTCAACTTTTATTTAATAAATATAAATTTCCAAGGTACAATTTTTGAATTATAGCAGCTTCCCCCCCATAACCTTCCTCCCACCCGCAATCATCCCATCTCCCACTCCATCTCCCATCCCATTCTTCATCACAATTCATTTTCAATTATCTTTATATATAGAAGATCAACTAAGTATATACTAAGTAAAGATTTCAACAGTTTGTACCCACACAGATACACAAAGTATAGAGTACTGTTTGAGTAGTAGTTTTAGTGTTAATTCACATAATACAAGACATTAAGGACAGAGATCCTACATGAGGAGTAAGTGCACACTGACTCCTGTCGTTGATTTAACAATTGACACTCTTGTTTATGGCGCGGTAATCACTCTAGGCTCTTGTAACGAGCTGCCAAGGCTATGGAAGCCTCTTGAGTTCACCAACTCCAATCTTACTTAGACAAGACCATAGTGAAAGTGGACGTTCTCTCCTCCCTTCAGAGGAAGGTGCCTCCTTCTTTGATGGCCCGTTCTTTCCGCTGGGATCTCACTCATAGAGATCCTTCATCTAGGTCTTTTTTTTTTTTTTTTTTTTTTTGTCTTGGCTTTCCATGCCTTCAAAACTCTCATGGGCTTTTTATCCAGATCCGGTTGCCTTAAGGGCTGATTCTGAAGCCAGAGTGCTGTTTAGGACATCCGCCATTCTATAAGTCTGCTGTGTATCCTTCTTCCCATGTCGGATCATTCTCTCCTTTTTAATTCTATCAGTTAGTATTAGCAGACTAGTTTTATTTATCTGATCTCTTTAACACTTAATCCTATCATTATGATCAATTATGAATTAAAACTGATTGCTTCTTCACTTTCTTGTTTCTTTTCTAGTACAGAAACTTCTCAATTTGATGTAATCCCTTTAATTTCTTTTTCTCACCTAATGGCTCTGGCTAACACTTCCAGGACTATATTGAATAGCAATGGTGAGAGTGGGCATCCCTGTCTGGTACCAGATCTCATTGGAAATGCTTCCAACTTTTCCCCATTCAATAGGATGCTGGCCATGGGTTTTTCCTAAATTGCTTTGATTGTATTGAGGAATGTTCCTTCTATATCCAATTTGCTTAGAGTTTTCATCATGAAAAGATGTTGTATTTTTTTTTTTTTTTTTTGACTGGCAGAGTAGGCAGTGAGAGAGAAACAGAGAGAAAGGTCTTCTTTTTCCATTGGCTCACCCCTCAATGGCCGCTGCAGCTGGTGTGCTGTGGCCAGTGCACCGTGCTGATTCAAAGCCAGGAGCCAGGTGCTTTCTCCTGGTCTCCCATGTGGGTGCAGGGCCCAAGCACTTGGGCCATCCTCCACTGCCTTCCTGGTCCACAGCAGAGAGCTGGACTGGAAGAGGAGCAACTGGGACAGAATCTGGTGCCCCAACTGGGACTAGAAACCCGTGTGCCGGTGCTGCAGGTGGAGGATTAGCCTAGTGAGCCATGGCACTGGCCAGGATGTTGTATTTTATCAAATGCTTTCTCTGCATCTATTTGAATAATCATATGGTTTTTCTTCTGCAGTATTTTAATGTGGTGTATCACATTGATTGATTTACAGATGTTGACCATCCCTACATACCAAGGATAAATCCCATTTGTTCTGGGTGGATGATCTTTCTAATGTGTTGTTGCATTTTATTGGCCAGAATTTTATGGAGGATTTTTGCATCTATGTTCATCAGGGAAATTGGTCTGTAATTCTCTTTCAATGCTGCATCTTTTTCAGGTTTAGGAATTAAGGTGATGCTGACTTCATAGAAAGAATTTGGGAGGATTCCCTCTCTTTGAATTGTTCTGAATAGTTTTTGAAGAATTGGAGTTAGTTCTTTTTTAAATATCTGGTAGAATTCAGCAGTAAATCCATCTAGTCCTAGGCTTTTATTTGTTGAGAAGGCTTTTATTATTGATTCAATTTCTGACTTGGTTATGGGTCTGTTTAGGTTTTATATGTCTTTGTGGTTCAATTTAGGTAGGTTGTATTTGTCCAGGAATCTATCCGTTTCTGATAGATTTCCCTGTTTGCTGGCATACAACTTTTTGTAGTAATTTCTGATGATTCTTTTTATTTCTGTGGTGTCTGTTGTTACATTCCCTTTTTCATCTCTGATTTTATTGATTTGGGTCTTTTCTCTCATTTTTTTTAGTTAGGAGGGCCAATGGTGTATCAGTTTTTTTTTTTTTTTATTCAAAAAAACAGCTCTTTGTTTTGCTGATCTTTTGCAATGTTTTCTCTTATCCTACTAATTTTGGGTCTGGTTTGCTGCAGTTTTTCTAAATCCTAGAGATGCATTGATAGCTCATTTCTTTGGTGCCTTTCCAATTTCTTGATGTAGGCACCTACTGATATAAACTTTCCTCTTAACACTATTTTTGCTCTATCCCATCATTTTTGATATGTTGTGTTGTTATCTTCATTTGCTTCCAGAAAGTTTTTGATTTCTCTTTTGATTTCTTCTACGACCCAGTGTTCATTCAGGAGCATGTTGTTCAATCTCCATGTGTTTGCATATGCTCTATGGATTCCTGAGTTGCTAATTTTCAGCTTCATTCCACTGTGATCTGAGAAGATACATGGTATGATTCTAATTCTTTTGAGTTTGCTGAGACTTGCTTTATGGCCTAGTATGTGGTCAATCCTAGGGTAAGTTCCATGTACTGCTGAGAAGAATGTGTATTCTGCAAGTGTAGGATGAAAAGTTCTGTAGATATCTGTTAGATTCGTTTGGTCAGTTTTGTCGATTAAATCTGCTGTTACCTTGTTGGGTTTTTAAATAGTATCTTGTAGATTCCCAAAAATATTTTTTAGATTTCTAATTTCCTCTTCTTTTCTTTACTTTGTATACTTTCCTGTCCTCTGTTTTCTAAGTCCGATATTCTCTTTTCTGCCTCAGTGATTCTGTTTTTAAAGCTCTCAACTGTGTTTTTATTCGTTCTGTTGAATTCTTCATTTCATTTTGGTTTTGCTTTAATATCTCAATTTCATGTTCTATTAAATTCCTCATTTCATTTTGATTGCTCCTTAAGATTTCATTTTAATGAGATTTTCTGTCATGTCCTACATGGATTTCAGTAGTTCATGCATTTGGTTTTGATTACTTCTAAATATTCTTATCATAAATTTTTTGAGTTACATTTCTTGCATTTCCGCTATGTCATCATCTTCATAATCTTATATTAGAGTGTCATGTTCTTTTGGGAGTGTCATGTTGTCTTCCTTGTTCTTGTTTCCTTGGTTTTTGCATTTGTTTTTTGCACTGTGGAGATATTCTTTGGTTTCTCTTTTTTTTTCCCCCTCTGTGGTGGCTTTTCTCATTATACTAAGACTCTAGATTAGGTGGTCTGTCTGCTTTTGGTGACTCTCTGGATGCTTGTGGTGGGTGTGGCCAGAGAGCTCTGTTCAGTTCTTCAGGGTTAAGTGTGTGCCTAAGGTAACACACCCATGTTTGGTGTGGTAAATCTTCTCTCTCTTTTTTTTAATCAGAACGGAAGAAATTCCACTCAGCTGAGTTCTTCTCCTGGATGGCGATCAGTGCCTCAGCACTAGCCCCAGTGGGTATAATATTTATCTGCTGTGTCCCAAGGACCACACAAAGGATCTGTGCAGTCCTCAGTGTAAGCTCAGAATGCCCTGCAATGTCTCTCACCGGGTAGCCAGGGCCACCCGAGCTTGTGGCGTCTCCCACCGAGACTACTCATGTCTCAGCCACACTGTGAGTTCTCCCACACACCCTTAGTTTTTTTTTTTTTTCCCCACAGTTCCGGTTCATAAGCTCCACACATTCACTAGGTCTTAGTCTCCTGTTATTACTCCCCACCAGAGTCAGGTTTTTCTGCTTGGCTGAGGGTGGGCACAGCCCCGAGCTGGTGCAGCTGTTACATATGTCCCAAATGGCTCTGCTCTACTGTCTCACACGCCTTCATAAGATGAGTGGAGAGAGAGAATCATATCCGTACCATTCCTTTGATTTTTTTCCTCCATCTAGTTAGGCTGGTGTACTTTCCACCACGGGGCTTGAAGCCTTGTTCCCTCTAGGCTCTTTGCCGCTTTTCCGCCAGTGTCTCGGGCTACTGCAGTTTCACCTCACCTCTCTTTCCAGCACTGGTGCCGAGGAGACTCTTAGCAGCTGGGGTCCCGAGCCATGGGCGCCTGTGCCCTCCACATAGATCCGCAGTGTCCCTCTAATTCCGGAAGATTTTCCTCTGCTGTTTTTTTCCCTAACTCTTCCCTGAGACTACACTATCTCCACTTTTTTTTTTTTAAAGATTTTATATATTTATTTATTTGACTGGTAGTTACAGACAGTGAGAGAGAGACAGAGAGAAAGGTCTTCCTTCTGTTGGTTCATTCCCCAAATGGCCACAATGGCCGGAGCTACGCCGATCCAAAGCCAGGAGCCGGTAGCTTCTTCCTGGTCTCCCATGTGGGTGCAGGGGCCCAAGAACCTGGGCCATCTTCCACTGCTTTCCCAGGCCACAGAAAAGAGCTGGACTGGAAGAGGAGCAACCAGGACAAAACCAGCAGCCATATGGGATGCTGGTGCTGCAAGTAGAGGATTAACCTAGTGCACCACGGCGCCGGCCCCTGCTATCTCCAGTTTTATTAAACTATCTTTTCCTGAACTATCAGTGAGTTCCCTCCCTATTCCGCCATCTTAGAACCTCCCCCTATTTACTCATTTATTTGAGAAGAGAGAGTCACAGAATGAGAGGAAAACAGTGAGAGTGCTCTCACCCAATGGTTCACTCCCCCCAAAATCCAAATATAAATATTTATTTGGAAGGAAGAGTGACAAAGGAGAGTCACAGAGAAAGAGAGAGGGAGAGATCTTTCATTTACTGGTTAATTTCAGAAATGCCTACAACAGTCAGGTTGGGCCAGGTCAAAGCCAAGAGCCGGGAACTCTGTCCCAGTCTTCCACCTGGGTGGCAGTGACCCAAATACTTGAGGTATCCTGTGCAGCTTCCCAGGATGCACATTAGCAAGAAGCTGGAATGGTCAGCAGAGTGAGGACTTGAATCCAAGCACTTTGCTAAGGTATGTGAATGTTACTAGTAGCAGCTTAACTGTTGTGCCAAATACCTACCTATATTCTTATTATTTAATTTAATAAACTTAGAAGAACATTTAATAGTCCTTTGCTACTTAAAAAGAAAACTGCCACTTTTGTGTCCATAATCATTACTTATCTGTTTTCAGCAGCATTTTTATGAATTATTCTTTTACACCTATTTGACTATTTGAATTTTATGATGTTAAATCCTATTGATATTAATTAAGAACAAAAATCCTCACCTTTCCCCATGAGTACAAAAAATAGGCAATAGAAATTAGCATGATGATATGCAAGTCTAAAATTCATGATTCACTACCACTAATATTTTCTGTTGATAGTAGAGTTGAAATGCTATTTTATGAAGTCTTACTGAGCTGATATGGATGAACGTTGGTATATTGAAAGTGCTGAAGTAGAAAGAACTTGTATATATGTAAATTACATGAACTCTTGTTTGACCTTCATTCTGTTACCTAATATTTTTCTCCTTTTCTGGTTCTTATCACAAAATGGTAGTGAAGTCACAGAAGGAAGTATAATTTATAATTTGAAGGTCAACCACTTTTTGATTGTTAATTTAAAAATATATTTTGATGTGATGACTCTCTGACTCATCAAAAGCTAAAAGCCTTAGGAGAGCAATTTTACATCAGTGTTATTGAACCTACTTTTTTTTTTAGACACTTGAATACCCACTAGGAGTATTGTGTAATTTAGCTGTCTGCTGTGATCTTTCCTCCATAGCGTTAGAAACAAATGCCTTCCTTCACTGATACTACTCCCCCTCCTTTTAGTGTTTTTCCACTATTATCATTTTCTAATGTATTCAATCTTTGCAGAGTATAAAATCCATCTACTGTGTATAAGATAGTCATTAACTTAAAATGGAAATGATGATTTAAGTTCCATTTGATATGTCATCATTATGTATTTCAATTATAGAACTATATTTCAGATAATCAACAAAGCTGCAACATTTAATAGAATGAACCTTGTAAACCTAGCTTAAATTGTTTTAATTCCTTTTTCTTCTTCCTCTCTTGGTTTAACAGTTTCAAGGACTCTCGTGAATACACAGAAACTCCTGTGAACTTGTATTCTGTCAATAGTGAGATTCTGACCACAATCTATAGTCAGAATTTTGAAGTGTTATATATATATATATTTTTTTTTTTTTGACAGGCAGAGTGGACAGTGAGAGAGAGAGACAGAGAGAAAGGTCTTCCTTTGCCGTTGGTTCACCCTCCAGTGGCTGCCGCGGACAGCGCGCTGCGGCCGGCGCACCGCGCTCATCCGATTGCAGGAGCCAGGTGCTAGGTGCTTATCCTGGTCTCCCATGAGGTGCAGGGCCCAAGCACTTGGGCCATCCTCCACTGCACTTTGGGCCACAGCAGAGGGCTGGCCTGGAAGAGGGGCAACCGGGACAGAATCCGGGGCCCCGACCGGGACTAGAACCCGGTGTGCCGGCGCCGCAAGGCGGTGGATTAGCCTGTTGAGCCACGGCACTGGCCGAAGTTTTATATTTTACATTGTTTTATAATCATTAGTTTTTAAGTACTGTCCTTGTTCTATTATTTGTCACTTCAGAATTTTTGAAAATATTTACTCATAAAAAGATATTTTAAACATGAAAAATATTTAACACAAACCCAGTAATTTGGTTGGATGGTACCTAGAGAAAAATGTTAAACCTACCAATGTCCTACCTTATTTGTCAAATATTCAAAGACTTCTTTCTGGAAGCTTAGTATTTAGAGAATTTTCTATTGTCAATTTTTACGTAAGAATATGGAGCTAACACCCAGATTTACATGAATAACTAATGTATATCATAATGAACAACATTTTAGCAATATATAATTCTGCTCTCACTGCCTATATCTGTTATGAAAGTCATAAAATTTCTATTTTCTTCTTTTGTAACAATTTTCATTTCTCCTAGTAACGTTAACCTTCCTCCTAATACACATACTCACACACACACTTATGCTGTTACCTGGAAGAACATTTTGGTTGGCTAGGGTGTGGTCTACAAAATAAAGTGTTGCTTCCCTTCCTTTTTTAACAAAAAAGGAAACCTTTTGTGAAGGCTGAGACGATTCTTGGCTTGGCTTATGTGGTGGCTATTTTAGAACATATTAATAGGTAAATAGTTGGTACAGAGGTCTATTGTCACCGTTCTGGGTGCTTCTCCCAAACTGGAGTTTGGAGAGAGACTGTGGTACCTGTTCAAAATTCATAGAAATACATAGGTAGAAGTATTTCCATTGGCTGAAGTCAAGTTTGGAAAATATTATCAGTTTCTCTGCAGGCAGAAACCTACAGGTATCTAGAACTACTGATGAACACCTTTGGATGGTTATTTCTGCTCAGAAGGATTTAAAATTGAGATGGTGATATAGATTGTTCCTGCATTATAGGTTTGAGGACGAAGAAATTAAACGAGACATGAAGCATTTTAATTTTCCTTTTATATAAACCTGCTGTTTGGAAAAGGAAACTAAGATTGCAGTTTTTATTTCATTTTCTTCTACAGTTCCTAGTTTTCTTTTACCATGCCCTAGTTAAATTTAAAACACTCTCCTTTCAGCTCTTATTCTTTCTAAATCATACCTCTTCTGTGTTGCTGGTCCATGTTTGCTGAATGAACGAATAAATGAATGAACTGATTAAATAGGTAACAATTCTAATGTTCCAGGTTCTGATCTAATACGTTCTCTGGTTTAAAAAAGATCCGTGCCTACTACCACTCACCTCCAGTTATTCCAGGTATGGAGGTAATAGGAAAAAAGGGTTTATTTAGCTGAGTTTTGGGGTTTCAAAATTGTCACATAGCAATAACAAAAATATCATAGACTGCGTGGCTTAAACAAAATGTATTTCTCAAGTTTTTGGATGCTGGGAAGCTGAAAATAAGGTATCAACAAACTTGGTGTCTGGTCCCAGTTCATGGACAGTTGCCTTCTTGATGTGTTTTCACATGGCAGGAGTGATGAGAACTCTCCGGATTCTCTTTAAAAAGCACATTAATCTCGCTGTCAGGTCCACCTCGTGTTCTAATCACCTTCTGATATCTCTACCTCCTAATATCTCCTAATCACATTGGGAGTTATGCTTTTAACATATGAACTTGCAGAGGCAAAAACATCCAGTCCATAACAGAGATTTTTTTTCTTTTTTAAAAAAAGATTTATTTCTTTATTTGAAAGTCAGAGTTACACACAGAGAGGAGAAGCAGAGAGAGAGAGGTCTTCCCCAGTTGGCTGCAATGGCCAGAGCCAGGATCATCTTCTGGGTTTCCCCTGTGGGTGCCAGTGCCCAAGCACTTGGGCCATCTTCTACTGCTTTCCCAGGCCATAGCAGAAAGCTGGATTGGAAGTTGAGCAGCCGGGACTCGAACCAGTGTCCATATGGGATGCCGGCACTGCAGGCAGTGGCTTTACCTGCTACGCCACGGCGCCTGCCCCCAGAGATCTTTTTTTTTTTCCCAAGATTTTTTATTTATTTGAGAAGTAGAGTTCCAGATAGTGAGAGAGAGAGACAGAGAGAAAGGTCTTTCTTTCGTTGATTCATTCCCCAGATGACCGCAACAGCCAGAGCTGCGCAGATCTGAAGCCAGGAGCCAGTTGCTTCTTCTGGGTCTCCCACATGGTTGCAGGGTGTCATAGGGACTGGTGCTGTGGTGCAGTGGGTTAATGCCCTGGCCTGAAATGCCGGCATCCCATATGGGGGCTGGTTCAAGACCTGGCTGCTACACTTCCAATCCAGCTCTCTGCCATGGCCTGGGAAAGCAGTGGAAGATGGCCCAAGTGCTTGGGCCCCTGCACCCGCGTGGGAGACCCAGAAGAAGCTCCTGGCTTCAGATTGGCTCAGGTCCAGCCATTATGGCCATCTGTGGAGTGAACCACCTAATGGAAAACCTCTGCCTCTCCTCTCTGTGTAACTCTGACTTTCAAATAAATAAATAAATCTTTAAAAAATGTTTGTCATAGGATGGACACTTGACATAATGGTTAAGACCCCAGTTGGGATGCTTGCATCCCGTCAAAGTGCCTGGGTTCAAGTCCTGCCTCCGTTTCTGATTCTAGCTTCCTGCTAACGCAGATGCTGAGAGGCATTAGTTGGGTTCCTGCCACCCATATGGAAGACCCAAATTGAATCCCAGCTCCCAGCTTCGTCCTGGCCAAGCCCCAGCTGTTCTGGACATACAAGGAGTTCACCAGTGGTTGGGGGGAGCACATGTGATTTTGCTCTCCTCGAGATAAATAAAACTTCCACCTCAGGTAAATAAGTATATAATGTAAATGGCTGATATAATATCTTCCAAGTTTCCTAAATTAGTTCAAGTCGCCCCTCAGTCTGAAAGTTTTGATTTTGAATATAGGAAAGCACAAATACAATTGATTGCATTTTCAATTTGAAGGATGTTTATCCTGATTTCTTTGTAAGCTATTGTAATTTTGTTCAGGTCTCTTACTGCTTTGCACAGCTGGGTTATTGCAATGTTCTCTCAATAGTCTTGAATAAAATTCAAATTGAAAGGCAGAGGTGGCAGTAATGGTGAGTTAAACCCTATTCAAATAGAGTCAGACATAAAACATCCTCCTGGCATATAATGTTTACAATCCACATAAGCATTTGAAAGGTATAAAGCGCTAATACCATTATCTCATCCCAGGCACCATTATTGCACATTAATGCTTCTGAGTGCATTGTTAGGAGGATGTTGCAAACATTCCTGCTTCACCAGTTTCTGTTAAATGGAATGTTTCTAATGAATAGAAATTGTTTAGAAATGGGAGGAGAGGTTAAAATTAAATATAACCCCTCTATCTGCTTTATCGTTTTGAGTAATGGGCTTAAGTTTTCACAGAACTTAAAAGCCCAGCAGGTCCATGCTGTATTGGTCCTTTCCTACAGCTGTAGCTGGGACTTGGACAATTATGAGTTTCCACACAGGGTCCAGACTTTTCATTTAGAGCAGCTAGGAACTGTTATCCATCCAGGTCTTATTTATTTATACTAGCCTTTATACTTAAAGCCTTTTTTCTTAACACTTTTTTTACACTTAATGCCTTGTTTTTTAAATGGTTGATTAGCTTTTCTTTTTTTAAAGAATGTATATTTCTTTTTAAGATTTATTCATTTGAAAGGCAGACAGAGAGGAGGCAGAGAGATCATCCATTTTCTGGTTCACTCCCCAAATGTCCACAACGAGCAGGGCTGGTTCAGATGATGCCAGGAACCAGGAGCTTTATCAGGGCTTGGGCCATCTTCTCCTGCTTTCCCAGGCAATTAGCAGGGGGTTGGATCAGAAATGGAGCAGATGGTACTTGAACCTCACCCATATGGGATGCCAGCATTGTGGGCAATGACTTAACCACTGTGCCACAATGCTTTTATTCCTATTGTCAAGAAGTGAACATTATTGAGAGTTTAATATTTGATAAATAATAAGGAAAGTGCATTAAGAAACATGTCCTCCTTCTAATCAAGTAAAGAAGGGTAGTGGTCTGTGTCTCTGTGGTATTTGTAAAACATAGGGTACTAGGACCAGCTCCTTTGGTCCCTGCACCAGTGTGGGAGATCTGAATGGAGTTTTAGGTTGTGGCCATTTGGGAAGTGAACCAGCAGATGGAATATGCTTCTATTTCTCCCTTTCTCTATTTGTAACCCAATAAATAAATAAATCTTTAAAAGGAAAAAAATCCACATGGTGTTAAAAATGCAGGAAATGAAGCTTACAATATAAATTCTATGGCTTTGCTATGGAAGGAAGCATTAACTCCATTTTAAGTCACATGGCTTTGTGGAAGAGGTAGATTTTTTTTTTTTTAAAGAGAATGAGAGACCAAAGCCCTGATTTTTTTTTTTTAATATTTATTATTTATTTGAAAGAGTTACACAGAGAGAGGAGAGGCAGAGAGGGAGAGAGAGAGAGAGAGAGGTCTTCCATCCAGTGGTTCACTCCCCAGTTGGCCACAACGGCCGGAGCTGTGCCTATCTGAAGCCAGGAGCTTCCTCCGGGTCTCCCAGATAAGTGCAGTGGCCCAAGGACTTGTGCCATCCTCCACTGCTTTCCCAGGCCACAGCAGAGAGCTGGATCAGAAGTGGAGCAGCAGGACTCAAACCGGCGCCCATATGGGATTGCCGGCGCTTCAGGCCAGGGCATTAATCCTCTGCACCACAGCACCAGCCCCGGAAGAGGTAGATTTGAGGAGAGTCTTCTAAAAGAAGTAAGTAAAAAACTAGCATTGAGATTGAGAAAACTGGAATGATCATTTTATGCAGCAGTTAATATGCCACTTGGGACACCTGCATCCCATATTGGAGTGCATTGTTTGAATCCCAGTTCCTCTGCTTCTGATCCAGCTTCCTGCTAATGTTCACCCTGGGAGGTAGCAGTGATGGCTCAAATACTTGGTCCTGGCTTGAGTCTCTGGCACATAGTATACTCCTGGCCCTATTTTGGACTATAGTCATTTGGGGAATGAATTAGCAGATGATAGATCTCTCTCTCACTTTCTTTGTATGTCTCTCTGTCCTTGACTCTGTCTTTATTATTCCAGTGTTTATCTCAGCTTTTCAGATCAATTTTATTTAAACAAAGAAAATTGAGGAGTTCAGTGTCTGGGCAACCTGCCCTAGTTTGCAGCTGAAGTTGAGACAGGGTATGAGGCTGTGAGGTCCTACATTATTACTTCAGCCACAATTACCCTGCTTTTTCTGCTTGACAGGTGCTGAGTTTGTGTGATATTTTATTTGAAAAGGGATTGCATTGCTTTTTTAAAAGTTTTGGGTCTGTTCTTTTAGAATTTTAGCTTCTTTGTGTCTGCTTTTGTAAGGTGAGGTCTTCTCTCTTCACCTTGGTCTAATTTTTCTCATGAGTGCTCCAAAAGTTTTTGGGAGATTGATCCCATCTTTGGCTTTCTCTGCAGGTTCTAATCTTATATTCCTGCTGTCAAACTATTAAAGTTAATTCAGAAAGCTAAACTAGAATATAGTATTTTACAGATGGCAATATCTTACAGTTGCTTTGAAATTTAACTATTCAAGCCTATAGGAAATAAGGTATTTCCAGAGTCAAAGTTTCTGGACAGTCAGGCATTTACATTTTTTATCATAATGTATATAAAGAGAAAGGTTTTGTTTTCCAGATGCTTTCTGTATACTTCAGTGTTCTTTAAACATTGTTCAGTGAGCATAACTTCTTTCTTTTGCATGCAAAATTAATCAACTACTGAAAAATTAAGCTCTTTACTTAAGTTGTTATACTGTTTCAAATTATGTGTTTGCTTCTTATTAGTTGTTTTTGCATCTCCAAGCCTCTGTCTTCCTTTTCATTAGTGACTTGCCAGGAAAAATGAAATTGTTCTTCATCTGCTAGTATCTGTATTGATATTGATGCTGAGGCTGTTAATGATAAACAATATTAGAAAAAAAAATGAGTAAATATGAACTATCTCCTGAATATTTCTATCTCTTTTAAGGACATTTTAATTTGAAATCCACATTTGAGATTATTTCCTAAGACAACAATACTTAAGAAATTCTTGAATAATGTATTTATGAAAATACTACATGGATCTCAAAAATGCTTATATTGAAATACTTATCTTTTAATTCCATGTTTCAGCAAAATATTTAAAGTTACCCTCATTATTAATGCATAGATCTAGTTAATCATCTTACTTTTTATCCTAATATTAATTCCTTGTATTAATTACTTTATTATTCCAACATTTTTCTTAAAATTTGTGATTTTTTAACTTACTAGTTTATGACATGATGTTAGCTATAAAGTTAATTAGCTATTTTCTTTATTTTCACCACTTGTCATCAATATTTTAATAAAATAAAATCAAGATCACATTCTATTATAACAATTTATACCATGAGAATTATTATTCAGTATTAGAATAGTAATCAATATTTTGCAAGTTACATTTACTTTGACCTTTTTTTTAAGATTTATTTATTTGAAAGAGTTACACGAAGAGAGAAGGAGAGGCAGAAAGAGAGAGAGCGCACGCGAGAGAGAGAGAGAGAGAGAGAGAGAGAGAGAGAGAGAGAAGGTCTGCTGGTTCACTCCCCAATTGAAAACAATGGCCAGAGCTGCACCGATCCAAAGCCAGGAGCCAAGAGCTTCCTCCGGGTCTCCCACAAAGCTGCAAGAGCCCAAGGACTTGGGCCATCTTTTACTGCTTTCCCAGGCCAATATTTGAGAACTGGGTAGGAAGTGGAGCAGCCAGGACATGAACCGATGCCCATATGGGATGCCAGCACTGCAGGCAGTGGTTTAACCTGCTACGCCATAGCACCAGCCCCTACTTTGACTCTTAATGCAATATGAACATTTTTCTAGGTAAGATTATCGTTAAATTTTCTGAAGTTTGTGTGAATTACAATTTTTCTAGTCAAATGTTTTCACAAAACCAGAGTGAATTTTTTATTTTAACATGGATAATATCTAATAAATGCAGACTATGACTAGCATATGGTGACATTATTATGATTTTGATATATTTCCTTTTTTCATAGGTTAACATTTAATTTCTTAAGCAATAATTGACAGACGGTGCATTTAAGCCTAAATTTAGAGCCATTATTATTTTTACTAGAAGAGAAAGAATAGAGAAGTTATTCAATAATATGTTTTTATATTGGGAAAACAAGGGGTATCTCTATCCAATAAAAGTGTCAGAAATCAAATATATTTCACCTTGCTATAATACTACCCTGGAGTTCGTGGTGACATTACTTTGTAAAAGAATTTAATAGAAGTATGTCTAATTTAGAAGCAACCTGCACAGATTTTACTATAGAGAAGAAAATTATATAGTTTAGAAAAAATCAACCTTGATATATGGTAGTTTTTTTGCTATTGTTGTTGTTTTGTTTTCCTTTTATCTTTCTGCACATATTTTCTAGATATATAAAAATTAACTTCCAAGTAATAAGTAGTTTAAATGCATTGATGATTTTCTTTTATTCCTTAGTAGTCCTTTTGTTTTTCATGTATTGTTAAGACAATTCGAACAGCATAATTTTATTTTTGGTAACATTCCATTTGTTTTTTGCATAAAAAATTGGTTTGCAGCCTTATTTTATTCACATTCTAACAAGGGTATCAGCACAGAATCTCTGATATTGCCTAATTTATATTTTCAGAAATTGTTGAGTTAGAATTTCAAGGTCTTTCTATTGACTGTAAAGTAATCGGTATGTGTCAGTACATGAATTGACAGGTTAATACAATAATTTGTTCAACTGAAAGTATCATAATACTTGTAACTTTTTGTCTCTGATACTGATGATTGATTTGCATTTGATTCTTTGTTTTTAAAACAAAGCTATCAGCACCGTGGCTCAATAGGCTAATCCTCCGCCTTGCGGCACCTGCACACTGGGTTCTAGTCCCGGTCAGGGCACCGGATTCTGTCCCTGTTGCTCCTCTTCCAGGCCAGCTCTCTGCTGTGGCCAGGGAGTGCAGTGGAAGATGGCCCAAGTGCTTGGCCCTGCACCCGCATGGAAGACCAGGAAAAGCACCTGGCTCCTGGCTTCGGATCAGCGTGGTGCGCAGGCTGCAGCGCGCTGGCCGCGGCGGCCATTGGAGGGTGAACCAACGGCAAAGGAAGACCTTTCTCTCTGTCTCTCTCTCTCTCACTGTCCACTCTGCCTGTCCAAAAAAAAAATAATGTTATCACAAGTGATAGGTTTATTCATTAACTTCACATCCACCATGTTTATGTGTCATTATATGACTGCAAAAATATTATTTGTATATACTGATCTGAATTTCTCTTTAAGATTTATTTATATATTTGAAAGGCAGAATGAGACTGGGAAAGAGAGGCAGACAGAGAAAGAGAAAGAGAGAGAGAGAGACCGGCTTACCCACCAAATGGCATAACAGTCAAGGCTGGTCCAGGCTAAAACCAGTAGCCTGGAACTCCATCTGGGTCTCCCACATGAGGGGCACTTAGGCCAGCCTGCACTGCCTTCCTTCCCAGGTACTTTAACAGGGACTTGGATTGGAAACAGCAGCCAGGACTCACACTGGTACTCCATATGGGTTGGTGACATTGCAGTGGGCAGCCCAACCTACTACACCAATGATGGCCACTGATCTAAATTAAAACAGGAGATTTTTTATTCTTAATTCCAATATTATCTTCAATTGAATACAGTGTTGCTACTTTTGATGAAAGGATAGAAAGCATTACACTGTAATTATTTACCAAACTAAGCAAGGGATTTATTTATCTTAATCTTTTGAAAAAATTCTTGCTAAACTAATTTATTGTCATTAATGGCAATAAGCAAGTTTGCTAAAAGCAAATGCTGTCTAATTTTTTTTTTTTTTTTAGACAAGCAGGGCAGAGTTAGACAGTGAGAGAGAGAGACAGAAAGGTCTTCCTTTCCATTGGTTCACCCCCCAAATGGCTGCTATGGCCAGCGCGCTGCACCAATCCGAAGCCAGGAGCCAGGTGCTTCCTCCTGGTCTCCCATGTGGGTGCAAGGCCCAAGCACTTGGGCCATCCTCCACTGCCTTCCCAGGCCACAACAGAGAGCTGGACTGGAGGAGGAGCAACCAGGACAGAATCTGGCGCCCTAACCGAGACTAGAACCCGGGGTGCCTTCGCCATAGACAGGGGATTAGCCAAGTGAGCCGTGGCACCAGCCATCCTAGTTGTTTTTTGATATGTTTATAAAAGACCCTTTTGTTTACATTTGTGATTTGCAAATGCACAGTATTATACAACATAGATAATTTTATATTTTTCATGCATTTTTCTTTAAGAAGTATTGTATTTGGGGGTTTTTGTGTTCATTCTATGTAGAAATTTTAGTGATAAAACTGTTTATTCTGTGCCGGCGTCGTGGCTCAACAGGCTAATCCTCCGCCTTGCAGCGCCAGCACACCGGGTTCTAGTCCCGGTCGGGGCGCCGGATTCTGTCCCGGTTGCCCCTCTTCCAGGCCAGCCCTCTGCTGTGGCCCAGGAGTGCAGTGGAGGATGGCTCAAGTGCTTGGGCCCTGCACCCCATGGGAGACCAGGAAAAAGCACCTAGAACCTGGCTCCTGCCATCGGATGAGCACGGTGCGCCGGCCACAGCGTGCCATCCGCGGCAGCCATTGGAGGGTGAACCAACGGCAAAAGGAAGACCTTTCTCTCTGTCTCTCTCTCTCACTGTCCACTCTGCCTGTCAAAAAAAAAAAAAAAAACCTGTTTATTCTTCCAATTGTTAAACAGCTAAATTTTGATCATTGAGTCTTAAATATAGCACATTAATTGATTACTTGAAATAGCACATATGCAAAACACTGTGCAAATTTTATTCCCTTTTAAACTATTATTAAAGTTCTGAAATTGGTCTTTTTATATTAAATTGGTAAATTCAATACAAAAACCAAAGTTATTTTTAATGCTTATTCTATATAGTATATAATAAAGTATGGGCCAGCACTATGGCATAGCAGGTTAAAGCCCTAGCCTGCAGCACCAGCATCTCATATGGTCGCCAGTTCAAGTCCCGGCTGCTCCTCTTCTGATCCAGCTCTCTGCTGTGGCCTAGGAAAGCAGTAGAAGATGGCCCAAGTCCTTGGGCCCCTGAACCTGTGTGGGAGACCTGGAAGAAGCTCCTGGTTCCTGGCTTCAGATCAGCTCAGCTCTGGACAATGCAGCCATTTGGGGAGTGAACCAGTGGATGGAAGACCTCTCTGACTATCCCCTCTCTCTGTGTCTGTAACTCTGCCTCTCAAATAAATAAAATAAATCTTAAAAAAAAAAAAAAGAATGCTGACTCTAGGACTTTTAGGGAGTGAATCAGCTAAATGGGTGAATGGGAAGACCTCTCTCTCTCACACTCTCGCTCTTGCTCTCGCTCTGCCTCTCCTTCTCTCTCTGTGTAACTCAGACTTTAAAATAATTTTTTTTTAAAAAAAGTATATAATAAAGTAGAAAACACTTTTTTTACCTTGGAATTGTAATTGAAATCAGTGAACTAGATACTCCCCAAAATGGTGAAGATATTCAACAATAAAACCATAGCTGTGTTCTTTTTGGTTTTCTATTATTTTTCTCCCAGTAAGAAAATGACAAAAATTAGGGAAAGCAGTCCAAGACTTTCTCCGAAGGTTGAAATGCGATCTGAGAGCCATCCAAATCAGAAACACTTACAGTATCTTGATTTTAAAGACTAATTCTATTGATTCAGAATTTGGGGAGTTTGTTGTCCTGGAGTCAGTATTCTTTTTTTTTTTTTTTAAGATTTATTTTATTTATTCGAGAGGCAGAGTTACAGACACTGAGAGAGAGGGATAGTCAGAGAGGTCTTCCATCTGCTGGTTCACTCCCCAAATGGCTGCGTTTTCCAAAGCTGGGCATGATCTGAAGCCATGAGCCAGGAATTCCATCCAATTCTCCCACTCAGGTGCCCAGGCCATTAGCAGAGAGCTAGAGAAGAGCAGCCAGGACCCCAACCAGCACCCATATCAGATGCTGGCACCACAGATGGAGGCTTAACCTACTTCAGCACAGCACTGGCTCCTGAAGTCTGAATTTTTAACTTGTATCTAAGTGATACAAAGATATAATACAGTTCACAAACTTAGATCATAACCAGAAGATCACAGCATGCTTTGTGTCTTTTCCTTTCGTTCCTTTTCCTCAGCATCTATAGTTATCCCCTTTGTGTTCTGTTGGGCTTTCAATTTCATGAAATTACCAAGGCATTGATCCCCTAATACATGTGATATAAATGACTAGACTCTTAATACAGTTTATTTACCTGATTTTAATTTTATTATAAAACAGACTTAACGGACTGGTATTTTGGCGTAGGACATAAAGCTGTCACCTGCAGTTCTGGCTGGAGATGGGCTGATCTGAAGCCAGGAGCCAGGAACTTCATCCTGGACTCAGTTTCCTGTCCCTGCTGCTCCATTTCTGATTCATCTCCCTGGGAAAAGTAATGGAAGATGGCACAAGTGCTTGGACCCCTTCCACCATGTGGCAGACCCAAACTCCTAGCACCTGGCTTTGGCCTGGCCCAGCCCTGGCCAGTGCAGCCATTTGGGAAGTGACCCAGTGAACACAAGATTCCTTTCTCTCTCTCTCTCTCTCTCTCTCTCTCTCTCTCTCTCCCCCTCTCTCTCTTTCTCTCTCTCTCTCTGAGTGTGTGTGTGTGTGTGTGTCTCCCTCTCTGTAACTCTTTCAAATACATAAATAAATAAACAAATGTTTTTTTAAAAAGATTTATAAGATCAAATAATGTAAAATGTGAACCATGGATTATTACCAGTCTGTATTATGCTGTCATGATCTTTTATTTATTCAGATTTTACCCTAAAAGAGGTACTGTGTGAATGAATAATGCATATGCATCTGAGCACTTCACATTATGACTAAGTAGATCATTTTTTACTGTCTTTCATCAAAGATTAAATATGAATATCACTAAAGATTTTAAATATGGTAAAAACAGATTGATGTCCACATTACAGATATAACCTAAAATTCTTGTAAGATATTATAGTCTATATTTAGTGTTTTTTCCGTATGTCTTGAAACTTGCAGTATTAGGGTTGGTATTTCTTTTATTGAATGATACTGTTTTACCTCAGGAAATAGATAAATTATTCTTTATACATCTTCCTACTTACTCCCTTGAAATGAGTCATATAATACATAATCTCCAAGTTGTTAGAAATTGAAAATCCAGGAATTGTAATGAAAAGTGACTTACACGAAGTAAGTAAACTAATAACCAGTGGAAGTAGGATTCCTTAGGCTTCTTCACTTTTCCTCAGGTGTGTGTTTGACCGATATTATTTTCTGAAAACATCTTCTTTCATTCTATGCTTAAGGGTATGTATGTTTAACTTGTTTCCCCGTCCTTCTCCATCCCCCTTCCCTCCACTTCAGGGAACATCAGTAGATTGGTTCTTTTTTTTTTTTTTTTAAGATTTATTTTATTTATTTGAAAGACAGAGTTACAGAGAGAGGTAGAGACAGAAAGAGATCTTCCATCTGCTGGTTCACTCCCCAGATGGCCGCAACAGCTGGAGCCAGAAGCTCCTTCCAGATCTCCCATGTGGGTGCAGGGGCCCAAGGACTTGGGCCATCTTCTACTGCTTTCCCAGGCCATAGCAGAGAGCTGGATTGGAAGAGGAGCAGCTGGGACTAGACCCAGCACCCATATGGGATGCTGGCGCTTCAGGCCAGGTCTTTAACCCACTAAGCCACAGCGCCGGCCCCTAGACTGGTTCTATATTAGGCCACACTTGCTGTGCAGCCTTCGGCATAAACAGAAGTTCAACGCTTGGCACTTTGTTACTCCTCAATCTCTCAAATACTTTTTGAAGAGGTTTCTCTCCTCTCTCTCTCTTTCTTTCTTTCTTTCTCTCTCTGTGTGTGTGTGTGTGTGTCTCCTTTAATATTCCCACTTTTAAGTACTATTTAAGTATATTAGCTCCCTACCCTTGCAGTCATACCCTCTAATGGCAACACTGTTAACTTTCCCTTCCTTCTCCTCTCTTTCCATCCTATCCTTTTATCGAAGATTATTTTATCCTTATGACATGATAATTAAAAACTATATAGTCTGAATCAACACAGCTACTCACAGTCTACTAATTAGCCTTAAAACACTTTTTTTTAAAAAAAAAAATAACCAGTCCTCTTTTTTCTTTATTTCTCCTTTCCTTCTCCAAGCTTTCTCCTTCTGTCTCTGGCTCAGTATTAATTGGGTCAGATTTACTATTTTTGATTTTTCTTTTAAGTATACTATTTTGCAGTTTGAAATTTATCATTCTTTCCATATCAGCATGTTTGACCACATAGGTCTTATTGTATGGATATACTCTAATCTACCTAATCTTCTACTTAGCGCAAGTATATGCCTGAATAAATCCAAAGCATTGAACTTGCTAGATTGCCAAGTCAATATTTATTTCCACAACAATGTGGAAGTGCTGTTTCTCCTGATCTTCTCCAACACTGTTGTCAAACTTTTGGGTTTTGTTAATCTTATTCTGTAAGAAAAAAAAAATTTTTTTCTAACAGTTTTATTTGTCTTTAATTATGGTAGAAACAATGTTTCAATGTTTATTTGATGAACATTCTTCTCCATAAGCTGATATTCCACGACTTTTCTCTATTATTCTATTGGATTGCTTGTCCTATTTTTCCTTTTTGAGAAGAGCTCTTTGAAAGTTGAGGAAATCAGCCATGTGTTATTTGTGTTACAGATGTTTTTTGTTTCCATTTGTTTTATTCTCTTTGTGGTATATAAATTTAAATTTTTCATTTTATTCAATTTGTATTTTGCTTTGTGTTTCCTGGTTTTGATATAATGAATTTGATATATTGATTTAACTCATCTTTTTCCTGTTGTGTGTTCCTTTTTAACTATTAAGTATTTGACTTGTCTGGAAATTATTTAATATTGAGGAGTGAGATAAAGACCTGTTCTTATTTTTCTAATTCATTAGGCATTTTTTGCCACAGCATTAATTAACGAAGCATTGATTTTTTTCTTTTGGCTTAAGATGCCACCTTTACCATATACGCTTTTTCTTATTTCTTATTTCTTCTGCTTCTGATAATCATTGGAGTCCCTTTTCTCCGTTAAGCCTGGTACAACCTTTTTGGTTAAAGATACATGCTTTTTCTCATGGGAACAGATTATCCTTTTAGTAATATTTAGTAGGCCGGCGCCACGGCTCAATAGGCTAATCCTCATGAGTACAGGAGTCCAAGCACTTGGGTCACATCTGATGCTTTCCCAGGCACAACGGAAGGGACCTGGATCAGAACTTGAATGGCCAAGACTCAAATTGGCACCCTGACATGGGAAGCAGGCAATGCAGGCAGTGGGCTTAACCTGTTGGACCACAACAGTGGTCTCAACTTAACACTTTTTGGGGCCAGCATTGTGGCATAGTGGGTAGTCAACAACTGTGAAGCTGACATCCATGTGGGTGCCAGTTCATACCCTAGCTGCTCTACTTCTGATCAAATTTCCTGCTATTGGACTGGGAAAAGCAGCAGAAGATGGCCCAAGTACTTAGGCCCCTGCCATCCTTGTGGGACACCCAAACTAAGATCCTGGCTCCTGCCTTTGGCCTGGCTTAGCTCGGGCTGTTGCAGCCTCTTGGGAAGTGAACCAGTGGATGGAAGATCTCTTTCTGTGTCTCTCCCTCTCTCTGTAACTGTGATTTTCTTTCCTTTTCCCCCAGAAACAATTTATTTTAAGAATATTAACACCTTGCATATTTATATACAACTTTAGGATTATAATGATTCTTTCCACCATAGCTACCCTCCCCCAGACTCTCACCCTTCTTCCTCCTCCCTCTTCTATTCCAATTCTTATTTTTTTTTTACCAAGATCTATCTTAAATTAACTTTATATACATACAGTTAACTCTACACTAACTGAAGAGTTCAAGAAAGCCCATTAAAAAAATACAAACTTCCTCAACACTTTAGACAAAGGCTGTTTAAAGTAATTGCATATCAAAATGTTAATTTCACTTCCATATATTGCCTTTTAGATGCTGTATTAGTTACACAAATCAGGGAAAACGTATGGAATTTGTCTTTTTGAGACTGGCTTATTTCACTAAGTATGATGGTTTCCAGTTTTATCAATTCTGTTGCAAATGACAGTTTTTGTTTTTTGTTTTTTTTTTAACTGCTGGGAAGTATTCCCTGGTGTACATATCCCATAATTTCTTTATCTAGTCTTCAGTTGACAGACATCTGGTCCTGGGCTTTTCTTTATTGGGAGGGTCTTTATTACTGATTCAATTTCTGTCTTGGTTTTGGGTCTGTTTAGGTTTTCTGTGTCTTCGTGGCTCAATTTAGGTAGGTCGCATGTGTCCAGGAATCTATCCGTTTCCTCTAGGCTTCCCAGTTCATTGACATACAGCTTTTTTTAGTAATTTCTGATGATTGTTTTTATTTTTGTGGTGTCTATTGTTACATTTCCTTTTTCATCTCTAGTTTTATTGATTTGGGTCTTCTCTTTCCTTCTTTTTGGTGAGTTGGGTGTATGACGTGTCAGTTTTGTTTATTTTTTCAAAAAACCAGCTCTTTGTTGTGCTGATCTTTTGTATTGTTTTTTTGGTTTCAATTTTGTTGATTTCTTCTCTAATTTTAATTATTTCTTTTCTCCTACTAGTTTTGGGTTTGGTTTGCTCTTGTGTTTCTAGATCCTTGAGATGCATTGATAGTTCATTTATTTGGTACCTTTCAAGTTTCTTGTTGTAGCCACCAATTGCTATAAACTTTCCTCTTAACAATGTTTTGCTGTATCCCATAGGTTTTAATATGTTGTATTGTCATCTTCATTTGTTTCAAGAAATTTTTTTATTTGTTTTGTGACCCACTATTCATTCAGGAGCATGTTGTTCAGTCTCCATGTGTTTGCCTATGTTCTATAAATTCCTATGTTGCTGATTTCCAACTTCATTGCATTTATGGCCTAGTATGTAGTCAGTCATAGAGAGAGTTCCATCCACTGGAGAGAAGAATGTATATTCTGCAACTGTAGGATGAAAAGCTCTGTAGATATCTGTTAGGTCCATCTGGTCTATACTGTAGATTAACTCTGCTATTTCCTTGCTGATTTTCTGTCTCATTGATGTGTCCTTTGCTGAAAGTAGGGTATTGAAGTCCCCCATTACTATTGTATTGGAGTCTGTGTCTCCCTATAGATCCCTTAACATTTCTTTTAAATAGCCAGGTGCCCTGTAATTAGGTGTATATACATTTAAAGTAGTGACATCTTCCTGTTGAGTTGATCTCTTAATCATTACATAGTACCCTTCTTTGTCTCTTTTAACAGTTTTTGTTAAAGTCTGTTTTGTCTGATATTAGGGTGGCTATACTAGCTCTTTTTTGCTTTCTGTTAGCATGGGGTATCTTTTTTTTTTTTTTTCATATTTCACTTTCAGTCTGGGCACAGCTTTGTTGAAGAGATGTGTTTCTTGTAGGCAGCAAATTTTGTTTTTTAGTCCATTCAGTCAGTTTGTGTCTCTTAACTAGAGAGTTGAGACCATTTATATTCAAGGTGACTATTGATAAGTAATGACTTTTCCCTGTCTTTTTCCAAAAATATTCCTATTTTTACTTTGGATTTGCTTTGTACTTTTACTGGGAGATTTTCTTCCTTTACATTCTTTTGTAATGATGACCATGTTTCTGTGTTTCTGTGTGCAACACATCCTTAAGCATATTTTGTGGGGCTGGACAGGTGGTGACAAATTCTTTCAGTTTCTGTTTGTCATGGAATGTCTTTATTTCACTTTCATTTGTAAATGATAACTTTGTAGGGTATAGTATTCTGGGAGGACAGTTTTTTTTTTTTTTTCCCTTAAGACTTGTAATATATCTCGCTATTCTTTCCAAACCTGTAGGGTTTCTGATGAGAAATCTGCTATGACTCTGATTGGAGATCCTCTGAAAGTAATATGTGCACATTTTAGAATCTTTTCTGTATGTTTTACTGTTGTGAGTTTGATTATAATATGTCATGGTGAAGATCTTTTCTAGTCATTTCTACTAGGGGTTATTTTGCTTCCTCTATTTGGATGTCACTTTCTCCAAATTAAGAAAGTTTTCTTTTATTATTTCACTAAAAAGCCCTTCTATTCCTTTCTGTCTTTCCACACCTTCAGGAACTCCTAGAACCCGTATGTTGGGACGTTTGATAATATCCTGTAGATTCCTAACATTGTTTTTTAGATTTTTTTTTTTTTTTTTTTACAGGCAGAGTGGACAGTGAGAGAGAGAGAGACAGACAGAAAGGTCTTCCTTTTGCCGTTGGTTCACCCTCCAATGGCCGCCGCGGCCGGCGCGCTGCGGCCGGCGCACCGCGCTCGTCCAATGGCAGGAGCCAGGAGCCAGGTGCTTTTTCCTGGTCTCCCCATGGGGTGCAGGGCCCAAGCACCTGGGCCATCCTCCACTGCACTCCCGGGCCACAGCAGAGGGCTGGCCTGGAAGAGGGGCAACCGGGATAGAATCCGGCTCCCCAACCGGGACTAGAACCCGGTGTGCCGGCGCCGCAAGGCGGAGGATTAGCCTGTTGAGCCACGGCGCCGGCCTTGTTTTTTAGATTTCTAATTCCCTCGTCTTGTTTTTGGTTTGACTGTTGAAATTCCTATGATTTGTCTTCTATGTTGGATATTCTTTCTTCTGCTCACCTATTCTGTTGTTAAAGCTTTCCACTGCATTTTTATTTGTTCTATTGAATTCTTCATTTCATTTTGACTTGTCTTTAAAATCTCAATTTCATGGGGAAAATTTTCTTCATGTCCTGCACAGATTTCAGTAGTTCCTGCATTTGCTTCCAATTACTTCCATGTAGTCTTATGATCAATTTTTGAATTTTGTTTCTGGCTTTTCTTCCATCTCATTTTCTTCACAATCTAGTACTGAAGTGTTTTATTGTTTTGGGGGTGTCATGTTATCTCCCTTATTCTTGTTTCTTGCATTGGTGCATTTGTTATTCAGCATTTGTGTAGATACTCGTTGTTTTCTTCATTGTTTTTTCACACCCTCCTTGTAGGTCCACAGTGTCCCTCTAATTTGTGTGGAGTTTCCTCTGCCATTTTCTCCCCAACTTTTCCCTGAAATTGCACTGTCTATTTGTTTTTAAACTATCTTCCCCTAGACTAAAGAAATAAGCTCCCTCCCTCTTCCACCATCTTGAAAGAGAGCTCACTACTCTGACTTTCAAATAAGTAAATCTTTTTTTTTTTTTTTAAAAAAAAAAGCTTTCTAACTTGGGAACAGCTCTTTCTTATTAATATGAATGTTTATTTCTTAATACTTACTTCTTTAGGATTAATAGCTTAATTGTTTTTTATCTAAGATTTTATTTATTTATTTTAGAGGTTGAGTTACAGACAGAGAGACAGAGAGAAAGGTCTTCCATCTGCTGGTTCACTCCTGAAATAGCTGCAATGGCTATCACTGGGCTGTTCCAGAGCCAGGAGCTTCTTCTGCGTTTCCCACACGGGTTCAGGGGCCCAAGCACTTGGGCCATCTTTTACTGCTTTCCCAGGCCATAAACAGAAACAGAAAAGAAGATCTGCAGAAATGTGGAGTTAGCAGGTTAAAAACTAAGTAGACTGCATTAGTATTGTCTTGCTAAGGAGACAGATATCAGAGTTGAGCCCTGTTGAGGTGAAAGTTGTTTTTCTTTTTTTTTAAGTTTTGAGGATTTTTTTTCAGTGAGAAGAATACACAAGAGAGTGAAGGCTTTATTGAGGGATGAAAGAGAAGGCTAGAACTTAAGTTGGGTCCATACCAGGCAGAGCACTGGCCAGGAGTGAGCCACGTGGAGCAAGCTATGGTTATGAGGGGCCACGAGTAACTTAGCACTGTTAGCAAACTGAAGGCAGAGAGCAGGCCATGAACCAAGTGGAGCAAGCATGCAGGCAGGATAGCAAAGAGCAGGCAGCCCAAAGGCCACATACCTGCAGGGCACCAAAGCGGAAGATTCTTGATCAACACTCTTCCTGGCTACTGCTGACCCATAGGTGCTACCTTCTAGTAACAGCTACTATACCTTGGGGAAAAGGGCAAAACTGAAATAAACTTGCATTTAAAAAGCTTAAAACAAACTCTTGAAAGAAAGAAGATATCTACATGTACTCAGTCTGCCTGCCAAAAGAAAAGTTTACCTAATCTCTGTTGGGGGAAGATAACATTATCCAAAGCTTCTTTGATTTTTTTTTAATATATGATATCTAGAGTTTACCAGACAATATAAGGATGCTTAAAACACAAGATTAAAAGACTGAATACCAAAAGGAAAAGGAAGCACACAGATCCTACAGATGATTAGATACTGCTATCAGAAAGAGACTTTAACTATGATTTTTTTTTCAAAAAAATCAAGGAAAAGGTAAACAAGGAGATGAAAAGATGGAAAATTTCAACAGGCAGTTCATTAAAAAGAATTGTAAGAAGTTTTACTAGATTCTAATGGACACTTTAGAACTAAAAAATAACATCTAAAATAAAGAATTCATTGCATAAGTTTAATAGCAGGTTGCATACAAGAAGACAAGATTAAGGAACTGAAAGGCAAAAATATCCAAATTTATCAGATTAGTGTCCCAACACATCAGGCTTATTCTAATTCTTACCTATACCCACAGAAGTTACCCCCTTTTATCACTGATTCTCAACCCAAATATTCTCTTTTCCTGATTATCTTTTCTACTTTGAAATATATTTGTGTTGACAACTTAAACATTATATATATATATATATGTATATATATATATGTTGTACAACTTGTGTGTGTACATTGTAGAATGATTGAATTATGCTAAATAACATGCATTACTATATACACTTCTAGTTTTTTTGTGGTAGTATACTTAAAATCTAGTCTGCAATTTTCAAGAATGCAGTATGTTATTAACTGTAGTCACCATGTTGTACAATAGATCTCTTAATCTCATTCTGCCATCTCTTAATCTCATTCTGCTTGTCTAATGTGAAAGATCCATTTCCACATATCCGCATTGAAGACTCTTATCCCAGAATACAGCACAGTATTAAGAAATTTTGGTAAATGACATTGTTCAAGGGAGGTGCCCGGTAGGACAACTTAAAACATTGTCAGTCATACTGCTTGAAGTGTGTAATAGTCTAAGTAGAAAGATGACTGGCAGCAAACAAATTTAATAGCAAGCAGATGTTTTGGACCTAGTGATGGAATCTGGATCCCAGATAGAAAATTCTATTTCTCAGAAAATTAGGGACGCCAAAGACACCCCTATTTCCAGAGTAAGTGAATTAGTAAAATAGTTGTGAAATCATGGCAAGAAACAAAACCAAGGAGTAAACAGTTCTAGCCTAGAGTTGGTGGTATGGTCCACCCACAAAAATAAGATTATAGCTCAGTATCTGGAACTGAGATTATGGGTATAGCACTAATGAACTCAAACTCAAACCAGGTAACAATTTGTAATTGTTTAACTTCTTTGGCCTTTGAAGTAGGTAGGTCCTGGAATACAAAGATGTTTCACTCATTTTAGGTATGGGAACTGAAAGACTTTAGGCTGGCGCCACTCTCAATAGGCTAATCTTCTGCCTATGGCGCTAGCACACTGGGTTCTAGTCCCGGTCAGGGCACCGGATTCTGTCCCGGTTGCTCCTCTTCCAGTCCAGCTCTCTGCTGTGGCCTGAGAATGCAGTGGAGGATGGCCCAAGTCCTTGGGCCCTGCACCCTCATGGGAGACCAGGAGAAGCACCTGGCTCCTGGCTTCGGATCAGTGCGTTGCTCCAGCCGCAGCGGCCATTGGAGGGTGAACCAACGGAAAAAGGAAGACCTTTCTCTCTGTCTCTCACTCTCTATCACTGTCCACTCTGCCTGTCAAAATAAAAAAAAAAAAAAGACTTTAAGGACAGGGAAACATAGCAGTCACACTATACCAGATACTGGTGTTTGGTTGCCCTTTGGTTGTTTTTTACAAAGCAATGTATATAAAAATTTGTTTCCTGGGGGCCAGGGCAAGCCATATTGGCACCAGTTTCTGTCCTAGCTGCTCCACTTCTGATCCACTTCCCTGCTAATGGCCTGGGAAAAGCAGCAGAAGATGGCGCAATTATTTGGACTCTTATCCACACAGGAGACCTGTAAGAAGCTCCTGGTTCCTGGCTTTGGCCTGGCTTTACCTTGGCCATTGTAGTCACATGAGGAAAGAACCAACAAATGAAAGACCTCTCTCTTTCTCTCAGTCTCTCCCTCTTCTCTATAACTCTGACTTTAATTTTAATAAATCTTAAAAAAAAATTGTTGCCTTAAATTTAATATCTGAAATTTGGCTTTATAGGCCAAAGGTTGAATCATATGCTATTGGAAAGATGCATAGAATATTAAGGTGTTAAATGGTGTAATTTTATAGTAAAATATGTAGGCAGTATGTCTGTCCATTCATATTCCACCGGTTCCTAAATCCTACCTAACATAACCTGTTTAAAATTGTTAAAAGACTATGTGGAAAATAATTTTTTTCTAAAAATTTGAGAAACAGATTGTGCTCCCATCCATTAGTTCAGTCCTTAAACGCCCACTACAGCTGAACCTCATCCAGGGCCAGAACCCAGAAGCTGGGAACATCATCTGGGCCTCCCACAAGGGTGGTAAGAACTCAGTTACTACACCCTTCACTGTCACTTTCCAGAGTCTGCATTGGTGGGAATTTGGAGTCAGGAACCAGAGCCAGGAACCGAACCCTGGGCACTTTGATATGGATTTCTTAACCACTAAGCTAAACGCCTCCTCCCAAGGAAACAGTTTGTATCTTCAACAGGACCTTGTTTCTATATTAAAGCCTTTCACACTTAGCTTTGGCTCTATGCTTGGGTATTAGGTGGCTCGAAACTTTGAAATGATGACTAGTATTACTGTTTTCTTGGGCTAAAAGCTTTTCCGTGACTTCTCTCTCCCTATCTAAAAACTACGAATACCTTTTCTGTGTATGGGTCTTGCTTATCCCAGGGAATCTAAGACCCCTGATCTTTATTTAGTAATTTGTTCACTCATGGGTTGAAATTATCTGAGCACTTGCTATATAGCAGGTCAAAGAAACAATTCCTAAATTCCATTTACATGTTTCCTCTTGGCAATCTTTTTTGTGGAAGGAATGTTTTGCTAAGCAAATCACGCTTGTTTTCTCACTTCTCTTGAAGTTTGATTGGTCTAAATGTAACTTTGCTAGAGTTATTCTAAGATTGCTTTTCTTGTTAATGGCTGCAGATAAAAATAGATAAACAAGAAGAGATTTTCATAAAGGATACTTGCTAAAGGTCCAAATCCTTCTCCCTTTTCTTCTTTAATTTCACATAGCATTGGAAACTCACTTTAAACTCATTGTTTTATGTTTCTGTGTCTGTATTTTTTTTTTTTAATAGTCTTGTAAGCAGAGCCTGTGCCCTTTTAATCTTTCTCTTTCCAAGTGTTGTCTATAGAAACTTTTCTAGAAAAGAAAGGATAATTCACTCTTGAGGTAAGGTCACCCAATTTTTAGTGTGCTGTTTTTTGTTTTGTTTTGTTTTGTTTTCATTTGTTTGTTTGATTTTAAGAGAGAAGGAGAGACACACAGAAAGAGAGGTCTTCCGTATGCTGACCCACTCCCCAAATGGTTGCAATGACCACAGTTGTGCCAGACTGCAGTAGAGACTAGAACTGGTGATTATATGGGATTCTAGCATCACAGGCATGGTCTAATCAGCAGTGCCACAATGCTGACCCCAAGAAACTGAGTCTTTTTTTTTTTTTAAGAGTTATTTATTTATTTGAAAGCAGAGTTAGAGAGAGAGAGGGAGAGAGAGATGCCGTCCACTGGTTCATTCCCCAAATGGCTGCAATGACTAGGGCTGGGCCAGGGTGAAGCCAGAAGCCTCTTCTAGATCTCCCATGTTGGTGCAGGGTCCCAAGAACTTGGGCCCTCATCTGCTGCTCTCCCAGGCTTATTAATGCATATGGTGCTGGATCAGAAGTAGAGCTGTCAAGACTCAAACCAGTGCCCATATGGGATACTGGCGCTGCAGTCTGTGGCTTAACCTGCTATGCCATAGCACCAGCCCCTAGTGTACTGTTCTGTGAGTTCAGACAAACACATGAAATTGTGTAACTGCCCCTAAAATCAAGATACATGAGGGTATATCCAATGGTTGTGGAGAATGGTGCAAAAAACTTTCTGAAATCTGTTCATACTCATAGACCAACCAGCTTCTTCTCAGAATGTTCTCTCATGCTGTAACTCTCCCACATCCCTTTTCCCTGACACTTACCTGCTATCCATCTCTATTGTTTTGCCTTTTCTAGAAAGACATAAATGGAATCATATCCTTTATAACTTTCAAATTTTGTTTCTTTCACACAGCAAAATGCACTGAGATTTATTCATATTGTTATATAAAGCAATAGTTTTTTTTCTTTTAATTGCTGATAATATTCCACTGTGTAGATTTACCAGGGTTTTATTATCCTAGCATCAGTTGAAGTGTGTTTGAGTTGTCTCCAGTTTCTGGCTACTACGAGAAAAACTGAAATACTCATTCACTTGGTAACTGTTTTAAATGGAATAGTATAGAGGTGGAGTAGTGTGACCCTATGAAACTAGCAAATGGGAAGACACCAAAAGGCTGAGATCTTATATTACTTTTATATCAGTTATCTGTTATTCAAATAATTTTACCTCTCTCTGTCTACTTTTGTAATATGTGTGTGATACAAGGCTTATTCTACCTTTAAAATATATGATTTTGTGCCCTTTAGGTAAGGCATTTACTACTCTGTTCTCTGAGAGGAAAAATTATAAATGGTCACATACACTTTAAAAAAGCTAAATTATATAAAATCAATATAAAATGTTTAAATGTGGGGGTCATTTTGTATCTTTAAGTCCAACTATCCAAAATAGTTTCAAAGTGATATGTTCTGCTTAATGAATTCTAAGTTTTCTCCTAAACTTTTATTAACTATAATCCACTTAATTTTACATGCAAAATTATTTTAATGATAATATTCTTAAATAGAATATTTGATAGTATTGTCTTTCACTATATTTTTCACTATATTGTGGGTTTTTAACATGCTTTTTTTTTTTTTTAGATGGGTTTGGGGAAGACAATCCAGGCAATTGCGATTGCTTACTTCTATAAAGAGGAATGGCCTCTTTTAATAGTGGTCCCTTCATCTCTGAGGTACCCTTGGACAGAAGAAATCGAGAAATGGATTCCAGAACTAGGCCCAGAAGAAATCAATGTTATTCAGAATAAGAGTGATGTTGGGTAATAACAACTTTTTAATCTTGATTCCTTGTGTATATTTAGTATATACTCATGTTTAGAATATACATAATAATTTAGAAGTAGTATAGTAGTGTGCAGAGTTTTCTTTTACATTCTGAAATTTGAATTTTGTATCTAAAACCCAATCATAAATTTAATTTCTAAGTTGCAGGGGTGGGCATTTGGCACTGTGGTTAAAATGCTACTGGGACTCCTGCATCCCGTATTGTGTTGCCTGGACTTACATCCCATCTATTGTTGAGATTCAGATACCCTGCTGGTGTGTTTCCTGGGAGGCAACAGATGATGGCTGTAGTAGTTTATTTCCTGCCACCTATATGGAAGATGCTGGTGAAGTTCCCAGCTCTCAGCTTTGGCCTGACCTAGCCCTTGCTGTTGTAAGGCATTTGAGGAGGGAACCAGCAGATGGGAGATGGATCTGTCTCTGTCTTTCAAATAGATATAAAACAGAAATTAACTTCTGAGTTCCCTTGTGGTATGTTTTATTTCACTTTTATGATATATTTTAAATATAAACTATATATACATTTAATGATATATATATATAATTATTTACCTTATATGTACTGTAAATATACTTAAAATATTTTAAGATTCAAAAATAATTTCACAACTTTTCATTTACTAAAATGAATTTTGTTATCAAGTTTGACTATTAATTTTGGTGTTTTCTATCTTGAAAACATTTGGTTTGTGATTATCTGAAGTTCTTATAAAATTTATCAGACATTGCTAGCCTTTTTAAAATTTTACTTTCTAGTTATTGAAGTGCTCAAGAATTATATAGTGTTAAATTATTGTATTGAATTATGCAGTTCAAAATTATCAATTTGTGAATCATGAGTAAAAAGTAAAACATCTACTTGAAATACTTAGGTATTAAAAATTATATTACTGTGTTGTGAAGTGAAAATTCTCTAAGGCTATTAACATAAATATTGGTCTTTGTGAATGTGGAGGGAGGAATCACATAAAACAGATGCAGGGCCTTTTCTCCTTTATCCTTGGAACCTTAATTCAGTACAATGCATTTTCATGGGTCTAAGAAAATTTGAACAGTTTGCATGGGTAAAGTGAAATATAGACAGTTGTTATGAATAAATTTCCTATCCTCCTATACAGCTACATAATTTCCTATCCTCCTATACAGCTACATAATTTCCTATCCTCCTATACAGCTACATAATCTTGGGGCCTGCATGGTGGCACAGCAGGTTAAGCTACCACCTGTGATTTCAGCATCCTGTATGAGCTGTGGTTGGAGTCCTGTCTGCTGCACTTGTCTGATCTAGCTCCCTGCTGATGTACCCTGGAAGGAAGCAGAAGATGGCCTAAGGCCTGCTGCCACCCAACTGGGATCCTGAAGGAGTTCCGGGCACCTAGCTTTGTCCTGGCCCAGCCCTGAACATTGTGGCCATTTCTGAACCAGCAGATGGAATATCTTCTATCTCTCTCACTGTGTCTCCCTCTCTCTCTCTAATTCTGCCTTTCAAATAAATAAAAATAAAATCTTGGTGCTGGCATTGTGGCATAGCAGGTAAAGCTGCCACTTACATGCCGACATCCCATAAGGGTGCCAGTTTGTGTCCTAGTTGCTCCACGTTTGATCCAGCTGCCTACTCATAGCCTGGGAAAAGCAGTGGAGGATGGCCCAAGTATTTGGGCCCCTACCACCCACCTAGGACACCCAGATGAAGCTCCTGGCTGTTGAGGCCATCTGGGAAATGAATCAGGGCATGGACTCTCTGTCTCTCGCTCTTTCTTTGTAACTCTGATTTTATAAATAAGTAAATCTTGAACAAGAAATTTTTTTTAAAAAAGGAAAAAGAAAACAAGACTTCTACAGAGTATAGGATTCATTAATACCTCCATAACGATTTTCTGTTACTTACATCTTATTTAATGGTTTACATTTACATTTTCTTCTTTTTTTTTTTTAAGATGTATTTTATTTATTTGAAAGACAGAGTTGAGGGAAAGAGAGAGGAAGGGAAGGAGGCAGGGAAGGAGGGACGGAGTGAGAGAGGTCTTCCATCCTCTCATCCTCTGGTTCACTCCCCAGATGGCCGCAATGGCCAGAGCTGCGCCAATCCGAAGGCAGGAGCCAGGAGTTTCTTCCAGGTCTCCTACATGGGTGCAGGGGCCCAAGGACTTGGGCCATCTTCTACTGCTTTCCCAGGCCACAGCAGAGAGCTGGATCAAAAGAGGAGCAGCCGGGACTAGAACGAGCACCTATATGGGATGCCGGTGCTTCATGACAGGGCTTTAACCCACTTTGCCACAGCACCAGCCCCTGAAATTTAAATTTTCATCATTAATTTGGAAATATACTATTGCAGTTAATGATTGGCATTTTTATTTTAATTACACTTGAGGTGTATTCAATAGGACCATAACCCCAGAGTTGAGGTTTTCTGGAGGGTGTTAGCTATGAGCAAAAGAGTTACCCAGTGTCTTCCAGATGCTTAAAAGAAGAAGCTTTAGTTATACTTTTTTGTTTTTTGATTTTTTGTTTTTGACAGGCAGAGTTAGACAGTGAGAGAGACAGAGAGAAAGGTTCATTCATCTTCCTTCTGTTGGTTCACCCCCTAAGTGGTCACTATGACTGGCAGAATGCGCCGATCCGAAGCCAGGACCAGGTGCTTCCTCCCGGTCTCCCATGCGGGTGCAGGGCCCAAGGACTTGAGCCATCCTCCAGTGCCTTCCTGGGCCACAGGAGAGAGCTGGACTGGAAGAAGAGCAACCGGGACAGAACCAGCGCCCCAACCAAGACTAGAACCTGGAGTGCTGGCGCCGCAGGCAGAGGATTAGCCTAGTGAGCCGTGGCACCCAACATAGTTATGTTCTTTTTTTTTTTTTAACTTTTATTTAATGAATATAAATTTCCATATTACAGCTTATGGATTACAATGGCTTTCCCCCCCATAACTTCTCTCCCACCCACAGCTCTCCCCTTTCCCGCTCCCTCTCCCCTTCCATTCACATCATGATTCATTTTCAATTCTCTTTATATACAGAAGATCAGTTTAGTATATATTAAGTAAAGATTTCAACAGTTTGCACCCACATAGCAACACAAAGTGAAAAATACCATTTGAGTACCAGTTATAGCATTAAATCACAATGTACAGCACATTAAGGACAGAGATCCTACATGAGGAGGAAGTGCACAGTGACTCCTGTTGTTGACTTAACAAATTGACACTCTTGTTTATGGCATCAGTAATCACCCTAGGCTCTTGTCATGAGTTACCATAGCTATGGAAGCCTTTTGAGTTCACTGACTCTTATCATATTTAGACAAGGTCATAGTCAAAGTGGAAGTTCTCTTTTCCCTTCAGAGAAAGGTACCTCCTTCTTTGATGACCTGTTCTTTCCACTGGGATCTCACTCGCAGAGATCTTTCATTTAGGTCTTTTTTTTTTTTTTTTTTTTTTTTTTTGACAGAGTGTCTTGGCTTTCCATGCCTGAAATACTCTCATGGGCTCTTGAGCCAGATCCAAATGCCTTAAGGGCTGATTCTGAGGCCAGAGTGCTGTTTAGGACATCTGCCATTCTACGAGTCTGCTGTGTATCCCGCTTCCCATGTTGGATCGTTCTCTCCCTTTTTTGTTCTATCGGTTAGTATTTTCAGACACTAGTCTTGTTTATGTGATCCCTTTGATTCTTAGTCCTATCATTATGATCAATTTTGAACAGAAATTAATCACTTGGACTAGTGAGATGGCATTGGTACATGCCACCTTGATGGAATTGAATTGGAATCCCCCGGTATGTTTCTAACTCTACCATTTGGGGCAACTCAGCTTGAACATGTCCCAAATTGTACATCTCTTCCCTCTCTTATTCCCACTCTTATATTTAACAGGGATCACTTTTCAGTTAAGTTTCAACACTTAAGAATAACTGTGTATTAATTACAGAATTTAACCAGTAGTATTAAGTAGAACAAACAAACAAAAAATACTAAGAGGGATAACGTATTAAGTTGTTCATCAACAGTCAGGACAAGGGCTGATCAAGTCACCATTTCTCATAGTGTCCATTTCACTTTAACAGGTTTCCTTTTTGGTGCTCGGTTAGTTGTCACCGATCAGGGAGAACATAAGATACTTGTCCCTTTGGGACTGGCTTATTTCACTCAGCATAATGTTTTCCAGATTCCTCCATTTTGTTGCAAATGACCGGATTTCATTGTTTTTTACTGCTGTATAGTGTTCTATAGAGTACACTGAAGCCAGGAGACAGGAATTTCCTTCACATCTCCTATGTGGATAGCAGTCATCCAATTACTTGGGCCATCCCCCTGCAACCTTCTAGGGTGCACATGAGCAAGCAGCAGGATCAGAAATAGAGTAGCTACTACTTGAACCCAGAACTCAATGTAGGATGAGGTGTCCCAAGAGGCAACTTAACTGCTGTGCCAAATGCCCAGAAAGTGATGTTCTTATATCAGTAAAATGTGGCTTGCTAACTGTAGGATTTTTCCAAAGAACATTTGACCAAAACTTTCATTTGGTTAATTGAAATGTTTAAAGTTGGATCCTATTTATCATAATTGAAGACTGTAAAATGCCAAGAAAAATTGAGTTTCAATAGTACTACGTTCTCCTCTTAATTTTTCCTTTTTTTTTTCTTTTTTTTTCCTCTGTAATTGTTTCCCAAAAGAATTGTATTGTTTGTGCTTAATTTGGTTACTGAGATATTTTTAAATTATATATATTTTATTTTCTAGGAGAATATCAACCAGCAAAGTGACAGTTCTGGGTTATGGTCTTTTAACCACAGATGCACAGAGTTTGATAGATGCATTGAATAACCAGAACTTCAAGGTAGTGATAGTGGATGAATCACACTACATGAAGTCCAGAAATGCAACCCGAAGCAAGATTTTATTGCCGCTAGTGCAGAGAGCCAAACGAGCCATTCTTCTTACAGGAACTCCGGCTTTGGGAAGGCCTGAAGAGGTACTAAACGTGTTTCTACTTTGGGCTTAAGAACAACTGAAAAGGAAAATTATGTCAGCCACCTGTTTTGTTATTTTTAATTACAAATTAGATGCCCCAAATACCAAATTGAGAATTTGTGCACAGCAATTAATGATCAAATATATATTTTATCTTGATTTATTTTTCTCTATCTACATGTACATGTTAGCCATGCTAGTAGGTATATTTAAGAAATGGTTTTTAACTTTATTATAAAGTTTCCACATTTAGTACAGATGTATATAACTCTAAGCATATATATCAGAGATTTTTGTATAGTCCTAATCTTCATTTGCCTATCTGTTTTGCATTGTATGCTAGTTAGGGTTGTATTGAATCTGCTTTATTTCTTTTATACTGCATTACAGAACTTTTCCTTATTCCTGCACTTCACAGTCTACTTTGGTAGATGCATATGTGTAAACCATGTAAGTTATTTAATTAGAATCAGGCTTTTTAAAATACCACATTTAGTTTTTGCCATCCAAACAGGCAGGTAGAGTATAGAATGGTTACAGGGTTGGAAAAAAAGAAATGGTAGTGAAATCTTAGGAGTCTGAGAAGGTCAGTTGTTCCTAAGGAAGCCCTGTCTACCAATGAACACTGAGTCAGTGTTAGGATTTGTGTGAGGTAGGATTGCTAGGAGAAATGAAGGAAATACCACTTTAAAAATGCCTAGCCTTGTGCCTCAGCACACAGTAAACACTCACCATATGGTAGCCACTATTATTAATTATTAACTCAAGCCTGGATGACAGCTATTATCATTGCATCTCTACAGTGTTACCTAGGCCCTGCTTTTGAATTTCATCTTTGAGATCCTTATAACAATACATACATTGTAATAGTAAAACGTTAATATTTTTTCTCTCACTTTACTAGAAGAGGGAGAAAGTAGACTCCAAATAATTTTTTTTGTTCCAAAATTATGTCATTGACTACTAAGGGTTGTTTACCATTTACAAATCTTGGAATTTATCATTCAAGCAAGAGATTATATAGAAGATATATTTAAGTATATAAATTTAAATAAATACTATATTAAGTATATATTAAGATATATTTAAGTGATAATAAAAATGAATATTCATCACATAGCATAAGAAATAGAAGTAGCCCTGTGTCCTACTATAAAGACACTTTCAACCCCATCTAGGAAAGCCACTGTCAAAGCAAAGGTATATCCCAGTTTTGTGGAACCTATTGATTGCACAATATATTTAGAGCTCTTTATGAAAAAGCATAGGAAATTCAAGTTTCTTCCCATTTTTTTTCTTTTGAAGATTATTTTGGATATTCTAAGTCCCTTGAATTCCCACATGAATTTTTTTGTTGGCTTGTCATTTTTTGTATCTAATCCAGTTTGAATTTTTTTATTTATCTGAGAGACAGAGTTATAGAGAAAGGGAAAGACAGATAAAAAGGTCTTCCATCCACTGGCACAATCTCCAAATGGTTGCAGTGGCTGGAGCTGAGCTGATCCGAAGCCAGGAAACAAGAGATTCTTAAGAGTTTTCCGCGTGGATGCATGGGCCCAAGCACTTGGGGCGTCTTGTACTCATTGCTTTCCCAGGCCATAGCAGAGAGCTGGTTCAGAAGAGGAGCATCCAGGACTTGAACTGGAGCCTATGTGGGGATGCTGGCACTGCAGGCAGAGGTTTAGCTCAGTATGCCACAGTGCAGGCCCTTGAAAATTTTTTTTAAGATCTAATTATTTATTAAATTTGAAAGACAGAGTTACAGAGAAAGAGAGAAGGAGAGAAGGAGATATCCTCCATCCACCATTCACTCCCAAAATGACTGCAACAGCCAGGATGAAGCCATAAGCCTCCTGCAGGTCTCCCATGTGGGTTACAGGGGCCCAAGAACTCAGGCCATTTCTGCTACTCTGTCAGGTGCAGGAGCAGGGAGCTGGATCAGAAGTGGCACATCTGGGCCTCCTGGGCCTCAAATTGGTGCCCATATGAGATGCCTGAACTGCAGGCCACTGCTTAACCCACTGTGCCACAACACCAGCCCCCGTTTGAATTTTTATGCTTATTTTGTTTAATCTATAGATTGCTTTGTAGGATATTACTATCTAAACAATATTAAGTCCCGGAACATTTGTATTTCCCCGATGGCTAGTCATCCTGGGCACTTTTTCAATTGTCTGTTGGCCACTTGGATTTCCTCTTTTGAAAAATGCCTGTGCAAGTCCTTTGCCCATTTCTTAACTGGCTTGTTTGTTTTGTTGTTGTTAAATTTCTTGAGCTCTTTATAGATTTTAGATATTAATCCTTTATCAGTTGCATAGTTTGCACATATTTTCTCTCATTCTTTCAGTTGCCTGTTCATTTTTTCTGAGTGTTTCTTTTGCAGTGCAGAAGCTGTTCAGCAGGAAGTAATCCTGTTGTCAATTTTGGGTTTGATTCCCTGTGCTTCTGGAATCTTTTCCCAGAAGTCTTTGCCTATGCCAGTGTCTTGCAGTTTCCCCATTGTTCTCTTGTAATTTGATTATATTGGATCATAGATTTAGGTCCTTGATCCATTTTGAGTGGATTTTTATGTTAAGGTATAAGGTAGGGATCTTGTTTCTTTTTTTTGACAGGCAGAGTCGACAGTGAGAGAGAGAGACACAGAGAAAGGTCTTCCTTTGCCGTTGGTTCACCCTCCAATGGCTGCCGCGGATGGCACGCTGCGGCCGGCGCACCCCGCTGATCCGGATGGCAGGAGCCAGGTGCTAGGTGCTTTTTCCTGGTCTCCCATGGGGTGCAGGGCACAAGCACCTGGGCCATCCTCCACAGCACTCCCGGGCCACAGCAGAGGGCTGGCCTGGAAGAGGGGCAGCCGGGACAGAATCTGGCGCCCCGACCGGGACTAGAACCCGGTGTGCCAGCGCCGCAAGGTGGAGGATTAGCCTGTTGAACCACGGGGGATCTTGTTTCTTACTTCTGCACACACAGAGATCCAGTTTTCCCAGCACCATTTGTTGAAAAGACTGTCCTTGCCCCAGAGATTGATTTTAGCTTCTTTGTCAGAGATAAGTTGGTTGTAGATGCATGGATTGATTTCTAGAGTTTCTATTCTATTTCATTGGTCTACATGTCTATTTTTATGTCAATATCAGGCTATTTTGATTATAACTGCCCTGTAGTGTATCTTGAAATTTGGTATTATGATGCCTCAGGCTTAATTTTTCTTGTATAAGGTTGTTTTAGCTAGTTAGGGACTCTTGTGCTTCCATATGAATTTTAACGCCCTTGTTTCTAGATCTGGGAAAAGTCTCATTGATATTTTGATCAGGATCCCATTGAATTTGTAATTTGCTTCCTGTAGTTTGGACATTTTGATGATATTAATCTTATAATCCACAAACATGGAAGATTTTTCCATTTTTTGTGTCTGTTTTGTAATTTTCATCATAGAAGTCTTTTACCTTGTTGGTTAAATTTATTCCAAATCATTTAAATTTTTTCTTCAGCTATTTTGAATGGGATTGATCTTAGTAGTTCTTTCTCAACTGTGGCATTGTCTGTGTATACAAAGGCTATTGTTTTTGTGTGTTAATTTTATATCCTACCACTTTGTCAGACTCTTTTATAGTTCCAGTAGTCTCTTAGTGGAGTCTTTTGATTCCCTTATTTATAGAATCGTCATCTGCAAATAGGGATAGTTTGACTTCCTCTTTCCCAATTTGTATCCCTTTGATTTCTTTTTCTTGCCTAATAGCTCTGGCTAAAACTTCCAGGACTATATTGAATACCAGTGGTCAGACTGGGCAACCTTGTCTGGTTCTGGATCTCAGTGGAAATGCTTCCAACAGTAAGATACCAGCCATGGGTTTGTCATATATTGCCTTGATTGTGTTCAGGAATGTTCCTTCTATACCCAATTTGGTTAAGGTTTTCATCATGAAAGAATGAATTTTATCAGATGCTTTCTCGGTATCTATTGAAATAATCATATGGTTTTTATTTTTCAGTTTGTTAATGTGATGTATCACATTGTGATGTGATGTAGCACATTTATTAATTTGCAAGTACTGTACCTGCATACCTGGGATAAATCCATCTTGGTCTGGGTAAATGATCTTTCTGATGTGCTGTTGGATTCGATTAGCTAGTATTTTGTTGAGGATTGTTGCATCTATGTTCATTGGGGATATTGGTCTATAGTTTTCTTTCTCTATTGGATCTTTTTCTAGTTAGGTGATGCTAGCCTCAAAGAAGGAGTTCAGATGGATTCCCTCCCTTTCAAAACTTTTGAATAGTTTGAAAAAGAAGAGGAATTAGTTCTTTAAAAGTCTGGTTGAATTCAGCAGTGAAGCCATCCTGTACTGGCCTTTTCTTTTTTAGGAGGGACTTTATTACTGATTTAATCTCTGTCTTGTTATTGGTTTGTTTAGATTTTCTATGTCTTCATGACTCATTTTTGGTAGATTGCATGTGTCCAGGAATCTATCCATTCTAGTTTATCCAATTTGTTGGCATACTGCTCTTTGTAGTAATTTCTTTTTTCTTTTCTTTTTTTGACAGGCAGAGTGGACAGTGAGAGAGAGAGACAGAGAGAAAGGTCTTCCTTTTTCCGTTGGTTCACCCTCCAATGGCCGCCGCGGTCGGCATGCTGCGGCTGGCGCACCGCGCTCATCTGATGGCAGGAGCCAGGTGCCAGGTGCTTTTCCTGGTCTCCCATGGGGTGCAGGGCCCAAGCACTTGGGCCATCCTCCACTGCACTCTCGGGCCACAGCAGAGGGCTGGCCTGGAAGAGGGGCAACCGGGACAGAATCTGGTGCCCCAACCGGGACTAGAACCCGGTGTGCCAGCGCCGCAAGGCGGAGGATTAGCCTGTTGAGCCACGGCACCGACCTGTAGTAATTTCTAATGAGTCTTTTTATTTCTGTGGTATCTTTTGTTACATATCCTTTTTCATCTCTGATTTTGTTTCATTTGGGTCTTTTCCTGGTTTTTTTTTTTAAGTTATTTGTGCCAATTATGTATCAATTTTGTTAATTTTTTCCAAAAAACCAGCTCTTCATTTCACTGATCTTTTGTATTATTCTTTTGGTTTCAGTTTTGTTTATTTTTCTCTAATTTTAATTATTTCTTTCCTCCTACTAATTTTGAGTCTGGTTTGCTGTAGTTTTTCTAGATCTTTGAGATGCATTGATAGCTCATTTATTTGGTGCCTTTCCAATCTCTTGATGTAGGCACCAGCTGCTATAAACTTCCCTCTTAACACTACTTTTGCTGTTTCCTATAAGTTTTGATACTGTCATCTTCATTCATTTCCAGAATTTTTTTTAATTTCCCTTTTGATTTCTTCTATGATCCACTGTTCATTCAGGAGCATGTTGTTCAGTCTCCATATGTTTGCTTTTTTTCCCGAGATTCTTGAATTGTTGATTTCCAGCTTCATTCCATGGTGGTCAGAGAAAATGCACAGTATGATTTCTATTTTTTTTTAAGTTGCTGAGACTTGCTTTATCACTTATCATATGGTCAATCCTGGAGAAAGTTCCCTGCACTGATGAAAAGAATGTATAGGAAAAGCTGTGGGATGAAATGTTCTGTAGATATGTTAGGTCCATTTGGTCCATAGTGTCAATTAGCTCTGTTGTCTCTTTGTTGATTTTCTGTCTAGTTGACCTGTCCATTGATGAGAATACGATGTTGAAGTCCCCCATTTCTATTGTATTGGAGTCTACGTCTCCTTTTAAGTCCACTAACATTTGTTTTAAATGGCCAGGTGCTCTTGCTTTGCGTGCATATGCTTTTATTATTGTCAAATATTCCTGTTGAATTGATCCCTTAATCATTGCATAGCTCCCTTCTTTGTTTCTTTTAGCAGTTTTTGTGTTAAAGTTTATTTTGTCTGATATTCAAGTGGCATGCACAAAAGCCTCTACAGCCGGTATTGATGTCAGAATGGCTCCTTCTCCCTGCCCATTGCCTGGTGCGCATACCTGAGCTACTTCAGCTGCTGCTGCTGTCAAGATAGAGTCTAGTAGCTGCCACATACTGAATGCACACACAATAGCTGCCGCAACTGCAACTTACATTAAAATGGAACCTGCCCTCTCTCAGCCGGTTGCTGGGCACCTTTGTGGGGTAGTGGGGCAGAGGGAGAAACATGCAACTTTTTTCACTGGGTTAGTGGGGACCATATACCCTTCAGGACTCCAGGCTGGACTGAAAGGCAGTGTAGTCCACCAGGCTCTCCCTCTGGCTATATCACCAGTGGCACAAGCCACTGCCGTATGATCTCACCTTGCTCTCCAAAACTGGAGCTTTCTCTGTCTTTCAGCTGCCAGGGTCATGTGTTTTGTCCATACTTGTTGCCATGTGTCTCCACCTTCCACGAAGATCCACAGCATCCCTCTTCCTTTCATAGAATCACCACTGCGATTTTCTGTCTAACTCTCCCCTGAGAATGTACTTTCTCCACTTTTTTTTTTTTTAACTATTTTACCCTAACCTAGAGCAATATCCCTTTTCCCTAATACACCATCTTGGAATCTATTTTATTTTAATTTTTAAAAATTTATTTGGGGGGCTGGGGCTGTGGTGCAGTGTGTTAACACCCTGGCCTACAGTGCCGGCATCCCATATGAATGCCGGTTCTAGTCCTGGCTGCTCCACTTCTTATCCAGCTCTCTGATATGGCCTGGGAAAGCAGGAGAAGATGGCCCAAGTCCCTGGGCCCCTGCACCCACGTGGGAGACCCGAAAGAAGCTCCTGGCTCCTGGCTTTGGATCAGTGCAACTCTGGCCAATTGGAGAGTAAACCATCAGATGGAAGACCTCTGTCTCTCTCTGTCTCTTTCTCTCTCTCTCTCTCTCTCTCTCTCTCTGCCTCTCCTCTCTGACTTTCAAATAAATAAATAAATCTTTAAAAAAATTTATTTGGGAGAGAAAGCTGTCATCCCCTTGTTCACTGCCCAGATGGCTACTGTAATGGGAGCTAAAGCTGGAAGCTGGAAACAGTTTAGTTTTCCTATGTGTATGGCAGGAGTACAAGTACTTGATCCATCACCACTGCCCAAGGTCCATAACAGCAGGGACCAGGCATATGTAGCTACAGATTTTCCTCTAAGCAAGTCTTTGCTGCAACTCATGTTTTGAAAGTTTGTACTTTAATTTCATTATCTCAAAGTCTTCTCTAATTTCTGTTGTGATTTCTTCTTTGACATAGTGGATATTTTGAAGTATATCTTCATATTAAAAGGATGTTGTTTGAGTGTAAATATGGTTTGATTATGTTCCTCCAGGGTTCATGTGTTGGAAGCTTAGTCCCTAGGGTTACAAGTGAGAGAGATGCAGCCTAGTGGGAGATCCTTAAGGACATGCTCTTAGAAGTGAGGGGCCGGCACTGTGGTGTAGCTGCAGTGCCGGCATCCCATGTGAGCACCTGTTCAAATCCCAGCTGCTCCACTTCTGATCTGGCTCTCTGCTGTGGCTTGGGAAAACAGTGGAAGATGGTCAGAAGTCCTTGGGCCCCTGTACCCACATGGGAGACCCGGAAGATGCTCCTGGCTCCTGGCTTTGGATCGGCCCAGTTCCAGCCATTGTGACCAGTTGGGGAGTTAACCAGCAGATAGATGACCTCTCTCTCTCTCTCTCTCTCTCTCTCTCTCTCTCTCTCTCTGCCTCTCCTTCTCTCTCTGTGTAACTTGGACTTTCAAATAAATAAACAAATCTTAAAAGAAAAAAAAAAAGACGACGATGTGATTGTGGGCTCCATCCTATTTGGCTTCCTTTTTGACACGGGAATGCAATTACTCACTCCACAGACACTGTTGCCATGATGTTGTCTCCCAATAGGTCGTCACCAGAATCTGAACCAAAGGAGCTGCCAGATTTTAAACTTTCATCCTCCCAAACTGTGAGCTAAATAAACCTCTTTTCTTCATGAGTAGCCTACCTCAGATATTTTATTATAATAATGAAAAGTGGAATAATACAGATGTAAAGCACCAAACTTGCTTTAGAAAACACTTTGGCAGTTCCTTAAAATGTTAAACCTAGTGTTAGCATATGATCCAACAGTTCCGTCCCTAGGTATATACTCAACAGAACTGGAAATATATGTTCACAAAAAATGTTATGCAAATGTTTATAGTAGTATTACTCATGATATTCAAAAAGTTTAAACAACTAAAATGTTCCTGAATTGATGAATAAATAAATAAAATATTATATATCTATGTAATGGAATATTATTAGAATATAAATAGAAATGAAGGACTATACATTCAACAAAATTATGAAACTTGAAAACACTATGCAAAGTAAAAGAAGCCAAATGCAAAAGACTACATATTATATGTTTCTATTTATATGAAATATCCAGAATAGGAAAGTTCATGAAGACAAAAAGTAGATTAGTAGTTTTCAGGATCTGAGGGAGAAGAAATGGGCAGTGACTACTAATGAGTGTAGAGTTTCTTTTTGGTTGATAAAAGTATTCCAGAATCAGAGATTGGTGATTGATGTATACTTTGTGAATATACTAAAAGTCACTGAATTGTGTACTTCAAAAGTGTGAACTTTATGGTATATGAGCTGTATCTCAATAAAGTCTGCTATTTCAAAAAGTATATTAAAACAACAGTGAGATACTGCTCTGTGCAGCCTATTGGAGTTGTAAAAATGAAAAGATTTCATGCTATTGTTAAGGTGAGAATACATTTAGACAAGACTGGCCAACATGGTAATATTCATCAAACATTAAACAGCATAACCTTAAACCCAGCTATTCTATTTCTGAAAATGTGTCCTGTAATACCTTTAATAGAAATATAGACAAATATAAAGGTTAGGGGCTAATAGAAGTAGATATCAATACATACTCCTACCCCTGTATATTCATACATACAGTATGTATGCATACAAAGTTACATAGTTATTTTTATAACTGCATAAAAGGTAGAAGCAGCCTATATGCCTAGTATGAGGAGTCACATTTAAATATTTTGCAGTACATCTATATAACAGTGGGTTCCTATTCAGTCTGTTAAATGATGTATTATTATGATGCATATCTTATATAATTTTCATAACCAAGTAAACATAGGTACGTTAAAGTTATTCTAAGACATATTTTGAGGCCTGTGCCACGGCTCAATATGTTAATCCTCTGCCTGCAGTGCTGGCACCCCGGGGTTCTAGCCTTGGTTGGGGCGCCAGATTCTGTCCCAGTTGCTCCTCTTCCTGTCCAACTCTCTGCTGTGGCCCGGGAGTGCAGTGGAGGATGGCCCAAGTGCTTGGGCCCTGCACCCCATGGGAGACCAGGAGAAGCACCTGGCTCCTGGCTTCAGATCAGCACGGTTCGCTGGCTGCAGTGGCCATTGTGGGGTAAATCAACGGAAGACCATTCTCCCTGTCTCTCTCTCTCTCTCACTGTCCACTCTGCCTATCAAAAAAAAAAAAAAAAAGACATATTTTGAGGGACAAATTTTTAGTTGTATACAGCATGTATTATATGATTCTCTTCATTTGAACAAAATATATATATATATGCGTAAAAATCTGTAAGCATATTTAAGAAAAAGATAACAATTTACCATGAAGAATGGTATGGCAGAGTTGGGCATGGAGAAGAAGTAAAGGCCTTGAGGAAGTAGATTTTTCAGAATTTGTACCATTTTATTAACTTCTTTTTTATCAATGTAATAATAATTTGCTTAAAACTGTTACAACATATTGAGCATACTTGTATTGTTTCAGCTCTTTATGCAGATTGAAGCTCTCTTCCCCCAAAAATTTGGGACGTGGACTGACTATGCCAAAAGATACTGTAATGCACATGTCAGGTATAAGAAACTATTTTCTATAAACTTTTTTCCTTATGTATTTACTGTGAATAGTAAGCTTTATTAGTCATTCTTTTTTTCCAGTGCTTTTCAAACTTCTGGTACCAATGGAATAAATTCCTTAAGTTTGTATGAATGATCTATATGTAAAATTTATAAAACTTAAATATAATGCTAGAATTTTTTGTATATTTTTTATTTCCACTTTTAAATTTTTGAAATTATTTATTTTTATCGACTAGATATTATATGGGTACTTCAAAAAGTTCATGGAAATGGAATTAAAAAATAAATTTATTTTGGTACAAAAAATTTGTATGTGACAAAGCATGTATGATTATACATATATAAAATCATTTCTACATATATATTAAACTTCAAAAAGTTTGTGGAAATGGAATTAAAAGAATAAAAAAATATAAGTTATTTCTCACCATAAACTCCATCAACTTTAAGACACTTGTAAGTGGTGATACTAGCTATTTAGTCCATTCCACAAGATTTGAGTGTCCTGTGAATTTAATAATGCTATTGCTGTCTATATTATTAACTAAAAAAATGAGTTTCCTTTAAGACTTTAAGATTAGAAAGCAAAAAGAATTCAGAAGGAGCCTAATAAGGAATGTATGGTGTATACCTAATGATTTCCCATCAAAACTCTTGCAAAGTTAACATTGTTTGATGAGAAAAATGAGAGAGCCAGAACTTTGTTGTGGTGAAGGTTTCTGTGTTGCAGCTTCCCCAGGCATTGTTCAGCTAATGCTTTGGATAACTTTCTTAAAACACTCTTCTAATAAGCAGATAGTATCATTCTTTAGCCATCTAGAAAGTCAATAAGAAAATGCCTTCAATATCCTCTCAAAACTGTTGCCATGAACTTTGCCCGTGACAGGTCTGCTTTTAGGTTTCCTGGACCACTTCTACAGCATGGTAACCGTTGCCTTGGTTGTGCTTTGTCTTCAGGATCTTACTGGTAAAGCCACATTTCATCTCCTGCTACGTATTTTGAAATCCATGCATATGAGAGCTGTTTAAAAAGTTCATGTAAGATGAATATGATGATAAAACTATGCATGGATCTTGGATTTTTGGCACTAAAATAAATTTGCCTTTTAATTTTTGAAAGTACCCTCTCTATATATTTATAAAACCATATGGTTATATATATACAAATTCATAAATAAAATTGCATGCTTATTATGTAACTTCTTGACATTAACCAAATCAGTATGAGACTTATTAAATAAATTATGGGTACATCCATATAAAAGAAGACTATACAATCTTAGAAAAGATTAGGGGCTGGCGCCCTGGTGCACTAGCTTGATCCTCCACCTGTGGGGCTGGCATCCCATATGGGCGCCGGGTTCTGGTCCTGGTTGCTCCTCTTCCAGTCCAGCTCTCTGCTGTGGCCTGGGAAGGCAGTGGAACTTGGCCCAGGTGCTTGGGCCCCGGCACCCTCATGGGAGACCAGGAAGAGGCACCTGGCTCCTGGCTTCAGATCAGCGCAGCTCCAACCGTTGCGGCCATTTGGGGAGTGAACCAGCAGATGGAAGACCTTTCTCTCTCTCTCTCTCTCTCTCTCACTGTTTGTAACTCTGTCAAAATAAATAAATTCAAGAATCTTTTTTAAAAAAAGAAAAAGAAAAATTAATGCAACTTAGCATATACTGATAACAAAGAATGTCTAAGATACATTATTGAAAGAAAAAGAAATTACAGAAAATTGTGTTATCTTTTTTAAAAAAAGTGTTTATACCTACTAACAGATACCACATACATCACACACACACATGCGAACATTTTAATTTTGTCTGGAAATCCCAGAATTTTCAACATGATAGCCCCTGACCCAAGTGAAAGCCTGGGTCTTCTCTGTAGAAAGCATTGGGCACTGTGGAGTCTGCTTTGCTTGCTGTGAGTTCAACTATTCAGCCATAATGTGAGTATTTAGCTGGCTGGAGATTTATAAGGAACCATATTTCAGTGGCATGAAATGGATATGTTAGGGAACATAGCTCACATTGCGTTCTCCACTGGAATGAATTACTATTTAGCAGCTCCTAAAGAGTAAGAACATTTGTCTTCTGAAGGTTATTTTCCCAGTGTCTAGTACAGCACCTGTCATGTACTATTCATTATTTGTTTGGTCATTGGAAATTAGATCTGTTTGTCCTTATGTACCTCCTGCTCATGAATGATATCATTCATCCTGCTAAATTCACAGAAGCTGCCAAGCTGATGGAGTTACTCAGATGTAACTTTAAACTGCTCATGAAAATTAATATGGTATTAAAGAATAAGCAGCACAACCATCTTGAAGAAGGATTTCTCACAATGTAAATATGGCATTCCCTGAGTGCATAGAGCTAGACTGCATATGTGGATAACTTTCCTACCTCAAAGTCTGGTTTTCTTCATTTTGACTTGAAATTATGAGCAAAACAAAGATTATTCTTTTTTTCCATTTATTTATTTATTTATTTATTTTGACAGGCAGAGTGGACAGTGAGAGAGAGAGACAGAGAGAAAGGTCTTCCTTTTGCTGTTGGTTCACCCTCCAATGGCCGCAGCGGCCAGTGCGCTGTGGCCGGCACACCGTGCTGATCCGATGGTAGGAGCCAGGTGCTTCTCCTGGTCTCCCATGGGGTGCAGGGCCCAAGCACTTGGGCCATTCTCCACTGCACTCTCTGGCCACAGCAGAGGGCTGGCCTGGGAGAGGGACAACTGGGACAGAATCTGGTGCCCTGACCAGGACTAGAACCCGGTGTGCCGGCGCCGCAGGTGGAGGATTAGCCTAGTGAGCCACGGCGCTAGCCAAGATTATTCTTAAACTCATGGAACTCCTAAGAAAAGTTCTTATGTAGTTATCACTATAATGTTTATTGTAATACCGTGTAAAATAAAAATTGGAGAATCTAGTGTCATTTGGCTAATTTTTGTTAGGAATGTCAAGCTTGAAATAGCTTTGTGACTGGGGTGAAGTAGGTGTATATTGATCAGTTTTAATTAAGCTCTAAATCAATTTGGGTACTTGTTTGATCAAAGTAGTCTTTAGTCTTTGCCAAGTGATTTTTTTTTTTTTTTACAATGCTTGGAAATGAAAAAGTGACGTTTTGACCCTTCCTTCTCCCAGAAATCCACGGTAGCATCTGTTGTGAAACTGTTAGTTTCTTATCCTCTTTGTTCCCTCTGAACAATATTCTGGTTTGGTGTGGGTAGAAATAACTGGGGGAAGTTGACGCTGTATTCCATTCATTGGTGGATTGTGGTCAGTCTTAGCCATTTAGCACATAGCATTCTTCAGACGACAATTATTGTTCTAGGGAAAGGCTTTATTTCAAAGATGAAGGGAAGGATGCTTTCTGAGTATGAGCATCTCATACTGTTGTCTTGTTCTCTGACTGTATTACATATTGTGTTTAGATGAGACAGGATCTTTGATGTCACAGATCTAGGAGGCTTCTGGACTGAATTTCTTCTTATGTATTGCAATCCATTTCTTTTTTACTAAGCTATCTTGATTTAGAGTTTCAGTTCCTTGTAGTTGTATTCCTTGAAGTTGTGGTTCCTAGTACATCATGCCTAAATATTAATTGTATTCCCATGAAAGATGTGTTTGCTATGTTGGTCAGAATTTTGGAGGAGCCTGTAATCATGATTCTTGCAGACTATAGACGCTGGAAGTTTGCCTACATAAAATAAACATGTTTATTGGATTTAAAATTGGGGGACTGGAAAAATCCAAGTGGTCTATAAGTGGCTTTTTTTTTTCCCCAACAAGAACTTGTCATAGGACAACAAAAGTATGTACCTGTCTTTTTGTTACTTATGAGTGTAAGTACTGTTTCAAAGAAAGGCTTGTCTTTGTGAAATACTCTATCATTGTGGAAATTGTGTCCTGTTTTCGTATTTTCTTAAGAAACCCATTTCAAGATTAATATCATGCTTCTGAAAGGACTTTTTGTTCTGGGTTCCATCTCAGAAGTTTTTTTAGTCCTTCAACTTCTTTACCTTGAAAGCACTATGGTTTTGTAGACTGATTCAGAATAAGGCACTTCCTGGCATTTTAAGTTAGTCTGTGGAATGCTATATTTTTTCTCATAATGTTTTGATTCTGTGAAGGTGTCATTTTCACACTATAATTTTGCAGAATGCAAATTATGGTTAGTTATTCAGTTCTAGACCCATATTTTATATTTGAAATGTCATGACTATATTGAAAATAAAGTTAAGTAAAGCTTCAGCAAAAATGTAACTTTGTTTTTATGAAGTTTATTGAATACCTAAGTAATAGCAAACAGCAGCATAATAATACAATATCATTTGGAGAGAAGTCGGGGTATAGGTAACTCCCTACCTGGTGTGATTTGAGAGACACAGCGAAAGTATTAGTCACCAAAATATCTCTATGCTTTACATCATCTCTGATGCTTTACATCATCTATTTTACTGGGTTAAATTTAGAGGAAACTATAAATACAAATATGGTTAGGAGAACACAGCACATTCAGTTCTCAATCAGCACACCGAGTGGTCAGTTTTTAGAAAAGACAGAGATCACCCAGTCCCCTTTACCATTTTGTAGGTACTGGATGAGGTTACTAGAGGGAAAATGCTCTTGTGATAATACACACTAAAGGTATTTATAGCTATTTCCACAGAGTGTGCATTAATGGGTCATTGTCAGCTTCAAGAAATGTCTCTTATGAAATTGCACTGTACTTTGTCCTCAGCACTGTCTCATTTAATGTTCATACCTGTGGCTAAATCGAGATCATGTCTATTCCATTTGCAAATGGCTCAAATCTGAGAGAAATAGTTAATATATTGGATGGCAGAGATAAGTTTGAAGAATAACTAGGTAAAAATTAATAGGATGTATTCTGCACTTATATTTCGAAAGTCAGTTTTATGTGGAAGGAGTTTAAGAGCTTAAATAGTGTGGTTCAAAATGACCTTTAGTTTTGAATAACCCTCATCTAAGGGTTGGTTCTATTTTACTCATTGAATAGACTACATCTGGAATATGGCTTGGTTTAAAATTAATCTATTAATTAAAAAAAAAATTTCATGGTGACTATTGTGTGCTGGGCTGTGTGTACTGACTGGCACTGGATATGTATCAGGAAGCAAGACCTACATGGTCCTAGCCTTCACTGAGTTTCAAGTCAGGTACTAACCAGATGATTGCAGTTGTGATAAGTGTCATGAAAGATATGGAAAGGGATTTGTGGCAGAGAATAGCAAACTAAAGAAGTCATAGAAGCAAGAAGCATCCCCTGTGTGAGTGAGATACTTGCTTGCATTCTAGGGCAAAGGAATTTTATGTTCTAAGGCCCAGAGAAGGGAGATTGCTATGCCTTGGAGTAACTAAAAGAAGTCTAGTTCAGCTAAATATTCAGTACTAAAGACAGAGGATCTTAAAATAATGACTGAGATAAGCAGGGATCATATTACAAAAGTCTGTTTTTCATCACAATGGCAATAAGAAGGCATTGTAGGACGTTATAATTGTTTTTTATTTATCACTATTGAGGAATCTTTATTACAGAAAGTTATACATAACAAAATTTATCTATAGAACTTTTTCTCTATCCCAAACTGAAATTCTTTACCCATTTTTATATAATACTTCCAATTCTTCTACTCCCAGGCCCTACAATATGAGATTTTAAAGCTCAAAAGAGACAAGTGTGATTAGATTTGCAAGTAATTTTTTTTAAAGATTTATTTTATTTATTTGAAAGACAGTTACAGGGAGAGTTACAGCAAGAGAGAGAGAATTCTTCCATTCCATTGGTTCACTCCCCAAATGACTGCAACCATCAGAGCTGAGCTAATCTGAAGCCAGGAGCCAAGAGCTTCTTCCAGGTCTCCCACATGGGTGCAGGGGCCCAAGAACTTGGACCATCTGCTTTCCCAGGCCATAGCAAAGAGCTGGATCAGAAGAGGAGCAGCCAGGACTTGAACCAGTTCCCATATGGGATGCCAGTGATGCAGGCTGGGGCTTTAACCTGCTGCGCAACAGTGACAGCCCTGGATTTGCAAGTATTGTTTGTTATTTTTAGGAAATATTTTCACAAGATTCAAAATTCTAAACCTATAGAATTTTGGTTATATGTATAGAATATACATTGACAAGTCCCTCTCAACTAAATTCTTCTCCCTATAGGTTATAGCTTGTAATCTCTCCACAGAAGCTGTGGGTATGTTCTAGTAAATTTGTATTTTTTTTACAAAGATGGTAGTATATCAAAATATTGTTTTATATTTTCCTTTTTGTCTTTTTTTAGATATGTAAAGTCCTTTGTAATGGTTGCACAGTATATCTTTTGGGAATATACCTTCATTTCTTGGGTGACAGGAAGTTGAAGTAGGTTACATCTCATGACATATTTTCTCTGAAATGAAAGGACAGTTATATATTTAGAGAAATGAAAGAATAGAGATGTAAAAATTGGATGAAATTTGACACGGTTTCAAATTTTGCTAAATTTGGAATAAGATAAAGAGTTTAGGGGTCTGTGCCATCGCTCACTTGGTTAGTCCTCTGCCTGCGGCACCGGCCCCCCATATGGGCACTGGATTCTAGTCTTCTTCCAGTCCAGCTTTCTCCTGTGGCCCAGGAAGGCAGTGGAGAATGGCCCAAGTGTTTGGGCCCCTGCACCCACATGGGAGACCAGGAAGAAGCACCTGGCTCCTGGCTTCGAATCAACGCAGCACAGGCTGTAGCAGCCATTTGAGTAGTGAACCAATGGAAGGAAGACCTTTCTCTCTGTCTCTCTCTCTCTCACTATCTATAACTCTACCTGTCAAAAAATAAATAAATAAAGAGATTAGTATGATGGGATTGTTAGCAACCCTAAGTATACAATTGAGATTAGCAAATCCAGATTTAAGCTTTGATTTTCCCAGAAACACTCGTAGCATGGTGCAGACCTGAAAATGAGTTCAGTTGGCTCTGTAAAAGACTGAATTTTTTGACCAATTTATGTTGCTTGGTCCAAGGGACAAGGAAAGTTAGCCTATAGTGATCAGAACATATGGTCTGAGTCACAATGGGATGAGGAAGAATGTGAGACTAGAAGAATATCATATGAAGAAAGCAGAGTAGTTGACAAAAGTATCTTAATGAAGTAGTAAAGATATATTAGGTATAAATGAACATGTATCATGGAAGAATGGGGTAAGTAGAGTGTAATGTCTGAGATTACCTGGTGGAGTTGTTTTTGAAAACTGGATTATAGCCATAGAGGTAGAATGGTTGGAGTAGATTTTAAAAGGTCACTGGAGACAAGTTCAAGGAACTGAGAAGAAATTAAAAGTCCTATTTTAGGAAACATTTTTAAGAAATGCAAACATCTAGGAAAGGGTGGCCAGAATAATGAGGGAATTTCATATTCAGCTCTACAGATGCCTAATGTTATTGATTGCCTACTATATTTAAAACAGTATTACAGAGCTGCCGGCGATAGCAAGATGAGTAAGACGTAGTGCTTGATCTTAAGAAGCCTATAGGAAGTGGAAAAAGAGAAGACCTCGGGGAACCAGACTTTAAATATTTAAACGTCTGTCATGTTTTAAAGGAATTATGCCTTTGTCTTTGTGACTTCAGAGGACAAAACTAGTATCAAGCCATAGAATTTGTTAGAGAGTTAGATTTTGGCATAATAGGAGTGGGAAGTTTTAAAATATACATATATGTGTTACTCTATAACAATCAAAATAGAAAGAAAGTACCATAATTTTATTATACTAACAAGTAAAATGTTTATGCAGTTTATTTCTTTCTACCTTTTTCCTGTTTCAGTATGTATCTCTAAGAAGTAAGAATTCTTAAAAAAAACAATTAATTATAATACCGGTATTATACTTTAAAACATTAAAATAACAATAATCCCCTAATGTCATTTAAAAATCTAGTAAATCTTCAAGTTTCCAGTTGTCTTCTGAATGTCGCAATTGTACATTTTCACCTGGCTTTGTAAAGCAATTTTTCCCCTTGTTTGAATCAGGACCCAAGTAAGGCTCACACATTAAAAGTAGTAAGTTTAGCCAGCACCGTGGCTCAACAGGCTAATCCTCCACCTTGCGGCACCAGCACACCGGGTTCTAGTCCCGGTCGGGGCGCCGGATTATGTCCCGGTTGCCCCTCTTCCAGGCCAGCCCTCTGCTGTGGCCCGGGAGTGCAGTGGAGGATGGCCCAAGTGCTTGGGCCCTGCACCCCATGGGAGACCAGGAAAAAGCACCTAGCACCTGGCTCCTGCCATTGGATGAACGCGGTGCGCAGGCCGCAGCGTGCCGTCCGCGGCAGCCATTGGAGGGTGAACCAATGGCAAAGGAAGACCTTTCTCTCTGTCTCTCTCTCTCTCACTGTCCACTCTGCCTGTCAAAAAAAAAAAAAAGTAGTAAGTTTCTCTTAAGTATCTCTTAATTTCCAGGTTTCTGCTCCATTTCCATGTTTTAGTTAGTTATTTTTTTAATTTTAAAAAAACTTTTAAATTTGTTTGAGACTCTGAATTGGTTCTTTAATCTGGATTTTGTAGGATTCCCCAAAATGTTCTTTAAAATATTCTTCTGTCTGTCATATTTCTATAAAGATCTAGAGATTTGAATTTTTTTGGGCAATTCTACTTTATAGCAGTCTTTCATAAGGAAGTCCATTAAATTTGAAGCCTCTATTTTTGTGAGTTAGCTGCTGTTGACGTTTAGTTAATGATTATTAAGTCATTAGACATTGCACAATGGTGATATTCTAATACTGTTTCTTCATTAAAGTTAACGTAAAGGAAAATGGTTCCTTATCTATTATTTGGACACTCAGTTCTCTTTGTTTAGGAAAGGCAGGGTAGATGCTGACCATTCCTTTTCAGTTACTAATTTTCAAAATAATGATTTGTTTTGCTGGCATTTTTCAATGATGCCCAAAGGAATTTTTGTTTTGGAAATTGTGTTTAGTTTCTCCAGCTTTGTTCTTTTTTATGATACTTTTGACTCTTCTGAGTCTCTTGCACTATTATATAAATTTTTATGTCTACTTGTTAATTTATATAAAGAGACCAACTAGGATTTTGATAGAAATTACATTGACTATAAATTTGGGAAAATTTGCCCTTTTTTTTTGAAGATTTATTTATTTATTTGAAAGGAAGAGTTACAAAGAAGGAAAGACACAGAGAAATTCCATCTGCAGATTCATTCTCCAAGTGGCCACAACAGCCAGAGCTGAGTCAGGCCTAATCCAGGATCCTGGAACTCTGGGTCTCCCACATAGGTGCAGGGGCCCAAGCATTTGGACCATCTTCTGCTGTTTTCCCAGTTGCATTAGCAAGTAGCTGCATTTGAAGTAGAGCAGCAAGGATTTGAACTGGCAACATATGAGATGCCAGTGTCACAGAAGGTGGCTTAACTCGCTATACCACAACACAGCCCCCATTTTGCATCTTAATAGTATTAAGTATTGCAGTTCATGAACAGGGATGTTTTCCACTCATTTTGATTTCTCTAATTTTTTATTCTGTGCTATTTATTCTTCAGTGCACTACATTTTTTTCTTTCATAGATACTATTAAATTGAGGAAGTTCCCTATTTATCCTCATCTGTTGAGTCTTTGAGGGGTTCTATTTTTAACTTTTTTTTATTCCATTTCATTTATTATCCTTATTGGTTGTCAAATTTCCCAACTTTGACAAATAGGACCATCTTCAGTGTGGTTCCTTTGATAAAACACTAGTTGCCTTTTATTGCTTCCTGGTAACTGACAAGCTGCTCCAGAATTGTCTTATACATTTTCTGCCTTATTTCCCTTTGTCCTATATCCCAGTTTTATTGGCATGTATCCTCCAGTGGCATTTTAAGAAAAGCACATGGAAAATAAATTTTTTAAATTATTTTGTATAGGTAATCTCTCCCTTGATTGAGGCTGTATATAGATTTTTGTGTCGGAAACGATTTTTCCACAGCATCTGAACTCATTCTTCCATTGTCTTCAGTAAACCAAAATTATCACAGTGTTGGGGCCTGTGTTGTGGCATAATGGGTAAAGCTGCTGCTTGTGATGCCAGCATCGCATTTTGGCACCAGTTCGAGTCCCAGCTGCTCCACTTCCAATCCAATTCCTTGCTAGTACGCCTGAGAAAGCAGCAGATGACCCAAGTCCTTGGGTCCCTACCACCCATCTGGGGGACCCGGAAGAAACTCCTGGCTCCTGGCTTCAGACCAGCCCAGCTCTGACCATTGTTGGCCATTTGAGAAATGAACCTGTGGATGCAAGATCTCTCTGTCTACCTCTCTCAGTCTGAAACTCTGCCTTTCAAATAAATAAATCTTTAAAAATATCACAAATGTTGGCCGGCGCCGTGGCTCAACAGGCTAATCCTCCACCTTGCGGCACCAGCACACCGGGTTCTAGTCCCGGTCGGGGCGCCGGATTCTGTCCCGGTTGCCCCTCTTCCAGGCCAGCCCTCTGCTGTGGCCCGGAGTGCAGAGGAGGATGGCCCAAGTGCTTGGGCCCTGCACCCCATGGGAGACCAGGAAAAAGCACCTAGCACCTGGCTCCTGCCATCGGATGAGCGCGGTGCGCAGGCCGCAGCGCGCCGTCCGCGGCAGCCATTGGAGGGTGAACCAACGGAAAAAGGAAGACCTTTCTCTCTGTCTCTCTCTCTCTCACTGTCCGCTCTGCCTGTCAAAAAAGAAAAAAAGAAAAAAAAATCACAAATGTCATTCGGATTTTGGATCTTTTGTATGTTTTGCAATTATTTGGCTTTCTTCCTGCACTGGAAGCTAATGGGATGTCCCTTACCTTTTATTCATTTGCTGAGTGCTGTCCCTTTCTGTCTCAAGCTGTGAGTGCTTATGTTGGGAGTTATTTATATTTAACTTTTTCTTCTCTTTTAATCTCTCTTTCCAGAATTCCTGGAAATCCGTATTTTCATGTTAGTGCTGTAACATTGACTGCTTTTTTTTTTTCCTAAAGAGTTATTTATTTGAGAGAGTTAGGGAGATCTTTCATCCACTGGTTCATTTCCCAAATGAGTGCCACAACCAGGACTGGGGCAGGCTGAAGCCAGGAGCCAGGAGCGTCATCCTGCTCACCCATGTGAGTACAGGGACCCAAGGACTTGGGCCATCTGCTGCTGCTTTCCCTGGTGAATTAGCAGGGAGCTGGATCAGCAGTGGAGCGGCTGGGACTCTAACTAGAGGTGGCCAGATGGGATGCCAGCATCTCAGGCAGTGGTTTAACCCATTATGCCACATTGCTTGTCTAGTTCTGTTGAATTTTTATGTCAACTAAAGGAAATAGCTAAAATACTTTAAATTGTTACTTTCTTATCCTCTGTTCCTTCTTCATAGCCTCTTATTGCTGGATGCGAGATCTTCCTTTATTTCTGAAGATACAATTATATATTGTTGCTTGGCAGGGGGTGATGTTTTGACCTTCTCTTTCTGTGTTTCTTCTCTTTCTACTCTGATTTTTTTTTCTATTTGTTTTGTTGTGTGTTGTTTATATGGGAGGTTTTCCTCCATGTCAATTGATTCTTACATGTCCATTCATATTTAAGGCTAAACTGTAAAAGGATGATTAGAAGAACTTGTTGATTAGAAATGGTTGGACTTTTCCTTGGGGAACCTCCAAGTGTCATACGTAGAGGCCGTATTTCTGTGATCCTTCATGTTTTTAAAGGAAAAAAGAATCATCCATTTTTCACTTATGAGTTTGGGAAGGTTTAGCATGACTACCATCTGTGTGGTATGAATAAGGAAAAGGAGATAATGTTCTTGATGCTCAGTGTGTAGATTTTATCTTAATTCCTTGATTTCCATGTGGCATGTCTCCCCCACCTTCTACTGTCCTTGTTTCCATGGGATTGGACTTTCTGCTTCAGTTGCTCTACAGAATAAACCCTGGATCTGACATTTGGCCTAGTAGTTAAGAAGCTTGCTAGTGCCTCGGTTAGATACCCCGCTCTGGCTCCTGATTCCAGCTTCCTAATAATGTGGACCCCAGGATGCCTCAAGTTATTGGTCTTCTGCTATCTATGTGGGAGACCTACATTGCCATTGCACTCTGACTGCAGCCCTGGCACAGCTCCAGTCATCACAGGCATTTGGGGACTAGCAGATGGGAGCTCTTTCTGTCTCTATCTCTGCCTTTCAAGCAGATGGAAAACTAAAATCCCCCCTTTTTTTTAAGAATAAAACCAAGGTCTCCCAGTGAGAGGCAGTTACATGGTACATGGGATTGGGCAAAGAATATTAACATTTAACCACTCCTTATACAGATTTTCAACCATTGCCCCTGTTTTCAGCTATGATGCCATACTTGCCCACACCTACTAAGGAATCAGACACTTTAAATCCTTGAAAGATACTATGGTTTTGTGGAGATCCCTCTTCAGGCCCTTGAGAGTCAGATTTCATGGTTTTGTTTTCTGCTTCTTGAAGTATTTCACATTGCATGTTATTATGTTCATGTCATTCACTTTGTTCTGGTATTTTCATATTTTTTAACGTTTATATATTTTTAAATATTTATTTGTTTATTTTCACTTTATTTGAAAGGCAGAGAGACATAAAGAGCTCTTCCATCTGCTGGTTCACTACCCAGGTGCCCACAAGATCCAGGGCTGGGACAGGCCAAAGCCAGAAGCTGGGAATACAATCCAGATCTCCCTCTTGGTTGCAGGATCCAAATTCTTAAACATCTTCTGCTGCCCCCTCCCACCACCAGCCAGAATTGCATTAGCAGGAAGCTGGATCAGAAGATGAGCAACCTGGACTAGAATCATGCATTCCAATATTGGAATCCCAAAGTGGTTACCTGCTGAGCCAAATGTCTGCCCCAGATTTACTTTTTTTTCCCCCAACATTCATTTTGATTAGGGATGTCTGTATTCGGTTAATCATACTTTCACCAGAACATGCCCTCTACTTGATTTCACCTTTCTAAAAATTGGTTTGAATTTTATCTCATGTTTTCTCTCATTCTCTTTGTTCTTATTGACATCTTTTTTTTTTTTTTTTGGACAGGCAGAGTTAGACAGTGAGAGAGAGACAGAGGGAAAGGCCTTCCTTTCCATTTGTTCACCCCCCAAATGGCCACTATGGCCGGCACACTGCGCCAGTCTGAAGCCAGGAGCCAGGTGCTTCCTCCTAGTCTCCCATGCGGGCGCAGGGCCCAAGCACTTGGGCCATCCTCCACTGCCTTCCCGGGCCATGGCAGAGAGCTGGACTGGAAGAGAAGCAACTGGGACAGAACCGGCGCTCCAACCAGGACTAGAACCTGGGGTGCCGATGCCACAGGTGGAGGATCAGCCTAGTGAGCCGCAACGCTGGCCATTATTGACATCTTTCAAATTCCTTTCCTTTAATATTAGAAGGATTTTCATAAGACTACATAATAAATGTGATTACTTTACCATGTTTAATTGTGTATCCCTTTCCAAACCAGTTATTTCCCTAGTGGTTACTTGCTCAAAACGTGTTATTTCCCAAAACTGTTGGGGTTTATTCATTAGTAAGTTCATCCATTTATAAATTAAATTATACATTATTTGTTATATATCAGGACCCATGATAGCTAAGTGCTGGGAATACAAAGATAAGTAAGATGTGGCTTGTCATGGAAGATATTATTCTCAGAATACTCATAGTTCTAACGTCAAATTTTCAAAAGGACTGATGATTCACATTATAACTTATTTCATAAGATAATATATTTTTAATAGATCCAAGTAGATTTGTAATTTACTACTAAGTTCATCTAAATAGTTAGCTAGAAGAAAAACTCTTGGATTCATGTTTTTCCCTGTCATTCAAGGAGTACTTTGTCTTGCTTAGTAGTTTGCCTCAGTTTATCCAGCTCCTTTTGATCCTGACCATAAAATAGTTTGAAAAAGAAACGTTAGGAGACCCCCTCCAGAAATCAGTGGAATGGGATAGAAATATCTAGAAATATACCTATATGGGTAATTGTTTTTTGACAGCTTTAAGAGAATTCAATGGAGAAAAGCTAGACTTTCTAACACATGCTCCTGGAAAAATTGGCTATGCTTATGCAAAGAGATGAAGAACTTCAACCAATAGCTCACACCATATGCAAAATTTTACTATAAAGGAATTATACACTTAAGAGTAAAACCTAAATTATAAAATTTCCCAAAGGAAATAAAGGAGAAAAATTTCTGGGACTTTGCATTAGGCAAAAATTTTTTTACATATGACACAAAATGCATGAACCATAAAAGGCGAAAAATGATTAATTTAACTTCATTGAGACTTAGAATGGGTCTTCCAATGGCTCTGTTAAAAGAATTTAGACAGACATTTACCTAAGATGATATGCAGCAGTCTGGGGCAGTTAAGGCTCAAGGCTTTTAAGCTGCCACATCCAAGAGGCAGCAGCAGATGGTGACTCAAGTATTTTTGTCCCTGCCACCCTATGGGAATCCCAGATTGAGTTCCAGTCTCCTGGCTTCTACTTGGCATAGCCCTGACATTTGAAGGCATTTGAGGTGTGATACAGAAGATGGAAGATATCTCTCTCTGATTCTGTCTCTATCTCTAGTTGCTCTGCCTTTCAAATGAAAATAGATAAATAAATAAATAAATAAATAAGCAAGCTCTTTTTTAAAAAAGATACACAGAGGTCAAACAAGCACATGAAAAGATGCTCAGCATCATTGGTTATGGGAGAAACCCAAGTTATAACCACCATGCAATACCATTTCACATGCATCAGAATGTGTCAGATTTTTTTAACATATCACATGATGACAATGATGCTGAACAGCTGGAAACTTTATACATTGCTAGTGGGGATAAAAAGTCTTTAGCCACTTTGGAAACCAGTCATATGGTAGTTTTTAAAGAATTAAACATATACTTACCATACAATCTAGAAATCCCTCTCATGGGTATTAGGCAAGATAAATGAAAACAGTTCACTCAGTAACCCATATGAAAAGTTTATAGTTGCTTTATTGATAATCACATAAAACTAGAAACAACCCAACTTGGTTTTTCTGTTTGTTTGGTTTTTTTTTTAAGACTTATTTTATTTATTTGAAAGACAGCGTTATAGAGAGAGGTAGAAACAGAGAGAGGTCTTCCATCTGCTGGTTCACTCCCCAGGTGCCACAATGGCTGGAGCTGCACTGATCCAAAGCTAGGAGCTAAGAGCTTTTTCCAGGATCACACATGGGTGCAGGGGCCCAAGGACTTGGGCCATCTTCTACTGCTTTCTCAGGCCATAGCAGAGAGCTGGATTGGAAGAGGAGCAGCCAGGACTAGAACCGGCACCCACTTGCAATGCTGGCACTTCAGGCCAGGGCTTTAACCCATTGTACCACAGCGCCAATCCCAAAACAACCCAAAATTGTCTTCAACTGAAGGAAATGCATAAATGGTGATATATCCCTACCACGAATGTGTTACTCAGAAATAAAAAGGAATGAACTCCTAGTTCAACCAACAACATATATGACTTCCAAATGCATTGTGCCAAGTGAAATAAATCAAATTTAAAATGCTACTTGCTATGATTCTATTTACATTATATAACATTCTAGAATATGCAAAAATTCAGTGGCAAAAATAGATGAATGGTTGCCAGAAGCTGAGGGTGGCAGGAAGGGATTGCTATAAATGAATACAAGAGAAACTGCCTTTAAAAAGTCAGACGGTGGGGGCCGGCACCGTGGCTCACTTGGTTATTCCTCCACCTTCGGCACTGGCATCCCATATGGGCGCTAGGTTCTGGTCCTGGTTGCTCCTCTTCTAGTCCAGCTCTCTGCTGTGGCCTGGGAAAGCAGTGGAAGATGGCCCAGGTGCTTGGGTGCCTGCACCTGCATCGGATACCAGGAGGAGGTTTCTGGGGAGGGGGTACCTGGCTCATGGCTTTGGATCAGCGTAGCTCCGGCCATGGCCGCCATTTGGGGGGTGAACCGACGGAAGGAGGACCTTTCTGTCTGTCTCTCTCTCTCTCTCACTGTCTAACTCTATCTGTCAAATAAAAATAAATAAATAAATAAATAAAAAAGTCAGATGGTGATTTCCACATTCAAACATTAACTCTTGTGTACATTCATGAACACAGATAAACATGCATATTTTGTGCTATAAACTTCCTATTTCATCATCATAAACTAATACCAAATATGTATGAGGAAAAGCATTTTTAAAACACATGATCAAAAAGAGAAATTAAGAAAAAGTTTGTGGGGTTTTTTTGGTTAGAAAAGAAGAAATGACTTTAGTTTTTGTCTTTTTATATTTTATTAATAGATTATGCATTCCATAGGTTCAGTTCCAAGAAGACAACCACATTTCTCTCCTTCCCTGTCAAATTGCCTCCCTCCCTCCCCTCTCTCCCTTTCATTAGTTTTTGCAAAGACATAATTTTTATCTACTCTACATTCACAGGCTTAATTCACCACTAACCATATTATTCAACAGGTAAAAAACAGGAATACCACAGTTCCACAGTAGTATAAACATGGGCTAAAAGCAACAGTTGTAATACAAACTATCTGTTTCATTCCTATACATTTTTTAAAAAGAAGAAATGAATTTATATATCTGAGTGAGAAAATAGCTATGCCATTCCCAAAAGGTTTATTTTTCATAACTCCTTTAGGGACATCTGCAATTTTTTGCTCCTGTTATTTTTAATTTTTATAGAAATTAAGTGTCCTTATGTTTTAATTCCATGCTAAACCATATTGTTTATACTTTGTCCTTTAAAATGTCTTTTTTCTTATTTATGCTTTATCTCTTTTTGCTCTATATGCTTTACCCATTTGCTGTTACACTTACAAAGTTGGTTTATAATTTTCTTGCTATGTCATAAAACTAATGAACCTTAAACTTGAGAATCTCACTTACATGGTCATTTGAAGGCCCTTTGGAGAGATTTTTGTGATTTTCACTGGATCCTATGTCCCTGTTAAGTTTATAGAAGTAGACTAATTTCTTCTTAATAGATGAAAGGATCTCTTTTCAGTCCAACTTTCTCTGCTTTTAGTTTTTTGTGTGTTTTGTTCTGTTGAAGTGTCAGCAAGCATTTGGGGATCAGGATCACAGGAAACTGCACTGGGAGTATATTTAGTCTGGGTGTAGAATGCTGCTTTTATGTATATAGTTAATTTATTACTAGCAAATCCTGTGTAAGAATGGCTTCCAGGAATACTCCTGGTGCTAGGCCAGCAGACATATTGCAGCATGAACATTTCTATGGGACCAGATGCTGAAAGGATGTAAGCAATGGGGAAGAAACAAAGTTGAAATGTACAGGGCTACAGAATAATCTCTGAATGATTCTTCTACATCTTATAGCTCACTTATGGTAAAATTTTGATTTTTTTTTAATTTGACAATTCAAGAAAAATTTTTATACAACATGCCAATAAGTTATGTACCTAAAAAAACTTTAAAAATATTATTTATGTATTTTTATTTCCTTGAGAGGCAGAAAGATGGAGAAAGAGAAATCTCCCATCCACTGGTTCACTCCCCAGATGCCCGCAACAGCTGAGGCTGGACTAGGCTAAGTCCAGCAACTGAGCAGTCAGTGAAAGGCTTCCATGTGTTTGATAGGAACTCAGGTACTTGAGCCTTCACCTGCTTCCTCCCAGGATGTGAATTAGCAGGAAGCTGAAATCAGAAATGAAGCTGAGACTCAAACCCAGTTTATCCCAGGATCTGGGCTTCCCAAGTGGCAGCCTAACTGCAAGAACAAGTGCTTGCCCTTTTGTGGTACAGTTTTGAGCATGGTATACATAAAAGGAAGGAAGGAAAGAAGGGAGGGAGGAAGGAAAAAAAGAAGGAGGGGAGGGAGGGAGACAAAGAAGCCTAATTTTAAAAACTGGGATAAGAAGGCAATGCATAGGGAGTGAGTGGTGTATCAGTTAGATACTTAGTACTCTGCATTCTGTATTGGGGTGCCTAGTTTGGGATCCAACACTGCTTCCCATTCCAGCTTCCTGCTAATGCACACTTGGAAGGCAGCAGTGATGGCTCAAGTAGTTGGGTATCTGCCACCCTTGTGCGAGTTCCCAGTTCTCAGCCTAACCTGGCCTAACCCTAGATGTGAACCAGCAAATGGGAGATATCTGTCTTTGTCTGTCTGTCTGTCTGTCTCTCTCTCTCTCTTTTTCTCTTTTTGCCTTTCAAATAAATAAATAAATAAATATTTTTTAAAAGAATATGATACTGGGGTCGGCTCCATGGCTCACTAGGCTAATCCTCCGTCTGCGGTGCCAGCACCCTGGGTTCTAGTCCCGGTCAGGGCGCTGGATTCTGTCCTGGCTGCTCTTCTTCCAGTCCAGCTCTCTGCTGTGGCCCAGGAGTGCAGTGGAGGATGTCCCAGGTCCTTGGGCCCTGCACCCGCATGGGAGACCAGGGGGAAGCACCTGGCTCCTAGCTTCCAGTCGACGCAGCGTGCCGACCACAACGCACTGGCCGTAGTGGCCACTTGGCACGGTGAACCAACCGAAAAAGGAAGACCTTTCTCTCTGTCTCTCTCACCGTCTAACTCTGCCTGTCAAACAAACAATCAAAAAAAAGAATATGATACCAAAAGTTTCTTTCTGCACCTCAGTAAAATTGAAAATATTATGTCTGTTTCTAATTTCTTGAAGAAATTGCGAAGAATTAGTATAATTTCTTCTTTAACTGGTGGAATTTTCCAGTGACTTCTCTGGACCTTGTGTTTCTGTTTGGAAGGTTATTAGTCAATGATTCAATTTTTAAGCATACATAGATTTATTCAAGCCATTTGTGTCTTGTATATGAGTTTTGACAGACTGTGATTATCAAGCAATTGATCTGTTTCTACTAAGTTATTAAATTCATGGACATACAGTTGTACCTCCTTTTATTATCCTTTTGAATAACAGAGATTCATAGTTAGGTCCCCACTTTCATTTCTGTATCATTTCTATTTCCTTAGTGAGCCTGACTAGAAGTTTATCAGTTTTTATTGATCTTTTCAAGGAACCGCTTTATGTTTTGTTGATTTTTCTTTCTTGATTTTCTGTTTTCAGTTTCATCAATTTCTGCTCTAATTTTCATTATTTATTTTCTTCTGCCTACTTTGGATTTAGTTAACTCTTCTGTTTCTACTTTCATAAGGCAAAAGCTTAAATTACTGATTTTTCATCTTTTTTAACATACATTCAGTGCTAGATATTTCACTCTATGCAATGCTTTCACTTCACCCTTCAAATTTTGAGAAGGTATTTTCATTTAGCAAAAATAATTTAGTTTCTCTTTAAACCCATGTATTACTTAGAAGTGTGCTATTTAAAATCCAAGTACTTTGAGATTTCCTTACTATTTTTGTTATTGGTTTCTAGTTTAATTCCATTGTCGTTTATCTAACTGTGAGATTTCCATTCTTTTAAACTTGTAAAGGTTGGACTGCTGTTGTACAGTAAACTAAGCCACTGCCTGTAATGTCAGTGTCTCATATGAGCACCTATTTATGTATTGGCTGTTCCACTTTTTTTTTTTTTTTTTATTTGACAGGCAGAGTGGACAGTGAGAGAGAGAGAGAGGGAAAGGTCTTCCTTTGCCGTTGGTTCACCCTCCAATGGCCGCCTCGGCCGGCGCGCTGTGGCTGACACACCGCGCTGATCCAAAGGCAGGAGCCAGGTGCTTCTCCTGGTCTTCCATGGGGTGCAGGGCCCAAGCACTTGGGCCATCCTCCACTGCACTTCCTGGCCACAGCAGAGAGCTGGCCTGGAAGAGGGGCAACCGGGACAGAATCCGGCGCCCCGACCGGGACTAGAGCCCGGCGGAGAATTAACCTATTGAGCCGCGGCGCCTGCCCGGCTGTTCCACTTCTGTTCCAGCTTCCTACTAATGTGCCTGAGAAAGCAGCTGAAGATGTCCCAGTTGCTTGGGCCCCAAACACCCATGTAGGAGACCTAGACGGGGTTCTAGGTTCCTGGCTTTGGCCTAGTCCAGCCCAGACTGTTGTGGCCATTTGGGGAGTGAATCAGCAGATGGAAGATTCTCTCTCTCCCTTTCAAATAAATCTTAAGTAAGTTAACTTGTGAAGCTGTTTTTTATGGCTCAGTAAGTGGTCATCTCAGTGACTTGCCTGTGAATTTGAGAATAATATATAATATCCTGTTGGTAGATGAAGTCATTCGTAGGTGTCAATTATATCTAGTTGGTTTATAGTACTTTTGGGATCTACTATGCACTTACTGATTTTCTGCCTGCTGTATCTGTCCTTTTCTAGTAGAGGAGTATTAAAATCTCCAGTTGTAATAATGGATTTGTCTATTTTTCCTTTAAGTTTCATCAGTCTTTGCAAGATGTACTTTGCTTCTCTATTCTTAGATGCATATACATTAAGGATCATTGCACCCCCTTGGATTACTTAGTTATATAATGCCCTACTTTTTATCTCTGATAACTTTCCTTTCTCTCTGAAATTCATATACCTATTTCTACTTTTTTAGGTTGCTATTAGTTTTCATATCTTTTTACATCCCTTTACTTTCAGTCCATGTGTGTATGTTTAAAGTGGGTTTCTTGTATACCACATATAGCTGAGTCTTATTTTTGTATCTGCTCTGATAGTCTTTATCTTTTAATAATTCTGTTTGGACTAATAATTTTAAGGTGATTATTAATGTAATTGGATTAATAGCTTTCATATTTGTCATTGTTTTTTATTTGTTCTTTATTTGTATTTTGCCTTTCACACTCCTTTTTGCCTTATGTGGTTTTACTTGAGCATTTCATATCTTTTTCTCTTCTTTTTAGCATGTCAGTTATATTTCTTTTTATACTTTAATGATTGCCGTAGAGTTTGCAGTACACACTTAAAACAAATCTAAGGCCTCATTCAAATAATACTATACTACTTCATGGATGGTACTTATAATAACAAATTAATTTTGGGTGGCTGTTGTGATATAATGAGTTTAAGCCAATATTTGGGACACACAAATCCTATATCAGAGTAGCTAGGATTGAGTCCTGCCTCCATTTCTGATCCAGCATCCTGCTAATGTGCACCTGGGAGTCAACAGGTATTGACTCAAGGACTTGGATTCCTTCTACCCACATGGGAGTCCTGGATGGAGTTTCTGGTTCCTGGCTTCAGCTTGACTCTGCCTGGCTATTAAGGGTCTTGGGCAGTATACTGGCTGATGGAAGGGGTCTCTCTCTCTCTCTCTGTCTCTGTCTCTCTCTCTTCTTCTCTTGCTCCATCTTTCCCTTCCCTAACTTTTACTCTGCCGTTAAATGAATAACAATAAGTAAATAAACCTTTTTAAAAAAAAACAAATTATTCTTAATTGCTTCTTTCCTTGTATCAGTGCTGTCATTCATTTTTCTTAAACACAGCAATATATAATGCACATGGAAACATACACATGCATAAATAATTGAATATATTATTGCCATTCTTAATTTGAACAGAATAGTGTCTGTTAAATCAATTAAGAGTAAGGAAAATAAAAGCTTTGATTTTATCTTCATGTAGTCATTCTCCATTGTTTTTGTGCTTTTCCTTTATTTAGATCTGGATTTCTGACCTATTTCACTTTCCTTCTCTTGGAAGAACTTCTTTTACTATTTCTTGTAAGATAGGTCTTTTGGCAACCAGTTTACTGAATTTTTTTCTACAAACATATTTGTTTTTCCTTTACTTTTTAAGAATAAGTTCACATTGATCAGAATTCTAAGGTGCTAGTGTTTTCTCTCAACACTGTAAAATTTCACTGTACTGTCTTCTTGCATGGTTTCTGAGCAAAATTCTATGTAATTCTTATCTTTAGTCCTCTATTGACAAGAGTGAAGTTTTACTTTTCTACTTCTGCGGGGTCTGAGTCCACCCGTACAAGGATGGACTGGGTCCGAGGAAAGGTGAGTGCGCCGCTCGCCCGTTCCCCAGCCTCCCAATCCTGGAGACAATCAGACGCAGCGAGGAGCCAAGTCTAGCGAGGACTCATTTACTCCATGCCTAACCGAACCTTTTATAGCACAAAACTTCAGAGTCATTGGGGCAGGGCTAAGGACCAACCAGTCACTTAAAAGATCACTTTACGGGGGGATTTCTATAGGACTAACCGTATGTCTATACTAGTCTTGTTACCTCCCCTGATGTTGCATAGCCAATTAGCTTTTGAGTTCCGCCCATCTTACTTCCTCTGGGCGCCATCTTCTTTGCCCCTCCTTGGCGCCGCCTGGTCCACCATGGCGGTGGCTGCGACCATGTGCGCGCACGCCGGGTCCCTCCCTGCTATGCCATCCCCAGGGCACCCGCTGGCTGGCTCCGCGGGCCCTGGCTTGGGTTAGTTCGCGGCTCGGCTCCACGTGGCTCCGTTCCGCGCAGCTTGGGCGGGGGCGCCCGCTAATGCAGAGCCCCCGGGCCTGGCCTGGCCGCACCATGGCCGTGCTCATGCCCGCATACTTCCTTTCAGGATTATTGTCTTTATCTTTGATTTTTTTTTTTTTTTGACAGGCAGAGTGGACAGTGAGAGAGAGAGAGACAGAGAGAAAGGTCTTCCTGGCCGGCGCCGTGGCTCAACAGGCTAATCCTCCGCCTTGCGGCGCCGGCACACCGGGTTCTAGTCCCGGTCGGGGCGCCAGATTCTGTCCCCGTTGCCCCTCTTCCAGGCCAGCCCTCTGCTGTGGCCCAGGAGTGCAGTGGAGGATGGCCCAGGTGCTTGGGCCCTGCACCCCATGGGAGACCAGGAAAAGCACCTGGCTCCTGCCATCGGATGAGCACGGTGCGCCGGCCACAGCGCGCCGGCCTTGGCGGCCATTGGAGGGTGAACCAACGGCAAAGGAAGACCTTTCTGTCTGTCTCTCTCTCTCACTGTCCACTCTGCCTGTCAAAAAAAAAAAAAAAAAAAGAGAAAGGTCTTCCTTTGCCGTTGGTTCACCCTCCAATGGCTGCCGTGGTCGGCGCGCTGTGGCCGGCGCACCGCGCTGATTCGATGGCAGGAGCCAGGTGCTAGGTGCTTTTTCCTGGTCTCCCATGGGGTGCAGGGCCCAAGCACCTGGGCCATCCTCCACTGCACTCCCGGGCCACAGCAGAGGGCTGGCCTGGAAGAGGGGCAACCGGGACAGAATCTGGCGTCCCGACCGGGACTAGAACCCGGTGTGCCGGCGCCGCAAGGCGGAGGATCAGCCTGTTGAGCCACGGCACCGGCCCTTATCTTTGATTTTTAAAGTGTGAATACGATAAGCTGAAATATATACTACAGACTATAGATAGGTAGGTAGGCTGGATAGATAGACAGACAGATAGGTAAGTCTTTTATTTAGTGTTTTCCAAATTTCCTGCATCTGTGGTTCAGTATCTGTTATTAATCTGGGAAATTTTCTCAGTCATTATTGATTGAAATTTTTGCTTCTGTTTGTTTTCCTCCTATTATTCTCATTATGCTTGTGTTGTGGCTTTTGTTGTGTCACAGATCTTAGATATTCTGTTCTGTTATTGTTGTTTTCCAGTGTTTTTCCTTTGCTTTTCAGTTTGGGGAGTTTCTAGTGTTACTTTCTCAATCTTCTATTTTTTTTTTCTCAGCCATGTTCAATTTCCTAACGAGGTCATCAAACCTTTATTTCAGTGATATTATTTTTGATCTCTAGTATTTCTTTTTGTTTCTTTTCTTTTTGTTTCTTTCTAAAAATTTCCAACTTATGTTATACATCTGCTGTCTGCTTTTTCCATTAACACCCTTGAGGTGTTATTCATACTTTTAAAATGTTCATGATCTGAAAATTCTAACTTTATTGCCATATCTGAGTCTGGTTCTAATGCTGGTTTAGGCTCTTCAGATTGTACTTTACCTTTTAGTATGTCTTGTGAATTTTTGTTGTTCATGTATGCATGAAACGAACTGTGATAGATAAGTAATATAAGATATGGGAAGCAAATAGTTTTGATGATTAGATCTCAGCCTTTTGATGAGGTTTTAGCCCCTGACTTCAACTAGCGGTTCTCAGCCCCCTCTCCCTTAGGTGAGACAGCTTAGCTAGAGAGAGCTGAAGTTGGTTATCCTTTCCTCAAGGTAGGCTTGAATGTGATAAAAATGCAGCAGCTTGGGCTGTAGCAAAATAGTTTTTCCTGAAGGCAGGCCTTGTTTAGAACAGAATGCTGGCAGGCGCCGTGGCTCAATAGGCTAATCCTCCGCCTTGTGGCGCCGGCACACCGGGTTCTAGTCCCAGTCGGGACGCCGGATTCTGTTCCGGTTGCCCCTTTTCCAGGCCAGCCCTCTGCTGTGGCCCAGGAGTGCAGTGGAGGATGGCCCAGGTGCTTGGGCCCTGCACCCCATGGGAGACCAGGAAAAGCACCTAGTACCTGGCTCCTGCCATCAGATGAGCGCAATGCGCCGTCTGCGGCGGCCATTGGAGGGTGAACCAATGGCAAAGGAAGATCTGTCTCTCTCTCTCACTGTCCACTCTGCCTGTCCAAAAAAAAAAAAAAAGAACAGAATACTCTGGGGTGTTTCAAATTGTTTCTCTTTTCTAATCTCTAGAGAAGAACACAGGATTATTTTTCTCTGATATTCACTGTGAGAACCTCACAGAGCTCCTGATGGTAAAGCTCACGTCAGTGTGCGAGTTCCACATGACTGGGCCCCCGCAAGTTCTTAACTCTCAGTTTATTGATGCTGGACCTCTAGCCGCTGCTCAATAGATTTTCCTACCCCAGAACTGATTTCCATGGAGATTTCTGCCCATGAATTTCAGCTGGTTTAGGTTGTGATTCTCTGTATATACTTACAGATAGAAAAAGGATTGTTACTTTTTCAGTTTATTTAACTTCTTTCTTGCTGTTAAAATAAAGTAGAGATTTCTGAGCTCCTTATGTGCTGGATTAGAAAGTGGAAGTCTCCCACTGAGAACTTTTTAAGCAAGGGAATTATACTGCAGTTTGCATTTTAGGAAGGTCATCTCAGCAATGTGCGACAGAAATTGGAAGGGTAGGAGATGGAGTAGTTTATAACCACCAGCATTACCTGGAATGTACCTGTTCACCTCAAGAGAATTTTATAAGGCATTCAGTATAATATTGTTTTTTGCTTATGGCATATTTCTTCACATGTTGTTTACATTGATGACTGTCACTATTCTACCATGCTTGTGGCTATATAATGGTGCATTTTATGCTACATTAACCTTTTTGAATACTTACAGTTTTCTAGGGGAAGGCATTTAAGATCTTGTACATTTGTCATCTTTTCTCTTTTTAAAACTTGAATTACATAAATATTAAGTGTTTTTCCTCCAGAACTTAGTCATATGTGTGTATTACATAACAGCTGTGCATGAGCATGAGAAGGGCAGTCACATTATAGAGCACTGTTTCTCACCCTGTCAACCTGATGCCCACCTTTCACGTTAAATGGTGTGTAATGCTCCCCTGATTATACTGAAATGAAATTCATAGGAATAGCAATCGTTGTTTACAATTTTAAGAAAATAAATTGAACCCCAGCATAACATGGATGAGAAATAAAAATTAAGGAAACTGTTATGGAAATATGTTCCTTAAATGCTAATAGATACAAAATTCTCTGGAGGACAACTTAAAATTAGAATGAAATAAATATATTTATAAAATGGGTGGAATTGAAGACTGCACTGATTATAATATGCACTATTGTTTTACAAGCCACCCAGGGAAAAACTACTGCAATTAAACAGAATTCAGAGATACCAAATGGGAAAAAGGTGAATCATAAAACTGATAGATTGTGGGGTATATAGTATCATTATGAACCTTGTACAAATGCAAGCTAATTCAGCTGTGTGTGTTTTCAGTTCAGCTGCCCCAGTGCCATCAGTGTCGGTGGCATGATTTTCCAAAGTGGCAAACCACTCTGGGTTAAGTTTCAAACAAAACATACTTCAGAATCCCTTTGAGTTAACAGCATTTATGATTCCTCGACAATCCATTGTATATTAAAATTGCACCAAAAATGCTTTGTCACTCCAGCGCTGAGTTGTTGGCTCCTGCTGCCTGTTCTTAGACATAAAACAAGCAGCAGAGTCAATAGCTTCAACCCTGCTCTCTTCTTTCCATTTTTGTTCTGTTTCTGGGCCACAACGACATTTATCTTCTCTTTTTCCACAATTGTGAATTTCTGTTTTGCCTTTATAGTTTATCTATCCTGAGTTTGGAGCAGGGCAGGTTGACCAAAGCTTGAGCTAACTGATCCTCATTGTGCGGAAGTCCTTTTGTTTGCCTTTCAACTGTGTGTGGGTATAGCTTCAATAGTCTTCTTTAAAAATGCAGTTTTAAAATTTAAAAACAGCAACTAAATGCAGTAGGTAACCCTCTAGTTAAAAGTAAGTTCTGGGGGCCGGTGTTGTGGCTCAGTGGGTAAAGCCACCAGAATCCCCTGTGGGCAGCGGTTGTGTACTGTCCCAGCCCCTGTCATTGCAGCCATGTGGAGAGTGAAAGAGCTGATGGAAGACCTCTCTCTCTTCTCTCTCTCTCTCTCTCTCTCTCTCTCTGTGTGTGTGTGTGTGTGTGTGTGTGGTGTGTATGTGTGTGTGTGTCTCCCTCTCTGTAATTCTTTCAAATAAATAAATCTTAATAAATAAAAAGATAAGATGAATAATCTAAAAAAAAAAAAAAGTTCTGGGGGCAGGCTTTGTGGCACAGTGATTAAGCTGCTGTAGCTGCTGTTTGGGTTGCCCACATATCACATCTGAATGCCCAGGTTCAAGTCCCACCTCCATTTCCAATCCACTTTCCTGCTAATGTGAACCCTGGGAGATAGCAAGCGATGGCTCAAGTACTCGGGTCCTTGGTACCCATATGGGAGATTCAGATTGAGTTCCTGGCTTCTGAATTCAACCTGGCCGTGCCTCTATTGTTCTCAACATTTGGGGAGTAAACTAGCAGTAGGTAAGTCCTAGTGGTTACAACAAAAAGTACCTGTAAGTCAGTTTTCTTGAATAAGAATTGGTCAGTTTTCCTTTTTTTCCACAGCATGCATGATTCTTGCCAGCATCAGATAACACACTCTAAGCCGTTCATTTCTAATGGTGTCATGTACAACAAATTAAATAGCCTTGTAACTTAACATCTGAAATAGATTATCATTTAAGCAAACAAAAGAGTTAATGGAAACAGAGATAATATAAGAGCAAGTATTCATAAGCTTTGTGAATAGTGAGTCTGGGACTAAAGATTCAGAGTGTGAGATGAAACAGACAATTGATTTCTCTCATTTACTGAAATTTTATGAGTACAGCTAATCTCACAAAATTCATAAAGTATGGTAGAATACTTAGTGCAGAACAGTGTATCCAAGCTGTTAGTTTATAGTATGGAGAGGAAGGAACCCTCATTGCTTATATTTTTCTTATAAAATATGTTTTGAAAGTATAAATGTTAAATATTCATGTACACTTTTTCAAATTTTGTAACAATCTGCCTTTTTCAAATGTCAAATTGATATGCATAGTTTTCCAAAAGACTGTAATCCAATCACTAATCTATTATATGTCTTCTTTTGCTAAGTTGGCTATGTTTGTAGTATCATTCTTGAATAGAGATATATTAATTAGAATTATTATCTCAAAAGCTATTTTGTGAAATCACTTTTACTGTCTTTACTCTTGGCATGCATTCTAGTAGTGTTACTCCAGTTAATTATATTCACAATTCAGAAGTCATATTCAGAATTTTGTTAGGGAATAAATTATTTCTAGAATGGCAGAAGAAAAATGACCACCTTTCATTCTCATTCTTCCTTCTGTCAATGACAAATTTCAGCTGGCTTTAACCTAAAACTCATTTGGTATCTGTATTTCCAGACTGCTCTATTCTCCTGAAATGCAAAGCAGTACAGTAGTGTTGTCCTATGGATCTTGCATGCCATAAGCACATTAACTTCAATGTATTTAAAAATGTACTTTTATTTCTTCTTGAAAACTATTTTTTTTGCAGTGGATTCAGTGTTTGCTAATTAAGATTCAATCTTACAGCATAAAATCTAGAAGTCTAACTGCCTTTACTGCCAATGTCCAGTTAATTACCATGCCCTGCAGATTGCATTGCTTAATTTCTTAAATCTGTATTCATCTCATTTTCAGAACTCCAGCTTCAGTTTAGATCCTTTTTATCTTTAACTTGGACCACATCAATACAGTCTTCTTTTGTTTTTTCAGGATTTATTTCATTTATTTGAAAAGCAAAGTTTCAGAAAGAGAGGGAGAAACAGAGAGAAAGGTCTTCATTCACTGGTTCACTCTCCAAATGGCCACAATGGCTGGGGCTGGGCTAGGTTGAAGCCAGAAGCTAAGAACTTGATCAGGTCTCCTACATGGTAGCAGAGGCCCAAGCACTTGAGTCATCTTCTGCTGCTTTCCCCGGGCATATTAGGAGGAACTGGCTTGGAAGCAGAGCAGTGGAATTCAAACCAATGCCTAGATAAGATGCAGCTTTTTTTTTTTTTTTTTTTTTTTTGACAGGCAGAGTGGACAGTGAGAGAGAGAGACAGAGAGAAAGGTCTTCCTTTGCCGTTGGTTCACCCTCCAATGGCTGCTGTGGATGGCGCGCTGCGGCCGGCGCACCGCGCTCATCCGATGGCAGGAGCCAGGTGCTAGGTGCTTTTTCCTGGTCTCCCATGGGGTGCAGGGCCCAAGCACTTGGGCCATCCTCCACTGCACTCCTGGGCCACAGCAGGGGGCTGGCCTGGAAGAGGGGCAACCGGGACAGAATCCGGCGCCCCGACCGGGACTAGAACCCGGTGTGCCGGCACCGCAAGGCGGAAGATTAGCCTGTTGAGCCACGGGGCCGGCCAAGATGCAGCTTTAACCACTACACCACAACACTGGTCCCCACATCAACCTGATCTTAATCTCCCAATGGAAGGCAATTTACTTTTGAAAAGCAATTGTCAGGCCAGTTTTTGCATGTCAGAAATATAATTATTTACTTCCCCAACCTGATAAAGGACATTTACAAAAGCCCTGTAAGAAACAATATACATAATGGTCAAAGACTAAATGCTTTCCCCTAATGTCATGATAAGACAATGATGTCTCCTATTGCCACTTTCATTCAATGTTGTACTGGAAGTTTCAGCCAGAGCAATTAGGGGAGAGGGAAAAAAAAGCATCTAGATTGGAAAAGAAGTAAAACTATTTGCTGGCAATATCATCTTGTATATTAACAAGATTCCCAAGGAATACATTTAAAAAGCTACTAGAATGAATAAATGAATTCAGAAAGGTTACAAAACACATGATCAATATGCAAAAATGAGTTATACACTCGGAATTAACACTATGAAAATGAACTTAAGAAAGCGACTCTATTCACAATAGCATCAATACAAGAAAAGAATAAAACTCTTAGGAGTAGATTTAATAAAAGTTGTATAAAACTTATACTCTGAAAACTTTCTTTTAACTATTAAAAGAAATGAAAGAAGATCTAAATTAATGGGAAAATATCTCATGTTCATGGACTGGAAATACAATACTGTTAAAATGACAATATAACTCAATATAACCTCAGACTTTAGATTCAACACACTGCCTACCAGAATCTCACTGGTTTCTTTGTACAAATTGACAAGGCGATCCTAAAATCATGTGGCATTGCAAGGGATCCAGAATAGCTTAAACAGTCTTAAAAATGAAAAAAAGAGGGCTGGAGGACTCAGTGACCTAGGTAATCAAAATAATGTGTTACTGGCACAATGATAGATACCTAGATTAATGGGATAGAGTAGTTCAGAAACAAATTTATACATCTGTGGTTACCTGATTTTTAGCAAGACAGACAACTTTCAAATGATTCTGGGATAACCAGATGGCTACCTGAAAGAGAATGAAGTTGGGTTCTCATCTTACATCACATATAAATGTCAGCCCAAAATGGATGAGAGTTAAGAAGAAATACTAGAAGACCCTTAGAAGAATACATAGGGGTAAATCATGCCATGGATTTGCCAAGTCTATCTTAGCTGTGACCCTGAAAGCACTAGCAACAGAAGAACAACCAAACTGTACCTCACCAAAATTAATAACTTACATACTTCAAGGACACCATCAGAAACTGAAATAAGAGAAAATATTTACAAAGCATATAATTTGATGAGGGATTTATGTATATTGCACATGTTTATGCATTTGTGCATATCTAAATTGTATAAGGACCACTTACAGTTCAATATTAAGAAGACAACCCAATTCAAAACCACAGTAAAATACCTCTTCATTCCCACTTAGACAGCAGGAATCAAAAAGCCAGGTAACAAAAAAAATGGCAAGGATGTAAAGAAATTGGAACCCTCATTCTTTGTTGGTGGGAATGTAAACTAATCTAGGTGCTTTTGCAAACATTCTGGCAATTCCTTAAATGTTTAAACGTAACATTACTATATGACCCAGAGATTCCATTCCTATGTGTATACCCAAGAGAAATGAAAATACATAACCACACATGAACTAGTATATGAATGTTTATTGTAGCCTTTTTCATATAACACAACAGTGAGAAACCTTCCAAATGTCTATCAGTGGACAAATGCATAAATAAATTGTTCTATATCCATACAGTGGAGTGTCATTTGTCTTTACAAAGGAATGGAATGTTGGCATGCTGCAACATAGGTGAGGCTTGAAAACATTATACTAAAAGAAAGAAGCCACAGAAGACCACATGCTATATGATTCCACTCATGTGAATATCCAAAATGGGGAAATCTATAGAGATGTAGATTAGTGGATGTTCTAGGGCTTGGGTGGCAGGACTGAGGTTTAGGAAGGAAAGCTGAACAATATGGGGTTCCTTCCTAAGGTGGTGAAATGTTCTAAAATTTACTATGGTGATAGTTGCATATATCTGTGCTCATACTAAAAATGCTTGAATTGTACACTTTGGGGGAATCATTTTACTCTATTTCAGTTAAGCTATAAAAAACAGAATATTCCAAAAGAAGTTTGTCACATTTAATAGGAAGAGACCAGGTTTCTATAGGTGGCATCCCTTCTAGACCTCCTTCCTCCTCTTATTTTCCTGTTGCACTCCAAACACAAGGTTAGGAGTTTGACAGATGTGCTGCCAACATTCTTTAGAGTTAACACCATCTTCTAGCATTCTGAACTCCAGATGAAAAAGATGTGGCAGGGGCTGGAGTTAGCAAGAAACCATTTCACTGAAACCATACGAAGCATATGGTTTTCAGTGTACTAGTGGTAAAAACAAATCCCACTAGGCAGCTAGCTAAGTCCTCTCTCAATAACACACACTTTGCTGGAGGAGTGAAGAAACATCATTGTGACAGACCTGGTAGCTCTGGAATTAGGTTGCCTGGACTTCTAAGCAGATCTGCTCTTCTGGAGCACAGCCCTTGGTGCTCTGCAAGAGGCCAGAAAGCCTTTTGGTTGGCTTATATGAAGACAGCTGAGTGCTGTCTGGGCCAGTCTGTAACTGTCATGTGGAAGAGCCCAGCAAGCATATCACACATACCTGTGAATGTGTCACCTAAGTGCACAGTGTACTTAAGAATTCATTTTCATTAACAGTAGCAAACATTTCATTATTTAAACTTACCAACCTCTTCACATTTTCAATCATTCTGATCATCAGATTTTTTTTTAAGCACATGGTCAAAATGTACCTAAGTATTTGAATGGAAAGACAGGTGACAAAATCAGGTTTTGGGAAACATTTTTCCATTTTCATCAGTGTGTGAATTTTTAATAAGTATGGGGCATAAAAGCATTAAAGGAAGTGAGAATATTTTAATGACAAGTTTCAGCAGTTTGATTTATAACAATTTTTAAAAAGTCTATTAATTTTTGATAGATTCAATTTTTTAAAACAAGGAAATTCCTTATGAATGACATGTAAATGGTATCTGGCATTTTATCATACAATAAATTCCATCCATCCACTGTAGTTTTGTAATTAAGTCTATGTGAAAGTACATTTAAAATTTTTTTAATTTATCTTGTTTTATTTACTTGAGTGGAAGAGAGAAAGACAGACAGGGACTCTCATCCACTGGTTCACTCCCAAAAACCTGCAACTGCCAGGGCTGGGCCAGGCTAAAGCAGGAGCCGAGAACTCAATCCACATGTTCTATGTGGGTAGCAGAGACCCAGATACTTGAGCCATCATCTGCTGCCTCCCAGAGTTTGCATTACCAGGAATCTGGATTTGGGAGCAGAGCCAGGACTCAAATCCAGGCACTCTGCTGTATGGTGCAGGCATCCCAAGAGGCAGCTTAACTTCTAACCCAAAGGCCTGCTTCAGCAAGTATTTGTTTTTAATGTTTCACATAAAAATGATGTCTAAATGATGCCTTAATACAGTAAACTAAACTAAACTGTTTTAGCAAGTTCCAAGTTTTTCAGCTTGACAACTATTTTGGCTATAATACACTAAAATCCTGTTAAAATGGATCATTACTTAAATTGTTAGTATTAACAACCATAATACAACCTAGCAGGAGTTTTTTTCCTTGCAATTATTCTCTGCCAGCTGTTTCAGTGGTTTGAACCTCCAGATGACTGGTAATTTTTTATTAGTGTTTTTGGTTGTCACAATGATGGGAGATGTTGTTGGGCCAGCTAGTCTTTGTAAATTCAGCCCAATCCAGTAGATTTCAGTCTTCATGTAACAGCTGCTCAGAGTACTTGGTGCTTCCAACTCCTGATCTTCTCAAAGGTATAGAGGACAAGCAGCTCTTGAAGCTGTAGCCTCTTTTTTTTTTTTTTTTACCCAAGTCACCTGTCCCTCTGCCATTTTGCCTTCTAAATATTTCTTGAAATCACATATCCTCTGATGCCTTCTCTGTCATTCTCACTTTCATAGTGAATTTGTATCTTTTTTAAAATTCCTTTGCTGTCAGTCCAGTGGTTGCAAAGGAAGAAGAGATCACCAAGTAATCAATCTGCTATGCTTAACAACTCAGTTGGATATAATATCTCCTCCTAGATGGGGTGGAGAATGTTTTTAGGTGTTTTGGGAAAATAAGATGACAAACTGGTATAAGGGAACTTCGTTTGTACTTACCTAGATTTGCTAACCATACTGCTGTATGTGAATCCACGCAAAATTCCAGTAGCACCCATTTACAACAATGACCTATGTACAATTCATAGTCATCTGTTCATCCCAGGCTTGGATTTTATTTCAGTGTAAGCAGTGTGTTGAGCCTTTAACATTTTCTGTGATTGAGAGTACTTTGAACCTAGCTTTTATTCAGAAATAACAATGAAAATAGTGTCAAAGCTCCTTATCATTGAAAGGAAGAAAATAACTGTTTTCTCATTCTAGCATTCAGCTTTGTTACATGTTTTTTCTTCATATGAACAGATACTTTGGTAAAAGGTCCCAGTGGGATTGTAGAGGGGCATCAAATCTTAACGAGCTTCACCAACTATTAAGTGACATAATGATTAGAAGATTAAAAACTGAAGTTTTAACGCAACTGCCCCCTAAAATCAGACAGCGTATTCCTTTTGATCTTCCATCAGCAGCAGCCAAGGTGAGAACCCAAGGTTTGATTGAAAGTCTTATTTTATTTTAAATCATTTGAAATTTATATTATTGAAGATTATACATATTTCATATTTCACAGAAGGAAAATTGCTTTCTGAAAATAAGTTTAATTAATAAAACATATGACTTGGTTTTTGTATCATTTCAGGAAGAGAGCAGAAAGAATTTAATTTTAGTCATGAAATATGTGAACAGATATAATATTCTAGTGATTAAAAAATTTCTGCAGAATATAGAAAAAAGGTATTTCAACTGCAAAGAAGCTTTAAGATTAAGAATTCTAAGCATCTATAGGATGCTATGTTAACCAGGGAAATTTTGTTTCTTGCTGTAAAATTTTTTTTTAATTATGAATAGCTGTCTTCAGACTAACTTGGATGCAGTTCTGTTCTTAAATTCCTGAAACTGTGATTATGGTATAAGATGTGAAAATCAGAAAGCCAGAGTATATTTTGCCTATTCTTTCTCTATTTTTACTTCTCGGGGGGTGCAGTGCTTATGTATTCTCTGACATGACTTTGTGCATAAAGAGGTTTTTTTTTTGTTTTTTTATCTTGAAAGCCTAGAGTATACATTTTGTAAACATTGACCAAATGCTATTTCTAAAATAAGAATGATCCAGTTTTTTATATTATTTTAGGATTAGAAAGAAAATAAAATGGAGAATCAATATATGATTATATTACTTTTTACTTAACTGAAACTGGCTGGTCTTTATGTTTCTTTAAATAAAAATAATATATTCTTATTTATCATTTTTTTTATAAAAATACTTTGCTACCATGTATATTTTCAAAACATTTCATGTTTTCTTATTTTAAAATTAAAATTTTATTTTCCCTTTAAAAAATATTTGGGTGGGCATTGTGAAGCAGCAAGTTAAAACTCTGCTTAGGACTCCTGCCTCCCATTTCAGAGTGCTGCTTCGAGACCTAACTGCTCAGCTTCCAATCCAGCTCCCTGCTAATGTGCCTGGGAAGCAGCAGAAGATTGCTCAACTCCTTGAGTCCCTTGAGTACCCACATGGGAAATTGGATGGATTTCTTGGCTCTGGTTTTAGCCTGACCAACCCTGTTATGGCAATTTAGAGAATAAACCAGCAGATGGGAGATCCCTCTCTCTGTCTTTCTTTCCCTCTCTCTCTCTCGTCACTTTTGCATTTCAAATAAATAAATCTTTTGTAAAAGTTTTTCGTTAAGAGGAAGCTGTAATTGTTCAATTTATGGTGCTAGCAAAGGGCTTTGTTTTCACTCACAACTTGATGTTGGTTTCTATAATTGGCATGAACATCTCCCTGGCCTAACTCTGTGCTGATGTTTCTCAGTGAATATGTTGGTATCTTTGGGAATTTTTAAAAATACCTTTCTGTGCAGAAAAGAGAAAAAGTAGGATATGATTCATGTTTGCATTAATTGTTCTGTTCTTTGCGCTATATTCCTTCACAATGTTATTTTCTTCCATGTAGGAATTAAATGCCAGCTTTGAAGAGTGGGAAAAATTAATGAAATCTCCAAATTCAGATGCCACAGTGACTGTCATGGGGTTGATTACACGCATGTTTAAGCAGACTGCTATTGCCAAGGTATTCATTGCTTAGCCCTCATGTATTTATTTGTTTTCATGCAATTTTTTCTTTTTATTGTAACTTTTTAAGTAAACAGGTTACCTATAAATTGTAATATGTCTTTACCATTTTTTAAACTGTTTTGGAAAAAATTCAGACATATTCGAAGTATAAAAGAGTATGATAAATATTACTATATCTATCCATTATTGATTATTTCCAGTCTACAGGTATGCTTTGATGAGGGAGTATAGAATTATATTTTATATTTTCTCCTTTAGAAGACAAGCATATATTCATTTTTTTCTAAAGATTTATTTTACTTAAAAGTCAGAAAGAGGGCCGGCGCCGTGGCTCAACAGGCTAATCCTCCGCCTTGCGGTGCCGGCATACCGGGTTCTAGTCCCGGTCGGGGCGCCGGATTCTGTCCCGGTTGCCCCTCTTCCAGGCCAGCCCTCTGCTGTGGCCCAGGAGTGCAGTGGAGGATGGCCCAGGTGCTTGGGCCCTGCACACCATGGGAGACCAGGAAAAAGCACCTAGCACCTGGCTCCTGCCATCGGATGAGCGCGGTGCGCCGGCCGCAGCGCGCTGACCGCGGCAGCCATTGGAGGGTGAACCAACGGCAAAGGAAGACCTTTCTCTCTCTCTCTCTCCCTCCCTCTCTCTCTCTCTCTCTCACTGTCCACTCTGCCTGTCCAAAAAAAAAAGTCAGAAAGAGAAAGAGAGGCAGAGAGAGAGAGGGGAAGGGGGTCCTCCATCCGTTGGTTCATTCCTCAATTGGCTGCAACGTCCAGAGCTACACCAATCTGAGGCCAGGAGCCAGGAGCCTCCTCCAGGTCTCCCACATGGGTATAAGGGCCCAGGACTTAGGCCATCTTCCACTGTCTTCCCAGGCCATAGCAGAGAGCTGGATTGAAAGTGGAGCAGCTAGGTCTTGAACCAGCATCCATATGGGATTCCGGCACTGCAGGCGGTGGCTTAACGCACTACACCACAGCACTGGCCCTAATTATATTCATTTCTTATTGTTTTCATTTTTAATTTTTAGCAGATTCAATATGGTTTATAGATATAATTCTAAGAACATAATGGTATTCCCTCCCTACCACCCTCCTTCCCCTCTTTCTCCCATCCTCTTTCCTTCTCCCCTTCTTTCCATGATTGTTTAGTTTTTTAGATAATTTACATTGCAAGAAAAGTTTAACAAGTTAAAAGCAAAAAGACCCTAGTTTAGTGGGAATATGGACAACAGCTATAAACAGTAATTGAATGGAAAAATGACCCTTTTACCCATATATAATAAATTTCAAAGAAATCACAAATTATTAAAACTATACTAGTATAAAATTTTTAAAAATTGGTTTGACAAAGGTATAAAAAATGTTTCACAAAACTATATTTGCAGCAATACTACTACACATAGACATTTTTTTCTTTCTTGTTTGTTTCTTTACATTTTAGCTAGCACTTATAAGGTAAACATGCAGTATTTGTCTTTCTGGGTCTGGCTTATTTCATTCAACATGCCCTCCAGTTGTATCCATTTTGCTGCAAAAGGTAGAATTACATTCTTTTTATGGCTGAATAATATTCCATTGGGTATATATACCACATTTTATTTTATCCCTTCATCTGATGAACAAACTTTGGCTGATTCCAAATTTTGGCTATTGTGAAGAGTGCTGCTATAAACATGGTGGTGCAGGTATCTCTTTGATACAGTGTATTCATATCTTTTGGGTATATACCCAGTGGTGGATTTGCTGGATCATATGGCGAGACTATTTCTAGTTTTTTTAAGAAATCTCAATACTGTTTTCCACCGAGGCTATACTAATTTACATTCCCTTTCTCCATATCCAAATATTAATTTTTATTATCTGCTTTTGTCATGGTTTTACTGCATAATTACTGAACATTATCTTTTTAAAAAGTTTATCATCTCATTAATTTTTTAAGTCAAAAATTAGAGAGTGTTAGAGTTTTAAACTCTGTATGATGATCAAGTAAGCTCATCATATATTGTTATATTTGTTTTTACCTGCATGATAAACTTATAAATTAATTAGTGATATACTTTTCAATTTGGGGACTTTTCATAACAATTTTCTACCTGAGGATTACTGAGGTGTAATTTACATGATGTGAAATTTGCCTTTTAAAATGTGTGATTGAATGAGGCTTGACAAATGTGTATGGTTTTGTGACTGTCACTGTGGTCAAGACAAAGAATGTTTCAGTCATGCGAGAAACGTCCCTCATACACCGTAAAAGTCACTTCCCCCTCACTCACCCCTAGACCATGGTACTGCACAGATCTGCATTCTATCACTATAGCTTTGTACATTCCACAATGTCACAAAAATAGAATCATATTACTTGAATGCAGCCTTGTGTCTAGCTTCTTATTATTTGCAAAAATTTTCGAGATTGATCCAGATTGCTTCATATGTCATTACTGATTTACCTTTTATTGCGGCCTTTATAGCTTCTAATATATGGGACTATTACTGTTTTTCTGTTCTATTATCATTTAATAGGCATTTGCAATATTACCAGTTTGGACTATTATGAATAAAAATAATATAATCATTCATTTCATCTTCCTTAGGCAAATACCCAGGGGTAGAAGTGCTAGATCATAAGAGAAGTATGGTCTAATTTCATTAAAAACTGCCATATTGTTTTTTGGTTTTGTTTTTGTTTTTGACAGGCAGAGTGGACAGTGAGAGAGAGACACACAGAGAGAAAGGTCTTCCTTTTGTCGTTGGTTCATCCTCCAATGGCCACCGTGGCCATTTGGATCAGCATTGTGCTGATCCGAAGCCAGGAGCCAGGTGCTTCCTCCTGGTCTCCCATGCGGGTGCAGAGCCCAAGGACTTGGGCCATCCTCCACTGCACTCCTGGGCTATAGCAGAGAGCTGGCCTGGAAGAGGGGAACCAGAACAGAATCTGGTGCCCCAACCGGGACTAGAACCAGGTGTGCCGGCGCAGCAGGCTGAGGATTAGCCTAGTGAGCTAATTGGCGCCGGCCTGCCATAGTGTTTTACAAAGTGCATTTTGCATTCCATTGACATTGTATGAGAGTTCTATTTGTTCCACGTCTTTGTCAGCCAATTAGTACTGTATATTTTTAATTTTAGTCACTCTTGTAGATATATGATAGTATTGTGGTTTTACTTTTTCTTTCTCTAATGACTAATTATGTTGAGTGTATCTTCATGTGCTTTTTGGCTATTCACTTTCTTTTGTGAGGTATCTGTTCAAGTTGATATAATACATACAATATAATACAACATTTACATTGTACAATAAGGACTTTATATATTTTGGAAGCAAGCTCTATCTTCTTTTCAAAAAAAAAGATTTTATTTATTTACTTGAGTGGTAGAGTTACAGACAGAGAGAAGGAGAGACAGAAAGAGAGGTCTTCCATCTGTTAGCTCACTCCCCAAGTGGCCACAGTGGCTGGAGCTGGGCTGTTCCAAAGCCAGGAGCCAGGAGCTGCTTCTGCATCTCCTAAGTGGGTGTAGGCACCCAAGCACTTGGGCCATCTTCTACTGCTTTCCCAGGCCACGGCAGAGAGCTGGATCAAAAGAGTGTCTGGGACTAGAACCGGCGCCCCTATGGGATGCTGGCACCACAGGCAGAGGCTTAGCCCACTACACCACAGAGCTGGCCCCTATCTGTTTATCTTTTGCAAATATTTCCTCCAATTCTATAGATTGCATTTTTATTTTCTTCACATTGTTTTCCAAAGAACAGAAGTTTTAACTTTGCATGATCTAGTGTGTCATTTTATTTTCTTTTTTAATCCTAAGAAGTAAAATATTTACATAGTCTAAGCTCACAAAGGTATTCTCTCTCTCTTTTTTAAATTTTTTTAAAGCTTTTATTTAAAGAATATAAATTTCCAAAATACAGCTTATGGATTACAATGCCCCCCCCCAATCTTTTTATTTTTTTAACTTTCATTTTATTTGAAAGGCAAAGCGACAGAGATAGAAATCTTACATCTTCTGGTTTATGCCCCAAGTGTCTGCAACAGCCAGTGCTAAGCCAAGGCACAGCCTGGAACTCAATCCCATGTGGTGATAGGAATCTACTTACTTGAGCCATCAACTACTACTTACCAGGGTATGTATTAGCAGGAGGCTGGAACTGAAAATGGAGCAAGGACTTGACCCCAAGCACTCCAGTACAGGACACAGGGGATCCGAGACTGTCTTAACTGCTGTGCCAAGTGCTCACTCCAAGATATTCTCATATTTTATTCTGAAAATGCCATCACTCTAGGTTATAAATGTAAGTTTTGGAACTATGTTGAGTTAATATTTTTACATGGAGCAAAGTAAAGATAGTTCAGTTTTTTTAATTTTTTTTTTTGCATATGAATTTCAGTTGTTCCTTGTTGGAAAGACCATTTTTCTCTCCTTAAATTTCCTGGCACCTTTATTGAAAATCAGTTGGCTGTATTTGTGTGTTTCGCTGAACTATTCTGTTTCATTCATTTATCCATCTAACTTTATACTTGGCTTGATTACTATACCTTTATGGTAAATCTTGAAATTACTTAGTGTTCACCCACTGCTTTATCCTCTTTCTAAATTGTTTTGTAATTTTATGGATCCTTTGCTTTTCCATATGAATTTTAGATTCAGCTTGTCAAGTACATGCAATTTTCATTGGAATTGTGTTGGATCTATAGATTCATTTGGAATAATTGACTTCTTAATAATATTTGGTATTCTGATCCATGAAAACATTATCCCTCTCCTTTAATTTAGCTCTCCTTTAATTTCTCCCCACTGCAATTTCTAGTTTTCTTGAATATATCTTGTTAGATTTATCCTTACATCTTTTGTACTTTCTGGGCTCCTGAAAATAGTGTTTTTTGAAATTTAAATTTCCAATTCTTCATTACTTAGTATTGATTTTCATTTATTCTGTGACCTTGGTGAACTCCCTTTATTATTAGTTCTTGAGGCTTTTTTGTTCATTCTGGAACACAGAGGATCAGTTTGCACATAAAGACATGTTTACTTTTTCCTTATGATCATATGCCTTTTATTTATTTTTCTTGCCTGTCATATTAAAGGACTAGTAGCACAATTCTGAATCGAAATGATGGACTGAGCAGCCCTGTCTTGCAGGCAGTCTCATTCAGTCTTTCCCCGTTGATTATGATGTTACTGTTAAGTTTTGTAACAGTGACCTTTCTCTCATAGAGGAAATTTCCTTCTTTTTCTAGTTTGTTGAGAAGAGAGGTGAGACATGTGAATGTTTTTCCTTTGCAAGAGCAGGTGAGGAAGAGTTGGCCACCATAGAAGTCAATGAGAATAGATAGAATTCTAACAGTTGTAAAGGCTGAGCCTCCGCCTTGTGCAGTGACAGAAGTTCTGACTCAGGGGAATCCACACTCATTTTATTTCCATGGGCCTCCTTCAGGTACAAACTAGAAGACTAAAGAATGCCTCCATTAGTGGAGCACAAGTTCAAAACCTTACCAGAACTCTTTTCTATACTAAGTCAAACCCTAAAGCTGCTGTGGAAGAGGCAGATTCCTTTCTTCCTCAGCCTTCAAAATCTAGGCTAGAATCCACTGCTTCTGGAGGTACGTTAGGGGAAAATTGTCTACTCCTGAAAGTGGGCAGAAAACCCTCGGAGCCTTGACTGGTGTAAGGCCATGACCTTTTACTGCTGGGTGGGGTGGGGTAGGGGGTACAGCAGAAGCCTCTACAGGACTACCCATAGTTACAAGGTATAGTTTGAGGGCAGGGGACAGGAAAATGAGAAAGTCTGATCCTTAAGATCCAGTTGAAACAAACAGCCTATACCCTTATGCTGAACTGTTATCAAGAGGCCCATGAAGTTAGCATGGATAAAGCTTCAAGATCAGTCTACCTCTGGGAGAGAGAGAGATGCCTCTCTGTAATGCAGTATGCAGGACTGCTGAAAGCTGAGAGTGCAGCAGGAAAACTTAGCAAAACCCTTGGCAGAAACTCTCACAACACAAAGTACAGTGTCCCATTGCCAGGGGAATTTGGAGTTCATGGTGCACTAAAGGCAAATGCAACAGGAAACCTAAAAACAACTCAATAATGACAACACTGATTCAGCTTCACCCCTGCCCCAGTACCGTCACCCTGACAAGTATCATTTACTCATATATGTATACTGTTCTTCACACATAATTTCAGTTGAAATTGTGAAGTAAACAGACCAAAAAACCTTCAAAATGAAAGGGATTAGGAGAGAGAGATAGAAATAAGGCAGTCAATAAAGTCAGATTCAGAAATGACCCATATTATAGAACTATTAGAAAAAGATTTTTGAAATAGCCCTAAATATGTTAAAGGATTTTATAGAAAAGTAAACAACGTGCATGAAAATTTAGGGAACTGCAGAAGTAATATGGAAACTATAACTTGATAAAATGGAAATATCAGAAATGAAAACCAGTATCAGAGGTAAGGATCAGTCAATAGTAGAGATACAAACAAGAATTTAAATATCCTAGATATTTTTCCTAGAGAAATGATAAATTAGTTTCACATAAATACCTTTGTAGAATGTATGTATAATAGTCAAATGTTTGGTAACAACCCAAAACAAATTACAGTATTTTTATACAAGGGAATACTCAATGAAAAGGAATGAACAATTGGTAAATGAAACAAATTGAATGACTCTCAAAAGCATTATGCTTTTGTATCCAGTAGCAACAGTTTATATACAGTTTGATACCATTTATAACATTTTCAAAGTGACAGAATTACACTGATAAAGGAGCCAGGGCCGCAGCTCAACAGGCTAATCCTCTGCCTAGCGGCTCTGGCACACCAGGTTCTAGTCCCGGTCGGGGCGCCAGATTCTGTCCCGGTTGCCCCTCTTCCAGGCCAGCTCTCTGCTGTAGCCAGGGAGTGCAGTGGAGGATGGCCCAAGTGCTTGGGCCCTGCACCCCATGGGAGACCAGGAGAAGCACCTGGCTACTGCCTTTGGATCAGCACGGTTTGCCGGCCGCGGTGGCCATTGAAGGGTGAACCAGCGGAAGGAAGACCTTTCTCTCTGTCTCTCTCTCTCACTGTCCACTCTGCCTGTCAAAAAAAAAAAAGGGGGGGAATTATACTGATAGAAAACGGTAATGAAAACAATATCACTTTTCTGGTATTGTTAATATACTATAATTATATAAGAAGTTATCATTATTAGCTTACTTAAAAGTACTCGGGGGGGCCAGCGCCATGGCTCACTTGGTTAATCCTCCGCCTGCGGTGCTGGCATCCCATATGGGCGCTGGGTTCTAGTCCCAGTTGCTCCTCTTCCAGTCCAGCTCTCTGCTGTGGCACGGGAGTGCAGTGGAGGATGCCCCAAGTGCTTGGGCCCTGGCACCCACGTGGGAGACCAGGAAGAAGCGCCTGGCTCCTGACTTCGGATCGGCATAGCTCTGGCCGTTGTGGCCATTTGGGGAGTGAACCAACGTAACGAAGACCTTTCTCTCTGTCTCTCTTACTGTCTAACTCTATCTGTCAAATTAAAAAAAAAAAAGTACTCAGGAAGTTTCTATATTATTTTTACAACTTCACATGCACTTAAAATTATTTTTAGGTAAAAAATATTTAAAAAGTACATATAATGGACCCAATAAAGCAATCTAATGACAGAAAAAATATTCTAAATAAATACAAAAGTAAGAAAAAGGAGCAAAGATGAACTGGGACAAACAGAAAACAACTAGCATATGGTAGACTTAAATCCAGGTATGTAACTAAGTATATTAAATGCATTAGATTTAATTAAATGAAATTATAATAAATCGAGGCTGGTGACGCGGCACTGTAGGCTAAGCTGCTGCTTGTGATGCCGCATTCTAGTTCACAGTGCTGGTTGTAGTCCCTGTAGCTCTGCTTCCTACCCAGCTTCTTGCTAATTGCCTAGTGAGGCAGTACATGATGACCCCAGTATTTGTCTCCGGCCCTCCTTGTGGGAGGCCCAGATGAATTCTTGGCTCCTGGCTTTGGCCTGAACCAGCCTTGGCTGTGGCAGCCATTTGAGGAGTGAAACAACAGATGGAAGCACACGTTTTCTCTGTCTCTGTTCTGTCTTTCTGTCTGTCTCTCTCACTTTGTCCCTCTGTTTCTGACACTCAGCCTTTTAAACAAGATAGGGTGCATTCAGTGACTGTAGACCTACATTCTGCCTTTCAATAAATAAGTTAATACAAAATTAATAAAAAATAAATAATAAAAATTTGATAAATATCTTGTAAATAAATAAATCATATTAAACCTAATTCCACAAATTAAAAGGCAGTGATTTTCATATTACATAAACCTTATGTCTACAAAAAACTATCTGTAGATGTTGAGGCTTAAGTGAAAACTAAATAGATGGTAATGATATATCATGTAAGCAATAACCTAAAGAAAGCTAAAGTAAATATATTAATAGCACATAATGTGACTTCAAAACAAAGAAAGGGTCAAAGAGGAGCATTACATAATGATAAAGGAGTCGATTCATTTGATAGACTGCTATAGATAATACTCCTGGGTGTGTGTGTATACACAACAGAGTTTGTAGTTTCATAAAGAATTTTCAGAACTGAAATTAAAAATCTGAAATTATATATGGAGACATCAAAATTCTTTCCCCAATAATTCATAAAACAACTAAGTGAAAAAAATCCAGTAAGGTGCTAAAATTAATACCATCAACCAATTTGACATTTATATAGCATTATATCCAGTGGAGTCTATATACTTCTCAATGGCACAAGGAACACTGACTAAGAAACATAAAAGGATTGAAGTCACACAAAACTCAGACTACATGATAGAAAAGTTTATAAACTTACAGAATCAAGAAATAGAACCTCACATAGGGTTGATAAAAGGAGAAAAAAATAACTCAATGGGTAAGTGATAAATGGGTAAATGATGGTTTTTTTTCAACAGATGATAGTAGGATAATTAGATAGCCATAGGAGGGAAAAAAGGAGCCATATCATTATTTTACATCATACATGAAAATGAACTTGGGGGGTGAGTGTCATAATGCATCAGGTTAAGCCACCACTTGGGATGCCAGCATTACATATCAAAAGACTAGTTCTAGTCCTGGGATTCTGCTTCTAATCCACCTTCCTTTTTGTTTTGTTTTTGTTTTTTTAATGATTTATTTGGTTATTTGAAAGAAAGAGTTGGGCCCAGCACTGTGGCTTAGCTGGTAAATCCACTGCCTGCAATGCTGGCATCCCATATGGGGCCCGGTTCGAAGACAGGTTGCTCCATTTACAATCCAGCTCTCTGCTATGGCCTGGAAAAGCAGTAGAATATGGCCCAAGTCATTGAGCCCTTGCACTGCTCTGTCCGTTGTGGCCATCTTGGGAGTGAACCAGCAGATGGAAGACCTCTCTCTCTGCTGCTGCCTCTCTGTAACTCTGCCTTTTAAATAAATAAATGAATCTTGAAAATAAAGAAAAAAGGGGGCCAGCGCATTGGCTCACTTGGTTAATCCTCTACCTGTGGCGCCGGCATCCCATATGGGCGCCAGGTTCTGGTCCCAGTTGCTTCCAGTCCAGCTCACTGCTGTGGCCCGGGAAGGCAGTGGAGGATGGCCCAAGAGCTTGGGCCCCTGCACCTGCATGGGAGACCAGGAGGAGGCACCTGGCTCTCGGATCGGGTAGCTCTGGCTGTAGCAGCCATTTGGGGAGTGAACCAACGGAAGGAAGACCTTTCTCTCTCTCTCTCTCTCTTTCTCTGTCTCTCTCTCTCTCTCTCACTGTCTAACTCTATCTGTTAAATAAAATAAAAATAAAAATATAAATATAAAAAGAAAATAAAGTAAAAAGAGCTACATAGAGGGAAAGACAAATTACCGCAACAACCTGGGCTAGACCAGGCTGAAGCCAGAAGCAGGAGCTTCTTCTGGATTTCCCACAGGGATGACAGGGGTGATTATCCACCTTCCTTCTAATGTACCCTGGGAGGCAGCAGATGCTAGGGCACCTACCACTCCCCCATGTGGGAAAACTGGATGGAGTTCCAGGCTCCTGGCTTTGCTTAGGCCTGGCTGTTAGGGGTATTTGGGGAATGAACCATCAGATTGAAGATTTCTCCTCTTTTCCCTGTAACTCTACCTTTCAAATACATAAATAAAACTTTATTTAGAAGAGAGAAAAAAATTAACTTGGGGACAAATGTTTGGTGCAGCAGCTAAAATGTCCTTGGGCATACCTGCTTCCCATTTCAGAGTGACTAGTTTGAGTTCTGGATCTTAAGCTTCCAATCCAGCCTACTGATAATGCACACTTTGGGAGGCAGCAGATGATGCCTCAAGTACTTGAGTCCCTGCCACCCTCATGGGTGACTTGGATAGAGTTCCAGGTTAGCTGTTACAGGCATTTGGGGAGTGCACCAGCAGGTGGAAGATCTCTGTCTCTCTATCTGTAGATAGAAAATTAACTTGGAATCATAGTCTTAAATATAAGAGTTAAAATTATAAAGCTCTCACATCCATGCATAAAAATATTCAACATTTGTATAGGGCCATTTTTTTAGAGAAGATACAAAAATTACACATTTCAAGGGAAAACAATGAGTTTCAAAACTTTGAATCTTATGGTGGGAAAAAATATGGTATATGAAACCGCTTTATGAAAATCAAAACACAAGACACAGATTGATGGAAAATATTTGCAGTACATTTTGCCCTGCTCTGTTTTCCCATATCATAATATGGTTGATCATAATTTTTGGTTTGATCAGTATTCATTGTTTCCAGTATAATGACCCTGTTAAACATTTCACAGTTGAGCTGTAATTACATTTCTTTTCTTTGACACCTATTGTTTCTCCTGAAGTTAATAACTACCTTGTTTTTTGCTTGTTTACTTATTTAGCTTTCTTTGTACTTGGTATTAATTATACTGACTTCAAAATCCTTGGTTAAGGGAAAGAAAATGTGAATACATATGAACTTTTTAGGTCATTTTTTTATCTGTGGAAGGAAACCCTAATGGAAAGTTAGAAATGGTGATAATCACTGGAAAGTCAGTTATAATTCCTAAGATCTTTTAAGGAAAAGAAAGGAGAATAAAAGTCAAATTTTCCCAAATTGAGTATGTTCCTAAATATTAATAGCAGCAAAGGACCAGTCCTTGCCACCCTAATTCTCTAGAACCCCTAGACATTTCTTATTCCCTCTGTGTTGGAACCTCTGTCCCTAACTACCTACATAACTGGAACTGTATTTTTTTTTAAGATTTATTTTATTTACTTGAAAAGCAGAGTTATGGGATGAGGTGTGGGGGGATATAGAGATCTTCCATCCACTGTTTCACTATTTAAATGGCCGCAGCAGCTAGGGCTGGTCTAGGCTGAAGCCAAGAGCCAGGAGCTTCATCCAGGTCTCCCACATGGGTGCAGGGGGCCAAGCAGTTGGCCCATCTGCTGCTTTCCCAGATGCATTAGCAGAGAGCTGGATCAAAGGTGGAGCATCTGGAACATGAACTGGTGCCCATATGGGATGCTGGCATTACAGGCACAGCTTAACCTATTATGCCATAATGCCAGCCCCAGAATTGTGTATTTCTAAGGCTAGGCTGCAGCCAGTGGTAATTAGTTCATGGCATTACCAAAATGAAATTTAGTATACTTTTCCCAGAAATATTACTGATATGTAATAGTTGAAGTTTAGTAACTATAAATAACACAAATTACCTACATTATAGACTAAATAGGCTTTGCAGGAGGTAGCTAGTTATCATCTATGTTTAATATTATTTTTGCTTAAAAAATGTGCTTCAGAGTTCTCCTAAGCCACACTGAAAATCTACTTGAAATACCACAGATTATACTTTGGTTATTATATTGTATGCATACTTAGTGCTGGTACTACCATTCTTTGACTGAAATGCTTTATGGATTAGTTCAGTCAATATTTGTTTACTGTGTAGCAAGGTGCTAAGGAAGCATGGTGAACAAGATGTGTCTACCTCTCAGGGAACTTATCTTTTTAGGGACCCAGTACATTTTACTAAAGTAGAGTACTTTTTAAAAAAGATTTATTTTATTTATTTGAAAGACAGAATTTCAGAAAGAGGTAGAGACAGAGAGAGAGGTCTGCCATCTGCTGGTTCACTCCCCAGATGGCCGCAACAGCCAGAGCTGTGCCCATCTGACGCCAGGAGCCAGGAGATTCTTATGGGTCTCCCATACGGGTGCAGGGGCTCAAGCACTTGGGCTATCTTCCTCTGCTATCCCATGCCATAGCAGAGAGCTGGATTGGAAAAGGAGCAGCTGGGATTCGAACCAGCAACCCTATGGGATTGCCGGCGCTTCAGGCCAGGGCTTAACCCGCTTCACCACAGCACCGGCCCCAGTAGAGTACAGGGTGGGTGCAGGAAAGACGTCCCAAGGAATGAGCAAGTAACATCTATTCAACCAACGATGGAGGGAGTAAAACAGAAAAGAGATAGGGCTAATAGAGTGTATTTCAAGCAGATAGAAACTAGTTTGCACAAAGTGACAAAGATTAACCAGAAACAGTACATTTAGGGAGGTCAAAACCAGAAACGGTACATTTAGGGAGGTCAAAATTGCTGCAACATAGATTGTTAAGCATCAGTTCTGACTGGAACTGGACAGGAGATCTCCAAAAGCAGGAAGCAATCATGAAGGTCACATTTGTGGTTTGTCATTTATCCTAAGAGTGCTTGGCATTCAGGCCCAGCCCAGCATAATAGAATGAAATGATTAAGTTTGTATTGGAGAAGGATAACTACAGCTGTGTGGAGAATTATGTGAAAATAAACCTATTGGCAGAGAATCCATTTGGGATACAGCACTGTTAATGCACATTAACAATATTCGTGATCGAGACCAGGACAATAACTGCCCCACATCTTAACTGGAAAGAAAGAAATGATTCAAGAGGTTCTAAGACAATATAATCAGTAGATGTTGGTGACTGACTGTGTGGAAGGGAAAGAAAAGGTAGAATCCAGATTTCTTGTTTGGTTGACTGGGTTGATATTTGTGCCAATAACTAGGAAGGAAAAACATAGGAGGTCTATTTTGTGCCCAGACCTCTGTTAAGTAGGTTTTGTGCCAAACTCACCAAGTTCTGAGCTGTTGGATATAGGTTTCTTTGTACTCTGCAGCATCTTCTTAGAAATGCTATTCTTTTCACTGAATCATTTGAAAATTCTCTGGAGGAATTTAAAGATCATTTGAAACTAGTTAATGATGGTTCATGTAAATTTTGAAAATCTTGATAAGAATAAGGAGAAAATGAGTTTTCAGGTAAATTTGGTTTTGTGGGTAAGTGTATACTTATAGGATATTCTCTTTTAAAAGTTGTTTATGTATTTGAAAGGCGGAATTAGAGAGAGAGAGAGAAAGAGAGAGAGAGAGAGAGAGAGATCTTCCATCTGCTTGTTCACTCCCCACATGGTCCCAGTGGCTGGGGTTGGGCTGATCCAAAGCCAGGATTCAAGAGCTTCTTCTGAGTCTCCCGTGCGGGTGCAGGGGCCATCTTCTTCTGCTTTCCCAGGCTCGTGAGCAGGGAGCTGGATCAGAAGTGGAGCAGCCAGGACTTGAACTGGCGCCCATATGGGATGCCAGCTCCACAGGTGGTGGTTTTACCTGCAGTGCCTGAGCACTGGGCCCGGGGTGTTCTCTTTTAAGGTCATTACTTACTTAATGCCTATAGTAATGAAGTCATCACTATTTTTAATTTTAATTTTAAAAGGCTATAACTCCATAGTAAATATATTACATCAAGGTGTAAAATATAAAAAATCTTATTCTCATCAGATCTTCTAGGGGAGTGAATGCTTTTGCTATCCTTTTCTATGATTGTTTTAACACTGTTCATTAACTGTGGTTACAGAGCACTGGACCTAGAAAGGAACTCTGGTGACTGTCTTTTCTCTTCCTTTGTTGTAGGCAAAGTTATGCCAAAAGTCCCCCAGACAAGTGTGTTTCCATCTATCCTAATTTATAGATCTCCAGAATAGATAGTTTCTTTCTCTGCTATAATCTTTTATTTTCCTCATAACCTACAACAACTCCTAGGCAGACAGGAATACATACCAATGCTTCAAATTAGGTAATGTCAGTAAATTAGGTCATATTGATATGATGAAATTTAATACACAGTGCTATACTATACAATTATGTATTGGCATATGTCAACTATATGCTTTATAAAGTTATCGGTTTTTTTTTTTTAGATTGTTTATTTATTTGAGAGAGAGAATTACAGACAGAGGAAGAGACAGAGAGACAAATCTTCCATCTGTTAGTTCATTCCTGAGATGGCCACAATGGCTAGAACTGAGCCAATGTGAAGCCAGGAGCCAGGAGCTGCTTCCAGGCCTCCCATGCAGGTGCAGGGGCCCAAACACCTAGGCCATCTTCTACTGCTTTCCCAGGACACAGCAGAGAACTGTATCCCAAGAGGGGCAGCTGGGACATGAACTGGTGTGCCCATGTGGGATTCCAGCACCACAGGCAGACGCTTAGCCCACCGTGCCACAGCACTGGCCCCCTCGTCTGTCTTTGGATGTGCTGGAACTTAGGACAAAAGTATGTTTTAAACATGTTTTTTCAAAGTCCCTCTAATGTTACTATATTATGATCTCTTTTCCATGTATTTCTTACTTAAAAGAAATTTAATAATGGCAAACAATAATAATGAAAAGTAGCATATAAAGAAAATAAACCTAAAATAACAGTACCAATAAAAAGTTGATTAGTGGGGCAGGCATTTGGCACAATGTCTTCAGCTGCAACTTGGGACACCTGTATCCCATGTTGGAGTGCCTGGTTTGAGTCCGGCTTCTGAGCCAGCTTTCTGCTAATGCTTCCTGGGAGGCAGTGGATAATTACTGAAGTGCTTGGGTCCCTGCCACCTGCCTGGAGGTGGAGCAGCTGGATGGAGTTCTGGACTCCTGGCTTCAGGTTGGCCCAGCCCTCACTGTTGTGGGTATTTGGGGGGTGTCTTTCAAATAAAATCAAAGTAAATAATCTTTCTTTAAAAGTCAGTTAGTGAGGAAATCAGATAATTAGGGAGACTTACTTTTTTTCTGGATCATTATTGTTATTGTTTCATAATATTTCTTGAGAGTACAATGGATTAACTGAACAGATTCTGCATATTTAGGATCATAATATTCTACTATTAATGAGACATGGAAGTGGTATGTGTGGTTTAGCCAGCTCTCAGTTATTTTCAGGTACATTACAGCTTCTCACTTTTAGGGAAAACCACTTTAAAAGAAATGTCAGTTCTTTTCCATGGAAATGATTAAGACTAACCCATAATTTAAAATTTCTTGTCACTTTGGGGATGGCAGCATTCCTTAGTGCCTTAAAAACTATCCAGAAGGCAAATTATTTTAAACATGATTCTATTATGCACAAAGTGTGTTTCCTCTTTAATTGCCCTAGCAGCTTAACACAGGTGGAACCTTATTTATAATTTTTAGTGATGTAGAATGAGGTCACTGCTGTATTTCCTGCTGCTTAGGGCCTGGGAGGATATGAGACTGAAGAGGGTCCCTTGTGCCAGTTCTGTTGCTTAGGGCAGGGTCCCTGGCTCTAAACAGGGTAGTCTGCCTCCTGTTCATTAGTAGAAGCTGCTCAGTAATAATCAGTGCAAAAGTGCAAGTGAAGCAATGATTTTTTTTTAAAGGATGTATTTATTTATTTGGAAACTAGAGTTAGGGAGAGAGAGAGAGAGAGAGACCTTTCATCCACTGTTTCACTCTTCAAATGAGTCAAGGCAGGGCTCAGCATAAGCCTGAAGCTTCTTTTGGTTCTCCCACTTGGCTGGCAGGGATCCAAGTACTTGGGCCGTTGTCTACTGCTTTTACCAGGCCATTAGTAGGGAGCTGGATTGGAGCAGCCAGGTAAGAATCGGTACCCATTTGTGATGCTGCTGTATCAGGCAGCAGTTTACCCCACAATGCTGGCTGCTGATGTTACCATTTTACTGGAGGGAAGAGACAGTGTGCTGGCTGTGTGGCAGTGTGGGATGAAAGAAGGCCTTATTGAAGATCAAGAGGTAACCAATCAAGGAGAAGCAGTGTAAAGTTTTTGAGGTGGTAGGAATGTGTGGATTTGGAATCACAAGTTGTAGGGTTTTGCCTTAGAGAAGAGAATTACCATTCTTGTTACAAAAGGGAAGAAAGTGGCCGGCGCCGTGGCTCAACAGGCTAATCCTCTGCCTTGCGGCGCCGGCACACCGGGTTCTAGTCCTGGTCAGGGCGCCGGATTCTGTCCCGGTTGCCCCTCTTCCAGGCCAGCCCTCTGCTGTGGCCCAGGAGTGCAGTGGAGGATGGCCCAGGTGCTTGGGCCCTGCACCCCATGGGGAGACCAGGAAAAGCACCTGGCTCCTGGCTCCTGCCATCGGAGGAGCGCGGTGCGCCGGCCGCAGCGCGCCGTCCGCGGCGGCCATTGGAGGGTGAACCAACGGCAAAAGGAAGACCTTTCTGTCTGTCTCTCTCTCACTGTCCACTCTGCCTGTCAAAAATTAAAAAAAAAAAAGGGGGGGGGGAAGAAAGTGAAGATAAGTGAAAGTAAAGGGATTTTTGAGGTGATGCTTTTTATTTTCTCTGGGCAGCAAGAGATTTGAGAGCCAGGAGATTTAGAGCTAGCTCTAATTTTGAAGAAAGTGGGAAAAGGTTGAAGTTGTTTTTTCATTTTACTGAAAAAAAAATAATAATAATAAAAGAAAACACTTCCACAGTGTTTCCTATGTGCTAAGCACTATTCCAAACATACTTTGTATGCCAGTTTAATTCTCACCACAACCCTTAGAGGTGTAGGTATTTCTATTTCCTTGTATAGGTGGGGAAAGTAAAGCACAGAGATTGAGTGACTTGCTCAGTGTCTTTCAGCTTATAAAAGATGGAGCCAAGATTAGAGTCCATGTGCTTAGCCATCAGTCCGCTGGGAGAGCTGAATATATTTAATATTTATTACTGACCATAGATGGAAATGATGCCTATTTTCCAATTAGGGACTTTTTCCAGCATCCCACTTTAGGCATGGAGAATTAAATCTGTACATTGTGTGTGTGTGTGTGCGTGCTTATATTCATACAATAGAATATTATTTGGCAATCAAAATGAAATGCTATAACACAGACTGAAAATATTATGCTAAATCAAAGAAGCCTGGCAGGGTAAATGTTTGGCATAGTAGTTAATTTGATATTTGGGATGTCCAAATCTCCTATTAGGGTTCGTCACTACTCTGCTTCCAATCCAACTCCTTGCTAATGCACATCATGGGATGCAACAAATAATGACCCAAGGACTTAGATTCCTACCAAATTGAATTCTAGGCTCCTGGCTTTAGCCAAACTCAGACCTGTATGTTGTCAGCATTTGGGGACTAAACCATCAGATGAAAGATCTCTCTGTTTCTGTCTCTCCACTTTTCAAATAAAATGAAAATAAATAATTTTTTAGAAAGAAGCCAATCACAAAAAACCTATGACATTTATATAGTTCCATTTACCTCAGATGTCCAAAATAATCAAATCCAGAGACAGAAAGTAGATAAGTGGCTGCCTAGAGCTGGCAGTAATGGGGAGATGGGGGTGGGGAGGGGGTGACAGCTGAGAGTAATGAGAATCTTTCTTAGGATAATGAAATCTTCTAAAATTGATTGTAGTAATGGATATATGACTTTGTGAACATACTAAAAGCCATTGAATTGTACCCTTTAAAAGGGTGAGCGTTGTGGTATGTGAATTATATCTCAATAAGGCTGTATTTTGGTTCACTGCTTACTGTCAACAGTTCCCATTGTAGCCCCACAATGACTGCTGCAGTTCCAGAATATCAGATTTCAAGTGTGGGTCATAATGTCCAAAAGCAAGGAATGGTGTTCCTTATAGTCCCTTTGTCAGTGACTATGTTTTTTGTAGCCCCCAGCAAAATCCCCAGTTGTCATATTAGAATTACTTAGAGAAATGCTAGGCATAATGATTCACCTCTGGCTAATTAAAGGGGGCTTTAAAACTTTCCTTGAAGCCTGTGACCACCAGACAGGTGAGCAAAACTCCCATTTTGTCTGGGTTCTGAGGACTTCAAGACTTAAGGGGAAGCTTCTTTTGTGCTCATACTCCCTTAGCTGGAAGTTATGCCTGTTACTGAAAAAATTATTCTTGCAGTTGTTAAAGCAGTGAAGAAGGCTTTATTCAAGACTGTTGCATTAGGGGTCAGCTCTATTGCAACAGAGCAGAGAGGGCAGGCTCTATACCAAACACAGGAAGGAAGCAATGGGGAATTACACCAGTGAGTGAATTGAGGGGGGTCACTAGAAGGAAAATTTCTAAGAGGAGACATCAAAGTCAAGAGAGTCTTGCTAAGTAGATTGAACAAAATGCTTGCTAAAGATAGGACAAGGACTTCCACATCAAAAGTGGAGAATGAGGAACTTGATCAGATATCAAAGGTAGGGAGATTCTTACTAAACTGAATTAACAAGGTTCTTGCTAAGAGTGGGCTCTGAAGGCCTGGCAAGAACAGGATTGACCCAGGAGGCCAGGATCAAGGCTTAATTGAGAAGAGGGCTCAGAGAAGCCTCACTGAAGTTTGATTAGAGGAGAGTCTGTGGCATAGCTCAGGCTTGAGGTTTCTTTTATTCTTTTTGTTTTTCTCATTATTTGACAAAAAGCTGACCATAGAAAATCAAATAACTTTCATCAAATCTTTAATGCAGGGTAGGTTTTCTTTAACCACTTGTACTTTAGAAAGTATGTTGTATACTTATTCACTGAAAAAAAAATAAATATTAACACACTCTTCTTTTTCTTTAAATGAGATCATGCATATTCTGCATTAATTACTTAAATTAGAACTTCTGCTAGCAGAACTATTAGTAACAGATGAACTTAAGTAAATTAAAATAAAATAAGAGTTGCAAACACATGCATTTTCTACAACTTCTGCAAAACCTGAATCTGCTTAAAGAAGATGCGGATCATTATCAGGACCCGCCATTCCACATATTATGCATTTAAGAGAGCTCACAAGCAAGTTCCCATTCAGATCATTTAAAATCAGAGATGCAGTGACAGTTTTGATTAGAATAAAATCAAGATAGTCCAGAGGTGCGCTTTAAAATGCAAACCTGTGCAATTCCCAACTTATAGACCTAAGAGCAACCTAAGAATTCACTTGTGAAGTGGGTATTTTGGTAATAACTAATCTCTTAGGAAGCAGCATCACCAATGACAAAGTTGCTAGTTTAGTCTCAAGAGCCTATTAGTCAGTTATGTAATTAAACTTTTAATATTAATAGTAACCATAAGCCTCTCTCAGCAGTGGTTGGAAGGAATGGAGCAAAGGGCTTGAGCCTTGGCATTAGTAGCTCTGGCTGTGATGGGGAAGGGAACAGAAGAGAGAACTCTGGCAGAAGTACCTCACTTGGGAAGAGGAGGATGATTGCATCTGAGGCTCAGGGTACAGTGATTATATAGTTTGTTAGTCTAGACTAGGGAGTAATGAATGTACTGTGCCTTAAAAATACTCCAACTTGACATGTACTTTTTGAAAAGGCTTATCACAGTAAATATAGCTCTTTAGGCAAACATGCACTTTATTAAAGTGGTTCAGTTGCCATGGCAACATATCCTGAATTTATAGTTCCTTGTTTTGAGAGGGCTTCATTTCTACTTTCTGAGACACTGAAATCCAAGGCTAAAGTTCTTAACAACCTGCAGTTTCATTGTGTAATGAAGTTCTGTTATTTAGAGAATTTATACATGTGAAGTGTAGATTGCAGAATCATTCTTGGGACTTTTACAGTCATATGCATTAATTTTAAGACATTTTTCAATTTTGAAATGCCCTCTTTCTTAAATTTTTTTGTTATCATAACTGTGTATCTCATACTTTAATAACCAGGAAGAGCCATTCCAAAAACTAACAGCCTCCTAAGCTTGTTCCCCAAAGACAACCACTTGCCCTTGCAGCTGATTTTTAAAATGTTTACATCAAATCCTTTCAACACTGTGCTTATATTGCTTGTACAATTGTATTACTGCTTACTCTATAATTTTAACTGTCATCAATTGGCTTTTCAATATGGAAGATAAAATGTTAGCTCTTTCCCCACCATCCTACACATCCCTTGTTTCCTATTCCAGTATATCCATCAAAGTGGTGGATAGTTAGAGTTTTACTGATTTTTATAGCAACATGTACCAGTTTGGGCTTGATCAGTATTCACCAGATATCCCGTTAGAACCAAGATTACCATATTTACAGATGAACCAATTGGTATTCTATGAATTTTTTTAAAAGATCTATTATTTACTTGAAAGGCACAGTGACAAAGAGAGGGGGTGAGACAGTGAGAGAGAAATCTTTGATCTACTGGTTCACTGCTCAAATGCCCACAACAGCCATGGCTGGCCCAGGGTAAAGCCAGAAGCCAGTAACTCCATCTGGGTCACTAACATAGACTGCAGGGACTCAGATACTTGGGCCATTATCTCTGCTTCCCTGGGTGTGCATTAGCAGGAACTTGGATTGGAAGCAGAGGCAGGTCTCAATCCCAGACACTCCAGTATGTGATGTTGGGGTCCCATGTGGCAGCTCCTGTTGTAACATTATTTTCTTTGGAGATCATAGTTATCAATTTTTTTTTAATTTCTTCCGTTTGTTTGTTTAAGTTTCTGTGTAATAACCACTAAATCATAACCAAAGTTTCTCCTAGCTGTGTAATATTCTCTCAATATATTAATTAGATATATTATTATTTATTAGATATTTTATTAAGCTTATCTTCTTAAAGAAATTTCCCAGTGCTGGTGCTGTGGCACAGTAGGTTAAGTATCTGCCTGCAGCGTCAGCATCATATATGAACACCAGATCAAGTCCTGACTGCTCCACTTCTGATCCAGCTCCATGCTGATGGCCCAAGTGAACTTGGGCCCCTGAACTCGTGTGGGAGACCTGAAAAAAGCTTCTGCTCCTGGCTTCGGATCAGCCCAGCTCTGGCCATTGCAGCCATTTAGGAAGTGAACCAGTGGACTGAAGACCTCTCTCTTTGGCTCTTCCTCTTTCTGTCTGTAACTATGCCTCTCAAGTAAATAAATAAGTCTTCTAAGAAGCAGAAGAAATTTCCCCTGGAGCCTTCTGACCAGCTGCTGTCTGGACTGTTGGTACTCAAATGTGCTGCAGAATTCCCATTATGAGAGTCTCTTTATTTCTCCCTTGTGCTGAATCACCTTTCTTTGTTATTATTTTCTTTGTTTGTTTACTCCCTTGTTTTGCTGGAGAACATTCTCCAGCAGCTTCCCAAGACAGGATGCAATGAAGATAAATTATTTTTGATTTCCATATTTGGAATTATGCTGCATATTTGAAAATCTTTACTCAACCTTTGTGCCTGGTTTTTTAATTTGTCTGGTTTTGAAATTCTTTGAAATCACTCTCTGACTTAATGTTAAGAAACCAAATACAACTCGGGTTTTATTTCATTTTGGTCCTATGAAATCTTTTCCTGCTCTCTCCAGAAGTTTAAGGAGACATCTCTTTGTCCCCACTGTTCGAAAATTTTTGTTGATGAATCTTGTTCTGGGTCCATTTTCATTCATTGTAAAGGATACTCAGGGTTCTTCTCCATTTGGAATCTCATGTCCTTTTCTTTGATTATTTTTTCCTTCTGTGTTTGTTCCTGGAAATCCTATTATTTTACTCTATTTTGTTTCCTGGAAATCCTATTACTCATATATATTACCCTGGAACCTTAATATTCTATTCACTTTCTTGGAGATTTCCAATGAATTTTAAATTTCTATTCTCTGAGAGTAATTTATTATTAGGACCACATTTACCATATTTACATATTTACATCTGTAAATATTTACATATTTACAGTTCAACCATGTGATATACTATGGATACATTTTATTTTTTAAGATTATTTATTTGAGAGGCCAGTGCTATTTCCCAGTGGGTCAACGCCCAGGCCTGAAGTGCCGGCATCCCATATGGGCACTGTTTCTAGTCCCGGCTGTTCCTCTTCTGATCCTGCTCTCTGCTATGGCCTGGGAAAGCAGTAGAAGATGGCCCAAGTCCTTGGCCTCCTGTACCCGCGTGGGAGACCTGGAAGAGACTCCTGGCTCCTGGCTTCAGATGGGCACAGTTCCAGCCGTTGCGGCCATCTAGAGAGTGAACCAGCGGATGGAAGACCTCTTTCTCTGTCTCTACCTCTCTCTATAGCTCTGTCTTTCAAATGAATAAAATAAATATTTTTTTAAAAAAGATTATTTATTTGAAAGGCAGAGGTTTGTGTCATCCTGTACTTATTGTATGCAGTCTCTTCTAGTTCTCTTTACATAACTTACCTGTTCATTCAGGTTGCTTTCTACAAATGCTTGGTGATCTTTGGTTGTTTTCCTACAAGAAGGACACTAACTGCTGAGTGGAAACTCTGTGCATGGAAATGACTTATAGACTGTAACCTTCAATAAAGGGTGACCTGACTGGGATATTTTGTTGGAAAGCCTCTTGTGCCAGTATCTTTAGTTTTTTTCTCCTTGACTTCTTAGATTTATTTGAAAAGCAGAGTGATAGAGAAAGAGGAAGAGCTAGAGTGAGAGCAAGAGCAAGAGAGAGAGAGATAGGAAGAGAGCTAGAGAGAGAGAGACATCTTCTCATCTCTTATCCACTAATTCATTTCCAGATGCATCTACCAGCCATGTCTGGGCCAGGTGGAAACCAGGACTTGGGCCATCATCTGTCTTCCTAGGCATATGAGCAGGGAGCTGCACTGGAAGCAGAGATGCCAGGACTCAAACCAGCACTCCAATATGGGATTCTGGCATCACAAGCCATGACTTAACCCACTGCAGCACTACGCCTGCCCCCAGTGTTACTGTTCTTGATTTTCTTCTTTCTACTCCCTAATTTCTCTGTGTTTCCTCAGACTTCCCTCCTATGCTTTTGTTCCTATCACATCAGCTTCTTCTGGAAACTTCTCCCTCTCAGAGACAAGATAAATGCCCTCAGGATGGCTCAAGTGCTGGGGTCCTAAACTCATGTGGGAGACCCAGAGGACGCTCCTGGACCTTGGCTTCAACCTGGCTCAGCATTGGCCCTTGTGGCCATGGGGAGTGAAACAGCAGATGCAAGATCTCGCTCTGTCTCTCCCTCTTTCTCTCTCTGTTACTCTGCCTTTCAAATAAAAAACTGATCTTAAAAAAAAAAAAAAACAAAGCTATTCATCTAATTTTTTTATATTTCATTTTCTCCTTAAATCTATTCCACTTAGTTTTCTATGTAAGCTTTTTTTTTTTTAATTTTTTTTTATTTATTTTTTTTGACAGGCAGAGTGGACAGTGAGAGAGAGAGACAGAGAGAAAGGTCTTCCTTTGCCGTTGGTTCACCCTCCAATGGCTGCCACGGACGGCGCGCTGCGGCCGGCGCACCGCGCTCATCCGATGGCAGGAGCCAGGTGCCAGGTGCTTTTCCTGGTCTCCCATGGGTGCAGGGCCCAAGCACCTGGGCTATCCTCCACTGCACTCCGGGGCCACAGCAGAGAGCTGGCCTGGAAGAGGGGCAACCGGGACTAGAACCCGGTATGCCGGCACCGCAAGGCAGAGGATTAGCCTGTTGAGCCACGGCGCCGGCCAATGTAAGCTTTTTTTTAAAAGTTGCCTTCTAAACAAAACTATCAACCCCTTCTTAGCTGTAGCCTATTTCCACTTCTTTTGTTGTCTTTTTCATTTTTTTTCTCTCCTAATTCTTGTCTTGCCCTTGTTTATCTCAGTTTTCTTCCCTCTTCTTCCACATGCCCCTTACACGCAGACTTCCACTTTCTTAGGCCGCCTAAAGAACAAAGCTTTTAAAGGTTAAAGAAATGTATTGATTTTTGAAGCATTTTTCTTGCCCTATTGAAATTGATGTGATTTGCAACACATATTTTTATGACAGTAATAAGTGGACTTTTCATATTTAGGCAGGAGCTGTAAAGGATTATATTAAGATGATGCTCCAGAATGATTCACTTAAATTCCTGGTTTTTGCACACCATTTAAGCATGCTCCAAGCTTGCACGGAAGCAGTCATTGAAAACAAGGTATGTTGCCATTTTTCTACAAAATACTTTCTACAATTTTACTACAGTAAACATTAATTAGAGTCCCATAATTGAAGGACCTTGTTTGTTTTTTGCCTTCTTTAGATGACCATATATGAATTATTTTAGATATTTTTCTTGAAATAATATATAACTGTTAATATACTGGCATACTATTAAATTTTCTCTTTTACACCAATCATCATTTTCCATTTATCAGATTATCTGCATTAATTAAAATCATGTTCCTTCTGAATTCTGTTTTTGATCATGCATATATGAGGCTACTTCAGAGAGTTCATGGATAAGTCAAATTAAAAGCTAATGCTCATTACTTCTTAGCCTTTTGGTTAAGATCAAGTGTAAAAGCTATTGCTCACTTCCCACAAACTTCCTGAATTACCTTGGTAAGAGCAGTCTTCAAAAATTTCATGAAAAATACATATAATGAAAAAACTCCCTGGGTTTCAAAATTTTTTTGCACCAAAATAAATTCCTGTTTGTATTCCATTTTCCCATGAACTTTGGGAGATACTCTTGTGCTGTTAGAGAGTGGTGTAGACACTTAAAAGTTAGAATTTTTGTTTAACTACATGGTGGTCCTTGAATGTGGGTGACATAAAGAGAAAAGGGAGATTTAATTCATTCAGTTTTGGTGCCCCACTGTAGTCATATGTTCCTGGACAGTAGGCTGTAGAAAATGATTAAGATTGAGTATAGGGGCCACGTTGTGGCATAATGGGTTAAGCTACGGTTCAAGTCCGGGCTGCTTCACTTTCATCCAGCTCCCTGTCGGTGTGCCTGCGAAAGCAGCAGACGATGGCCCAAATCCTTGGACCCCTGCATCCATGTGGAATACCCAGAAGAAGCTCCAGGCTCCTGGCCTCTGTCTGGCCTAACCCCAGTCATTGTGGCCACTCTGTCTCTCCTCCTTTCAAATAAATAAAAACCCTATAACTCTGCTTTCAAATAAATAAACAACAAAACTCTGAAATAAAATGAAAAGTATTCATAGGGTTAAAAGTGAATTTCTCCCAAACTCTCCTTAGCATGGCCATGCATTTTCCTTAGAAAGACCATGAGGCCGACGCCGTGGCTCACTAGGCTAATCCTCTACCTGTGGCACCGGCACACTGGGTTCTAGTCCCGGTCAGGGCACCGGATTCTGTCCCGGTTGCCCCTCTTCCAGCCCAGCTCTCTGCTGTGGCCAGGGAGTGCAGTGGAGGATGGCCCAAGTGCTTGGGTCCTGCATGGGAGACTGGAAGATGCACCTGGCTCCTGGCTTCGGATCAGTGCGGTGCGCTAGCCGCAGCGCGCCAGCCACAGCAGCCATTGGAGGGTGAACCAACGGAAAAGGAAGACCTTTCTCTCTGTCTCTCTCTCACTGTCCACTCTGCCTGTAAAAAATAAAAGAAGAAGAAGAAGAACATGAAAAGATTTTATAACCTCCCCTATTAGATATTAAGTGGGACACAAGTCTATTTATATTTGTTTTGTAAAGTTGTGTGAGACACAGGGGTCCCCAGCTGGGTTCATTTGTTTTGTTTCAAATTCAGAGACATAGATAAAGTACAAGAATGAGAACAGAACTTATTTAAACAGACTAAAGGGATAGCACACATTCAGAGCAAATGTGGGCAGCCTCTCTCCATGAGGAAAGAGTAGCATCTGTCCCCAGCCAACCTCAGGCCACCCCTTTATTGGTGGGAGCTGGTGGTCTAATTGATATACGAATAGGGCAGAGTTTGGGCAGATCTTCAGTGCACATGCTGTCTCCGGGAAGGTTTCATGACATCTCCACATGGAGCAGCATACATGTGGTCATCATGGTGTCTTATGCATGCTGGGGAAGTAAGGCTCTGGTACATGATGGGAAAGCAGATGTAAAGAGACTGTAGCCATGTTGGATCAGCACAGAAGGTGGTGGAGTTTTAGCTGTTCAGGGGCTCCAGCACAGAGAACTGCTGGCACTCTCTCAGCTCTTTTGTTCATTAATTAGCTCCTTGCCTCGCTCATTTCAAGGGCAGATAGTAAGGGCCATTCTACTTAATGATAATTTGAATATATACTTATAAAAGTGACTATTCATATGTTTCAACTAAAGCCTTAGTTATTTTCCATAAGGTGCATTTATTTCAAATTCAGGCCTCATACTTGTTTTTACAAAGTTGAGTAACGAGTTCTTTTTAGCTATTGTAATACACAGTGATTACTTCCTTTTCTCAACTCAAATCTTTCTTAAAGACAACACTGTTCAGTTTAATGTTTCCCTACTTTTTAAAGATGTGTGTGGGTGTGTCAGTTCTCCACCTCAATGGAGACAAGTATATCACATGTTTCTTTTAATGTGAAAAAAAGATATCTCAGTGATAGAATAAAAGTGTTATTTTCTCAGTTAGTATTTGGGCTATTTCAGAAATAAATACAGTGCTCTTTGTGAATGCTTAATACGTGGCACAATCATCTTTTCCTTTCTCACTTGTCTGCTTTGTTTTTGTTTTGGAATTAGTGGCTCTATAACTGATCCATCATTTAAATTTGCTTATCAGTTTACAAAGAATCTTACTAAGACAACATCAGCTTAATTCAAAAAGATTGATTCAGCTCTTGCTCTACAAGGCATTTGCCCTTGGCATTGATGGTATAAAGATGAATTAGACACAGACACTATCCTCAAGTAGCTTAAAAGATTAAAAACTAAGAAATTGGTACAAGAAGCTATTAAGATACTTGGTTAAGATTCTTCTTGCAAAACATTTACCAGCCTGTCATCTTAACCAATTTCTATTTTTTATATTACCATAAAAATAAGCTGTAAAATACTCATAAATGAAATAAGTTTGGTGCTTAGGGGCCTGTCCTGATTTTTGCCATTTCTCTTGTTGGTCCTAGACTCGTTATATTAGGATAGATGGAAGTGTTCCATCTTCAGAAAGAATACGTCTGGTCAATCAGTTTCAAAAGGATCCTGATACTCGGGTGGCTATCCTAAGCATTCAGGCTGCTGGCCAGGTAAGCAATTTCAGGCCTACATTTGATAATGAAATATCGTTGAGATAATTTTAAAAGGCTACTAACCATAACTTCAGTTTATACACTTGTAACTTTATATCTGGTTGTCTAGTGTTATAAATTTCATTTTATTACTAAGAATGCCAGAACTTTTAATAGAAACAGGTCTCATTGTCTTTGTCTCAAATCTTTTTAAATTTTAAGGAAAGAATTTCCATGAAGGATATAGTTAATTGTATTGTAATACCTGTTTGTGACCTTTTGTTCTTTGAGTTTGCATACTGTCTTTATAGCATTTACCTCACTTGGTTGTGTTTTCTCAGGGTCTGTGATGCAAGAGGGCCTGTTGAGAAAGAACTCTTCTGATTCAGAACTTTTTCTGGAGTTCTGGTTTGTCCCTTAGTGTTAGGTTTTCCTGCAAAGAATTCAAACTCAGATTAAGAGTATTTTAAGGGGTTGGCACTGTGGTATAGTAGGTTAAGCCACCATCTACAGTGCCAGCATCCCACATGGACATTTTTTCAAGTCCTCGCTGCTCCACTTCTGATCCTGCTCCCTGCTAATGTGCCTGGGAAAACAGCAGAAGATGGCCCAAGAGCTTGGGCCCCTGTACCCACATGGGAGACCTGGATGCAGCTCCTGGCTCCTGGCTTTAGCCTGACCCAGTCCTAGCCATTGTGGCCATTTGGGGAGTGAACCAGCAAGTAGAAGATCTTCTCTCTCTCTCTCTCTCTCTCTCTCTCTCTCTCTCTCTCTCTCTCTCTCTCTCTGTAATTCTTTCAAATAAATAAAAAGATTTTTTTAAAGTAATTTAAATACACAGTTGTATTCTCATGTAGCCTTGCCAAGCCTAGCTTAGCAGTTCCACAGAATCCATAGGACCCTTCTGGCTTTCTGCTTCACCACTCCACAAGCTTCTCTTCTTGCCTAAGAAGCCTGCTAGAGCATCTGCATCATATCTGAATTCCAGCCAACTGATGAAGAGGGACACACTGCCTCTCACTGGCCTGCACTTAATCCCATGGCTGCCTGTGACTTAGAGGGAAGCTGATGGAGTAGCCTCTTTTCCTCGTAGCTCCACTAGAAATCAGGTGTTACATTCCAAGGACACAGGTTAGGGAAGAATACACGTTAGGGAAAGCACTGGCAGTCTCTGCCACACTATGGTAGAGGGGATCCTTCTGTTCCTTTGTTCTGTTAATATTTGAAAGTATTTTGATGTAAATATCTAAACCACGATATTTAGCATAAGGGAAACTAATTAACCATACAGCTATGCCTAAACTGGTATATGCCAAAGACCTGCTTTTACTCAGATAATTGGTAGATAGATAGATAATCAGAGAGAGAGAGAGAGAGAGAGAGAGAGAGAGAGAGAGAGAGACTCCATGAAGATAAAGCACTACTAGAACTCACTAGGAGTTTTAACCAAAAGGAAGTTCTCAACACTTACTGCATGTTGGATTAAGCTTTAAATAATCTGAGTTTTATATCGGTTTGAATATTCCAGTCATGGAAGATATCATCAAAAAGAGCTTAAAATTAGAAATGGAGGATTCTTTGTAGGGAATAAGTAGGAGAAAGCTAGATAGGAGAGTTTGAGACCTTTTTTAAATTAGAAAATATAAAAATAAAAATAATTTTAAAATTAAAAATGTACAGGAGATTCAGCTTTCTTAAAGTTGTATTCCTATAGAATTTATGTAATTGTAAGTGCACATACTTGAAGACTATACTGTCATAGGAATAAAAGAAAGTAGAAGGGCTGTGTTCTTGGCATTGTAAATCTTAATTTTAGTGTTCTAAACTTCCCAGAGTGCCATTAATCTTGCTAACCTATGATACGTTTCACAAACTTAAAAGATATCCCTCTTTAAATGCTACTTCTTCAGTCTTATCTCTAAAATTTTAAGGCATTTTCAATCCTAGGTAACAGTATGATTTAACATTATGGTTTGTTTGGCTCTGTGTTTTATTTCTTTTAACTTTCTGAAGTGACTGATTTTTAGTGAAATTTTCAGCTTGAGAACTAGTGCAGCCAGTGAATGAATGCTAATATGACTTGATGTGATATGAAAATATTTTAAGTTATCATGCTTTATCTCATAATGATAGCATAGCACTCACAAATGTCATTTACTTACTTACAGAAGTTGCAGTGCGTATGAGCAGCAAGGATTAGACAATACTCCCAAAGGATGGTGGGATTTTTGTCAGCCACTTAGTATCATTCACTACTGTATGGCAGTGGCATAAGCATGACTCATGTTTCACTCAGCCTACCTACTTTAAATTTGAAGTCATGCATTTTTGGATCCAGTTTTAGATTTAGGAGATTTGCTTTATTTCATATATTGACTATAAAAGAAGATTTGGTTAATAGTTTTTGTTGTACCATTTCAAACTTATTCATTTCAGGCCGGCACCGTGGCTCACTTGGGTAATCCTCCTCCTGCAGTGCCGGCATCCCATATGGGCACCGGGTTCTAGTCCTGGTTGCTCCTCTTCCAGTCCAGCTCTCTGCTGTGGCCCGGGAGGGCAGTGGAGGATGACCCAAGTGCTTGGGCCCCTGCATCTACATGGGAGACCAGGGGGAAGCGCCTGGCTCCTGGCTTCGGATCGGCACAGCGCCATCTGTAGCGGCCATTTGGAGAGTGAACCAACGGAAGGAAGACCTTTCTCTCTGTCTCTCTCTCTGTCTATAACTCTACCTGTCAAATAAATTTTAAAAAATTAACTCATTTCAACAGTACACTTGCATTATATATATATATATATAGAGAGAGAGAGAGAGAGAGAGAGAGAAAGGGAGAGAGAGAGAGAAAGGTAAACTTCAGGGTCTGTGAAATGCAACATGGGGAATATCACAGGAAAAAAACAATATGACTGGACACTTGATTTTCTTACTTTATAGCCCAGCAGTATGAAGTAAATAAAGAGGATGTCAATGAAGTCTTCCTTGTTGCTATGGATACCATGTGTTAGAAATTATATTCTCATTTATAATATATTTTATTAGATTTTTCCAGTGGCAATGTGAATTCAGTTTTCATCAAGATCAGTAATTTTGTTTATAAATATATATATATATCAATCAAACTGACTTTTGAAATATTGAAATAGCTTTTAAATGTGTTTTTTGTAGTTAACCTGACTATTTCGCAGCATACATTCTTCATATGCCCTCTTAATTTGGCTTAAAGTGAGCAGCTGATTGTTTTTAAGTCCTTTAGTGTTTTCTTTCCATTTAACATGTTCTGAAAAACTTTATTATATATGGCTTTATGTTTTATTCTCAATTTGTTTGCATCTCAGTTTTGTCACTTTATTTTGTGCAGGGTTTAACATTTACCGCTGCTAGCCACGTCGTATTTGCTGAGCTGTATTGGGACCCTGGACATATAAAACAAGCAGAAGATCGTGCTCATCGAATTGGACAGTGCAGTTCTGTGAATATTCACTACCTTATTGCCAATGGAACTCTAGACACTCTTATGTGGGGAATGTTGAATCGTAAGGTAAAGCTTGAGTTTCACCCATGTCATTAACATATTTACTGTAATCCATACTATTTATGAATCAAGAATCGGAGTTTAATGTGTTCAGGGAAAAGATATAACCAGCCACATCATGATAATTTAATAATAGAGATTAAGTTCAGAAAAGACTTCAACTTATACTACCTTACCTGCTATCCTTTAAGAAGAGAGGCTTGGAGCCTGTGCTGTGGTGTAGCCGGTAAAACCACTGCCCACTGCCTGCAGTGCCAACATCCCATATAGGCACTGGTTTGAGTTCCAACCAACTGCTCCACTTTCAATCCAGCTCTCTGCTATGGCCTGGGAAAGCCACAGAAGATGGCCTAAGTGCTTGGGCCCCAGCACCCATGTGGGAAACCCAGAAGAAGCTCCTGGCTCCTGGCTTCATATCTATGAAGCTCTGGCCATTGCAGCCATTTGGGGAGTGAACTAGCGGATAGAAGACACCTCTCTCTTTCTCTCTCTCTCTCTCTCTCTCTCTCTCTCTCTCTCTCTCTCTCTCTTTCCCTGCCTCTCTATAACTCTCCCTTCCAAATACATAAATAAATCTAAAAAAAAAAAAAAAAGACAAAGAAGAGAGGCTTGGATTTCCATGATTCCTATTATCTTCCAAGCCCTTCTACTTTAGAGGCTAGGATCAGGTCAGCTCACAAGGAACCAGACTGTTTCAAGCTCTAAGTCCTTTTTTGTAACCAAAGATAAAGACTTTCCAGAAGGATTCTTGAGTTCCTAACTAATTTTGGGAAGTGGACAGCCTGTACCCAGGCCCTAAAAAACACAGGAATGATGTTACCTGCTCTGTCCTTTTGGTAATGTCTTTATCTCTCCAGCTTTGAAAAATGTATATAGAATGGATTTGAGAAAGGATTTCTGTTTTTGTCTTTTTGGGCTACTATAACAAAATACTATGGATTGGGTGACTTACAAACAACAGCAATTTATTTTTTACAATTCTGCAAGCTGGACTTCCAAGATCAAGGTGCCAGCATGGTGAGGGCCTTTTTCTGTCTTGCAGATTACTGACTTCTTGTATCCTCATATGTTAGAAAGAGGACAAGAGAACATTCTGGAGTTCCAACTCTACCTCCATGACCTAATCATATCCTAAAGGTCCCACCTGCTAAAACTATCCTATTGAGAGTTAGGACTTCAACATAGGATTATTGGAGAAACAAGTCTATTATATTCTGACTTGGCCCACCAAAATTCATGTCCTTTTTGCATGAACAGTACATTCTTCTATCTCAGTAGTCCACAGACTCTTATTCATGCTATTGCTAACCATAAAGTCCAAAGTCTGAAGTTCAATAGCTCATGTTAATCACCATCTAAATCCAATGAAGATAAAACCCATCCTGAAGCAACATTCTTCTCCAGTCTAGAACCTGTGAAATCAGAAAAGTTATATGCTTCCAAATTACAACTATGAGAGAGGCATAGGCTAGACATTCCTATTCCAACAAGGGAAAATAGAAAAGAAGAAGGGGTTAGCCTAAAACCTAGCGAGGCAAACTACATAAGATATTGCACTCAAGAATAATCCTCTTTGAATTTGCCCCCTGCCTTCCAAGCCTGCTGGGGTAGTGGTCCTGCCATCCAGATCTACTGGAGTAGAGGCCCTGTCTTTTGGACCCAAGAGGGTAGAAACACAGGCTCCCTGTGGTAGCCCCACCCTTGACTATATTGTGACCCCACCCAAGATGTACTTCTTACTGCAACAAGAGATCACAAACCCAGGGCTCCATAGACCCACTGTGCATTGGTCTTTGAAATCAAGGTGGAGGCCAACCTGCCCTGCAGGTCTCTGCATTTTGGGCCTATATGGCAAGAGTGATTACCCTGACGAAGTCTGAATCACCTCTGGAGTCCTCCATCCTTTTCTCAAAAATAACACATATTTGCAGCTGAGTATTTATATGGTCTACTCCGGTGTGGCCTAAGTCTAACCATCTATCATTTGCCCCATTGTCTCTGTTTCCATTAGTCCCATTGGCAGTGTTTCCCCTGATGTGGTCCCAGCTCTATTCCTGACTTTTCTTGAGATGGCTCATTTAAGTCTGTGGTTCACATCTATGCAGATCTCCAGATCAGTCACTTGGCCAAATTCTCAGTAATCTCTTTCTCATCTTTTACAATTTCAATAGACTGAGAATTTCCCAGATTTTTACGTACTGGTTCCTTATCAACATTTCTGCCTTCAAATCATTTTTCTCTTCTTGTATTCTATAACAAGTAGTCAGGAGAAGGCAGATTGCTCCTTCAATGCTTTTGCTAGAAGTTTACTCAATTAAACATATAATTTTGTTGTTTGCAAGTTCTGCTTTGGACAAAACACTAGAATATGAGCACAGTGCTGCCACGTGGTATGCTACCTTATAACCATATATGCCTTTTCTGAAGTTTCCAATCATATATTCTTTATTTCCATATGTTACCTATCAGAATGGTCTTTACCATCTGTATCTTTTTTTTTTAAAGATTTATTTATTTTACTTGAAAGTCAGAGTTGCACAGAGAGAGGAGCGGCAGAGAGAGAGAGAGAGAGAGAGAGAGAGGTCTTCCATCCGATGATTCACTTGCAGTTGGCTGCAAAGGATGGAGCTGTGCTGATCTGAAGCCAGGAACCAGGAGCTTCCTCTGGGTCTCCCACATGGGTGCAGGGGCCCAAGGACTTGGGCCATCTTCTACTGCTTCCCTAGACCAAAGCAGAGAGCTGGACTGCAAGTGGGGCAGCCGGGCCTTGAACCGGCGCCCATATGGGATGCCGGCATTTCAGGCCAGGGTGTTAACCCGCTGCACCACAGCGCCAGCCCCCAACCATCTGTATTTCTATCAGTATTCTGTTCAGAATTACATTGATGTTCTCTAAAAGACAGAAGCTTTCTCTACAGGTTTCTTCTTTTCTTTCTAAGCTCTCACCAAAATAGCCTTTAAATTTTCATTCATGCCAATCTGGGATTTTTCTGGCATATACTTCATAGCTCTCTCGGTCTCTACCTATTGCTGAGCTCCAAAGTGCTTCCACATTCTTAGCTATTTGTTACAGCATTGCCCTTACCTTTTAGGTTCCAATTTCTGTGTTAGAAACTTTGGACTATTATAACAAAGTACCATAAACTGGATGGCCTAAAAGTAGGAGAAATTTATTTCGCCCACTTCTGAAGGCTGGAACTCAAAGAGCAGGGTGCCAGCAGGGTCTGATGAAAGCCATCCTCCAAGTTGTAGACGGCTAACTTCTCACTGTTTCCTCACATGGTAGAAAGAGGGCAAGATAACTGGGGTCCCTTTTATAAGGATGGTAATCCCATTCAGGAGGGCTCCACCTTCATAACCTAACCACCAGTGCCCTTACCTTACCTTCATGAGAATGAGATTTAGAATTTTTCAACATAATGAATTTTTTAGTGGTGCACAAATAGTCCATTGCACTATTTTTTAAGCACTGAGTATAGACATTTGAAACACCCATACTATAGGTTAAATTTTAAAATATAGAAATATTTGGATAAAAGTTATGAAAAGGTAGATAGTTAGCCCTTTTCCTCATTAAGCAAAGGACTTACTGACTTGGTAATTTGGTTGTAATTTTGAGTAATTATACTATTAAAATCCATGAAATATTGGAAAAATAAAATTTTCTAGTAGATAGCTTGTGATTTAAGTGAAAATCAAGTGAAAAATGCTTATGTTTTTCCATATTTCAGGCTCAGGTTACAGGGAGTACACTGAATGGTAGGAAGGAACGACTTCAGGCAGAGGAAGGAGATAAAGAAAAATGGGATTTCCTGCAGTTTGCTGAAGCCTGGACTCCAAATGACTGTTGCGAAGAGCTCAGGAAGGACGTTTTGTTCACTCATGTAAGATTAAATTTATTTTTCCTTTCTATTGTAATATCCTGAAACTATAACTTTATCGTATATTGTTTTAAGTAGCAATTTTCAGTGATTCTTACTATTGAAAGGAGATTTCGCATAAAGTTGGAACCCTCATTGAACAAAAAATTAATACTGATAGAAGCAGGCTTGTATTTTCCCATAGTTTCCACATTCCTTTGTTCAGCTCCTTAGTAAACAAGCCAAATAGATTTTAACCTGCAGAACATATAAGTCACTCTCTTTATGACCCTGAGGGTATGGAAAGGTAAACTCAATTTGCTTCAAAAAGCACAATTATAAAAATAGCCTGAGATATTTGATTATATCAAAATCAAAAGCTTGTGTTATGCAAAATGGCTTATGAACAAGTCACAGACTCAGTAAAGATGTTTGCATTACAATGTCCAAAGTATAGGAAGAATTTATTCAACTTAGTAAACCACCACCAAGTCAGCAGAAAATAAAAGAATGGCAGCGCCACAGGAGAAGATCCCTCCCCCTTCCCCTATAAAATTAGGAAACTGTGGTGTGATACTTTCAGATCATGTGAAAATTCTGTTCCCAAAATATTTCACCCAGTGGGGTTACCATTCATTAATGACCTTTCCTTGAATTAATTTTAAAAAGGTAGTTTCTCCAATTCCATTCTATGTTTATTAACTTGAATTTTTCTGTAAAGATCTTTACTTCCCCCTAGAAAAGTATCATTATGAACTTAGAGATTCTTTTATCAGTTGTTATTATTAGTTAATCCTTCACCTTTTTTTCCTAATTTAGATCTGGCAAGTGAAATTTCTTTAAACTGACTTTCTGTTTCCCCTTTTGTCCCCATAAGTCTCTGAGTGCTTCCTTGCATTTTGCCAAAAAATAAAAAAATGTATCCATGTTCACCTTGAATTTTCTTTGCCTCAGGATTAGAACTGGCCATTTTTGAGCCCTGTTTTTTTTTTCTTTTTTTAAAGAAACTGGGATGATATTTCTAATTTAGGATTTTTAAGAGTTCCTCTGAGATATGTTTACTTCTATGGTCTTTTCAGTATACAGAGATACATACATACATATATATTTGCATAGGTAGATATATCTGTATGCATATGTGAGGGTACTTCAGAAAGTTTACAGAAATAAAATTTTAAAATGTTTATTTTGATGCAAAAAACCCTCTGAAATCCATCATGCAAAGACTCTTTAGAAAGTTTGTTGAAAATCTATATTATGAAAAAACTGCATTGATTTCAGAATTTTTGTACCCAAGTAAACTTATCTTTTCCTTCCATTTTCTACTAACTCCTTGAATTGTCCTTGTATGGAAGCAATTTTAAGCCATAAATTCCTAGTAATTCCTCCTATTGAAATCCAGTATCACCAAATTCTTTGCCTTCTTCTTATACCTATAAAATATAAATATTTACATTTCTTTTATCCAATAGCAAAAATCCTGATTCCTAATATCAACAAATTTACTCATTTACCCTGTTTTTCGACACATGTAAAATACTTTTAAAATTATACCTGTACCACTATCTACAACTGAGTAAAATTCAAGATTTCTTTTCAGTTCTACAGAATGTCTCATGAGTGATGCATGGTCTTGTAATCTGCTTGAATTCTTTTTTTCCATATTGTTGATATGTATTTAGGTTCGCTTGTTTCATTTAATTGTAGGATTTTATTTTTTTTAAATCCTTTTGATTTAACTTTGTTTTTTGAACATTTAAAATATTTAGATAGTTAAAAAGTCAAACCTATATTTAAAAAGTACACCCAGAGAAGTCTTACTCTGATTCCTATTTTTGTTTGCTAACTGTCCCCTATAGATAACCATTTTTATGAATTTCTGATTTAATTGTCCCTAGGTTTTCTTTTCTTTTCAAATCTTTGAAGATTTATTTATGCCGGCGCCGCGGCTCAATAGGCTAATCCTCCACCTGGCGGCGCCACCACACCGGGTTCTAGTCCCGGTCTGGGTGCCGGATTCTCTCCCGGTTGCCCCTCTTCCAGGCTAGCTCTCTGTTATGGCCCGGGAGTGCAGTGGAGGATGGCCCAAGTCCATGGGCCTCCACCCCATCGGAGACCAGGAGAAGCACCTGGCTCCTGCCTTCAGATCAGCATGGTGAGCCGGCCGCAGCGTGCTGGCTGCGGCAGCCATTGGAGGGTGAACCAACGGCAAAGGAAGACCTTTCTCTTTGTCTCTCTCTCTCACTGTCCACTCTGCCTGTCAAAAAGTAAAAATTAAAATAAAATAAAATAAAATAAATTTATTTATTTATTCATTTGAAAGACAGAGTTACACAGAGAGGAAGAGAGGCAGAAAAAGAGGTCTTCCATCTGCTGGTTCATTCCCCACATGGCCGCAAAAGCTGGAGCTCTGCCAATCTGAAGCCAGGATCCAGGAGCTTCTTCCAGGTCTCCTAAGTGGGTGCAGGGGTCCAAGGACTTGAGCCATCTTCCACTACTTTTCCATGCCATGGCAGAGAGCTGGATCAGAAAAGGAGCAGCCGAGACTAGACTTGACACCCATATGGGATGCCAGCACTGCAGCCAGTGGCTTTACCCGCTACCACAATGCCATCTTTTTTTTTTTTTTTTTCTTTAAGATGTATTTATTTGAAAGTCAGAGAGACAGAGATCTGCCATCTACTGGTTCACTCCCTAGATGTCCACAACAACCAGGGCTGGGCCAGCAAAGCCAGGAGCCGGGAGCTTCTTCTGGGTCTCCTACGTGAGTACAGGGGCCCAAGAACTTCGGCCATCCTATGCTGCTTTCCCAGACCATTAGCAGGGGGCTAGATCAGAAGTAGAGTAACTGGGACTCAAACCGGAGACTTGTAGGATGCTGGCATTGCAGATGGCAGTTTTCTCCACTGCACCCACACCGGCCACCCAAAGTTAAACTTTCAGTGCTAAGCTGAATTCCATTGAAATATTATTTTTATGTAGAATTGTGATAAACTTTTAATATTTTAATATGTCTTATTTGGAGGACTGGTACATTTTTCCCCCTTAGAATACCAGAATGCCACTAATATTTTATAAGTTTATTTATTTATTTGAAAGGCGTGGTGATAGAGAGAGGGAGAGACAGAGATCTTCCTTCTGCTAGTTCATTCTCCATATGCCTCCAACACATGGGACTGGGCAGAAACTCCATCCAGGTCTATCATATGTGGGGGGACCCAAGTACTTGGGCCATCTGCTACTTCCCAGGCACATTAACAGAACCCTAAATTGGAAAGGGGGTCAGAACTCTATCCCAGACACTTTGATATGGGATACAGGTGTTCCGGGATACAATTTAACCATGCCACAATGCTTGATTTTTTTTTATTAAAAAACTATTTTCTGGAGTAGGGGTTTGGCACAATGGTTAAACACTGCTTTGAGGGGCTGGCACTGTGGCACAGCAGGTTAAACCCCTGGCCTTCATCACCAGCATACCATATGGGTGTTGGTTCAAGTCCTGGCTGCTCTACTTCCAATCAGCTCCCTGCTGATGTACCTGGAAAAGCAGTAAAGGCTGGCCCAAGCCCTTGGGCACCCCCTACGTGGGAGACCAGAAAGAAGTTCCTTGGTCCTAGCTTCAGATCAGTTCAGCTCTGGCCTTTGCAGCCATTTGGGGAGTGAACCTGTGGATCAAAGACCTCTCTCTCTTCTCCCTCCCTCTCTCTCTCTCTCTCTCTCTCTCTGCCTCTCTTTGTAACTCTGTCTTTCAAATAAATAAGTACTTATTTATTAATAAATCCAAATGCTTCAAATTCCCACATCCAATAGAAGAGCCTCTGCTTCCAATTCAGCTTCCTTCTCATGTGAGTCCTGGGAGGCAGCTGGCTTCAGCCTGACCTAGCCCTGGCTGCCGTGGGCATTGGTCAGTGAACCAGCAGATGGAAGGTATCTCTATCTATTTCTTTGCTTCTCAAATAAAATGAAAATAATTTTTTAAAAAATGTAAAAATCCTTACCTTTTATGAGTGTTTATTATATATTGTTCTATAGAAAACAACGCAAATCCTAAGTATTTCAAAAATATATAAATGAAACTATGACTTGTGGCTTTTCTTTCTTTAAAATTTCCCAACTATCAAACTATGTTTGAGTTCATTTCTAATATAGGCATTAAGAATTTGAAAAACATCCTCCTGTGTGTGTGTGTGTGTGTGTGTGTGTGTATGTTTGTTGTGTTTTAAACATTTGCCTGAAGAAAAGTGTTTATGTACAGTTTAAAAAAATCACCCTTACCAAATCTTACTTTCTTAAGTTAGATGTGTATATTTTACAGTTTAGCAGATTTTCCAAGGCATGTCTTTATACACACATGGCTTTATGTAAATTGGAATCTTACAGTGTAGGAATCCTTTGTTTATTTTGATTTGTTTTGCTTTCCTATCACTTATTTTGTACTTTGCCAGGATGTGAAGAGTGGGGTTTTTTAAAATTATTTCTTTGAGAAGCAGAGACAGAGACTGAGACAGAGCGATATTGCTTCCTTCTACTGGTTCATTTTCTAAATGCCTGGAATGGCCAAGACTGGGCCAGGACCAAATAGGAGCCAGGAACTCAATCCAAGTTCACAAGGCTGGCAGGAACCCAAGTGTGTGAAACATCATTGCTGCCTCCCAGGATCAGCATTAACAGGAAGCTGGGGTCAGGAATCAGAGCCAGAACTGGATATCAAACCCAGGTACTCTGATGTGGGACCCAGGTGTCTTAACCTTTGTCTTACTTGCTAGGCTAAGCATCTGCCCCTGGAATATGCTTTGACTGACTGGGTGGGCGTGCTCTCCCATCTCTGTCCTGATCCCTTCCAGCCTCATGCATTTAGGGGAGTGTTCAGTTTGTTGAACGGTCCCAAGGGAACACAGTCTAGATAACCTTTTTTCTTCTGGATACTTGCCAGAATTTCAGCATTTTCTATGGAAATTTTTCAATTTATATTCATTTCTTTCTGTTATTTTTTAAAGCCTTCAAAATATTTTTTTGCAAACATTGAGCGTTTTTAGGGTACTTCTAGTTTTGTCACTTAAACTTTGCTAAATTCACCAAACTTGCCATTTGTCATCAAAAAGTTTTAACCAAAAACTTTATAGCAGCTCTAATTGGATGATTTTTAACAGCTTGTCTGTACTTCTGCAGTGTCAGCATTTTAAGGAATGTTTATTTCATTTCTGTCCCAGCTCCCTGCTGCTGCAGCTGGAGGGAACTGGAGCAAAGAGCTGCAACCTTCCACTGTGGGAGAACAGATTGTGTGAGTCAGCGCGTGCCTCCGCCCAGTCTGTCAACCCTCCCCCCCCCCAGAAGGGGAGGAGACCAAGGAGCAGAATGAGCCTGAAGGGCAGGACAGAGTAAACTGGAGGCAGGGAGGGAGTCCCAACACCTTAGATCTCAGGCTCCCCATAATTGCTGAACCCCACTCATTCACCACATTCAAAATGCTATGAACCAAATAAAAGATTTTTAGAAATGCAATGAATTTGCTAAGTTTGGCAAATTGATCTTTCGTGAATTGAGTTTCAGGTGAATTGATTTTTAGAATGTTAGTTATTGAACAAATAAGTCACTTAGCATTTGGGCTTTTGTGAAATTGATTTTCTGTGAACTGACCTAGAACCTAATATTAGTATTTATATGGGGCTTGGGATAAATCCATAATAGTCAAAAAGTTAGAATAGTCCAAATGTTTATACAGTGTTGAGTGGATAAGCAAAATGTGGCTTATCCATACAACAAAATATTATTCAGTTTTAAAAAAAAATGAGGGGGGCCAGTGTTGTGGCGTAGCTGGTAAAGCCACCACCTGTAATGCTGGCATTGCATACCAGCACTGGTTCATGTCCCAGGTGCTCCACTTTCAATCCAGATCCCTGCTAATGGCCTGGGAAAAGCAGTGGAAAATGACCCAAGTCATTTTCTGCCACTCAGATGGGAATACCAGATGATGTTCCTGGCTCCTAGCTTTGGCCTGGCCCAGCCCCAGCTTTTGCAGCTATCTGGGGAGTGAACCAGCAGATGGAAGATCTCTGTCTCTCTGTTTTCCCTCTTTCTATGTAACTCTGCCTTTCAAATAAATACATGAATATTTAAAAAGAAAAAAAATGAAATATTGCTACATATGACAATATGGACAGTATGAATGAACTCTGAAAATATTATGCTGAGTAAAGTAAGCCAAACATAAAGGCCACATGTTTTATGACTCCATTTATTTGAATTGGAGATCTGTGGTTAAAAGCAAGAGGAGAAGGGCCAGTGTTTTGGCAGCATGGGTAAAGCCACCGCCTACAACACCAGCATCCCATGTGGATGCTGGTTCGAGTCCCTGATGTTCCACTTCCAATCCAGCTCCCTGATAATGTGCCTGGGAAAGCAGAGAAAGATGACCCAAGTGCTTGGGCCCCTGCTCCCATATGGGAGACCCAGATGAAGCTCCTGGATCCTGGCTTCAGCCTGGCCCATCCTTGGCTGTTGAGGCCATTTGAAGACTGAACCAGCTGATGGAAGATCCCTCTCTCTCTCTCTCTCTCTCTCTCTCTCTCTGTAACTCTGCATTTCAAATAAATAAAAAAGGAAAAAAATTTTAAAAAAGAAAAAAAATTCCAAAAAAGTCTTTACATTAATGTCAGTGTCTCCTGCCATCTTTCTCCCCTGATGCTTATTACCCTTAAAACTACATAATCGGGGCAGACGCTGTGGTGCAGTAGGTTAATCCTCTGCCTGTGGCGTTGGCATCCCATATGGGCGCCGGTTCTAGTCCCAGCTGCTCCTCTTCCAATCCAGCTCTCTGCTATGGCCAGGGAAAGCAGTGGAGGATGGCCCAAGTGCTTGGGCCCCTGCACCCACGTGGGACACCGGGAAGAAGCACCTGGCTTCATACGGGATACCGGCACTGCAGGCAGTGACTGTACCTGCTACACCACAGCATCGGCCCCTCTCTTTCTTTTTTTAAAATTTTTATTTATTGTATATATTTGAAAGATAGAGAAAAAAACACAGAGAAAGAAATAGAGATCTCCCATCTGCTGTTTCACACCCTAATGCTTGGAACAGCTGAGGCTAGGCCAGGCTAAAAACCAGGAGCCAGGAATTCAATATGGGTCTCCCACAGTTTGCCTTGGCCCAGCTACCTGCACCACTATGTGCTGCCTCCCAGGGTGCACGTTAGCAGAGCTGGAATCAGCAGCGGAGCCAGCACTCAAATCCAGGCATCCTGATAGGGGATGCAGGTGTCCCAAGTTGCATCTTAACTGCTGTGCCAACCCCTCCCTTTTCTCTTAATCAGAGTTCTGCTTCTGCCACATAGTTTTGCTAAATATTGGGATTAAAAAATAAATAAATGGAACTAAGGCTGGTACTTAACCATTTATGCCAGCATACGTGTACTGATTGTTAAAATGCTGAAGTATTTTGGTAATGGTTGGTAAATACCCATTCTTCAATTCAGTCCTTTCACTTTACTCCACCATCCCAGCACTAGAGCCTTCTGGTCTCCCAGTCAGCTGGCACCTCTGCTTCAATCCAGCATTGGCTTATGCCCATGCTATCCCTGTTGTTAAGTAATTGAGTAATACTGTGCAGGAAACTAATCCACACAAATGCTTGAATCATTAATTCTTTACCCACTTTGGGTATATTTTACATCTTTTAAAGAAATTATTTTTTTCATCCAAATGAAACTCAAAGTCTAACTCAAATAAAGAGAAAAAATTCTACCACCATCCAGAAAGTGCCTTTTGCATAGCCCGGTTGGCTCTTCCACAGGCACGCAGTCCTCCCTGGGAGTTCATTGCGGGATCCCCATGTCAGATGCTGCCAGTCCTGTGTCCAGTGCTTCTGCCTTTCTCCTACATCTAAATGTGCACGACATCTGAGTTCTCTTTTAGTTTTGAAGTGTTTTGATTTCCCTACAAGGGCGTCCACTGAATGATAAAATAGGTTGTCTCCAAATGGAGAAAAAAGGTATGGAGAATACTGTGCTTCCAAGTGTTAAAGCTATTTCTGACTAAAGTAGACTGAGTGGAGTATTCAAATAGAGAGCTTCTGGTTTTCATTTTGCTACCAACATTTAGGAGGTATCCTTTCTGTTACCTGTAGCTGTGGGAAACTTAGGCTTATTATTATTATTAGCTTATTCTTTAGCTTTTTTAGGGTATTTCCCAGCTGATGGAGCAAGGACAAAAAGCTTTAGCTCCTTGTTGACCTCACCTACATACAGCAAGCAGGCCCCCATTTCTCTGTCCTGCTAATGCAGCCCCACCCTGCCTGAACTGTTGGACACAGCACTATCTGAAGAGTCCAATCATCAGCTCTCTGGACTCCTCCCAAGCTCTCTCCCCCCTGATCAGCAGCTCAGCTTCAGAGTCCAAGTCTCAGCCCAAACTCCTCCCAGCCCACACTGTTATCTCTCAGGACCTTTAGATCTAACTCAAGTTCTCCCACTATCTTGGCATTCCAGCTTTAGCTCAGACCCCCAAGCCCCTTCCCACTGCTTTGTACTATATAAACCCCAAGTCTATAAAGGAAGGTGCACTCTCTGCTGTGTGTTCACCTGGGAGTGAGCCCCTCCCAGGCTTTATTCTTCTGAATAGACCTGGTGTGGCTGTGACTTCATATTCTGTCTCTTCTTTCCTGATGCCATCTCTTGCTCTTTCTCCAGTAATAGATAATCAGCAGCTCATGAATCCAGCCATCTGGGTCCCTCCATTACTAGCTGGCTTCTCAGGTTCTTTCATCCTTTACATACAAACTACGAAGTATCCTAGGAAAAACTGTGCAGAGGAGTTAGGCTCCTGCTTAGAACACTGTTGTCTTTGGGTTTGGATTCTATTCTTTGAGTCGCAGTAAGCGAGAGCTGCTTGCATTTTATTACTGTGAACAGTACTTCTCATTTTGAAACAGATCTCTAGGAAATTGCCAAGTTCGTCCAGAACCATTACTCAGGGTCATTTCTTGGCAGCTCCTGCTTCCCCCAGCACTGCAGTCTCTGCTTTCACACACCAGTTTTCATTTGCTGCCTTAGTTCAGTGTCCTGGTTTCCCTTCCTCCTCATTCGCCCACTCTGGTTTCCTTCCTTACCCTGCCTCTGTGCTGCAGCTTTGGACTGGCGCAGAGCTGCATTTTCTCTATCATAAGCACCCTTCAGTCTCCTGGTTTGTGTTCTCAAGGGCTTCTAGGACATCCTACACTAAGAGCAAATTTACACTTCAAATGTCCACATTTGTATTAAAAATATATAGCATGACTGCTGGTATGCTGTGAAAAGCTGTGTGTAATTGAGGAGAGCTCTTCAGCATAGCAATGAAATTTAAAAATATACCTTCAAAAATTAAAAAATGATCTTTTGAATATTCATTACATCCTAGCCTTGTATAAAATGTTTGACTTATTGTGGGCTCTAAGGTGCAAATAAATAATCTTATCCAAGTTAAAAATAACCTTTATTTTTCTCCTAAGTCTAGCTGCCTGGTTGAGTGGTGAAAATGAAGAGAAATTGATCGTAGAAATTGTGGTATTAACAAAGTCCCAAACTCTGTTGCCCAAAATGTCTTGTTTCTCACTATGGTAAAACATTGATTTCATGAGGCCAACACATCTTTAATTAGAATATTTATTTAAAATATATTTTAGGAAATCATGCTGCTCTGTAAATATTATGTAATTAGTTTTCATACTAGCACGATAATAAAGACAAGAGGGTACCTCATAAATATGTCTGTCACAGCTTTTATCACACTATGTTGTTAGACATTTGTCTTGTTTACCTTGATGACTTCAGTACACTGAATAATAATATGTTTGGAGTGTTTATTATGCTGTAAAGCCATAATAAACACTCCTTTTTTTTTTTTTTTTAGCTTATTTAGCCTTCACAGCAACACCAAGAGGCAGATAAAGTTCCCAAACCCCATGAAAGCTCGCAAAGATTATATAATCTGCCCAAGTTCATGTAGCCATTAAGTTGCAGAGCTGGGACTTGAACCCAGGCCCTTCTTCTCCAAAGTCTGTCTTCATAACCTTGCCATGCTATTGGAGTTAGTATGTTGTGGACATTCAATAAATATCTGTAGAATGACTAGAACATTGAAATAACTCAATTTGGTTTACCCAGTGTTTGTGGCCTGGGAAGACAGTGGAAAATGACCCAAGTGCTTAGGCCCCCACACCCACGCAGGAGACCAGGAAGAAGCTCCTGGCTTTGGTTTGGCCCAGCTCTGCCCTTTGCAGCCATTTAAGGAATGAACCAGCAGATGAAAGATCTCTCTCTGTCTCTTCTTCTCTCCCTCTCTTTCTGTAACTCTCCCTTGCAGATAAAATAAATAAATCATAAAAAAAGAAAAAAGAAAAAAAATCACTCAGTCCCTCATAATGTTTAAAATAGAGTTACTATATGACCCAGCCAGTCTACTCCCAAGGGAATTAGAAACATATGTCCACACAAAAGCTTGTACATGAATATCATAGCAGCATAATTCATAAAATAGAACAGTCTGAATGACCATAATTTGATAGGTATATAAACAAAATTTGATTTACCCACTATTTGGCTTTTAAAAAGTATGAAATGCTGATATATGCAACAATGTGGATGAATCCTCAAAATACTATGCTAGACATGAAGAGTATATATTAATATATTGCATGACTCCATTTATACAAACTGGTCAGAATAGGCAAATCCATGGAGACATGAAATGTGTTGGTGGATGCTAGGGCCTTGGACGAGGTTTCCTTTTTAGGTGGTGAAAATATTCTACAATTAAGCAGTGGTGATGATTGTGTAACTCTGAATATATCAAACATTGAATTGCACTTTTTAAAAAGATTTTATTTATTTATTTTATTTGAGAGACCGAGTTACAGAGAGAACGAGAGACAGACAGACAGAAAGGTCTTTCATCTGCTGGTTCACTCCTCAAATGGCCTCAACGGCCAGAGCTGGACAGATCCGGAGCCAGGAGCCAGGAGCTTCTTCAAGGTCTCCCACACAGGTGCAGGAACCCAAGCACTTGGGCCATCTTCCACTGCCTTCCCAGGCCATAGTAGAGAGCTGGATCAGAAGAAGAGCAGGGGGCCAGCGCTGCGGCGTAGCTGGTAAAGCCACCTCCTGCAGTGCCAGCAACTCATACGGGTGCTGGTTCAAGACCTGGCTGCTCCACTTCTGAACCAACTTTCTGCTATGGCCTGGGAAAGCAGTAGAAGATGGCCCAAGTCCTTGGGCCCCTGCACCCATGTGTGAGACCTGGAAGAAGCTCTTGGCTCCTAGCTTTGGATCGGTGCAGCTCCAGCCATTGTGGCATCTGGGGAGTGAGCCAGCAGATGGAAGTCTCTCTCTCTCTCCCTCCCTCTCTCTCTCTCTCTCTCTGCCTCTCCTTCTTTCTATGTAACTCTGACTTTCAAATAAATAAATAAATCTTAAAAAAAAAAAAAAAAAGAGCAGCCAGGACACAAACCCACACCTATATGTGATACTGGTACCACAGGCAGAAGCTTAACCTACTATACCACATTACCAGCTTGAATTAGATATTTTAAAAGATTTATTTATTTGTTTGAAAGAGTTAGAGAGAGAGAGAGAGAGAGAGAGAGAGAGAGAGAAATGTCTTCCATCTACTTGTTCACTCCCCAACTGGCCGCAACAGCCAGAGCTGTGCCAATCTGAAGCCGGAGCCAGGAGCCTCCTCCCAGTCCCCCATGTGTGTGCAGGGGCCCAAGGACTTGGGCCATCTTCTACTCTTTTGCCAGGCCATAGCAGAGAGCTGGATTGAAAGTGGAGCAGCCAGGACTCCAACCGGTGCCCATATGGGATGCCAGGACTGCACACGGTGGCCTTACCCGCAATGCCACATTGCCAGCTCCTAAAAGAGTGAATTTTATGGTAAATAAATTATGTCTTGGCCGGCACCGCAGCTCACTAGGCTAATCCTCCACCTGCAGCGCCAGCATTCCAGGTTCTAGTCCCTGTCAGGGCACCAGTTCTGTCCCAGTTGCTCCTCTTCCAGTCCAGCTCTCTGCTGTGGCCCAGGAAGACAGTGGAGGATGGCCCAAGTGCTTGGGCCCTGCACCCACATGGGAGACCAGGAGGAGCACCTGGCTCCTGGCTTCGGATCAGCTCAGCGTGCCAGCCGTACTGGCCATTTGGTGGGTGAACCAATGGAAAAAGGAAGACCTTTCTCTCTGTCTCTACCTCTCTCATTGTCTAACTCTGCCTGTCAAAAAAAAAAAAATATGTCTCAATAAAGCTATTTTGACAAAAGATTATATACTACAATCTGAGGATGCCAAGATAAGGGAAATTTCTGCCTTTCCTTTGCAGCCTCTTTAGTTGGGAGAGATTATTATAAGCAAGTCATTTTAATGCAGTATGTAAATATGAAAAAACAGATGTAAACCAAGCTGTGAGTATACAGAACAGAAGAAATAATCACCTGAGGCATTGGGAACGTTACCCATAGGCAACATCTATAGGGAATTTCAAAATTTCCCCCTGAAAGTGCTATGATTTAGTCTGTGAAATCAAACCAGTGATAGACGGACAGGAAAAAGAACATACAAATGTATTAATGTGCAGAAACACAGGAATCAGAAAGTATAAAAGTCAGAGAGAGGGTCGGTGCTGTGGCGCAACGGGTTAAAGCCCTGGCCTGAAGCACCAGCATCACAAATGGGCGTTGGTTCTGATCCCCGCTGCTCCTCTTCTGATCCAGCTCTCTGCTATGGCCTGGGATAGCAATAGAAGATAACCCAAGTCCTTGGGCCCCTGCACCCATGTGGGAGACCCGGAAGAAGCTCCTGGACCCTGGCTTCGGATTGGCACAGCTCTGGCCGTTGCAGCCATCTGGAGAGTGAACCAGCGGATGGAAGACCTTTCTCTCTGTCTCTGCCTTTCTCTGTAACTCTGTCTTTCAAATAAATAAAATAAATCTTTAAAAAAAAAAAAGATTCAAAGAGAAGGTCAGCTACTTGAAGCTTAAACACCTTCTTCATTGGAGAGAGGGAAATGGGAGTGTAGGCGATCTTTAAGGGAAAGTCAATTATTTGTCGGGCAGGGGAATGGACTCAGAAGAACAGGCAATGACCAGGGTCAGAGTTCTGTGATCCCTGACTCTGCGTCTTCCTTCTTGCAGTGTGAGTTTGATTTTCCCTTTAAATGAAATTTCAGTTCTTGGTGGACCAGTCAGGCAGATAAGAGAACTTTGCAGAGAGCCTCTTGCTACACAGGGGATGGGAGGCCGTAGACACAAGCAGAAGTCAGAGCAACCTGGAATCCAAGGCAGCTTCTAAGACCTCATATCAAAGTGCCAGTCTTTGGGGAGTTGTTTTCTGAGCCCCAACATAGCTGGAAGGAATTCCATCTGAGGTCAAAGGGAGAAAGTAAGCCCTTCTTCAGGCAGGAGGAATACCAAAGGCATCCCCAAAGCATAGTGATACAACCAGTATCAGTTCAGTTGTTCTGGGAATTGGCAGTCGGTAGGTACATGTGAGGAGCGTAGGGCGTTCCAGAAGTGAGTCAAAGAGAGGAAGCCTGACTCTTTGGCACTGACCAGGGAGCAAGGAACCCACACCTGCCATACCAAGAAGTTGGACTTTATCCTGGAAGCATGTATTGTCATCAGAGGTTTTTTTTTTTTTTTTTTTTTTTTTTTTTTTAAGATATATTTATTTATTTGAAAGAGTTACACAGAGAGAGAGAGAGAGATAGAAGTCTTCCATCCTCTGGTTCACTCCCCAGTTGGCCACAAGGGCCAGAGCTGCACCAATCCGAAACCAGGAGCCAGGAGCTTCTTCCAAATCTCCCACATGGGTGCAGGGGCCCAAGGACTTGGGCCATCTTCTACCGCTTTCTCGGGCCACAGCAGAGAGCTGGATCAGAAGTGGAGCAGCCGGAAATCGAACCAGCGCCCATATGGGATGCTGGCACCGCAAGAAGCAGCACCCCCTCCTCACTACTACGCCACAGCGCCAGCCCCCACCAGAGGTTCTTAAGCAGAAGAATGATATGGTCAGATTTTTGCTTTTTCACACTGAAGTCATTATGGTGATGAGGGAAAGGAGGGAGAAGAGACAGAGGTTCATGGAAGTGGTGGTACTGGAGCACATTATTTCTGCCCCACTCTGATTTGGTTTCAGCTTCTGATGGGAATCTACTGTGTCTCCATGGCCTCTCCCCGCAGTGCTTCACAGTTGAAACGCTTGGTTGGGCCACAGTGCACGGCTGGTGGATTCCTGTGCTCCCCCGAGCCATGCCTCACCTGTCCTTGCTGCCTCTGTGGTGAGCAGAGGGGAATGAATGCCCTGACAGGCCCTGCTCCCTCCTCTGCTGCTAGATTGGGGGTTTTGGCTGTGGGTCCTAACTGGATTTTTATAGTATACCTTTTACCAAAATTTTACTGTGGTGCTATCAGTCATGTACAGGTCTAATAATAAAACCAGTTCCTCTTTATCCATGAGACTATTAGTATGTATAAGGCACCTTTGTCAGGGATTCGGGTAGGTGGGAGTAGAGGGGACTTTGAAGCCTTAAACTCTACCCTGAACTAACAACAGCAGTGATAACAGAGAAGCAAAGAAAAACTGTAGGCCTTTCGGAGGTAGAATTTGACAAAATGAGACCTATATATTTGTCCTGTCTAATAGCACCATACACTGAAAAGGTAGAAGAGATTGAAACAGATGTTTAGAAGAAATGCCACAGCTATAGTCATACAGATACATAAAGAGAAGCCAAACTGTTGAAATGGGAAGAAATTGTTTAGTCTAAAACTGGAGGTTCCATGCCAGATTACTTCTTAGTTAATTTGGTCAGCTATGGAAAGCCAAGAAACTAATGGGATTCTGTGCAGTATTTCACTACAGAATTTAGTCGTCCTTATTGGAAAAGATGAACTGTAATATTTTTTTTTTGACAGGCAGAGTGGATAGTGAGAGAGAGAGACAGAGAGAAAGGTCTTCCTTTGCTGTTGGTTCACCCTCCAATGGCCGCCGTGGCTGGCTTGCTGCAGCCGGTGCACCGCGCTGATCCGATGGCAGGAGCCAGGTGCTTCTCCTGGTCTCCCATGGGGTGCAGGGCCCAAGCACTTGGGCCATCCTCCACTGCACTCCCTGGCCACAGCAGAGAGCTGGCCTGGAAGAGGAGCAACTGGGACAGAATCCGGCACCCCGACCAGGACTAGAACCTGGTATGCTGGCGCCACAAGGCGGAGGATTAGCCTAGTGAGCCGTGGCGCCGGCCACATGCAGCAGCTTAACCCACTATACTACCACACCACCCCAACACATAATGTTTCTAAGGACATCTTTAACCCAAGTAATGCAAGTTAAAACAAACAACTTTGAAGGGTTGAATTTGACACAAGTTAAAAAACTAACAGTGGAGAGGATGAAGCATATCAAGAATTTTCCTAGATTAGAGACATAAAATAGTGCCTTTGTAGATATCAATTTAATTATATGTAGACTTTAAAAACCTACATATTGATTTTTTCAGTTTTTATATTTTAGAAATATGTATTCTTCATGATGAAATAAAATTATTGAGCTTTTCTTCACAATAATCCAGAGTAGGAGAAAAGAGAAAAAAATTTGCCATGTTTATACTGTTGCAGGTGGGTGATGAGTGCATGGGTGTGCTCATAATTTTGTGTATTTTTACGTAGTGAATTTTTTAAGATTTATATATTTATTGGAAAGTCACAGTTGCAGAGAAAGAGGGAGAGACAGAGAGAGTGAATCTGCTGATTCACTCCCCAGATGACTGCCATGGATGTGGCTAGGCCAGGCCAAAGTCACCAGCTTCATACAGGTCTCCTACCTGTGTAGCAGGGGCCCAAACACTTGAGCCATCTTCCACTGCTTTTTCCAGGCCATTAACAGGGAGCTGGATTGGAAGTGGAGCAGCTGGGACGTGAACCAGTGCCTATATGAGATGCTGACATCACTGGTGGCAGCATTACCTGCTATGACACAATGCCGGTCCCCAGTAAAGTGTTTTTTTTTTTTTTCTTTAAGATTTATTTATTTATATGAAAGTCAGAGTTACACAGAGAGAGGAGAGGCAGAGAGAGAGAGAGAAGTCCTCCATCCACTGGTTTACTCCCCAGTTGGCCACAACAGCCAGAGCTGTGTTGATCCAAAGCCAGGAGCCAGGAGCTTCTTCGGGGTCTCCCACTGGGGTGCAGGGACCCAAGGACTTGGACCATCTTCTGCTTTAGCAGGGAGCTGGATCAGAAGTGGAGCAACCGGGACTTGAACCAGTGCTCATATGGGATGCCGGCCCTGTAGGCTGTGGCTTTACTGTCTATGCCACAGTGCTGGCCCCAGTAAAGTGTTTTTTTTTTCTTTAAGATTTATTTATTTATATTAAAGTCAGAGTTACACAGAGAGAGAAGAGGCAGAGAGAGAAGTCCACCATCCGCTGGTTTACTCTTGGACCATCTTCTACTGCTTTAGCAGAGAGCTGGATCAGAAGTGGAGCAGCCAGGACTCATATGGGATGCCAGCCCTGTAGGTGGTGGCTTTATTGTCTATGCCACAGTGCTGGCCCCAGTAAAATTTTTTTTTGACAGGCAGAGTGGACAGTGAGAGAGAGAGACAGAGAGAAAGGTCTTCCTTTGCCATTGGTTCACCCTCCAATGGCTGCCGCGGACGGCGCGCTGAGGCCGGCGCACCGCGCTCATCCGATGGCAGGAGCCAGGTGCTAGGTGCTTCTCCTGGTCTCCCATGGGGTGCAGGGCCCAAGCACTTGGGCCATCCTCCACTGCACTCCTGGGCCACAGCAGAGGGCTGGCCTGGAAGGGGGGCAACCAGGACAGAATCCGGCGCCCCAACCGGGACTAGAACCTGGTGTGCCGGTGCCGCAAGGCGGAGGATTAGCCTGTTGAGCCAGGGCGCCGGCCAATCAGTAAAATATTTTTAAAATAAGCTATATACTTATTGTTCTAGGAAGGATTGTTCACTAAATGTTATTATTAAGGTTGTGTTATTATTAAGGTTGTTTATTACAGTATTCTTTATAACAGTGAAAAACTAGAAGCATCCTAAATGCCTAGCAATATGGATTAGATAGCTAATCAAATGCTGTATATTTAATGATGTAAAATGTTCATGATGTATAGTTAAATTTTGAATAGTTTTGAAACTGTATGCAAATAATAAGAAAAACTGTTACAAATATTTAATCCACAAACACTCACCTACATGTAGGTACTTAGGAAGCGAAGCACAGACAGTTTCCTTTCCCAAGACATTTGCATACCCTTCTTTTGATGCTGTTGTTGGAAGTAAGAAATAATGTTTTCTTTTTACTACTTTAGTTATTTTAAAGAGCAATATTTTATTTGTTCTGTGTTATTTTCTTTCTGCTTGTACACAGAAATTGGTTGTAACCAAGAGTGAATCACTGTCAAAATTTTATTCAACTACATAGCAATGAAAATTATAGAAAATCTGAAAAAAAGTCATTTTCTTGAAACATTTAAATTTTTTTAAGTTAGATGATTAAAACTACTTCTGTTGCTCAGCATCCCTTTGAAACCAGACTGTTCCTGGCTTGTTTACAGCTGTTAGTGAGGGCTGTTTAGTTCCAGTTCAAGAGACCAGCATGATATCCCAATCATCCATTTGTAAAACAGATTTATTAATTCTTTTAGGAGCAGGCGCTGAATAACATGAGGCAGTAATGGCTCCCACCAGAGCTGCCCTTTGATCAAAGTCTATTAAACCTGACACTGATGCTTTTGTTGGTGGCCTGTGCTTTGCTGGAATAGCACCAAGCTTTGAAGTGCTTTATTGTTTTTTATGAGTTTACTAGATTTCCTTTTCCTCTCCTTCAGTTCCAATAACTGACTTTTAATCCTATCATCATGGCCAGGGGATTTGTCTCTAAAGACCACTAGTTTACCACGGTGCAAAACAGAGCAAAAAGATTAGGTCCCTGAGCCGTTCAGATAGAAACACACGTTCTGCCATCTTAAGCAGTCTGCAGTTTTTATTCCCAGCATCACCAAAGCAATGCTTTTCCTTTTGTTTTTCAAAAACAATGCTAAACAAAAGACAGGAACATAGTAACTTAGTGTCAGCTATATAATTAAAGAAAGGGATGTGTTCTCCTGCCTTCCATGTGCCTGTGACATGGCCACATTGACTTGCAAGCCTTGTGGGAAAAGATTACTGTAGGCTTAAATCTCTTGTCCTATTTAAAAATACCTATATTTATATTTAAGTTCTTTATTTCCCGTACATTAAATGGGCCATTTAACGTGGTTACTTCTTTACATAGACAGTAAAGGTGAGTTAGGATATTTGTCAATAAGTTGTTACTTCATGTCTTCTAAATGCAGTAATGGTGTTACATAAGACACAACACTTTTTTTTTGAAGTTAATTCTGTAAAGTAACAAAGCTTTATTATACCATAAAAACATTTTATCTATGTTCTTGCCTATTTTTACCACTAGAAATGTTGATGTAAAAAATTAAGTTCGTTGATTTTTAAAATAACAACCTGTCAGAATGGCAAGGGTGCTGAGTATTTAGCTGTCTGGATGGCTATTGCTGTTGGAAGATTCTGGACAGTGTCAGTGAGACCCATGACGTTTAATCCTACCCCTAAGGTGCGTGGTGGTCACATTATTTATAAACCTAAACCTTTTTTAACATCATGTTCATTTAGGGAGTGTTCTGTCTGCAGTTATTTCTGACTGCCTTCTGCCTTTTTCTCAGATGTTGTAATCAGTGAATCCACTAACAGCTATAAGAATGACACCAACTCTATGAAAACCAAACATTTATGGGCGGGCATTTGGCCTAGCAGTTAAGACTCCCAGGTTAAGATGCCTGTGTCCCATATCTAAATACCTGGACTCAGTACTTGGCTCTGGCCCCTGACTCCTGACTCCGGCTTCCTGCTAATGTATACCCTGGGCAAAAGCAGTGGTGGCTGAATCAAGTTCACAGCTCCCAGCCAGCTGTTGTGGGCATCTGGGCTGTGAACAAAGAGAGCAGAGAAGAGAGTACATAGGAGCTCTCTCTGTCTTGCTTCCTCTCAAATTAAAAAAAAAAAAAAATTAAATTGGACACTCCATGAAAAATTAACTTATTAAAAGAGGAAAGCAGAGGAGTCATCAGAAGTATCTTATTAATATAGAAATGTTGCATTTATACCTAGCATCTGTGTCTATATGTCAGTCTCTTGTTAATAGTCACTTTGTTCTTTGATTAACCAGCCAAACGCTTGTTGGGATCACCATAGTGAGTTGATTGTGATATGTCTCTGTCTCAAAACAGCAAAGATAATTTGTTTTAAGCTGATGTATATAATATTTGAGTCGTACCAGCAAAGTAATTTCCTAGCCATTGCAATGCTTTATTCTACTAACCTCATCAGTGGTCTCCCTCTTTTTGACTACGAGAACATGTCACATGTCCTTTATTCTCTTATGAGAAGCTGCTCAGAATCCAGTTACTGTGACAGACAGATGAACTCAACTTTCACGTTCCGTGACTACACAAGAGTCACTCACTCTGTGTTGGTATTCTTCAGTTTTAAAATTATTATTTGTGAGTAGCCAGAGGGATTTTTGTGAAGCATTTAAGAAAAAGAATTCATGTATTTGTTTTCCTTCATGAGGGCAGACATTTGACACAGCAGTTAAGCTGCCACTTGAGAGAGCTGCATCCCATATCCAAGTGCCTGGGTTTGAGTCCTGGCCCTACTTCCAGTTCCAACTTCCTGCTAGTGCACACCCAGGAAGCAGCAGGTGATGACTCCATGGCTTGGGTCCCTGCCACCCAAGTCGGAAACCTGGACTGAGCTCCAGGCTCCTGGCTTCAGCCTGACCCAGCCCTGGCTGTTGCAAGCATTTGGGGAGTGAACCAACCGATGGAAGTTCTTTCTCTCCATCCCTCCCTCCTATCTCTCTCTCTCTCTCTCTCTCTCTCTCTCCTTTAAAAATAATAAATAGTAAATTAAAAAATTTAAATAAAGAGCCTCACGACTCATGTATATTCACATATGAACTCGAAAATACCCGCAGAAATGTAAGGAAAGAAATGGAGCTATTAAAACCCAAGGTCTTCATCAGATTTTTTACAAGATTTATTCAAAAGACAGAGTTACAGAGAGAGGTCGAGCCAGAGAGAGGTCTTCCATCTGCTGGTTTACTCCCCAAATGACCACAATGGCCAGAGCTGAGCTGATCCGAAGCCAGGAGCCAGGAGCCTTTTCCCAGTCTCCCACATGGGTGCAGGGGCCCTAGGACTTGGGCAATCTTCTGCTGCTTTCCCAGGCCATATCAGAGAGCTGGATCAGAAGAGGAGTAGCCAGGATTTGCACAGGCACCCATATGGGATGTCACTGCTGCAGGCCGGGGTTTTAACCCTCTGTGCCACAGCACTGGCCACATCATCAGATATTTTATCCTAATCTCTTAACCTTGGCTGGATCCTGAATCCTTTTGAGGCTATGGAGAGAGTAAAGGACTACTCCCTCCAAATGCACAATGAAGACTGGAGTTTTAAGGCACTGTCAGTGGCTTTCCAGGCTCGCAGAGCCACCTAAGGTCTTGTGATAAAAGCCCATGGCCCCCAAATGAAGAACTCGTATTCAGTAAACCAGTGATCCTTCTCTGTTACCAGCCAGCATCTTTGGTAGGTGTCAGAGAGATTTTCTTACTTGTTTTTCTATAAGTCGTATCTGCTAAATGTCAGAAACCTCATCAAACAACTTCTGCCCAAGTGCCCAGAGGCTACAATCAGAAAGCATAACTGATGAGATGGATCAGGTTTCTGACCGATTACCTCAGAGAAAACCTTCATCCCTGTTAAGCTGTCTAGCTTCTGGCAGCCCCATGGCCAGGACACTAACTTTGTAAGGTTCACGCCTGTGACAACATTCATTACTGTCCACTTTAGCCATCGTAACATTATCTAAAGCCCATAGTGGTCTTGCCCTCTCCTTATACCAAAATTATATTCTTAGCACATCCTTGGTTAATGACATTACTAAAATCATTTTCTATCCACCTCCCTCCCTCCTTATCTGGATTTTACATGCCAAAGTCTCAATTTATTATTGCCCAAGTGGCATGTGGTTTCAGAACAGCACCTGTACCTATTATTCCCACACACTGTTAGTAAATTCCCATAATGGCGGAGGTATGCATCAATTTCTGATTACTGTCAGTCACTGCTAACCTTTCCTCTCAACTTGCTCCTAGCATATAATGAGAATTTGTCAGATGCTATTTTCCAAAATTAGTCATTGCTTAAATAGTGTAAAAAAAAAGTTCCAATAAAAATAGCTTAATTAAGAGGATTGACAGCAAAGGCTGAGAGTTTAAGTCCCTGAGAATTCTCCTTATAGGATGCTTTCTTTAATTCTGTTTTGTTGGAAGGGATTGTTTTGTTTTAACAAATCTTAAACAACTGTGTTTTATTTCTTAGTTGGAGAGGTGGGTCTTTATGAAACAAATTCTTATGCAGAATGGGACAAAAGATTCTGATGGTATTTCAACATTATTTAGTGTGTGTAACAGAGGCCTATTGTATATTTTATGTATACAGCCATATTAACTTCAGGTTTCTTTTATTTGCTCCTCTTGAAAATATTTTTAAAGTACATCTAGGAAGAGGGGCAATTGAGGCAATAAGGAAGGCACTAAATTGAAAACAAGTAAAAAGTGAAGGTCTCCCTAATTAATGGTGAAATCTTTAGCTCCTTTTTCTGATCAGCTCCCTGGTAGCTAGCAATGTGTTTTCTGGAGAAGCTGGCCCAAGAAAACACTCATAGAAACTGAAAGGAATTGCCCAACAAAACAGTGTTGAACCTACGGTTAAGACTCCCACATGGAGCTTCTGATAACATTTTAGTATCTTTTTCTTAAATATGAATGGACAGCAAAAAGCCAACAGATATTAAGGGAAGCCTTTCATGTGAAAAACAGAGACCAAAAACAAACATGTGAACCAAGAAAGGGATACAAAAGAAGCAGAGACAATGTGATGAGCTGAAGAGAAATAAAAACAGTTGACTAAGTAGCATCAACTACCACAGAGAAGTAAAAGAAAATATTGTTCCCATGAAACAAGAATAAGAAAAAAAGAAAATGAGAGAAAAGGATAAGCTCCTAAAATGGAAACTATAACACCATAAATAATAAATCAGTAAGAAAGATGATAAGAGAATCTCCCCTACAGTAGAACAAATGAGGAGATAGAAAATGTGAAGAAAATCAAATGACCCAATCAGAAGCTTTGGTTCTAAGAGTAGTTCCAGAAAAACAAGACGGAGAAAGAGAAAATAATGTAAGAGCTCTTTGAAGAACTGACCAACTTGAGTTCTTCTGACTCAAAGTGCCCACTAAGCGCCTTGTCTAATGGTTGGGAAACCAAAACATATACACAAGCCTCTGCCCCCCTTTTTCCTTTTGCATTTTCTTCTGGATTTATTCCTCAATGTACTTTAATGTTGTTCCCCTATTTTCTTTCCTCAACTTGCACCTGTTCTTACTTGTTCCAACAGCCTCACCTTTTCATAAAACCCAATCTTGTGACTTATTCCTTTCTGTATGTCCCTGGTTCTCAGATGTCTAAATTAAGTGTCTCCTTCTCATGGGCTCTAGACCTGCTTCCCGAAATCCTCTACTCTAGCATCTCCCAGTTCTTACACATCTCTTAGGCTTTACTTCCTTCCTTTCTCATCTCTTTGCCTTATGATGAACCTGTTTTGCTTCCTGTAGTCCCTATTGCAGTAACTGAAAATATCATCCCTACCGTGTTAGAAATCTAGGACCACTCTGGACCACAGCATCTCCCACACCCTTCACATTCAGTCAGTGAATCCTGTCAGATCTTCTTGGTGGAGAACACCGTGTATCCTGAGTTCCCAGACAACCTATTCCTCATTCTTGTACACAGAGGGGCAGCCAAGGGTCATTGGACATTTGAGGACAGAGTCTGTAGCACAAAAAGGTAGACAAAAGTCAGCCAATACAAAAATTGCTCCTGAAAACATTTTTATTTATTTTATTTTATTTTATTTTAGAGAGAGAGAGCAAGAGCGTAAGATTCCTCTACTGGTTCACTGCCCCAAATCACACCTTAGCCAGGAAGCCAAAGCCCTGAGCTAGAAACTCAGTCTAGGTCTTTCACATGGGTAGCAGGAGCCCAGCTACTGACCACCTGCTGTCTCCAAGGGCACACATTAGCATGAAGCTGGAATTAGGAGCTAATGCTAGTAATTAAAGCTAGACATTGGGGCTGGCACCGTGGCGTAGCGGGTAAAGCTGCTGCCTGCAGTACCGGTATTCCATATGGGAGCTGGTTCAAGTTCCAGCTGCTCCACTTCTGATCCAGCTCTCTGCTGTGGCCTGGGAAAGCAGTAGAAGCTGGCCCAAGTCCTTGAGCCCCTGCATCCGCAAGGGAGACCAGGAAGAACTCCTGGCTCCTGGCTTCGGATCGGGCAGCTCCGGCCATTGCAGTCAGCTGGGGAGTGAACCAGTGAATGGAGGACCTTTCCTTCTCTGTCTATGTAACTCTGACTTTCAAATAAATAAAATAAATCTTAAAAAAAAAAAAAACCTAGACACTCCTGTATGATACAGGCATCCCAACCCCTAGGCCAGATGCCTGCCCCCCCCCGGTGTTAACTTTTTAAAAACTCAAATTAGGGCTGGTGCCGTGGCTCAACAGGCTAATCCTCCGCCTTGCAGCACACCGGGTTCTAGTCCCGGTCGGGGCACCGGATTCTGTCCCGCTTGCCCCTCTTCCAGGCCAGCCCTCTGCTGTGGCCCAGGAGTGCAGTGGAGGATGGCCCAAGTGCTTGTGCCCTGCACCCCATGGGAGACCAGGAAAAAGCACCTAGCACCTGGCTCCTGCCATCGGATGAGCGAGGTGCGCCGGCTGCAGCGCACCGTCTGCGGCAGCCATTGGAGGGTGAACCAATGGCAAAGGAAGACCTTTCTCTCTGTCTCTCTCACTGTCCACTCTGCCTGTCAAAAAAAAAAAAAAAACTCAAATTAGTGGCTTCAGATTTGAGATGATATTGCAAATATAAATAAAATTAGAATACTATGTAAAAGAAACAGGGAACAAGAAGGAACTTTTAGATGTTAAAAATAAGACTGCCAAACTAAAATAATTCTATAGAAAGGTAGAAAGATAAAGGAAAATTCCAGTAATGTAGAGGATAAAAAGACGAAAAGAAGGAAAATATGAAAGTAAAAGATAAGACGTAAGTATCTAGGTCTAGCGTTCTGCTGACAAGAATTCCAGAAAAAGAGAAGATAAAATGAAGAGGAAAAAACTATCAAAGAATAATAAATCCCCAAGAGTGAAAGGTAATTAGTATTATTCAAAATTACTAAGATATTCTGTATGCTGAGCAGGATTTTTAAGGCAAATAAATGCAGATACATAGATATAGGTCATTATGAAATTTTAGAACAACAGAGAAGTTGCTGAAATCCTCTGAAAGTAAAAGTTTCAACCTACAAAGGAACATCGTCAGCAGCATCAGATGTTTGAACAAACAGCAACGTCTTCAAAGATTTGAGGAGAGGCTAGTGTTGTAGCGGAGTGTGTTAAGCCACCCCTGGCGACACAAGCAGCCTACATTGGAGTGCTGATTGAGGTCCTCGCTGCCCATTTCCACTGCAGCTTCCAGCTAAATGTGCCTGAAAAGGCAGCAGAAATGGCACGAGACATGAACTGAAGGATGGAGGATCGCCCTCTCTCCCTCTCCCTCTCCCTGTCCCTCTCCCTCTCCCTCTTTCCACCCCCTCTTTCCACCTCCTCTATCTGATGTTCTGCCTTTTAAATAAATAAGTTTTTAAAATTTTTTTAAATGGATTTATTTGAAAGGTAGAGTAACGGGTCGGAAGAGAGAGAGAAAGAGAGAGAGAGGTCCTCCATCTACTGGTTCACTCCCCAAATGGCCACAACAGCCAGGGCTGAGCCAGGGTGAAGCCAGGAGCCAGGAACCCCATCCAGGTCTCCCACATGGGTGCCAGGGGCCCAAGCGCTTGGGCGATTGTTCCGCTGCCTTCCCAGGAACATGAGCAGGAAGCTGATTTGGAAGCAGAATAGCTGGAACTCGAAGCAGCCCTCAGATCTGGGAAGCTGACATTGCATGGAGCCGCCCAACCCTCTGGACCACACTGCCAGGCTCATTTTTTTTTTTTTTTTTTTAATAAAGATTTGAGGAGAATCAAGGCAAAAACAACTCATTTCCAGACAGGAAGGCCTCAGGAAGTTTACCTCCCTTTTAAAATCAGCAGTTTAACTAGAAACTAGTTTAACTAGATGGAATTTGTTTATGTTGCCAATTATTTGCTCATATTTTCAAAGCCCTTCTAGCTCTCTTTGCACTTTTATTGTATGGAATAGTACTTTTACTTTAAGTGTTTGACTGTCTTTGTTACCTTTTAAAACAAAAGAAAAAAAATAAGCTCCACCAGTCTGCTACACTCTGCTTTCCCTATGCTTTCCTCTACCCTTGTAGACTTTCCCTCATGCACTATTTTAAAATCTTTGTCTTGTGGGTAATGATTTCATTCTTTATATTTTTATCTAAATTCTGGAACTTCCACAACTATTTAGGTAACTTTTATGGTATACAAGGTATACATACAAGAATGTATAAATAACAGCCATTCAGAACAAGAGTTCTGCGTTATTAGGGTGGAGTGGGGGACAGCTTGTTCCCTGTGATTATGCATAACACACACACACACACACACACACACACACACACGCCTAATTTTCCCTTCCCTCCTTCCTTCATTCCTTCCTCCTTTCTTTTTCCTTTTTTACTCTCTTTCATTTTTTGGAATATTTTTGTGTGGTGACATAAAATTTACCATATTAGGTATATAATTCAGTGGTTCACAGTATTGTGCCACCATCACCACTATTTCCAAATCATTATCCCAAACAAAGGCTGCATAATCATTTGGTACCAAGTCCCCATTTCCCATTTCCCCAGCCCTTGGTAACTTCTGATTTTTCTGTCTCTATGAATCTGCTGTATCTTTCTTATGTTGTATTACTAAGAAGTACAGATATGATTCATTAGGCAAAATATCTCTTTATGATAAATGGTATTTTTCTATCATTATTTACAATATCTGTATTAGTTAACCATTGCTCCATAATAAATTGCTCCAAAATTTAGTGTCTTAAAACAACAATAGTAGGGCCGGTGCCATGGCTTGCTAGGCTAATCCTCTGCCTGCGGTGCCAGCACCCCGGGTTCTAGTCCCGGTTGGGGCACTGGATTCTGTCCAGATTGCCCCTCTTCCAGGCCAGCTCTCTGCTGTGGCCCAGGAAGGCAGTGGAGGATGGCCCAAGTGCTTGGGCCCTGCACCCGCATGGGAGACCAGGAGGAGCACCTGGCTCCTGGCTTCGGATCGGCACAGCGCGCTGGCCAGAGCAACCATTTGGTGAGTGAATCAATGGAAGGAAGACCTTTCCCTCTGTCTCTCTCTCTAACTCTGCCTGTCGGGGAAAAAAAAAAAAATAGCCATGTATTATTTATTTTGGCTTCTGTGAGTGCAGGATTCAATCAGGGACAGCAAGGATGGTGTGTCTGCTCCAAGATAAGTGGAGCCTTTCCTGGAAGACTCCCAGGCTCTGGTCCAGAAACATCTAAAGGCTTGTTCACTCTTATGATGCTGGCTGTCACCTAGATCTTACTGTGGCTGGCAACTGGAATACCCATGGGACCTGGGCTTCCTCACAATATGGTGGCTAGATTCCAAAGGCAAACATTCCAAGAGAGTGATGTAGGGAAGGAGGGAGGGGATGGGGGGGAGGAGAGAGAGAGAGAAACAGAGTTTCAGCTAAGTGGAAGCCATATTACCTTCAACAGCCTGGTCTGAGAAATCATCGTTATCACTTCAACTTCATTCTGTTGGGTGGACAGTTAGAAAGATCCACCCAGGTTCACGGAAGAAGAGCATGGACTCCCACCTCCCTCGGTGGAGGTGTGTCAGGGTCCCCTTTTGAGAAGAGCTTGAGAGATGGGTTAAGAACTAATGTGACTATCTTTGAAAATACCACAGTGTGTATCCAACATAGGTCCCAATTCAGCCCCTAGGAGGACAGATCTAAAATTAAGTTTTCATTTGCCTTAACTGGTAGTTGATCAACACCAGACATAGGTATCCTACTTCCTCTAATTAGGGAATTGAGATTTACACATTGGGAAAAAGATGAAAAAACATGAGATAATGATGTAACTGTTCTGAACAAAAAATATTTTTTGAAAACAAGGTAATTGTTAAAATGTGTCTGTTAAAGGAACTGTCCTAATTAATTATCTTCAATGGTATTTGAACAGATTCCTGGTCAAGAAAGCGTTTTAATTTGAGTAATATTGTTTATGAACACTGTGTTTACAGTTTGGACGTGAAAGCATTTTTCTGGCTTTTTTTAAATTTTAATGTATTTATTTGAGAGGCAGAGGGAAAGAAACAGAGACAGAGCTTCCATCTGCTGGCTTACCCCTCCACACCGCAAAATACGTGCATCAGCTAGGGCTGGGCAAGGAGCTTAATCCTGGTTTCCTCACATGGATGGCAGGAACCCAGTTACTTGAGTCATCGCCCCTCCTCTCAGGGTCTTCATTAGTAGGAAGCTGGAGTCATGAGTCAGAGCTGAAATCAAACCCAGATACTCCAAGGTGGAACAGCTGGCATAACTGCTAGGCCAAATGCCTGCTCCCTGAGTTCTTAATTGACGTGACATATTTAAATACAGTTTCCTCCTTTCCCTAAGATACATGTAGGACAGATAGCTTATGAAGTATATTTTGATTACATAACATCTCTAGCCAAGTTACCTAACCTCTGTAAAGCTTCCATTTCTTCATCTGAAACATGGAAAGAATGTTAGTATCTACTTGAAAGAGCTGACATGAAGATTAAATAAGTTGATTTGTGTAGATTGTGCTAAGAAAAAAGTTACATGAATGTTACAAAGTACATGGATGTGTTAATGATATTTTGCATGTATATGTCTATGAAGAGTCACAAATTAATTGAATTCATTTTCAAAACGATATAAGAATAAGACAACATGGTTACTGAAAATATTTTGTTAAGCTCTTTGATTTGGGAAGACCATTTTAGAGTGTGGGATCAGCGCTTGCAGTGCTGGCATCCCATATGGGCACTGGTTTGAGTCCCGGCTGCTCCTCTATAGATCTTTTAAGAACCAATCCAGCTCTCTGCTGTGGTCTGGGAAAGTAGTGGAAGATGGCCCAGCGTGGAAGACTAGGAGAAAATTCCTGACTCCTGGCTTCAGATCAGCCATTGCAGCCATATGGGAAGTAAACCAGATGGAAGACTCCTCTCCCTGTTTCTCCCTCTCTCTATCTATAACTCTTCCTCTCAAATAAATAAATAAATCTTAAAAAAAAAAAGGAGCATATTAGAGTGCTTCTGATTTTGCTAACTCTGTTTTCCCTAGTTTGAAAAAGAAAAACAGCATGATATTCGATCATTCTTTTTACCGAAACATAAAGGAGGACAGCTGGTGTCCTCCAGTGATGAATCAAGGATACTCCTGGAGAAAAATACGGTAGCAGCGCCGGACCCCAGAGAAAGAGCTGCAAGAGATATCTCTGATTGTGAAAGTCATTTTGAACCTGAAGCTAAAAAATTGAAATTGATCACCACCAATGACTGTGGCAGTCCCCCGGAGGAGAAGCCAACAGGGTCCAGACAAACCAGAGCTCCACTCGTGGAAGGTGTCCACAAGGCCAAGTTCCAGTCAACCGAGACATCCCTTCCTGGAAAAGACTGGCAGTGTGGTTTCTGCACCTATATCAATAATGCAGTGTTACCTTATTGTGAAATGTGTGAGAACCCCAAAGGCAGAGCTGGTGAGTCCTGGGAAGGCGACCGTGGAAGTTGGTCAGATAATCTGTTACCCACTGTTGCCAAAGGTTAGTGTGACTCAGCACTGGCTTTAGCTTTTAAAACTGGAGTAGGAACTTCACATAGTCAAGACTCAATTTATCCTTTGTGGAATGTGAAAAACTCCCAGTTCTGTAAAGAATGTATATCCACAAGTGTCTGTGATATGACATTAATTTGGCACAAATGGACATTTCTGATTAATGTCAGCAGGATGTGAATTCAGTGGGCAGGAATAGAAGCTCTGTTGCTATGGCAGCAAATATGCCTTATAGTCAGAGACCTGCTGTTTTCCTTGTTCTGTAGATAATACTTGTTTTTAAGGAAATTATGGATTATTTTTATGTTTAAATAGCAAAATAATTCATTGTGGCTTCTTTACCCAGTCAGTAGAATTGTGCTCTATTTTCCTTTTCACTTGGAAAATCATAAAAATTCCTCTATAGATCTTTTAAGAACAAATTTGATGTCTGTTTTGTAAGTTTATTCTTTTCTAAAATATTTTTTAAGGATCAAAATCATAAACATATCTCAATTATGTTTTTATAGTTTGACATACCATTTTCTGCTGTTTAGATTCTCAAATGGGTTTTAATACCCCTGGTTGTCATAAGAAAAAGAGCATTAGTGTTTTTTTCCCAATTTTAGAAAGCATTTTTATGGTAATAGAAGATGCCAAGTTAGCAGTTTGGAAAACTAGAAGTACTCCTCTCTTTTTATCAATGGTACTAATTCTTCAAATCAAATTTTGCATCATACATTAATTTTTGAGAATATTGATTTTGACTGAAATTCAACTAAGGTATAAATCATAATATTGCAATTCGTGCCCACCAGCCTTGTTTTCTCTCTTAGTTTTGATCTGAAGGAAAATGTAATCAGGACTAAGGTTTTCCTCTTCCACTTCTGCGTGCTGCTACGAAAATTGACAGGTTCGCCATCTGGATGGTTTTATTTGTTATGTGTGCCCTTGTTTTCTATGAACTAGATTATAACTACAAGCTTACTCCATATAACATCTCTGTCACAATTAGCATGATCTCATGCAATTCCCCACTACTACAGACAAAATAAAATATATCATAACTATAAAATGTGAGTTCCTATTAAACATATAAGTGATTTAGCAACAAAAATTATAGTTTGATATGGGTTTCATATTTCTGATTTTTCATTTGGGTTACCAAGAGCAACAATGATAGTTCCTGAGTCCATGATTATTTAATAAGCAACCTGTCAAGAAACTTAAAAAACAACAACCTTTTGTGAATATAAAACCATCTGCTGTGAGAGAAATATCCTAAGTAGCAGCAACATTATTGTATGTAAAAATCATAATTATTAGATTTCCATTACTACATTTTGGTTTAATGATTTTTAACCTTAATATGGGTATACCCCAAAAGTACTGAAAATCAGAATTAATTTTAATTCATCTAAATTTTTAAATAATGCTTCTCATCTAACACTTTGAGAAAAAGGTAGAATCTGAAAAATTCAAGGACCAGTATTAGAATGTTAATAGTCTATAAAGGTTGCAAATGTAATCTCTAGACTATTAGAGAAAATTTTATATAGTGTGTTGAATGCTAGTATTTGTCAATATGTAACATTGTGCTTTGTTCTTAATATCTACAGTTTATCCTAAATGTCTAATAACTCATATTGTTCAGCTTAATCTCTCTCAGTTGAATTGCAGATGTATCCCATGGCCTGCATAACATCTCTCCGTGGATGTCTGGTGGGAACCTCCAGCTTAACATTTCCAAAATAGAATTCTTGATTCATCACCACCACCGTATCTAACACCCAGTCTTCTCCCTTCCAGTCTTCCGTATATCATGCTAAAAACCTAAGCAGTATCCTTGATTTCTTCCTCACCTCCCACACTAGATCCATCTAACAACTTACAGAATAAATCTTGTTTCCAGCTGTTTTTACCTTATGGCTCCTGTTCTGCTGAGAAGCCTCCCTCATCTTTCAGACGGACCCCTGGACACTCCAGAGTAGTCTCCCTTGTTGTGATCGCTCTGCACTGTAGGCAGGGTGGTCCTTTAGATCATTATTCCTTTGTCTAAATCTCTCTAATGTCTTCCATTTCATTTAGAACCTAATTCAAGAATGTAGACCGCAGGGGCCAGTGTTGTGGCTTTGAGGGTAAGGCAGCTGCCTGCAATGCTGGCATCCCATATGGGCGCTGGTACAAGATCTGGCTGCTCCACTTCTGAACCAGCTTGCTCTATAATTCTTGCTGTCATCAATTGGCTTATCAATATGGAAGATAAAATTTTAGCTCTTTCCGCACCATGCTCCACATACCTTTTTTCCTATTCCAATACATCCATCAAAGTGGTGGATAGTTAGAGTTTTATTGATTTTTTTTTTTTTTTTTTGACAGGCAGAGTGGACAGTGAGAGAGAGAGACAGAGAGAAAGGTCTTCCTTTGCCGTTGGTTCACCCTCTAATGGCTGCCGCGGCCGGCGCGCTGCGGCCGGCGCACCGCGCTCATCCGATGGCAGGAGCCAGGTGCTAGGTGCTTTTTCCTGGTCTCCCATGGGGTGCAGGGCCCAAGCACTTGGGCCATCCTCCACTGCACTCCCTGGCCACAGCAGAGGGCTGGCCTGGAAGAGGGGCAACCGGGACAGAATCCGGTGCCCCGACCGGGACTAGAACCCGGTGTGCCGGCGCCGCAAGGCGGAGGATTAGCCTGTTGAGCCACGGCGCCGGCCGAGTTTTATTGATTTTTATAGCAACATGTACCAGTTTGGGCTTGATCAATATTCACCAGATATCCCTTTAGAACCAAGATTACCATATTTACAGATGAACCAGTTGGTATTCTATGAATTTTTTAAGATCTATTATTTATTTACCTGAAAGTCACAGTGACAAAGAGAGGCTATATGTCATATGTACCAATATTTCATTTATTTTTTCTTTTTAAAGATTTATGTCGGAGCTGGTACTGTGGTGTAGCAAGTAAAGCTGCCACCTGCAGTGCCAGCATCCCGTATGGGTGCTGGTTCGAGTCCTGGCTGCTCCATTTCTGATCCAGCTCTCTGCTATGACCTGGGAAAGCAGTAGAAGATGCTCTAAGTAGTTGGGCCCCTGCACCCACATGGGAGACCCATAAGAAACTACTGGCTTCTGGTTTCGGATCGGCCCAGCTGCGGCCATCTGGGGAGTAAACCAGAGGATGGAAGACTTCTCTGCTTCTGCCTCTCTCTTTCTCTGTAACTCTGCCTTTCAAATAAATAAATAAATAAATAAATCTTAAAAAAAATTTATAGACCCCTGGGCCAAACTTCCTCGATTCATGAAGAGCTCTTAGCTTCAATGAGACGCCTCTGAGAGCTTGGCCTCAGCAACTTGCGCTAATTAATGCCTTCTCAGCACCCCGCTTTTCTTAACAAAAAAACCAGTTTGTCTGTTTATTTATTTACATACTTTATTGTCAACCTCTGCCATTTAGAATGGAATCTCCAGGAAACAGGGCCTGACCTGTCCTGCTCCTTGCTGTCTCTCTTGCACCTGGAGTGTATTAGGTGGACAGTAGGTTCTCAATAAATGCTTTAAGTGAACAAATGTTGTTAACATTTTTCTTTTTATAAGACCTAGCTGTAACTTTTCTAAATTTTGCTTTAAGTGTAAATTATTCATTTAATTTTAATAATTCTACAAATAGGTAACCTCAACCATATCCAAGATGAAAAGGAAAATGAGAAAGTTGATTGTCAGAAAGACCCACCTGAAGAAGTTCGTGCTAGCTCTGACTGTGGAAACCAAGTCTGTGCTCAGCCAGACCTAGAGTGGTTGACCAAGAGTAAGGAGAAAACTTCCAACCTTGAGGGACAAGAAGGACTCGCACTCCAGCCAGGTAACAGGAAGGCCTGTTTCCATTTTCAGCAACCAAATAAGAAGGTACTTCAAAAAGCTCATGGAAAGTGGAATTAAAAGATACATTTATTTTGGTGCAAAAGAATTTTGAAATCCAGGCATACAAGGAATCATCAAAAAGCTCCTGGAAAATACATATTGTAGTTAAAAAATGCATGAATTCAAAAAATTTTTGCACCCAAACTCATCTTTTGATGCCATTTTCTGCAGACATTTTGAAATACCCTCTTAATGACCACGTATTTTTGAACATAATACTGTTATTAGAATTGCAACTGCTACCTTGTTTGGGGCCCTTTTTATTCCCATGCGTATTAAAAATACCTACCGTTTGTAACCGCATACTTAGACAGCAGATGGCTGGGAGGGCTGAGTGTGTTGCTGGCGTTGAGATGTAATGCACAGAGCAGAACTGATAAAGAGCTGCATGTACTGCCCCCAGGCCTTTTGCCAGCCTCAGCCACGCCTCACCCATTCACAGCAAGGCTGTTGTTTTGATATTTGGGAGGTGCTTTTAGACAAAATAGTCAAGACAAATTATTAACAGTCATGTAACAAATCATTACTCTTTTACACAGTTTTTATTTTTTAAATGGCTATACTGAATTGGTACTTTTTTTAATTCTTAAGAAAAAGTTTTTAAGGAACATAATTTCAAGACATGAATCATGACTGTATTTGGAGCCAACCATGTAGTGTTTCAGATTTATTTACTTTTTGGTTGATTCCACTCATTATTTATAACTGTGGTGGTTAGCAAGTACCAGCCTGTGTGTCGTACATCACTGTCTTTCACGGGCCAGCCTGCAAGACTGTGAATAGTTTCTGGTCATTTTCCTTGTTATTCATTAGTGCCCATAGTTACTTATAGCTTGATAGTCTTTTTTTTTTAATTAGCTTAACATTTTATTTATTTGTTTTGAGATAACATTTTTAATTTGCATTATAGTCAAAGCCTCTACTAAATAAAGAATTCACCAAACAGAAAGTAATAAAAACAAACCCAAAACTGTTGGGATGAGACTGTTGAAATTTTTCTTCTGAATTAGTTATTATTAAACAGTGATGAAATTTGGCATCAAGAACTTTAATATCAGATGTTCACTTGGGGATTTCCAATCCCCAGGCATCCTTCCTTCATCTTCTCTTAACCTTCTTTCCCTCTGATTCCTCAAGGTCTACCTAAAGAATATCTTGGAGTGGACCCAGGTCTTAATTTTCACAGCCTTTACGTAGACAGTATAGACTCCCATGGAGTCTTTGTGATTCCAGTTTTCTTGTTCCAGCTGTGAAAATACCTTTAAGAGGTGATGAAGCTCTGGTTATAGGACAGAATATGGCACAGTGAATTCAACATCAGACTGGGAATCAACAGCTGGCTACTGCTATCCACTGGACTATGAGATCTTCATCTACGACAAGGAAATATTAGCTATTAGTTGTCATTTGGTAAAGACATATGCAAGATATTAGCTTGTATTTACAAATACTTTTTAAAAATCATTGAGCTTTTAGAAATTCTGTTGTGCTGGTAATTTTGCATTGGCCTAATCGACTCCAGACAATGGCAACATTTCCCTCATACCTATCCCTGCTTCCATTTTTTTTTTTTAAACTTTTCAGCTCATTGAGCTGAGAACTCCACGTGAGATAATGCTTCCCATCTTCCTGCTAATGAGGATTTCTATGAATAACAAGCAGAAAGAAAACAAAGGAGGTGCGCAATGTTAAATGGTTATTCTATCTACATCAGCTCTTTTAGAACCAGAGGGAATTGTAGTTTTGTTCTAAGTAGAATTCTAGGAGTCTGGAAAGATGCTTGTATCATCAAAATTTGTGCCATTTATAGTTTTGAACCATTAGCTTATACTTCATGGAAACACTGAAAAGAGAGTTTGTTCCCCAGTGTAGCTGTTAGCTACCTGCAATGATTATTGACTGATTTGGACTTGCTCTTATAATTCTTTAAGCATTAATCCCTAGTTTTTCAAATCTGAAGATACATTGACAATAGCTGTACTTACTTTAGGTACAATTAAAAAAAGAAGAAAAATAACCTCTGCTAATTAAACCACAATTCAATACCTAAAGACAGTCCAGGCCATACCACTCTGTGTGGCTTAGACATTTCTTTCTCCAGTTCTGAAGGATTTGACACCTTCTCTGGGCCTGAGTAGCATTGCGTGGCCTGTAATAGGCAACCCTTTTGCACATCTCAGTTACCAAATCTAAGACAGCCTCCTCTACTTGCAGGGATCTCCTTTTCTTAAGTCCCATGAAGCATTCAGTGATTCTTTTGCCAGAAGACAAGAAATTTTCATTATTCCTCTAGTGATATATATTTGTGTCTTTAGTATCATATTGCGCTCTCCTGCTCTGTATCCAAGTACTTTGTCATACATGATTACTTTTCATTTTAATACCAAATCAGAGTAAAGCAGTTTGAAAACATTTTAAAGGTAATTCAAGTCAATACAGATAGTAACAACACTGCATGCACCTCCTGGTAGTGTCAAACACCTAACAGTGTGATAGCTGTGCCTAAACTTGAGTGTGCTCAGGCAACGACAGAAACTTTGCAGTCGCCACTTGGCCAGCAGTGATTAAATTGCCATTGTTATTATTGACCATAAGACATGCCAGTTTTAGAGATGTTAAAGTGTGGAGGAAATACATTTTTTAATTCATGAGATACGGGAGTCATCCACAGACTAAGTTTGTAAAGTAGCCAATGCCTTGATTAGAAAAAATACCATGTTGGCCGGCGCCGTGGCTCAACAGGCTAATCCTCCGCCTTGCGGCGCTGGCACACCCGGTTCTAGTCCCGGTCGGGGCGCCGGATTCTGTCCCGGTTGCCCCTCTTCCAGGCCAGCCCTCTGCTGTGGCCCAGGAGTGCAGTGGAGGATGGCCCAAGTGCTTGGGCTCTGCACCCCATGGGAGACCAGGAAAAAGCACCTAGCACCTGGCTCCTGCCATCGGATGAGCGCGGTGCGCTGGCCGCAGTGCGCCGACCGCGGCAGCCATTGGAGGGTGAACCAACGGCAAAAGGAAGACCTTTCTCTCTGTCTCTCTCTCTCACTGTCCACTCTGCCTGTCAAAAAAAAAAAAAAAAGAAAAGAAAAAATACCATGTTGACATTCCAAGTAGAATGATAAATTTTCAGATCTGACCATATATTTTAAGTCACTGAGGAGCTATGGCAGAGGTTAAGAGAACAGGCTCCAGAGCCATAATACTGGATTTAAATCCTTTTATTATCAGTGTGACCTTGGAAAGCTAATGTGCCCCAATTTCTTTCTGTGTGAAATACATTATTTCTGAAAGGTGTTAATATATTGGCTTAGAATTGTACCTAGCACATTGTATGCACTCAGTAAGTGTTTACTATAATTATTACTTAGACCTGCTTTGATAAACCTGACTCTCCTGCAGAATATATTGGACAATGGACTGCAAAAGGGCTAAACAGAAAGAGAGTTTCAAAAAAGAAATTGTCTACTCATCTCCTGTTGTGAATGTGAGGCTCCAGGCCATAGGGAATCAGGCAGTTAACTTGCCCTCAGCATAGTTTTATTGTTGCCAATAATCAAAATGATACCCATTCAGTCTTACTTAAATCCACTTTAGCAAAAGGGATAGGTTCTAAACTTCAAGACTGATAAATATTCTTGATAGTCGGAAATTGCCCCTTGTGCCTAACTGATGTCCTTCCAGCTAATCCTGAATCTGTTGGTTTCTTCTTGGGTCATTAGCAAAAAAAGTCAAGCAACTGGTTACCAAATAAGCCAATATATTGTTAGACAGCCTATCATGCTTCTTTTATTTCAAGTCCAGATACAAACTCTTTGTCAAATATATTGATATTTTTGAAAGCTATTTCACCATTCTATCCTGCAAAAGCTTAAAATAAGCTGTTATGGATAGAGGTTAGATAAGCATTCACATTTTCCTTTGTCTTCTTTATTAGAGCAGTCAAAGAGCACAGACACATTGCCAGTATATGATACCTTAATGTTTTGTGCAAGTAAGAATACTGACCGGATCCACCTCTACACTAAGGTAAGCATCATGCTGATTTTGTGTCTTGAAACATTAGGAAAAAAAATCCTTTTTTATTTTTAATAGAGATTTAATTTCCTTTACAATTAGATGGGCATCTAGTTCTTCACCTCTATAGAGCAAATTCTCAAATTCCTATATTAAGTCTAAGGATAAATAAAGGCAAAACAGCATGGTCATTGAGAGCACAGACTTCAGAACCAGACTGCACCAATTCAAATCTGTTACTGGCTGTGTAATCCTAGACACATTAGTTAAATGCTCTGTGCTTCAGTTTCTTCAACTGTAAAATGTGGGGAGGATTTGTTGCCTGGATGAAATGAGCTGACTTCTATAGAGCGCTGAGCACTGCGCCTGTCCATAATGACTCACAATAGACATTAGCTCCTGCCTTGATCATTTGTAGCCTAAACCTTTACAGGAGCCTAAACCCACCTATCCTCTTATTGAATAAACTCTAGGAAGTTTTTGTAATACAAAGGGACTTGAAAAAATATACAGAAAAGTTGAATTAAAAGATAAGCTTATTTCAGTGAAAACAAAGTTTTGAAATCTTTACATAGTTTTTTTATAATATACATTTATATGAGCTTCCTAAAGACCTCTTGTCTTTGTTTCATATATATGAATCATATATAATGAATTTTCTGTTTATATGAATTATATATTATATGTGAAATATATCTCATATATTTTAAAATAAATGTATCTTTTAATTCAAAAAAAATTTTTTGAGTCTTCCATCTGCTGATTCACTTCCCACATAACTGCAACATCCAGGGGTTGGTCAAACCAAAGCCAGGAGCCAGGAGCTTCTCCCACATTACTGCAGGGGTCCAAGCACTTGGGCCATCCTCCACTGCTTTTCCCAGGCACATTCCAGTGCCTATATCAGATGCTGGCATTGCAGGCAGACTTTACCTGCTACACCACAACACTGGCCCCTATTTTTTTCTTATTTCTTTCTGATCTTTCTTTTTTTTTTTTTAACTTTTTATTTGTTGGTTTTTAGGGTTTTTTTGAAAGATTTATTTATTTATTTGAAAGGAAGAGTTATATAGAGAGATCTTCCTTAAGAATCATTTGTTAATCCATTTAAAAGTTACAATAACAGGCCGGCACCACTGCTCACTAGGCTAATCCTCCGCCTACGGCACTGGCACCCCAGGTTCTAGTCCCAGTTGGGGCGCCAGATTCTGTCCTGGTTGCTCCTCTTCCAGTCCAGCTCTCTGCTGTGACCCAGGAAGGCAGTGGAGAATGGCCAAAGTGCTTGGGCCCTGCACCCGCATGGGAGACCAGGAGGAAGCACCTGGCTCCTGGCTTTGGATCAGCACAGCGCCGGCTGTAACGGCCACTTGGGGGGCGAACCAACGGAAGGAAGACCTTTCTCTCTGTCTCTCTCTCTCACTAACTCTGCCTGTCAAAAAAAAAGTTACAATAACAAACCATTGTATATTTATATAAACATGCTTTTATGAAAATAACATTTTATAAAACAAAAACAATTTAATGAGAATGGTGGTATGTTGCATTTTTTAGCAGTTTTCTCTGAAGTCATAATGGAAAATATACTTGCCTCTGCATTCAGTTTGTTGTGATAATCATGTCATGTAGCTTCTAAAAAATGCAAATAATGTTACTTTTGTTACCAAAATATTTCTGCCTTTGTGAACCCCCACCCCCACCCCAAAAGGATCTCAGGGACCATATGACAATCCTTGGCCTCAGTAAACTAATGTATATAAGGAAAAAAGTACAGAGATTAAGTAAAATAATATTTGTCACTTTTTAAAGTTATGGTCCATTCTATTGGAAGAGTGCCTTTTAAAAGATAAGTTAGTGCCGACAAACTTTCAGTTACTAAACCATATACAGCTATAGATAAGTAGTGTATCATGTAATGATCTTCAGTTAAGAGGAGATGGCTAGGGGGCCAGTGTTGCAGCATAGCAATAAAGGCGCTATCTGCAATGCCAGCATCTTATATGGGCATTGTTTAGAGTCTCTGCTGCTCCACTCCTGATCAACTCCGTGCTAATGTGCCTGGGAAAGCAGTGGAAAATGACTCAAGTACTTGGGACCCTACACCCGTGTGGGAAATCTTGGTGGAACTGCTCCTGGCTCCTGGCTCCTGGCTTCAGCCTGGCCCAGCCCTGGCCATTGCAGCCATTTGAGGAGAGAACCAGTGAATGGGTAATGTTTCTTTTTCTTTTTTTTTTTTTTTTAGATTTATTTTATTTTATTTGAAAGAGTTACAGAGAGAGGTAGAGTCAAAGAGAGAGGTCTTTCATCCTCTGGTTCACTCCCCAGATGGCCACAACAGCTGGAGCTGTGCTAACCCAAAGCCAGGAGCCAGGAGCTTCCCCCAGGTCTCCCACCTGGGTGCAGGGGCCCAAGGACTTGGGCCATCTTCTACTGCTTTCTCAAGCCATAGCAGAGAACTGGATAGGAAGAGGAGCAGCTGGGACTAGAACCGGCACCCATATGGGATGCCGGCACTTCGGGCCAGGGCTTTAACTTGTTGTGCCACAGTGCCGGCCCCTGGATAATGTTTCTTCCTCTCTCTCTCTCTCTCTCTCTCTCTGCCTGCCTCTCCTTCTCTCTCTCCATAACTCTTGCTTTCAAATAAGTAAATAAATCGTTAAAATAATAATAATCATAATAATAAGAGGAGATGGCTAGGATGACAACCAGAATCCTCAAGCAGCTTCCAGTATGGGATCACAGTGTAAGACAGAAGGAATCAAGCCAGCTGGTAATCAGTGCTCATCCTCTAGACCTGCATGGACCCCAGGTCGTCTTATGGCGCCTGGAGATGTGGTGAGCCAGACTGGGTGAGCACCAAGGATGCCTGTGCATCTCCAGGCCTGAGCTACCTCCCCTCATAAGCACGAACTACAGTCTCTGCTTCTCAGGCCATCACAGGACCAGAAAAGGAGCTTAAATGTGGAGGAGCCAAGAGGAAGATACTAGAAGAGCACTGCAGGAATTTAGAAGGTCTTAAACCCTTTCAACTGTTCACTCTGGACAGTGAAAGCTCTGCCTCCTGGTTAATCTGATCAGTGTTTTCCCCCTTGTGGGGAACACAGAGAAAACCTGCAGCCTTCTGGTGGGAGCATACATGTGCTTATTGCCAAGACTCACTGCAGCAGACTCGCTGGCCCATATTCTGACTGCCTCCCAGCCTATGTGGCATGGGCCACTTCACCTGCTTGGCATCTCTGTAATATTCTAAAATGTGTTTTAGGGCTATTCTTTTATAACTATATCTCTACATACAGTGTTACCATTCTGTGACTGTCATGTTCTAAACATGAGACCCTGAACAGATGAAATGTTGGCATGTCTTTTCACTGCTGGAGCAGAGTTGAAATGAAAGCTTTCCCTTTCACCCTAAAAGAGCTGAAGTAAAGTCTAGAAACAGAAACTTGGATAGAATTTACTGCCTAAAGGAATACCCCCTAAAAAGAAGAGCAGTAATAGACATTTAGCATTCTGTATAATATTAAAACTCTTCATTCACACAAGATCCCAAGTCTAAATCACAATTTAGAAGTATATATTACAACCACATATCTATACTTTTAATCAATGTATAGCAACCTTTTGTGTGTTTTTTTCAAAGTGGTTATGAAAAATATAAAGTTTCTTTTTTGCTAAGAGCATTAGAATGTGAGCCAACTATTGTTGATGTAATAGATTTCATATTCTTTTTCCCCTTTATTAAATAAATAACCTCTACTCCTGTTTAATTGACTACACCCTTGTACAGGGTTACTTTTTACTCCTAGATTTCAGGATGTCATGTTGGTTGTTGGGACCTGAATGCGGTTCTGCTTCCTCTCCAGGTGGTGCTGTTGGCATTAGTCCTGTGGGACCAACATTGCCGCATTGTGTTGGGGTAGCAAATTTGTAGTTTTTCTAGAATTGTTCTTTCTTCCGTCTCCTTCCTTTTTTTTGTTCCTATAACAAAGAAAAGTAATCTCAGCTAGTTTGGGGAGAGCAATTCAGGCTATTTCATGATGACCTAAATTGATATGATATGTATCTTCAAGGATTATAAAGAAGTTTATTTATGAATGTGGGAGTAGTTCTGCTGCTGTTAATTTTGAGAATCTAGTCTTCTTTGGTATTGATTTGCAATGTACAAATTGCATTGATTTGATGTTTATTTCCAAGACTAGGCAATAGAGGAGAGTATGACAGGGCATCCTAGGCTACAGGCAGAGGCTTGGCCTTGATGTGGGCACTGGAAGAACACAGAGAACGACAGAAAGCATGCTTCCTCTGCTCAGCTCCCAGCACCTCCAGGGAGCCATGTTGGGTGGGCTCTTGTCTAGAATGTGCCACCATGGCTTATCTTTTAAGAAACTGGGCATAGTATGCCATAATATAATTATTTTCTTTTAAAATAGTTACAACAGACAAACTGATTTTCCTAATCTATAATCAGGACAGAAAACCGATGAACTGCAATTTCATCCCTCTGGATATAAAATTAGACCTTTGGGAAGATTTACCAGCAAGTTTTCAGCTAAAACAAAATCGTTCACTGGTAAGAATACTTTTAAGTAAAATAGTTTCATTTATTTTAAATAAAATTGAGTAATTTTAATGATCATTTTTAGTTTAGTAGAAGAACACTTTGTGTTCTGTTGCAGTCACATCACTGCTTGCATTTTCATTAGTCTAGGCAGTGCCTAATAATTACCCCATTGCTAAGAATAAATGTGAAATCTGTTTCCTTGGCAAATGATCACACCTAGAGTTGCTGTTCTGCAGATAGAATCATTCTTACCTCATTTAATTTCTCATTCACAGGATTAGCAACTGTGATATTTGTATTTGACAGAATCACATTTTATCTTTTAGGGCTAAGTTCTAACAGTGACAAATTCAGACAGCAGGGATGATACCATGTTGGGTGACTCCCAACTCATTTCAGAATCACCAGTGTATAGCTCCAGGCCAAGTGCCTGCAAGGAGGCCTTAATTCTAGTCTATGACTAATTTATCATTACTGTTAAGAAGGATCATCATGTACAGAGATGGACCCAGCATGCAGGGTAACATTTTTTACAAGAAAATAATGATTTTTTTAACCTCTCGAGCTGAAATGAAGTATTGTCCATAGGTCAGCAACACTCATGTTAAAGGTAAATGTAGCAGTTAGTTATTTTCTTAAGTATCATCTAATCCTGGCTCTCAGATTCCCAGAAAATAGCCATTTATTTGTAACTGACCAATAAGTAATGATAAACCTAATAAAAATGTCTCAGATTTACTGCTGGCTTTTTTCCTGTAATAACTTAGGGATCAGATACAAAGCAGTTCTCAGATATGACACTGTCAGTGTACCACCACTGCAGGACTGCTGTCCCCAAGACTAGTTTTGTGTTGACTGCTGGTGGAGTACATGCTTCCTGGCATCCATCTATCTCATCACTGTTGGACCCTACGCACATTAAGGGCATATGCTGAGTGTCCTGAAATTTGCCTCTAGAGAATCTTTGGATTGGAGGAGATCTCTTGAAAACTGGCCATAAATAATTTAAAGATATGGGAGCTGCATAAAATTAAAAAAAAAAAAAAACTTTAAGTTGATGAACTCTAAGTTTATTTTGGGGATGTAAGAAACCATCAGTTTTCTCGTGATGTAAATAGCCTCACTTTCAAAGGAAGATGTCTGGTGAGCTGTTAACTCTTTTTATTCTATCATTTTTTGCCAGATTTTGAGGTTTGTTCGAGAATGGAGTAGTCTAACTGCCATGAAACAAAGGATAATAAGGAAAAATGGGCAGCTGTTCTGTAGCCCAATCCTTGCTTTGGAAGAGATCTCAAAGCAACAAACCAAACAAGATAGTACCAAAAGGTAGGAGTTACCATCCTTTTTTTTACTTTGTATTACTTTTCATGGTTATTTCTACAAAGACTCTAATTCATCTTAGAACCACTGATGAAATCCTAGTAAGTTAAGAGGGTATTATACATAAAATCATAATAACATAACTAGATATTTAGAATCTGATCAAATTTACTGGAAGAGATGAAGTTTTTCAGATCTTGCTCACCATGAGCCCTGCACATTGACAGAGGCTGACCACTGACCAGCCACGCCTGATACAATTATTAACCACAGAAAGACATTTCACTCTTAGAATATCAGAGCAAAGATGGCAGAGTAGGGAGGGAGCTTGCTGCTTGAGTCTAAGAGAAGATAGTTTAAAAAAAGTGCAAAGAGTTCAGTCTCAGGGAAGAGTTAGGGAGAAAACTGCAGAGTAAACACTACATAAATTGGAGGAACACAGTGTAACTACACGGAGTGGGAGGACAGGCATAACATAGGCCCCAGCAGCTGAGAGCCTCCACACCAGCATTGGAAAGTGAGGTAAAGCCAGACTGCAGCAGCCCAAGCCACTGGCAAAAAAGCTGCAGGAAAAGCCTAGAGGGAATCCAGCTTGGAGTCCCATTGGGAATAATGTACATGCCAAACTAGAAGAGAAAAAACAAAGTGGAGGGGCACGTTTTCTCTCTCCCTGATCACCCTGCAAAAGCATTCTGGAACAAGCTGATAAAGAGCAGGCGCCATTTTGGACATATTAGGCAAATGTGCCAGTTTGTGTCCATGCCTAACAATCAGGTAGAGACTCCTCAGTCCAGTGGGGAGAACAGACATTTGGCTGGGTGCTTGTAACTGTAGGAGGCTTGTGTACCAGGACTGTGAAAACACTAAGGCTGCATGGGAGGACTCAGGATGTGGCTGAGACACTGGACAGTCACTGTAGGAGGCTCCACATGATCAGGGCTCCATGGTTACCTGACAAGGGACATTGCTGGGGAATCTAAGCTTACACAGAAGACTGCACAGAGCCTCTGTGTGGTCTTTGTGGCAGAGCAAGCAAATAATCACTGGGGATAGAGAGGAGCTCAGTTGAGTCTATGCCGACAGACAAGATGAAACCTCCCCTCTGATTTAAAAAAAAAAAAAAGAAGAAGAATTACCATGCCAAACCTGGGTGTGTCACCTCAGACATGCCCTTTACCTGGAGCACTGAACAGAGCTCCCTGGCCACACCCACTACACACCTCTAGATATTCCCTGAAACTAGACACTCCACTCAGGCATAGTCCAAAGATAAAAGCCCCCACAGCAAAAAAACAAAGAAGAAACCAATGAGTATCTCCACAAATGCCGAATAACAATTGCACCAATTCAAGAAACAAGCATAAGGACCACAACATGATGCCCCCAAAAGAACACAGCACTTCAGTACTAGATTGTGAAGATGATGAGACAGAAGAAATGCCAGAAATGAAATTCAGAAAATTGATCACTTGATTACTTAGAAGTAATTGGAAGCAAATGCACAAACTAATGAAATCCATACATGCCATGAAAGAAAATTTCTCCCACGAAATTAAGATCTTACAGAGAAATCAAAATGAAATCTTAGAAATGAAGACTTCAATGGAACAAATAAAAAATACACCGGAAAGCCTTAATAACAGAATCGGTGAAGCAGAGAAAAAAATATCCAATTAAGAAGACAAATCACAGGAAATTATACAGTCAGACCAAACACAAGAAGAAATTAGAAAACTAAAAAACACTGTTCTATCAAACAACCCAACATACGGGTTCTAGGAGCTCCTGAAGGTGTGGAAAGAAAAGAATAGAAGACCTTTTTAGTGAAATAATAACAGAAAAATTCCCCAATTTGGGGAAAGAAAGGGAAATCCAAGTACAGGAAGTACATACAAGACCAGAAAAGATCTTCACCGCAACACATTGTAATCAAACTCTCCACAGGAAAACAAGAAGAAAAGATTCTAAAATGTGCACGAGACAAACACCAGATTACTTTTAGAGGATCTCCAATTAGATTCACAGTTGATTTCTCATCAGAAACCCTGCAAGCTAGGAAAGAATGGCAAGATATAATCAAAGTCTTAAAAAAAAAAACTGTCAACCCAGAATACTATACCCTGCAGTGCTCTCAATAATGAATGAAGGTGCAATAAAGAACTTCCATGACAAACAGAAACTGAGAGATTTGTCACCACCCGTGCAGCCCTGCAGAAGATTCTTAAGGATGTATTGCACACAAAAACACAGAAACATGGTCGTAACTACGGAAGAAGATAAAGGAAGAAAGTCTCCCAGGAAAAGTAGAAAGGAAATCCAAAGTAAAACATAGGAATATTTATGGGAAAATGGCATGGCAAAGTCATTACTTATCAGTAGTCACCTTGAATGTAAATAGCCTTAACCCTCCAGTTAAAATGCATAGACTGGCTGAATAGATTAAAAAAGAAAACCCATCTATTTGCTGCCTACAAGCAACACATCTCACCAATAAAGACGCACACAGACTGAAAGTGAAAGAATGGAAAGAGATATTCCATGTTAACAGAAACTAAATAAAGGCTGGTGTAGCCATCCTAATATAAGACAAAACAGACTTTAACAAACTGTTAAAAGAAACAGAGAAGCGCACTATGTAATGATTAAGGGATCAATTCAACAGGAACATGTAACTATTATAAACATATATGCAACTAATTACAGGGCACATGGCTATTTAAAAGAAATGTTAAGAGATCTAAAGGGAAACATAGAATCAAATACAGTAGTAATGGGAGATTGCACTACCACACTTTCAGCAATGGACAGATCAACCAGATAATCAGCAAGGAAACAGCAGAGTTAATCAACACTATAGACCAAATGGACCTAACAGATAATTGCAGAATTTTTCATCCTACATTTATAAAATATACATTCTTCTCAGCAGTACATGGGACCTTCTCTAGGATTGACTCACATGCTAGACCATAAAACAAGTCTCAGAAAATTCAAAAAAATCAAAATCATACCATGCATCTTTTCAGACTACAATGGAATGAAGCTGGAAACCAGCAACTCAGAAATAACTAGAACATATGCAAATGCATGGACACTGAACAGCATGCTCCTGAATGAATAGTGGGTCATTGAAAACATCAAAAGAGAAATTAAAAAATTTATGAAGACAACAATACAACAAATCAAAAATGTTGAGATACAGCAAAAACAGTGCTAAGAGGAAAATGTATAGCAATCGGTGCCTAAATCAAGAAATTGGAAAGGCACCAAAAAATGAGCTATCAATGCATCTCCAGGATCTGGAAAAACAACAGCAAACCAAACCCAAAACTAGTAAGAGAAAAGAAATAATTACAATTAGAGAAGAAATTAACAAAATTGAAATAAAAAATAAAAAAGATCAGCAAAACGAAGAGCTGCTTGTTTTGAAAAAATAAACAAAATTGACACACCATTGGCCTAACTAGCCAAAAAAGGAGAGAGAAGACCCAAGTCAATAAAATTAGAGATGAAAAAGGAAATGTAACAGTAGACACCAGAGACATAAAAAGAATCATTAGAAATTACTACAAAAAACAGTATGCCAACAAACTGGGATACCTAGAAGAAATTGGTAGATTCCTGGGCACATACAACCTACCTAAATTAAGCCATGAAGATATAGAAAACCTAAACAGACCCATTACCAAGAAAGAAATTGAATCAGTAGTAAAGACCCTCCTCACAAAGAAAAACCCAGGACCATATGGCTTCACTACTGAATTCTACCTGACATTTAAAGAAGAACTGACTCTTCTTCTCAAGTTATTCAAAACAACTGCAAGAGAAAGAATCCTCCCAAACTCTTTCTATGAAGCCAGCATCACCTTAATTCCTAAACCTGGAAAATATGCAACAGAGAAAGAGAACTACAGACCAATTTCCCTGTTGAACATAGATGCAAAAATCCTCAACAAAATTCTGGCCAGTCGAATCCAACAAGACATAAGATCATTCACCCGAACCAAGTGGGATCTATCCCTGGTATTCAAGTATGATTCAACATTCACAAATCAATAAATGTGATACATCACATTAACAAACTGCAAAAGAAAAACTATATGATTATCACAGTAGAAGCAGAAAAAGCATTTGATAAAACACAATACCCTTTCATGATGAAAATTCTAAGCAAATTGGGTATAGAAGGAATATTCCTCAACACAGTCAAGGCAATTTATTACAAACCCATAGCCAGCATCCTATTGAATGAGGGAAAGTTGGAAGCATTTCCAATGAGATCTGGTACCAGACAGGGATGCCCACTCTCACCATTGCTATTCAATATAGTCCTGGAAGTTTTAGCCAGAGCCATTAGGCAAGAAAAAGAAATCAAAGGGATTCAGATTGGGAAAGAGGAAGTCAGATTATCTGTATTTGCAGGTGACATGATTCTATATATAGGGAATCCAAAAGACTCAACCAAGAGACTATTGGAACTCATAGAGAATTTGGTAAAGTAGCAGGATATAAAATCAACTCACAAAAATCAACAGCCTTTGTACACACAGAAAAATGCCATGGCTGAAAAAGAACTTCTGTCAATCCCATTCACAATAGCTACAAAAAAAAAAAAAAATCAAATACCTTGGAATAAATTGAACCAAAGATATCAAAGATCTCTACAATGAGAATTACAAAACTTTAAAGAAAGAAATAGAAGAGAATATAAAAAAACGGAAAATTATTCCATGTTCATTGATTGGAAGAATCAATATCATCAAAATGTCCATTCTTCTGAAAACAATTTACAGATTCAATTTTATATTAATCAAAATACCAAAGACATTCTTCTCAGATCTAGAAACAAATGATGCTGAAATTCATATGGAGACACAGGAGACCTCGAATAGCTAAAGCAATCTTAAACAACAAAAACAAAGCCAGAGGAATCACTAAACCAGATTTCAAAACATACTACAGGGCAGTAATAATCAGAACAGCCTGGTACTGGTATAAAAATAGATGGGTAGACCAATGGAACAGAATAGAAAAACCCGAAATTAATCCAGACATCTACAACTAACTTATATTCAACCAATCCCTGGAGGATTGACAGTCTCTTCAAAAAATGGTGCTGGCAAAACTGGATTTCCACATGCAGAAGTATAAAGCAGGACCCCTACCTTTAACTTTATACAGAAATCCATTCAAAGTGGATTAAAGATCTAAATCTACAACCTGATACCATTAAATTATTAGAGAACATTGGGGAAACCCTGTAAGACATTGGCATAGGCAAAGAGTTAAAAATGTCCCCAGAGTCACAGGCAGTCAAAGCCAAAATTAACAAATGGGATTACATCAAATTGAGAAGCTTCTGTATTACAAAAGAAACACTCAAGAAAGTGAAGGGGCAACCAACAGAATGGGAGAAATTATTTGCAAACAATGCAACTGATAAAGAATTAATAACCAGAATATATAAAGAGATCAAGAAACTTCACAACAACAAAACAAACAACCCAATTAAGAAATGGGCCAAGGACTTAAACAGGCATTTTTCAAAAGACCACTGCAACCATTTCTAGACATGCCCATTGTTTCTTTTACATTACACAAGGTTGACCACCTAAAGTACCTGTGAAGAAAGATAGTCAATCATGTGCAAAAGCAAAAGTAATTCATAAAATGAATATAAACCAAAGTCAGATATATGGTGTTATTTATAAATTTGTATGTAGATGATATATTGAGACAATAACTTGTGTTAATGGGCAGTAGATGAAATAATCAAATTTCTTTTCAAGTTTTATATATTTGTTTGAAAGAGTTGCAGAGAAAGAGGGAGAGACAGAGATAGAGAGAGATACATATCTACCATGCACTGGTTCTCTTCCCAGTTTCCCCAGATAGCCACAATGGCCAGGGCTGGGCCAGGCCAAAACTAGGAGGTCCAAAACTTGGACATCTTCCACTGCTTTTCCAGGCCATTAGCAGGAGCTGGATCAGAAGTGGTGCAGCCGGCACAAGCACCTGCGCCCACATGGGATGTCAGCATCTCGAGTGGTGTCTGTACTCATTACACCACAACACCAGCACCCCGTTCTTTAAGAGTCAGCTGGCCGAGGTTAGGAAATTGGAACACACATCTGTTATCTCACAGTTCACAAGTCAGAGTCCAGATTGCTTAGACACTGAATTCCTTTCCCTCTCACTGTCGTGTTAGTTTACTTTGTAGAAAAACTGAACCAGACAGCCTCCAGACTTGGAAAGCCCAGGTTCATGGAAGTAAAAGGAAAAACATTATTCTGAAAACTGAAACCACTCATCCCCCATTAAGTTTCCAGAATGCCCACAGCCACATTTTCTAGGCAGGAGTGGACAGAATTCATCTGTTGCTCCAAAAGAAAGCATAGAAACAACTATGAGGATTCCCCTGAAAGCAGTGGCTTAGTGTCCACAAACAGATTATCCAGGTCACACGGCCATCCATGCTCAGAGCTTGCAGTCAGCTTTTGAGCATCTCACTCTTGATTGTGAATGGAACCCTCACCACCAACCATTGTTTTGGTTCCTGAGTAAGTCCCACTTTTCAGGAGCAGGCCTGAGTCACTTAGAGCCCTGTCCTGTTTAGTAGGCCAAGTGTTTACCCTCTATTCACCACTGATCTCCAAAGCTGGCCAGCAACCCAGACGTGTTCTTGGTGCTTGTTAATGGGAGCCACTTTGCAACATACACTCTTCTCCCAATGCAGAAATTGCCATCTGCCATTCCCATCCCTAATCCACGAATTAGTTTAGTAGACAACATTCTCCCTTCTCTCTTTGCCAAAATTGGGATTATCATAATCCTTTTGAGAGTCAGTATACTTACATGAACTTCCTAGCAAACCTCAGTGGAAAATTAAATTCTGGCAACTTGCCACTCAGTTTGAAACGCTGTCAACTCTCTTCTTTGGGATTGATAGATCTGTTTCTCATGGTTTCCAAAAACTTGTGCTTCAGCTTCTTGTAGAAAAGCAAAAAGTTTATTTTTGGTTCCTAAATCTCTGACTAGATTTCTCAGCATCTTTTAAAGTTACTGAATTCGGTTTGTAAGCTTTCAAACATTGAATAATACCTGAGGCAAGACTTAACATCTCATTACCCCTCAAAGCTTGGAAGCATTTGAGTTCATTTAGAATCCACGGAAATACTTTAACAAAGTACTTTTGTCAAGAGAATAAAATGGTTGAACAAATTAGTGAGTGGGATGGGGAGGTGAGGAGGAAGTTTAGGAACTAAAAGGCCAAGTTAAAAGAATTCACTATTATTTAAGTTCTTTTTTGCTTGAAGACCCACAGTGGAAATAGAAGCACAAGAAAAGGGATCCTTCCTTACATTTAATAGGAGACATGCAAACATAAAGCTATAATGAGATGCCTATCACTATTAACAGAGAATTTTTAAAAATTCTTTCACTTATTTGAGAGTCACAGAGAGCAGTCCCATCACTTGTTCACTTCCCAAATGTCTGCCCCGACAAAAGCCTGGTCTCCCACATAGGTGACAGGGACCCAGTTACTTGAGTTCTTGCTGCTGCCTCCCAAGGTCTACATCAGTGAGAAGCTGGAATGAGGAGCCAGAGATAGGCATTGAGCCCAGGCATTCTAATATGGGACACTGGTGTCAACCCCTAGGCCAAACGTGCACCCCAGCAGAGAAATTTTTTTTTTAATTGCCAGTGAAAGTGTGAGGAAACAGCAGTCTCCTGCACTGATGGACATGGTCACTGGTACAGCCTAGTTTATCAAAATCTGCTCACATTTAAAGCACCCAAAACCTCTGACTCAGCAACCCTACTTCTGGGAACTGATTTTACGTATACTCAGTGGGTACAAGCTGTCACATATACTGATATCTATTGTAGCAATTTTTGTGATGATAGCAAAAATTGGAAACAACTCAAATGTCCATTTATCAGAGACTGGTTAGCTGTATGATCTATCCAAATAATGTAATAACATGGAACCATTAAGAATAATAGGGCAACTCTGCATCCTAGTATGGAAAGATCTCTGAGATATTTGTTTAGGTAAAAAGAACAAGAGGAAGATCAGTGTGACTGCAACATTATCATTCTTTTCCAAAAACAAAAGGTATCATGAGGAGTGCTAAAGATTAGTCTTTATGCTTCACTTTCATTTCCAAAAATAAAAATTATAATCAAGAATAAGTGCAAACTGGTAACAGATTGTTTTGGGGGGGTAATACTGTTCTGGAATTGGATAGTGGTAGTGGCTGCACAATCTTGTGAATATACTAAAATACACTGAATCGCAAACTTTGAATTGGGAGATTTTAGGGTATGTTAATTATGTGTCAAAAATACAAAAATAAATAAAAGTTTGCACCTATGTGCAGAAAAAATAAAACTTTTTTTAAAAAGTATTTATTTGCTAGACATAGTGACAGGGAGAGTGGGAGAGCTCTTCCATCTGCCAGTTCTCTCCTCAAATGCCGGCAGTAGCCAGAGGTGGGCCACGCTAAAGCCAAGGCTCTGGAACTCCAGTGGGATCTTCTGCATTGACTGGCAGAGACCCAAATACTTGAGGCATCATCTGCTGCCTTCCCATGAGCATTAGCTTGGATCTGAAGCAGAGGAGCCAGGACTGGAACTGGCACTCTGATTTGGGAAGCTGGCATCCTAAGCGGCAGCTTAATCTACTGCACCACAATGCCCATTGCAAAATAAATTATTCCCAAGAGAATCTACCAAAAGCTGATATATCTGTTACCCCAGACAACAGCAGTAGTTTGGGAGAGGAGCAAAAAAGCTATGGAAATGGAAAGGAAACTTACTCTTCACCCTGTACACTGTTGTGTGCGTCTTAAATTTGGAACCATGTGAAAATAATTACAAAATTAATAAGGTAGTTATGGAAAGGAGATCTTATTATTAAATCTACCTTAATAACATAAAAGAAAAATTTTTAATTTTACCTGTAGTTGCACAATTACATTATGATTGGACTTGAATTGTATTGTCAAGCTACCAGATGAAGAAGTACTCAAAAATGTGAAAAAATACATATTTAAACTAAGTTTTTTAAAAAAAAATCTACAGTCAATGTAAATACCAGAGTAACTGGGCCATGCTAATTAGAAGGAGTTAATTGGGTAATTGCATTTCACCTACTTAAATTCCCCCATCACCTTTAATTAGAGTAACTTGCCTCTTTCCTTCCAGTCCCTAAACCATTGTGCAGTTTAATAGTGTTGCGTAATAAGGTTCTAAATCCTACATCAAGAGTGGCTTTATTTCAATGGAAGATTCCATAAACTCTGCATCGGCTAATACAAATGGGAATAACCTTGAGATTATAAAATATTTGATTGAACCTGGTGAACTAAAATGAGAATCCCTTTCCCAAATGGGCTTGTAACTGACTAAAGAGATTTGGGGAAATGTGATGGAGGTAAAAACACAGTGAGAGACTTTCCGCACAGCTTGGCAGGCAGTTTCCTTATGGCTGTCACTTGTGCACATATTTGATCATCTCTTATTCCTTCTCTCACTCCTTTGCTCCCCTAAATAAAAATTGGTCCAAAGGATATTGAATGACTCTTGGTTTTCTCAGAAAAATAAACCTTCAGAAAACTAACTTGGAACACACAAGTATTTTCCACATAACAGACAGCAATGTAAAGGGAGACCACTCCATTTCCTAACTTTAGTGTTGGCACAGTGAATAGAATTGTACTTTACATTTTCTCTTAGTGCTCTTGCAAGGAGCTCTGTGAAGATGCAATAGAGAAGCAATAGAGAAACTCATATGTGAGAGAGAGGATACCTATTTAACATGTAATTGTTTTAGATACATAACCAAAGAAGATGTTGCCATAGCCTCGATGAACAAGGTGAAGAATGAAGGGGGCCATGTCCGGCTGATCACAAAGGAATCCAGGCCATGGGATCGTTCCACAAAGTAAGGACACAGTGTGCTAAGACTGCTCCTTTAAATTTATGTATTAATTGTAATAATACCTCACATTTGTGTGGCTGCTTTACGGATTACCGAGAGCTTTCACAATATAGTAGCTCCTTAGTCCTACCAACTCTACAAGGCACATACATGATCTCCTCATCTTAAAAATTAGAGATGAGAAAGGACCCTGAGACCCGGTAGCCCAAGTGACCCATTCCAAGTCAGGAAGGTAGATGCCAGGAGACCTAAGTCAAAGCTGGGTCCTTCTCCCCAGTCTTAAGCTCTTTCTGTTATAAGTCTTTCTTTCAATCCTTCTAGAAACCAACCATGGAAAATAAGCAAAGCAGATATTACTTCCCATTTAGGACTTTTCAACATAATTGATTATGGTATCTTTTTCTTTTCCTTCAACACATTGAGCACGTGCACTGTTATTTTTCATTTTTAGTTTTAATTACCGGTAGGACACAATTCTTAGCTATCTTATGTTCTTAATCCTATCAGCACTGTCAGCCAATTTACTGTCATTTTATGGCTGCAAGAGTCTGTTTCTGTTAGGCTATCAGGGAGAGAACTCATAATGCTTTCTCTGGCCTAAAGAGGTGTATGACCCGACATAGTTAGAGAACAGGGTAGCATTTAGCTTTAGTTGTGGTTTTATTTATTTATTTTCATTTTATTTGAAAGGCAGGGAGACAGATGGAGAGAGATCTTTCATCTGCTGATTCTCTTCCCAGATGTCCACAACAGCCAGGGCTGGGCCAGGCCAAAGCCAGGAGCCTAGAATTCATTCAGGGTCTCCCACATGGCAGCAGGGGCCCAAGTCCTTGAGCCGTTACCTGCTGCCTCTGAAGTGCACATTAGTGGAAATCTGGACTGGAAGCTGAGAAGCTGGGACTCGAACTAGGCACCCTGATATGGGACGTGGCATCCCAAGCAGCAACTTAATCACTCTGCCAGACGCCTGCCCCTAGTTGGAGTTTTATATTAGCCTGTGCTTTCCCAGCCTCAAGAAGCATTTTCTAATTTCTTCAGATGTTTCAAAGTCTGATTATTCAACATAAAGGCTTGTAAATTCCTAAGAGAGGTGGCATATTTATATTCAAATTAATTTTCTTAGCACCTCACTCCTTCACTTGGCATGGAATATAGAGTGCTAACTATCGCCATTTTATTTCCACACTGAATCACAAAATCTACAGGTCCTTTGTTTACTGTTTCTCAATAGAGAAACTTTGAAGACATGTATAGGAAGCAATGACTATTTTAGACTAATTGTTCATTAGTTACCTATTCAATGTTTTGTTCCACTATAGGAATTTTTTCGAAGATGGAGCCTGTGTCCCAAATCTAAATCCCTGCACCGCCCAAGCTGATCTCACTGCGAAGCCTTCTACATCCAAAGGCTATTTGCAAGCTGTGGATAATGAAGGAAATCCACTCTGCCTCCGCTGTCAGCATCCCACTTGCCACACTAAGCCAGAGTGTAAAGCAAACGCTTGGGATTCACGGTTTTGCTCTCTGAAATGTCAGGAAGAATTTTGGATTCGATCTAATAACAGTTACCTGAGAGCCAAAGTATTTGAAACTGAACATGGTGTGTGTCAGCTGTGTCATGTGAATGCACAAGAACTCTTTTTACGTCTGAGAGATGCTCCTCAAAGTCAGAGGAAGAATCTCCTGGATTCTACCTGGACGTCAAAGCTCCCATTAGAGCAGGTAACTTACAGTTGTGTGTCAGAAGGCAGCACTGTACTCAGTAGTGAATATTGGCTCATTAATTTGATTTTTTAAGTTTTTAGTATTGGAATTTTCAGATACAAATGAAAAATAGAATAATGAACCCATATACTTATCACTCAGCTTAACAATGATCAGCATTTCATCACTTGCTTTCATCAGTCCCTTGTCTCACTTCTTTTTTTCTCCTGGCATATGTTAAAAGCAATTTCACACAACGTTTCATTTCACCGTTGCTTCCACTATGCATTTCACGCAGGTAAAGACTTCCTTCCTCTTTCCCCTCCCCTTTCCCTCCCTCTCTCCTTCATTTCCTCCCTTCTTCCCTCCCTTCCTTCTTTCCTTCATTCCTCCCTTTCTTCTCTACTTCTTTCTTTCTTTTAAATCTAATTCTAACATGTTATCACATTCAACACAATTACAATTTCTTAGTTACAGTAAGTCCATGTTTCAATTTTAGATTGTCTCTTACATGTCCTCTTACAGTTAGTTTGTTCAAATTAGGCTCAAAATATGACCCACATATTATATTTGGTCATTGTGCTTCTTATGCTCCACTTATTTATTTATTCTTAAGGATTTATTTATTTACTTGAAAGTCAGAGTTACACAAAGAGAAGGAGAGGCAGAGAAAGAGGTCTTCCATCCACTGGTTCACTCCCCAGTTGGCTGCAATAGCTAGAGCTGCACCGATCCAAAGCCAGGAGCCAGGAGATTCTTCCAGGTCTCCCACGAGGGTGCAGGGACCCAAGGACTTAGGCCATCTTGTACTGCTTTCCCAGGCCATAGCAGAGAGCTGGATCGGAAGTGGAGCAGCCAGGACTGGAACCAGCACCCATATGGGATGCCGGCATTGCAGGCGGCAGCTTTACTCACTACGCCACAGCGCCAGCCCCTGTGCTCTATTTATATACCATAGCATCTCATCCCTGTCTTCTTTTTTTTCTTAAGATTTATTCATTTATTTGAAAGGCAGAGTTATAGAGTGGCAGAGACAAAGAGAGAGAGAAAGAGAGAGGGAGAGAGTGGTTTTCCATCTATTGGTTCACTCCCTAAATGGGTGCAACAGCCAGAACTGGTCCAATCTGAAGCCAGAAGCCAGGAGCTTCTTCTGGGTCTCCCACACAGGTTCAGGGGCCCAAGGACTTGGGCCATCTTCTCCTGCTTTCCCAGGCCGTAGCAGAGAGCTGGATCGGAAGTGGAGCAGCCCAGACTGGGTGAACCGTCACCCATATGGGATGCTGGCACTGCAGGTGGCAGCTTTACTCACTACACCACAGTGTCAGCCCCTCATCCCTATTTTACACCACTGATTCTTGAAGGAACTGGATCGTTTGCCTGTAGGATTTCTTACCACACTCTGCCCACTGAAATATCTATAAATTTCTGCCAGTTAGATAAATTATGTGTTTTTATTTACCTAGTATTGCTAAATTTTAAAGAATTCATAGCATTTCTACAAAGATAAATTCACATGCTTTTGAAAGCCTGAGAAATTCACTGTTTCCCTATTGATATCCAGAGCGCCTAAAAGATCTTTGATCTAATCAGTGAGGGACGTATACAGCCCAGTGTTGTTAACCAGATTCCAGTTACTGTCTGCCACCATAGTGTGGAAGCTTTCAGAAGACACACAATGAAATAGCTACAGCTCATCCCGAGAGCCACCTGTGCAGGAATGCCACAGTAACATGGTATAGACACTCAAAACTGCAGAGCTCAGAGGAAGAGTGATTCTTTCACAGCATGAATTTAGGGTGTTAGAGAATGGCCCAAAGTGAGTTGCCATAAAGTTGCTAGGAAAAAATAAACACTATTTGGATCACTGAGCCCATCGAAGGGGAGAGAGAGAATCAGTTACAAAGGCAGAACCACCATGGATTATTCCCTAACAATATGCCATTTGTTTATGGCACCAGATTGCCATTGTTTGTTGCTTCTTACAGTGTCAACTTTGAAATTAAAAATCAGCATGTATCTTCTAACGGAAGCTGGGAAGTTCAGTACAGCAGAGTAAGGAAGTTCAGTACAGCAGAGTAAGGAAGGTAGTCAGGAATACAAGACAAAGGTCAGGCTCCAACTTGACGCCTCTCAGAGCTCCTCGCTGACCAGCGCCTTCGATCAGGTCCCTGTACCGTCCGAATGGCTGTCAAGGTTTCTTCAGCGTTCTTTAGAAAGACCCACGGGGCCTCACGGCCAGGAACCATGACGTTGGTTATAGTTTGTTCCTTGTCCAAAGCCAAGAAAATATAAACAAGTGTCACGCTCATCTTTGTGATAGTTAAACAAGTACACTGCCATAGTGTGAATTTCTTTTACTCCCTCAGGCAGAATGTTGAAATACATCCTATTTTAGGGTAGGCCATCATTGGTTAAATATCTGTCTATATGGACTGGCCTAAACACTGGCTGCTTTAAGTGAACATCTTTGTTTATTCTAAATATGCAAGTTTCAGTGGGTTGTTCTAGAAATTTCACTAGTCTATGTGACTTGAAATGTTCTCTAATGAATAGAATAAGAGTTCAGGGTGATAGCTATTAATATGAAACTGTTGTTGGTATAGTAAAAATGCATTTAGGTCAGCAATGCAAGATTATTTGAGTCAGTAATATTAGGAGAAGCTTTAAATTTCGAGTCTCCTTATTCTTTCCTCAGTTTCGGCTTAGTGAACATAGAAATTAATGGAAAGATGCAGAAACAAACATTTTTTTTATCAACCTGTCAAGGGTCTTGGTATTTTATACTTGCTTTTAAGTCTTTTAAAATGGGTTAGGTAAAGGGAAAAAAAACTTTCAGAAACACATTTTATTGCTTTCAAATTGCTAACCTAGAGGGTTTTTTCCACTTGAGATAAAAGCTATAAAAAGCCATCCTAATGTATTTTTCCCCATGGTTTTGCTGTATAAACATCATTGTACAATACAAAACCAACAGTTCCTACAGTGCATGTTGAAAATTGCTGATCTTGTGTTCTTATTGCAGCTAAATGAAATGATAAGGAACCCGGGGGAAGGACATTTCTGGCAGGTGGATCACATCAAGCCCGTGTACGGGGGCGGTGGACAGTGCTCACTGGACAACCTGCAGACTCTCTGCACGGTCTGTCACAAAGAGGTCAGTGGAGCTTGCAGACAGCCATGACTCCATGCTGAGATATCACATGGAAAATTGTGCATGCAGGTGTGCAAGGTTGCATGGGTGAGGCAAGACCTCTGGTTTGGGATCCAGGATACGGCTGATTCCTTTCATCGCCCAACACTTGCCAGTCATCTCCAGGCCTGTGTGAGTTCTCAGTCACGAATGCAAGAGAAGCTGTGTCCCTTTTCATGCATTCTGGAATCAAGACATTTTCATCATGTAGAAAAAATGAATATAACTCCTGCATTGCACAGTTTTGAAAGACCCAGAGCCTCAAACGAGGTTTTGTGAATTGGGGCAGTGACACAAATTTTCATATTTGCATATGCTCAAGTCTGTCCTGAAATATCTAAGAACAGTGATGAACTATCTCAAGGACCAACTCGGCTCAACGTGCAAAGATTGCACTGCTGGCCAAAGCATGAAAACTGCTAACCCTGCACATCTCTGAGCAGTTACTGATGTGTAAAATGAGAGAGAAAAAATGGCATAGTTTTGTTTATTTGCTAGGATTAATTTTTATAATGATGACAAGTGAGACATTTACTTTTTGTTTTTTAAGATTTGTTTATTTGTTTGGACTACCCACTCTCCAGTCCAGGGAACCATCCTGTGCAGGCCACCACCTCACCCCTGAAGGCCAGTGGGCCTCAGGCCCCACAGACTGGCCTCACCAAGTACACTGACTGGCGGTGGCCACACTCAAAAGTGGATGCATTTTTAGCAGGCACTACTGAAAAATGTAGCAGGACCTCCCTGCTCGGATACCTTTAAAAGAGACCTATTTTCAATGTGCAACATTATATCCAGAGTTTTTCACTTATGGCAAAATGTAAGCATTTCCCCATGTCCTCCAGCCATTCATGATGTATATCCCCTTACATGGTTGCATAATATTCTCTTAAGTAGATCTCTGCCCCAGTTTACTAAGCCATTTTCATACTGCAGATTATTTAAGTTGTTTAATATTTTTTTGCTCTTATAAATAATGCCACTATGCATCATTTTTGTGAACAAAATTGTTTTCTACATTTTGAGGTTATTCCTTAAGATAGATTCTCAGATATATATATATATATATATATATATATATATATATATATATATATATAAACTAAGCCGAAATATTTGGATAGCGGCAGGCATTGTGGTGCTAAGCTAAGCTGCTTGGGATGCCTGCGTCCTATATTGGAGTGCTGGTTCTAGTCCCAGCTTTCCTGTTTCCAATCCGGTTTCTTGCTGGTGTGCCTGTGAAGACAGTGAATAATGACCTAAATACTTGAGTCCCTGTCCAACATGGAGGAGACCTGGATGGAGTCCCCAGTTCCTGGCTTTGCCCTGGTCTAGCCCTGAGTGTTGTAGGCATTTGGGGCATGAACCATTGGATGGAATTCTCTCTGTCTCTTCCCTTTCTACATCACTTTGCATTTCAAATAATAAATAAATACATATTTTTTAAACTTGGATATATTGGAATTCATCTCCAAAGTGTTTCCCAAGGACCTTACTCTTTTATGCTTCCCAAATCCCAACAGTTAACACCCATAAAATTGCACCAGTGAGGGGCTGGCATTATGATGTGGGTTAAGCTGCCAACTGTGATGCCACCATCTCATGTGAGCACCAGTTTGAATCTCAGCTACTTCTCTTCCTATGGAGCTCTCTACTAATATACCTTTGAAAGCAGTGGAAGATGGCCCAAGAGCAGATGGCCCAAGATGGCAGAGAGAGAGAAAGAGAGGGAGAGGGAGAGGGAGAGGGAGAGGGAGAGAGAGAGAGAGAGAGAGAGAGAGAGAGAGATCTTCCATCTGCTGGTTCACTCCCCCAGTTGACCGCAATGGCCAAAGCTGCACCAATGGGAAGCCGGGAGCCAGGAGCTTCTTCTGGGTCTCCCACGAGGGTGCAGAGGCGCAAGCACTTGGGCCATCTTCTACTGCTTTCTCAGGCCATAGCAGAGAGCTGGATTGGAAGTGGAATAGCCGGGACGTAAACTGGCGCCTATATAGGATGCTGGCACTGCAGGCAGCAGCTTTACCTGCTATACCACAGCACAGGCCCCAATAAATAAATCTTTAAAAAATTAAATTTGCACTTGGATAAGGAGAATCATGGCCTCCTAGTCCACAGATTAGAGATTTGCAATCTCATTGGGTAACAAAACATCTCCCGAAGTTGCATGCTTTCTCCTGGCCCTCATGCACTAGGACCACAGTGCACTTATTCAAGCTGCTAAGGCACTCTGCCTTGTGGTTTAGGAACCCCCGTGGCAAGAAATGGTGAGTGGATATAGTGACTGTAGATTTGTTTCCATACTAACCAAGCGTACGTGTATGGCTCCTGTAGTCAGTGCCTTTCCCACTGTGTATACATGCATATTTTTTACCTTTCAGAGAACTGCCAGACAAGCCAAGGAAAGAAGTCAGGTGAGAAGACAATCTCTGGCATCAAAGCATGGATCAGACATCACGCGATTTTTGGTAAAGAAGTAGAACATTCTGTGAATGGATGACAAATGGTTTACATGTGGGAGAATTGAACACAATTTTTTTTCCATTTCTGCCTAAAATTTTTCAGAATGAAAATCAAGAATTCAGATTCTGGTTGTGTACTAAGTACTTTCAGTGTTAAATACTTTTTGAAAGTACTTAACAGAAGCTGAGTATTCCTGTAATCTTGTTGATTTCATGCACACTGCTAGCTATGTCTCACAAGCTTTTGTTAAGTTGTCATTTCCCCTGATATGCCTTAATCACTGTGTCACACATAGCAAATGTTTGAAAAATATGTTCTTAATTACCAGAAAAATGCTCTGGGCTAGTATCAGTTCTGGACTGTCATAGGTCTAACTGGGAGATTGTAAAAAAGAAAACCTTAACGGGGTAAATCATCATTCCGGAGTTCTGAACCAAGCGTGAGCAGCCAGCTCAGTGTGTAAGAGTCTCAGTCACTGAACACCTCCAAAATGGGCTTGGGGCACGTTGTGGACATTGTCTGGGTATCAAAAAATTAAATAAATCATGCTTTTGATAGTAAAACAACTGTACTGATCATGTTTGCAGATAATCTGGAAGTTCTATATAAAGTTATTAACTAAAAATATTAAACAACTGAAAATAAAAATGTAAAATGCCTCTTCAGCTTCATTTCTAAAGTTTTTTTTTAATGCATAAAACTAGGCTTAGTGTCACAGCCACCTTTGTCTCCTGGGCCTCATTTCCTATTTCTAAAATTTTGTATGATTGGCCGGTGCCGCGGCTCAATAGGCTAATCCTCCGCCTTATGGCGCTGGCACACCGGGTTTTAGTCCCGGTCCGGGTGCCGGATTCTGTCCCAGTTGCCCCTCTTCCAGGCCAGCTCTCTTCTGTGGCCCGGGAGTGCTGTGGAGGATGGCCCAAGTGCTTGGGCCCTGCACCCCATGGGAGACCAGGAGAAGCACCTGGCTCCTGCCATAGGATGAGCGCGGTGCGCTGGCCGCAGCGGCCATTGGAGGGTGAACCAACGGCAAAGGAAGACCTTTCTCTCTGTCTGTCTCTCTCTCACTGTCCACTCTGCCTGTCAAAAATAAATAAATAAATAAATAAATAAATAAGAGTGGTGATGAAAACCAAGGGGCTAGCCCAGCGATGTCAGAATCGAGAGAGTGAAGGGTGAGAGCCACGCGGAATCCAAGTCCACAGAAGCAGGACGGGCCCAGAAGGCAGCAGTATTTGGATGTAAACCTCATTAGCGGCCGCATTTCCTGATTTCAGTTAACAGCTGTTGTTTTACAATATAGACGGTTTGTTTTTAGAAAGATTATACAATCGTGGAGTTTCCTTCCAGAGTTATGATTAAGTCCATAACTATTTCGTTCTGTGAGATCAAACAGCATCCTTTCTCTTACAGATTAGGTCGGGCTGACTTGGCCTCCCTTCTGCTTTGCTGGTCAGGCTCTTTGCAGCTTTCTGCCTCATTTCCAGGGTAACATGGGATTTGTCACGGCAGAGAGCCGAGAAGCCTGGTAAGCTGCCTTTCCTGCAGCGTGGGGTGTTTGCAAGTCAGAGTGCGGTCTAAGTAGGTCAGACTGGAGCAGAGCTTGCTCTTTACATCACACCGAGGTGGTAATTCTAAGGAAGATTCTCAGATGTGAAGATCTGATGGTTTGAAGTGAAATGATCCATGAAGATAGTCTCTCTCCACGCCAGGTTTCAGAATTGTGACCAATTAAAAACACTGCGAAGAGCAGTGAGCCGTTGCCAGCCAGGGCTCGGTGACTGCTCTTCCCCTTCCCTCCTGATGGGTCTCAGAGCTCCGTGGCATGCCTTCCTCTCATCTGATCCGCTTCACTTGTGGGACACATTGAGATGAAGCACTGTGGGGCTAAAAATAAAGACAGAGACTGATCCAATGGCCGAGTCCTCTAGGGCACTGTGGGCAGGCTGCACTTTCATCCTCACATGAAAGAGAGGCTGCCCTCTACGGACTGCGGATGGGAGGCTCTGACTGGCAGGTGAAGCTGGCCAAGCAGCAGCCCCTGTGTGCAGAAAGCAGCCAGCGTGACCCCCAGGGGAGCAGCCTGCTGGACCACCCAGGATAAAGGGCCACACACAGGATACTGCAAGGGTAGTGAGGGATGACTTAGAGGGAGGGGCCGGTTTGGAAGAGAAGTTACAAGATGGAACTGAGGCTGAGAAAAGAAAAACAGGCTCTGGACCCAGGAAACAGAGCAAGGAAGGCAGAGCTGGGGAAGGAAGTGTTTTGCAATAAGGAACTGTGTAGGAATGTACCTGTGCTGAGATTTGGGCTTTGCCTTCATCCAGCTGGGGGGGGGGGGGGGGGCACTTCCTGAGCAGGTTGGGCTCCTGCACTGAAGCTGCAGCCCAGTGTCATGCAGGCCTGCCTTTCTGTTCTGCCTTTGAGGGCCACTGATGCCAGACACCCTCTGATGACTGAAAGAGTTGCTTTGGGAGCCCTAGAGCCAGGGAGAATTCATGTGGAATTGTTACAGAAGCCCACGCTCAGCCTTAATCACAGCCTAACAAACATTTTAGGGGGTGATTTTCCTGTGACAAATGATTACCCTTCTAGATTTTCTTAACTGTGGATGGGAAAAGGATTTTCTACCCACGCATCATGCTAGTAAATCAGATCTCCAGATCCTTGAATGAGACATTTAAAATGTATTTTCTTTTTAACAGGCAGAGATACAGATAGAGAAGGAAAGAGAGAATCTTCCATCCACTGGTTCTCTCCCTAAATGGCCACAATGGCCCCAGGGTTGGGCCAGGCTGAAGCCAGGAGCCAGGAGCTTCTTCTGGGACTCCCACGTGGGTACAGTGACACAAGCACTTAGGCCATCTTCCGCTGCTTTCCCAGTCCATTAGCAGAGAACTGGTGGGAAGTGGGGCAGCTGAGACTCAAACGGGTGCCCATCTGGGATGCCAGCACTACATGAGGCTTTAACCTTCTATGACATAGTGCCAGCTTTAGAAATAAAAGTCTAGGAGCAGGCATGTGACACAGCAGGTTAATCCTCCACTTGGGACACCCACATCCCATATGGGAATACCTGGTTTGAGCCCTGGCTACTCCACTTCTGATCCAGCTTCCTGTTAATGGGCACTTTTGGAGGCAGCACATGATGACTCAAATGCTTGGGCCCGTGTTACCCACATGGGAGACTTGGATACCGAGTTCCGGGCTCCTGGGTTCAGCTTGTCCCAGTCCATACTCTTGCAAGCATTTGGGAAATGAGGTGGTAAATGGAAGATCTCTGTCTTTGTCTCTCTGTGTTGCTCTGCCTTTCAAGTCAATGAAAATAAATAAAAAATCAATATTAAAAAATATGAAACACTTTATATTATATGTCAAAGAAGTCAATACTCTTGAATGTAAAATAGAAAGATTTTGCTTACTAATATACAGAATCATGGGTATCAAGCATCAAAAATAAGATACAGAAATAATGTCTCATGTTCTGTTGCTTATTGTTCATTCCCATTCTCTCATTCCATCATTCTTTTGAACTGGAAAATTGAGCTCCTAGTTACTGTACCAATCTATTTGAATATTCAACCATCAGAAAAATGTCCCATCCCATCTCAAGTTTGTTTGCTGTTGTTAAGGGTGTTTCACCAGGCTGTTTGTGTTTCTTTGTACTATTGAGAAATGTCACTGGTACTAAAATGTATTCTGAGTTTAACTGCCTTCCTCACTGCCTCAGCAGTTTCTCTCCCAGTTCTCTCAAGTCACTGGCTAGGGTCTTCCCAGTAGTAGATACTAATTATTTTCTGCAAACTGGCCAAGGGGATACTTTAAAAATATCATTAATTATTCCACATTTCTTAAAGTGTCCATGTTTCATGGTCTCTCTGCTAAGGTGTGTAGACCACTTTTGCCTCCCCTTCAACTACATTAATCATTGGATTGCAAAACCTCCAGACACTTCATCTGTATGACAGCTGATGCCTACTTAAGAAAGATCCCAACATAGTTCTGATTTGGCCGGCAAAATGAGCTCAAGAAAGCACTGTTGGGGCCGGTGCTGTGGCATAGCAGATAAAGCCGCCGCCTGCAGTGCTGGCATCCCATATGGATGCCGGTTCAAATTCCAGCTGCTCCAGTCCAGCTCTCTGATATGGCCTGGGAAAGCAGTGGAAGATGGCCCAAGTCCTTGAGCCCCTGCACTCACGTGGGAGACCCAGAAAAAGCTCCTGGCTTCGGATTGGCACAGCTCCTGACGTTGTGGCCAATTGGAGAGTGAACCAACAGATGGAAGCTCTCTCTCTCTGTCTGCCTCTCCTTCTCTCTGTGTGTAACTCTGACTTTCAAATAAATAAATCTTTAAAAAAAAAAAAACGCTGTCATGGTACCTGAACCCAGCTTGTCCTCAGCACGTGTTTACACACCAATGCTGTGAACACAGCCAGATCCTGGTTGGAATCCTGGATTGCAATGGTTCATTTTTAGAACCTCCTGTGCAATCCTGTAAAAATATTTCATCTACTTTCTGCATAATCCTCACTTATGAAACTATGACTTCACTTATGCCTGAACTTTCAACAAATGAATGTTTTTAAAGTTTTATTTATTCATATTTAAAAAGCAGGATGACAGAAAAAAGAAAAAGGGGTGAGAGCGAACGAGAGAGAGTACTTCCATCTGTGATTCACTCCCCAAGTGTCCACATCAGCTGAGGCTGAGCCAGGTCAAAGCCAGTAGTCTGGAACTCAACCTAGGTCTTCCATTTTGTCAGGGACCCAAGTGCTTGAGCCATGACCTGCTGCCTCCCAGGGTGCACTTTAGCAGGAAGCTAGAATTGGAAGCAGAGCCTGGACTCAAACCCACACACTCTGATATGGGATATAGATGTTTTAACTGCTGTATCAAGTGCTTGCCCCAGATATTTTTATAAAGCATACATGAAGCATTGCTATGCTGTTGTTCAAAAAATATTAGGAGGTTTGAATGACAGTTACTAATACTTCCGTCCCCACATCAAATTGAACACCAATAAAGAAATATGACACTGGAGTCACAAGGTGGAATTCAGAATGCCAATTTTGAGTTAATATAGTACAATTGGAGATTATTACATGGTTGCAGCCATAATCAAGATCTTGGACCCTCATATCCAGGAGGGATGCTGGAGTGGCCCTGCTGCAGAAAAACTGGTGTATCATGGAGAATGAGCACAACTTACCTCAACACCCAGCCCCAGTGCCACTTGACTTCACCTTGGCAACAGGAAGAGAAGGATCTCCAGGCCTGTTTAGCAAGCACAAGTGATCTGTTTTGGAGGTTGGTATTGTGGCACAGTGAGCTAGTTAAGCCACCCCTTGCAGTGCTGACATCCCATATGACCGATTGACATCCCAGCTGCTCCACTTCCCACCCAGTTCCCTGCTAGCATACCTGGGAAAACAGCAGAAGATGGCCCAAGTCCTTGGGCTTCTGCCACCCATGGATGGAGTTCAAGGTTACTGACATCAGCCCGGCCCAGCCCCTGCCATTGTGGCCATCTGGAGAATAAAACAGTGGATGGAAGATTCTCTCTGTCTCTCTCCATCTCTCCCTCTCTCTGACACTCTGCCTTTCAAACCATCTTTCTTGTAACTCACATTGACAAACACTGTGTTGCATAAAAGTGTTGAAAGCAGGCATGTTATGTTCCTGATCTTAGAGGAAAATCATTCTTTCATTATTAAGTATGAAGTTATCTCTGAGCTTTTCTTAGAGAGACCTTAATATGTTGCCTTCCATTGCCAGCTTACTTAGTGTTCTTATAAAAGGATATTGAATTTAGTTAAATTCTTGTTCTTCATCAAATGATCATATGGTTTTTGTATTCCATTCTGTTAATGTAGTCTATTATAGTGTATTCTGTTGATCAGTTTTTGTATGTTGAACCATCCTTGCATTCCAGGAATAAATCCCACTTTGTCATAGCATAACATCCTTTTATTATACTGCAGAATTCAGTTTACTAGTATTTTGAGCTTTTTTTTTTTTTTCAGTGTTCACAAGGGATATTGGTCTGTGTTTTTCTCTCTTGTAATATACTTGCCTGGCTGTGGTATTAAGGCAATACTGGCCTCATAGAATGAATGAGGACTTGTTTCTTTCTCTTCAGTTTTTGAGAAGAGTTTGAAAAGGAACATTACTAGTTTTTCTTTAATTATTTCAAAGACTTCATCAGTGAAATCAGCAGGCCCAGAACTTTTGCTTGTTGGGAAGTTTTATCACTGATTCAACCTCTTTCCTAGGAATAGATCTATCCAGATTTTCTCTTTCTACTTGAATCAGTCTTGGTAGGTTTTGTCATTCTAGGAATTTGACTATTCCGTGCCAGTTTGTTGGCATATGTCTGTCTATAATACTCTAATCTTACAATACTTATTGTAGTAATTATTAATTTAGGCTTCTCTTTTTTCCTCATTCTATCTAGATAAAGGCTTATTAATTTTATTGATCTTTTGAAGAAGCAGCTGTTAATTGATTTTTCTCTATTGCTCTTCAGTTCTCTATTTTCAGAAACTCCCTCCTCTAATCTTTATTATTTCCTTTCTTGTCCTAGCTTGGAGTTTAGATATTCTTTACCTAGTCCTCCCCCTTAAAGATAGATTTATTTATTTATTTATTTATTTATTTGAAAGGCTGAGTTACAAAGAAATAGGGAGGGAGATCTTCCATCTGCTGGTTCACTCAAATGGCCACAGCCATGGCCCCAGCTGAAACCAGGAGGCTGGAACTCCAACCTGGTCTCCCACATGGATGCAGGGGCCCAGGTATTTGGTTGATCTTGTGCTGCTTTCCCAGACACATTAGCAGAGAGCTAGATCAGAAGTGGAGCAGTCGAGACTCAAACTCTTGCCCATATGGGATGCTGACACTGCAGACAGCAGCTTTTCCCACTACACCACAGTGCTGGCCCCTCTAGCTATTATTTTAAAACTATGTAGTAGTCTGTAAAGCTGTATAGTTCTGCATACAGTCCTACAGACTTACTTCTAAGGGTACAGTTTAAAAACTTGACATGGGACTCCAAATCCCATTAAAATTGGTGATGAAAATGTCATCTTAATTGTTAAAGTGAACATACAAATAGGATTAAGTGTTAAAGAGATCATATAAATAGCATCAAGTGCCTGGTAACAATAATAATAAACAATTAAAAAGGAGGGAATGTCCAACATGGGAAGCAGTCCACACAGCAGACTCATAGAATGACAATCGATTTAAGTAACTCTGACCTCAGAATCAGCCCTTAAGGCATTCGGATATGGCCGTAAAGCCCATGAGAGAATTTCAGGCATGGAAAGCCAAGACACTGCAAAAAATATCCTACATGAAGGATCTCTGTGAGTGAGACTCCAGTAGAAAGAAGGGTCCATCAAAGAAGGATGTACTTTTCTCTGAAAGGAGGAAAGAACTTCCACTTTGCTTATGGCCTTGTCTAAATACTGACGGAGTTTGTGGTCACAAAATGCTTCCACAGCCTTGGCAGCCAATGGCACTGATGTTATAAATAAGAGCTTTTAATTGCTAAATTAACAACAGACGTCACTGTGCACTTACTTCCCATGTAGAACCTCTGTCCTTAATGAGTTGTATTATGAGAATTAACTGCAAAATTTGTTCTCAAACAGTACTTTATGCTTTGTGTATCTGTGTAGGTGCAAATTGTTGAAATCTTTACTTAGTATAGAGTAGGTCTTCTGTATATAAAGTTAATTAAAAATGAATCTTGGGGCCGGCGCCACGGCTCAATAGGCTAATCCTCCGCCTTGTGGCACCGGCACACCAGGTTCTAGTCCCGGTTGGGGTGCCGGATGCTGTCCCGGTTGCCCCTCTTCCAGGCCAGCTCTCTGCTGTGGCCCAGGAAGGCAGTGGAGGATGGCCCAAGTGCTTGGGCCCTGCACCCCATGGGAGACCAGGAGAAGCACCTGGCTCCTGCCTTTGGATCAGCGTGGTGCACCGGCCGTGGCGGCCATTGGAGGGTGAACCAACGGCAAAGGAAGACCTTTCTCTCTGTCTCTCTCTCTCTCACTATCCACTCTGCCTGTCAAAAAAAATAAAATTAATAAAAAAATTAAAATGAATCTTGGGTTGGTGCCGCAGCTCACTTGGCTAATCCTCTACCTGCGGCGCCGGCACCCCAGGTTCTAGTCCAGGTTGGGGTGCCAGATCTGTCCCAGTTGCCCCTCTTCCAGGCCAGCTTTCTACTGTGGCCTGGGAAGGCAGTGGAGGATGGGCCAAGTGCTTGGACCCTACACCCGCATGGGAGACCAGGAGAAGCACCTGGCTCTTGGCTTCGGATCAGCACAGCGCCAGCTGAAGTGGCCATTTGGGGGGTGAATCAATGGAAGGAAAACCTTTCTCTCTGTCTCTCTCTCTCACTGTTTAACTCTGCCAGTCAAAAAAAAAAAAAAAAAAAGAATCTTAATGAAGAATGGGATGGGAGAGGGAGTAGGAGGTGGGATGGGAGTAGGGGTGGGAGGGTGACTATGAGAGGAAGGGCCACTATATTCTTAAAGTTGTACCTATGAAATTTGCATTCATTAAATAAAATTTTTTAAAAAACTATATAGTTCTCCTTTAAGTTGATAATTTTTACATCTATTAGGTACAAAAATGCTTATAATTATTGTCTTTTCTGTCTATATTGAACATTTTACTAATAGGTAAGGTCCTTTGTGTCTTATAACATTTTCTGATTTAAGATTTGTTTGTCTAATAATAATATAGCACTCTCACTCTCATTGGATTATTATTTGCTTTTAGTACCATTTTTCATCTTATCTGTTGTATCTATTTCTGTCTTGGATCTAAAGTTTCCAGCATACAGAATATAACTGAATGAATAATTTTTAAATCTTTTCTTCCCATCTCAGTCTTTTGATTGGAAAGTTTGATATATTTACATTTAAAGTAACTATTAAGAAAGAAGACTGGGTTTTTGGTGCAGTGGTTAAGACAATGCATGGGACACCTGTATCCCATATTGGAGTGCCTGTTTGAGTCCTGGCTTCTTCAACTTCCTGGTAATGGGCATCTTGGGAGGCAGCAGATGATGGCTCAAATACCCGGGTCCCTTCCACTTCCATGGGAGATGAGTGTCTAGGCTTCTGGCTTCAGTCTAGTTCAACCCTGGCTGTTGCAGGTATTTGGGGAGTGAACAAGGGGTTGGAAGATCTCTCTGCTTTTGATATAAAGTAAAAATAAATTTAAAAATAAATTTTTAATGAGCAGTTAAAAATTACTGAGGAGGGATTTCTTGCATTTTTTGTTTACTATGTATATTAAAGCCTTTTTCTCCATCATTCTCTACATTTTTGTCTTTTATATTTAGCTTTTTATTGCAATAAAATATTTTCATTTACTGCTTATTTCCTCTTATGTATATTCTCTAGCTAATTTCTTTGCAGTTATCATGGCAATTACATATAATATCCTAAAGTTATAGTGTTGTACTTTTAATTTATACCATCTTAACTTCAATAGTACTTAAAAGTTGTTTCTATACAGTTCTATTCCTGAATTCTTTAGCTTATTGATATCACAGAATTATATTTTTATGTACTGTGTGTCCAAAAACAGACTAATAATTACTTCTTTTATGCATTAGTCTTTGCAATCATGTGAAAACAAAAAGTGGAGTAACAAAACAAATGACAATAATGCTAGCTTTTATAATTGCCCACGCATTTGTCTTTACTACAGGTACTTATTTCTTCCTGTGATTTTGAATTATTGTTTCATAACGTCTTATTTCAACCTACAGGACTCCCTTCAGCATTTCTTTCGGGGCTGGTCTAGTGGTAATGACCTCGTTTAACTTGTGTTTATCTTGGGGTTTTAACTTCTCCCTCGTATTAATGAGACTATTTTTGCGGATATAGGATTCTCAGTTGACAATTTTTTTCCTTGCATCACTTTGAATGTATCAGTCCAAGGCCTTCTGACTGTGGTAAGAAATCTGCTGATCTTACTCAGCATAATTTGCAGTGCTGAGTCACTTTTGTCTTGCCTTTTTCAAGATTCTTTGTCTTTTGAGTCTCATTGAGTCAAGTTCATTGAACTTCTTGGATGTTTATATTGAAGTCTTTTTTCATTGAACTTCTTTGAGACGTGTATGCCGTTATTTCTTCAAATAATCTGTCTTTCCCTCTTGTCTCTTCCGTGGCTCCCATGATGTATACGTTGTTCTGCTTCATGGTGCCTCACAGTTCCTCAGGCTCTGTTCACTCTTCCTCAACTTTTTACATTGTTGACTACGTGAGGACATCAGTTGCCCTTTCTTCCTGTTTGTTGATTCTTTCTCCTGCCTACTCAAATGTATTTTTGAATTTCTCTAAGTTTTAGTTACTCTAATTTTAAGCTCTTGAATGTCCTTTCGGTTTCTTTGTCATTTTCTCTTGCTGATATTTCCCTGTTATTCCTATATTGTTTTCCTGATGTCATCCCCAACTTCCTGTAGCTCTAAGCGTCTTTAAGCAGCTGCCGTCAAGTCCTCCTGTAGCAGGTCCACCTTCTGGTCTGCCTCAAGGTCAGTGTCTGCTGATTTCTCTCTTTCCTTTGAAGTAGCCTTACTTTTCTATTTCTTTGTATGCATTGTGGTTACTTTTTATTGGATACTGGACGTTTGAATCTTATACTTTGGTAACCCTGCACATCAGATTCTTCTCTTTCCCTCAGGTTGCTTGTTTTTGTTGTCGCTCTGTTCTCGTGTAGGGCGACTCTGTACCGGGATCAGCCTGAGGTAGGAATGCCAGGCCCTCTCGGCCTTCTCTGAGCATGAACCTTTCCATCAGCATATGTAGTGACTATAAACTCCTCATGTATGTGCTTGCTTTTGCATGTCCCAGTCCTTAAATATGTTCCCACTAAAGAAAAATGAGAAAGGGTGGGCCTTTCGATCCATCCTGTGGCCACCATGTAACAGGAGAATATCCAATCAAATGTATGTAGGTGACCATACAAGGAAGACAAAGAGGCTAAAACCAAACATAAGGGAAAACCCTTCTTTGTTCAGGGCTCAGGATTTTGGATAAAAAATTCCACTTGGGCCTTATGCCAGCATAATAAAGGATACTTCCTATTAAGAGGCCTGGTGTCTTGTTCTCCGAGTCCTGATACAAAGTGGTCACAGCACCGACTCCTAGGCACAACTTTTGCTAAGGGTGAGAATTGGCCAAAATTAACTGCAGTTTGCTGTCCAAGCCTTTCCCAAGCAGGTGCAAGCATTTGAAAAGACTGTAGAGTTCCCAACCAGTTAGCTCCAACAGATTGTGCCAGTACAGCTGTCTAGGTAGATTCCTAGCACCTCCTACACTACCTTCTTGTTGATGTCATTCCACATAGGTAATTTTTAAATTTCTAGTAGCTGCTTTAAATAGTAAAAAGAAACAGGTAAGTATTTGTAACACTATTTAATTCAGTGTATAAAAATATGATTATCTTAACATGTAATCAATACAAAAGTTATTGTTTTTTATACTAGGTCTTCAAAAATGTGTATGTACTTAGAGAACAACTCAATCCCAGATGCTAAATTTTCAATGGTTAAGATGAAATATAGTTTTACCAAAACAATGATATTGTATTTTCCACTGCTTTGGTTTCTAAATTAATTAAAACTTAACAAAAGTTAAAATTCAGTTCCCCAGTCCCAGTAGCCACACCCAGCCTTGGCCTATATTGGCAGCACATTCTAAACACTCACCTCCAAAAGAGATTCGTGAGCTGAGGTTTGGTTTGGTTTGACCTTTATTCTTTTTGTGTGCTGTTTTTGTTTTTTAGTTTTTATTTATTAGTGAGAGGGAAAGAGAGTGAGAGAGAACTCCGATCTGTTAGTTCACTCCCCCTGGGCCGGGGGGTCAAGGCTGAAGCTGGGGACCGAGAAGTCAATGGGGGTGTCCCATGTGGACGACAGAAACTCAGTCACGTGAGCCCTCGCCTCTGCCTCCCAGGATGCACATGAGCAAGAGGCTGCGGTCAGGAGCCAAAGGAGGTTGTGGAACCCAGGCACTCCGTTACAGGGCGCGAGCATCTTACACAGTCTTCACTAGGAGGCCGGAAGCCCAACCCCTGGTCTTCTGTTCTTTAGTGAAGGGCGTCTTCCTTTTATAAAAATGCCAGCTGGGTTAGGTTGGCCCTCCCCATGCAAGGCCAGCGCAGTCTTCAGCAGACTGGGAAGTCGGTGTTGAGACAGAAGCCTCCACAGGGACCCTCCCTCCCTCCCTCCCTCCCGGCTGGCCCTCGCCGGCGCGCGAGTGCTAGGTCTCTCCGGCAGCAGGCTCTGCTGGGACCAGGAGAGCGCACAGATGCTTGCTCCTTGTCTTCCCTTCCGGAAGCAGCAGCTCACTCACACTCCGTGCAGCCAGGAGCCTGGCAGAGCTTCACTGCATCCGGACAGAGCCTGGAGAAGGCCGCCCTGCCTCTGGGAATTCCTGCTGGGAGCATCCCAGTGCAAGGATGCCAGCTGTTTCAGAAAAGCTGTTTAGGGTGTTTTTTTATAATTTAAAAAATTTATTTATTTTTATTTTATCTGAAAGGCAGAGAGACAGAGAGAGAGATTTCCTATCTGTTGTTTCACTGTTTAAATGCCCACCACAGTCAGGGTTGGACCAGGCGGAAGTTGAAGCCCAGAACTCAGTCCAGTAGTGGATTTGCAAGATAGTTTAACCACTTTGAGAAACAGTCGGACATTATCCAGTAAAGTTGAAGGTGCAGATCGCCCGCTGGGTATACACCCTGGAGAAAGTCTGCATGTGAACAGTAAGCCAACGCCCCAGTGTTTTCAGAGCATTGCCTGCAGAGCAAAAATTCTCAACAGCTGGATACATCGGAGAGAGAAAAAAAATGCTGAACTGAATTATTGGGGGAACCAAATGAATCATTGCACGCAGGTGATAGGTTAGGTTGTGTAAATCAGTGTGGGTGATACCACAAACAGAAAGTAGAACGCAGCCAAGTCAGGAAAGGCACATAAACTGTGATTTCATTTATGTGAAATTCATTTCATTATATGAAAGTCAAAAACATGTGAACCTGATGTTGCATTGTTGAGGAATACATTCCCGTGGTAAAAGTACAGACAAGCAAGGCATTGCTCACGTGGTTTGGGTGGAAGAAGGGGCGTGTAGTGAGGAAGGTCCCAGCCTCCTTAGACATACAATGATCTAGAGCTAGGTGTCGAGTCAGTTACGATGAACGATGTTGTAGGTCCCAATGTACACCTATTTAGGAATCATTTCATACCAGAAACAGTACTGAGCTTGAATCAAAGCAGTCATCACCTATGTACCATCCACATGTTCAGTGAATGCATTGTATGCAAGCGTTGGAAGGATTAAAGAATGATGTCAATACAGCATCTTCAAGAATTTGCCATCTAGTCAGTTCAAGGAACTAGCTGGTCTGTGGCACTCTGACAGTCGCGGCTGCCCTCCTCTGTGCTAGGCCAAGCAGGAATTCCTTAGTCCAGCAGGCTCTGAAGGAGCCTGTAAGTGAAGCGGGGTGGGGTGGCCCATGGCAGGGGGGTTGGAGGGGTGGGTCTGACCACTTGGTAGACTGGATGATTAGTGTGAGACGAGGCTGTGAGTCTTAAATGGCACGGTTTCAAATGCATGTGTCACCCACTCTATAGTTATGCTGAAAATTAGTCAGGGCTGGCGCTGTGGCACAGAGGGTTAGAGCCCCAGCCTGCAGCGCTGGCATCCCATATGGGCACTGGTTCAAGTCCTGACTGCTCCACTTCTAATCCAGCTCTCAACTATGGCCTGGGAAAGCAATGGAGGATGGTTCAAGTGCTTGGGTCCCTGCACCCATGTGGGAAGACCTGGAGGAAGCTCCTGGCTCCTGGCTTCGGATCAGTGCGGCTCCTGCCGTTACAGCCAACTGGGGAGTGAAGCAGTGGATGGAAGACCTCTCTCTCTCTCTCTCTCTCTCTCTCTCTCTGCATCTCCTCTCTCTGTGTAACTCTTTCAAATAAATAAAATCAATCTTAAAAAAAAAAAATTAGTCCTCAATCTAGGCCCAGAGCTCTGTGGCAAATAAAAGGGCAAGGCACATGGGGCCAGTGCTGTGGCGCAGCGGGTTAACGCCCTGGCTTGAAGCACCGGCATCCCACATGGGCGCCGGTTTGAGTCCCAGCTGTCCAATCCAGCTCTCTGCTAGGGCCTGGGAAAGCAGTAGAAGATGGCCCAGGTCCTTGGGCCCCTGCACCCACGTGGGAGACCTGGAAGAAGCTCCTGGCTTCAGATTGGCACAGCTCCGGCCTTGTGGTCATCTGGGGAGTGAACTAGTGGATGGAAGACCTCTCTCTCTGTCTCTACCTCTCTGTAACTCTGTCTTTCAAATAAATAAAATAAATCTTAAAAAAAAAAAACAAAATAAAAGGGCAAGGCACCACATCCCCATTTTGCCACTGAAGGAACTGAGACTTTTCCTGCTCACCCAATTCAGAAATACTGAGTGGCATAGAAATACCCAGAGGCGTGTGAGTGGGCTCACCCTCAGTGTTCTCCCTGTGCCTGGTGGATTCAGAGCAGAGCAGGCAAACCTCAGGAAACACAGCCCCTTGGGCGGGGCTGGCCTCCAGGCCTGTGGGGGTGGGGCATCATTTTGGAGCCGCCCTTGTTATCTCACAGGTGACATTTTCAGCCTCCCGCCTTCCCCGGACTCTCACCGATCCTGACCAGCTTGCACGGAACAATGACATCACAGGTGCATTACTGGAAAGCTCCTGAGAACACGCACGCCCACAAGGAGACCACTCCTGGTGACCGAAGAACACAACAGCAGTGCCGGTGCTCGGCGAACACCAGTCACCCAGCTCCCACCAGGACCTCGGCTCTGTGCTCCATGGATCTGAGTCAACAGGGAAGCTAACTGAGTCAGCACAGTTCCTCGATGGGACTGCTGCTCTCATGTGTTATTGCTCTGTCTCTGTGGTTGTTTTCATTAGAGTGCAACCTTATATTTTCTTTTTTTTTTTTCTTGACAGTCAGAGTTAGACAGTGAGAGAGAGAGAGAGAGACAGAGAGGAAGGTCTTCTTTTCGTTCACCCCCCAAATGGCTGCTATGGGCAGCGTACTGCACAGATCCGAAGCCAAGAGCCAGGTGCTTCTTCCTGGTCTCCCTCGCGGGTGCAGGGGCCCAAGCACTTGGGCCATCCTCCACTGCCTTCTCGGGCCACAGCAGAGAGCTGGACTGGAAGAGGAGCAACCAGGACTAGAACCTGGGGTGCCGGCGCCGCAGGCGGAGGATTAGCCTAGTGAGCCGCAGCACTGGCCCCTTATATTTTCATAAACTTAAAATGGATGGTGACTTTCAAACCTGACAACATGGGATGTTTTTCCGAGGAGTCTTCCTGTTGTTTGTCTGAAAAATGAAGGAGCATTGGAGGGCTCCCTCCTTCCCACAAGCACAGAGGTGTAAGCGCAGGTGAACATATCCTTGAGCTGGCTGCTGGGTGTCTGCCAAAAAGAGCCTTGCACTGAGTGGCATTTCTGGATCATTCTAAAGCAGAAAGACCACCCTCCAGGGCCCCATGCAAGCCCAGTGGTGGTTACCATGCTTTTCAACAAGAGTAACAAAGGAACCTGCTCCCTGCTGCGTCCAGACTTTGCGTCCCAGAGCGTCCTGAGCCGGCTGTAGCCCGGTGGCTGAGGCAGCCAGCAGTTCCCTGCTGGAACCTGGCATCTTCAGATGCTTGAAGCTGTCTGGCCCAGGCACAGGAGCTGAGAGCACAGCGCTGCCTTCACAGGCAAGCAGAGGAGAGCCATCCTCACACCCTTGCTGGACGAGCCCCTTTCGTCTTTGCCTACCATGTTTCCAGCGGTGGGTGCGGGCTGGGAGCTGCTTGCGCGTTGGCAGGACCCAGGGCTACAGCGCTCCATCCCCTTGGCTCTTCTTGGTGCCCTGCTTCTCTCCCTGACCCCAATCCCACGTCTGTGTCCGCACGACTTACAAATCATGCTCTTACTGTCAATCAGGAGCCATCTGTGAGAGCCGGTCTGGCTGAAGTTTCCCGGGGAAGCAGGCTGCTGGCCCAGCACAGCTACCAGGCCTGACTTGTCTATCTCTCAGGCCAAGGTCTGCCACTGGCCCAGGCCCTGGCTAAACCTCTTATCCTCTGTGGGAGGAGGTACGGCAGAGAGGGGAGGGCCAAAGGCAGACAACATAGACTCAGGCATCCATCCTGCAGTAACTGCTGTGACCTCTGTGATGGGATCCTACCTCTGATGGGATGGAAACTCCTAGTTCCCATTTTAGCATGCAAAAATAAGCTCTTTTTAGAAAACAGTAAAATCAAGGGCTGGCATTGTGGCTCAGCTGGTTAAGCCAGTGCCTACAGTGTCTGAATCCCCTATGACCGTCGGTTCAAGTCCTCGCTGCTCCGCTTCCAATCCAGCTCCCTTCTAATGCACCTGGGAAGGCAGTGGAGGATGGCCAGAGTTCTTGGGCCCCAGCCACTCATATGGGAGACCCGGATGGAGTTCCAGGCTCCTGGCTCTGGCCTGGCCCAACACCGACTGCTGCAGCCATTTGGGGAATAACCAGTAGATAGATGACCTCTCCGTGTGTCTTTCTCTCTGTAACTATGCCTTTCAAAGAAATAATAAAATCTTATTTAAAAAAATAGTAAAACCAGTAGGTTCAGAAAGTAGCACACCCTTCATGCCTTTAAGGACTGGGCTTTGCTCCACAATGATAGCCCCTCCTTCTGCACAGACAGAACCCATGTCCTAAATGGTGTACAGAACACTGCTCTGTTCTTTATAGGAGCTCCACACAAGTTCATAGTGCTGTTAAATAATACTTGTTGGAGGCCATGGAGTGGGCTTGGGCACCTGTTCTGGGCCCAGCAGAACAAAGCCACCAGGTTTGATGAGAGTAACTGAGCTTTGATTGTTTGCTGAAGGCCCAGAGCTATTGATGAGTTAAGCTGTAACCAGTTGGCTGGTTGATTGGCCAGGCTGTAGCCAATTAAGTTATTTTCTTTGTCTGGTTGGCGTTCTCAGAGTCAGCTGTGGTTCTGGAAGCTGCCTGATTGACGCATCCGTTTCGTTTTGCTCATTTAAACGCTACCACTGTTTGTTGGCCTAAGGAGTTTCCAGTCGGCCATTTCAGCACCGTGGCAGGATCTGAGCAGACTCCCTCGGCCGCCGGAGCCCGGGAGAGGCAGGGTGGGCCCACCAAAGCCATCCTCTTTTCTTGCTGCCTCACAGGACTGTGGGTAAGTTCTCTCCTGGATTTCTGTTGTGAGCTGAGTGTTTTGTTAGCTTGTTTTGGTCTGGACTGCATCTGCAAGTATGAGAGAGGAGCAGGACTGGACAAGGGCCAGTTTGGGCTATGAGAGGGCAAACGACATGGGGTGGGGGTGGGGGTGGGGGTGGGGGTGGGGGTGGGGGTGGTAGCGCCCAGGTGAGACACGCTCAGAGGCCAAGGTCTGGAGACCGCATTTGGAATGCCGGTGAATTTCACAGAGAAGTCAGAACGTGTCTTATTTTTTAAGAGAGAAGTGGGTAAACCCTACCAGAAATAATCTGGAGTTACAGTGGCTGCAGTAGGGGAGTTTGGGCTTGGAAAGATTGTTTATTTCTGGGGGGTCCTAGTCCAAGAAGGAACTAGATGATTTGCTTACCCTGCTCTTTCTGAACGGAGTGATCGCGCTCAAGAACATGGCTGCTGGGGCGCTGCCTGTGTGCTAGAGCCGTCGTGGGTGAAGGGAACTTACACTGGGGTGGGGGAAGCGCGCATCATGGGGACCTTGACAATGAAAAGGCGGAGACTCGGGTCTGGAACCAGCCGCCCCTCTGCCGGTCTCCTCTGAACCGCCTTCCTCTGCAGGCGGCTTGATCCTGGCAGGTGTTGGTGTGGGGCCTGATGTCTGATCACAGCAATGATTAGGGAGTCGGTGAAGAGCGTGGCAAGGGTCTGTGGCTCAATACCCAGCTGAAAAAAGTCATGGGGTGAAGAGAATCCCCTCAGAGCACCCGGTGTTTGAGCAAGGGCCTGGGCCCCTAGAACACGTGAGGGTGTGTCCAGGTGAGGGCCAGTCTCCTCTCCCGTGGTGAGAGTTTGGCTTCAGAGGCCTGAACTTGAATCCCTTGCGAGGCTCTGGTTGTGAGAAAATGGAGGGGAACTCAGTCTTGCGTTTGGGTGGTCTTCAAATGCCTTCGATTGAAAGTAAGCTGTTTACCAAAGCAGCATGTTTTGGGGGCGGTATTTCTTGAACTCCTTCGTAGCTAACATCTTGGTGAGCCATTCAAGCATTCTTGCTAAACACAGGTAAATTAGGTGAATGTTACTGGGGTGGAAACTGGCAAATGAGCTGTCAAAGTTGCAAAAACCTTTTTCAAGAATGAGGTTTTCATGTAGGCTATGCTGAATTAAGTGGTAGATACTTGTGAATGTCTGAGTAATTCATGAATAAGTTGAAATACTAGAGTTTGATTTTGGGGTAGATGTGATTCTGACTGTTGGGAATATTCCCAGGCTGCCTTTCTGGAGTGGAATAGGCTACTAGAAACTGTCCTGAAACGGCCGAGGAAAGTGTGGCCTGTGTCTTGACTATCTGGGAAACTGAGTAATGACAGGTTAACCGACCATCAATACATGGCATTGAGCCACCCGTACGTACCTCTTGTAGAGCCAGCAGTGTGTGATGAACCAAGTCGGTGTAGTGCCTTCCCTCGTGGGTGTCACGGGAGGAACAAGTGCACAGGGGAATTGAGAGAACGCAGGAGTGGGCGCTTGGCACAGCAGTTAAGCTGTTGGGGACACCGACAGCCCATAGCGGAGTGCAGCGCATGGAGTCCTGGCTGCAGCTTTCTCTGTCACACCCTGGGAGGCAGCAGGTGATAGCTTGAGCGCTTGGCTCCCTGCCACTCGCATGGGAGACCTGGATTGAATTCCCAGCTCCTGGCTTTAGCCTGGTCCAGCACCAGCTGTTTCAGGTGTTCAAAGATTGATCCAGTGAATAGGAGATCTCAGTTTCTCTCTGCCTTTCAAATAAATAACAATTTTTAAAAAGAAAATACAGGACAGTAGTAATTGTGCTAAGTGCTGTGGAGTAGAGGATGGCCCACTCCCTGTAACCTGTGTTAATATCTACAAATAGATGAATGGCTGACTTGAGCTTCTCTTGTCTACCATTTTGGGGCCATTTATTTAGTACTAAGAACAGTGTTTTTTTTTTTTTTTTTTTAAAACATTTTTAAAGTTGTCTATTTGAAAAACAGAGTTATCATCCTCTGGTTCACTCCCCAAATGGCGGCAACATCCAGGGCTGAGAGACCAAGGTCAGCAGCTGGGAACTGAATCCAGGTCTCCCGTGAGACTGGGAGGCTGCACACGGGCAGGAAGCTGGAGGGGGCAGCAGAGCCAGTGCTCAAATCCCGGCACTCTGATCCGGGGTACAGGCCAGCCAAACCATGGCTGAACCCACTGGCCCTTAGTGACTGGAGTCTGGATTACCTCCTTGCTGGGCCGGAGGAACGTGCAGTGGCAAATGCCTTTGGTATTGTAGAGACTCAGAAACATGAATAAACAGATTCTGCTTAGCGTGGGGACCATAGTGTTTTGGTGGGTTTGCTTCATGGGGAACCTGCCTAAGAAATGCGCCCCACGCTCTTGCGTCTTTGTTTTTGCTGAGATGAGGGTGCTTCAAAGGGTTGGTGGAAAAATAGAATGAAAAGTTAAGTTTATCTTGATATAAAAAAAGTGTGGATTTAAAACATTTTTACAATTTGCATTTTCCATGATCTTTTTGAAGATCTCTCAAAAACTCTAAACCTGATTGGTCTAAAGGAATTCGTTTTAGGTAAACAATTACCATTGAGAGTGGCATGTTTACCTTCAGGTGTATGGAATCTTCCAACAAATAGGTCTCTGAGATGTGCTTCTTGTGTCTGTTTTATGTTTATAATACTCATCCATGCTAATGTGTGCTAAGAGTGTTTATTTTTATTGCTTTATGATTATATCATAATTTTCATTTCTATTGTCAACAGACACCAGGGTTTCTAGTTTGTGGATTTCTTTACTTTATATTCACTTATTTTAGCATTTGACTTGAAAGGCAGAGTGACAGAGATAGGGAGATATTGTCTGTTCAGTGGTTCACTCCCCACAGGCCAGCAGCAGCCAGGGCTGTGGCACAGGCCAGTGCCAGTAGCCTTTGAACTCCATCCAGATCCTCCATGTGAGTGGCAGGGCAGGAACCCAATCACCCATCGCCTTCTGCCTCCCAGGGTATAAGTTAGCAGGAAGCGGGGCCAGGACTGAAGCCCAAGCACTCTGGCCCGGGATGCCGGCATCTCGAGCAGTGTCTTCTCCAGCTTGCCGAGCAGCCAGCTGGGTTGTGAGTCTCTTCAGCACTGCTGTGAACGCTTCCACTCATGTCCCTTGGGGCCTCCGCGTACCAATGTTTTTTGATAGCAATGGTTCTCAAATTGAGTACGCATCAGAATCTTAGAGTGCATGTGGGCCTGAGCCCAGCAGGTCTGGATAGCTGGAGTATTTGCAGCTGGTCTGGGGGTCACACTTTGGAGTGTCACACCCTAAAGCACAAACCCCAGGGCAGCTACGTTGGTCTACCTGTTCAAACTCTATTATGCAGCACAAAATTTTCTACCATTGTGGCAGTTTCTACTCTTGTCCATACAAGTGGATAAGAGGCCCTGTTGCCCAGTCCTGATCAACACTGAACATTATGATTTTAAAATCTGTGCCTGTGAATGGCATCTCAGAGTGAGTTTTGATTGACATTTCTCAAATCACCACTGAGGTTGAACATATTCTCCTGAGTATTTTGCTCATTCTTACGCCAGTGTTGTCTGTGATGGTCTTACTCTTTCTCTTTGTGCCTATTTAACTATTAAATTTTTACCTTTTTTTTTACTGATTTGAGGGGAGATTTAAAAAATTTGTTCTGGATGCATCTGTAGTTATCGACGTGTGTGTAGCTATTTCCAGTCTGTAGCTTCTCTCGCCTTCATTATGCTGTCTGTTGAGCGGAAGTCTGTAATACTCAGGTTGTCTGGTTTAATAGTCTTTTTCCTTTATGCTTCATAGTCTTTGTCTCATTTAAGAAAGATCTCTGTACTCTGAAATTTTAAAGCTACGTTCCTATATAGTATTCTCAATGTTTTATTTATAAGAGACTTTAAGAGTCTCTTATCTGTCAGGAATTGATTTTTTTTTTTTTTTTGAGTGATGTAGGGATCCAATTTCATGTATTTTCCCTCTTAGGATACAAGGATAACACCTCGTGCAGGGTTATTCAATGTCCCTTCATTTCCTCTGATCTGCCTCACTGTCACTGTCGGAACTTGGTTTCCTTATATGTATGGGTTTTTTTTTTTTTTTTTTTTTTTGACAGGCAGAGTGGACAGTGAGAGACAGAGAGAAAGGTCTTCCTTTTCCGATGGTTCACTCCCCAATGGCCGCTGCAGCCGGCGCACTGCGCTGCTCAGAAGCCAGGAGCCAGGTGCTTCTCCTGGTCTCCCATGGGGTGCAGGGCCCAAGCACTTGGGCCATCCTCCACTACACTCCCGGGCCACAGCAGAGAGCTGGCCTGGAAGAGGAGCAACCAGGACAGAATCCGGCACCCCGACCGGGACTAGAACCTGGTATGCTGGTGCCGCAGGCGAAGGATTAGCCTATTGAGCCGCAGCACCGGCCAGGTCTATTTCTGAACTCTGTTCTGCACCAAGTTTACCCCATTCTTTATTATTAGGGCTGCATTCAGGCTTCATATATTCTCTATGCAGTGTTCTTCAGGAGTAATTTGGCTGTTCATGCCTTTCTCTTAATTTTTTTAAAATTTGGGAAGTAGAGTTCTAGACACAGTGAGATGTAGAGAAAGGTTTTACATCTTCTGGTTGCAACTGCCAGAGATGGGCCCACCCAAAGCCAGGAGCCAGGAGCTTCTTCCAGGTCTCCCATGCAAATGCAGGGACCCGAGGACTTGGGCCATCTTCCGCTGCTTTCCCAGGCCATAGCAGAGAGCTGGATGGGAAGTGGAGCAGCCAGGTCTCCAATCAGCACCCATATGGGATACCAGCACTGCAGGTGGAGGCTTAACCTACTAAGCCACAACGCCAGCCCCAACCTTTCTCTCTGTTATAAACATTTGATATGCAGCTCTTCTTGTCCTAGCAACAGTTAAACAAAAACCCATATATTTTTATAATGATTTATTTGAAAGGCAGTGAGACAGGGAGGGGGAGGCTGCTCTGTCCACAGTTTACTCCCCTCTGTCTGCAACAGCCAGGGCTGGGTTAGGCCGAAACCAGGAGCCTCGAACTCTCTCTAGGTCCGCCTTGTTGGCGGCAGGGACTCAAGTACTCGAGCCGTCATCTCCAGCCTGCCAGGGTGCTCATTAACAGGAAGCTGGATCAGAAGCAGAGTCGGGGTTCATACCAGACCCTCCAATACAGGATGCGGGAATCCCACGCAGCGACTTCACCTGCTGCATCACAACGCCCGTCTCCCTGTCTTGGTTGTATTTGGAATTTCATAGATCATTGTGGGCGGGAAGAGACATCTTTGTGATACTGCGTCTTTCCATACAAGCATAATGGTGTATTAGTGTTTCAATTTTTTTCAACAATCTCATGGTTTTCTCCTTTTAAAAGTTGCATATATCTCACCAAAGCTATTCCTACTTTTGCATTGTAAATTATCTTTGTTAAAAATTAAAATCTGCACAGTATGTATGTTAAAAGATGGCTAATCTTTACCCAAGATTTCAGTTGCTATGGGTTTGATTTTTAGAGTATCTGGAGTGCTGTTTTCTTTACCCTCAAACTTCAATTCATTGCTTTTGTCATGTGCGGTAGATACCAACAATCCCTACCACTTCAGATAGAGTTCAAGTCTGAACATCTCCTAAATTGGCTCCATGGCCATTTTGACAACTTCTTTTCTGGGATTCAGCCTAACTTGGCTTTTGTCTCTCACCTCCATCAGAGCACAAGGGAGAAGGAAAAACCAAGCAGGCAGCAGGGGAATGGAGTCATTCACAGACATTATTTAACAGATTTATTAAACACTACACATAGAAAACCAAAGTGCCAAAACACTGATGGTAGGCATGTCTGGAGAAAGGATTACAGGACTTTTCTGTACTATTCTTGCAACTTTTTTCTTATCTATTTGAAAGGTGGAGTTAAAAAGAGAGGGAGATCTTCCATCCACTGATTCACTCCCCAAATGGTCTCCACAAGTCTGGCTGACCCGGCGGAAGCCTGGAGTGAGCAGCTTCATCCGGGGCTCCCACGTGGGCGGCCGTGGCTGATCGTGTGCTGCTTTCTCGGGCACAGTAGCCAGGAACTGGATTGGCAGTGGGGCAGCCCAGCCTCACACTGGCACTTGTCGGGGCCAGCATCACAGCGGCAGGTTAGGTGGCCGAGCCACGTCGGCCCCTTTGTTTTCTTTACCTGGCACATTTTTTTCACAAAGAACCTCTAGTTCCCACCAGAGAGGGGCAGTGAGATTGGTTTGCCAGCCTTCCTGACCCCACACATGATCCAAACCCATCAGCCTAACACAGCTGGACCGCCACCTGCTGTGTCCTGAGCCTCTCCCAACAAGTGGCATCCCTCCCCTCCCCCCCCCAGATCCAGCCTCCGAGTTCAGAGTGGCTGAGAAAAGAGGTCATTTTCCCCGGTATCATGACAGGAGCAGGGGAAGCAGTGAGGGGTATGCCTGAACTCCCGACAACAGAAGAGCCTTTGTGGAGAGCAGCCTGGGCCCGGGAGGCACGGGGCAGGCGGGGCTCTGGCCCAGCCAGCTGTGCAGGCCAGCAGACTCGGCTGCACCCAAGGCAAAGGTGGAGTCTGTCCGTCTGTCTCCCTCCCCCTCTACCCCTGCTTCCTCCATCTTGACGTTAGGACTTTAGTCCCAGAATAGTTGAACGCTTGGGAAATTCACACTCTAAAAATACTGCCTCTTTTTCGTGTAGGCAAGATAAGGCAGAGTGACAGTGGGTTACTAAGAATGCAGTTCCCTCATTATATAATGCGAGCAAAAATAAAACGTGTTCTGGGCCAAAAATAGGGCCGAGAAAAGAATGAGAATAAATAGCCCTGACAAGTCGTTAGTTACCCGAACTGCCAAGTGGCTGAAGCACCTGCCGGAGAGCGGCTTTGATCTGCGTCCCTCACTGGCCCTGAGGCGGCCGAGGCCACCGCTCGTGGTTGGCGCGCGGAGGAGGCTGTGTGAGCGAGGCACCATGCAGGCGGCCTCTCCCTCCCTGGCTGGCGCGCGGCCTGCCTGCGGATTGCAGGGTGCCTGAGGGACGGAGTCGGCATCCCCCTGGGTGGCAACCCCAGGTAGGAGCGCAGATCCCACCTGGCTGCAGAGGAAGCCTCGTGGCTGCCATGCCCACAGGTGGCCATTACAAGCACCCATCCGTGCCAGGCACCTCAAGGTCACAGTGGGGTCCCCAGAGTATCCCAGGCTTCACTGCCCACCTCCAGTCCTGCCCCAAGTCTAAGCGATGCCTTTCTTTGCTCAGCGCTTCTTCCCATTGTCACTGCTGCAGGTCAAGGCCGTCGCGTGCGGGGATTGCTGTAGCAGCTTCCTATGGGTCTCAGTGTGGTCTTGTCGTTTCTTCCTCTGCTGCAAACCTCTGTGCTCCTCTGCTGCCGTGGAGCAGGGGCAAACCCCTGAACAGGCCCGAGAGGCTCTACTGGAAGCCTGGCTTCTCACTCCTGCAGCTACACAGACTCTGAGATCCGCAGCACAGGTCATCCCTCGGCCTGGAACCTGGGCTCCTCCCGGGTCCCCACCCCGCCCCGGCCTCGCCAAAGCCACCCCAGCCTTCGAATGTCATACACTCTGTGGAGCCTCCTGGACCCCCGGGTAGGGAGAAGGAATGCCGGGAGATGGTTCCTCTGCGATGGTAGCAGCGTGGACAGGTGTCTCTAGGAACGCTGCTTGGTTAGGTGTGCCTGCTCGTTATAACGGAGCTTGAATCCAACAACAAATCATTCGCGCATCTGTACCTGCATCCCTGAGCCTAAACAGCTTGTCTATTAAGTGACCTAAGTACTCTACCGGGCACTTCTCAGAGAGTGCTTACAGTTTTACAACAATCTCTTGGATATATTTTTGTCCCCATTTGGCAGAGAAAATAGAAGCTTGGGGGCCAGTGCTGTGGTGTAGTGGGCTAACCCTCTGCCTGCAGTGCCAGCATCCCATGTGGGCACTGGTTCAAGTCCCGGCTGCTCCTCTTCCAATCCAGCTCTCTGCTGTGGCCTGGGTGCTTGAGCCCCTGCACCTGCGTGGGAGACCGGGAAGAAGCTCCTGGTTTTGGATTGGCTCAGCCCCGACTGTTGTGGCGTTTTGGGGAGTGAACCAGTGGATAGAAGACCTCTGTCTCTCCCTCTGTCTGTAACTCAACCTCTCAAATAAAATGGAAGCCCAAAGCACTTAGGTGACAAGGCAACAGTAAGGCCGGCTGGGATCTGAAGCTGATCTACCCAGAGCTAAGGGCTGTGCTTTCGTACCTCAGACACCCCAAGGTTTTCCACCACTGCGGTGGGCATCAGGGCTTCTGAATGTGGGTTTTATGGGTTGATTACGACCCCCCCCCCCCAACACACACACCTCCCAGCAACAGAAGCCCTAAGCCCTGGTCCTGTACAACGTGACCTTGCTTGCCAGTCGGGTCATTGCAGATGACGTCATGCTGGGAAAGGGTGGTCCCTAAATCCAACACGATTGGTGTTGAGAAGAGACCCAGACACATGGAGAGAAGGCCTCGTGCCGGCAGCCACTGAAGAGCCTGCAGCTCCAGCACGGGAATGCTGAGGACTGCCGGCACGCAGCAGATGCTCAGAGGTGACAAGCAAGGATTTCAGGGCGTGGTGGTGGGGGGTGTGGCCCTGCAGACGCCTTGACCCTGGACTTGGGGCTTCTGCAACTGTGATGCTTTGTTATGGCAGCCCTGGGGAGCTGACAGAGTGCTGGAATCTTTCTGGGAAAGATTCTGGCTTTCGCGGGCCGGAGTGTTGCAGAGCAGTTAGCTGCTGCTCCTCCCACAGGAGGCAGCCCGGCCTGCCCTGTTTCCCTCACCAGTCGTCGCCCACGCCTCCCTCCTGGATAAGATGGATTCAAATCTGCAAGCTTGAAACCAAGATCCTGGAAGACTTTGCATTTTTAAAAAAATCCATCCTTTCTTGTCCTTGATAGGGAAGAAATATAACTTCCTTAGAGGCTCAGCCGATCGGAAGGCAGGGAGAAGTGTGCCTCTCGGCTGTCTCTGATCTCTGCCAAGCGCAGCCTGCAGCAGTGTAGTGTTGAGGCCCGAGCCCAGCCAGCAGGTGCTGTGCCGTGTTCCACTGTCTCATCCAGCTGCCTGCTTTGGCTACGCTGGCCCAGAATGCGCCTTGTAGTAGGTGAGACTGTTCACTTGGGGGGGACTGATCCATGCGCACCTGTCACGCATGACAAACTGCCAGGGAAACGGCGCTGCCAAGATATGGTGCCAACACGACCGAGTGTGCCTTGTGTTTCAGGAATCTGCCAAGTCCGTTTTCACAGACGGCCGCCAAGGCCCCCTTGTCAGATTTTGAGAAGGGGCCGCAGCTGTCCTTTGCTTTCAGGAGCTAATGTTCGGCAGTGGGCTAATTCTATGGAGTCCAATGGCCAAAAACGGAACAGGCCAGAAGCCTGAAACACAACGCAGCCTCCATCAATACGGAGAAGCATTTGTTCAGCCAGCATTTGTTACGTGCCCAGGAAAGTGAGCCAATAGGAGCAGCGTTAGCTGGTGGTTTGAAAGACACTGGGCTGTGGCTCTGTTCTCTTTTTCCATTATTCTTCCCTCTAGATCCTGGAAAGGAGCAGCGCACAACCAAAATCCCATCTAGCTTGGGGCAGAAGCTTTAGGTGTATGCACAGGTGCTAAGAAAAGGTTCTGGGGGACACCGATGGTCCCTCCGGGCAGGCACTTGGGTGAGGTCTCCCAGTAGGAGTTTTCTTTGACCTCTCTGAATGCAATTGTTACCAGTATACAGATAAGACAACACTTACTTCTTCATATTCATCTTGACGTCTCAATGGAATCTGCCACGAGAACCAAACCCTTCCTTCTTGAAGTAGTTTTTTTCTCTTAGTTTCTAAAACATCACACTTTGGGCTTTCCTTCTACCTTAGCAGCTACGCCTCCACGGTCTCCTCTGCAGGTCTTCATGGTCCTGATCTGTCTCAAACCTCTTTGCTTTGCTGGGAGCCAGTTCATTAGCTGACCTCACGCTGGCTGTGGTATAAGTACTGCCTACATTTCCCAGTTTCTACTGTAAGCCCTAAGCTTTCTCTTATACTCCAAACTTACAGAACCAACCACCTGGTTTGTTTTTTTTTTCTTTTTCTTTTTTTGAGTTGACTTATTTGAGAGTTGGAGAGGGAGATGGAGAGAGAGGTCTTCCATCCACTGGTTCATTCCCTAAATGGCTGCAATGGCCAGAGCTAGATCAATCCAAAGCCAGGAGCTTGTTCTGTGTCCCCCATGTGGGTGCATGGGCCCAAGCACTTGAGCCATCTTCTACTGCTTTCCCAGACCATAGCAGAGAGCTAGATTAGAAGAGGAGCAGCCAGGGCACGAACTGGTGCCCATATGGGATGCCAACGCCACAGGCAGAGGCTTAGCCTACTTATATTGCAGTAGTGGTCCCAACCACCTGGGTATTCTGTCAGTTGTGATATGGTCTTGACTTTGCCCAGAGCAAACGACAAGAGAAAGGGAACAAGAGTTGTGATGTCTCATAATTTTGGAAGCAAGGCATCACTGTCTTCCATATTGGGTTGGTCACAGAGCCCAACCCTGGCATAATGGGGATGGGGAGGTGGGTACCCAAGGGAGAGAATTCCAGGATGCTTAAAGTGTGATCACTGGGGGCCTTCTCAGAGGCTAGCTAATGTAAACCTCTGTCTCAAAACTAATGTGCCCTGAGTCTGTCTCCATCCCTACCACCCCTAAAACATGCTCTTCCCCCAGTCTTGCCCATCTCAGTAAAGGGCAGCATCACTCATGCCGCAAACCTCAAGTCGTTGCTGTCTTCCTCATAGCCTCACTGAAGCCATTAGCAAATTCTGTGTACCCTGCCCTCAAAGTATGAGGGGAAGTTCACAAATTTCATGGAAAAATGGACTTAAAAGGGGCTTATTAAGTTACAAAATCGTCTTGAAATCCATGTATGGTATTTTCATACCACGCCTTTTCCATAAGCTTTTTCATGCAAATCCCTGTATCTAGCAAAGCTGATCACTGTCATCTGTCCCCTGCCCTCCTGCCCAAATCATCGTCACTGCTCCTGACTTGGTTCATGCCTTCCACAAGGGCAAGGCTTTCCCTTCATTCTGTTCACCACTGTCTCTCCAGGGCCTAGAACTGTGCCTGGCACACAGCAGGGACCCACGGGACTACTGAGTGCAACATGAACTCAGTGCAGCAGTACGCAGACAAGCCTGAGTCCTTGTGGAGGTATATGGTGCAAGGGGTGGCAGGGCCCCCAGGTGAAGAATGCTTTGTTGGATCCACCTCTTGGGAGCAGTTCAAAGCACACAGAATAAAAAAGCAAAGAGGTGTTAGCATCCTCCTAGGGGGCTGACAAAGCAGTGCAATCTCTAGGAGCTCTAGGTCCCTGTACACTTTCTTATCCTCTCTACTCCACTGCCCTGGCCATTCCAAAAAAAACAAATTTCATCACGTCACTCTTAAAACCCTCCAGCGGGGCCATGTGACACATTAGGATGCCTGGGGAGAGCTTGGGTTTGATCCCACCTCTGGCTCCTGATTGAGCTTCCTGCTACTGTGGACCCTGCAAGGTAGCGGGGACGGCTCAAGTAATTGGGTTCCTGCTGCCCACGAGGCAATCTGGGTTGAGTTCCCACTCAGGGCTTCATCCCTTGGCCACTGTAGGAATTTAGGGACTGAACCAGTAATTGGGAGCTCAATCTCTGAAATTAAAAGAACAAAACACACCTGCTTCAATGTCTCACAGCTGGACTTCATGCTGTGGCTGCAGGAGCGTCTTCACTTCCTGCCCTCTCCCAATCGGGATACAGCACTGCAGCCCAGTGGCAATGCTGGCTGCTCCTCAGACACGTCCTGTTTCCCCTTGTTTCCCACCATTCTGCTGGCTCCGTGCTGCTCTCCCTAACCCTATCAGTTTTTGGCTGTGTCGCACACGACTCTGGCTTGCAGCAGGTCTCTGCGTGGGGGTTTGGACTTCGGGGTGGAAAGGGAAGGCAAGTATATGAGTGCTTTTCAAATCTCTGCCTACGTCCTGTTTGCTGGCACCCCCTGAGCAATGACAGTGCTGGGTCTAGACGGAAGGGGCGGGGAATCGAGCCTGCTTTTTATCAGGTGCAGGAGCACAACCGAGACCGCAGGCGTTCCAGGGCTCCCGGTAAACCGTGCACTACACTTCCTGCTGCTAGGGAAGCTCCTGCTCTGGCCTCAATCCAGAAATTAGAGCATCTTGGGTGATTTTCCTAATCCCCAAAGCCTCAGGGAAAAACTTCATCCATCACTGCATTTATTACTCCATTGTTAGTAAGTGAATGAATGGGTTTGTATGAGAAATGTTGAGGCTCCACTTCACAGCTGAGTTGACGATACTTGACATTTGATGGCAGTGAAATGTCACTTTCCATCTGAATAAAAATTTTGATTTTACCTTCACTGCCTAGTGTAGAACCTGATACAAAGTGGGTACTTAAGTGCTTGTTTATTTCACAGGTATTTAACTATAGTAAGATAACATGGAGCGGCTGCCTTAGAGGTAGGAATCCTGGCTCTGACCTGTCCACTGCACGCTGTATGCTCGTGCTGAATGTCACACACACTGTACCCCACAGATCTGTAAACCACCAGGTGCCATTCAAAATCACGCATAGGATGTTCTTGACCATTATTTTTGTGAGATTCAGCACAAAACTAAGTGAAATGAGACTGAATGTCCACCAGAGAGAAGAAAGTAAGAAAAACGGCCACAGACAGTAACGTGCTCTTTTTTATTATAGACTCACAAAGCCTTTTTAAAGCCCAGACTCTGGGCTGTCGGATTTTTGGGTTAACGTCCTCTTGACGTAACAAACTCTATCCTCAGAGCCAACGGTTTCTACTTGGTCCAGTGCTCAGTCCTCAGGTCTGTGACTATGGAGTTTGCCAGCAGTAGTGAGAGCAGCCAGGGCCTTGCCTACTTCATGTATATGACAGAAATTCAACATATTCACGGCAAAGTTTATTTTGGGGCAAAAAAATTTGCAATCCTGCATAGTTTTTTCATAATACACATTTCCCATGAACTCTGAAAACCCCTTAAATTTATGGGTTTCAATTTTCTTGCATCAAAACAAATGTATTTATTCCACTAGCCATGAACTTTGTGAGGAACCCTCCTACATACATGTATTGTGTGTATTTTTGTTTACAAAAATATAAGTTTGCACAGCTCTATCAGTTCTTCAAAGTTACACAGGCGAAGTTTATGCTTCAGTCTAACTATTTTTTACTTTGGATTACAGTAGGAATCTTAGGCCTAAAAATAATTGGAGACTAAAAAAACAGAGACCATACAGCAACACAGACTGAACACATCCTGACCCTCACTTAACGAGAAGTATGGTACAGTCACCCTTACTCTGATGCTACACATTCCCCTACATAGATTATTTTCATTTGAACTACAATACAAAAACAGAGCATTAAGGCAATCTGCTACTCAGGACATTAGCACATTAGCACAGGACGCTAACTACGTGATAGTCTCTAGGTACCCAGGCTGGATGTTTTGCATGTGCTCAGATCGGCTTCATTAAATACATGGCCAGCAGCATGAGGAGAAAGCACACTGTGCAGTTGGGGAAGGGACACCACCACCACAGGAAAATTAAAACGCTTCTTACAAGATTTATATAAAACTAATTTGCAGTGATATTTAACATGTAGGAATACATTTAGATTACAGTTAATGGAAAAACAAACTGAAATCCTAGGGTTTCTTCTAGAATATTCAAAATATTCATCAAGTCAGTCAGCATAAGGGTGACCACCAGGTGATTGAATAAACAGAATGTCTTCTAGTATTTTAAAAACATGTATTCTGGAATTAAAAGCTACCACCCAAATATCCAGACACCTCACAGAACTGACAGAGCTCGACTTGCACACCTGATACTAATACGTAGAACCACCAAGTGTCTACCTGGACTCTGGTAGTGTACCTGGTGCTGTGATCCCACCTGAGTGCAGGCAGAGTGCCTCTGCTGGGCCTGTCACCCCCATGTACAAATATCCGCTCTTCGCGGCAGAAATTGCCCAGCAGCTCCAGCCCATTTCCTCTGCCCCTACCAAGACACAAGAGCTCAAGCTTGGGGGTGGGGAAGTCCTTCAGATGCTGGTGTGATTGTTGATCATTCCACCAGACTGCGCCATGGCGAAGGCCTCAAAGGTCATCCCTGGTACACTCTACTGCAGAGCAAAGCGGCGCCATCTCCGAAGCCCCCAGTGAGGTCTTGCCAGAATTAGAAGAAGGAGGTATCGGAGGAAAAGGCACCTGCAAGTCTAAAGTCCTCCTTGGTGAGAACGCTGTACATCCTCTGGGGTAGAGCTTTGGAGTATGGAGCAGGCCGCGGCACGGTGGCACGCAAAATCAGCTCCCGGCCAGCAGGCGGCGGGAAGTCTGACACGGAGTTCTGCCGCCTTTCTTCTGGGACGCCCATTCTCTTTAATTCCTCCTCTGGTGGAGCCATGGCTGCAGCCTTCAAGAGAAACAAATGCAAGAACTGAATTCAAAAGCACGTCAAATGTTAAATTCAGATACTTGGCAGGACACATGAGAAAACATAAAAACAACCTACATTACACAGTAATGTAGTCAGCTATGTGTTAAAAAAAAAAAAAAAACCCACACAATGCAACACAGAAAATGCAAGCTTCAATTACTGCGTGGAAAGGTAGGTGCAGCGCAGGGATGGAGAGGGTAAAGACTGCCAGGCAATCGCGCTGACAAGTGAGGGTCATGTTTGGACACCTGATGCAAGATCATGGGAATGTACAGGTTGCTACTAAGTCTTCTAGCAGTGCACATGTCCAAGTCTCATGCCCTCAGCCCAGTAAGGAACTGTTTTTCTCCAGAGTCTGTAATGATTTTTATCTCGATTTTTCTAGTCAATTCCTTTTAAGATTCACTTGCCAAATTAAAGCTGGGGCGCTGGTTTTGTTTGCTGGGCAGCATTTAATGTGATGAAGAAGGGAGAGGTCCAAATAGCCACAGCCACAAAAGAGAAGTTCTCGATAGTAAAGGCATCTATTTTTTTCACTAAACTATATTAAAATACAGCCTTCATTTATAACTCTGATTACTTCTAGCACAATATCATCTATTTGGAAAATTTGTTTTGGCAATGGAAACATGAAATCATATTAAGCTAAATAGACATCAGCCAGAATGGTTATGCCAAATCCAGACTGTTAAGAGGTGATTGGCTTCAATGACCTTATGATGTTAGAGGAGATGGGAGCGAACAAGGAACTATGAGGACAAAGGCTATTTTGTTACCTCATCAGAAGATTCAGTCAGCTTGAGAAAGTGAGAAAAGAAACAGTGATGAAAGGGAAACAAGCAAGATGGTTTTAAAGGGCTGGAGGAGAGATTCTGAGGTTATTTCTGAGACAGCATGCGCTACATTAAGTAACACGAATGATTCTACCAAAAGAAAGTTCAGAATGGACAAAATCACACCAAACTGTCAAACAGAGCAGACACTTCCCATTCCCCATGCATCTGATGGGTCAACAGGTGCCATGCAGGATCATTTAATGAGGAATTTCTTTAACGTCAAGATACTAAAAATGCTCATGTCTTGAAAAAGATTAATCCAGTGAATTTAATAGGTGTGTGTTATTCAAGTTAGCAAGACTAAAACAATTCAAATGTTTCTTTACTGAATGCCATTTAAATATATATACATACCACAGACACTTATAATCATGGTTAAGTTCATTATAAATTATAATTTTAAGGATCTAAATATATAAAATTACTATTTGCTGTAAATTCTCACTGAAATTTAATCACATCTATTTAAATGTTAAAATCTGAATATTTTTTACTAAAATTGATATAGTGCCAATTATGGACAGTTAGGTGAACAAACTTTGTTTTCCCTAAAAACACTGAGAAGCCTGAATGTTGAAATCAGTTTTAAATTATGTAACATGGAATCAATGTACAATTTCAGTACCCATTAAAGGACATAAACTATACGCTGAAGAGATGACACACTCCTATGTTTAGTGACTTAGCTATTTTATGAATATTAAATAGAAACAGTAAACTATATACTACCTTATTATAAAAATAACCATGTATATATTAGATGTTAAATGTTTTATGACTGTCATTGGATAATGAAATTATATGAATTCTTTATGATTTTCTGTTGCCAAGTAACTTTTTTTTTTTTTTTGACAGAGTTAGAGACAGAGAGAAAGGTCTTCCTTTTGTTGGTTCACCCCCCAAATGGCCAATATGGACAGCGTGCCATGCCAATCTGAAGCCAGGAGCCAGGTACTTCCTCCTGGTCTCCATGCGGGTGCAGGGCCCAAGCATTTGGGCCATCCTCCACTGCCCTCCCAGGCCATAGCAGACAGCTGGACTGGAAGAGGAGCAGCCGGGACAGAATCCAGTGCCCCAACCGGGACTAGAACCAGGGGTGCTGGCGCCGCAGGCGGAGGATTAGCCTAGTGAGCTGCGGCGCTGGCCACCAAGTAACATTTTCTTTTTATTTATTTATTTCTGACAGGCAGAGTGGACAGTGAGAGAGAGAGAGAGAGAGACAGAGAGAAAGGTCTTCCTTTGCCTTTGGTTCACCCTCCAATGGCCGCTGCGGCCTGTGCGCTGCGGCCGGCACACCGCGCTCATCCGATGACAGGTGCTAGGTGCTTTTTCCTGGTCTCCCATGGGGTGCAGGGCCCAAGCACTTAGGCCATCCTCCACTGCACTCCCTGGCCATAGCAGAGGGCTGGCCTGGAAGAGGGGCTACTGGGACAGAATCTGGTGCCCCAACTGGGACTAGAACCCAGTGTGCCGGTGCCGCAAGGCAGAAGATTAGCCTGTGAGCCACGGCGCTGGCTCAAGTAACATTTTCTAAAATTTATTTGAGCAGCAGAGAGAGCTCCCTTTGCACTGCTTGTTTTCCTAACTGTTCACAATGGCCAGTGCCAGGACAGGCCAAACCTGGGAGCTCGGGACACCAGGTCGCTCACATAGGTAGCAGAATCACTTTGGCATCACTTGCTGTGTGCTAGGTCTACATTAGCAAGAAGCTGGAGTTGGGATCCAGAGCTGGGAAGGGAACCCAAGTACTCTGATGTGGAACATGGATACTGTGACTGCTAGGCTAAATGCCTGCCCCTGTTAAAACTTCTATATTGAGCCTCTACTTATTGTCAGGGAAGCAAGAAGGAAGGCTATTTTCATTTTGGGGAAAATAATTTTGCTTACCATTATATCCAAAACAAGTAACACTCTCAGCACTAAAAACGTAAGATACTTTAGATTTTAAATCTTAACCTAAGTTTTCAAAACTGACCAGAGGAAAAAGTTTTTACAATACTAGGAAATGTGCTTGTAAGTTTCTTGGCAGTGAGCTGGCACAGTTATTAAAGGACATGAAAACAAACTCAGTTCTTGGTTTGATGTCAAAGACAAAAATAAATTAAGCACTAACTGTTTTCCAGAAGCCTAGTTTATAAAGAAAAATACTTTGATTTTTAATGCGAAATTCTTAAATTAGGGAGCTATCATAAATGTGTTTTTAGCTCTTGCTAAAAATGCAGATCAGTTTATCTGGCTATGATTTTGAATATAAATGATGTACTCCACACCAACCCGACAGGGATTATGAAATTGTTATTCCATATGTAAACCAACAAATTATTTATTGTACTTGACTCCGAGTATTACACTCTCAAAACTGAGTCATTCTGGTATCACAGGGCCAGGTAAAGGGAACTCAGTATTTAATATACATTATAGTACCTTACCAAATCCCTCATATGAATGAACTCTGGCGTGAGAACCCAGTGTGGGATGCCAACACTGTATAACCAGTTATCAAGGTTTGTTTCACTTGAAAACCTCTATTTGCACAGTAGAGGTAATGATGAAGGCAACTTTTCACATTCAGCTTCTGTCTATGCAGACGCCAACATTTCCATAGTCCTACTAAACATCTGAAATTTTCCTCTTCCTTTCTAGGAATACTAAAGTTAAACCTCTTCACCATTATAAGACTAGTTAAATTTACAATTCAAGCTGAGTTATGAATCTACTTTAAAGTATGCTGGGAAAAAAATGGAGAAACTGAACACTATTCTGATTTGAAACTTGTAAACATTTTTTCCCACAGCACATCTCTAGTCACTGCGGAGTCCCTCCTAGCTTCTATAACAGACTTCAGACCCTTCTAATATGTATACTTATCATTTTACTCAAACATGTATATACAAACCAATGAATTTCAAAGATTCCGAAGTCAGAGTCATTGTTTCTTCAGTTTTCAGTTCAACACCCAGACTTAGACTAAGTCCATGTAGGATTCAAAACAGCACCTTCCTAAGACGAGGCAGAGAGATCACGAGAGTCAGGGAGGAACCTCACATACCCTCTGTGCATTCACAAACAGCTTGTGAATGATCCTGCCAGCGTGTCCTCTTCCTGCTCCAGAGACTAACACTTCAGGCTGCTCCAACAGGCAGTTCACAAACCTGAGAGAGAGGCAATGGAAGGCTGGAGAACAAGCTGTCAAAGTCACATGCATGCACTATCCCTGGTATTTTGTAGGCAAATCTTCAAATTGATCCTAGCAACACCTACCAAGGCTGGAGAAGAGATTTTATATTTTTATAAAAGGATAGATTAACATTTGGAATTGACTCAGTTGATAATCTTCCTACTTTTTCAACTGTTCTTATACATTTTTTTAAAAGCCTATCTCCCTCAAAGAGAAAAACAGTACTTTTTCTTCAGACTAGAGGCTTAGAAAATCCTCCACTAAATAAAAGATCAAAAAACATATCGGACAACAGAAATCAAGTTTTATTTATCCAACAAAGCAATGATCCAATTTTTTGTTTTTGTTTAAGGGGTGTATACGTGTGTGTACTGCATAAAATATGTTTTGCTGGGCAATGCTGCAATTTTAACTTGTGCCATTTTGTGCTGGGAATGCTATACTTACAAGCTTAACACAGATGAAATGTATGGTGGTACCAACAGTTGAAGGCACAGTGCCGCCAAGCTTACACCACCTGCTCACTAATTCATACTGCTATTTTAAAAACAATTCCCTTGATTAGAGCTTCTTCTCTTTGAAAAGCAAGGAATTCTCAAGAGCAAAGCAGGCTGGGAGAAATTTTCACTCAAAAGAAAATTCAAACAAGAACTTTTGTTAAAAGCTATAGTAAATGTCTTACATATTATCATCAATACTATTTCTCATGGAAGGCTGATGAAGATGACAAATTCAAGCAACTGGACAAGCTAATTTTGAAATACTTGATCGTGCAGTAAAACAACAATGTCCTTTCAAAAAACATGGGCAAAAAATGGACTCGCCAACACAAGCCCACTGGAAATGGTGTGCACATCACAGAGAGTAAAGACTACTTCAATCCTTTGCCTTACCTGGGAGAAGCCATCTGGCCACTCTTTCAAAACATTTTTGCAAGGTGCATAAGATACACACCTCTGTTATAAATCTTGCTTTAAAATAAAACGGGACCAGTGCAGAGTGACATAGCTTAAGAACACCCCACATTAGTCCAGAAGGAATGGTGAGAGCTGAAAGTACAGTTTGGGGGTACTGTGAATAACAGAACAGCTCTTCTGCAGGGTATTTCAGGTACCACCTGCCCAAGAGCAAACAAAGGGGTCCCTAGAAAAAGAGGCTCTAGTAGAAAATTTCTCAAAGTGGGAGAAATGGAAACATCTAGGAGAGACTCACACTATGAAAGGTTGAATCCTATGATAATTAAGTATTTCTGTCATTAGTAAACGTTTCTTTTTGAGCATGAATCAGATGTTTGAGATGTTTGTTTCCCCCCAGAAACCTTTTAAGATATATGAACTTCATGGACTTCTTAAATACAACTTTAAGAGAACACAGTGATTCTTCCCACTATATCTACCCTCCTACCCCTACTCCCATCCTTCTTCCCTCTCCTATTCCCAATTCTTATTTTTTAATAAGATCTATTTTCAGTTAACTTTATACACATGAGATTAACCCTACACTAAGAGCTCAACAAATATTATAAAAAAATCTTCAACAATTTTTGATTTTTCTTTCTATGAGCCACTGTTCATTCAAGAACATGTTGCTTAGTCTCCAAGTGATCCCACATGTTCTAGAGATTCTTGAGTTACTGGTTTCTAGCTTCATTCTATTGTGGTCAGAGATGATGCATGGTATGATTTAGATTTTTTTTTTTGAATTTGCTAAGACATGCTTTATGGCCTAGCATGTGGTCTATCCTAGATAAAGTTCCATACACTGGTGAGAATAATGTGTATTCTGCAACTGTAGGATGAAAAGTTCTATAGATATCCATTAGGTCTGTTTGGTCTGTAGTGTCAATTAACTGTTGTCTCTTTGCTGATTTTCTGTTTGGCTAATCTTTCCATTGCTGAAAGTTGGGTATTGAAGTCCCCCATTACTGTAGGGGAGTCTATGTCTCCCTTTAGATCCATTGACATTTCTTTTAAATAACCAGGTGGGTACTGATACGTTTATTATAGTCACATTTTCTTGAATTGATCCATAAATCATTACATAATGCCCTTCTTTGTCCCTTTTAACAGTTTTTGTGTTAAAGTCTATTTTGTCTGATATTAGAATGGCTGTATCAGCTCTTTTTTGTTTCCTGTTAGCATGGAATATCTTTTTCCATCTTTTCACTTTAAGTCTATGTGTATCTTTGTTGGTGAGATGTATTTCTTGTAGGCAGCAAATAGATTTTTTTCCATTCTACCAGTCTTTATCTTTTTTTTTTTTTTTGACAGGCAGAGTGGACAGTGAGAGAGAGACAGAGAGAAAGGTCTTCTGTTGCCGTTGGTTCACCCTCCAATGGCGCACCGCGCTCATCCGATGGCAGGAGCCAGGTACTAGGTGCTTTTTCCTGGTCTCCCATGGGGTGCAGGGCCCAAGCACTTGGGCCATCCTCCACTGCACTCCTGGGCCACAGCAGAGGGCTGGCCTGGAAGAGGGGCAACCGGGACAGAATCCGGCGCCCCGACCGGGACTAGAACCCGGTGTGCCGGTGTCGCAAGGCGGAGGATTAGCCTGTTGAGCCACGGCGCCGGCCCAGTCTTTATCTTTTAATTAGAGAGTTGAGGCTATTTATATTCAAGGTGACTATGGACAAGTAATGACTTTGCCCTGCCATTTCCCCATAAATATTCCTATTGTTTACTTTGGATTTCTTCTGTACTTTAACTGGGAGATTTTCAGCCTTCACCTTCTTTCACAGTGATGACCATGTTTCTGTGTGTAGCCCATCCTTAAACATCTTTTGTAGGAGTGGACATGTAGTGACAAATTCTTTCAATTTCTGTTTGTAATAGAAGGCCTTTATTTCACCTTCATTCATAAATGAGAGCTTTTCAGGGTTTAGTATTCTCTCCTAGTCTGTAGGGTTTCAGATGAGAAGTCTGTTGTGAATCTAATTGAAGAGCCTCTGAAAGTAATTTGGTGTTTCTCTTGTGTACATTTTAGAATCTTTTCTTTGTTTTGATGTTTGACAAAATGTGTCATGGTGAGGATTTTTTCTGGTCATGTCTATTAGGTGGCCAAAGTGCGTCCTGTACTTTGATGTCCCATTCTTTCTCCAAATTAGGGAAATTTTCTGTAAATATTTCACTGTAAAGGCCTTCTAATCCTTTCTCTCTTTCCACAACTTCAGGAACTCTTAAGACTTATATGTTGGGTCACTCGATAGTATCTTTTTTTTTATTTTTATTTTTATTTTTTTTGACAGGCAGAGTGGACAGTGAGAGAGAGAGAGAGAGAAAGGTCTTTCTTTTTCCATTGGTTCACCCCCCCAATGGCCGCTGCAGCCAGCGCACTGCAGCCAGCGCACCGCGCGGATCCGTAGCCAGGAGCCAGGTGCTTCTCCTGGTCTCCCTTGCAGGTGCAGGCGCCCAAGGACTTGGGCCATTCTCCACTGCACTTCCAGGCCCAAGCAGAGAGCTGGCCTGGAAGAAGGGCAACCGGGACTAGAACCCGGTGCCCATATGGGATGCTGGCACCACAGGCAGAGGATTAGCCTATTGAGCCACGGTGCCGGCCTTGATAGTATCCTATAGATCACCAACACTATTTTTTAGTTTTCTAATTTCTACTTTTTTGGTCTAACTGCAAAATTTCCAGAGATTTGTCTTCTAACTTGGATATTTTCTTCTACTTCACTTATTCTGTTACAACTTTCCACCACATTTTTTTATTTGAACTACTGAATTCTTCATTGCCAAATTTGTTTAAATTTCTCTTTAAAATCTCAATTTCATGAGAAAAAAATTTCTTTCATGTCATGCATGGATTTCTTTAAGTTCATGGATTTGCTTCTGATTACTTCTAAGTAATCCTATGATCAATTTTTTTAATTCTGTTTCTGGCATTTCTTCAATCTCTTCATTTTCACATTCTAGTATTTTAGTGTTGTTGTGTTCTTTTGGGGGGGAAATCACACTGTCTTTCTTATTTTTGTTTCTTGAAATGTTGTGTTTATTTTTAAGCATTTGTGAAGACACATGTTGATTTATTTTTCCCCTGTGATGGCTTTTATCTTTGGACTTTTCCTCTGTGGATTAGTGGAGTGTCTGTTCTTTCAGTGAATACCCAGAAGCATGTGCTGGGTGAGGGGAGTGTCCAAGATGATTCCCAAATAGGGTATGGTAAATCTTTTATTTATTTTTTTACCAGAGGGGAGGTTTGTTCAGATCTGTTGGCACAGTCTCATATTCGTCTCCTTTCCTCCAAGAAGACCAATGCCTGGGCACTAGCCCAGTGGGTACAAAATTCATCTGTGCTGCCACAAGAACCACACAAAGATTTGTGCAGTCCTTGGTGTGAGCACAAATCTTACAGCAATGACCCTCACCAGGGAATTGGGGAGCCCTGAGCATATGGAGCTGCCCACAGTGAATGCCCAAAGACCCAGCCATACCCTGTGCCCTCACAGGCAGCCACAGTGTTTTCACAGTCCTAGCACACAACGCTCTCACATCATGAGCACCTAGTCCCCTGTCAATTCTCCCAGCCAGACTTAGGCATCTCCTCTCAGCCTGGTTGTTGGCCATGTGGACAACAGCTGGTGCAGCTGCTAATGTAAGTCCAAAATGGCACCTGCCCACTCTCAGCTAGTTACAGGACACCGGTGCTGGGTTGTTGGAGAAAGAAATGTGATCCTTTTTTAATCCCCTTTAGGTTGGCAGGTATACTGTCCCCCACAGGGCTCCAAACCAGACACATGCCAGGCTCTTCCCACAGCTTTATCTCCAGTGGGTTGAGCTGATGCAGTCTGGTCTCACCTTACTCTCCAAAGCTGGTGCTGAGGCTCTCAGCTGCTGGGGTCCTGAGATGTGCGCATCCATGCCCTCAATGTAGATCTATGGTGTCCCTCTAATCTGCATGGAGTTTCCTCTGCCCTCTTCTCCCTAACTCTTCCCTGAGATTCCACTCTCTCCAAGTTTTTAAACTATCTTCCCCTAGACTACAGCAGTAAGCTCCCTCCCTGTTCTCCCATCTTGGTGCATTTCTAGTTAATTCTTACTTCAAATAAAACTGTGAGCTCTACAATTTTTCTACAAAAGTGGCGGCTTTTTCCACCACAGGCAAAACTCAATTAACCAAACAGCAATTAATTACCTTTCAAGATCTTCCTTTTCTTCTTCCTGTTCGCATTTCTCAGTTCCAAACTTGGCTTTCAGTGATCGGGCTCTAGCAATTATAGCTTCTACATTAGTAATTTGATGAATGATTTCCTAACAGTGGGAAAGAGGGAGATATATATTGAAAGACAGCAAAAAAAAAAAAATCTTTAATCATTTCCAAGAAGGGTAAATTCTTGTAAGACTGACACTACATCAAACTTACTTCCAATTTCTTGTCTTCTGGATTAGGGAAGTGCAAAACTTTACTGGAATGGGATATTATCTGTTTTATAATCTTCTTAACAGAAGAAATGTTTTCCAGACTTTCTATTTTTAAAAAAGATCAAAGTCAGTATTAAATACCTTAAGTTAAATAAACTTTTATTTTGGAAATGAACTAATGACTAATCAAATAAGACATTTACCTTCTTCCTTTACCTTGAGTACAGCTGCATGAATCACACAGGGTAACAGGTGTCGGGCAAGGTCTGCAGGTTTCTGGATTGCCAGGTAGTGAAGCACCTGAAGGAGCCACAACATTACATAAATAACCAATTCAGGTGTCAAGAGAAGGAAGCAGTCGTGTAAGTGAAAATCTTCAACCACTAACTCACTTCTGTAACAGGAGAGTAGATAGCTCTCTTAGTACCTACCCCTCCTCAATCAGGTACGCAGCTGCTACTCCCAAAGATAATAATAATGTTGCTGAAAGCACCTAAGAACATCAGTCATTAATAATGATGACCAGTTTCCTAATTTCTGCCTCCATACATAATATATGCTAATTAGGAAAAGAAAATAACTAAATTGTGCTACCTGAAGATAACAATTATAAACAGCATTTTCATTCCAGTTTTTAAAGATATCTAATCCATATAATATATTAAGGGCATTAATACTAAATATATAAAATGCTATTTTGTGACCTGCTTTTCTCACTTAGTATTTCTTCTTTATTTTTTAAGATTTATTTATTTGGGCTGGCGCCATGGCTCAACAGGCTAATCCTCCGCCTTGTGGCGCCGGCACACCGGGTTCTAGTCCCGGTCGGGGCACCGATTCTGTCCCGGTTGCCCCTCTTCCAGGCCAGCCCTCTGCTGTGGCCCGGGAGTGCAGTGGAGGATGGCCCAGGTGCTTGGGCCCTGCACCCCATGGGGAGACCAGGAAAAGCACCTGGCTCCTGGCTCCTGCCATCGGACAAGCGCGGTGCGCCGGCCGCAGCGCGCCGTCCGCGGCGGCCATTGGAGGGTGAACCAACGGCAAAGGAAGACCTTTCTCTCTGTCTCTCTCTCTCACTGTCCACTCTGCCTGTAAAAAAAAAAAAAAAAGATTTATTTATTTGTTAGTCAGTTACTCAGACAGGAGGAGAGGTAGAGAGAGAGAGAGAGAGAGAGGTCTTCCATCTGATGGTTCACTCCCCAATTGGCCAGAGCTGCACTGATCTGAAGCCAGGAGCTTCTTCTGGGTCTCCTACGCAGGTGCAGGGGCCCAAGGACTTGGGCCATCTTCCACTGCTTTCTCAGGCCATAGCAGAGAGCTGGATTGGAAGTGGAGCAGCCAGGTCTTGAATTGGTGCCCATATAGGATGCTGGTGCTTCAGGCCAGAGTGTTAATCTGCTGCGCCACAGTGCCAGCCCCTCTCACTTAGTATTTCTAAACATTGTTAGTGACCTTTCATGATTTTTTTTTTGCTTGCTTTATTTGTTTTGGTTTATACTGTTTTTCCAAAATGGAAACTGTATTACATGTCTTAGTAAAAATACAGAAGTATGCATAACACACAGATCCTACCTTTAAGCAGTAATACCTCACAATGTGAGCCTCATAAATAGAGAATATTATTCAGAAATTCTCCTGAATACCTACTTCCTAAGGAACAACATATTTTTATATTTATCCTCTCAGATATGTTTCTAGGCCACAAATGGGATGCATTTAATTTCTTAACAAAAATTAACAATTGACATAGTTTTATAGCTTTCTTTTTTCATTTAATGATTCAATATGGGTTTTGAGTCTTGTATGATAAATTTTTTTAAAATTAAGAAATACACACCACAAGTACAGGATCCACTTAACAAACATGCATTGCCTTTCATTGTTACAGCTCTTTAATCCAATTAATCGAACTGGTTTTTCAGTGTGTATTTAGTAATACTGGCATTTTAAGTATAATCTCCCTTCCCTCTTTCAAGTTAAATTCTGTACTTTACTCAAACTGTTTTTAAAAAGTGAGCTAGACCTTAAAATCTGCCACTTTAAAATGGACAGTTCAGTGGTTTTTGGCATATGTAACAAGGTTATGTACAATCACCATTATCTAAATACAGAACACTGGTTTCACCCCCACAAGAAACCCAGTACCCAAAAGTGTTACTCCCCATTTTCCCTGTGCCACGCTTAGTTCCTATTCCCTGGAAAATACTTTCTCTGTAGTCTTGCCCATTATGGACTCTTCATATAAAGAGATTTATGAAATATATAGTCTTTGTTTTCTTACTCTTAAGGTTTTTAAGGTTTCTCCCTGTTGCAACACACATTAAGATTTCATTTTTATGGCTCAATAATATTCCACTGTAGGGCTGGAATCCTACTCTGCTTACCCAATTATCAGTTACTAGACATCTGGGTTTGCTCCACCATTTGGCAATTATGAATAATACTGTCAACATTTATGTAGTCATTTTCTTAGCTTTTACGTTTACTGTTTCAGGACATACCTCTAGGATATCAAATATTTGGTGAAAAGTACCTCAGATGGGTTTATCTGATATTTTCCAATGATCACCTCTCTGGTCTTCCTCCCAAAATATCTAATTCCAGTTAAAGAGCCATTGTCAACACAGTATCAAGAGTAAACACTATTGGGCCGGCGCTGTGGCTCACCTGGCTAATCCTCCGCCTGTGGTGCCGGCACCAAGGGTTCTAGTCCCGGTTGCCCCTCTTCCAGTCCAGCTCTCTGCTGTGGCCCAGGAGGGCAGTGGAGGATTGCCCAAGTGCTTGAGCCCCTGCACCCGCATGGGAGACCAGGAGGAAGCACCTGGCTCCTGGCTTCGGGCTGGTACAGCGCTGGCTGTAGCAGCCATTTGGGGAGTGAACCAATGGAAGGAAGACCTTTCTCTCTCTCTCTCTCTCTCTCTCTCTCTCACTGTCTATAACTACCTGTCAAAAGAAAAAAAGAGTACACACTATCAATATGACTTATCCCTATCAATGTTAACCTACACCACTTGCCAAGGTCATGTCTGTTTTGTCACTATACTATGTTACTCCTTTCCCTTTCCTTTGTTTGCTGGACTCTTTTGGAGGAGGTTACTCTGTTTAGTCCATGCTTATACTCCACCTCCACCTCCTGAAGCGTAGAATACCTACATAAATTTCTAATTCTGCAAAGACTTCCTCCCCTTCTTTTTCCAATTTTTTAGTTGCATTTTTTCTATTTTGTCTAAAGTCTAATTTTTATATATTCTATGTATGCTCTTACCTTACTTGTCATTTAGTTCTAAACTTAAGTGAAATGTGTACCATCAGTTCTTTGCCAAAGTTCACCCAGCATCTCTTAGTTGGATGAAGTTCACCCATCTTTCTACATAATATGATCAATAAGGGAACCACCAGCTGCATGTGGGCAGTGGGTATTAGTTTGGATAGCATGTAGATAATAGAACATTTGTAGCAATGCAGATAGTTCTGGGCAGTGCAGCTCTAGCAGATTCTTCAGGAATGACACAAATGTGCATTACTGTATGTGCAAAAACTCAGGGAAAATGCTTTTTACCTAAGTATTTATTTGAAAGGCAGAGCATCAGAGAGAGGGAAGCATGTGTGTGTAAGAGATCCTCAGCCGGCGCCGCGGCTCAATAGGCTAATCTTCCACCTTGTGGCGCCGGCACATCGTGTTCTAATCCTGGTCGGGGTGCCAGATTCTGTCCTGGTTGCCCCTCTTCCAGGCCAGCTCTCTGCTGTGGCCAGGGAGTGCAGTGGAGGATGGCCCAAGTCCTTGGGCCCTGCACCCCATAAAGGAGACCAGGATAAGCACCTGGCTCCTGTCTTTGGATCGGCGCAGTGCACCGGCCGCGGCAGCCATTGGAGGGTGAACCAATGGCAAAGGAAGACCTTTCTCTCTGTCTCTCTCCCTCTCTCTCTCTCACTGTCCACTCTGCCTGTTAAAAAAAAAAAAAAAAAAAAAAAAGAGATCCTCCAGTTGCCAGTTGAATTCCCAAATGCCTGCAATAGTTTTGGCTGTCCACACTGACCTTAGCAGCTAAGAACAGCATCCAGGTTTCCCACATGTGTGGCAGAGACCCAAGCATTTGGACCATCATCTACTGCCTTCCCAAGTGCATCATCACGAAGCTGGATCAGAAGCAGAGCACCCAGGACTCAAACTAGCATCTTGATCTGCTTTACCACATGCTGACTGCTTCTGTTTACTTGAAATACACATTTTTTCTGATTTCTTAGAAATGTTGCTCCAAGTTGCTTTGCTTTATATGTTGTTTTTGAGAATTCTGACATCTTGCTCTTGTAATTTACTGTTATCTTTTGTCTGGAGGGTCTGATTTTTAAAAAAAATACTTAGTCTAGTAGGTTTTTTTTTTTTTTTTGGTAAGATTGATTTATTTGAAATTCAGAATTACACAAAGGAGAGGCAGAGAGAGAGAGAGAGAGAGAGGTCTTCCATCTGCTGGTTCACTCTCCAATTGGCTGCAACTGCCAGAGCTGCACCAATCCAAAGCCAGGAGCTTCCTCTGGGTCTCACGCAGGTGCAGGGGCCCAAGGCTGAACCCAAAGACTTGGGCCACCTTCTACTGCTTTCCCAGGCCACAACAGACAACCGGATTGGAAGTGGAGCAGCCGGGACTTGAACCGACATCCATATGGGATGCTGGCACTGAAGGTGGCAGGTTTACCTGTTATGCCACAGCTCTGGCCTCTGGTCTAGCAGTTTTATAGTGAGGTATTTTGGAGTTGATCACTCCAGGTCAATTTTCCCCCATACCTGGTGAGCCCTTTTAAAATGCAGATTAAGATTTTCTTTGATTGCAGTTTTTAACATTAGTTCTGGGATAGAAGGTTTGGTGCAATGGTTAAGACACTGTTTGGAACACCCATACTCTGTATTAGAGTGATTAGGTTTGAGTCCTGGACATGCTTCTCATTACAGCATCCGGATAATGTGCACCTTGGGAGGCAACAGGAGATGGCTTGTAATAGCTGGGTCTCAGCTACTCACATGGGAGGCCTGGACTGGAGTTCCAGGTTCCCTGCTTTATCTTGACCCAGCCCTGGCTGTTGCATTTAGAGAGTGAACCAGCAAATGGAAGCCCCCCCCCCCCCCGCCGCCGCCGCCATACCTTTTGCCTTTCAAATAAATAAAAATTAAATTTAACAATATTACTTTTGATTTAGTGTTTTTTACTTTTTCAAGGACAATAGTAAAAGGAAAATTACTTCTACTCATCTTTCACTTCTACTTTCTCTGCAGTTCCTTTTATTCCTTTGTTTCATTTTTATCCTCTTGGCTATGACTGGCTTGCCTAATGATTTTGATTAAATTTAAATATAAATCTATCCTTTCTTGGGCCTCTTTAGTTTTCATTTTTAACATTGTATTTTTCCTTATTTTGATTTAAAATCAGCTGAGATTTTATCTTGTAAAAATTTCTGTCCGTGGTTTTCAGTATGTCTGATTAAATGTTATTTTTCATATCTTCTATGCTTGTTTGCCTGACTGTTTGAATGTTGTGTTATAATTTTTTTCTGCTTCAGGGCTGATTTTCTATCTTTTATTGTAGTTCTTTATGGAGAGGGTCTGCTCTTTTCTAGTCCTAGTAATGTCACAGTTAGTTGGGAAGCACCTTCTTTTGCAGTTTCTTTAGTAGACTGTTGGGAGCAGAGGAAGTTGATTGTCTTGTTTCTCTTTCATTTCTTCAAAATCCTTAATTTTCTCATCTTATTTCCTTCTTTCCCACAATTACTCTGTCTCTAAGGAGTATCATTTCTTCCTTCTATAAGTGATTCTCTCCAAAGCATTACTTCCAGTCTTGTTGAACCATTAAGCCTTCCCCTTGTGGAATATTTGCCACTTAGTGTTATGTGCTCTCTGGGACAGTTTTATCCTGTGACTAAGTCCTCTGCATATCTTGGCTCTTTTTCTTAAGGCTTTTTGCTGCTACTTGCTACAACCATAGGGTTATATAGCAGTGAGAGAGCCAATGGAATTTGGCTGACTTTTCAACTTACTGTTAATTTTAAAGTCACTATAATCTTTATCTCCTAGTAATGCTGAAGGCATGGATTTGTTTACTTATTAACATCATGAGTTTTTTCTTTTTTTGGGGGGTGGGGAGTTAGAGAAATATGAAGGTACGCTAGACAATTTGATATCAGACGAGGGCCACTGTTCTCCAGAACTCTAAATGTTTTTAGATACAGCCAAACCAGTATACAACATGGATACACTGTAATTTGTTAAACCAAACCTCTTATTTTTGAAATATTTTTACTAACAAACTTTGTTGAGCATCACTGATACACAGAGCTCTGTGTATTTATCATTATTCCCTTAATAAACTTTTCAGTGGTAGAATTACTGGGTCAAAGGACATGTCCATTTTAAACAGGTTTTGACACCTATTTATGAAACAGTCCAGTGGTAAGCACTCACCTAAACTACATAGGACTTCTTTGGCCTACTTGAAACTAGTTCTAAAATCTTAAATAGATATACCAGAGTACTTCAAAAAGATCCTGACAAATGGAATTAAAATATATTTGTTTTCATGCAAAAATATTTGAAATCCATGCACACAGTTTTCATAGTACACTTTCTACATAACTTTTCAAGATCCCTTATATGCATGAATCACAACAATTTTTGTACCAAAATAAACTTATTCTATTTTTCTATGAACTTTATGAAGTACCCTTATATAAAAGGTACAGTGAATTTCAGTGCTTTGCTTATCAAGTATATCCAAAACTTTTGTCTGTGATACTGAGTTGCTAAAATTCAAGCGTAATAATCAACATTTTAAATGAAGAGACCCAAACCTCAATTACCTTTTCTGCTTCCCGAGTATCATCAAACAGTCTCCTTTGCCGTCTAGCAGGAATTGGCTTAGCTGTTTCCCAGGCTTCGACCCACATATTGCTTGGAATCTTCATTCGTGCACTTAGTTCTCCTTTCAAAACCACATTGCCCTTTTCATCAATCACCTCCTCTTCTATATAATCCCTGGGTGAATACCACCTCACAAAATCTTCCAGAAAACAACCTGGATTAGCTGCCTAAAACAAAGTAAAAGAAGGCAAATATATTTTTTAAACAAAAAATTCAGCAGAATCAAATAAGTCAACAGTAATTATAAGCCTGTTTGCCAAGTCATACATTCATATTTACAGAAACAAACAAAAAACCTAATTCTTACACTCCAATATGTAACATCAGCTTGGGTGTCACCTTCAAAACAACAAACCTTAAAGTGCCAAAAGCATCTTACTTGTGTTGTCTGTTTCATAGAAAAAGAAAACATTTTAATTTGATGAATTTGGAAATAAAAATTTGATGTGAAAATAATTGTCTTAAATAGATTATATGCTATGTAACAGTTTAAAATTGTATAATAATACTCAACACTTAGAAAAGTGGCAAATAAATTCAAATCAACTAAAATAACATACGACATGGTCAGAATAATAACAAAATCATGGAGAAGTTCTGCTCCTTTCCTCAGTAAATCAATACTAATACTGCAACAGACATTAGCTAACCTCAAAAATGTTCTATTCAGCCATCAAATTCTTGTGCTTTATATAACAAATTAACATCATTTAAGCTTTTCTGTTTGCTACTAAGGAGCTGGAATTCAAACTATTTTTTTTAAGACTTCTGAAACCAAAAGGATTAAGATTTTATTCAGTGGATAATTCTGTAATTCTCTAGGACTAAAGATGATGCCAAAAACCTTCTAGTGTTTCTACTTTCAAGCCTGGTAAACAGTTTCATAGTGTTAGTGGTAAGGCATAGAGGGATTTTTGTTTTGTTTTTAAAGTTATTTTCATCTACTTAAAAGGCAGAGAGAGAGAGAGACAGAGACCTGCTATCTACTGGTTCACTCCTCAAATGCCCACAACAGTCATACCTAGGCCCGGGTGAAGCCAGGAGCCCAGAACTCAATCTGCATCTCCCATGTCAATGACAGACTCAAACACTCCGAAAATGCATGAGCAGGAAGCTGGATTGGAAACAGGGATGCCAGGACTCTGACTAGCACTCTGATATAGGGTAAGTGAGCATCTCCAGCTGAGGCTTAACCCCTTGTGCCACAACACCCACCTCATGGAGGTTATCATTTTGCAAAAGCATCCAGTAATGTACTCATGGGGAACTTAGGATGAGCAAGAAATCAACAACAATAATGGTCCATGTTAAGTGGGAAGGGAAAAACTGCCAATTTCTCTTCATTGGGCTCAGGAGCTACCACCTTATCCATCCATTTTACCTAAGGAAATCCCCTTGAGGGGATGAGGAGTCAGAGGAACGATCACAATATGAAACTTCTAAGGACTATGGCAAAGTCCATGGCAATAAAGAACTTCTGTGACCTGTAGCAGGTCAAGATTACTTCATGACCCCCCAGGAACTCAGGGTTCCTGTACAACACCTAGATCTTAAGCAGACAACATCATAGCTACATGGAAACATCTTTGGAAACTAGATAGCTAGGTCTCAAGTGAAGAAAGCAAACATAAGAAAATCATATTCAACTCTTGCACTAAATATCATGACAAGGAGTTGTGGTATAGTATATTAAGCCACCTCCTGCAATACCAGCATTCCATGTGGGAGTGCTAGTTTGAGTCCTGGCTGTTCTGCTTCTGATCCAGCTTCCTAATAATGTGCCTGTGAAAGCAGCTGATGTCCTAAGACCTTGGGCCCCTGCACCCAAGCAGGAGACCCAGGTGGAGTTCTAGGCTCCTGGCTACAGACTGCAGTGACTGCGGTTGGCTCAGGCATTTATGGAGTGGACCACAGAGGAAAATCTCTCTCCCTCTCTCTCTGTGTCATTCTTTCAAATAAATAAAATAAAACTTTAAAAAAATCATGCCAAAAAAGGTATTTCACACGAGAATTTTTTGTTCTATAGCTACCAGAGGAGAGGTCAAGGGTTTACTGTTACAGGTATGTACTTCCAGGACATATTCCACAATCGACCTATCTTCTGGGATTGTGAGGTCTAGGTGCCTTGGGCACATTATCAGCATTCATCTGAAGTTCTGAGTACTCTTTGAGGGCCCCTAAGTCACTCCCACACAAAAAGAGAAAGGCAGTTGCATGTACTTCAGAGTGACTACATATTTCCTTTAATTTACTGATTCCCAAAGGGGGCAGATGTATACCTTGGCTATTGCAAATACTATTATCTGATTAAAATAATGTTATTAAAGATTTGTTGGTGCCAGATTAATCCAGAGTCTAGCGAAGTTCTGCTGAAGTTAAAGGAACTATATAGAACCTTACCAGGGGGACTCATGTGTTCCTATGGGAAAAAACTGTCAAAGTTCCAATATGGAATTTCTTCCTGCACAGGCCTCTGCCAAGACACTGTAGCAGGATGAGACAGATGAAGACAGGAGAGATCAGATAGAACACAACTGCTGTGCTGCCTGGTGTTTTCTGCTGGGCACATGCCCCCAAGCCCATTCTTCTCTGCTGCCATTGTGGTTTTACATGTGCCCCCAAAGCCAACTGGCTTCTCTTACATCTACAGTACTTTCTGTTTTTAAGCAACACATCTCTTTCTTGACTTATGGCAGAACAGAAGTCACAGATTTTCTGTATCATTTCTGTCTTCAAGAAAAATATACAGCTCTTAAGAGGTTTCCTAAAGATTTTTCTTTTAGTAAAGATGAAGAAAAATAAGCAGGGACAAGGTTCCCTTTTATTGTCATTGAAATCTGTTAGCACAGAAGAATGAGAGTGGCTTCGGTGTTCAGGAAAAACTCAGACTGGCATACAAACCACAGCAGCAGGACTAAAGGGGGCTAAACATTGGGGAGATGGAAGACAAATAAGACATCATGTTAAGTCTGGGCCTTGGAGACAACTCAGGATCAGCAGTAATGAAAAGAAGCCTTTGGCCCTGTGCTACTCATTTTGGGAGAGGCAAAAGGACAGAAACAGAACTCCCACGGTGGTTCTGCCACATTCTCCCCCTCAAGTGCCCACAAAGGCCAGGGCCAAAGCTGGGAGCTAGGAACTCAATCCAGGTTTCCCCACATGAGTGGCAGGATCCTAACCTGTGGGCCCATTACTGCTGCCTCTCAGGGTCTGCACTGGCAGAAAGCTGGAAACAGGTATTCTGGGACTGCATGCAATGCACACATCCCATATGACTGCCAGTTCGAGTCCTGACTGCTCCTCTTCTGATCCAGCTCCCTTGCTAATGTGCCTAGGAAAGCAGTGTAAGATGGACCAAGTACTTTGGACTCCTACCACCCACATGAAAGATCTGGATGGAGTCCCAGGCTCCTTTTTTTGACCTGGTCTAGCCCCAGCCTTTGTGGTCATTTGGGGAATGAACCAGTGGATGGAAGACCTCTTTCTCTGTCTCTTCCTCTCTCTGCAACTCTGACTTTCAATTAAAGAAAGAAATCTTTTAAACAGAAAAACAAAAAACCAAAAATACTCAGGTATTCTAATGCAGAACAGAGGCATTCTAACTGGCACCATAACACTAAGTCAAATGCCTTGTCTACTACTTGGTATTTTTAAAAATATTCATGGACTTGCTTTTGCTTTCAAAAATAAGAGTCAACCTTTCTTTATCTGGGTTTTTAAACTAATAAGCCAAATGTCATCTTTCCCTAAATCCTGTACGTTCTAGACACAGGCCTATATCTAACCCTGAAATATTCTTTTCCAGGTAGCAATGCCTAATCATCCTAGATGATGAAACCTTGAGTGACTGACTCAGCATAATCACTGTGTTTTTTTTGTTGTTGTTGTTTTTGTTTTGTTTTTTGACAGGCAGAGTTAGACAGTGAGAAAGAGACAGAAAAGGTCTTCCTGTTTTCTATTGGTTCATCCCCCAAATGGCCACCACAGCTGGTGCGCTGCGGCTGGTGCACTGCAATGATCCGAAGCCAGGAGCCAGGCGCTTCCTCCTGGTCTCCCATGTAGGTGCAGGGCCCAAGCACTTGGGCCATCCTCCACTGCCTTCCCGGGCCAAAGCAGAGAGCGGGACTGGAAGAGGAGCAACCGGGACAGAATACGGTGCCCCAACCGGGGCTAGAACCCAGGGTGCTGGCGCTGTAGGCGGAGGATTAGCCAAGTGAGCCGTGGCGCTGGTCTACTGTTTTAACTTTATAACAGAACTCATCACATAATTATTTATACCTCTCTGCCCACAACTCCAATAGAGTATGGCACAGGATAAACACTGTACTTCTTACTCTTTTGATGACAGCATGAGTCACACAGTAGGTAATCAAAGGTTTGTTGATCACGTGAAGTAACTGACATTAAATTCTAAGGGTCCCCTAAAAAGTCCTGCATTAAATTGGCTGAACTACACACAACGTTAGAAGAAAGCATCCTAATACACAGATAGAAATGATTCAGTTCTCAACTTTCAACTATTAATAACAGATTGGCCCTTTTCTTTTTTTTAGACTTAAGAAACAAGTTTGACTATGTCCTTTGGGGGATGGAGGTAAGTGTTTGGATTTCATTAATAGTTACAACATCTTAACAAGAAAAGATATTCAGGCTTTCATACCACTTTACAGAGTGACTTTCACAGTTCCATTCCAGAATAGCTCAAAACACACCCTAGAGCTCTGAAAGTGTGACTCACCTTAAAAGACTCCATATCTGAGAGCAGACAGGCACTCTGCATGCGTGCTCGGAGGTGAGCCCCTTCTGCCGATGTACCTAATTTAGCTAACACCTCAGACTGCTCTTCCAGCAGATCTTCTGTCATAGGTGCTGGTTCCTATGAAGCACAAAAGAACAAGGCTCATGAACAACCCTTTTTAGATGAAACAAAATTATAAAAATAGAATGTAGGCAATAGTTATTTCCGCTGTAGCAGTTACAAGATAGGTACTTGGAAGAATTCAGAGAAATTCATGTTTTCTAGACTCTATTTTTTTATATTAATTTATTTATTTGAAAGGCAGAGTTACAGAGAGGCAGAGAGGTTTCTTCCATCCACTGGTTTACTCCCCAAATGGCTGCAACGATCGGAGCTGGGCCAATCTGAAACCAGGAGCCATGGACCTTCTCCAGGGACTCCTGCGCAGGTGCAGAGGCCCCAGGACTTGGGACATTTCCACTACTTTCCCAGGCCATGGCAGAGAGCTGGATAGGAAGTGGAGCAGCTGGGTCTTAATGGATGCCAGCAGTGTAGGTGGTAGCTTTACCACTATGCCCCCAGCACCAGCCCCTAGACTCTACAGTTAAAACCTAACAAATTGAAAGGAATAAATATGATTTTATTGCTTCATCTTCTTCACAAGTAAGATTAACAGTGATAAATAAGTCCTAATATGTGTCATCACTAGTTCCAATAAGGTTTTTATTGTAAACAATGGATATGGTTCAATTTGGAAAAAAAAAATGGGAAGGAACTGCTCTGTGACCATCTCTGGTTATGGTTTCTATTTTCTCTACAATCACTTTAAATCACTTAACAAGTATGAAGTGAGAGTCTCACAGTGATACTCCAAGTGAATAATACTCAGTAAGGCAGTATGGCAGAGTGGTTCCAAGACAATATGCTTCTGTTTTCATCCAGTTCTGTGACTTTAGGCCGTCACCCAAACTTTGGTTAATGTACTGTTGTTAAGAATGAATCCTGGAACATGCTCAATAAACATTAGTAATAAAAGACAAATACTTATGATTATGAGCTTCATTCTCTACTTTATGACTCTGATAAAGTACACATATCAAAATACCTCAAATTCACAAATTGTAAGAATTTCTGGTGAGGCAGTATTTGCAAGAGCAGAGGCCTTCATTCCTTCTATTAAGAAAGTGGACTTTTGGGGACTGGCCTTGTGGCACAGTGGATTAAGCTGTCACCTGCGATGGCAGCATCTCATATGAGTGCCAGATCAAGTCCTGGCTGCTCCACTTTCAATTCAGGTCCCTGCTGGTGCACCTGAGAAGGCAAGAGAGGATGGTCCAAGTCTTTGGGCTCTTGTCTTTGGCTTGGCCCAGCCTTGGCTATTGTGATCATTTGGGGAGTGAATCAGGGGATGAAGGTATCTCTCTGTAACTCTGCCTTTGAAGTAAATAAATCTTAAAAAACACAAACAAAAAAAAAGTGGTCTTTTATTATCCCCTAGTCCTGAAATCATAAGCTATGGAGAAGGAGGAGGATCTTGAAAGAATACTGACTACACATCAACTTGAAAACCTCAACTCTCTATCAGCAGAGAATAGGATAAAAAGAATAAGGAGCCTGGGGACCATACATTTTCATATGTACTACTGCTGAATATGCCCCAAATTTTCTCACTCATATGATCTCTGAGAGGGAGTCAGAGCATTGTACATGTGATGGATCTGAAGCACAAAGGGTCTTACCTAACATCACCAACTTCTGGTGGCAAAACTATCAGAAAGTAAACTGAAAAGAACCTCAAGAACATCTGTCTGATACTGACTTTAAAAACTACTAGTGTGGCTCCAGTGTACTGGCTAAGGACTCTGATTGTAACAGATTTCTCTTCTACAAGCAGGCATTGTGGCACAGCAGGTTAACTCACTGCTTAGAATGCTGACATCCTCTATCAGAGTGCCTAGGGGACAAGTGCTGTGGCTTAGAGGGTAAAGTTGCTGCCTGCAGTGCTGGCATCCCATATGGATGCCAGTTCGAATCTCGGCTGCTGCACTTCCAATCCAATTCTCTGCTATGCCCTGGGATAGCAGAATAGAAGATGGCCCAAGAACTTGGATCTTTACACCAATGTGGGAGCTCTGGAAGAAGCTCCTGGCTCCTGGCTTTGGATTGGCCCAGCTCTGACCATTGCAGCCATTTGGGGAGTGAACCAACAGATGGAAGATCTCTCTCTCTGCTTCTGTAACTTTGCCTTTCAAATAAATAAATCTTACCAAAAAAAAAAAAGGGGGGGGGGAGTGCCTGGGATCAAGTTCTACCTCTCTTCCTTCTTTCCTTTTTTTTTTTTTAATTATTTATTTGAAAGAGTTACAGAGACAGGTAGAGCCAGAGAGAGGGGGGTGTCTTCCATTCTGCTGGTTCACTCCCCAAATGACCATAACGGCCAGAGCTGAGCTGAAGCCAGGAGCTTCTTCCGAGTCTCCCACGCAGGTACAGGGGCCCAAAGACTTGGGCCATCTTCTACTGCTTTCCCAGGCAATAGCAGAGAGCTGAATTGGAAGAGGGGCAGCTGGGACTTGAACTGGCGCCTATATGGGATGCTGGTGCTGCAGACTAGGGTTTTAACCCACTATGCCATGGCGCCAGCCCCTCTACCTCTCTTTTTGATCCAGCTACTTAGCAATGTACCTAGGAGGCAGCAGATAACGTCCTGAGTATTTGGATTCTTGCCACCCATGAGACACCCAGATGGAGTTTCTGGCTCCTGGCAACCTGGCAATCTGACCCAGTCTCAGCTGTTGCAGCATTTGGGGAGTGAATTAGTGGATGGGAGATCTCTCGCTCTCTCTCTCATTCTCTCTCTCCCATGCTTTATCTCTGTTTTTCCCTCTCTGTCACTCTGCCTGTCAAAAACAAATATTTCTGACCCTAGCTCTAGAATATTAGCTAAAGTCTTTAAGCTTTTTCTAGTCATAAGTTGGACCTATGACTATCTAAATGGAACACATTATTGAATTTGAATTCCTATAAAGCAAGGACCTATATAATCTTTTTTAAAGATTTATTTATTTGAAAGGTGCAGTTAGAGAGAGGTCTTATATCTGATGGTTCACTTCCTAAATGGCTGCAACTGCTGGGGCTGGGCCAGGCCAATGTCAGTAGCCAGGAGCTTCTTCCAGGTCTTCCATGTGGGTGCAGGGACCCAAGGATGTGGGCCATCCTCTCTCTGGTGCTTTCCCAGGCCACAAGCAGAGCACTGGATTGGAAATGAAGAAGCTGGGACTCAAACGGGATACTGGAGCTGCAGGTGGCAGCCGCTCTATACAAATGCTGTGTGTATGTGTGTGTGTGTGTGTGTGTGTGTGTGTATATATATATATGTTTTGGGGTTGGGGGGAGAGGTAATAGGTAAGTGATTAATAGAATGTTTTAGGGGCTGGTAAACTGTGGCACAGCAGGTTAAGCCTCTGTCTGCAGTGCCAGTATTCCAATATGCACATCATTTTGAGTCCTGGCTGTTCCACTTCCCATCCAGCTCACTTGTTGGTGTGCCTGGGAAAGCAGCAGAAGATGGGCTAGGTATTTGGGTACTTGCCACCCCCCCCCCCCCCCAGGAGCTCCAGGCTCCTGTCTTCGGCCTGCCCAGCTCTGACTGGATGAAGGATCTCTCTTTTTCTGTGCCTGTCCTTTCTCTCTCTCTGTAACTTTGCCCTTCAAATAAAAAAAAAAAAAAAAAAACACACACACACACACACATTTGGTTGGTGCTGTGGCTCACTAGGCTAATCCTCCGCCTGTGGTGCCGGCACCACGGGTTCTAGTCCCGGTTGGGGCGCTGGTTCTGTCCTGGTTGCTCCTCTTCCTGTCCAGCTCTCTGTTGTGGCCCAGGAGTGCAGTGGAGGATGGCCCAAGTGCTAGGGCCCTGCACCTGCATGGGAGACCAGGAGAAAGTACCTGGCTCCTTGCGTTGGATTGGTGCAGCGCGCGGGCTGTAGCAGCCATTTGGGGGGTGAACAAAAGGAAAAGGAAGACCTTCATCTCTCTCTTTCTCTCTAATGCAGCCTGTCCAAAAAACCTACATTTTAACTTCTAAAGTTTGAAATTACACTGATATCAACTGTGATCATTTTTAATTCTAACCATTTAAATATTTAATGGTTACAATTCAAATAAAATGAGCCTTAAATAAATAAAGTAAAATAAACTAAAATTTTGCCTACATATCTACCTAAAGGTAAGAAATAAAATTAATCTCCAGGCCGGCACCGTGGCTCAACAGGCTAATCCTCCGCCTTGCGGCGCCGGCACACCGGGTTCTAGTCCCGGTCGGGGCACCGATTCTGTCCCGGTTGCCCCTCTTCCAGGCCAGCCCTCTGCTGTGGCCCAGGAGTGCAGTGGAGGATGGCCCAGGTGCTTGGGCCCTGCACCCCACGGGGAGACCAGGAAAAGCACCTGGCTCCTGGCTCCTGCCATCGGACGAGCGCGGTGCGCTGGCCGCAGCGTGCCGTCCGCGGCGGCCATTGGAGGGTGAACCAATGGCAAAAGGAAGACCTTTCTCTCTGTCTCTCTCTCTCTCACTGTCCACTCTGCCTGTAAAAAAAAAAAAAAAATTAATCTCCAAATATATATATATATATATGCATGTTGAAAGAAAAATAAGTTTAGATTTAGAAGATAAATTCAAATATAAAAACTCAAGTATGTGATATAAATAAGAAAAATAAAGCACTACATGAAAGCATTTTTTATTTCAAGAAAAAGCATGAGCTTAAAGAACTTTTTCAAAGTCTGTTAATCCAATAGCACCAAAAACAATTATGCAAATTAGTTAAAAACCAGGGCTCACTGTTTGTACTTAGGTTTTTTTGTATCCTTCCTCTAACAGGTCCCTCATGTGGGTGGTGAGGACCCAACTATTTGTGACATCACCTGCTGCCTCCCATGGTGCTTATTAGCAGGAAGCTGGAATCAGAAGCAGAGTGGAAGACTTGAACCCAGGCACTTGCATATGGGATTCAAGCATTCCAAGTGTCAACTTCTGTGCCAGATCCTTGTCCGCTATTGTTTTTTAAGGTAAGAAGCACAAGGTTCAGACAAGAAACACCGAGGCTAGTATTATGCAATGTCAACATCCCTTATCAGAGTGCCCATTCAAGTCCTAGCTAGACCACTTCTGATTTAGCTTCCTACTAACGTGTCAGTAAGGCAGTAGATGATGGCCCAAGTACTTGGGGCAGTGCCACAAATATGGGAGACCAGGATGGAATTTCTGACTCCGCGCTTCAGCCTGGCCCAGATTTGGCTATGGTAGCCATTTGTGGAGTAAATCAGAGGATGAAGGATCTTTCTGCTGCTAATCCTCTTTCTCTCTGCCTTTCAAATAAATAAATACGCAAGTAAGAATATTTTAAGACAAAAAATAAAAGGAAACAGTTTGTACTAGTAATACCGTTACTATATATTGGTGCCAATATATACCTACTAGATTTACTAGATACCAAACCTTGAGAGTATGCAAGACCTCAATAGCAACTGTATATTCTGTAACAACATTAGAGCATACACTTGGTTTTTAGCATTAGAAGATTCTGTCCTAATACAAAAATTCAACCAATACCTAAAATCTAACTTACTTTCAAAGGAATTTAATGAAGTAAATGGCGCTATAAGGGCTTTCAAAAAACAACCAATCAAGTAAATGACACCTGGCAAAGAAATAATATAAATATGAATGATAAAGTTAGAAGCCATGTTTAAATTACCATCTACCTCATGGTAACTGGTAATTCATTAAAATTCATGACTATTAAAACACATTATAGGACTGTGGCCTCGCGGGTAAAGCTGTCACCTGCAGTGCCAGCATCCCATATGGGCACTGGTTCAAGTCCTGGCCTTTCCACTTCCGATCCGGCTCTCTGCTATGGCTTGGGAAAGCAGTAGAGGATGGCCCAAGTCCTTGTGCCCTTGTGGGGGACCCAGAGGAGGCTCCCGGCTGCTGGCTTCAGATCAGCTCAGCTCTGGACATTGCGGCCATCTGGGGAGTGAACCAAGGGATGGAAGACTTCTCTCTCTTTACCTCTGACTCTGCCTTTTAAATAAAATAAATCTTAAACATTATAACTTTTAAAAGATGTATTTATTTATTTGAAAGACAGAGTTGCAGAGAGAGAGAGAGAGAGAGAGAGAGAGAGAGAGAGAGAATCTTCCATCTGCTGGTTCACTCCCCAAATGGCCGCAATGGCCAGAGATGGGCCAATCTGAAGCCAGGAACCTGGAGCTTCTTCTGGGTCTCCCATATGGGTGCAGAGGTCCAATGACTTGGACCATCTTCTGCTGTCTTCCTAGGCACATTAGCAGGGAGCTGGATTGGAAGTGGAGCAGCTGGGACTCCACCTGGTGCCCATATGGGATACTGGCACTGTAGGCAGCAGCTTTACTGCTAAGCCACAGTGGCGACCCCAAAACACATTACTATATATTACATAAAATCAAAGTTGAGGGATATAATGGAAGCACACATCTCATCGTATAGATATTCCAATTCATCAACTCATTTCAGAATATGAAGAATAGGGGGCCGGCACCATGGCTCATTTGGTTAATCCTCCGCCTGTGGCACAGCATCCCACATGGGCGCCAGGTTCTAATCCCGGTTGCTCCTCTTCCAGTCCAGCTCTCTGCTGTGGCCCGGTAGGGCAGTGGAGGATGGCCCAAGTGCTTGGGGTCCCTGCACCTGCATGGGAGACCAGGAGGAAGTACCCAGCTCCTGGCTTCAGATCAGCGAAGTGCTGGCCCTAACAGCCATTAGGGGAGTGAACCAATGGAAGGAAGACCTTTCTCTCTCACTATCTAACTCTGCCTGGCCAAAAAAAAAAAAAAGTGGAAAATGCAAAAAGATCAAAACTAAAAAATGTTTTTAGGAGAAAGATTTGGAGAATTAATAAAATCCTATGACTGCTTGGCCGGCACTGTGGCTCACTAGGCTAATCCTCCACCTGCGGCACCAGCACCCTGGATTCTAGTCCCGGTTGGGGCATCGGATTCTGTCCTGGTTGCTCCTCTTCCTGTCCAGCTCTCCGCTGTGGCCAAGGAAAGCAGTGGAGGATGGCCCAGGTGCTTGGGCCCCTGCATCCGTATGGGAGACCAGGAAGAAGCACCTGGCTCCTGGCTTCGGATCAGCACAGCACTCCGTCCGTAGAGGCCATTTGAGGGGGTGAACCAATGGAAGGAAGACCTTTCTCTCTGTCTCTGTCTCTCTCACTGTCTAACTCTGCCTGTCAAAAAAAAAAAAAAATCCTATGACTGCTCAAGAAAAAAGATGCAAAAATATCATTTTTAAAATTAAAACTTCAATATATTCCACAGATATTCAAAAACTATAAAAGATAACCATGTAATGCTTAATTCCAGCAGACATGACATTTAGAAAAATTCCCTGAAAAACACAATTTACTTAAAGTGACACAGAAATAAGAAACAAGAATACTTCTATACCTATTAAAAGACATGTAATTTAAAATTAAGCCATAACCAAAAATATTTCTACAAACAAAACTTTAGAGTCAGAGTGATTTCATTGATGAATTATTTTCAACATTTAAAGCAATAAAATTTGCCTTATACAAACTTGTTCACAGAATAAAAAAGAACACTTCCCTGACAAGAACATAAGAAATGTAAAGGCCGCCATATAAAAGAGAAGAATGCCAAAGGAAGATTTATCCATGAATGTGAGGATATTTTAATATTCAAAAAATAATGGAACTTATCACTTTAATAGAATAAAGAAGAATACAAGGAGAATATGATTACTTTAATATATAGAAAGCATTATCTGTGATAGTAACTTTCCACAAACTAGGGAACAAAAGAACTTCCTTAGCATGGATTACCGTATGCTCTCTTAAGGTTGGGAATAAGAGAAGGATGTTCAGTAATCACCACTAAACAGGAGACCTTAGCCAGGGCAACAAGACAAGGAATTAAAAAGGGTAAAGACTGGAAAATTAGAATTCAAACTATCTTTATTAATGGATGACAAGCCTGTGTAGACAGAAAATTCCAAGTGACCTTTAAAATAAATTTAAAAATAAGTGAATGGGGGCACGCATTTGGTCCAGTGGTTAAGCTGTCGCTTTAGATGCCTGCATGCCATGTTAGGTGCCTGGGTTCAAGTTCCCAACTTTGTTTCTGATTCCAGCTTCCTGCTAATGTACTCCCTAAGGGAGCGGCTGGTGACAGGTCAAATAGTTGGGTTCCCACACCTATGTAGGAGACCTGAACTGAGTGCCCAGCTCGAGCTTATGTGTCTTTCATTAGATATGTCTCGTGGTATTTATACTTTAAAAGTATTATAAATGATATTTGCAAATACCCAAGAACTCATATCCCAAATTTACTGATAACTTTTTTTTTTTAAATAATTTCTTCATAGGAATTGTCTTTTTTTTAAAGAAATAGCCTTGAACAGATACTTCAAGAAAACATCAAAAGTGCATAAAAAAGCTATTAACATAGCAGGCCTATTTGCAAAGCAGGTTCTTGGCTGGCATCTGGGAATGTGGATTTTGGGACGGTCCTCACCATTCCCAGAACTTAACAATGGCTCACTGTATCTAAACGTTTTCTGCTAACAATACAGGTTATGCTTAACACCTGCTTTCCTTCTAGGAGTCAGAAATTATGACACATGCTAGGCAAAGGGTGCCTTCGTGACCAACCTCCAATAAAAACCACTGTGCCTTTGGGCCAGTATTGTGGCATAGTGGGTTAAGCTGCTACCTGCAATGCTGGTATCCTATATGGGCACTGGTTTGAGAACTCGGCTGTTCCACTTCTAATCCAGTTCCCTGTTAGTATGCCTGTGAAGGCAATGGAGAATGGTTCAGGTGCTTGGGCCCCTGCACCCACGTGATACTTAAAAGAAGCTACACACTCCTAGCTTTGGCCTAGCACGGCCTATGCCATTGCATTCATTTGGGGAGTGAACCAGTGAATGGAAGATCTCTTTTTTTCTGTCTCTCCCTCTCTTTCTATAACTCTGCCTTTCAAATAAAACAAAAACCAACAAAAAAACCACTGTGCCTCTTTGCAAGCTTCTCCAGAATATAACATTTCAGGTGTGGGGTCTCAATTCATTGCTGAAGGAATTAAGCATATGCTGTGTGAGAAGATTCTGGGAAGTTTGTGCCTGAGTTGCTCCAAACTCCATCCTTTTCCCCTTTTCCCTTTCCTGATTATGCTTTGTATCCTTCTGTAGTAATAAATCACAGCCTCTAATATGTTGAATCCTCCTAGCAAGCCATCAAACCTCAGAGTGGTCTTAGGAAATCCTGTCACATCAAGTAGGAGGAAACATGTAAGATAACTACACTATTATACACTGTTGTATACTATTGATTAGGAATGCAGATTACTTTAACCACTCTGCAGACTGTTTAGAAATATCTACTAAAGCTGAAACATGTTTCTACCATATGCCCAAACAGTTCTACTCTGAAGAACATATCCAGGGACTGGCACTGTAGCATAGCAGGTAAAGCCGCGGCCTGCAGTGCCAGCATCTCATATGGGCACTGATTCGAGTCCTGGCTGCTCCACTTCTGATTCAGCTCTCTGCGTTAGCCTGGGAAAGCAGTAGAAGATGGCCCAAGTCCTTGGGCCCATGAACTCGCGTGGGAGACCTCGAAGAAGCTCCTGGCTTTGGATCAGCACAGCTGCAGCCATCTGGTGAATGAACCAGCAGATAGAAGACCTCCTCTCTCTCTCTCTCCCCCCACTCCCTGCCTCTCTAACGCTGCCTTTCAAATAAACAAATAAATCCAAAAGTGAGTGAGTGCCTAGGTCCACCAAAAGACACTAACTACAGGGGCCCAGCATTGTGGTCTAGCAGGTTAAGCTGCTGCCTGTGATGCTGGCATTCCACATGAGTACAGGTTCCAGTTCAGCTCCCTGCTACTGTGCTTGGGAAAGGAGCAGAAGATGGCTCAAGTACTTTGACCACTGCCACCCATGTGGTATACCAGGAGGGAATCCCTGCCTCCTGCATTGGGCTGTTGTAACTACTTGGGGAGTGAACCAGTAGATGGGAGATTTTTTTCTCTGTAATTTTCTTTCAAAAAAATAATCTTGAGAGAAAAAAAAGATACTAATTGGGATGCTCACAGTAGCCATATTCATAATAGCCCAAATGAAAAATGCCCCAAATGTCTATCAAAGGTGAACAATTGTGGCAGATTCATATAATAGAAAACCATAAAACACATGCACATATACTGAGGCATGCAGTGGACATGAATGAATTTCACATATGATAAAGAAATAGAAGCTCAACGGTACACTAGGTATGATTATATATAAAGAGTAAACAAAATGATTCCTTTAATGAAGTCCAAAAATGACGAAACTAACCTATGGTGATAAAAGTTAGGAAAAAAAAATTATCTGAAGGAGAGTACTGGGCTATACTATCCAATACATCTGGCTATTTAAATTAATAAAAATTTCAGTTCCTTATCTGCATTCATCACATTTCAAGCACTCAACAGAGGCATGGGGGGGGGGGTGGCTACAGTACTAGATAGCAGAGACAGAGAATATAAAACATTTTCATTTTCATAGAAAGTTCTTCTAATCAGTAAGCAGTGTTCTAGGATAATGAGAATTTTCTGTCTTGATCTGGAAAGTAGTTACCTGGGCGTATAAATGTGAAACAATTCACCAAACTCTATACAACACTGTATTAACTCTTAATGAGTAATAGACATTTAAAAAAATGACTATGAGAAAATATATAATATACGAGTATATGAGGATTTATATCTGAAATATGAAGAACTCATGAATTAAGAGTAGGATAGCAACCTAAAAGAAAAATGAAAGGCAATTCACAGGACAAGATGCTCAATAAATAAAAGATGCTTAGATTTATCAAAAATCAGGAAAATGAAAACACTGGTTTTTGACCATTATAGACAAAAAATTCTATGATTCATACCATCAATTATTTAAAAATTCAAAAATAAAGTACTACAGTTGTGAAGGTCTTGTTGTCTCGCTGGTTACAAATTCCCCAAGTTGACTTGCCCCAAATGATGGAGTTAGAATCGTGCCAGGGGTTCCCAATACAATCCCATCAAGGTGGCATGTACCAATGCCATCTCACTAGTCCAAGTGATCAATTTCAGTTCACAATTGATCACACTGGTAGGTCTAAGAGTCAAAGGGATCACACAAACAAGACTAGTGTCTGCTAATACTAACTGATAGAATCAAAATGGAGAGAATGATCCAACATGGGAAGAGAGATACATAGCAGATTCATAGAATGGCAGATGTCCTAAATAGCACTCTGGCCTCAGAATCAGCTCTTAAGGCATTCGGATCTGGCTCAAGAGCACATGAGAATATTTTAGGCATGGAAAACCAAGACACTCTGGGAAAAAAAAAAAAAAAAGACCTAAATGAAAGATCTCTGCGAGTGAGATCCCAGTGGAAAGAACGGGGCCATCAAAGAAGGAGGTACCTTTCTCTGAAGGGAGGAGAGAACTTCCTCTTTGACTATGACCCTGTCAGAATAAGATCGAAGTCGGCGAACCCTAAAGGCTTCCATAGCCTCAGCAACTCATGACTAGAGCCTAGGGAGATTACTGAGGCCATAAACAAGAGTGTCAAATTGTTAAATCAACATCAGGAGTCATTGTGTACTTACGTCTCATGAGAGATCTGTCCTTAATGTGTTGTCCAATGTGAAGTAATGCTATAACTAGTACTGAAACAGTATTTTTACACTTTGTGTTTCTGTGTGGGTGCAAACCAATGAAATCTTTATTTAGTATATACTGAATCGATCTTCTGTATATAAAGATAATTGAAAATGAAAAAAAAACTTTGGTGTTAAATTGGAAATTGCATAGAAAATTAATTTTTTTAAAAAAAAATCATGTAGGATCTCTGTCCTTAATGTGCTGTACATTGTGAATTAATACTATAACTAGTACTCCAACAGTATTTTTCACTTTGTGTTGCTATGTGGGGGCAAACTGTTGAAATCTTTACGTAATATATACTACACTGATCTTCTGTATATAAAGAGAATTGAAAATGAATCTTGATGTGAATGCAAGGGGAGAGGGAGCAGGAAAGGGGAAGGTTGCGGGTGGGAGGGAGGTTATGGGGGGGAGGGAAGCCATTGTAATCCATAAGCTATACTTTGGAAATTTATATTCTTTAAATAAAAGCTTTAAAAAATCAAAAAACAAAAAACAAATTCCCCAAGTCTAGATAGTTGACATATATTAGGTACTTGTGAAAAGAAAGTGAGGAAGGAAAACTGGAGAGAAAATTGTTATTCCCTTAACATGCAGCACAGATGGAAGTTTAAAATAGATGCAGCTTTTCTGAAAAGGAAGTTAGTAACTCATATGTAAGTTTACCCAGCAATTCCTTTTCTCATTATCCTAATTAAAGCAGCACTCATACAGGAACACACAAGGTACAAGTAAAACTGGCATAGAATAAATACTGTGATCAAAAGGGGAATGGTTAAATGAGCTACAAAACTCTTCTAAGCCATGAAATATTATACAGCAATGAAAAATTAAGGAGTCTACAATGTAGTAACATGGAAAGACCTTCATGACATATTTGTTAAACAAAATGTTACACACCAGTGCACACATTTAAAGACAAAAACAGGCTGGCATCATGGAGCAGCGGGGTTAAGACAAAGTTCATGCTTCAGTTCTTGTACCAGCTACTCTGATCCAGTTCCCTGCCAATGTGCCTGGGAAGGCAACAGAGGAAGGCCACCCACATGGGAGACCCAGCTGGGGGGTTCCAGGCTCCTGCCTTCCGCTTGGCCCAACCCTGACCATTGCATCCATTTGGGGAGTGAACCAACAAATGAAAGATCTGTTTCTTTTTTTCCCTTTCTCTGTCATTCTGCCTTTGAATTAATCAATCTTAAACACACAAAAACCAAAACCAAGTCCATAAAATATCTATCAGTATGAGGGTATTTCAAAAAGTTCATCGAAACATGGAATTAAAAAAATGTTTGACACAAAAATATTTTAAAATCCAGGATTTTTTCATAATACATATTTCTTTATTTTTTTTTCCATTTTAAAGATTCATTTATTTATTTGAAAGCCAGAGTTGGGACCGGCGCTATGGCGCAGAAGGTTAAAGCCCTGGCCTGAAGCACCAGCATCCCATACGGGCGCTGGTTCTAGTCCTGGCTGCTCCTCTTCCGATCCAGCTCTCTGCTATGGCCTGAGAAAGCAGAAGATGGCCCACGTCCTTGGGCCCCTGCACCCACATGGGAGATCCAGAAGAAGCTCCTGGCTCTGGATTGGCACAGCTCTGGCCTTTGTGGCCATCTGGGGAGTGAACCAGAGGATGGAAGACCTCTCTCTGTGTCTCTACCTCTCTCTGTAACTCTTTCAAATAAATAAAATGAATCTTAAAAAAATTTAAAAAAGGCAGAGTTATAGGAAGAGAGGCAGAGACAGAAAGGGAGGAGAGAGATCTTCCATCCACTAGCTCACTCCCCAAACAGCCACAACAACTGTGGCTGGGGCAGGCCAAAGCCAGGATTCAGGAGCTTTTCTGGGTCTCCCATGTGGGTGCAGGAGCCCAAGGACTTGGGCCATCTTCTGCTGCTTTCCCAGGCCATAGAAGAGAGCTAGATCGGAAGATGAGCAGCCAAACTGAAACTGGTGTCCACATAGGATGCTGGTGCTGTAGATAATGGTTTAACCCAGGACACCACAGCACTAGCCCCATTTCTTGACCTTTGAAAGGATGACTCATATGCATGAAATTCAAGGCTTTTTGGACCAAGATGAATTTTTCATTTTTTCATGAACTTTTTGAAATGTGTACCAATGCCCAGAAACGGGTATAAGGAATATAATCCAAACCAAAAACAGAGGTTACTTTTAGGGATTAGAGATGAGTTAGTGGATACTGGCTTTCATTTTTTTCTAGATTGAATTTTTCACAACATAGCTATTTATTATTTACACGAAAACAAATCAACAAAAACTCTTCTTCCTTAGGGTTGGCAATGTTGCTGTTCTATGTCCTAACAGTATAAAATTACTCCAAAGTATATTTTTGAACAGATAAAGACTAAAATAATTGAATAATTTTTACTTTTGTTTTTTCCTTTCCATATTTTTGGATTTTGTTTTCAAACACTTGTGTATCTACCACTCAGTTTAATAAATAGATACTCTAAACATGATGAGATACTATCTACTTATAAACTTTAAAACATTTCTCAAATTCAAACATGGCATGACCTAAAAAATAAAATCTATTTAGATTTCAAATCTTAAATCTTTAAACATCAACTTTTTATAAGGAATTTCCCTTACCCTAAGATATCAGTTCCTACCAGAATGAAATTACATACACAACAAAATAAACTGAGAAAGCCAGTGCATCTTACCTGGGTTACTGGAATGTAGAGAGGTTCTCCGTTATGCAGCAGTGTAAGTTTCCCATGCTGATGGAGACGTCCTTCTGGCTTTAAATTTGCCATCTCCTTAGGGGCTCCTTTCTTGCCACTGTCTTGTCCATTTCCCTTAAGTTCTTCAGTATCACTTAGGCACTCAAAAAATTCTTCTTCACTGTCACTCCAGGAATCCCAAGACTTTCCCATCTCTCCCTTCTCCTTATCTGTATCATTGAGATTATCTGGCCCCAGCTGGTCTCCAGTTTTTCTAGCATCCACTGACCATGTATTAGTGACGTTATCTGAAGTGCTTGTCTTTTTCCCCTCATCACGGGCCTTCTTTCTTTCAATACAACAATTTAACATCTTAAGAAAACAAAAATAACATTTATAGTTGAATTAGTTACACAAAAATAAAAATCTATTCACCACCTGAATAATTCATTCTCTAACCCTCACCCCTGATATGAATCATCAGTGATGATAAGCAACAGACAGCAGCACAATGAGAACTGCCTATAATGCATTATTCTATTAAGTTCTGATGAAGTCAAGACCACATTTATATAAATATATAAATATATATATTTATATATATCTTTACCTGTAGTTTCTGATGTAGTAAACAACATCTTAGATCTGGGGGTCCACTTGCTAATCTATCAAATAAAATAATGAGAAAAGAAAGTTAATTTTTAGTAAAAATGCTTCAGATATACTTATTTTTTATAGTACTGAAATTTTTAGCTCTCTTGATAAGCAATCAAAATCAGATTTCTATAGGTAGGGTAACTAAGATCCAGATGGGGAGTACATTTTAATGAAAGACCAACATTCATTTTATCCTCCTAGTCAACAAATCATCAACAGCAAATTTAACATATTTCAAAACATAGTGACAAACTAGTGATAGTTTTCAGGATAATACAAATTTAAACTGAGAAAAAAAATCTCCAAATTTATCCCTGGAAATAGCCAGCATACAATATTTCATATCATACAAAGTCAATCAGTCTATATATTCAGTTGTCAATTATCATAGTGGATTCTTACTATAAAAACCAAGAATTCTACCTCTGTTTTGCCAAAGAGACCCCATACTATCTCTAGTCTTTAGCTACTAGGTTCCCAGCAAGCTGGGCGATTCTCCTTCACATTGTATACACTTCTGGGTTAGTAACAGATTCCAGAGCAAACTGGTTAGAGCTAGGAGAATCCAGCTACACAAAGACTAGCAAATGAAAGACCATAAACATTTCTGGATCAATCACCATTTTATATTTTCATATCATGATTCTCTACAGCAATACAGACATGCTAACTAAAATCTTTCATTTGATTAAGTGAAACACCAAAATATAACTGTACCAAAATTATGGGTAATGTTTAATATCTGAAATTATAGTGAAGTCTAAAGATGTTTTCCCTCAAAACAAAATACATGTTATGGCTTAGAAAATACATAATACAGGCCGGCGCCGTGGCTCAACAGGCTAATCCTCCGCCTTGCGGCGCCGGCACACCGGGTTCTAGTCCCGGTCGGGGCGCCGGATTCTGTCCCGGTTGCCCCTCTTCCAGGCCAGCTCTCTGCTGTGGCCCGGGAGTGCAGTGGAGGACGGCCCAGGTGCTTGGGCCCTGCACCCCATGGGGAGACCAGGAAAAGCACCTGGCTCCTGGCTCCTGCCATCGGAGGAGCGCGGTGCGCCGGTCGCAGCGCGCCATCCGCGGCGGCCATTGGAGGGTGAACCAACGGCAAAAGGAAGACCTTTCTGTCTGTCTCTCTCTCTCTGTCCACTCTGCCTGTCAAAAATAAAAAAAAAAAAAAAAAAAAAAAAAAAAAAAAATACATAATACATATTGCTTAGAAAACTACAAATATTAAAATAAAAATACATATAATTGGGAAATATAATGTTATCATTTGACTGTATTTTCTCCAAACATTTTTCTATATATGTGTGTGTGTGTGTGTATATATATATATGGGCATGACTGAAAGCACATGTAGAAGGGGTTGGCACTGTGGTGTAGCGGGTAGAACTGCTACCTGGGGTGCCAGCGTCCCTTATGGGTGCCAGTTCGAATCCTGGCTGCTCCACTTATGATCCAGCTCTCTGCTATGGCAGAGGTCCTTGGGCTCCTGCACCCGCATGGGAGACCCAGAAGAAGCTCCTGGCTCCTAACTTTGGATTGGCCCAGTTCTGGCCAGTTGGGAGTGAATCAGTGGATGGAAGACTTCTCTCTCTTTTCTGCCTCTCTATAATGCTGCCTTTCAAATAAATAAATAAATATTAAAAAAATTTTTTTGATTAAAAAAAAAAAGCACGTGTAGTGGCTGTGTTGTGGCACAACAAGTTAAGTCACTGTCTGTATCTGCAGCATTGGCATTCCATATGAGTGTTGGTTCGAGTCCGGGCTGCTCAATTCTGATCCAGCTCCCTGCTAACGTGCCTGGGAAAGCATCAGAAGATAGTCCAAGTGCTTGGGCCCCTGCACCCATGTGGGAGATCAAGATGAAGCTCCTGGCTCCAGCCTGGGGAGTGAACTAGGGGATGGCAGATCTCTCTCTGTCTCTTTCTTTCCATAACTCCGACTTTCAAAGAAATAAATATTTCAAAGAGTTACACACAGAGAGAAGGAGAGGCAGAGAGAGAGGTCTTCCACCCGCTGGTTCACTCCTTAATTGGCCGCAATGGCCAGAGGTGCACCGATCCGAAGCTGGGAGCTTCCTTTAAGTCTTCCCACACGGGTGCAGGGGCCCAATGACTTGGGCCATCTTCTACTGCTTCCTCAGGCAATAGCAGAGAGCTGAATTGGAAGTGGAGCAGCCAGGACTCAAAGCAACGCTCATATGGGATGCTGGCACTGCAGGCAGCAGCGCCTAAAATAAATCTTAAAAAAAAAAAAAAAAAAAAAAGAAAAAAAAAAGGTACATGTAGAGACAATTCCACATTTTACTTTATATCCAAACATCAGGAACTTTTTATGTTATTTAAAGATTCTTATAAAAAATTTATAATGGATTCTAAATGTTCCATTGTGCAAGTACAACATAATTTATTTAAATATCCTTTTATGTTTGATATTTAGGTTGTTTTGTTCTCTTTTTTTTATTATATGTTTGCTGCAGTGAACACCTCTGAACATAAATCATATTCATGCTTCTTACCACTTTCTGGAGACAGATTTCTTAGAAGAGAATGGGTCAAAGTTAAATGTCTGCTAAAAACAAAAAATCCTATCTAAATAACTTGAAATTGAAAATATTACCCTGGAATCAGAAAATTGTTTTCCCATCTGAAGCGCATTTCAAGAACAAATTCCTGCCAGAGATGTGCCACTCCTTTCAACCCTCCATGGTAGAAATTGATCATACAAAGGCACAAAGCCAATTTGTATGTTAAACTATCAGATGGTGCAGATTTGAATTGATTGTAGAGATTCTAAATTTAATAAAACAGAAACAAATCACAACTTGTTAACATACTTACAAGTATAATCAAAAAGTAAGTAGAGCAAATTTTAATGCTAAAATAAACCTATCTTTCCAAAACCAGCTTTTACCAAATGCCTAACACACTACTGCTGAGATTGTTATTAGGTAGTTTCATGTTTTCCATTGTTCTATTACACCCAAAGAAGTGAAGCTATAATTTGATGATGCTAAAACCACAGCTTTCATTTTCTTGCGTACTTTTTAAAAAAGTGTTCTAAATTTCATGTTGTTTTAAAAATCTTTTAAATACAAAAAGTACATCCTTGTGGTAAAAATAAAAAACAAAACAAAATCAGAACTGTATACAATGAAAAGTATAAAAGCCTTTGCCAATCCCCCTTACCTCATGAAACTTACTTTTCAATAATAACTACTGTAACTAGTTTGATAAACAAGGGACTTCAAAAGTTGTGGGAAAATGGAATGAAAAGCTGAGTTTACTTTGGTGCAAAATTTTGAAATCCATAAAGCTTTTTCATAATACACACTCTCCATTAACTTTCTGAAGATTCCTTAAAACTGTCATTTAAACTCTTATTTCTCGGGGTTAGAAACATGAAAATCTTACTGCATTTTACACATTTTACTCCATTAAGAAGTTTCCTACTCACTGTCTCATTTTAAATATACAGAATAATCTGCTACAAAACATAAATTTAATGATTTCACAACAATTCTAAAATGAGGAGAATTCTACAGCTACTATACACAGTGCATTTATGCTATTTTCTCATTATTTTCAGAAAAATTCTTGATACATCAGTGTTTTATAGTAGGTAATTATCAGTGGAGGACATGATTTCCAACTCAATTTCCAAAGATGACTTTTAAATAAAAAGATATTTAGACTACTAACCTAGACATACAGCAACACCCAGAAACTTAATATATTTAAAATATTTTAATACTAAAATCTGAATCAGCTTACATAGTCTTCACTCTCTGATGGAGGGTTACTATTGTCTGTTGAAGAAGTTCCATCTACTGGTTTCTCAGAAGCAGCATCAGGGAATAAGAACTTAGGGGAGGAAAGAAAACAATTGCATTTTAGATCACATATCCCATTTTTGTTGACTCTATACCCTATTTGACTTTTCAATGATTTCTGCTATTGAAACTGTGGGAATGTTCTTACTATACCACTCAGTTGGTTCTACATTCTCAAATTTCTTTTATTTTTCTGTGAAAGCACACAAAAGTTCAGTGACAGAAATAAGACTTTTTTTTTTTTTTTTTGACAGGCAGAGTGGACAGTGAGAGAGAGACAGAGAGAAAGGTCCTCCCCTTGCCGTTGGTTCACCCTCCAATGGCCACCATGGCCAGTGTGCTGTGGCCAGTGCACCGCGCTGATCCGAAGGCAGGAGCCAGGTGCTTCTCCTGGCCTTCCATGGGATGCAGGGCCCAAGCACCCGGGCCATCCTCCACTGGCCACAGCAGAGAGCTGGCCTGGAAGAGGGGCAACTGGGACAGAATCCGGTGCCCCGACCGGGACTAGAACCTGGTGTGCCGGTGCTGCAAGGTGGAGGATTAGCCTATTGAGCCATGGTGCCGGCCAGACATTTTTTCTTAAAATACACATGTGGTCTTAACTGTATAAAAGTAAAATATCTTCAGTATTGATTTCATGCCCCTGCAAAGCTAATAAGTTTTACTGAAATTGTTAATATTATTAAAAACCTAAAACTATAAAAAATCCCTATATGTCCATGATAATCTGTGAAGTCATATCATCCACAGGTTTTCATATATGAAGCACTAAGTTATGATAAAGAGATATTTAAACATGAGATACCCTTGGAAAGTGAGAAGCATTCTAACTCTGTAATGACCACTGTACCTTTCTACATGGTAGGTGTGTTATGTGTCTGTGTATGGGCAGGTAAGGGTGGTAGAAAAATTTCATGGCATACAACAATAAGCAGTGCAGCTCAATTTACAATAGCTAAGATATGGAATCAACCCAGATGTCTATGAACTGACGACTGGATAAAGAAATTATGGGATATGTGCACCACGGATTACTATACAGCATTAAAAATAAATGAAAACCTGTCATTTGCAACAAAATGGATGCAACTAGGAAAGAGACTTAGCGAAATAAGCCAGTCCCAAAAAGACAAATAACCACATGTTCTCCCTGATCTGTGGTAATAACAGAGTACCTAAAAGGTAATCTATAGAAGTGAAATTGATACTTTGAGATGCAATGACTTTGAACAGCCCTTGTCTCAATTGTTGAAGAACATTTTTTTTTTAATATTACTTGTTGAACTCTATAATTAGTGTAGGGCTAATCTCATGTGTATAAAGGTAATTGAAAAACAGATCTTAGTGAATGGGAATAGGAGAGGGAGGAGGAGGAAGGTGGGAGTATAGGTGGAAGGGAGTAGGGTGAGAAGAATCACTGTGTTCCTAAATTTGTATTTATGAAATGCCTGAAGTTTGTATACCTTAAATAAAAGGTTTCTAGGTAATAAGCCTAAATAAATAAAAAATAAAAATACATAGGAAGTGTTTTGAATGACATAAGCAATGTTTATAGCATAGCATTTTGTGAAAACCAAGAAGCAAAATGAATATACATGAATATACATAATTTTTAATAAATAAGAAAATACATAGGAAAAAGGATATAAACCAAAATGATAATTATGGGTTTTTCTATACTTTTTGATTTTTCAAACATAATAGATTATTTATAACCAGAAATAAATGTTATAAGAACTCCACAAGGTATACAGTTTGAATAAAATCCAAAGGATATGTAAATAAGAAGAAAACTGCTCTACAGAAATTTCAGTCCTTGGCCAGCGCCATGGCTCACTTGGCTAATCCTCCGCCTGTGGCGCCGGCACCCCGGGTTCTAGTCCCGGTTGCTCCTCTTCCAGTCCAACTCTCTGCTGTGACCCGGGAAGGCAGTGGAAGATCACCCAAGTGCTTGGGCCCTGCACCTACATAGGAGACCAGGAGGAAGCTCCTGGCTTTGGATCAGCGCAGCATGCCGGCCGTAGCGGCCATTTCGGGGGTGAACCAACGGAAAGGAAGACCTTTCTCTCTCTCTCTCTCTCTCTCTAACTCTGCTGTCAAAAAAAGAAAAGAAAAGAAATTTCAGTCCTTTTACTATGTGCCTTCCAGCTGTTTTGTGGTACTACTGACTAGGTATTCCTCTTACTACATATACTTTAGCACATACTACAGAACATGCACAACAGACTTTTAAAAATGAAAACTACTGTGTGCTAAACAACAGTACAAGGCCCATTTACAAACATCCTATTCTCGTACCATGATGTGAGCTAAATATCACCACCAACATCTCATGGTGTACAAACTGAAAATCTGGCTAAGAGTCTTGCTCAAGGACAAGATTAACAAGTTTCTAAGCCCAGTATCCTTTTTTTTTTCTTTTTAAAACTTATTTATTTGAAAGCCAGAGTTAGAGAGAGAGAAAGGGGGGAGGGGAGAGAGAGAGAAAAAGAAAAATCTTTCATCCATTGGTTCACTCCCTATATGGTTGCCAACTGCCAGAGCTGGGCCAGTCTAAAGCTGGCAGCCAGGAGCTTCTTTTAGATCTCCCCAACATGGGTGCACAAGCTGAAGTACTTGAGTCATTCTCTGCTGCTTTCCCAGGCATTAGCAGGGAGCTGTATCAGAAGTGGAGCAGCAGGGACTTAAACCAGTGCCCATATGGGGTGCCAGCATTACAGGCAGGCAAATTTACCCACTATGTCACAATGCAGGCCCATGGTCTGGTTTTCTTTTCATTACACTACTCATGAAGATTTTTCCAAGATGGTCTTAACGCACAAATTGTGAAACTTATGATTTTAACTATAATCACAATAATAGCTAGTATTTATCCAATGTCTCTTATAGTATCACCGAACTTTAACCCTCAAAAGATTACCAAGTTTCATTAGTCTCATTTCATTGATGAGATACAGAAGTGACTTGTTCAAACTCAGATAGTGAGACAACATAAGGCCCCAGTGTAGGTCAGATTGGCATTTCATCACGAATTACTTAGAAGCCATCCTAACCCTCTACTCAATGCTCATCACCATAAAACCTTCTCTAGATTGCTGTCAAGGGAACATTTTAAAAATACAACTCTGATCACATTGCTCTTCTGTTTAAAATATATTAAACTCCAAGATAAAGTCTGGTGCTTCAGGAGGCAGGCATCTGGCCTAACAGTTAAGATGCTGCTTGGGACACATGCATCACATAAGGGAGCCTGGTTTTGAGTCCCAGCTCTACCTCGAATTACAGTTTCCTGATAATGCACACCTTGGGAGGGAAGAGACGACAGCTCAAGCACTGAGTCTATGCCACTCATGGAGGAGGCCCAGATGGAGCTCCAGGGTACTAGCTTTGCCAGGCCAAGTCCTGGCTATTTGAGGAGTGAACCAAATGGAACAGAAGAGAATGGAAGATCTCTCTGTGTCTCTTTCTCTATCCCCCCATTTCCCTCTCAAATACAATAAAATGAAATAAAACAAAACTGGGGGCTGACACTGTGGTGTAGCCAGTTAAATAACTTTCTACAGTGCTGGCATCCCATCTGGGTGCTTGTTCAAGTCCGAGATGCTCTACTTCTGATCCAGCTCCGTGCTAATGCACCTGGGAAAGCAATGGAAGATGGCCCAAGTGATTGGGCCCCTGCACCCATGTGGGAGAACCAGATGAAGCTCCTGGCTCCTGGCTTCGGCCTGGCCCAACCCTGGCCGATAAAGCCATTTGGGGACTGAACCAGTAGATGGACGATCTCTCTCCTTTCTCTCTCTCTGTAACTCTTTCAAATAAAAATAAATAAATCTTCAAAATAAGTAAAAACAAAAAAAGATACAGTGTTTCAGATGGTAGGTGACCTGCTACCTCTTCAGTTTCATCCCTGAACATTCCAGGGACTCTGCTCTTCCTCTGCTTCTAAAGCTTTTACTTCAAGATAAAGCTCAAAGGCCCCTCCTTACAAAGCTTTAGCTGATTCCCACGGCCCAGAGATAGACATATTCTCTGCTGTTTTCTTACAGCTCCTTTGTTAGACTTCATTAAGTTTTAACTATTGTCTACTTCCCTGCTTTCCACTATATTTGTGGGAATTGTCTGACTGTGGAGACTTTGCTTCATTCATCTTACCAGTACATTCTCAATTCACTGCTTGCCATAAAGAAGGGACTAAATACATAATGAATAAATACTCATATTATAGACATAGAAAGAAAGGACACTTAGTTACCAAGAGAATGGTATTGAGGACATCATTATTCAGTGGTGATTCCTCTACACCTCTGTGTTTTCGTATTTTCTTCTTTGCAGTGTGTACCATATTTGAAACTGATAATTTATGAATTGGAACAGGTGCTGGCTCTGTCAACTTTGACAAAGCATGAGTTATATCAGCAATTTCTATAAAAATAAGACATAAATACAAATGATATCAACAACCATAGCAACCTTTATAAAATATCTTAAAATGCTGAGTAAATTGATGATCGTATACAATATTTTAGTCATTCCTTTTATTAGTTTTAGATGGACTCAGAATTATAAAATTTTAATAACTACATTAAGCTTTATATAGAAGCATGAATGACAAAGGTGTCACAAAAGGTATTTTTCTCCACAGGACATCAAAAATAAACCATCAAGACTTTGCTTTTCAAAATATCCTACATTTTTGATGCAAAAAAAAACCCACAAATTCATAAATGCACTTAATATCTTAACAAGCTCTGGATATAAACCTGGAAAGAAATAGTACCTGTCTAGTCCATCAAAACTTAGAAAACAGATGAAAATTTGCTGGAAAAATGTGCTATAAAAAAGGGTAACATATTTGAAAATAACATTTAAAAAAAAAGTACGTCACCTCTTCCTTCTTCCTCAAAAGTGGATCGTCCAAGGATCTCATCAGTTGACTCCTTTCGACGGCAAATTTTAAAAAACTCAGTAACAAAATCACCTACATAGAAAAGCCATTATTCATTTATGACACTAAACTGAAAGAAATCAGTCCTATAAATTAAAGCATATGTCTTTCCACAAATGCTATTAACTAACATATGGTAGAAAAATAAGCCATTTAGTTTTTCCTAAGGTAGCTTTGTTCCTTCCTTTTTTATTAAAAATAATCCCTTGGATTTCCTTCTATAATAAAAGGAAAAATAATTATATCTAATGATATCAAACATTTACACAAACTACAAAGAGACAAATACTATCTATTATCATTAAGTTGCATATGTTCATAGAATATTATTGCATGAAGAGAAGTCATGTCTCCAGCTGTCCCTCTAAGACTAGCATTCTGAATCGATTAAAAAAATTAAAAATTGGCTGGTGCTGCAGCTCACTAGACTAATCCTCCGCCTGCGGCGCCGACACCCCGGGTTCTAGTCCCGGTTGGGGTGCTGGATTCTGTCTCGGTTGCTCCTCTTCCAGTCCAGCTCTCTGCTGTGGCCTGGGAAGGCAGTGGAGGATGGCCCAGGTGCTTGGGCCCTGCACCCGCATGGGAGACCAGGAGGAAGCACCTGGCTCCTGGCTTCAGATCAGTGCAGCGCGCCAGCCGCAAAGCGCTGGCCATAGCAGCCAGTTGGGGGTGAACCAATGGAAAAAGGAAGACCTTTCTCTTATCTCTCTCTCACTGTCTAACTCTGCCTGTAAAAAAAAAAAAATCCATTAAAACATTAAAAATAAATCTCTAAAGACATTTCAGATGATTAAATGAGGTAAGATGAAGATATTTCAGTTTCTTTTGCATATTAATGGTATGCTTTAGTTTTTATTATAAGAGAGGAAAGAGTGTGATATTTACTACAGAGTTTATTGCTGAATAGCTACATTTTCTACGTACTTCCATTTGGTATTTCACTTGGTCTTTATATAATGTCATCTTTTATTCACACCTCTTTTCTCATATCAGAAAACAGATTTGCAGAGGTGGTATCATCTTATAGATGAGTTCTAAGTCTGTCAAAATTAATGCTTTTCTTATCATATACTTTATGTCCAGACAGACAACAAAAAGCAAAGAGGCTCCACTGACCAGAACAGAAGGGAGTAATATAAAACCACGAGATGAATAAAAATGAAATAATTAGAGAATAATGGGAAATTCTGAGATGTAGTATAGCCTAGTTAAAACTGAAAGACAAGAAAGAAATTCTGTTAGTATCATCCAAAAAGGATTCACTAGTGTTGGCAAAGTTTTTTCTATACAGTGCTGAGGAGGTCATTAAAAAAAAAAAAAAAAAAACTGTCAGGGGTGGGTAGGGAAAATAAAGTGTAAAGAACACAGGCAGATTGGCAATATTTCAGGAAAGGAGCATAATACATATCTTACCTAGCAAACACTGAGGATTATCAGCTTTTCGAACTCTAACAGACCAATGAGGAGCTTGAAGAGGATCCAGATCTCTGAAATGCAAAACATTAAAGATCCAAATAATGAAAATCCGCAAGATCCACAAACTGATCAAATTGTAGTTTAGTAAAACATTAAATAAAAGGACAAGCAATCTATTTTGCCTCCCTCACATACAACTATTATCCAGATATATAAAGTCATTTGGATAAGGTTCTTAAAAATAAAATCTTGGTAGGGGCTTGCGCCATGGCTCATTTGGTTAATCCTCTGCCTGCAGAGCTGGCATCCCATATGGGTGCCGGGTTCTAGTCCTGGTTGCTCCTCTTCCAGTCCAGCTCTCTGCTGTGGCCCAGGAGGGCAGTGGAGGATGGCCCAAGTGCTTGGGCCCTGCACCCCATGGGAGACCGGGAAGCAGCACATGGCTCCTGGCTTCGGATCAGTGCAGCACCAGCCAAAGCGGCCATTTGGGGAGTGAACCAATGGAAGGAAGACCTTTCTCTCTGTCTCTCTCACTGTCTATAACTCTACCTGTCAAATAACAAAAAATAAATTAAAAAAAAAAATAAAATCTTGGGATTGGTGTTGTGGTGTAGTGGGTAAAGACACAGCCTTTGATGCGAACATCCCATAAAGGTGTCAGTTTGAGTCCCAGATACTCCACTTCTCATCCAGTTCCCTGCTTTTGTGCCTGGGAAAGTAGAGGAAGATGGTCCAACTGCTTGGGCCTGTGCACCCACTTGGGAGACCCAGATGAAGCTCCTGGCTCCTGGCTTCGGCCTGGCCCAACCCTGGCCGATAAAGCCATTTGGGGACTGAACCAGTAGATGGACGATCTCTCTCCTTTCTCTCTCTCTGTAACTCTTTCAAATAAAAATAAATAAATCTTCAAAATAAGTAAAAACAAAAAAAGATACACTGTTTCAGATGGCAGGTGACCTGGTATAATGCTAGTTCCCGGCTTTGGTCTGGTCCAGCCCTGACCAGAGGATGGAAGTGAACCAGAGGATGGAAGAGCTTGCTCTCTCTGTCTCTTCCTCTCTCTTTTTAACTCTGCCTTTCAAATAAATAGAGTAAGTCCTTACAAATAAATAAATAAAATCTTAAGAAATCAAAGTTCTTAGACAAAGAAAAACACATAAAAAGAAACATCAAATAATAAAACATATAAAATCATTCCGAAAAGGTAACATATACTAATACAACCTAATTAGAGGATTACATTTTAGGATTAATGCAAAAAAGCAATGAAAAACAAGCAAATGTACAAAATCATCTTAAACAACTTTTTTCTTTGTTTCACTATTTCCAGAAAGAAGAGACTATAAAACTTAGACAAGATCAAATGTGCCCTATTTTCTCAAACAGATTATACTATGGTGTGGTATATTATATTAATGGAATACTATGGCGGCAATCCAAGAATAACAACAAAGATTTATACTGATTGGCATAAAAGATATAAAATTATATATTAAAATGAATAAAGGAAATTTATATACAAACTTTAAAAAATACACCAAAATAATAAGTGATTATTTTTTAAGGAGATTATAAATAGTCTTAACTTTCTTATTTACATCTAAATTATTTGAAAAAGTGTTACTTTCACAGTCAGCAAATACAACAAATTTATTTTAATAACTAAAGAAAAATGTCCTATTTCTCACTGTTCTGCATCAAGCATGTCCTGTTTATTTTCTTTCTAAATAATGCTTGCTGTAACTTTTAAGTTGCCTCCAGTGCACAGGAGTAGAGGGCATGGATATTTTCTTATTTACAATGTTTAATGATCAATATTATTCCCACACATTCTGATGATTATCATCTCTTCAAAGCACTTCATGAAATCTTCATTATTAGCAAAGAAAAGTTCAAAAGAATTATGCATCCAACCTCAAACTTCTTTTCTAAAACACAGATTCAACTGTTCATTATTCCTGAACTAAGGATCTGATCCTCAAAAACTAAAACACATCTCTAACACATATTATTGGGTCTAAAAAGTTACTTTAAAAACAGAAAAATCAGCGGCCAGCAAGTAAAGCTGCCGCCTGCAATGCTGGCATCCCATCTGGGTGCTGGTGTGTGTCCTGGCTACTCTATTTCTGGTCCAGCTCTCTGCTAATGGCCTGGGAAAAGCAGCAGAAGATGGCCCAAGTGTCTGGGTGGTTGCCACCCATATGGGAGATCCAGATGAAGCACCTGGCTCCTGGTGTTGGCATGGCTCAGCCTGGGCTATTGTGGCTATCTGCGGAGTGAACCAGAGAATAGAAGTTTTCTCTCTCTTTCTTTCTTTCTGTGTAACTCTTTCAAATAAATAAATATTAAAAAATGAAAAGAAAAATCAACCAATCTTATCAGAAACTGATGTAAACAAAAAAAGGAAAATTTCTAACTACTTTGCAATTATTCTACTTAAGCTTTTTAATCTCAACATATTACCATTAACATACTTACGAATAAACATCATTATCCACAATGATTCCTTCAGTGAGATGAGGCCATGTAGTTGCTAAATGAAGCTCACTAAAATAAACAAAACATAAAATATATCTACAAGCTTTAACATATTATACATATAGTCCTGATACACTAATTCAACTTCTAGAAATACATTCCAAAGAAATAACCAAAAATGTACATGCAAGTCAGATAAAAGTGGTGTTACTTGTAAAACAAGGAACTGAAAACAACTGGTGTAGCAAATGGTACCAAATACATATGAAATTAATGTTTTCCAGACATTAAAAAGTCATGTTACACATAATAACCAAAAGTATAATGCAAACATGAATGGATCAACAAAATGTGTTATACAGTATATCCATCCAATGGCATATTTATAGTCATAAAAAGCAATGAAATACTGAATTAGGCTACAACATGGATGAACCTCAAAAACACTACACTTAAATAAAAAAACCAAACACCAAAGTCCACATTTTGTATGGCTCCATTTACATGAAATGTCCAGAACAAGCAAATCCACAGTGACAGAAAGATTAATGTTTGCCTAAAGTTGGAGGAGCCAGAAAGATTATGGAAATTGGGATTATGTCTGAAAGGTGAGGAGTTTCTTTTTGAGGTAACGAAAATGCTCTGGAATTGTACAGTGGTGATGATTGCACAAACTCTCTAAATACTATAAACCTCTAAATTACACATTTTAAAACGGTAAATTTTATGGTCAGTGAATTGTCTCTCAATTTAGAAAATCCATATTACACATCAGGAGTTGAAAAACTTTCTACAAAGAACCAGTATAAGTACTTTAGGCACTGTGAACCATGTACAGGCTCTGTTACATTGTCTTCTTCTTCTCCTTGTTTTTTTAAAATAATCCTTAAAGTGTGAATATCATTCTGAGCTCACTAGCCATACAAAAACAGGCTACTGGCCAGGTCTGGCCCAAAGACTACAATTGGCCAAATTCTTATGGTAAATGAATATTACATTTCCAAAAGTCTTGTAAATGCAATAAAGAAAGCAGGGGTGGTTATAAATTTCCAGCACTGTACTCATTACAATAGTCCACAGTATCATAAAGCACTGTAAAATCAATATGAATTTAAAATCATCCTAAAATTTAAGATAGACTAAAAATCAAATTACCTACTGGGATCTTCTTACCTAATAGGATCTTCACAGGCACCAAATGGTAACTTGCCAAACTCCAAGCCTCCAACTTCTCCTCCTACCAGGGCATCTATATCTAAACAAAAGAAACATTATTCTAGTATTTGGCACACAAAAAAGGAAAAAGACAAATAATAATATAATCTATTTAGGTTAAGTGTTATGGAAAATTATAGCTTTAGAAGCATTTAATTTATTTAAAAGGCAGAAGTGCAGAGAAAGAGAGAGACAGAGACAGAGAGAGAGAGAGAAGGGGTCTTCATTCCCAAAATGGGGCTTTAACTAAATGTGCCATAGCACCAACCCCAAAAGCATTTATTATGGAACACATACAGTCAAATATTAAAGGCTTCACCCACTAACAAGAACATTAAGTAAGAGGGTACATTTATTCTTTATTTTTGCATTGTTTCATTTAAGTCATGCCTTCTAACTTTTATCCTTCTAAAATGTTCCTTAAATATTACTTAAGGATATTATCCCTATAATTTTTCCATATTTTCTAAGAATATGATTAATATCATCTAAAAAGAAGGATTATCTAGGATTTAAAAATTTTATCAAGCCACATTCATCAGTTTTGCTGTCAATAATTTCTGAATAACAAATTAGCAAATTTGTCATAATTAATAAAATTCTATTTTGGATGACAGCAGATGGAAAATTTAAAGTTGAAGAAAAATTCTCCTTTAAATTATAAATAGAATCTGAGATCAGAGAATTTAGTGGGTACATCAACCCCATTAGTACGTCCCTCCTGAGGTAGTAATAAATACTTCTTCAAGACATTCAAAGGTTGTATTTCTCCCTGAAATAATACAGATGATGGCTTTTGACAATTTATACAAGGAATTCCTAAAATTAAAGTCTATTATTGAGTTACAAACACTCCCCAGATTTGTTAAAATCACGCTTGCCTTTTATTAACACTCTATGTTTTTAAAATCAGTCTTTAATATGGCTTCATTACTTGACTCAGTAAGTTTTCTTAGGTCCAGTCATTTCCTTTTCCCAACTAAAGAATGGTTACAATAATAAAGATCACAATGATTAGCATTACTGCAAGATGTGAATTTTTAAAAGCTTCAAAATTTACAATAAGCACATTTTTATAAATTAGTATGTTAAAATTATTACTGAAATACAACAGTACAAAAATTTTAACTGAATTAAAACTTGAGAAGTAACATTATAGGATGAAAAGAATAGGAGATTTGGAGTTTGACTAGTGTTCAAATGCAAACTTTATGACTTGTTGGCTATTTGACCTTGGGCCAGTTACTTTAAAGAAATTTATATTCTTTTAAGAAACATGTATATCTAAGAAACATAATTCCTATCTCATATAAAATGAAAATTACACAAAATAGGATATAAAATGCCAACCACAGTGTCTAACTTACATAACATATCAGTCCCTTTGCCTTATTTTTTTTTTTAATGTTTATTTATTTATTTTCCCCCCAAAGAAACCTTTTAAGGACTACAGACTTCATGCATTTCATAAGTACAACTTTAGGAATATAGTGATTCTTCCCACTATACTCACCTACCCACCCACTCTCTCACCTCTCCCTCACTTCCCCCTCCCATTCCCAGTCCCATTCTCTACTAAGATCCATTTTCAATTAACTTTATATACAGAAGACCAACTCTATACCAAGTACAGAGTTCAACAATTTGCACGAAAAAAAAAAAAAAAGAAAAACAAAAAACTGTTACTCAACAGTCAAGACAAGGTCTGTTCAAAGTCATTGCATCTTGAAGTTAGTTTCATTATTTTTAGAAACTTAATCAACTTTACAGAAGCACCCAAGAATGATACATCTTTTGCTAGCACTTAGACATAATTATAATACAACTCTTTGAGGACAGAGGTCCTACATGGGAGGTTAGTGCACAGTGTTGTTAATTTAACAACTGACACTCTTATGTATGCCATCAGTGATTACCCAGACTCTTCACATGAAAATGCTAAGAATTTTTATGGCCTTTCAACCCAAATCTGTCAATAGAACACTAACAGAGACCGTCTTGGTAATCAAAACTGTACTGTTAGATTCCAGCTCTTGGGCATCTTTTATCATCAGACCATACCAACATGGGAAATCTTTAAAATTGTTTAATAGAGGCCTTGGAAAGAATAAAAGCTGGAGTAGGCACTGAAACTTCTAACCAGAGCCTACCACAAACTGTCCAGTGGGTATTGCTATCTGAGAACTACAAATGCCAACAGAAACAGGTGAATCTTTCTTGTAATACAAACCTAAAGCTTAGCACTTATCTCCCTTTGCTGTAGTGTACAGGTAGCTTTTACTGCCCATTAGAGTTTTTAATTACTCAGGATACATAAAATAGAACATTCAAAAGGTTAAAGAAGTTCTACATTACCTCTACTTTCATGTTTAACCTAGCAATTATTGGTCTCAAGCCTATAAATAATCAAATACTTGGAAGAAAAATAAACAGAAAAGAATACTAGTTTATATCTCTTTGGAGGAGATAAACCAAAAATGTTTAAGAAAATAAAACCCTTATAATTTAAAAGTTTATATTAAATTTTTTAGACATTCTTAAATATAATTATACTCTTATGTGAAAGTAATATCCAGAAATTAAAAAAAAAACCTCACTTAATTAAGATATAGCACATCAGGCTGAATTTTCCAGAATTTAGGTCATGTCTTATTCATATTTGTGTCCCTGGCAAAGCCTGGCCTATCACAGGCTAACAATTAATGATTAATCAAAATGATTAATTAAAAACTGAATAAATTCCTTTATCAATATCTAAGCAGGCAAATTAATTTTGAATATATTTTTAAAGCTTTTTTACTATTTTATTTATTGAGAGATAGAAACAGGCAGACACAGAACTCTGATCTGCTGGCTCACTCCTCTAATGTCCCAACGGTCTGGTGTAAGCTATCAGTGAGGAATTTATATGGTTGACAGGGACCCAGTTAGCTAGGCCATCATCTACAACCTCTCAGAATCTGTGTATTAGAAGGGAGCCAGAGGGCAGGCACCGAGGCTCAATAGGCTAATCCTCCGCCTTGCGGCGCTGGCACACCAGGTTCTAATCCCGGTCGGGGCACCAGATTCTGTCCCGGTTGCCCCTCTTCCAGGCCAGCTCTCTGCTATGGCTAGGGAGTGCAGTGGAGGATGGCCCAAGTGCTTGGGCTCTGCATCCCATGCGAGACCAGGAGAAGCACCTGACTCCTGCCTTTGGATCAGCACGGTGTGCCAGCCACAGCGCGCCGGCCGTGGTGGCCATTGGAGGGTGAACCAAAGGCAAAGGAAGACCTTTCTCTGTCTCTCTCTCACTGTCCACTCTGCCTGTCAAAAAAAAAAAAAAAAAAAAAAAGGGAGCTGGAATAGACAGTGGAGTAAAGACTGGAACTCAGGCCCTCCAAACTGGGATGCAGGTGCCCCAACCAGTGTCTTAATTGCTAGGCCAAGTGCCTGCCATGATGTTGCAAGTTAAATATCCTTTTGTTTCCCAATGTGTGTGTATATGTATTATTTTTCTTCATTGCCTTCCTTATTTAGCCCTTTTGTTCAATCTCTATTCTCTATGAGGTTTTCTGCATATTTGTTTCTCAGCTTATGAATGACTTCTTTTATGAAATTCTAAAACCAGACATTTTAATCATTCACTACCTAAGAATTTACAGTACATGATGTTCTACAGTAGTGGGTGCTTTAAAATTATATTAGCTTTCAAGACAGATTGTCAAATACCGAGGAATATTATCTGTAGAAAACCTACAGAGCTTTTCTTTAAGAGAAAAAAATGGCAAGGCAATGAAAGCAGCAATATTACATTTTAAATGAATTACAAATACTTCTCCAGTAAAGCTTTGAAATAGCTAAGCAATTTTAATTTCTGAACATATTTTCTTTTCTTCTCTATTTATATTCAGTAAGTTAAATACAGTTCTACATATCTCACCTGGAGGTTGCTGAGGCCAAAAATACTGCTGCCAATCCTGAAGTACATAGGTAAATCGAATAGCAATGCTTACTGGAGGCAGTGGAGTTAAAGGACATCCCTAGAAAACAAATGTAAAGACAATACCATATAAAATGTGAGTACTCTTCCTCTATTAAATTCAATGTATGCAAAGATAATACCATTTTAATGTGAGTACTCTTATTCTATTAAATTCAACAACAAAATTTCAAACTTAAGGAATAGGTAAAATACAACCATCATGAAATGTGGATTTTCAGTTTATAGTGTTACACAACAGTGTATGTAATCTAGCCATTAAAAAATGGAAAGGAGAAGGGGGTTCATGCTATGGCATGGTGGGTAAAGCTGTCACCTCCAGTGTCAGCATCCCATATGAGTCCCGGATGTCCCACTTAACAATCCAGCTCTCTGCTATGGCCTGGGAAAGCAGTGGAAGGTGGCCCAAGTCCTTGGGGCCCTATACCCTCATGGGAGACCCAGAGGAAGCTCTAGCTCCCAGCTTTGTATCGGCGAACCTCCAGCCATTGCAGCCATTTAGGGAGTGACTCAGAAGATTGAAGACCTTTCACTCTCTCTCTACCTCTGTCTCTCTCTAACTCTTCCTTTGAAATAAAATAAATAAATCTTAAAAAAAAAAAAAAAAGGGAAAGGGGGCGGTATTGTGGTATACTGGGTTAAGCCATTGCCTGCCTGCAACACTGGCATACCTTACTGGAGCACTGCTCTGCCTCCAGTCAAGATCCCTGCTAATGTGCCTGGGAAGGAAGTGTGAGGTGGTCCAAGTACTTGGGCCCCTGCCACCCACATGGCAGACCTGGATGGAGTTCCTGACTCCTGACTCTGGCCTGGCCCAGCTCCAACTATCATGACCATGTAGGGAATAAACTAGCAAATGGAAGGTCACTTTCTATCACTGTGCCTTTCAAATAAATAAAATCTTTAAAATATATTAATGGACAGGGGCCAGCGTGGTGGTGTAGTGGGTTAAGCTGCTGTATCCCATATGGGTACCAGTTCTAGTCCTAGTTGCTCCCCTTCCAAACCAGCTCCCTGCTAATATGCCTGGGAAAGCAGAAGAAGATGGCCCAGGTACTTGGGCCCCTGTACCCACATAGGAAATCCAGATAAAGCTCCCGGCTTTGGGCTTCGGCCTGGCCCAGCCCTGGCATTGCAGCCACTTGGGAAGGAAGGCAGCAGATTCCTTACTCTCTGTGTAGCGTGGCTTTCAAATAAATAAATAGATCTTATTTATTTTTATGAAAGAAATTCTCACTCAAAAGATGAATTAGGAAAGATCAAAAAGGAAGAACCTATAGTAAGAAATAGTATTAGCAAATGTCAGACTCAGTTTTAAAAAATGGAAAAGTAAACTATTCAAAGAATCATTATATATGTTTATGAATTTATGTGTATAAGGCATTTTCATAATTCTGTATTACTGCTTCCATAAATGTTTTCATCTGATGAAATGACTGTAAAGCTAAAAATGCTTTAAAAACAATATCTCAGAGCAAATTACTTTAAAATAAAGCCGCTTACACAATACTGCTACTAACAATAAGAAAGGAGATATTAAAAAACATAAAACAAAAATATTCTTTCAAAATAGCTTTTACAATTTAAATTATGAAATAGTTTCCTACTATTCATTTCAGACACATTCAACGTGGGGAGAAAAAAAGGTGACTGGCTGTTTTTTATTTTCGAAATTCATTTATTCATTTGAGAGCAAGAGCTCAGAGAGAACAAGAACATTTCCTCACCTGCTGGTTCACTTCTTAAATGCCCACAATGGTAGGGGCTGGGATGGGGGTGCAGGAATGGGGGAGCTAGGCATGCAGTCTAAGTCTTCCATGTGGGTGGCAGAATACAATTACTTCAGCCATCACCACAGCCTCCCAGGGTCTGCCTTAGCAGGAAGCTGGAGGAGGCAGAGCTGGAAACTGAATGTAGTTACTCTGACATGGCAGGCAGGCGTCTTAACTGCTAGGCTAAATTCCCACCCCCAACTCACTTTAAAAAAAATTTTTTTTTAATTTTTAGCTACCTTATCTTTTAATTCCATTCTCCATGAACTTTTTTTTTTTTTAAAGATATTTTATTTATTTGAAAGGCAGAGTTAGAGAGAGAGGGAAGGAGAGACAGAGAGCTTCCATCCTCAGGATCCAGGAGCTTCATCTGGGTCTCCCACATGGGTGTAGGAGCCCAGGCACTTGAGCCATCCTCTGCTGCATTCCCAGGCACATCAGCAGGGAGCTGGGTCAGAAGTTGAACAGCCGGGAGGCAAACCTGGAGTCTGTATGGGATGCCAGCATTGCAGGCAGTGGCTTAAAATGTTGGTCCCCAACTCACTTTTTAAATAATATTAGGACTAGGTTTGAGAATACAATCTTTAAAAAAAAATTACAGCCAGTCTTGAATACTTAATCAGAATTTAGACTAAGACAAATAGGTCACTCATGCAAAACAGATTATATAAACAAATCAGTTAACAAAAGAGAACTTAGATTTATCTTTTATTTTTTTTTCTGACAGGCAGAGTGGACAGTGAGAGAGAGAGAGAGAGAGAGAAAGGTCTTCCTTTGCCGTTGGTTCACCCTTCAATGGCCGCTGCAGCCGGTGCACTGCGCTGATCCAAAGGCAGGAGCCAGATGCTTCTCCTGGTCTCCCATGGGGTGAAGGACCCAAGCACTTGGACCATCCTACACTGCCCTCCTGGGCCACTGCAGAGAGCTGGCCTGGAAGAGGGGCAACCGGGACAGAATCCGGCGCCCTGACTGGGATTAGAACCCAGTGTGCCGGCGCCGCAAGGCGGAGGATTATCCTATTGAGCCGCGGCGCCGGCCAAGATTTATCTTTAAATTCACCAAAAATCATAAAAATATCATCCAAACATCCTATGATCTCACTTTCTTTTCATAATGCTTAATCTATACTAAGTAGAATAGGATATAAATGTACACAGGAATCATCTAGGGAAAATGCAGATTCAATACCATTCTCCATATTTAATTCATTTCCATGTGTTGCTAATGCTGCTGGTCTACAAACGCACTTCAGATAGTAAAGGAGTGACATTTAGCTCAGCAATAGCATCCATAATGTCACTACAGTATCTTTATCTGAATATTAACCTAATATGAACTTAGAATATAAGTAGATAACCACATAAAAGCTAATTTGGGGTTGCTGTGTCCTAGGCAAGCAAGGTAAGAATCTAGCAAATTTTTATTCAGGTGTAGATAAAAAAATAAAGTGTGTACCCACAGTAAGGTGCAAATGGTCTAGAAGCCATAACACAATCACTCTGCTCCAGTCACAAAGCAATGCAGGTGACTATAGAGATTCCCTAAAGAAACAGCTAGGCTCAAACATGAAATGAGTTATCTCTGTGGTTCCTAGAAAACAAAGAAAATCTGAAGGGATAAGCAGAGCTTAAGGAACATGTCTGCTGAGCTTCCAGTGTGACAAAGGCAATGACAGACTGCATTCAATGGAACCCGAAGGACTCTGGCCAGGGTGAAGGCACTGCAAGCCTCTCGCCTTAAGCCATACGCCAGGGAAGGCACATTTGCTTGGCTTTATTGGAAGCCACTGGCTACCAGGTGGGCTGGAATCATTGTGTGAGGGAAAAGAAACATCACTCTCATATTGTGAGCAAACAAACCCAAGATTCTAAGACAAGATATGCAATATCCCCAATATTATCACAGAGAAAGAAACCCAAACACCCATTTCAAGACCTGGTTCTGAAACATTCTTCAGGTAAGGAACAATCACAAAATTACAAAAAACAAAAACAAAGAACCACACAAAACCTGGAGAGGACGTATGGCAGAGAAAGTTAAATTTTTAAAATAAAACTACCAATTCAAAATGGGCCAACAAATTGTCCCAAAACATGAAAAAAAAATATAGTTGCAAAATAAATATACAAATCAGCAAGCAGAATATAAAACCATGAAATATGGAGGCCAATGTTATGCCATAGCAGGGTAGGAGAAAGTTCTCTAATATCTAGGATTATTACAGAAGAGTTCTTAAATTGTAGGTGTCTTCAAAAGGAAGCATATTCTATTAATTAGTGTCTGTGAAAATAAACTCTGAGTAAAGGGTAAGTGCCTTTGAACATATGAAATAGATGTTAAAAAGTAATTTTTATAAAGCTAGTAAAGGAGGAGGTTCATATATTAGGTAGCTTTAAACAGGCAAAACTCCTGATGAACCCAACTAGGTCTCAACTATTGTACTACAATTCACCCTAAACTTTATGAAAAAGAGAGTTTTATTAAAGTTTTTGACACATGATATGACAAACTGATTAGGAATCCTTTTTTTAAGCTTATTACTATAAACAGCCAAAATCTAAGTCAAACTCCACAGATCAAGACAATCCCTGGTTTCAAAACAGAAATTCATGGGGTCAGCACGGTGGAATAGGGGACTAAGCCGCCGCCTACAGTGCTGGCATCCCATATGGGCACCGGTTCCAGCCCGGCTGCTTTTTTTTTTTTTTCTTAAGAAGATTTATGTATTTATTTGAAAGTCAGAGAGAGAGAGAGAAGGAGAGGCAGAGAGAGAGGGAGAGGTCCTCCATCTTCTGGTTCACTTCCCAATAGGCTGCAACAGCCGAAGCTGTGCCGATCTGAAGCCAGTAGTCAGGAGTTTCTTCCAGGTCTCCCAGGTGGGTGCTAGGGTCCAAGGAGTTAGGCCATCTTCCACTGCTTTCCCAGGCCAAAGCAGAGAGCTGGGTCGGAAGTAGAGCAACTAGGACATGAACTGGTGCCCATATGGGATGCTGGTGGTGGCTTTACTCACTATGCCACAGTGCCGGCCCATATGCCTCTTCTGATTCAGCTCTTTGCTTATGGCCTGGGAAAGCAGTGGAAGATGGCCCAAGTGCTTCGGCCCCTGTGCCCACACAGGAGACCTGGAAGAATCGCCTGGCTCCTGGCTTCAGATTGGCCCAGCTCCAGCTGTTGTGGCCATTTGGGAAGTGAACTAGAGGATGGAAGACCTTTTATTCTGTCTGTAACTCTTTCTCTCAAATAAATAAAATCTTAAAACAAAACACAACAAAACACAGAAAGTCAGCCACCCAGAGTAGTGGCAAAAGGATCATAAAACAATATTTATTAATGTATTCTCAAAAAGAAAGAACAAACTATTAATATCTGGCCAGAAATTTGACCTAAATTTTTTTTTTTAAGATTTATTTTTATTTATTTGAAAGAGAGTTACAGAGAGAGGTAGAGACAGAGAGAGATCTTCCATTTGCTGGTTCACTCTCCAGATGGCCACAACAGCCGGAGCTGTGTGGATTCGAAGCCAGGAGCTTCTTCCAGGTCTCCCACGTGGGTGCATGGGCCCAAGGACTTAGGCAATCTTCTACCGCTATCCCAGGCCATAGAGACAGCTGGATCTGAAGTGGAGCAGCTGTGACTAGAACCGGCACCCATACAGGATGCCGGTGCTTCAGGCCAGGGCTTTTAACTCACTATGCCACAGCGCCGGCCCCTTGATCTAAAAATTTTCAATAAAATTGAGGACTTCTAATGAGTGAAAAAGAAGACTAATGAAGTAGAAATTAACACATGCCCACCTTTTAAAAAATTTCCCATAATACTACATGCAGAATTAAGTAATACTTACAGCACCTCACAGCCCAGAAAACCTTTGAAAAGAAAATTAGCTATAGGGGCTGGCGCTGTGGCACAGAGGGTAAAGCCGCCGCCTGCAGTGCCAGCATCCCATATTGGCACAGGTTTGAGACCCAGCTGTTCTACTTCCTATGCAGCTCTCTGCTATGGCCTGGGAAAGCAGTGGAAGATGATCCAAGTCTTTGGGCCCCTGCACCCACGTGGGAGACCCAGAAGAAGCTCCTGGCTCCTGGCTTTGGATTGGCACAGCTCCGTTCGTTGCCTCTCTTTCTCTCTCTGGGTAACTCTGACTTTCAAGCAAAATAAATAAATCTTTAAAAAAAAAAAAAAGAAAATTAGGTATATACATGGAACCCTCTAAAATATATGCTTTTATGATTTTTTTAAATGGAGATACCACAAGAATCTATTAACAGCAGTTACTTTGAGGTAAGGAAATGGATGAAAAGAATATTTTACTTTACTTAAATCTCCTAACCTGGTACATGCATTACTTTTTAAAATGTCGAATGGATTTATCTGGGTGGTATTATTCCTACCATTACACTAATTAACACCTTAACATTGAAAACAAAATTTTCTCAATAAATCCTAATTCTTTTTTTTTTTTTTTTTTTTTTTTTGTGACAGGCAGAGTGGACAGTGAGAGAGAGAGACAGAGAGAAAGGTCTTCCTTTTGCCGTTGGTTCACCCTCCAATGGCCGCCACGGTTGGCGCGCTGCGGCCGGCGCACCGCGCTTGTCCGATGGCAGGAGCCAGGAGCCAGGTGCTTTTCCTGGTCTCCCCATGGGGCGCAGGGCCCAAGCACCTGGGCCATCCTCCACTGCACTCCCGGGCCACAGCAGAGGGCTGGCCTGGAAGAGGGGCAACCGGGACAGAATCCGGCGCCCCAACCGGGACTAGAACCCGGTGTGCCGGCGCCGCAAGGCGGAGGATTAGCCTGTTGAGCCACAGCGCCGGCCAATAAATCCTAATTCTAAATATCTAACAAATAATATCTATTTAAAAAAATTTAGCATTTTGTTGTTGTTTTTTTCTTTTTAAAATTGTCAAATGTTCAGAAAGACTGGAAAACTCAGTAGTTCTCCCCTACCCCAGGTTTCACTTTCCCCAGTTTCAGTTAACTCACAGTGAACCACAGTACTGTGTCAGCTCACCTCAGCACCAAAAGGATATCAGAATAATACAATAAGAACATCTGAGAAACAGGGCACATTCATGTGACTTTCTTGACACTGTATTGTTATAATTGTTCTTTATTGTTGGTAATCTCTTACTGTGCCTAAGTATGTATGTATGTATGTATGTACAGGAAAAAACATATGGTTTGGTACTATTCACACCCGCATTCTCCTGACAAAGGAACTACTACAGTACAGTGAACACGTAACTTTCACCAAGTTGATTAATTATTAATATATGCAATATTTTGATTGAATATTTTAAAAATAAGTTCTTAACACTCATCCCTAAATGCTTTAGCCACTGATATTTTCTAATATATAGCCCATATTAAAATAGTCACAGTTATCCTAATCTTTTCCTTACAACTATTTTGTTTGGATCACGTAGCCAATCAAGAATTACGTACTGCATTTAGCTGTCAGATCTCGTTAGTCTCTTTTAAACAGCTCCCACCCTTTATTTTGCCTATCATGGCACTGACATTTTTAAGTCTAGATCAGTCACTTTCCACAGTAAGTATCACTTTGGAAATATGTGATCACTTCTTTGCATTCTGATTTAAGTTAAACATTTTGGCGTGAATGGTACATAGAAAATGATATACCCTGTTCAATATATCATATAATGTCAGTTTATTAAGAAAGTTCAATCACTTGGGGCAGATGATGTGGCACAACAGGTTAAGCCACTGCCTGCAACACAGGCATCTCACATGGGTGCCAGTTCAAGTCTTGGCTGCTCCACTTATGATCCAGCTTCCTAATGCACCTTGGAGAGCAGCAGAAGATGGCATAAGTGCTTAGGTCCCTACATCCATGTCGGAGACCCAGATGAAGCTCCTGGCTCCTGGCTTTGGCCTGGCCTACCCCTGGCCATTGCAAGCATTTGGGGAGAGAACCAGCAGATAGATGATTTCTCTTTTTCTGTCTCCCTCTAACACTGCCTTTCAAATAAAAAAATATAAAATAAAATGAATACCTTCTGTATAAAAAACTGTTAAAAAGTTTGATCACTTATTAACTTTAGCACTTAAAATAACCCAAATTTAAACTGGCATCCTTACATCCTAGGGGTAATATTTCTCTAGGTTTATCTGGCTTTATTCTCTTTTCTATAGGTATCCACAAACAGCACATTAAATCCTAATGTTTCTCCCAGAGCAGCACAGGCAAGTCCAAGTCCTCCACATCTTTATGACAGTTTTTTTTTTTTTTTTTTGGACAGGCAGAGTTAGACATTGAGAGAGACCGACAGAAAAGTCTTCCTTCTGCTGGTTCACCCCTGAAATGGCTGCTACAGCTGGCGCGCTGCGCCAATCCGAAGCCAGGAGCAAGCTGCTTCCTCCTGGTCTCCCATGTGGGTGCAGGGGCCCAAGTACCTGGGCCATCCTCCACTGCCACAGCAGAGAGCTGGACTGGAAAAGGAGCAACCAGGACAGAATCCAGCACCCCAACTGGGACTAGAACCCAGGGTGCCGGCGCTGCAGGCAGAGGATTAGCCTAGTGAGCCATGGCGCCGGCCTATGACAGTGTTTTTATAGAACACTAGAGATATATTCTTCACATCCCAATATACCCTACAGTTCTCACTTATAGAATACAAGTCAGATTATCTCAAATCAAATTGAATCAAAGTTTAAAAAAAAAAAAAAAGGCAATTCAGAACCAAAAAAAGGTTCATGTCTCCAAGAGGTTTGAACAAGTGAGCAGCTACTTAAAGCCCACCAAGCTGGGGAGACTGGCAATATTACCACTAAAGGACAAGGAGTAGAAGAGAACAGTCAATAAATGTTGACAGACTGAACAACTGGAAAAAAACTCAGTTGTTTCTTTGGCTAAATTAGTTCAATAAAAAAATCCATTTAAGTATTTTGTTTCTTTAAATATATATAGTAATTTATATAGTCAATTACAGCTTTCTTCTAATCAGCTGTATTACTGATATTATAGAGAAATGTTTCTTTAAGCTCATAAAGTCATCAAATGAGTTCTTTTATGTGCATCCCAGATAAGACTGACAGTATCAATGACAACTCACAATCTTTGATTTGAAGATATCCAGCAGACCTGATAAATGAGTATACTGATTTGGCACTTTTCGAAGATGAACCATTTCAAAATCAGTACGGACACCAGGACCCTGACATTCTCCCACATACATTCTTCGCCATTTGTGATGAATTTGCACGAAGAGTGGCACCTGACTATAGGATATGATTAAAAAGGAATAGAATGTAAGTTCATTAAACACTGAATAATCCAAATATCAAATTTATCTTGTGTTAAATTATGTTAATCTCAAATATTCAAAGCACTAAACAACCAACACTACAAAACACAGGTCTATATTTTTATCAGAGATTATTCCCTTCTCCTTACACTAATAAACTGAAGAAGTGATCGTATAATGGTACTTTACTAGGAACACTGTCATAAAGTGGGTAAAATCATGAAACAGCATAATGAAAACTTTCTTGAATAAAAGCAATCATATTAGTGTTCCAAATTCATAATAAAGTATTTTATTTACAAGTATTAAATAATATATACTAAATCAACATTATTGCAAAATAGTATTTTATGGTTTATCATTTAAAGATAGAATTGATCCTCCTTATTTACAGATTTCCAAAGTTGCAAACTAAATAGTAAAATTTATTTGTAAACCCAAAACCAATATGCATAGCATTTTCACAGTCATTTGCACACAAAATCTGAGTTACCTAACTCAACATCCATGTTCCCAGCTAAGGGCAAACAAGAACACTCTTTACCTTCTTGTTTGAGCTCTCAAACAAGTGCCCTTTTCATGATCTACTTGGTGCTACATTTCTTGTGTTTTTTGTTTATGATTTCACTCTTCAAAATGGCCCAAAAGCAATAGTTGAAGGTAGTGTTCCTAGGTTCAAGATGGTTATGATATGCCTTACAGGAGTTAGATAAGCTTGGTTCAGGTAGGTTATAGTACTATTGGCTGGGAGTTCATTTATTAATAAATCAATATATACATGAGATAAAGAATCTTTAAACAGAAATACAAAAAGTTATATGAGAGTACTTCAAAAAGTTGTGGAAAGAATTAAAAGTTTAGGTTGGTGCAAAAAAATTCAAAATCATACATACAAGGTGTTTTTTAAAAAGTTTGGGGAAAATATGTATTATTAAAAAAAAAAACCCTACACATGGACTTGAATTTTCTGGACCAAAATAAACTTACCTTTTAGTTCCATTTTTCCACAAACTTTATAAAGCACCCACATATATTAACTGGTTGACAAAATGTGACCAGAGGGTTGCAAGAATCTAACTCGGCTTGCAAGAATCTAATTCTCTATTTCTCACGTGAGCAATGGTTCAGAAGTTGGTAATTCAGTGTTTGTGGCAACTCTCTAGAACATAAATATCTTGAATAACAAGAACAATAACAATACATTTCTGAGTTAATAATGATATATTAGTAAACATCCTAATTTCTTTTTAAAAAAATGTCCATACTAAATCCACTTAGGATAGACTACAAATCACATCCACTTAAATTTTTCTCCACTCTAAAAATAACGAGTGTCTTGGTCTGTTCGATACATATATATTAAATACAATTTCAAAACAGTGATTAAGCAAACCTCATGTTCTTAAATACACCCATTTAAGAACAGGGTCTAAAAATACTTGAAAATTACTTTTGAAAAAGTCATTCCAATCTAAAATTACTCATTTTAAAATTTGTTTTGGAAGACAATTTAATAAAGTAAGTTTCTGAAAACAAAGCACAAAAACAGTACTATTTATTCTTCATTTCAACAAATTTTTCATTAAGATTCCCTTTAGGAATAACCTCCGTAACAGTTTTATTAATTCTGTCTTTGCACACCAAATTCCAGTATAAGAATATGTAAGTATATGAACTGTTTCTAATTACCCCTAAAAAATATAATACTTATAACAGTGTACCTTCATAAGTTACCATTAAAAATAGCTTTAGTGTATAGTCTAGGTATATGTCCACCTACCAGCCAGTATTTCCCAGTGCAATGGAAACAGAACTCAAAAGAAGGTTGCACTTAGATTCACTGAGAACAGCATCACTGTGTGCAGCAGGGGCAATCACCACAAATTCACGCAGCCCATACCTTAAAAAAAAAGAAACACTATATTGAACAGGGAAAGCTTCAGGATGTAAAAGTCTACTCATTGAAAAACATGAAAAAAATTCCTTATAGGAAATTTAACAAGCCAAAGTATGAACTATAGGTGTTTCTTTTTTTTTCAATAGCAGCTGAATATACAATATTCTAAATTTTTGTTAAGAAGCACTAACTTCATTTACCTACTAGCTCCCTTCTATTCTCTAGACAAATTGGAAGCAATCTGATAAAATCACAAAGTGTTAAATAATGGTTTCACCTTTAAAGATATGTTTGCAAGATAAAAGCAAGCAAGCACTGACAGCACTTCGTCTTTCAATGTGGTAATGTTTGAAAGTCCCTAAATGGCAGGAAAATAATTATCAGTCATGATGTACATCTGTTGTATAAAAGTTTACTTAATATGCTAAAGAATTCTTGTGTTCTTTCACTCAATAATACATAAAAGGAGTCACACAATTATCAGAAAACAACTTAGCTCTTGCTATAACATCTACATTAACAGAAACTTGTAATTTAGTTGCCTAGTCACCTAAAATCACAAATTTACTGCCAAACATCACAAATACGTAAGGTCTATTTAGTAATCTTGCCTACTAGAAATTTCTCTCCCATCCAATCATCTATATATTTTAAATTTTTAAAAATTTTTTGAGAGGCAGACACACACATAGACAGAAAAAGATGGAAAGAACTCCCAGCCACTAGTTCACTTCGCAAATGTCTGTAAGGGACAGAGTTTGGCCAAAGACCAGGCAGAGGTCAAGGCCAGAAGCCAGAACTCAATCCAGATCTCCCACATGTTGGCAAGAATCCAACTACTTGAGCCATCACCACTGTTTCCCACAGTCTGCATTAGCAGGAAGTTGAAATCATGAGCCAGAGCCAAGGATCAAATCCAGGTGCTCAAATGTGGGACATGATGTACTAACCAATGATTTAACAACTAGGCCAAAAAAATCACCTGTAATAAATTTTTTAAAGATTTATTTATCTGAAAGCCTGAGTTACAGAACAAGAGAGAGGGGAAGAGAGAGAGATCTTCTATCTGTTGGTTCACTCCACAAATGGCCCCAATGGCCAGAGAACAGCCAATCCAAAGCCAGGAGCTTCTTCCAGTTCTTCCACACCGATGCAAGGGCCCCAGGACTTGTACCATCTTCCACTGCTTTCCCAGGCGCATTAGCAGGGAGCCAAATCAGAAGTGGAGCAGCCAGGACTCGAACCAGCACCCATACAGGATGCTAACACTGCAGAAAGCAGTTTTACCTGCTACATCACAGTTCTAGCCCCACACTTTACAATTTTTTAAATGAAAATAATTTATGAAAGGTATTGCTTGTTTACCAGTTTATTTTACTCTCTAGATATGTATAATTAAGAATATTTACTTTTTTTTTTTATTTGACAGGCAGAGTTAGGCAGTGAGAGAGACAGACAGACAGAAAGGTCTTCCCTCTGTTGGTTCACCCCCCAAATGCTTGCTACGGCCAGTGAGCTGCGCCAATCCAAAGCCAGAAGCCAGTTGCTTCCTCCTGGTCTCCCATGTAGGTGCAGGGGCACAAGTACCTGGGCCATCCTCCACTGCCTTCCCGGGCCACAGCAGAGAGCTGGACTGGAAGAGGAGCAACCGGGACTAGAACCGTTGCCCATATGGGAGGCTGGGGCCGCAGGCGGAGGATAAATCAAGTGAGCCATGGTGCTGGCCCCAGAATATTTACTTTTATGAACATTCTCCTCAAGAAACCCTCTGAAGAATCATAAAGATGAAAAAGTATAAAAGTATAATTCATAATGTTTACTATTTGTTTATATGACAAAAAATGATTTCATCTCCTCACCTTGCCTCCAACCTCCTACCCCTGAAATCAAAATTAGTAATATACAGGCAGCATCAAATAATGCCAGAGCTTTGAATTTTAAGCTTTCAGGGTTTTAAAAATATTTTTCCTTTTTTCAAATGTCCTTTGAAGAAAGAAAACAAAACAAATGAACAGTCTACCCTTCACATTAGTATGAAACTACTGACAATGGTTTCTTGGCTATTCTTTGAGAAATGTCCATCGGTCCATATACTATCCTACCCATCAAAAAGATTAAATATACTTTCTATACTTCCTTTCAAAAGCCAATTCCTTTGTGATTTGTTCTTTGATTCATTTTACATTTCTGCAACAATACTGCAATAGGTTATTTCTAAAAATACTCATATATGTGTAATAAACTCCTAGAAGTTCATGGATAAAAAGAACCTTTGCATTTTTATCACTGACAGCTGCTAACAAACACTATTTTGCTGTCCACATACACAAAAATTTTTCAGTGTATACTCCCCATTAATAATACCTCAAACTGACTCACTTCTCATTTTTCTATAGTAAACTTTCTATCCTTATGTTTTTGTGCTCTCTATCTGTAATGTCTCCCCACCACACGCAACACAGCATGCTGCCATCACCGAAAATCCAAATCCTGACAGATTCAGGTCTTTAAAGATTTACCTCAAGTACCACCCTACCCCACTACCCACCCCATTAAATGTCCTTTCTTCTATGAATTAGATGTTTTTTCCTATTAGGATGATCTTGAAAGTATCAATACAAGTCACTGATTTACATTCTTTACTAGGTCTGCTTGAGGACTGGGATCATGACCTGAAGTTAACAAACATCAGTGAGGGCTTTAAAAACAAATATCAACAGAAATTAACCAGACTTTAAAATGGGCACAAAAAATAATTTGCATAATAAACTGTACCACCAGATATGGTGATAATAAATAATGAAAAAATCATTTTAAATGTATTTTTATTTATTTCTATTTAGAAATAAAAAACTTTATTCCAGAATAGTTTTAAATTTACAAAACAAATACTGTAGAGTAGTAATACAGAGAAGAAACCATTTATTAGATGTATTTAAATACATTGCACCTACAAAAATACCTGGGAAATAAAAAATTAAAGGTGCTCAATAAGCAATTCCTATTTTGAATTTTTTCTTTGGTGATTCTTTACATATTACAATATGCATCTTTAATTTATAATCTACTCGGGTTTATTCTGGTACAATCTAACAATTTTACCCAGTATTGCTCCATTTCTTCCCCTCCTCCTTCATGTAATATTATCATATATTACAGTTACTTATGTTTTATAAATCCAACAATATGGTGCTAAATTATTACTTAAGTGATCATACATTTTAATCAAGAAAATACACCTTTTGTATTTACTACAGTTATTTTCAGTGCTCTTCATCAGTTTCTGTGGACTCAAGTTACCTTGTCTGTTGCCTTTAGTGCTAACCATACAGTCAACTTCTCAGTTTTTGTTTATATGACTTCACTATTTCACATTTATTTTTGAAAAACATCTTCAGTGGACATGGAATTCTTAGTTGACAGTTCTTTCTTTCAGCACTTGGAATATATTACTCCACAATCAATAAAATTAGAGAAGGTAAAGTAAATGTAACAACAGACACTACAGAAATAAAAACAATCATCAGAAATTACTACAAAGAGTTGTATGCCAACAAACTGGGAATCTATCAGAAATGGATAGATTCCTGGACACAAGCAACCTACCTAAATTGAACCATGAAGACACAGAAAACCTAAACAGACCCATAACCAAGACAGAAATTGAAACAGTATTAAAGGCCAGGTCTGGATGGATTCACTGCTGAATTTTACCAGACATTTAAAGAAGAACTAGCTCCAATTCTCTCAAGCTATTCAAAACAACTGAAAGGGAGGGAATCCTCCCAAATGTGTTCTACGAAGCCAGCAACACCTTAATTCCTACACCTGAAAAAGATGCAGCAGAAAATGAGAATTACAGACCAATTTCCCTGATGAACATAGATGCAAAAATCCTCATTAAAATTCTCGCAAAGAGAATACAACAACACATCAGAAAAATCATCTACCCAGACCAAGTGGGATTTATCCCTGGTATGCAAGGATGGTTCAACATTTGCTAATCAAACAATGTGATACACCACATTAACAAACTGCAGAAGAAAAACCATATGATTATCTCCATAGATGCAAAGCATTTGATAAACTACAACACCCTTTCATGATGAAAACTCTAAGCAAATTGGGTATAGAAGGAACATTCCTCAACACAATCAAGGCAATTTATGACAAACCCATGGCCAACATCACATTAAATGGGGAAAGTTTGGAAGCATTCCCACAGAAATCCAATGACAGACATGGATGCCCACTCTCACCACTGCTCTTCAATATAGTACTGGAAGTTTTAGCCAAAGCCATTAGGCAAGAAAAACAAATCAATGGGATACAAATTGGGAAGGAAGAAGTCAAACTACCTCTCTTTACAGATGATACTCTTTCTTTAGGGGATCCAAAGAACTAAGAGACTACTGGAACTCATAGAAGAGTATGGCAAAGTAGCAGGATATAAAATCAATACACAAAAATCAAAATCAACAGCCTTTGTATACACAGAAAATGCCATGGCTGAGAAAAAACTTCTAAGATTAATCCCATTCACAATAGCTATAAAAAAAAATCAAATACCTTGGAATAAACTTAACCAAGGATTTCAAAGATCTCTATGATGAGAATTACAAAACTTTAAAAGAAAAAAATAGAAGATACAAAAAAGATGGAAAAATCTTCCATGTTCATGGATTGGAAGAATCAGTATCATCAAAATATCCATTCTTCCAAAAACAATTTACAGATACAATGCTATGCCAATCAAAATTCCAAAGACATTCTTCTCAGATCTGGAAAAAATGATGCTGAAATTCATATGGAGGCACAGGAGACCTCGAATAGCTAAAGCAATTTTATACAACAAAAACAGAGCTGAAGGCATCACAATACCAGATTTCAAGACATACTACAGAGAAGTTATAATCAAAGCAGCCTAGTACCTAGTACTGGTACAAAAACAGATGGATAGACGAATGGAACAGAATGGAAACACCAATCCAAACATCTACAACCAACTTATATTTGATCAAGGAGCTAAAACCAATTTCTGGAGCAAGGACAGTCTTTTCAACAAATGGTGCTGGGAAAACTAGATTTCCACCTGCAGAGTATGAAGCAAGACCCCTACCTTATACTTTACACAAAAATCCACTCAACATGGATTAAAGATCTAAATATACAACTTGACACCATCAAATTATTAGAGAACATTGGAGAAACCCTGCAAGATATTGGCACAAGCAAAGACTTCTTGGAAAAGACCCCAGAGGCACAGGCAGCCAAAGCCAAAATTAACAACTGGGATTACATCAAATTGAGAAGTTTCTGTACTTCAAAAGAAACACTCAGGAAAGTGAAAAGAAAACCGTAAGAATGGGAGTAAATATTTGCAAATTATGCAACTGATAAAGGATTAATAAACAGAATCTATAAAGATCAAGAAACTCCACAACAACAAAACAAACAACCTACTTAAGAGATGGGCCAAGGACCTCAACAGACATTTTTCAGAAGAAAAAATCCAAATGGCTAACAGACACATGAAAAAATGTTTAGGATCACTAGCCATCAGGGAAATGCAAATCAAAACCACAATGAGGTATCACCTCACCCCAGTAAGAATGGCTTTCATACAGAAATCAACAAACAATAGATGCTGGTGAGGATGTGGAGAAAAAGTCACATTAATCCACTGTTGGTGGGAATGCAAACTGGTAAAGCCACTATGGAAGACAGTTTGGAGATCCCTCAGAAAACTGAATACAGACCTACCAAATGACCGAGCCATCCCATTCCTCAGAATTTACCTGAGGGAAATTAAATTGGCAAATAAAAGAGCTATCTGCACTTCAATATTTACTGCAGCTCAATTCACAATAGCTAAGATATGGAATCAACCTAAATGCCCGTCAATGGAAGACTGGATAAAGAAATTATGGGATATGTACTCTATAGAGAATACTACACAGTGGTTAAAAAAAAAAAAAAGAAATCCAGTCATTTGCACCAAAATGGAGGAATCTGGAAAACATCATGCTGAGTGAAATAAGCCAGTCCCAAAGGGACAAATAGTATATGTTCTCTCTGATCTCTAACAACTGAGCACCTAAAAGGAAACCTGTATTAGTGAAACTGACACTATGAGAAGCAATGACTTGATCAGCCCTTGTCCTGACTGTCAAGGAACACTTTACTATTTTATTCTTTTTAGTATTTTCTTTTTATACTTAATACCATTGGTTGAACTCTTTACTTAACACAGAATTATTCTTAGGTGTTTAAATCCGATTGAAAATTGTTCCCTGTTAAAAATAAGAGGAGGAGATGTACAGTTTGGCACACGTTCCCTTGGACTTAACCCTAAGGGTAAAGCTAAAAACTTGCCATGGGATTTCAAATCCCATTAAGTTGGTAGGTACCAATGCCATCTTACTAAAGTGATCCCTAACTGATCATAAGCCCATAACTGATCATAAAGATAGGATTAAGTGTCAATGGGTTCACATAAATAAGACCAAGTGTCTGCTAATAATAATTGATAGAATTAAAAAGGAGAGAACAATCCGACATGGGAAGCAGGACACACAGCTGACTCATTAAATGACAAATGCCCTAAACAGCACTCTGGCCTCAGAATTAGCCGTTAAGGCATTCAGATATGGCTTAAAAGCTCATGAGAGTATTTCAGGCATGAAAAGCCAAGACCCTGTGGCAAAAAATGACCTATGTGAAAGATCTCTGTGAGTGAGATTCCAGTGGAAAGAAGGGACCATCAAAGAAGGAGGTAGCTTTCTCTGAAGGGAGGAGAGAACTTCCACTTTTGATTATGGCTTTGTCTAAATAATGTCGGAGTTTGTGGACTCAAGAGGCTTCACAGCCTTGGCAGCTCATGATAAGAGCCTAGGGTGATTACTGATGTCATAAATAAGAGTTTCAATTGTTAAATCAACCACAGAAGTCACTGTGCACTTGATCCCCATGTAGGACCTCTGTCCTTAATGTGTTATACTATGAGAATTCACGGTAAAACTAGTCTTCAAACTATACTTTATACTTTGTATGCCTGTATGGGTGCAAACTGTTGAAATCTTAACTTAGAGTTGATCTTCTGTATACAGAGATAATTAAAAATGAACCTTAATGAAGAATGGGATGGGAGAGGGAGTAAGAGGTGGGATGGTGGGGAAGAACCACTATAATCCCAAAGTTGTACTTATGAAATTTTTATTTATTAAATAAAAGCTTTCTATAAAAAAGAAATTGTGGTACATATACAGAGTGGAATACTATTCAGCCACTAAAAAGATCAAGTCCTCTCACCTCTCACAATATAGATGAACCTGGAGAAGAGTATATGTTGTGAAATAAGGAGATGATAGCAAGGAAGGAGAGATAAGAACACAATGGTACCATGCATTCTAAGTTCAAAACAGTTCTTGTAGAGGGTTGCCCCAGGTATTTGATGGAGTCTTCCAAGCTAATGGTGGTATCAGCCTCCACAGCTCCATGCAAAGATGCAAATCACCTACCTGGGAAAACCTCTCACACCACAGAAAAACCTAACAGAGAAAATAATTGTAGTTGAAGTACGCTTCTTACACTGCAGTCCATACTATAATGGACTGCCTCTGGCTGTGCTGCCCAATGTCACCTTGCAAGCATATGGCAACAGTCACCCTAAGAAAAAACTGTGACTACAAATGTACTTCCTGATTACACATTACAGATTTCCATATTACAGCAGCAGTAAGCCCCTACCTGACATGCTTGCCTGCTGCTTCCTAGCACTGTAATCAATAAGCCCAGCTCTGCTTTCTAAGCTCCCTGATGCATTCTTTTACTTTCAAACATCACAGTTATGTTTGAGCTCTCTTGGATCTCCACTGCGTATATGTAGTTTGCATGTCAGCCAAGGATATGAAGAGTCTACCTCAACCTTTCTATGGCTCTCATACAGGATCTCTCTGGTAAGCTTCTGAAAAAGCCACCACTTGCCTGGAGCCGGGACTGCAAACTTGGCCTACTGAAGATTCATGTTTTCCCCACCTGTTCTCCATCCAATTGCTATTTTTAGTTGGCAAAGCTACAGATTTTTGCCTCAAATGAGAATCATATCTACTCATAAGGCAACAGAGCTGGTAGCTTCTGTGGCCAGACTACACTGGAAAGCTACAGTTTCCACCAACACAGCAACAAGAAAAGATGCCACAAATGGTTATTTTAAAATAATGTGTCTGGATTTATTAACTTTTTTTCAGGAAGCAATGGCCAACCACTTTGTACCATCACTACCAGAGGCCCTGTAAATAAACGGTAACCACAAAGACAAACACTTAAAAGCCATACTAATTATTTAGCTACATGTTAAAAGACATCTTCTGGACTGTGTTTTAGCTTACTGCTGCTGTTCCTTAGCGGGACCAATAAAGTGTAATTGAAGCTTTCTAAGGCCCAAAGACAAGGCTGGACAGAGACAAAAAACATGGAGACAAATTTTGTCCTCAGTTAAATTCAGCTATGTTTTCCTGTTTTTCTCACTCTGAATACAGCCTCCCCAAGCATCTATAGTTCTCATGCTTTCTGTATTAGTTTGTATCACTACTGTAACAAAGTCCCATAAAATGGGTGACTTAGGCCGGCGCCGTGGCTCAACAGGCTAATTCTCCGCCTTGCGGCACCGGCACACCGGGTTCTAGTCCCGGTCGGGGCGCCGGATTCTGTCCCGGTTGCCCCTCTTCCAGGCCAGCCCTCTGCTGTGGCCCGGGAGTGCAGTGGAGGATGGCCCAGGTGCTTGGGCCCTGCACCCCAGGGGGAGACCAGGAAAAGCACCTGGCTCCTAGCTCCTGCCATCAGACAAGCGCGGTGCGCCGGCCGCAGCACGCTGTCTGCGGCGGCCATTGGAGGGTGAACCAACGGCAACGGAAGACCTTTCTCTCTGTCTCTCTCTCTCACTGTCCACTCTGCCTGTCAAAAATAAAAAAAAAAAAAAAAAGGGTGACTTAAACACACAACAAATTTAGGGCCAGTGCTGTGGTGCAGCAGTAAAAGCTGCTGCCTGCAGTGCCAGCATCCATCCTAGGAGCCAGTTAGAGTCCTGCATGTTCCTCTTCAGATCCAGCTCTCTGCTATGGCCTGAGAAAGCAGTGGAAGATGACCCAAGTCCTTGGGCCCCAGTGCTGGCATGGGAGACCCAGAAGAAGCTCCTGGCTTTGGACTGGCCCTGCTCTGGCCGTTGTGGCATTTGGGGCGTGGACCAGCAGATGGAAGACTTCTCTCTCTCTCTCTGCCTCTCTGTAACTCCACCTTTCAAATAAAATAAATAAACCTTTAAATAAAAAAAAGAGAGAGACATGAATTAATCAACCTAAAGTTCTGTAGGTCAGAGATCTGATATGGGTGTCACTAGGCCTAAATCAACAAAGCTCTAGGAGAGAATTCATTCCAAGCCTGTCTAGTTTCTGTTTCATTATAAATGTTTATCTACTTGAAAGTCATAGTGACACACAGAGAAGAGACAGAAAAAAAGAGGTCCCCTATCTACTGGTTCACTCTCCAAATACCCACAACAGTCAACCCAGGAACCCAGAACTCCATCTGGGTCTCCTGCATGGGTTGCAGGGGCCCAAGCACTGAAGTCATTTTCTGCTGCCACCCAGGAACATTAGCAAGAAGCTGGGTGGCAAGTGAAGTACAAGTACTTGAACTAACACTCCAATATGCAGTCTAGGCATCCCTGCACAGCTCAACTTGCTGATCACAACTGATCCACTCTCTAGTAATTTTTAGATACTGCTCTCATTCATTGGCTGGCAGCTCTCTTCCAACTTCAAAACGACACAAAGCTGAATTTTCCTATCATATCCCTCTTGCTGTGTACTCGCCTTTCTTCTATATTTTTTTAAATATTTATTTTATTCATTTGAAATACAAAATTACACAAAGAAGTAGAGACAGAGAGAAAGAGAAAGGTCTTCCATCTGCTGACTCACTCCCCAAATGGATGCAATGGCTGGAGCTGAGTGGATCCAAAGCCAGGAGCCAGGAATTTCTTCTGGGTCTCCCACAAGGGTGCAGGGGCCAAAGGACTTGGGCTATCTTCCACTGCTTTCCCAGGTGCACTAGCAGGGAGCTGGATAAGAAGTGGAACAGCCAGGACTTGAACCAGTGCCCATATGGGATGCCAGCACTGCAGGCCAGGGCTTTAACCGCTGCACCACAGCACCGGTGCCCTCTTTCTCCAACTTTAAAAACTATATAATATATATATTCAAGATGCAGAGAAAGAGAGGGAAAGAGATCCAGAGACAGAAAGTGAGAGCTTCTGTCCACTGGTTCACTCTTCAAATGCCTGCAATGCAAACGCTGTGTCAGGCTGGAATACAGACCCAGGAACTCAATCTGAGCTTCTCACGTGGGTGACAAGGAATCAATTACTTGAACTTATCACTTGATGCCTCCTGGCATCTACTAAGGCATGAAGCTGTGATTGGGTACTAGAGCCAGGAACCAAACTTAGGCATTCTGATGTGGGATGTGGGCATCATAACCAGCATCATAACTGCTAGGTCAGATGCCTGCTCTTGTCTCTTTGACTTAAGAACTGTTTGGATTATACTGAGTCAACCCAGATAATCCTGGATAAATCTCCCTATCATAAGGTCAGTTGATTAACAACCTTAATTTTGTCTGCTGCCTTCATTCCTTCTTTCGATTTAACCTATATTCAGAGGATCTGGGATTTATGATGTGGACATCTCTTGGGGTTAGGGAGTAATCATCCTGCCTCTCACACAATCCTATTAAAATCTCTCAGAAGTGGTCTCATGAATTTACATGTAGGCATAAACTAAAGTCTATGTCTATTTATATAATTTTAAGAAATATCGATCAAATAAATCCCTAATGAAAGCTTTGAGAAACAGCCATTAGGTTTTGAAAGGATGGGTGTATAGGGAGATAGATATTCTACTAAGTCATATCATGACAATAAAGTGATCAAATCTTTTAAAGACCACTTTTATAAAACACCCTTTAAAAAGTTAAGCTGGCAAGTACTTCATTAAAAAAAAAACTAAAAAGATAGATGCATGTCAACATATGTGAACTAACAAAATTGAGCATTTGACATAAATTCCAAAATTTGTTTCTGAAAGTTTGGTTTGAAAATATGTTAATGATATATTAACTTATCTCATTCTGACAGGGTCAACTTATACTAATTATACAGAGATAAATCTGAATTTATAAATGAAACTATTATATAATGGTTTTCAAATTTTCACTGTTGTTGCTTTAGTATTATATTAAGTTTAATTTTGTGTTTGGTTCTGGTGCCAGCATCCCATGTTGGCGCCGGTTGAAGTCTTGACTACTCTGCTTATGATCCAGCTCCCTGCTAATGTACTTGGGAAAACAATGGAGGACAGCCCAAGTGCATGGGCCCTGGCACCCACGTGGAAGACCCAGATGCAGTTGCTGGCTTTGGATCAGCCCAGCTCCAGCCAATGCAGTCATTTGGGGAGAAAGCTAGCAGATAGAAGATCTCAATCTCCCTCCCCCTCTCCCTTCCTTTCTAACTCTTTAGAAATGAATAAATAAATACTCTCAACAAAATCTTATTTTTAAAACTTATTTGAAAGGAAGAGAGGCATAGAGACAGAGAGATCTTCCATCTGCTGTTGGTTCACTCCCCAAATGCCTGCAATGATGGGGCTGGGCCAGGCTGAGGCCAAGAGCCAGGAACTTAATCCAAGTCTTAATCCAAGAGGGTGGCAAGGACCAATGTACTTGAGTTATCATCTGCTGCCTCCAAAGGTAACATCAGCAGGAAGCAGGACACTGTATTGGAAATCCAGACATTCCAATATGGGATATGGGTAAGCATCCTATCTGCTGTGCCAAACATCTGCCACCCCAAGTTTAGTTGTACTGTCTGAGCCACTGAGATTGGGGGCTGCTTTGCTGCTGCAGTCTGATCTAGTACATCTAGTAATCCAGTAATCTAGTACAATGCTCCTTGAAAGAAATTTGCAGTAGAGGTAGCCCTGGTCTCTTGGTCTCATTTGATCCGCCTTTATTTCCTTTCAAATACACTCAAACCCTCTTAATTTTCATTCAGCCCAGTGCAAAACTTAATATAGATTCTATCTGGGGAAACGGCATCCACAAATTCTTGTGGTCATGCATTTTCAACTTTATATCTCAGTTTACACTGTCTTTACTTTTTTTAAAAAAAAGCTGATTAAACTTGTGATTATAAAGTAAGTTGAGATTATGTCATCACAAAAATTAAAAGAAAAATCAGAAAGGAAGGAAGAGGGTGGGTGGGAAGTATTATGTTCTTAAAACTATACAAGGGGCCGGCACTGTGGTGTAGCGGTGAGGCCACCACCTGCAGTACTGGCATCCCAAATGGGCTCCATTTCGAGTCCCAGCTGCTCCAATTCCAGTCCAGCTCTCTGCTGTGGCCTGGGAAACCAGTGGAGGATGTCCCAAGTCCTTGGGCCCCTACACCTGTGTGGGAGACCCAGAAGAGGCTCCTGGCTCCTGGCTTTGGATTGGCGAAGCTCTGGCCATTGCGGCCAATTTGGGAGTGAACCAGTGGATGGAGGACCTCTCTCTGCCTCTCCTCTCTGTGTAACTCTGCCTTTCAAATAAATAAGTAAATCTTGAAGAAAAAAAAACTGTATACATGAGGAGTCAGCACTGTAGCATAGCAGGTAAAGCTGCCACCTGCAGCGCTGGCATTCCACATAGGTATCGGTTTGAGCCTTGGCTGCTCCACTTCCAATCCAGCTCTCTGCTATGGCCTGGGAAAGCATCAGAAGATGGCTCCTGCACACAAACGGGAGACCTGGAAGGAGCTCCAAGCTCCTGGCTTTGGATAGGCCCAGCTCCGGCCATTTGCAGTCATTTTAGGAGTGAACCAGTGGAGGGAAGATCCCCCACACCCCCCTCTCTGTCTGCCTCTGCTTCCCTGTAACTCTGCCTTTCAAGTAAATAAATAAATAAATCTTTTTTTTTTTTTAGGAAAAAACCTATATATGTGAAATACATGAAATTTTTTCCCTTTAAATAAGTAAAAAGGGTACTCATTAAAAAAGAAAATACTTACTGGTAAAAACCTCTATGTATGCTATTTTTCAGCAGCTAAGAAACATAGGTAATTTGTATCCTTGGCAATTTTATGAAATTTATTACAATTATAATTTAAATATTGTATGAACAAGTATGAAATCCTCTTAATATGCCAGTTAACATCAGGCTTAAAATATTCAAATACAGGATCAAAGTGCTAATCATTTGCCATTCCCAATCTTCTACTGCTATTATCCAGGCTTATCAAATTATTTAAAGATTTCAAGTTAGACTTCATCCACCTCTAATTCTCTCCTGCCTCACTTACCTTTGTACCTACCATCACCTAATTTATTTTCAATTGTCTTTTAGAGTTCAGATATCAATTCACCTTCAAAGATCTTACTGACCTGCTCTGTCTGAATTAGGGGTACTCCCTACGAGTATGTATCAAACACTGTTCCCTTTCAGAGTGTTTATTACACAGTGTTGCTACTGTCTGTTCCCAAATCTGTACCCCTACTAATCACAGAGTTGACTGAGGCTAGGGCCATATTTTATCTTTGGTATCCCAGTGCCTGGTTTGCAGTAAAGACTTTAAAAATAATGTTTGTTGAATGAAAGATAATCTATATACTTCAATAAGCTTAATTTTCAAACAATTCTCAAAAGCCTGGTTGTTGGTTGTCTAATCTTTAAGAAAGATTAAATAAGGAAAGAACCAGAAGTTTTCACAATAGGACTAACTGACATGAGGCAGAATCTGCTTCTCTGAAAACACACAGAAGTACCTGATCAAATATGACTATGTTTTTAAAATACAGAGCGGAATTTGAAAGAATGAACAGGAGACTTCTAAGTGACAGAAACATAGAGGAAACTGAAAGACAGAACTCTGAAGAATCCCAGGAATTATCAGCTCTACATGCAGACTCCAACAGGTAGGGAATAGGAGCTAGGGTTTTACAGGATCAGTCTTTTGGCAGCTAAAATATTCTTAGTATGACTCCCTCACAGGGATGTCTGTAAAACTATGCTGTGATGGACTGAGTAGACGGAGAATAACAAGTCTGTTTATTTCTGAAAATACCATATATTTTAGCCTAGTTGTCATAAGGTCGATTATACAACTCTGAGATTGATGAGGTATACCAGTTCAGGGGAGGGGTCTTTGCCAGATGTGCATATTAGGCTATGTTCAAGAATGTTGCACAGGATGGGCTTTTGGCCTCACTTAGTTAAAACGTCAATTAGAAGGCCAGCACTGTGGCACAGTGAGTTAAGTCTCCGCCTGCAGTACCAGCATCCCATATGGGCACCAGTTTGAGTCCCAGCTGCTCCTCTTCCAATCCAGCTCCCTGCTAATGGCCTGGGAAAGCACTGAAAGATGACCCAAATGCTTGGGCCCCTGCATACACACTAGAGACTTTGATGAAGCTCCTGGCTCCTCACTCCAGCCTGGCCCAGTCCTGGCTGTTGTGGCCATTTGGAGAGTGAACCAGCAGATGGACAACCTCTCTCTCTCTCTCTCTCTCTCTCTCTGAAACTCTGCCTCAAATAAATAAATCAAATCTAAAAAAAAAAAAGTATGTTGCTGGTGATGCAGCTCAATAGGCTAATCCTCCACCTAGCGGCGCCGGCACACTGGGTTCTAGTCCCGGTCGGGGCGTCAGATTCTGTCCCAGTTGCCCCTCTTCCAGCCCAGCTCTCTGCTATGGCCAGGGAGTGCAGTGGAGGATGGCCCAAGTCCTTGGGCCCTGAACCCCATGGGAGACCAGGAGGAAGCACCTGGCTCCTGGCTTCAGATCAGTGCAGTGCGCCGGCTGCAGCGTGCCTGCCACGGCGGCCATTGGAAGGTGAACCAATGGCAAAGGAAGACCTTTCTCTCTGTCTCCTTCTCTCACTGTCCACTCTGCCTGTCAAAAAAAAAAAAAGTCACTTAGCATGCATATAGCCCATATCAGGGTGCCTGGGTTCAAGTCCTGACTCTGCTTCCAACAACAGATTCCTGCAAATGCACACTCTGGGAGGCAGCAGCTGATGGCTCAAGTACCTGGATCTCTACTTCCTACATGGGAGACATGGACTGAATTCCTAGCTACTAGCTTTGGCCTGGCCCAGCTCAAGCTGTTTGCAGGGACTTGGGGAATGAGCCAGCAGATGAGATATGTCCATCTCTCTATCATTAAAATAAATTTTAAAAATAAATTTAAAAAGAATGTCTCAACCTCACAATAAATAAGGCCAGGCCTGGAAACTATACTGCCAGAAGCACAATATCACACATATCTACAACTATGGTCTTGCTTATGAGACACTGGGACTAGGAAGCTGCATAACTTCTGGATGTTACCAGTCTATTATATAACTTAAACATCCTAACTTCCTTTAGATTTATTCAAGATTATCTATGTGCAATTTCCTATCAATCCAAGTCATGCAAAGACTGAAACATTCTGAACCACTGGTAAGGAATATAGATATGCATGATGCTAGGAACTGGAACTGTAGCCCTACTTAAAGCCTGGACTTTGGCAGGGACTGTCTCAACAAAATGACAACTGCAGGGCCAGACAACTTCAATAGCAAATTCTACCAAACAATTTAAAAAGGTAACATCAGTTTTACATAACCTCTTTCAGAAAATAGCAAACAAAAGACATCTTGACTCACATTATGGGGTCAGCCTTACTCTTATACTAAAACCGAAGTACGAGAAAACAGAACAATAGATCAGTATTACTCACTCACACACACAAAGAAGCCCTCAACAAAATAGCTCACCTAGTTCAGCAATATATACATATATACACAATCACAAACTGCAAAGAAAAAGTGGGGTTTATCCTGAGAATGCAAAGCTGGTTAGATATAATAAAATCAATCACTATAATCATACAAAAATCTAAAGAAAAAAACAAATAATCATATCAATATAAACAGAAAAAGCATTTGATAAAATGCAACATCCTTTCATGATAAAACCTCTCTGCAAAGTAAGAATAAACAATATCTCGACCTGATGAAGGGCATCTACAAAAAAACTTAAAGCTAACATCATATTTAATGGTAAAAGACTAAATGCTTTCCCCTGAGATCAGGAACAAGACAGTCATCTGTACTCACTACTCCTGATAAACATTTTATCAGAAGCACTGGCCAGTGTTAAAAAAATAAGAGACACAGAGAAGAAAAGGAAGAATTAAAACTATTCACTACAACACAACTGTTTACATAGAGAAACCCATAAAAACTATAAAATTCCTTTTAGAACTAACAAATGAGTTTTGCAAGGTCAAAGAACATAAAGTCAAGACACACAAGTCAGATTCCTACACACTAGCAACCAACTGGAAATAAATTTTTAAAAAAATAATACCATTTAATAGCTACTTTAAAGGAATCAATGATTAGGTATAAATCTAACAAAACATTTATAGGATCTGAATGCTAAAAAACATAAGACACTGATGAACGAAATCAAAGAAGATTTAAATAACTGAGAGATCTAGCATGTTCATAAAAAGAACAATCACCATGGTAGAGATGTCAGTTCTCTACAAACTGACAGATTTAAGGCATGTCCAAATGAAATTCCAGCAAGATTTTTTAAATATCTATAAAACAATTCTAAAATGGAAATGGAAAGATGAAAGAACTAGAATAGCCAAAAGAATTTTGAAAAGAAAAAGCTAGAAGTATCACTACTTTAAAGATTTAGTATAAAATTACAGAAACCAACAGCAGGCAGGCAAACACCCACACAATTATGGCCAAATGATTTTTGAGAAAGGTTTAAAAGTAATTCAATAGAGAATGAATAGTCTTTTTTTGTAGATTTATTTATTTATTTGAAAGACAGAGTTACAGGGAGGTAGAGACAGAGAGAGGTCTTCCATTGCTAGTTTACTCCCCAGATGGCTGCAACGGCTGGAACTGCACCAATCCGAAGCCAGGAGCCTCTTCTGGGTCTCCCACACGGGTGCAGGGGCCCAAGGACCCAGGCCATCCTCTACTGCTTTCCCAGGCCACAGCAGAGAGCTGGACTGGAAGAGAAGCAGCTGGGACTAGAACCAGCGCCCATATGGGATGCCAGCACTTCAGGCCAGGGCTTTAACCCACTGCGCCACAGTGCCGGCCCTGAGAATGAATATTCTTTTCAACAAATAGTGTTGGGAAAACTGAACATTCATGTGCAAAAAAAGAACCTTGACCTAAGCCTCACACTTTATTAAAAAAAAAAAAAATTACCTTGAAAAAGGTAATAGATCTAACTATAAAGCGTAAAACTTTTAGAATAAAACATGGAAGAATTCCCCAGATTATCGAAATTAATACCATGAGGGGAAGGGCACTTCACGTTGGTGAACCCACAATCAGCGTCTAAGTATAAGGAAAATATGATAAACCCAAATCAAGATATTCTATGAAATACCCAGTATCTTAAAGCAATCAAAGTGATGAAAAACAAGGAAAGTCTGAGAAACTTTCACAGACCAGTGACTAAGGAGACATAATGAGTAAATATAATGTGGTATATTGGCCTGAGCCCTGGAACAGAAAATGAATATTAGTGGGAAAATTAGTTTAAAAAAGTTAAGCAATAAGTAGAATATCAAGATAGGTTCCTCAGTATTGACACATGTACCATGGTAATCTGTGAACAGCAAGTGAAACTGGTAAAAGATACATTGGCACAATCTGTGTCTCTGAAACTTTTTTGAAACTTCAATCATACCAAAGTTAAAAAAACTTTTTTAAAAAAAGTTTTGCAAATTGGCACCAAAAACATGATCCACTTAAATTTTAAAACTTTTATTCTGGAAAAGACAATGCTAAGAGGATGAAGAGATAAGCCACAGTCCGGGAGAAAATACCTGCAAGTCAGACATTCTAAAAAGTATGTATACCTAGAATATAAAAACTCTCAAAACTCAACAGTAAGGGTCTGGTGTTGTAGCATAGCAAGTTAAACTGCCACTTGCAATACCAACATCCCAGGTGGGCGACAGTTCGAGTCCCAGCTGTTTACTTCCTATCCATTTCCCTGCTAATTTGCCTGGGAAAGCAATGGAAGACAGCCCAAGTATTTGGGCCACTGCACCCTTGTGGGAGACCCAGAAGAAGTTCCTGGTTCCTGACATTGGCCTGGCCCAGCCTGGGCCATTGTGGACATTTTGGGAGTGAACCAGTGGATGGAAGATCTCTCACTCTGTATCTCTCTCTGTGACTCTACATTTCAAATAAAATAAAATAAATCTTAAAAAAAAAAAAACTCAACAGTAAGACAAAGAGTTAAAATGTTTACAAAAAATTTAAATAGATAATTCACCATAAATATGCAAATAAACACATGAAAGATGTTCAAGATCCAAATCAAAATTATGATGAGATACCATGACACACCTTAGAATCGCTAAAATTAAATATACTGACAACATCAAGTAAGCTCATGAGGATGTAAAACAATGAGAACTCTCATACATTTTGGTGGGAATTCAAAATGATACAGCTGCTCTAGAAATCTTTTTTGACAATTTCTTATAAAGTTAAAGATACACTTACTATATGCTATTACCTGAATACAATTCGGCCACCTATGTAAGGTTTTAGACTCCAAAGTCGTTAAGTATTAAGAGGGTAGAAACTTAACACAATTTTGGTATTTAGGAGGTGAAGCATAGTGGGAAGTCCTTAGGTCACTAAGGACCTGCTCTTGAAAGACATGGATTATTGCCAACAGCTTTGGAAACATATATTATAAAGTTCAACAGAAATCATATAATAGTATTCAGACTTTGAGAAACCTGTTATATGTCCCATTATTGTACTCAATCTTCAAAACTACCCAAAAGGTGCATATTATTTATTATTCTGACTTTATCGACATTGAAACAAACTTCCCAAAGTTGCAAGGATAGTAAGTATAGAGCTAGGAACTAAACTTAAATTTGTATATTTTAATGTCTGGCTGAAAAATATCTATTCAAAAAATGTTGAGTGAATGCAGGCAAAACCTATGATGTATGATGTTATGCTGTCTTCTGATATATTTAGTCAAATTAAATGTATGTATATCCTTAAAAATCGGAAGAGAATCTGGAAGGATTATATGAGTTATTTAAAATATTAAATTCCTTTTTATGTTGCTTAAGTTCACAGTTTTAAAAATATTACTCAGTGTATATGTTTGAAAATAATTTTTAATGTGATACACAGTTCATTTCCTATAGCAATAAAAATAAAATTTTTTTTAAAAATCAAATTAAAAAAAAAACATGGTATAATTTTCCCCCCAATTAGAATTAACCTAATTTTTAAAAAACCAATAGATTGACTTGTATCAACAGAATAATTTAAATCCCGTATGTAAAATTCCATTAACTCAGTCTCCTGTCTTGACCTTATATTCATATTAAGGACATTTTAGTGTGACATGTTTTAACATTGGGGTCTCCTCCAAAATAAACAAATTATCCTTTGAATAACTGAAAAAAATCAGAGACTTTAAAATGTTATACATGTCTTACATTAATATATCATGCTTATAATTTAAACATAATGAGTTTTTATCTCATAACCAATATCAACATTTCAATTTCCAACAAGGTATATTAAGTTTCCTATGATATTTAAGTGTTCCATGCCAGTAGTTAGGTTCCGTACTGCCTTAGATTATTAAATATACTGTGCAGAAGAGAGTAAAGAGCAGGCCTATGACAGCTATCCTTAGAAAAACTTGCTTGCAAGGTTGGTTCCTGGCTGGCACCTGGGAATGCAGATGTGGGGATTCCTAACATACCTAGGACTGATCAAAGTTACTCACTGTGTCTTTACTGTTTATGCAAATAATATGTCTTAAGCTAAGTACATTCTTTCCTACTTGCAATCTGGAATTTCCTTCTGCCAGTCAGAGGATATCTACATAACCAGCCTTCAATGCAACACCTCATGGGCTAAGCCTCTTACAAGCTTCCTTGACTGACAAGGTTTCACATATGTTGTCATAACTTGTTGCTGAAGGAACTGAGTATACCTGTACGACTCCATTAGGAAAGTCCCTCTGGACTTTGCCTCATGTGCCTTTCCCCTCTGCCGATTTTGCTTTGCATCCTGTTGCTATAAAACATCAGCTGTAAGAATAACTATATGTTGGCTGGCGCCGCGGCTCACTAGGCTAATTCTCCATCTCGCAGCGCCGGTACACCGGGTTCTAGTCCCGGTTGGGGCACCGATTCTGTCCAGGTTGCCCCTCTTCCAGGCCAGCTCTCTGCTATGGCCAGGGAGGGCAGTGGAGGATGGCCCAAGTGCTTAGGCCCTGCACCCCATGGGAGACCAGGAGAAGCACCTGGCTCCTGCCATCGGATCAGTATGGTGTGCCGGCTGCAGCGCACCGGCCGCAGCGGCCATTGGAGGGTGAACCAATGGCAAAAGGAAGACCTTTCTCTCTGTCTCTCTCTCTCTCTCTCACTGTCACTCTGCCTGTCATAAAAAAAAAAAAAAAAAAAAAAAGAATAACTATATGCTGAGAGTTCTAGCAACTCACTGATCCTGGGGAAAGTTAGGGCTCCCTGACATACATACTGGAAGATATCTGAATAAAATGCATACATACCATCTTACCAGGCAATGCGCTCTTGGAGGAAAGTCATTATTCATACACAGCAAATCCTGCATAGACTGTGGAATAGCATCTACAAAACCATTGATAATGAAAAGTTAGTATGTCCATTTTAAGGCATAATTTTATAACATGCTTTGAGAAAACACAGCTCTTGCTAGCTCATGTAGTTTTTGCAATCACTTAAAGATTTACATCTAGGGCTAGCTTTAAGATTTGGAGATAGGTAGCCATGAGGCGCAATGGTTAAGATGCCACTTGAGACACCCAGATCCCATAGCAGAGTCTGTGGTTCCAAATTCTGGTTCCACTTCTGATCCAGTTTCCTGCTATTTCTCACTCTGGGAGGCAACAAGTGATAGCTCAACTCTTTGGGTCTCTGCCACCATGAGGGAAACCCAGAATGAGTTCCATGTTCCTGCAGTTGGCTGGTCCAGATGTAGCTGTTGTGGATAACTGAGGAGTGAACCACTGAATGGAAAAAAATCAATCAATCAATCTCTCTCTGCCTTTCAAATTACGAAATTAGGTAAACTTTCTTTAAAAAACAAAGTGAAATCTCAGTGATGAACTCAAATGCTCTACTAGAAATTAAAAAATAAAAAGAATTGAGGAGAGAGGTCTTCTCTCTCCTCCTTTCAAAGAAAGCCAGCCTATAAAAAAGATACATCTCTCCTATCTGCTTATTAAATTGCTTTGATATCAAACAACTCAAACTCATCTTGACTGGAAAGCCTGTTTAATCTGTTCTCTTTGGCTTGCCCTTGTCCCTACTTCAGAATTACATAGAAGGATCCAGTGCTGTGGCGTAGCAAGTAAAGCTGCCACCTGCAGTGCTGGCATCCCATATGTGCTCTGGTTCAAGTCCTGGCGGCTCTACTTCTGATCCAGCTCTCTGCTATGGCCTGGGAAGGTAGTAGAAGCTGGCCCAAGTGCTTCGGCCCCTGCACCTGTGTGGCAGACCTGGAAGAAACTCCTGGCTTTGGATTGGTGTAGCTCCAGCCATGGTGGCCAACTGTGGAGTGAACCAGCGAAATGGAAGATCTCTCTCTCTCTCTCTCTCTCTCTCTTTCAAATAAATAAATAAATCTTTAAAAAAAAATTACAGAGAAAAGATATCAGCATATGGAAAGAATAATCTGTACTCCCACATTTATTGCAGCTCAATTCACAATAGCTAAGATACGGAATCAACCCAGATACATATCAACTGAAGACTGGATAAAGAAATTATGATATATACACACTATGGAATACTTCCCAGTGGTGTAAAAAATGAAACCCTGTCATTTGCAATAAAATGGATACAACTGGAAACCATTATCCTTAGTGAAATAAACCAGTCCCAAAAAGACACACACCATGTTTTTTCTGATCTGTGGTAACTAATGGAGTACCCAAAAGGCAATCTATCGGAGTAAAACTGATGCTTTGAGATATGATTTTGAATAGCCCTTGTCTCTACTGTTGAGGAAAAGTGTGTGTGTTTTTTTTTTCTCTTCATACTATTTGTTGAACTCTTTACATAGTGTAGGGTTAGTCTTATGAATATAAGGTTAACTGGAAATAGATCTTTGTAAATGGTAAGAATGGGAATAAGAGAGGGAAGAGGAAAAAGGGTGGAAATGTAGGTGAGAAGGAGGGAAGAGCGAGAAGAAGCAGTATGTTCCTAAATTTGCATATATGAAATCCATAAAGTTTTTATACCTTAAGTAAAATTAAAACAAAAATATACATAGACATCTGCAACCTCCATATTACATCCCACAGCTAGCTTTTTATGGCTCTCTGGACATTTTAAATATTCCTGTAAAATCTCTACCCAGCTTCTCAAATCTAACCAATGTATCTTTTTTTTTTTTTGACAGGCAGAGTGGACAGTGAGAGAGAGAGAGAGAGAGACAGAGAGAAAGGTCTTCCTTTTTGCCGTTGGTTCACCCTCCAATGGCCGCCGCGGCTGGTGTGCTGCGCCGGCGCACCGCGCTGATCCAAAGCCGGGAGCCAGGTGCTTCTCCTGGTCTCCCATGGGGTGCAAGGCCCAAGCACTTGGGCCATCCTCCACTGCACTCCCGGGCCACAGCAGAGAGCTGGCCTAGAAGAGGGGCAACTGGGACAGAATCAGTGCCCCGACCGGGACTAGAACCCGGAGTGCCGGCGCCGCAAGGCGGAGGATTAGCCTAGTGAGCCACAGCGCCAGCCCTAACCAATTTATCTTTAAGAACTTGAACTGCTATCCATAAGAAGACACTAACATCAATGATCATTATGTACACTCAAAAATCCATAAATTCAAAGCATAAAAATACATTCATTAAAAAAGATTTTGTTTTGTTGTACAGCTTTAAGTGCTTAGCAAATATTTATTTTGTGAATTTTCTAAGAGTATATAAGAGAACACTAGAGACTTCATGTTCTACTTAACCAAAAGCAATAAGCAACTCCAATAAAAGATTAGTGCTCAAATATTCAGATCTCTGATATTAGTTTTTAATGTGGAACTTTGGTTGTAACTTACAACACTGGCTACAGCTTAATCACAACCAAATTAAAAGTGACCTGCACAGTCCACACACATCTAACAGTACCTTAACTATCATTCATCTTCTACCACAGTCCCCTTCAAACGTTCATGTTAGAAAAAATGATTTTAGGGCCGGCACCGTGGCACAGAAGGTTAATCCTCCACCTGCAGCGCCGGCATCCCATATGGGTGCTGATTCCAGCCCTGACTGCTCCTCTTCCAATCCAGCTCTCTGCTGTGGCCTGGGAAAGCAGTGGAGGATAGCCTGGGTCCTTGGGCCCCTGCACCTGTGTGGAGACCCAGAGGAAGCTCCTGGCTCCTAGCTTCAGGTCGGGGCAGCTCCGGCTGTTGCGGCCATCTGGGGAGTGAACCAATGGAGGGAAGACCTCTCTGTCTGTAACTCTACCTCTCAAATAAAATAAAATATCCTTAAAAAAAAAAAAAGAAAAGAAATGATGCAAAGCCTTCTTACTACAACAGGTGTTCCTTGATGTATGCCCTTTCCTCAAATTAATGTCCCTTAAAACTTCTCCACCTTACACAGTTTCCTTCATTAAGAAGCAGACAACTGGGCATGGAAATTCCTAGGTTATTATCAGACTCCTCAACAATTATACACATTTCCCTCTTCCCCTTACTTCTAAAGTATACATATTCATGCTCTAGTTTGATAATTATATTTTGCTCAAAAAATATATTTTGTATGTGTATGCATGGTTAATGTTACCAGTCCTATTTTGTGAATCTGAATGCAGACATTATCGTTTTGTTTGTAAAAAGCATATAACAGAAAGGATAATGTCATTCCTACACAGGAAAGGGCATAGATATTTCAGTCCAATGACTACAAACAATAACCTGACTCAATCAAGAAAACTTTAAAATACATCAGGCTATTTATTTTCTGAGCGAATCAGGAAGGGTATATGACTCACATCTCTGAAATTCACATTTATTCAATAACTTAACTGTTATACTCTAGTGTATCAAAGGACAGATGATTCTGGATGATATGACCTAGTGATAATTTTAAATACCACCTATTACGTACTAACATGGGTCAGAAACCGAGATAAACATCTCATTAAATCTTTGCATTAACCCTCTAGGTATTATTACTTCATTTTACAGATGAGGTAACACAAGTTTAGAAAGGCCAAGGAACTAGTCAGCAGAAGAGCTAGAGTTTTGGTGTTCTCAGTGCCTACTCCTTCCAGGACCCAAGATGCCCAGCCACAGTGAGTGAGCAGGAGGAATCAGGAGTGAGCCAGCTAGGCCAAGGGCTACATTGATCTTAGCCAAAAGGCTGAGAAGCGATTTGGGCAGAGGGCTAATACGGTGCCATCCCATGTGAAGAAGTTGAGTGGTGGACTGGCCCCAAATAAGAGCAAACTGTATGTGTCCAACTTGCCTTTTCCACTGACAAACGATGTCTTATACTGGATATTTCCCAAGTATGTCGAAGTTGTAAATGTTACAATAATGAAAGATACCAGGAGGGGTAAAGGAAATGCATTCATTTTGCGTTTGGATAAAGACTGCACACAACTGCACCAGGGCAATAAACAACGAATTCTTATTTGGAAGAGTGATAAAGGCAAGCATTGCTACTGACAATGAATGGAAGAGCAGCTGAGTTCACCCAAAGAAGAAATTTCTTTGCTAAATCCAAGTGTTATGAATGTGGGGAAAGTAGATACTTAAAGTTATGCCTGTCCTAAAAATATGCTTTGAGAATGTGATCCTTGAAGACAGAAAGACAGATGGACGGACAGACGGACGAAAGGAAGGAAGGAAGGAAGGAAATTCCTGAGCCAGAAGAAATTGAGGAAGCAGAACAAACAGAAGATGAAGGAGAAGACCCTGCTCTGGATGGCATCTGCCAGGCCATATGCTTCCAGCAAGCCAAAACTGAAGGAGAACAAAAAAATGGAGCCCAGTTCAGGACACCCCTCAATATCAGATGACTCAAGATGCCTGAGGATAAAGAAAAACAGTTATTTCAATGATGAGGAATAGCTTAGTGATTATATTATGTAAATATCCTTAAAATAAAAAAGCCTTGGAGCACAAAGTTCAGCTGAGGACTAAGGTTACTTTTAGAATTAAAGCATAAGAACAATTAATACCAAATAGTTCTTTTGCTAGAAAACAGTTCAAGGGAATATAGAAGTACAAAATATGTTTCCATCTTGCCTTTGTACAGTACACTTTGAGCATCCCTAATCTGAAATGTGAAACACTACAAAATCTGAAATTTTGAATGCCAACATGATGTCCCAAGTAGGATGTCCCACATCATGGAATTCCTGCTTCATGTACAACAATACTACATATACTGTACAAAAGCACCTTTAGGCTATGTATATAAAGCTTATATAAAACATAAATGAAGTATTTAGACTCAGGTCCTGTAAGATATTTCATTATGTATATGCAAATAATCCAGAATCCAATAAAGCCTGGAATCCAAAGTAATTCTGGTCCCAAGTATTTCAAATAAGATATATATACTGTACTAAAAATCAGAATTTGCTAGTAATAATCTTGAGAAAGGTTAATTTTAATAAAAATAAGAAAATAATATTATAGTAATACTGTTGTCATCACATGAGAAGAAGATATTAAAGTTATTTATTTGAGATGTTTATTATAAAACTGTATTCATGTCTGGTTGATTTACGTGACTTCTGAAATTTAATACTAGAAACAAAACTTCAAAAATGTTAATAAACTTTTTTAAAAGAAAAAAATTAAAAATTTATTTTTTAAAGGTACTTAGTTCTTAAAAAAATTTTTTTTTAATTTGACAGAGTTACAGACAGAGAGACAGACAGAAAGGTCCTCCTTCCGTTAGTTCACTCCCCAAATGGCCACAACGGCCGGCACTGCGCAGACCCAAAGCCAGGATCCAGGTGTTTCTTCCTGATCTCCCATGCGGGTGCAGGGGCCCAAGCACTTGGGCCATCCTCTACTGCCCTCCCAGGCCACAGCAGAGAGCTGGACTGGAGGAGGAGCAACCGGGACTAGAACCTGGCGCCCATATGGAATGCCGGCGCCACAGGTGGAAGATTAACCAAGTGAGCCACGGCGCCGGCCCCTAAAAATTTTTTACAAGATTCATTTATTTATTTGAAATGAACTGTTAGAGGGAGGGAGGGGGAGAGAGAGAGAGAGAGAGAATGAGAATGAGAGAATATCTTCCATCTGCTGGTTCACTCCCCAAAAGCCCATGGCGGAAACAACCTAATCGGAAGCCAAGAGGCAGAAGCCTCCTCTGGGTCTCCCACGTGAGTGCAGGGGCCCAGGCATTGGGCCATCCTATGCTGCCTTCACAAGCCATCAGCAGGAAGCTGGATTGGAAGTGGAGCAGCTGGGACTTGAACTAGGGCCCAGAAGGGATGCCAGCATTACAGGTGGCGGCTCTACCTGCTATGCAATGTAGCCAGAATGTTTTAATTTATTAGAGAGGCAGAGAGAGAGAGAGACAGCTAGACATAAGGGTAGAGAAACTTCCATCTGATGGCTCTTTCTCCAAATACCTGCCACAGCCTAAGGGGCTAAAGCCAGGAGTCGGGAGCCAGGAACTCAATCCAGATTGAAGCAGGAACCATCAACTGCACATGAGTGGCAGGAAAACTCCCACGGTCTGTCTAATCAATAGAAAATCTCTGTTTATCTGTAATCCTTCAAAGCTCAGGTTCCCTGCTTAATTCTCCATAAAACTTTCTCTGATCTTTCTCAGTTAAAATGGATCTTTTTTCCTCTGAACTCCAGTACCATATTATTAGCCTTGGGATGCCATTTATCATTTTCTATCTCCCATTACTGTTACATACAGATCCTATCTACCATATTTGAATATAGTTTGAATGTGATAAGGCTTAGCACCACACCTAGCACATGTTAGGAACCCAATACTTCACACTGATTTAATTTTTTTTAAGAGAGAAAAACATGGTATTTCATTTACAATAAGTGACATAATGTTAACACATTTAGTCATAAATGAACTTGTAGAAACCATAACAAAGAGATTGCAATACAAGGGAAGTAGAGAAAAAGGCACAAAGGAAAGAAAATAACACAATTTACTATTAATGCCATTTGAAGGTGGTCTCACTTAACATTTCCAGAAGACAAAAGCAGGTTTTTAAAATAGCTGTTCAGCTCAATTCAAATTGCTAACACTTGGAATCAACCCAAATGCCATCAACAGTAGACTGGACAAAGAAATTATGGGACATGTACTCTACAGAATACTATACAGCAGTCAAAAACAATGAAATCCGGTCATTTGCAATGATTTAATTAATTTTCAGGTGAATGGTGCTATGATGCTTCTCTGCTTCACAGATGAAAAAATTAACTGCATATTATAAAATATTTCCAGCATATACTACTGAACTGAAAAGTAAATTCCTAATTCAAAATTATAACCAAGTCAAGATTTTAAAAAAATATGTAACAAAAACTTACCTTCTAGTAATTCATCCTTTCCATCTTTATCAGTAGACTCTTGTACAAGATAATGATGAGTGACTGAGAATCTGAAGTCAGCAAAGGAAATTTCATCTGATTTCTCTTCCCATATGCCAGAAGTGAATATTCCCTGTATTTAACAATAGAAAAACATCCACTTTATTCAAAAGTCACAATTAAGTTTATTAACCACAAGGTATTTTCCCCCCTTTTTCTGTCCATTAATCTAAAAGTTTCAAATCATAGTCATCCTCCACATAATAAAAGACAAAAAGAAAAACACCTAAGTGGATAAAACCAAGATGAACTTACTTTATAAAGGTTTTCTCACAATGATTTAAAGGGGGGGGGGCAGTGCTGTGGCATAGTGGGTAAAGCCTCCGCCTGCAGTGTCAGCATCTCATATGGGCGCTGGTTCAAGTCCCAGCTGCTCCACTTTCCAATCCAGCTCTCTGCTGTGGCCTGGGAAAGCAGTAGAAGAGTAGAAGATGGCCCAAGTCCTTGGGCCCCTGCACCCATGTGGGAGACCCAGAAGAGGCTCCTGGCTCCTGGCTTCAGATCAGCACAGCTCCAGCCATTGCAGCCAACTGGGGAGTGAACCAGTGAAATGGAAGACCTCCCCCCGCCCTCTCTCTCTGCCTCTCCTTCTCTCTCTGTGTAACTCTTTCAAATAAATAAATATATTTTTAAAAAAGATTCTATTTATTTATTTGAGAGACAGAGTTGCAGAGAGGGAGAGACACAGAGAAAGGTCTTGCATCTGCTGGTTCATTCCCCAAATGGCCACAACAACAGGAGCTGAAACAATATGAAGTCAGGAGCCAGGAGCTTTTTCCAGGTCTCCCAGGTAGGTGTGAGGACCCAAGCACTTGGGCCCTCTTCCACTGCTTTTTCAGGCCATTAACAGAGAGCTGGATCAGAAGAGTAGCAGCCGGGACACTAACCAGCACCCATATGGGATACTGGCACCACAGGTAGAGGCTTAGCCTACTGCGCCATAGCACTGGCCCCCAGTGATTCTTTAAAAAGAAAATTCCCCTAGAATATTAACTACCAACTAACTTACAAAAATTGTAATCTTCAAGTAATTTTATTGTGAGATGAGTCTCTTTATAAAACCACAAATACACAGTAAATTCCTTACCTCTTCACATGCAAACCAAAGCCTCTACCAGTGTGGGTCTTCAGCCTAGTAGTTCAGACATCTATGTTCCAAACTGGAGTACATAGATTTGATACCTTGCTGCAGCTCCTAACTGCAGCTTCCAGCTAACGCAGACCCTAGGAGGCAGTGGTAATAGCTCCAGTCTTCCAGTTTCCACCATTCACGTGAGAGCCCTGGCTATCGCAGGCATTTTGGAATTGAACCTCCAGAAGGGAGCATGCTCTCCGGGTGCCTCTCAAATTAAGAAAGCAAACCTAAAACTTCAAAATCTCTCTACCAATAGCAGAATCAATGTTACCTTTTTTTAATATTTATTTTTTATTTATTTGAAAGGCAGAGTTTCAGAAAGGCAGAGGCAGAGAAAGAGAGGGCTTCCATCCTGTGCTTCACTTCCCAAATGGCTGCAACGGCAGGAGCTGGACTGATCCGCAGCCAGGGGCTTCTTCTGGGTCTCCCATGTGGGTGCAGGAGCCCAAGCACTTGGGCCATTTTCTACTGCTTTCTCAGGCCATAGCAGAGAGCTGGATTTTAAGTGGAGCAGCTGGGACTCAAATCGGCATCCATATGGGATGCCAGCACTGCAGGTGGCAGCTTTACCTACTGCACCACAACGCCAATCCCCATATGTTACTTTTTAACAGTTTTTTCAGAGAAAGCTCCCATCTGCTTGTTCACTCCCCAAAATGCCAGCAACAGTTAGGGCTGGGCCCTGCCTGGCTGAAGCTGGGAATCCAGAATTCAATCCAAATCTGCCAGGTGGGTGGCAGTGACCCAATGACATGAGCCATCACCTCTGCCTCCAAAGATTGGCATTAACCAGAGGCTAGAGTCAGAAGCCAGAGCTGGGAATTGAACTCAGATACCCCAGCATGGGACACAGGTCTCTTAATTTCTAGGCTAACCCTTGACTCTCTACCAGTCACATTAACTGAAAATGATTATATTTTATAAATTTTAAAAATAAGAAAATACATAGCAATAAAACATACTTTTATTTTTAAAATCTCAACTCTGATAACATCATTATATATTAACAGCTCACAACATAATTCAACACCAGAAACTACTTCATAAAGAAGCAGTCTGTAGAAACTAATTCATAAAGAAGCAGTCTGTAGGGGCTGGCACTATGGCTCAGTGAGTTAAAGCCGTGGACTGCAGCACTGGCATCCCATATGAGTGCTGCCGGTTAGAGCCCCAGATGCTCCACTTCTGATTCAGCTCCCTGCTAATGTGCCTGGGAAAGCAGTGGAAAATGGTCCAAATGTTTGGGTGTCTGCACCCACATGGGAGACCCACAAGCAGCTCCTGGCTCTGGCTTTGGCCTGGGCCAGCCCTGGCTGTTGTAGCCATTTGGGGAATGAACCACTGGATAGAAGCGCTCACTCTCTCGCTCTCTCTCTATATATATTCCCCCCCAAGAGTGCCTCTAATCTCCCACAGCTATTCTTTCCACTGCAGAGGTAAACAGTCATTACAACACAGTACCACTATGAGGCAGGAAACACCAACCAAACAACTTGGCAACAACATATTCCCAATTAGAAGGAAAAATGCATAATAAGCAATGATTCTGTAGGCTACTGATTATTTTTTAAATGTTTTCACCACTGTACCTAATATAGAATACCTGAATGTTTTACACTGCCCCTGGCAAGGTATTTATAACTGTGAATTAAGTTAAAACACTTTAAATGTCCTAAGGGTACCTTATGTAATTTCATCACACAGCAATCTATTTATTAGAACAGCCACATGTGATATATATCAAAATCATAATTTTTATGTGCTTTCTTGAGTGAAGCTCACCTGTGTTAAATTAGAGCATACAACCTATACCAAAGGAATAGGCTAACACAGGTTAGGAGGAATATCCAATATACAGCAGTTAAGACTAAAACTATGGAAAGAGAAGTCCAAAATGTGGGAAATAATTCCCTTTTTCAAGTTTGCAGTAAAGATAAAATGTTCTTTTTAAACGATATACAGATATTATCTGGCTATAATCTTAAATTTTGAGTATTGCTATCAACCTTACCAACAGCTATTTCTAGAAAGATTTGGTTGTATTCAATAAAGAGAATGCATCCAGGTTCTGTATCCAGATTTATAAAGATAATTTAACTTAGCCAAGAAACATCATTCTTACATCCTTCCTTTAATCCATTATAAAAGTCATTTGACACCAAATTCCAGTACACAATAAATTTACTATTACTATTTACTATATGCAACTCTAATTCATCAAAATTAACCTAATAATTAACACACACACACAAAAAAAAAACTTCTGAAGACTTCAGCAAGATAATAAAAGGAAACATACAAGTTGGAAAAAATAAAACTATTCAGAGATTACCTGATTATGTACATAGAATATCTAAAGGTATCTGTCAAAAAATCACTAAAATTGAGCTTTCAAAGTTGTGTCATACACAAAAGCAATCTGTGGTCTTAATATACTAACAACAAACATTTGGAATGTGAAAATTAAAAAAAATTCACTCTTACCACAAAAACCCAAATATTTAGGAATAAACTTAATAAAAAATGAGCAAGAATTCTACTTAAAAATAATTGAAAACATTGTTATGAAACATTAAATCATGTGCAAGGATTAAAAGATACATCACTGATAAGATGTTAGTTCTCTTGGGATGGGGGTTGGTACAGCAATCTAGACATTGCTTGGAGCACTTGTTTCCCATATCAGAGTGTCTGGTTTGACTCTAATCTCCCCAACTTGTGATCCAGTTTCCTGTTAAAGCTTATCATTGAGAGGCAATAGATGATGGCTAGAGTACCAGAGGTCCCTACTACCCAATGGAAGACCAAGACTGAATTCCAGGCTCCTGGCTTTGGCCTGGCCCAGACCTGGTTGTTGTGGACATCTGGGAAATTAACTAACTGATGCAAGATACCTACCTCCCTTTCTCTCACTCTCTCACTCTCTCTCTCTCTCTCTCTCTCCCTCCCTCCCTCCCTCCTCCCCCACGCTTCCTGCCTGTCAAATAAAATACACAGATGTCAATTTTCCCCAAGTTGACCTAGAAACTCAACACTACCCCAATCCAAATTCAACCAGTCATTTGTAGATACTGACAAGCTGATTCTAAAACTAATACAAAAATCCAAAGGACAAGGAATATCTAAAAATCTTGATAAGTATATCACCTGATTTGAAAACTTATTTTTGCAGTGACTGAGACAATGTAGTATTGATCCTAAGATCAATAATATATAACAAGAGTTCAGAGGTAAGACAGCTCTTCAAAACTTCATGCAAATGTGTACTATGAAAACAGTTTGCAAACATATCTAAATTTTTGCATCAGGGGCCAGTGCTGCGGTGTGGTGTGTTAAGCCATGGCCTGCAATGTTGGCATCCTATATGGACGCTGGTTTGAGTCTCAGCTGCTGCACTTCTACCCAGCTCCCTGCCAATGCACCCTGGAAAGCAGCAGAGGATGGCCCAAGTCCTTGGGCCCCTGCACCCATGTGGGAGACCAGGAAAAAGATCCTGGCTTCTGGCTCCAGCCTGGCCCAGGCATGGTTGTTGCAACCATTTGGGGAGTGAATCAACAGATGGTAGATCTCTCTCTCTCTCTCTCTCTCTCTCTCTCTCTCTCTGTAATGCTGCCTCTCAAATAAATTAAAAAAAAAAAAAAGCAACTTAAAAAAATTTGTTTTGCACCAAAACAAACTTCTCTTTAATTCCACTATCCAGGAAATTTTCAAAGCACTCTCATACACTCAAACTTATCTTGATTTTACAACAGAGATGTCACTAGAATTCAGTGGAAGAAAAAAGATGGTCTTTTCAACAAATGGTCCTGAAATTAACCTAGGTACTCATATGGAAAAAAAACACTGAGTATCTTGGGATCTTGGATATCTTGAGAGGCACAGCTTTTAACAGTATTTAAAAAAACATTGACAATGAAATTAAAATTTGAGAAAAATGAACTTCATTATAATAAAACTTGTATTTATCAAGAGGAATGTAAGGTAAGAAGATGATTAATTATAAAAGCCAACATTGTGGCTTAGCATCCCTTATGAGAGCCAGTTTGTCTCCTGGCTGCTCCACTTCTCATCCAGCTCCCCGCTAATGGCTTGGGAAAAGCAGAGATGGTCCAAGTATTTCCATCCCTCCCACCCACCTAGGAGACCCAGATGAAGCTCCTGCCTGACACATCCCTGGCTGATGTGGCCATGTGGAGAATGAATCAGCAGATGGACGATATCTCTCTGTCTCCCTCTCTCTAATTCTGACTTAATTCTAAAAAAGATAATTAGAGGGACCAATGTGACACAGCAGGTTGAGCTTCTGCTCGCAATCCTGGCATCCCATATCAGAGTGCCAGTTTGAGTCCCAGCAGCCCTGCTTCTGTTCCAGCCTCCTGCAAATGTGTCTGAAAAGGCAGAAGATGGCCCAACTATGTGGGCTCTCTGCCACCCATGTGGGAGACCAGAATGATGGAGTTCCTGGCTATTGGCTTCATCCTGGCTCAGACCTGCTGTTCAGCCATTTGGGGAGTGATCAAAAGATGGAAGATTCTGTGTGTGTGTGTGTGTGTGTGTGTGTGAGAGAGAGAGAGAGAGAGAGAGAGAGAGAGAGCGAGCTAGCATCTGTTGTCTCCAGAGTGAACATTGGCAGGGAGCTGGACTGGAAGCAACTTAAACCTGGGCACTCCAATATGGGAAGCAGGAACCACAAGCATGGGCTTAACTGCTGCTCTACAACACCCTTTTCACACAAATAAATTTTTAAAACATGTAAAGGGGGGTCTGGCACTGTGGGGTAATAGGCTAAGGCTCTGCCTGGGGCACTGGCATTCCATATGGGGGCTACCTGATGTCATGGCTGCTCCTCTTCCAATCCAGCTCTCTGCTTACAATCCTTACAATCTGGGAAAGCAGTGGAAGATGGCCCACATGCCTGGGCCCCTCACCCACATGGAAGACCCCAAAGAAGCTCCTGGCTTCAGATTGGCTCAGTTCCGGTCTTTGCAGCCACTTGAGGACAAACCAGCGGAAGGACAACCTTTCTCTGTCTCCCTCTCTGTAACTCTACCTCTCAAATAAATAAATAAAATCTTAAAAAAAAAAAAAAAAACGTTAAGGGACTGAACATTGCGGTGCAGTGGGTTAAGCCACCTCCTGTAACACCAGCATTCCATATGAGTGCAAGTTCAAGTCCAAGCTGCTCCACCTTCAATCCAGCTCCCTATTAATGCACCTGAGAAAGCAGCAGAAGATGGCCCAAGTGCTTGGGCCACTGCCACCCTTGCAGGAAACTGGACGAAGCTCCTGGTTTTGGCCTGGCCCAGCCCTGGCTAGTGAGACCATTTGGGGAGTGAACCAGCAGATAGAAGATATCTCTTTCTCTCTGCCTTTTGCCTTTTCTAACTCTGTCTTTCAAATAAATACATAAATTTTAAAACAAGACAAAAAAAAAAAAACTACATTAAACAAAAAAAGCCAAAGATACAGGCTGCAGGCATCCATCTGACACAGCAGTTAGGTTGCTGCTTAAGTTGCCTGCATCCCATGGGACTAGCACTGTGGCATAGCAGGTAAAGCCACCTCCTGCAATGCCAGTATTCCATATGGAAACCAGCATTCATTTCCGGCTGCTCTACTTCTAATCCAACTCCCTGCTAATGTGCCAGGGAAAGCAGAGGAATATGGTCCAAGTCCTTCAGCTCCTGTCACCCACATGGGAGACTCAGGGAGAAGCTCCTGGCTCCTGGCTTTGGATATGGCCCAGCTCCGGCTGTTGTGGCCAGCTGGGGAGTGATCCAGCAGATGGAAGACCTCTCTCTCTGTCTCTGCCTTTCAAATAAAAAAATTTTAAAAAGTATGTTGATGGATAGATATAGGTTATATGCAAATATTATACCGTATTATAAAAGGGAATTGAGCAGTCTTGGATTTTGGTATTTGTAGGGTCCTGGCATCAATCCTCCTTGCATACTGAGGAATGACTATCTTTATTTCTAAACAGATTATTGACACAATAATACATTATGTAGATTATATGTATATAAAACAAAGAAACTGACAGAAGAATGTAAAAACATTATATTTAGAAGTTGGAATACACAAATGTTCCATCACAAGCACCTCAAGTACCTACACTGGTAAAAATCCAAAGGCGTCTTTTTTGGCCCCACCGTTTTCCAGTTTGAACTCTCACAGCTACACTAAATCTACTCTGGTATAACAATTTCTGTTTCCTGAAGCATGCTTTTTTTCCCCACACCTATGCACAAGCTATGCTCACTGTCACTCTCTATTACTCATTCTTCAAAGTTCAACCTAAATTTTAATAGTAAATTTGCTTTACCTTCAAGCAGTTAGTGATTTCTCTTAGCATCTTGCTTAAACCACAAGAACACCACCTTGTTTTAATTATTTATATCTATTACTCCACTACATTATAGAGAACACAGACTTTACTCTATCCATCTTCACAGCACAGTACTTAACAGCACCAACACACTTAATAAGCATTTTAGAAACTAATTGTTTTCACTATTTATAATAACCCCTATGTATTCCAGATCCTAGGAATAACTGATACATTATCTACTGTACTACACATATCTGGATAATATATATGCTGTGATCAAGTCTAACAACCTGAAATAGCAAACAATCTAAAAGGTAGTCCCTATACCTTGAATTAATTATGACAATTCCAAGTCCACTTACAAAAGAATGAAGTTCAACCCCTTTCTTACACTAGACACAAACATTTAACTAAAAATGAGTTTCAGATCAAAATTTACCAGCTAAAACTACTGATGTTACAATAGTAAAAGGTCAAGTTATGATACATGTTACAATATAAAGAATGGGAGAAAACATTTGCAAATTCTGTATTTCAGAAGGGCCTCACACACAGAATATATAAAGAACCCTTACAACTGAATAATAAAAAGACAATCCAATTCAAAAGTGGACAAAAGGAGGCCTTTGCTACGGCATAGCAGGTTAAGCTGCCGGCTGCAGTGCCGGCATCCCATATGGGCACCGGTTCGAGTGCATGCTACTCCACTTAGATCCAGCTCTCTGCTATGGCCTGGGAAAGCAGTAGAAGATGGCCCAAGTCCTTAGGCCCCTGCACCAGTGTGGGAGACACAGAGGAAGCTCCTGGCTCCTGGCTTCGGATCGGTGCAGCTCTGGCCACTGAAGCCAGTTGGGGAGTAAACCAGTGGATGGAAGAACTCTCTCTCTCGCTCTCTCTCTCTCTTACTCTCTCTCTGCCTCTCCTTCTCTCTCTGTGTAACTTTTTCAAATAAAATAAATAAATATTTTTAAAAAAGCAGACAAGGCCGGTGCTGTGGCTCAACAGGCTAATCCTCCGCCTTGCAGCACCGGCACACCGGGTTCTGGTCCCGGTCGGGGCACCGATTCTGTCCCGGTTGCCCCTCTTCCAGGCCAGCTCTCTGCTGTGGCCAGGGAGTGCACTGGAGGATGGCCCAAGTCCTTGGGCCCTGCACCCATATGGGAGACCAGGAGAAGCACCTGGCTCCTGCCATCGGTTCAGCGTGGTGCGCCGGCCGTGGCGGCCATTGGAAGGTGAACCAACGGCAAAAGGAAGACCTTTCTCTCTGTCTTTCTCTCTCACTGTCCACTCTACCTGTCAAAAAACTAAATAAATAAATAAATAAATAAGCAGACAAAAGATCTGAAAAGATATTTCTCATAAGTAAAGACATACAAACAGTCTATAAAAACATATAAATATGCTTAACATCATCAGCAATTAAGAAAAAACATCAAAACAACAAAGAACTATCACTTCATATCTATTATGATGGCTGTAACAAAAAAATAATAATAAGTGTTAGTGAGGCTATGAAGAGACTGAGACCTTTATACACCACTGGAAAGAATGTAAAATGGAACAACCCCTTTGAAAAATAATCTGTTTTAGTCCTGCAAAAGGTAATGTTACCATATGACCTAGAAATTCTACACGTAGGTACACCCAAAAGAAATGAAAACATATGTCCATATATTTTGTCCATACAAAAACGTGTACATCAATGCTAATAGCAGTACTATTCACAGTAACCAAAAGGTGAAAAGAACCAAAATTTCTATCAGTACACAAATGCATACATCAAATGCACCATACTCATATAATGGAATATGATTCAACAATGAAAGTAATGAAGTACTGATAAATGTTGTAATATGGATGAACCTTGAAAATGTGTAGAGAGAAAGCAGCCAGCTACAAAACGCTTTAGCCAGGTCCAGACCCAGCCATTACAGACTACTGCGGAGTTAACCAGTGGATGGGAGACCTCACTCACTCTGTCCTTCTGCCTTTCAACTAAACAGATATAAAATAAATTGATTATAGTGATGGTTGGTCAACTCTGTCAATATTCTAAAAACCACTGAAATGTATACATGTTGGTGAACTTTATAATTACATCTCAATAAATTTTAAATAGAAAATTCTTTTTTTTTTTTTTTTGACAGGCAGAGTTAGACAGTGAGAGACAAAGAGAAAGGTCTTCCTTTTCCGTTGGTTCACCCCCGCAAATGGCCACTACAGCCAGCGCACTGCGGCTGGCACGCTGTGCCGATCCAAAGCCAGGAACCAGGTGCTTCTTCCTGGTCTCCCATGCGGATGCAGGGCCCAAGCACTTGGGCCATCCTCTACTGCCTTCCCGGGCCACAGCAGAGAGCTGGACTGGAAGAGGAGCAACCGGGACAGAATCCAGGGCCCCAACCGGGACTAGAACCCGGGTGCCAGGCTGCAGGCGGAGGATTAGCCAAGTGAGCCGCGGCACCAACCAAGAAAATTCAATTCTAATCACAATAATTTTTATCTATTATGTCTTCAAAGGTTCCAGGCAGTTTTAAATTTTTATGTGCAGAAATCTTTAAAAATAAAGATAGGGGCCAGCACTGTGATAAAGTTGGTTAAGCCACCATTTGAAATACTGGCAACCCTCGAGTGATGGCTTGAGTACCAGCTGCTCTACTTCTGATCTAGCCTCCTGTTAATGCACCTGAGGGGGAGGGGGGAGGAAGGGATGAAAGGAGGAGGAGGAGGAGGAGGAGGAAGAAGAGGAAAAAAAGGAGGAGGAGAAGAGACTGGTGTTATGGTACAAGGGGTTAGGCCCCAGCTTGCAACACTGGCATCCCATATCAGGGTACTGGTTCAGGTCATGAGTACTCCACTTCCATTCAACTCACTGCTAATACACATGGGGAAGCAGCAGGGCATGGTCCAAGTGCTTGGACACCTGCCATCAAACTGGAGGACCTGGATGTTATTGTGGGCTCATGGCTTCAGCCTGGTAGAACCTGGCTGCTGCAGTGACTTGAGGAGTAAACCAGCAATGGAAGATCTCTCCCTGCTTCTTTCACTCTGTCTCTCAAATAAATAAATATATATATATAACTTAAAAAGAAATTAGATTGGGGCCATCGCTGTGGTGTAACAGGGAAAGCTGCTGCCTGAAGTGCCAGCATCCCATATGGATGCCAGTTTGAGACCGAGGTGCTCCACTTCCAATCCAGCTCTCTGCTATGGCCTGGGAAAGCAGATGACCCAAGTCCTTGGGCCCCTGCACCCACGTTGGATACCTGGAAGAAGCTCCTGGCTCCTGGCTTCAAATCAGCCCAGCTCTGGTTGTTGTGGCCATTTGGGGATGGAAGACTTTCTCTCTCTCTCTGCCTCTCTGTAACTTTGCCCTTTCAAATAAGAAATAAATAAATCTTAAAAATAAATAAAATCTTTAAAAATAAATAAAAATTAAAAAAATTTAGATATGGGGGCCGGCATTGTGACATAGTAGGTTATGCCTCTGCCTGTAACACTGGCATCCCAGTTGGGCACCAGTTCAAAACCCAGCTGGTTTTACTTCCGATCCAGCTTCCTGCTAATATGTCTGGGGGGAAAGCAGCAGAAGACTGCCCAAGTGTTTGGGCCCCTGCACCTATGTGGGAGACCCAGAGAAGCCAGAGGCTCCTGGCTTTGGCCTCGTCCAGCCCTGGCTGTTGCATCCATTTAGGGAGTGAAACAGCAGACGGAATACCTCTGTCTCTCCCTCTCTGTGTGTCTGTAACTCTGCTTTTCAAATAAAAATTCTTTAAAAAACAATTCCATAAAATAACTTACTGGAGATTTTTTAAATAAAACAAACCAAGTGTTTCTTTGGTCACAAGTGGTCCTAAACTCTATACTTTTCAAAGTGGTTTTCAAAAAAAAAAACAAGCACGGAAGTACCTGGCAAAGCAGCACACACATGACAACTCAGTAAAACTCAACTCTAAGAGATAGCTGGTCTCCTGAAGAACACAAATGATGATGTCAAAAGATAGCAAAAATATAAGAGACATTTGTAATCCAGAAGGCTAGCAATGCTATCCACAAGCCACTGTATTTGAGAAGTTGCTGTATGCTGTGATATAATTATGTGATATGGTTTGAAACAATTCCATGGCAGTTTCCAGCTCTATATATTAATTAAGCGGTCACAAATATATTTTGATCAAGACCATTTGAAATTAACAGAAACTTGAATTAAATAATTAAAAAGAAAAAACCCTAGTCTTCTATATACAATCCACTCTTTTTAAGTCACCTCATCTCAGATCAAGAATACTCTGCTAAAAACTAGAAGAGATGAGGATGGTATCAAGGCTCAGTTCAAAAGTTCTTTAACTTCCAACTATAATTTAGCTCCAGAGGGTTATTGGATACCCTAATAAGGAAAACTTGAAATAGTCCTTTTTGAGTCATGAAAGAATCACAAATCATTGACAACAATGACAATTAAATAATAATACCAACCTCCAGGAACATTTGTGAGGATTAGATGATATACATATAAGGTGCTCAGAAAGTGTCTAGCACATAGTAAGTAAAGAAATGTTATTTTTTGTTTACAGTATCAAAAATTCAGGGGCTGGAGTTGCAGTGCATCGTGTTAGTTGTTGCTTGGGAGGCCCACATCCCACATCAGAGTGTGGGTTCCAGTACTGGCTACTCTACACTTCTGATCCAGTTTTGTCAATGCTCCTGGGAGACCGTGGATGATGTCTGAAATACTTTGGTTCCCACTACCCACATTGGAGACCCAGTTGGAGTTCCCAGCTCCTGATTTTGGACTGGCATAGCCATGGCTATCACAGGCATTCAGGGAGTAAACCAATAAATGAAGATCCCTCCCTCTCCCTCTCTCCCTCTCTTAGTTATTCTGCCTTTCAAATAAAATAAAAAATTTTTTTCAGAAGTGATATGTAAGGATGTTCCAATCTGCCTGACCACAGACATCGCAGCAGAAACCACAGAAGCCCTGAAGGGGTGAGACAAGACATTTATCATGCTGAAGGGAAAAAAACTGCCAGCGAAGAATACTGTATCCAGTAAAGCTATAGAAATAAAAGAGAAATAAGGACCAGCCTTGTGGCACAGTGGATCAAGCTGTTGCCTGCAATGCTGGCATTCCACGTGGGTGCTGGTCTGAGTCCCGGCTGCTCTACTTCCAATTCAACTCACCCCTTATTAATGAGCCTGGGAAAGCATCGGAGGATGGCCCAAGAGATTGGGCCCCTGCACCCATCCAGAGATCCAGATGATGCTCCTGGACTCGGTCTGGCCCAGCCCCAGCCCCAGAAATTGTAGCCCGTTGGGAAGAGAACCATTAGATGGAAGATCTAACTATGGCTTACAAATAAATAAATCTTCATTTAAAAAAAAAAAAAGAGAGAGAGAGAAACAAAGAAAAAGACATTCCCAGAAAAACAAAAGCTGAGAGAATTTATCACTGTCAGATCTGTCTTACAAGAAATGCTAAATTAGGACTTTTCTGAACTTAAAGAGTTGCTAACAAATAAAAGAAAATATTGAAATGTATGAAACTCATTAGTAAGAGTAACTATACACATTCAGAATGCTGCAACGTTGTAAACATGGTGTATAACCCATTTATATCTTCAGCGTGAAGAGTGAAAAGCTAAATAATTAAAAATACTAACTACGTTAATATGATGGAGTGCAAGTTTAGCTTCAATTACTTTTTCCTCTTCCTTTTGTTTTCTTTTCCTATCTTTATGATGAGTGTTGTTACTATAATTCCAAAGCAACTTTATTATTTTTTTTTTAATTTTTATTTTTTTTGACAGGCAGAGTGGACAGTGAGAGAGAGAGAGAGAGAGAAAGGTCTTCCTTTGCCGTTGATTCACCCTCCAATGGCTGCCGCGGCCAGTGCACGGCGGCCAGCGCACTGCGCTGATCCAATGGCAGGAGCCAGGTGCTTCTCCTGGTCTCCCATGGGGTGCAGGGCCCAAGCACTTGGGCCATCCTCCACTGCACTCCCTGGCCACAGCAGAGAGCTGGCCTGGAAGAGGGGCAACCGGGACAGAATCAATGCCCCGACAGGGACTAGAACCCAGTGTGCCAGCACCGCAAGGCGGAGGATTAGCCTAGTGAGCCACGGCGCCAGCCCAAAGCAACTTCTTATATTCAAAATTTTTATAAGTCTCATGGAAACCACAAAGCAAAAACTTATAAAAAACACATCAAAAATAATAATCAGCAAGTAATTAAAACATACCTCTAGAGAAAAACATTTAGCCACAAAGGAAGACTGCAAGAGAAGAAAGAAAACAACTAGAAAAAACCTTTAAGTCTTTTTCACCAAGATGGCACCAAGGCTGAAGAAGGAAGCTCCTGCCCCTCCCAAAGCCAAAGCTGAAGCAAAGGCATGAAGGCCAAGAACTCATCCATAGCCACAAAAAGATCTGCACATTACCCACCTTCCGGCAGCCCAAAACACCACAGCTCCAGAGGCAGCCCAAAAATCCTCAGAAGAGCACCTGGGAGAAAAGCAGCTTGACCGCTATGCCTTCATAAAGTTCCCACTGACCACTGAAACTGCTATGAAGAAGAGAGAAGACACTAAGTTCACTGTGGATGTCCAAACTAACAAGCACCAGAGATCAAACAGGCTGTGAAGAACCTATGACAATGACGTGGCCAAGGTCAATACCTGGATCAGACCTGATGCAAAGAAGGTATGTGTTCCTCTGGCTCCCGATTATGATGCTTTGGATGTTATCAACAAAATTGGGATCATCTAAAGTTAACCTAACTGGCTAACTGTAATTACTTGCTTTTTCACCATTAAAAAAAAGAAGAAAGAAAAGTTAGAAAACAAGTTAGAGGGGCCAGCTCCATGGCACAGTAGGTTAATCCTCTGTCTGTGGCACCGGCATCCCATATGGGTGCCGGTTTTAGTCCTCTTCCAATCCAGCTCTCTGCTATGGCCTGGGAAAGCAGTAGAAGATGGCCCAAGTGCTTGGGCCCCTACACCTACGTGGGAGACCGGGAAGAAGCTCCAGGCTTTGGATCGGTGCAACTCTGGCCGTTGTGACCATTTGGGGAAAGAACCAATGGAAGGAAGACCTTTCTCTCTGTCTCTTCCACTCACTGTCTGTAACTCTACCTATCAAATAACTAAATGAAATCTTAAAAAAAAAAAAAAAAGAAAATATTTGTAGTAAGGCTTTACATATCAATTATCTTAAATATGAATGGATTCAATATTCCAATTAAAAGAGGTATAATGGCTGAATGGATTTAAAAGGAAAAAAAAGACCTAACTATATACTGCTGATAAGAAATTTATTTCTAAGGATACACTTGAGCTGAAAGCAAAATGATGGAAAATATCCGATGCAAGCAAAATGCAAAAAGAAAGCAAGAATGGCCATATTTGTATCAGATAAAGCAGACTAAATTAAAAGCATTAAAAAAGTCATTACATAATAATAAAGGAGTTAATTTATCAAGAGAAAATAACAATTGTGTGTGTGTATCCCCAAAATCAGAGCACCTAAATATTTAAAGGAATATCAATAGACTTAAAGGAGAGACAGACTCCAACACAGTAACAGTAGGGGACTTTTAACACAACATTATCAGCAATGGCCAAACCGGCAACAAACTTAAATTGCACCTTGGGCCAGTTGGACGCAACAGACATCTGCATCCAACAGCTCCAGAATATTCTTTTCAACAGCATATGGAACATTCTCCAAGAAAGATCATATAGTAGATTTCTAGAAATTTTATTTATTTGAAAGGCAGAGTTATAGAGAGTGAGGGAGAGACAGAGATTTTCCATCTGCCAGTTAACTCTCCAAATGTCCACAAAGGCCAGAGCTGGGCCAGACCGAAGCCAGGAGCTTTCCAGGTCTCCCACATGGGTGCAAGGACCCAGGCGCTTGAGCCATCTTCTGCTGCTTTCCCAGGCACATTAGCAGGGAGCTGGATTGACAAATATATGACAAATAATCTCTGTCCTGACAGTTCTAAAAATTTTATTCATCACAGTTATAGTTCATGTTGAAACTTGCTCATGTTTTCCACACCTGTTTAAGTAGTTATCTAATAGGGAAAAACAAGCTGGAACCAATACATCTTTAGCTTTTACTACATGCCTAGAAATACACTATTTACTTAAATATTACTCATTTAATTCCCGAAATTGAATTTACCACCTAAAATGTTAATCTTATCTGTTGCATTTCTCCCCCACTAGAATTCACATTCAGTGGCAACACAGATCCTGTTGACTATTTCCTCACATCCAGCACATACCAATATCTGTATGTACGTGTATAAGAATATCAGAGCTCAGAAGTACTTGATTTAGCTCTTTTCAGCAGTGCAAATCACCTCCCATTCCAGCTATATCCTGTTTATTTTGCCTTTAGTCTTACTGGCATATGTATCAATTGTTATTATGTATCAGTTTCAAGTGGAATAGAATAATCTGAAACATCTCTATATATTCCAACAAATCTTTAATGATGTGTGATTTCTATATGTAATGTCACATTTCCTGCTTATACATATAAAGAAAAATCATAACACGTTTTAGACAGTCACTAATTCTTTTAATACCACTAAGCTGAAAAATCCTAGCAAATATTAAGAACTGAGAGTTCCTGGGGATGGTGCTGTGGCCAGTGCTGACATCCCATATGGGCACAACTGAGACCCAGCTGCTCCACTTCCAATCCGGCACATTAGTAGGGAAGCAGAAGATGACCCAAGTATGCACCCATGTAGGACACCCACCAGAAACCTGTAGCTCCTGGCTTTGGATCAGCCCAGCTCTGGCCATTGTCACTTGGGCAATAAACCAACATATGAAAAAACTCACTTGTGTGTGCATGCACTCCCTCTCTCTTTGTGTAACTCTGCCTTTCAAAAAAATTGAGATTTCCTACAGAGGGATAAATTACAGTTAATTATTACTCAATAAATAAATTTATAATAATAATGAACATTTTTACTTCAAAAGAATTTATCTGGCCGGCACCACGGCTCACTAGGCTAATCTTCCACCCACCTGCGGTGCCGGTAGTCTGGGTTCTAGTCCCCGTTGGAGCACCGGTTCTGTCCCAGTTGCTCCTCTTCCAGTCCAGCTCTCTGCTGTGGCCCGGGGAGGCAGTGGAGGATGGCCCAGGTGCTTGGGCCCTGCACCCACATGGGAGACCAGGAGGAAGCACCTGGCTCTTGGCTTCGGATCGGCACAGTGCGCCAGACGTGGCAGCCATTTGGGGGGTGAACCAATGGAAAGAAGACATCTCTCTGTCTCTCTCTCACTGTCTAACTCTGCCCATCACCAAAAAAAAAAAAAAAAAAAAAAGAATCTGTCCAACAAACTAAACCCCTATATAAGCTTAAAATCAAACTGTAGATACTTTCAGTCAATCCAGAAAAATCTGTTTGTTCTCTGAGTACATCCTTCAGAAAACAGTCAGAGTGCAGTTTATGAGTAAAGTATCAATTAATCTGGACTAGAATTAAAGTTCTACCTCAATTTCAAAGACCATTTTTTTTCATTTTTAAATAAAATCCTCAAAACATTCATAAGTTAAGAAGGGCAGGGAAGGGAGGGCATGTTACTAGTGGTATCATAAAATACAAAAATTGAGTAAAATATCTGTTAACCACAACATGTCAATTGTAAGATGAAAATTTCTCCTCTTCAGTTAAGAAAAATACTCTATCCAAGAAATTGGTAATTTCAATTTTTCTCTGATCAATGAAAAACTTTAACATTTTAAGGAAGAAGGCAAGAAAGAAGTAAACATCAGGAGAAACAGAAATAAAATCACTCACAAAGAATGACATTATAAATAAAACTTTATTATTCAAGATACATTTCACAAATGTCTTAAAAATATCACTTGCCACAGATTCAAATCCAAATTTTTCCAGGTGCCATATATGTTTCTAGGTTACACATAACTTAAAAAATTTAATTAAAATGTGTAAAATGCAGCAAATGTCTTAAAAATTGAGGTTTCAAAGTAAACACTCAGAAACACCAGCAAATAGATCTGACCTTTTCAAGTGGCTTTCCCAAAGAGTTTCCAATCAATTTCCAGTCATTCAAGACTTCTTCAACTTTGGAAATAAACCTAGGGAGGGGAAAAATCTTTTTAAATGTTTAACCGAACATTTTTCCTATTATACAATTTCTTTAAAAAGTTTTCTAATATTTTAACATTATGATTAGAGAATATTTGGTAAATTTAACATGGTTATGTTAATGGATACAGAATAAAAACAAAGATTTAGATCAAGGATTTTTTTATTTTAATTAATTTAAGTCTACTGCTTACTTAACAAAAGCATTCTGCCTTCTATAAAATATAAATTAAGAATTATTAAAATGAAAACAATAAATTTTGGACAGAAGTAAAAACTGATTTGGCTCTCCCCACTTCCCCCATAATGAAAACATCTTGGAACCTCGTTCATTAAAATAAAATCAGTTGGGGCCACCTCCTGAAAAGCTGGCATTCAATATAGGTGCCAGGTCAAGACCTGGCTGCTCCACTTCCTATCCAACTCTCCTTGCTAATGTGCCTGTGTAAAGCAGTGGCAGATGGCACTCACCTAGGGGAACTGGAAGAAGTTCCTGGCTCCTGGCTTTAGTCTGGCCCAGCCCTGGCCATTGAGGCCATTTGTGGAACGAACCAGCAGATGGAAGATCTCTCTCTCTGTCTTTTCCTCTCTCTGTATAATTCTTTCAATTAAATAAATAAATCTTTTAAAATAAATAAATACACAAAACAAGTTTTAGAGGATAGCTGACAAGAACTCTGTTAGCTTTAAAAAAAAAAAAACTGACCTCCAGACTTAAAAACTATTCACTGTTCAATCTTTTTAAGATTTTATTATTGTATTGAGAGGTAAGAGTTACAGGCAGTGAGAGGGAGAAACAGAAAAGTCTTCTACCCACTGGTTTACTACCCAAATGGTCGCAACAGCCAGAGCTGTGCCAATCGAAAGTCAGGAGCCAGGAACTTCTTCTGGGTCTCCCGCATGGGTGAGGGACCCAAGCACTTGGGCCATCTTCCACTGCTTTTGCAGGCCATAGCAGAGAGCTGGACAGGAAGAGGAACAGCCGGCACTAGAACTGTGTGCTGGCACCACAGGTGGAGGATTAACCTACTGTGTCACAGCGCTGGCCCCAATTGTTCAATCTTTAAATTTAAAGACCAAGAAAACTTACTAAAAAGGAGCATTACATTTTGTTTCGCAACATGTTTAACATCAGCAAATAAAAACTGTCAACCTTAGTGGTGGTAATAAATACATATTAAATAAGACACCTTCAGAAAAACAGATTATTAGTCTAAGAAGCTTTTTTTTTATGTAAGTATGATACAAACTAACAGCAACACTGCTCCCCCAATACACCTAGGAAGCATTGCCACAGTCTTGTTCATTCTAGTCAAATTGTATTCAAAGGCACCATATTTATTATAAATTAATTTATGTTTCTGTTTAAGATGGTAATGACTGAAGAGGGCAATTGGTACAGTGGGTAAGCTGCCACTTATAACACCCACATCAGAGTGCCTGGGTTTGTGCCCCAGTTCTGCTTTGGAGTTCAGCTTCCTGCTAACGGGCATCCAGGGAGGCAGCAGGTGATGGCTCAAGGACTTGAGTCCCTGCTACTCACATGAGAGACCTGGATGTAGTTCTCAGCTCCTAGCTTCAGCCTGGCCCCCAATCCCAGCTGCTGTGAGCATTTGGGGAAAGAACCAAAGATGGAAGATCTCGCTCTGTGTCTCACTCTCTCTGTCACTGTGCCTTTCAAATAAATCAGAATTTGACCCAACTGAACTTTCTCATTTAATTCCTCTTTAAAATGAAAGGAGGCATATTAATCCATATATTAATTTCACTTTGGGGGAAGGTTCTGTCAGATGACTATTATTAGTTTTGAAAATGAGTGTACCAGAAATAAAGTTACATATTTACAAAAAAGAGTATTTAAAATATATCCAAAAATGAGCAAAAATTTGTGTGAAATGTAGATTGCATTTATAAAGGTAAACTGTGTGTTTTTAAACTGTGTATGTGTATTAATAAGCTATGTTAATATCCAATTGCAGCCAACCATTCTAAATCAATATAACCACTTAAAGGGTGAACATACAATACCTATTAAAAATTGTGTTATTGGGCCAGCGCCATGGCTCACTTGGCTAATCCTCCGCCTGTGGTGCCGGCACCCCAGGTTCTAGTCCCGGTTGGGGCGCCAGATTCTGTCTCAGTTGCCCCTCTTCCAGTCTAGCTCTCTGCTGTGGCCTGGGAGTGCAGTGGAGGATGGCCCAAGTACTTAGGTCCCTGCACCCGCTTGGGCAACCAGGAGGAAGTACCTGGCTCCTGGCTTCGGATCGGTGCAGCACTGGCCATGGGGGCCATTAGGGGAGTGAACCAAGAAAAGGAAGACCTTTCTTTCTCTCTCTCTCTCTCTGTCTCTCTCACTGTCTATAACTCTCTCTCTGTCTCTAACTCTGCCTGTCAAAAAATAAATTTAAAAAAATTGTGTTATTGAAGACCAGAGTGCCTGGGTTTGTGTCCTGCCTCTACTCCTAATTTCAGCTTCCTACTAAATTGTACCCTGGGAAGCAGCAAGTGATGGCTCAACTAGTTAGGTCCTTACCACCCACATGGGAGATCTCCCAGCTTCAGCCTCACCTAGTCTTGGCTGTTGCAGGCATCTGGGGAGTGATTCAGGGATGGGAGCACTCTCCATCAGTCTCTGTCTCTCTCAACTTATTGTAAATTGTGTTTTGAAGAAACAAGAAATTGTTAAATGTTAAAAGAAAAAAGAAGTATGAATATGGTTTGATCCAAAGTTAACACAGAAGTTTTAGGAGGAAATATGTCAAAAAATTAACAGAAGTTACTGCCTGGTGGTAGATTTACAGGTGTTATTTTTCACTCTTTTATGAAGTATTATTGTTATAATAAAAGTAACAATGCCACACTGCCTGCCCCAGTATTTTTTTCAATGGACAAATGATAAAAGAGTTATGGGCTTCTATTTAGTCTTCTCAATAAATTGTCTTTATGATTCGTAACATACTGACCAAGAACTTTCTTTCAAGCATTAAATTCAAAATTCAAAAGATTCTAGGGGCCGGCGCTGTGCTGTAGTGGGTAAAGCCTGCAGTATCAGCATCCCATAAGGACACTGGTTCGAGACCCTACTGCTCCACTTCCGATACAGCTCTCAGCTATGGCCTGGAAAAGCAGAAAATGGCCCAACTCCTTGGGCCCCTGTACCCAAGTAGGAGACCCAGAATTAGCTCCTGGCTTTCGATTGGCCCAGCTCTAGCCATTGCAGCCATTTGGGGAGTGAACCAACAGATGGGAGACCTCTCTCTCTCTCTGCCTTTAAAATGAATAAATCTTTAGAAAAAAAAAAAGATTCCAAAGTCTTAACATTTTTCTCATGAATTATAGAACATCTGCTTCGCTCTACAAGCAAGAGCATAAAAGAAAATAAATTTCCTACTTTGTGACAGTTCTCTTGTGTTAATTATTTCCAAGAGGAACTAAAGGATTTTATATTCTACTTCAGAATACTTTTAAAATTTAAGTATGTAAATATTTAACCAGGGGCCAGTGATCATTTTTTTCATTCAAAGCTCTATGTCCTCATCTGGACTTTCCCAAGATTCTACTTAGATTTTTCTATCTACCTTCAAGGCACTATTTCAAATTCAACAGGCCCAAAACTGCACTCTTCTCACTTTGACACTGTTATCTTTCTTCTTCAGGTAAGAAACTGTAGTTCCACATCTGATTCTTCACACTTCTACGTATTTCAAGCTCATCTAACCTGAATTTCTTTGAAATTACCTTACAATTCCCTACTCTATCCTCACTATAAACATCAAATAAGGTAAGCTGCTCACCTTCATTTTACCTTGTGTCCTTAAACAATTCTCATCATGTCATTTGGCAACTCTAAGATCATTTCATCATATCTATAGTTTTTTTTATAATCACATACTTTCAGTTTATTTTATAATCACGAGCTTACAGTTCTTTTTTTCTTTTTGTAAGATCTACTTGAAAGGCAGAGTGACAGAGATCAATCATCTATTTCCTGGTTTACCCCCCAAATGGCCAGAACAGCCTGGGCTGATCCAGGCCAACGTTAGGAGGCCAGAACTTCATCCTGGTCTTCCACATGGGTGGCAGGTATTCAAGCACATGGGCCACCTTCCAGCTGCTTTCTTAGGCAAGTTAGCAGGTGCTGGACCAGAAGCAGAACAATTGGAATGCGCACCAGGATATGAGCACCAGGATATGGAGTGCCAATGTTCCAACAGTGGCTTAACACACTACCACAACACTGGCCACTCTATCACCTTAAGACCAGCAGCATCTGTATTACCAGTAACTATGCCAGAAAGTTTTGGGAGGAGCTGGTGCTGTGAAGTAGCAGGCCAATCTGCAGTGCCAGCACCCCATACCCCATATGGGTGCCAGTTCGGGTCCTGGCTGCTCCACTTCCAATGCAGCTCTCTGCTATGGCCTGGGAAAGCAGCAGAAGATGGCCCAAGTCCTGGGGCCCTGCACCTGCATGGGAGATCCAGAGGCGGCTCCTGGCTCCTGACTGGCACAGCTCTAGCCACTGTGGCCATCTGGGGAGTGTACCAGCGGATGCAAAAATCTCTCTCTGCCTCTCTGTAACTCTGCCTTTCAAAAAAATAAAAAAATCTTAAAAAAAAAAAAAAAAGGTTTTGAGGTTCTACCTCAGACCCATAGTATCAGAAACTCTAAGAGTGGAGTTCAGCAATCTGTAATTCTGATACACACTAAAATTGCAGAACTACTGCTCAAAAGTACCAAATCTGGATTCTTTTTTTTTTTTTTTGACAGGCAGAGTGGACAGTGAGAGAGAGAGACAGAGAGAAAGGTCTTCCTTTGCCGTTGGTTCACCCTCCAATGGCCACAGTGGTCGGCGCGCACCACGCTCATCCGATGGCAGGAGCCAGGTGCCAGGTGCTTTTCCTGGTCTCCCATGGGGTGCAGGGCCCAAGCACTTGGGCCATCCTCCACTGCACTCCCGGGCCACAGCAGAGAGCTGGCCTGGAAGAGGGGCAACCCGGACAGAATCCGGAGCCCCAACCGGGACTAGAACCTGGTGTGCCGGCGCCGCAAGGTGGAGGATTAGCCTGTTGAGCCACGACGCAGGCCCCAAATCTGGATTCTCTTACTTAGCTTTGGAGGCTGTAACCTGGTCCATCTTCCCTAGCACCCTATTGCCCTCTAATAGACAGCCTTCCCTGCATGAAGATGTATTCATGAAATCCCAAAGGTTCATTCTCACCTATAACTGCACTCCTATCAGTCCCTTCTCATGTCTAACCAACCACTTCACACGCTAAAGGCTCCTTTCCTATCCTTTCTACTAGAAGTCTCCAAAAATCATAGTCCACAACAATACCACACTTACCTAAAATTATATAGCTGGCAGAAATTGGCTCATATTTTAACTGTTGCTTTGCTTTAACATATAAATCAAGTTTGTTTGTTTGGGGTGTTTTGTTTTGTTTTGTTTTTGCAGTATAGCTCTAGAGCCAGGGTGGGTATGTCTGAGTGATGCTAACTTCTAGAGAGTACTAAAGGTCAAAACATCCTTCCAACAGCGATCATTTGTATGACAGGAAAGTCACAAAATTCCTAGTCCCACCGAAAAGGTTATAAAGCGGTGCAACCGTCTAAATTCTGGTCTCAGCACCCACAAAACTGAAGGGCTTCTGTGACTCTGGGCGACACCCTGACAGCTGTGCCTCCGAGTGGGCGGGGCACAGGGAGCCTGGGCACATGACCCACCGAAATGCAGCAACCTGAGTCAAGGCGTTCTCACGCCATATGCAGACTTTGTAAAAGGTTATTGGAAAAGACAGGATGGAGACGGTGGGCGTGTGGCAGATGGACAGCCACCCGTCTTCTAACGAAAGGCTTCCTCCGGAAAGGGGCAGACCAATGTAGACGGGAAGTAAAAAACAAAACACAAAACCAGCTGTCAAGTTCACTGCTTACGGTACCAAAATGGGTTAAACTGCCAACAGGAACGGCGGTGGTACCCTCGGTTGCTGGTGGGCGGCAACCAATCAAAGCTCTAAGGCCAGCGCCCAGAGAGCAGAGGAAACAAACTTTTTCTGAGAGCCTGAGTCTCAGGGCTTTGGCTGCGCGGGGCGGGCCGGGACCCGTCCTGGCGAGACGCACGACGCGGAAGTGGTCCGCAGCTGCCCACAGCGGCCACGAAGCGAAGACCCGGGGCCTGTCCGACTTTTCCCACCGAAGTGGCGTCAGTGCCTGTGTCTGGTTAGGACGCAGCTGCGAGACGCCGGGGCCCAGAGTAACTAAAGACGCGGCTCACTCACCTTTCCCATTCCGAGGCAGTGGTGAAGTCCGTGATTTCAAATACCTCGGACTCGGGCTGCGGGAGGGGGAAGGAAACACAGAGACTGAGCCCCGGAAGATGACACTGAGGAGCGAACTTACACAGTGACAGGGGTAAGTAAGAAGCAAAGCTCTCACCTCACTGTCGGCCGCCATCTTGAGGAGCGCCGGGCGGGCGCTAGGGCTGCTGGGAAGAAGAGCCGAGGAGAGGGGAGGAGGCGGAGGCGGCGGCGCGCGGGAGGCGGGGCCTGTTCACATCCCCGCCCTCTGATGGTACCCGGGGCCCCGACTCCCACTCTGGCTGGTTTAATAAACTTTGAAATTTGCTTGTAGAATATTGAGTACAGGAAGGGAACAAAAGAAAAGATAAGGGCCTACAGTCGCGCGTATAAGACTGTATTAGAAAACCTAATGCACATTGGGTTTTTCATCGTTCAATTTCTCTTTATGATTGCAAGGTACTGAGCTAATTACTATAGCACCCTTGAGGAACTTAACCCACTTTGATTAAGTCATAAAACAAAATCATAGGGGCCGGCTTTGTGGCACAGTGGGTTTAAACCACCCCTAGGAAGCCAGGAGTGCCAGTTTGAGTCCTGGATGGTCCACATCCAATCCAGCTCCCCCATAGTGCTCCTAGGAAAACAGCAGAAGGTGGCCGAATACCTGGGCCCCTGCCACCCACGCACAAGATCAAGATGGAGTTCCAGGCTCCTGGCTTCACCCTGGCCCAGGCCCAGCTAATGCCGAAACTTGGGAATGAACCAGCAGTTGGAAAATCGCTCCATTAACTGCCTTACAAATAAATAAATAAATATTTAAAAAAAAAATAAAGAAGGAAAGAAGTATATCTCTGGGTTGACCTGGCGACACAGCAGATTAAGCTGCTGCCTGCCAGGCAGGCATCTCATATAGGTGCTGGTTTAAGTCCCAGCTGCTCCACTTCCAATCCAGCTCCCTGCTAATGCATCTGGGAAAGCGGTGGAAGATGGCCCAAATCTTTGGGCTCCTCCACCCACATGGGAGACCCAGATGGAGTTCCAGGCTCCTGGCTTCCTCCTGGTCCCTCCCTGGCCATTGGGGCCATTTGGGCAGTGAACCAGCAGATGGAAGATTTCTCTCTCTCTCTCTCTCTCTCTCTCTCCCTCCCTCCCTCCCTCCCTCCCGGTAACTCTACCTTTCAAATAAATGAATAAATCTAAAAAAAAAAATTGTATTACATATACTGACATATTTATAGATGAAATGATGTCATATCTGAAATTTGCTTTAAAATAATGGAAATGTCTAGGAATGAAATAAAGATAAGGAACATGTTTATTATACTGTTTCCTCTACCTTTGCTTATACTTAAAGGAATAAAAGATTAAGTCTCATCTTTTACTCAGGACCTGACAACATGGACCACATCCACATGGAAACCATGAAGAAAGCAACCTGGGTCACCCTGAGAAGTACTGCACTCACGTGGGCACGACTTCCACACTGGCAAGGACATGTGCAAGGAGAGCACCATCATCCCCTGCAAGAAGCTCCACACAGGATAGCAGGCTGTGTCACACCCCTGATGAAGCAGATTCAGAGAGGCCCGCTTAGAGATATCTCCATCAGGCTGCAGGAGGCGGAGAGAAAAAGGAGAGAGAATTATGTTGCTGAGGTCTCAGCCCTGGATCCGATCACCGAGGTAGGTCCTGACACTAAGGCAATGCTGGAGCTTTTGGATTTTGGCAGTCTGTCCAACCTGCAGATCGCTCAGCCTACAGTTGGGATGGATTTCAAAATGCCATGTGGGCCTGTTTCAACCTTTCTGTTAACACTGTCATATTTTCAATAAACTTGGGGTAACAATAACAACAAAAATTTAGTCTCATTGAGTTTTGTGACTCAGAGAAGGCATTTGGAGGTTAGGGACTGCAATGTACAGCTATGGAAAGTGCAGTAATGAAAATACATAAAAGTTAGAGATATCAAAAACTTGGTGATATAGGTAGAGCAGGTGACAAAACTAAAGGTCAGCAGAATTTTGACAACAGATACTTGTTGCCGATGGCAACCCTTGGCCTCCCACCTCTTGATGCCCCTCCTAGTTTCCACCCACTTTATTAGAGAGGAGCTGTGTGTTATTACCACTGCAGTCTCCCCCAAGAGGTCTCAGCTTGCACCTTCACTCAGTTATGAGCATTTATTAAGCACCTAATAGAAGCCAATCACTCTGTAGGCTCCAGAGATATGAAGATGTGTTGTAGATACAGTCACTGACTTCAAGGAAATTGCAGTCTGGTAAGAAGACTGGACATTTGCTGCATGGCCAGCAATGACCTATGATAACCTTGACAAGACAACTCTTGGAGAACTGAAGGAAAGGATGGAGATAACCAGGTTGGAGTTGGAGAAGACTTCTTCTTTTTTCTTTTCTTTCTTTCTTTTTTTTTTTTTTTTTTTTTGACAGGCAGAGTTAGATAGAGAGAGACAGAGAGAGAGAGAAAGGTCTTCCTTTTCCATTGGTTCACCCCAAAATGGCCACTACGGCCAGTGCGCTGTGCCAATCCGAAGCCAGGAGCCAGGTGCTTCCTCCTGGTCTCCCATGCAGGTGCAGGGCCCAAGGACTTGGGCTATCCTCCACTGCCCTCCCGGGCCACAGCAGAGAGCTGGACTGGAAGAGGAGCAACCGGGACAGAATCTGGCACCCAAACCAGGACTAGAACCCAGAATGCCGGCGCCACAGGAGGAGGATTAGCCTAGTGAGTCGCAGCACTGGCCGTAGTTGGAGAAGACTTCTAAGCAGAGGGAGTAGACTGTCCAGAGGCTCAAAGGTAGGCAAGTCAAATCTGTCTAGTGAACTGGGCTTGTACCTGGAGCATAATGTTTGCAATTAAGATAGAGAGGTAGACAGGTAGATAGGTCACATTGCATAGGGCCTTTCAGATGAGGGTTGGACTTTATCTGAAGTACTATTGAGGTAACTAAACTGTTTTAAGCAAGAGAGCCGTGTGATTAATTTACAATTTTGCATAAGTCTGGATGCAATGTGAAGAAGAGATAGGAGTAAGGCAAAAGAAGTAGAAATGGCCAAATACTGCTAATGCATCCAGGGACGGGTAGGGTGGAGGCTTGGATGAGAGAGGTCACCTGACAAGTTGAACACATTTGATATGTGCAGATTTTGGAGAAAAGATAGACAGTGTTTCCTGAAGGACTGAACTTGGGGATAATGGAAAAGCAGAATCATTGTTTTTTTTTTCTTTTTATTATTTAATAAATGTGAATTCACAAAGTGCAACTTTCGTATTGTTGTGGCTTCCCCCCACAACCTCCCTCCCTCCCGCGGCCCTCCCCTCTCTCATCCTGCCCTTCATCGAGTTTCATTTTCAATTACCTTCATATACAGAAGATCAACTTAGTGTATACTAAGCAAGGATTTCAACAGGCTGCACTCACACAACCGCACAAGGTATAGGGTATTGTTCAACTAGTAGTGTTGTTTTTAAGTTTCATAGTAAAACACATGAAGGGCAGAGATCCTACATAGGGAGCCCGTACCAAATGACTCCCGTTGTAGTTTTAACAATTGGCACTCTTATTTATGACGTTAGCAATCACCCGAGGCTCTTGCCATGAGCTGTCTAGGCTATGGAGTTCTCCAACTCTGAACTTGTTTAGTCAAGGCTGTATCACAGTGGAGGTTCCTTCCTCCCTTCGGAGAAAGGCGCCTCTCTCCTTGATGGCCCGTTCCTTCCGCTGGGGTCTTGTTCACCAGGATCTTTCATTTAGGTTGTTTTTGCCACCGTGTCATGGCTTTCCATGCCTGTGAGACTCTCATGGGCCTTTTAGCCAGATCCGAATGCCCCAAGGGTTGATTCTGAGGCCGGAGTGCTGTTTTGGGCATTTGCCATTCTATGAGTCTGCTGTGTGTCCTGCTTCCCCCGCAGGATCACTCCCTTTTAATTCTGTCCTTCATTATTTGCTTACACTGGTCTTGTTTGTAAAATCTTTTCGACACTTATCCTATCTTTTTTGATTGGTTGTGTACTTATACTTATCACTTTACCAAGTGCGCTGACATTGGTACATGTCTCCTTGATAAGATTGAGTTGAAATCCCCTGGCACATTTCTAGTTCCACCATTGGAGGTAAGTCCAAGTGAGCCTGTGCCGAGCTATATATCTCCTCCCTCTCTTATTCCTACTCCTATGTTTAACAGAGATCACTTCAGAATCATTGTTTTTAAGATCTCTGGCCTTAACCACTGTGTGAAGGTTCTGCCGTTTCCTGAGATGGGGAAGGCTGGAAAGAGCGAGAAAATGACCAGAGCTCAGTTTGGCAGATGTGAAGCGTGACAGGCCTGCAGGACGTTCCAGGGGAGCTGTTGAGGAAAAAAATACTGAATATAGGAATAGGATTCAGAGGCAAGACCAGGGTGATGATATCAATCTGGGAGTTGAAACAGTATTTCAGATTGCAAGAATAGGTAAAGGAGCTGGCACTGTGGCAGGTTAAGCCCCGCCTGCAGCACTGGCATCTCCTAAGGGCAAAAGTTCAAGTCCAGCTGCTCCACTTCTGATCCAGCTCCCTGCTAATGTGTGTGGGAAAGCAGTGGAGGATGGCTCAAGTGCTTGGACCCCTGCACTCACATGGGAGACCCAGAAGAAGCTCCTGGCTCCTGGCTTCAAATTGTCCCAGCGCCAGTCATTGCAGCCATTTAGGGAGTGAACCAGTGGATGGAAGACCTCTCTCTGTCTCTCCTTCAATCTCTCTGTAACTCAGCCTTTCAAATAAATAAATAAAACTTTTTTATTTTTAAAATCTTTTTGAATATTTTATTTATTTGTTTGAGAGCTAGAGTTACAAACAGAGTGAAAGAGACGAGAGAAAGGTATTCCACCCACTAGTTCACTCCCCAAATGGTGGCAAAAACCTGAGCTAGGCTTATCTGAAGCCAAGAGCTTCTTCCGGGTCTCCCACATGGATACAGGGGCCCAAGGACTTGGACCATCATCTGCTGCTTTCCTAGGCAGTAAGCAGAGTTGGGATCAGAAGAGGAGTAGCCGAGACACAAACTGGTGCCCATATGGGATGCTGGTCCCACAGGCAGAGGCTTAGCCTACTACCACAGCACCGACCCCAATAAATAAATCTTTTTTTTATTTTTTGACAGGCATAGTGGACAGTGAGAGAGACAGAGAGAAAGGTCTTCCTTTGCCGTTGGTTCACCCTCCAATGGCCACCGCAGCCGGCACGCTGCAGCAGGCGCACCTCGCTGATCAGAAGCCAGGAGCCAGGTGCTTATCCTGGTCTCCCATGCGGGTGCAGGGCCCAAGGAATTGGGCCATCCTCCACTGCCTTCCCGGGCCACAGCAGAGAGCTGGCCTGGAAGAGGGACAACTGGGACAGAATCCTGCGCCCCGACCACTAGAACCTGGTGTGCTGGCGCCACAGGCAGAGGATTAGCCTATTGAGCCTCGGTGCCGGCCCCAATAAATAAATCTTAAAAAACAAGAATAGGTGAGGTGATTACAGAAAAGGACATAGAAAGAGGAGAAAAGGCACCTCATGTAAAGCCTTGAAGAAAGGTTATGTTTAGAGAGTAGATCTAGGGAAAGTATCCAGCAAGAGAGAGGGGAAACAAATGGTAGAGAAAATAGAAAGGAAAAAGCAGGGAAAAGAGTTGGCAGTGAACCTGAGAGGGGACGCCATTGAAGATGGCTAACTGTAGACTCCTGTAAAAGCCAGTGAGAGTGGAGAGCAAAGAGAAGTTGATTGGCTGACCTTGCCGAGGTGTTTGCCTTTTGGGCAGTGGATAATAGGCAGGCTTGTTTGCTGGAGTAGCTTGAGAGACTGATGAAGGGGAGGTGGGAGAACTAAAGGAGACAGTTCTTAATAAGGTGAGAAGGGAGGAAACCCACCCAGCTGGGGGACATGGAACGCCAGGGTTCACCACTCCACCATAGTCTAAGTCCTGCTTGGGAGAGACCACCTACAGAGAACCTTGTGAACAGCGCCCTCTGGAGTTGGGCAGCAAGGCAGTCTAAGGAATTCAGAATACCCACAGAAACAGGAAATGAAGCACCTGTAGTAAGCTTGGCCTTTTGTGTAAAGAGAAAGAAAGATTGACAGAGAAATTTGTACATATGAAAGGAAAAGGGCTTTTTGTTCACTTAAAGATTTTTGCCAACTGCAGTCAGTCCCATGATTTTCTTTAAAGATTGATTTATGGGACTGGCACTTTGGCATAGTGGGTAAAGCCACCGCCTACAGTGCTGGCATCTCATATGCGCGCTGGTTCCAGTCCTGGATGCTCCACTTCTTATCCCGCTCTCTGCTATGGCCTGGGAAAGCAGTGGAAGATGGCCCAGGTGCTTGGGCCCCTGCACCTGAGTGGGAGACTGGAAAGAAGCTCTTGACTCCTCTTTTCAGATCAGCGCAGCTCTGGCCATTGCGGCCAATTGGGGAGTGAACCAGCGGATGGATGACTTTCTCTCTGTGCCTCTCCCTCTCTCTCTGTGTAACTCTGATTTTCAAGAAATAAATAAATAAAATATATATAAATATAATAAAATATATATTTATTTATTTTAAAATATTTATTTATTTATTTATTTACTTGAAAGAGAGAGAAGGAGAAGGAGCGGGGAGAGAGAGAGAGAAAGTCATCCATCCACTGGTTCACTCCCCAATTGGCTGCAAAGGCCAGAGCTGCGCTGATCTGAAGCCAGGAGCCAGGAGCCTCCTCTGGGTCTCATGCAAGTGCAGGGGCCCAAGGACTTGAGCCATCTTCTACTGCTTTCCCAGGCCATAGCAGAGAGTGGGGTTGGAAATGGAGCAGCAGGGACACGAACCGGCGACCATATGAGATGCCAGCACTGCAGGCGGCGGCTTTACCTGCTATGATATTTAAGGTCAGGCAGATCTGAGTTAGTCTTTTATTAACTATATGACCTTGGGAAATTTACTTATTTCATTTAAACCCATTTCTCTATTAGTAAAATGGAAGTTGTAATACATATTACTGTGTAGGATTGTGGCAAAGATCAAGGTCTATGTCCATAGGAAAAATGGTAACCACGCTGTCCTGGATCAATTTTAGCAACAGCATTTATAATGAATATACCACTAAAACCATAAAGTGCTACTCACAGCTAGAGCATTACTGTATTTTTTTTCTTCTTGCTTAGCCATTAAGAAGTTTCAGGACCTACAAAAACTGGAAACTAAAAAATCCCAAAGACTTTGCTGCATGAAGTTAAATTTTAGAAATTGTATGAAGCAGCCTTATCAGGTTGCTAGGTAAAGTTTTCTTCCAAGATATTTTTGGCTCCATGTCTTCTCCCTGGAGAAATTTTTAAAATAAGTTATTTGTTAAAGTGAAGTGTGAATCCAGCATGCTAATGATGTAAAATACTCAGGGGAGACACACTTTTATTAGATTTTCACTGGTTCACAAAGCAGAAAAGATTGTGTTTCTTTGGGTATTGAGCTATTTTGCTACACGTCCAAGGGCAAGGGCTTTTCCATGCAAGTGTGTTTCCTCTCTGGCATAATTCATTTATTTCAAGGTGTTACCAATAATGGCCACAGGGAGATATTTTGCCGCATAGGCAATTTAGGAGATTAGAAGCCTGGAAAAATCACCCTCAGCTTAGTCCTCAGAGAAAAGTGGGGGCATAACAGTTTAATTAGGTCTTAGTGATAGAGCAAACATTGTTTGTGAAAGGAGCAACAGCCAGGGAGTGTACCATCCTCATCTGTCTTGACGGCCTCTTCGCAGGGGAGAATCGGATACTCTTCGTGATTCTACTGTGAGAACGATTGCATGGAAGGGGCAGCTGGAAGAGGAAGACAGGAGACAAGAACAAGGAACCTTTTGGAGGGAAATTCTCTGCACCAACATTATTAGACACTGTTTTCCCCATTTATTCAGTCATATTTATCGAGGGCCTACTGTCATGGCACGGTGGTCAATCCCATGGAGGGATTCAAATAATCCCTGCCCGCTGGGTTGCCACAGTCTGAGCACCAAGAGATAAGACGTAAGTAACTATAAAATGGCTTAGAAGGATGTGTGATAGTTACCCAACTTCCTAAAGCTCTTTAGAAAATCAGAGGTAGAAAAATAGTCAAGCGACTTTTCAGAACAGGCACACAGTATCTTATATTCTAAAAAAATGCAGTCCACTATTTCTTGAAACAGAAAGCAGTACAGTTACCCATGTGAGAATTTCAAAAGCAATAATGCAGCCTTCATTCGCTCATCTGCATTCAGCCATGTCTTCATCTCAAACTCTTTGTTAGAAGCAACTGCCATATGCCTGGCGCTGGTCCTGAAACTGGAAAATGAAAAAATAAAAACAAGGTGCCTGCCATCAGAAAGCTTCGAGTATAAAGTCATTGCGTGAATCTCAAGGCCTGTAATTAAGTCAAGAGCACCTAGCTTCACTCCTTAAGCTTGCATCTTATTATCTGGCAGTTTCAGATGGGACAGTGCATGGTAACAGGCTTCTATTTTTAAAGATATTGAAATGGATCTTGAATCAGACTGTAGGAGACACAATAATTGAAGAGTTGTAAGAATGAAGTGCAGATTTAGAAAATAAAATTATTCTGCTGAGCATGGATATGTGTGTGCACCTATCTACAACTATTAACTGTATTTTACACATATAATCTTATTTAATCACCAGTATTTCCTTGTTCATGATGGTGATTATTCCAGCTACAGATGATTAATAAATGCAAAGTATCAGGCCTCAGCCTGACCTTCCATGTCACACTGTTCTTAGACACTCGCTACTTTAAAAAAAAAAAAAGATTTATTTATTTATTTGAAAAGCAGAGTTACAGACAGGCAGAAGCAGAGAGAGAGGGACAGAGAGAGAGGTCTTCCGTCTGCTGATTCACTCCCTAGATGGCCGCAACAGGCGGAGCTGCACCGATCCAAAGCCAGGAGCCAGGATCCTCCTCTGGGTCTCCCACGCAGGTGCAGAGGCCCAAGGATCTGGGCCATCTTCCACTGCTTTCCCAGGCCATAGCAGAGAGCTGAATGGGAAGTGGAGCAGCCGGGATTGGAACAGGTGCCCATGTGGGATGCCACTGCTGCAGGCGGTGGCTCTACCCGCTACACCACAGCACGGGCCCCGTTCAACGACTTTAGCAGCAATAGTATCTCCAAATGCTTGCCGAGCCCCTCCTCAGATCCCTTGAACATTCTCCCCAGTCCAGTTACAATGGCTTAAGGATCTCCATCTCTGCAGCTTCTGCTATGCTGCTGCCCTTAATCCGGCATCTTCCATTATGTCTGTTCTTTGGAGATACTTGTCACCAAATGTAGAGCCTGAGAATCCGTATTTTGTTTTAAACTGCTGTAATACTATACAAGTAATAGGAACGTTTTCTCGTGGACAAAGGCTCAAATGATATGCATAAAGTAAATGATCTTCTTGACTGTTTTTCAACACTTAACACAACCCACCTACAATCACTGATCTCAGTTAAGTGTGCATCTTTTCTGACCCTATCATATGCATGTATATAAGTATCTTTTTATAATTTGTTTGTAAAGATAGTTTTTAACCTTCTTCTAAATCAATTTCTTTCACAAATAAGGATGTCTGGCACTTAATATGAACACACTAAGTCAGTACTTCTATCAACTCATTTAATTGTCACAATAATCTTATGAGGGAGACACTATTACCATACAGCCCTATGTTACAAATGAGGAAATTGAGACAAGAAGAACATAGACAACTTGCCCAGTCACACAGCTGGTAAGTGGTAAGGCTGGCTCCATGGGCATATTCTCTGAACCTCCTTATCACAGAGAATCATGCTATAAATGTTATTTGACAACTCAATTTTTGACTTAATTATGTGACTTGGAGCCCACATAAGACTTTATGTAAAGCTCTTTCCTTTTTGTTTGTGCCTCTGCACAGCATTCCAAAATTTGAAGTAAAGATGGATGACCTTTTGCTTCATTGTCTCCTTCGGCTTGATTTATAGACTGTTAGTTACCTCTGTTAAAAAAAAAAAAAAAGTCTTATAGGGATTCATTGTACTATACCATTTACTACTTCAAAATTTTCCAGAATGAAGGTTTCTTTGAGGTAAAAATTCATTCTACTTGCATCTTAGTGATCATGTATGAGAATTATTGTAGGCTAACTATTGAGAGGTAGGAACACTGGATTGCAAGTGATAGAACAAAGATGTAAGCCTCAACCATTCTCACTCCTTGCCCAAAAGATAGATAAACATTGGAATGTATTCCTTGCCCTTGAATCTGAATTGGGTCTCACACCCTATTGCCTTCACATCCCACCCCCACCACGGTCACCTGAAAGACAGGTTGCTGGAATTCCCCTCCTCCTGCTGCCCCCGACCTCCACCCCCCTCCCTAGCCCTCCTAAGATATAAAAAGGCCTGGCTCCTGGGGGTCAAGGACTTCTGCCAAGTGTTCCATCAATGTGCACCTCTACGAATTTCTTTTCTCTGAATAAGTTCTGTTTGGCTGTAAATTTGTACAGTGCCTTCTCTCTATTCTGCATCTCTTTTCCTAACGTTTATGGTGCCCCGAGTGAGGAGGCACCAATCTGCAACTCTTTTCCTAACAGAGAGTGTTGTAGGCACAAGGGGTCCATTTGCCTGGGGTGTCAGCAATCCATTGCCCAAAGTGGGAATTGCCCAGAGGAAAGCTTTACTGACTTGGGACAAGTAAAGGAGATGGGGGGAGCGGGGGGCGGGAGGGAGGAGATGTAATTCCCTAGAGAAACTGCCTCCCTTTAATAAGAGTTGGGGAAGGTCCAAGATGTAGCAAAGAGAAGGGAGGGGCTCCTCCTACTCATACATGCAGGCAACATACAACTGCACACGTTGTGTGTTCAGAAAATTGCTATAACCCCCTCCTCCCTTGGGTGGAAAATGCAGTGTTATCGTAAGAAAAGTTCAACTCAAGTCACTAAGACCCAACTCCAACTGATTTCTTGAGCCACTCCTTGTTTGTGGGGCTTTTTTTTTTTTTTTTTGGACAGGCAGAGTTAGATAGTGAGAGAGAGACAGAGAGAAAGGTCTTCCATCCGTTGGTTCACCCCACAACGGCCGCTGTAGCCAGCACACCGTGCTGATCTGAAGCCAGGAGCCAGGTGCTTCTCCTGGTCTCCCACGTGGGTGCAGGGCCCAAGCACTTGGGCCATCCTCTACTATCCTCCCGGGCCACGGCAGAGAGCTGGACTGGAAGAGGAGCAACCGGGACAGAACTGGCGCCCCAACCGGGACTAGAACCTGGGGTACCGGTGCCACAGGCGGAGGATTAGCCTATTGAGCTGCGGCGCCAGCCATTTGTGGAGCTTCTAAGTGCCATGTTGAAAAATAAATTCTTCTGAAACCTTGTCTGAAAAACAACTTCAGGATAGTAGATTCTCTGCCTGCTTCAGTGGCCTCTGCTCTCCCTTTTGCCTCAATGTTGTAACTCTTGGTTACAACATCAACAGATTGCAATATCCAAAATGATCTTTACTAATTTACACACTCACTAATAGTGTCCAAGAGTACATATTTCCCTAGGTTTAATATTATGAGTTTTATACATTTTTGCTAACATGATGAGCAAAAAGTGGTTTGATTTGCTTTTTCCTGATTGCTGGTGAAGCTAAATTATTTTACTTGTGTAAATTTGTATTCCTCACCTATAAAGAGTGACTCCAAGTGTCTTGCATGTTTGCAGTGGGATTTCAGGAATCCATGATTTTACAAAATCTCTCCAGATGAAACTGATGGTCGATCATATTTGGGAGCTAGGACTTTAAAGAGTGTCATCATTGGCCCCATATCATGGAATTGAAGACTTTTCTACTCACAATGGTTTTCTGATTTGCAAAATACCTTGGTTAACGACCCTTTCAGAGTCACAGAAAATCTCGATCTCTTTCATATATTTCCAAGTTGCTGTGATCCTTGGATCTCAACTACCTTATAAGTCTGTTCTCCGCCCACTGAGATGTCTTGTCGATGTTATTTCCTTCCTTTAATACGCTACTCCTTCTACCACTTTCAAGGTAGAAAAGGAGAAGTTTTGTTAAAATACTCCTAGGAAGGTGGTGTTTCTTAAAAACAACAGGCTCCAACCTGGCGCTGTGGCATAGTGGGTAGAGCCTCTGCCTACAGTGCTGGCATCCCATGTGGGCGCTGGTTCGAGTCCTGGCTGCTCCATTTCCGATCCAGCTCTCTGCTATGGCCTGGAAAGATGATCCTTAGGCCTCTGCATCCACATGGGAGACCTGGAAAAATCTCCTTGTTTTGGATCGGTGCAGCTTCGGCCATTGCTGCCATTGGGGAGTGGACCAGTGGATGGAAGATCTCTCTCTCTCTCTCTCTCTGTCTACCTCTGCCTCTGCCTCTCTATGACTCTGCCTTTCAAATAGAATAAATGAATCTTAAAAAAAAAACAGGCTTCATCATGGACTTTCTGAAAAGAACTCTTACCTCTTCCCACAACCACGTCACAAGAGACACATAGATGGTGCTTAACATGCAGAAGATGCAGCTTGCATTCAAACCTCTGCTGCCTCGGCAGAAAAGCTCTTTCCAGAACTTTCAGATCCTTTAATCCTCTCCTACTCAATAGTTGAGGGTGCCCAAGCATTCCAGAATTATCCATTATCTCTTACAGATGACACTGGCCTCCAAACTGTAACTGTCATCCCTTCCAGGCCCACCTTACAGCATTTCACCTGGCACTAGCATTCCTTGACATCATTTCTCTTCCCCTCTACCTACCCAGAATTGGTAAAAGCACAGCTCTGTTGAAAACTGGAGATTCTCCTATAGTGAGCAAAACACCAGTGCATGAAATTCTCCACTGTTTTTTATTTTCCCCCTGAAGGTATATTCAGTTCAAAACATTTGCTGAAAACATTGTATATATGAATCACTAATGCAACAAACAAAGGCAGTTAAAACATGTTCCTCATCCTTCAGACATTACATTTGAATGGCGAGAGAAAACTCTAAAACAAGGCTGACTCTGTTAACTGTCATAACAAGAGGTCTTCCAAAAGTTCACGGAAAATGCATGTTAAGAAAAAGACTATGCATGGATTTCAAATTTTTTTCCAGCACAATTAACTTATCTCTTAATTCCTTTCTTCATAAACTTTCTGAAGTACCCTCATATAGGTACAAAATGACATGGGAATTCAGTGGATTGGGGAGAGTCTATTGGGTTCAAGAGACCAGTGGTGGGGACATGAGGGGGCTAGTGTTGTGGTGCAGTGGATAAAGCTGCTGCCTGCAACACTGGCATCTCATATGGATGCTAGTTTATTTTCTGGATGCTCCACCTCCAATCCAGCTCCTTGCTTATGGCCTGGGAAAGCAATGGAAGTATTTGGCCACTGCCACCATGTGGGAGACCTGGATGAAGCTCCTGACCCCTAGCCTTCAATTTGGCCATCTGGGGAGTGTACAGTGCATGGACAATCTCTCTCTCTCTCGCTATCTCTCCTTCCCACTCTTTCTCTCACTCTCTCCCTCTCTCTGTAAACGCTGACTTTCAAGTAAATAAATAAATGTTTTTGAGAGAGAGAGCAAGCAGCGGGATAGAGCAGTGGGGATTGGGGGGTAGCAACGGCCTCGCAAGAGCAGCTAAAGGAGGGTGGGCTTTCAAACATTTTGACCACCAGAGGAAGACTAGACCATTGTCTGGGTTCTTGTTTCTCTCTTAGTTCTGTGTAAAGAAATTACTTTTCTTACTGTTTTAGAATTCCAGCTTTTTAAAACCAAAGGAGGCCGTCACGGCTCAATAGTCCTGATCAGGGCGCCGGATTCCGTCCTGGTTGTTCCTCTTCCAGTCCAGCTCTCTGCTATGGCCCGGGAAGGCAGTGGAGGATGGCCCAAGTCCTTGGGCCCTGCACCTTCATGAGAGACCAGGAGAAGCACCTGGCTCCTGGCTTCGGATCAGTGCAGCGCGCTGGCTGCAGTGCGCTGGCCGCAGCAGCCATTGGAAGGTGAACCAACGGTAAAGGAAGACCTTTCTCTGTCTCTCTCTCTCACTGTCCACTCTGCCTGTCAAAACAAAACAAAACAAAAACAAAGGGATTTCTGAAAAAATATTGTTCAACTCTTTCATTTTATAAATGGAAAAACTAAGCTCATCACAGAGATAAGAAGACGAAGATGAGAGTTCTGTAATCCTAATTCCTGTATTCCAGGGCTCTTTCCACCAGAAATACCGTCTTTATTGTCTTTATAATTTTAATTTTTCTGTTCTTCTGCCTTCAGAATATCAGTATCTGATCTTACCTATTGGAGGAGATTGAAAGGCATTTTTCAAAGATGACTGTCTCAGTAAGCATGGTGTGTGTGTATGTGTGTGTGTGTGTGTGTGTGTGAGAGAGAGAGAGAGAGAGAGAGAGAGAGAACACAAAGGATCATATTGGCACATCAGACTCCCACAATCAGAGATCTTACCCAGTTTCAAGCTTTACTAACAATTCCAGGAAAGCAAATGCAACCAATCAACAGGGATAGATAAGCAGGGAGCAGGCTGGGGCAACATCCAGACCCTTGCTTTCTGTAATGAAATGTTACCATTTTATAGTCATATGGCTGAACAGCTTATCTGACATTTTTTAGGAAGCCAAGATCCTTAAATCCATATATGCACCATAAGCCATCCCAGGGTAGGGATGTCCTGAAAAAGCATCTCATGAATAAGGATTCTCCTCTTAGCAAATAGCAGCGGATTTGCCAGGGGCCCAGCTATAAACATGTTTGCTCATCTCTCAGCTTTTGCAGAATTGAGGAGAGTGAGGGTCTAACCTCGGATCAGGCTTTGGCTTAGGGAAATACTGCGGCCAAATCTATTCAGACCCCTAAAGCTTTCTCCATATCAGCTGCTGCACTTTCTTATCATTTGTGTGTTCACTGGAGAGGTACTTTTAATGTCTTTCAAGAACTTTTCCCTGGCATTCACACCTTGCATATCTGGTGCAACAGGCCCAGCTTTTGGCCTATCTTGGCTTTCAACATGGATTCCTCACTTAGCTTAATCATTTCTAGATTTGATTCCAAGTGAGAGACAGGAGACTCTTCCTCTTACTTGAACAGTTACAGGGCATTGTAGGAGTATTAATTGGCCTGATTTCAATATTGTTGCACCTCAGGACTAGGAAAACCCAAGGACAGAGAGACGGGGGAATAGCTGGTGAGTGGAGCAATCAGGAGACACAAAACATTTATCAAGTAAGTTTGTTGTTTTCTGTGGGGCATGGTTTGTGGTGCCACAAAACAACTCCAATAGAAACTTCAAGAATCTATGATCACACATGACCATAACAGATAGAATAATAAGGAAAATTTTGACATATCACAAGAATTACCAAAATGTGACACAGAGACACAATGTGAGTACATGTGGAAAAACAGCACTGACAGTCTCAGTGGAGACAGAGGTTACCACACATTTTCAATTTGTAAAAAATGCAGTGTCTTTAAAATGCAGTACAGGAAAGTGAAGTAAATGAGACATGACGGTAATTTTTCAATCAGCTTGTTAACACCCCTAAAATGACCTTAATAGTTTTGATTGTGATCATTTGAAAGAAGTTACATTTTTGCAATATATGCCTCCTAATCCATGGATAACTATATATTTATATCTTACTGAAGTCTATGGAAATAAATTTTATAGTTTTCTCAAATAAGTATTTTAATAAATGTACTATTTTAAATTATTAAAAATAAATGTTTACCTATTGGGCATATTTCATTAGATTTATTCATAGTTATTAGATGTTTATTAGCAATACTATAAATGGTGGTTTTTCAAAATTTTTCTTTTCTTTTTTTGCCAGTATATAGAAATAGAGTTGGTCTTGGTACATTGATTTTTAAATCAAATCCCATTGTTAAATTATTTTATTAATTCTTAAAATCTGCCAGTAAATACTTTTATATTTGCTACATATACATCCATATCAACTGTGGAAATGGCAATTTTGTTTCTTCCTTTACAGTATTTAATTTTTTGTTTCTTTTTTATCTTCTTTCTTCTCTTTTGCCCTTATGTGCTGCTTAAAAAGAACTGATGAGAGGTGCTGGCACTATGGCCCCCATTACATTATTTTAAAAATTCTAAAGTATCTTATTCAGAATTTTTATTTGTTACTCATAGAAGAATTAATTTAGATAACCCAGCTCACTATGTTTCTGGAAAACCTTCCACATGCTTTGTTTTGTTTTAATTGCTTGACTTAGCTCTTCCTACTATCCCGGTTAGGTTAGGTCACAATCACTTTTTCCAGACTCTGTATAACAATCTTCTAACTTTTCTATCTTTAAAATTTAATGTTAAATTTTGCTATCAGGAGGACCTTTCTAAACTTCAGATTGTTTTTTCATGTATCTCCCTGAAAAACTCTTTAATGTCCCTCACAATTCAGCCTGAACAACCTAACCTCACACCCTTCCCCTCTGCATTCTGTATTCTGTGTCACACACACACACACACACACACACACAGTGTTTTCAACAGTCTGTGCTTTCTCGTTCCTCTGGACATGCTATTTTTTAATCTCTTTCCAATGCCCTGTGTCTGTAGTTTATCTGGCAGACTGTTTGTCCTTCCAGTTCAGGCTCAGATATTACCTTTTCTGTGTAGACTACCTATGTCCCCAGTTATGGGATGAGTTATGTATACCAAAATTCACGTATAAGTACTAATCCCTGGTTCTTCAGAATGTGACTACATTTGGAGAAAGGGTCTCTAAAGAGGTGGTTAACATAAAATCAAGTCACTGGGCTGGCACTGTGGCATAGTGGGTTAGGCATCCTCCTGCAGCACTGGCATGCCATATGAGCGCCAGTTCATGTCCCTGCTGATGGCCTGGGAAGGCAGTGGAAGATGGCCCAAGTGCTTGGGCCCCTGCACCCATGTGGGAGATCTGGAGGAAGCTCCTGGCTTCTGGCTTCAGATAGGCCCAGCTCTGACCATTGCGGCAGTTTGGGGAATGACCCAGCAGATGAAAGACCTCTCTCTTTCTGTTTCTTTCTCTCTGTAACTCTGCCTCTCAAGTAAATAAATAAATCTTTGAAAAAAAAATCAGGCCATTACCATGAACCCTAATTCAGTGTGGCTGGTGTCCTTATGAGAAGAGATTAGGACACTGGGGATGCACAGATGCAGAGAACACATCACGTGAAGATACCTCGAGAAGGTGGCCGTCTGCAAACACCGAGAGAGGCCTCAGGAGACACCAATTCTGACACTTGGTTCTGAACTTCTAACCCCCAGAATTGTGAGCAAAGAGCAAATATATTTCTGTTTTTAAACGACCCAGTCTACAGGATTTTGTTATGGCAGCCCTAGAAAATGAATATCCCCTTTCCATGCCAGAAAATTAAACGCTCCTCTTCTTCTAGGTGTCCTTAGAGCTTTTTACAGTTCTCTGGTATCTTTAATGCCTAATATTGTCCTTGATATTGTCCTTGTCTGGTGTGTCTGTTCACTGTTTCTGAAAAATTGAATTTCTTAAAAAAAAAAAACCACAGACACACTCACCATGATTTGAATAAGCAATTATTTCTCAAAATGAGAGACCAAGGGCAGGCATCGTGGCACAGCAGGTTAAGCTGCTGCGTGGGATGCCTGCATTCCATAACACAGTGTCTAGCTCAGGTCCCAGCTCCTCGGGGATTCCAATCCAGCTTTCTGCCAATGTGCTTGGGAGGCAGCAGATCAGCTTGGGTTCCTGCCACCCATGTGAAAGACCTGGCTAGAGTGCCTGGCTCCTGGATTCAGCCCAGCTGTGATGGAAGTGAACGAGCAGATGAAATATCTCTCTCACTCTCTTGCTCTCTTGCTCTTTCTTTGAAATAAATAAATCTTTAGGAAAGAATGAGAGGAGGATTACTTTTTGGGAACCAATACAAAATTCACTGATTACACACCAGCTTGAAACCTGGGATCACCCTGCAGAAATTTAACAGTCAGAAACTGTAGTACTCACCACTTCTTGACATGGAACCTAAGAGAGTACTATCCCAGCTGCGAGCCAGAAATAAGCTGGAGTGCAGAAAGTAGAAGAGAGAATAACAGCCTCAGATCAGTGATTTAGACTGGATTGAAGGAGTCTATATCTTTGACAGGCAGAGTTAGACAGTGAGAGAGACAGAGAAAGGTCTTCCTTCCGTTGGTTCACTCCCCAGATGGCTGCAATGGCCAGTGCTGCGCCGATCTGAAGCCAGGAGCCAGGTGCTTCTCCTGGTCTCCCATATGGGTGCAGGGCCCAAGCACTTGGGCCATCCTCCACTGCACTCCTGGGCTACAGCAGAGAGCTGGCCTGGAAGAGGAGCAACTGGGACAGAACTGGCAGCTACATGGGATGCCGGCGCTGCAGGCAGAGGATTAACCAAGTGAGCCATGGCGCCGGCCCCCACCAAGAAATCTTTACCCTACAGTCTTCATTCACTGGAGAAGCATGTGAGTGAGCGTGTGTGTGTGTGTGTAACGCATGCACACATTGCTGTGTTAGTGCAGTAAAACATTGTTGTCGGCCGGCGCCGTGGCTCAACAGGCTAATCCTCCGCCTTGCGGCGCCGGCACACCGGGTTCTAGTCCCAGTCGGGGCGCCGGATTCTGTCCCGGTTGCCCCTCTTCCAGGCCAGCCCTCTGCTGTGGCCCAGGAGTGCAGTGGAGGATGGCCCAGGTGCTTGGGCCCTGCACCCCATGGGGAGACCAGGAAAAGCACCTGGCTCCTGGCTCCTGCCATCGGACGAGCGCAGTGCGCCGGCCGCGGCGGCCATTGGAGGGTGAACCAACGGCAAAGGAAGACCTTTCTCTCTGTCTCTCTCTCTCTCACTGTCCACTCTGCCTGTAAAAAAAAAAAAAAAAAAAAACATTGTTGTCAGGCTGTTTCATCCCTGGTTCCTCCATTCATTAGTTTAAATTTCTGAACTTCCATGTCATCACCCATAATGTAGGATTGATGGTGGTTGATGTATCAGCTCTATAGCATTGCTCTGGGGTTAAGTAATATCATTGCTGTAAAGGACTAACCTAGTACGTATTCAGCAAGTGTTAGCTGTTGTTGTTACACCATGTGTACCCCAGTGAATGCAGAGCATCTTTGGAAGGGAAATCCCCCGCATCCTTCAGTGCGTGGCAGAAGAAAACCTGGCCGCCCACAGACGCCGCGTGATCTTACGGTGTGGAGCGCTCTGAGTCTGCTTCCTCGTGAGCATGTTTTTGAAGTCCATGACCTGAAGCTATTTTAGCCTAGTTTATTGCCACTTAGTAGTCAGACAAAACTGTAGCCCATTTAATGAAGCTTTTGCTTCAGAACACCACAAACCTGTCTAGACATGAAGCATGTTCTAATGTAAGGATTTCTACCCACTGGTGCTTTCTTAAGTCTGAGTCTAAAAATACAACCAGCTGGCTGCTCACTCTGTGACCTATATTCAGGCTTGTAAAGGGACCCTACTGGCACAGTACAGGGATTACCAAGGCATGACTTCCCATAGAAAGTCTCAGTGGATAAGGACAATGGCAATTTTGTCAGCCAAGGGAATACATGGAGGTCTGACTTTTTGATTCACTGACACAGCAGCTTGGAAACGTGTCTCAACTCTTGTTTTCTTTCCTGGATGAGATTGTCCTGCTTTCAATTCTCCAAGCTAGACACACAGTGGGTGGTTGCCTGGGAGACAGCCTGTAAACTAAACAGTCTCATTGCAAACAACTGAAGGGCTTGTGCAGGAAGAACTAGCTTTAAAAGTTATTAATTTCTAAAAGCATTTAGGCTGTGTAATACTGTAAAATAATCAAAGAAAAAAATCTAAACTTATGCTGCTTTTCAACGGATCCCTGGCTGAAGTGTGGGTTGAAAACTGCCCCAGAAATCAGTGCCACAATGAATTAGGATGATGTTGGCTGGTGTTTCTTCAGCTGTGAACTAACTCCCTTGGCAAAACACCCCATAGGTAAGTCAAGTAAATCTTCAGTTTTCATATTGTTTTGGATAATAGCTATGTTGCATGTTGCAGCTTTTTTTTCCTCCCCAAAGCACTCCCTGAGAGGAAATATCAGGTAAACTGATAGAGGAAAGCAGTTGCTAATGACAATGAATGATCTGCAGAGTTGTCATAAGCAATTTTTGACTTTTCTTTTTTTTTTTTTTTTTTTTGACAGGCAGAGTGGACAGTGAGAGAGAGAGACAGAGAGAAAGGTCTTCCTTTTGCCGTTGGTTCACCCTCCAATGGCTGCTGCGGCCGGCGCACCGCGCTCATCCGATGGCAGGAGCCAGGTGCTAGGTGCTTTTTCCTGGTCTCCCATGGGGTGCAGGGCCCAAGCACTTGGGCCATCCTCCACTGCACTCCTGGGCCATAGCAGAGGGCTGGCCTGGAAGAGGGGCAACCGGGACAGAATCCGGCGCCCCGACCGGGACTAGAACCCGGTGTGCCGGCGCCGCATGGCGGAGGATTAGCCTGTTGAGCCACGGCGCCGGCCAATTTTTGACTTTTCAAATATCGTGACAAACCCTTCTAATAGTTCTAGAGTACAGGCTAGCCTAGTGATAACAAGAAGATACATAAACACATACTTGCTTCCATTGACTTATACCCAGGGTCAATATCTTATTTTAGTTTCAACACCAACACATGTGTAAACTTTACAGATTATAAATTTTCTTGTAACCACTCAACACTGTATACCTGTTTTCTTGGCCAGGATGTCTCAACATAGAATGGGGCTCTTATTGCTTTCAGTCTATCACATAAGATTCCAAATTAAATATATAATATAATAATAAGTTTTGACTTTACAGGTAAATAAGCTATGCATGTAGTTAAAAAGACTGGGCATCAATAGATGCTAAAGCAGAAAAATCTGTGGAATGAAACATTGCTTAAAAATCACTGCTCAAAACAATTCTAAATGGACAACTGAGAAGTTTTCTTATGAAAAAACTTTAAATGGAAATGTACAGATTGAAGGTCAGATGAGGACAGGGAGCCCGATGTGAAAAGTTATGTGAATCTGTGCTTGTTATCTGAAAGAATGGTTTCTCAACAAACCATCAATGCTGGTGAGGATGTGGGGGTAAAGGTGTCCTAATCCACTGTTGGTGAGAATGTAAACTAGTACAGCCACTGGGGAAGACAGTATGGAGATAACTCAGAAAGCTGAACATAGATCTACCATATGACACAGCCATCTCACTCCTGGGAATTACCCAAACAAAATGAAATCAGCGTATGAAAGAGTTATCTGTGCCCCCATGTTTATTATAGCTCAATTCACAATAGCTGAGATAGGGAATCAACCCAGATGTTCATCAATTAAAGACTGGATAAAGAAATTGTGGTATATATTCACTATGGAATAAAAAGCATGAAATCCTGTCTTTTGCAACAAAATGGATGCAACTGGAAACTGTTATGCTTAGTGAAATAAGCCAATCCCCAAAAGACAAATACTGTATGTTTTCCCTAATCTGTGGTAACTGATAGAGTAGCTAGTAGGTAGTATATAGGAGTGAAATGAACATTTTGGGATTCCATGATTGTTTACAGCCCTGTCTCTATCTTTGAGGACCACTGTTTTTTCTTCATCCTCTTTACTTTGTGTGGGGTTAATCTTATGAGTATAAAGTAAGCTGAACCAAAAGTTGCATTTTGGAAATTTATATTTATTAAATAAAAGTTAAAAAACATAAAGTAAACTGAAAATAGATCATTGTAAAAATTAAGAGAGGGGATAAGAGAGGAAAGAGAAGAAAGGGTGGGAGCGTGGGTGGGAGGGAGGGTAGGGTGGTAAGTATCACCGTGTTCCTAAATTTGCATACATGAAATACACAAAATTTATCCACCTTAAAAATTTTTTAAAAATAGAATTGTTTCTGCATTAGAAAATTGCTAAGTGTTCATTTGATGTTCATTGTCTTTCTCCAGTCAATAATTAGTGTTAAGACTCCATGGATGATTAGATAATGACCATGTTGCCCAGTATTGTAGTGATTTGATTTAAATTTGATTAAATCTAAATTTTTATTTTAGATGCTAGAAACTACTTGTGAAATACTCTCTCCTAAAGTTTACAGGAAAGAGGTAAATCAAAACTCCCTAACATATGAAGGGTATTCAAAAAGTTGGCAAAAATTCATGTTATGGGAAAAACTAAACTATGCATGATATAAAAAAAAATTGCACCAAAATAAACATCTTCGGATGAACTTTCTGAAGTACTCTCATATATATAAATCCAAATTGTAAAGCAATTTGCTGGGACAGATATGTTATTTGCTTCAAAATTTTTCTGGTGTTTGATTTTGATAATATAATCTGCTCCTCTGGCCTTAGTGAAGTTCCAAGTTCACAGCTTATTAAAAGCTAAAGATTAGGATAATGATGATTAAGTGACTGCAGTTAACCAAATGTTCCTTTCTTCAAGAAAACAAGCCCTGCTGGTGGGAGTGTATATTGATACCTCCTGGAGAACAATCTGGAGACAGGGAGTGAAATTAAATACACTTGACCCCTTTGCCTCAGAAAAAAAACTTTTGCATGGTGCATAACAGGGCCCAAAGCTATTAATCACAGTGTGTGGAGTGGGAAGCTGGAGACAGCATAGATGTCTATCACCCAAGGAGGAGATAATAAAATTTGGTGGAAGATTATCAACTGGGGGGTGCATTGGAGTACAAAGATGAAGTATAAAAGCAAAATGTTCAATTTAAAAATAAGTAACAAGCTGTACAATTAGTACAGTATTACTTGTATACTCTTAAGACCTCTACACACACATACACAACACACACACGATAGCGCCATATCTTTGTTACCATACATACACATTTTAGGATACCTTTCCAGCACATTTCATTGGGTTCCTGCAAGGCAGAGAAGATCAGAGGTTAAAAGGGGGGAGGGGGGTAATACAAAATAAAACAAGAGGAAAACCTGACACAGTTCAAGGTCTAATGAAGCATGTGCTCATCCTCATCTACCTAAGGTCCAAACACAAAAATGAAAACAGACTTGTTGTACAAATGTTGCTTTAAATACTGGTTCTGGGGTGAGCATTTGGCCTAGCAGCAAAGATGCCTGCATCTCATATCCAAATGCCTGCACTACCACCTCTGACTCCAGTTTACTGCTAATAAACCCTGGCAGGCAGTGATGATGGCTCAAGTAATTGGGTTCCTGCCACCCATGCGGGAGATCTGGGTTGAATTTCAGTCTCCTGGTTTTGGCTTGGCCTAGTCCTGGCTGTTGCAGGCATTTGGGGAGTGAACCAATGAGTGTGAGCGTGTGCTCTCTCTCTCCCCACTCTCTTTCTTTCTGCCTCGCAAATAAATCTATTTGCAAATTTAAAAACGGGGCAGGCCTTTTGGTATAGTAGGTTAAGCTGCCCCTCAGGACACCTGCATCTCCTATCGCAGTGTGAGTTGGATTCCAAGTCCCAGCTGCTCAGCTCCCATCCAGCTCTACTACTGTGCCTGGGAAGGCAGCAGATGCTAGCTCAAGCACTGACTCTCTAATGGGGGTCCTGGACGGACTTCCTGGTTCCTGGCCTTGGCCTGGCCCAGTCAAGGCTGCTGTGAGAATCTGGGGAGTGAACAAGCAGATGGAAGATCTCTCTTTTTTGCTCCTTTTTCTCTTTCTTTATTTTTTTTAAAGGTTTATTATTTTATTTGAAAGTCAGAGTTACCCAGAGAGAGAAGGAAAGGCAGAGAGAGAGAGAGAGAGAGAGAGGTCTTCCATCTGATGGTTCACTCTCAAATCAGCTACAATGGCTGGAGCAGGGCCGATCCAAAGCCGGGAACCAGGAGCTTCTTCCAGGTCTCCCATGTGGGTGCAGGGGCCCAAGGACTTGGGCCGTCTTCTACTGCTTTCCCAGGCCATAGCAGAGAGCTGGATTGGAAGTGGAGCAGCCAGGACTCAAACCAGGTTGTCGGCGCTACAGGAGGCAGCTTTACCAGCTAAGCCACAGCGCCAGCCCCTCCCTCCCTCCCTCCCTCCCTCCCTTCCTTCCTCTCTCTCTTTCTCTTTCTCTTTCTCTTTCTCTTTCTCTTTCTCTTTCTCTTTCTCTTTCTCTTTCTCTTTCTTTCTCTTTCTCTTTCTTTCGCTTTCGCTTTCACTTTCTCTCTCTCCCTCCCTCCATCCCTTCCTTCCTTCCTTTCTTTCTCTCTTTTTTTCTTTATTTCTTTCTGTAAAGATCCATTTATTTTCAAGGCAGAGTTACAGAGAGAGAGGGAGAGACAAAGAGAAAGAGATCTTTCATCTGCTGGTTCACTCTCCAAATGGCCACAATGGCTGGGGCTAGGCCAAGCAGAAGCCAAGAATATGGAACTTCATCTGGGTCTCCCATGTGAATGGCAGGGACCCAAGTACTTGGGCCATTTTGTTCCGCTTTCCCAGGTGCATTAGCAAGGAGCTGGATCAGAAGTGGAAGAACTGGGACTTGAACTAGAGCTCAAATAGGATGCCAGCATTACAAGCTATAGTTTAACCTGCTGTGCCACAATGGCAGCCCCTAGTGCACTTTCTCTCTCTCTGCCTCTTTCTGTCACTCTACCTTTAAATAAATGAATACATCTCTTAAAAAATAAAATAAAAAATACACACATAAATACTAGTTTCAGTAAGTCTTCCTGGGCACTAACACTCTCACCTCTCCAGTATGAAATCCTATTTTTGCCAAGGTCTATACCTCCTTTTTCACATATGTAAAGTAGAAATAATAATATTTGGAATTAAATATATAAAATACATGTAAAGTATTTAGAGCCATGTATGGCACATAGTAAACATTTAATAAATGTTGGATATCATTGCTGTTATCATATTGTTGTTATTATTATATAACTTCTTTTGAACAAAGGTAGGAAAGGCTTGAGGAATTCATTGTCTACTTCAAAGCATTCTTTGTTAGAAATACTGGGTGAAGGGGCCAGTCTTGTGGCACAGTGGGTTAAGCCATTGCCAGACACGCCAGCATTCCATGTGGGTGCCTTTTTGAGTCCTGGCTGCTCCACCTCTGATCCAGCTCCCTGATAAAGCAGCAGAAGAGGGCCAGAGTGCTTGGGCCCCTGTACCCATGTGGGAGGCTCATGTGTAGGCATTTGGGGAGTGAGCCAGCTGTTGGAAGATCTCTCTCTCTCTGTCTCTCCCTCTCTCTCTGTAACTCTGACTTTCAAATAAGTAAATCTTTGAAAACAAAAATGAATGCGGAAAGGAAAATGAATATCTATTCTAGAAAGTTTAAATCAAAAGAAAAAACAAGTTGGGAATGAGAAACGTCAATTAGAAAACAAAGTGACTTGCGGATGGATTCCTAATCACCAAGCCATTTTTGTTATGAGGCCGCCTGATCATAGGAATCTCTGAGCAATTTGATTTTTAAAAGGAGCCTCCTGCAGATAGTTAAAGATCACTGGATGCCAGGGGTTAGTGGGGGAGGGAAGGAGGAACAGACAGAACACAGAGGACTTCTAGGATTATGAAAGCATCTGTGATATAACAGGGATCAGTATACATCGTTATTCATTCACCTATAGAAGAGACACCAAGCACAAGCCCTCACATAAAGAATGACTTTGCATGGGGGCCAGCGCCGTGGCTCACTTGGTTAATCCTCCACCTGCGACGCCGGCATCCCATATGGGCGCCAGGTTCTAGTCCTGGTTGCTCCTCTTCCAATCCAGCTCTCTGCTGTGGCCCAGGAGGGCAGTGGAAGATGGCCCAAGTGCTTGGGCCCCTGCACCCGCGTGGGAGACCTGGAAGAAGATCCTGGCTCCTGGCTTCAGATCGGCGCAGCTCCAGCCATTGTGTCCATTTGGGGAGGGAACCAACAGAAGGACAACCTTTCTCTCTGTCTCTACCTCTCACTGTCTATAACTCTACCTCTCAAAAAAAAAAAAAAAAGAAAGAAAGAAAGAAAAAAAAAAAAAAAAGAATGACTGTGTGATAGTACTGTGTTTTGGAAGTTCGCCAGGTGTGAAAGTTGTGCCACTCTGATACAGGCTGTTAATAGTGAAGAGATCAGTGAGGGGTTGGGAGCAGGGGCATATTGTACTCTCTGCTCCACTTTATTGTGAACCTGAAACTGTGCTATAGTCAGTTGGTTCAGTGGGTTAAGGTGCTGCTTGAGATGTCCACATTCTGTGTTGGAATGCCCTTCCGGTCCTGGCTGCTCTGCTTCGGATCCAGCTTCCTGTTAATGCACGCTGGGAGACAGCAGAAAATGACTCGAGGGCTTGGGCCCCTGAGACTCATGTGGGAGATCCAGGTATTGTTCCAGGCTTTGGAACATGTGGCCTGCTTTGCCACATTCTGCCCCAATCTTCCTAAAGTACTAATGTTTCTAAAAGGCAATACACGAAACACTCCATGGGCTTCCCAGCCTGCAGGGAAATACAATGTAAATCCCTCTCAGTTCTACTCTCCTCCTTGGCCCTGGGTAGAGGCCCTTGTTCATACCTATCCCTGTCCGTACTGCCCTCCCTCCTCTTCTTTGGCTGTCCAGATGTTGTTGATACCTTCTGTCAGGGAATGTCTCAGGCTATCCCACCATTCCATTCCTCGGACGTCTAGAAGATTCATTATTTGTTGTTTGTGTGGGCGCTTAATCCTCATGTTCTTTTTGTGTTTTCCCTTGACTATTCTTGTTTTTTTTTTTTTTTTTACTTTTTGACAGGCACAGTGGATAGTGAGAGAGAGAGAGAGAGAGAGAGAGAGAGAGAGAGAAAGAGACAGAGAGAAAGGTCTTCCTTTTTGCCATTGGTTCACCCTCCAATGGCCGCCGTGGCCAGCGTGCTGCGGCTGGCGCACCACACTGATCCAATGGCAGGAGCCAGGTGCTTCTCCTGGTCTCCCATGGGGTGCAGGGCCCAAGGACTTGGGCCATCCTCCACTGCACTCCCTGGCCACAGCAGAAAGCTGGCCTGGAAGAGGGACAGCTGGGACAGAATCCGGTGCCCCGACCGGGACTAGAACCTGGTGTGCTGGCACCGAAAAGCGGAGGATTAGCCTGTTGAGCCATGGCGCCAGCCGTATTCTTGTTATTTTCTGTAGTGACAGGTCAATGGAAGTTCCTGAAGGGCATCTAGTCTCTTCCTAATGAAATCACGAATTCATGGAATAATGAATTCATTCTCTTTTGAAAAAGAGGGCTTTATGTAGTCTGGTCCATGAATTCTGAAGGCATTTGTGTGTTTAGAAAATTGAAGATCAAGTCTAGACTTTCTTGTGTATTTTTCTTAGTTTTCCACACAAGGCAGCACTATGTAATGAGCCTCTTGTTCTTTTGCTTTCAACCCAATGCCAGGTCATTGCAAGTAAACTCCCCTTTAATGAAACAGCATGTGACTATACACAGTGATTACAATGCCAGAAGCAGAAGTTGGAATATGGAGTGTGAGAAAGGATCCTTTGTTGTTTCTAGCAGCAAGAATCTCCATAGAGGGGATAGGGACGTAATTTGGTAACCTCAAAATCGCCATGTAAGAAGATTTGGGAAATAAATATAGGATATTTAAAACTGCCTGGGAAATCTAGAACAGGGGCCACCATGCTCCTCCGTGACTCTCACTTTGGTGAACATACAAGAGGGTGAGGCATGGAGTATCCCTGATTCTGAGAAACTGACAGTGTTTTGGGGAGCACAGGACTTCAACAAAGGAAACAACTCTAGGGAGGTCAAGAAGCAACATTAAAGGAAATAAAATCCAACACAAATTTTCATCTATAGAATGTGCATACACTTTACAGATGGTATTTCATATCCTCACTAACCTTTCAAAGAAGAGACTGTCAGTTCCATTTTAATTATTTTATTTATTTGAAAGGCAAGACACAGAGATAGATAGGCAGACAGGCAGAGGTCTCCCATCTCCCAGTTCTCTCTCCAAATTCCCTTAAGAGCCAGGGCTGGCCCAGACTGAAGCCAGGAGTTTGGAATTCAATCCACTTCTCCCACGTGGGTGGCAGGGACTTTATCAAAACCCTCACCTGCTGCCTCCTAAGGTCTTCATTAGAAAAATTCAGAATTGGAGGCAAGGCCAAAACCAGAACACAGGCGCTCTGATATGGCATAGCCAAGCGGCATCTTAAGTGCCGCACCAAATGCCCATCCCTCATATGTAGCTCAGAGGAGATGAGCAACCTGCTCAGCATCATGCAGTTGGCCACCTCCAGAGAAAGGATTTGAATCAGGTGCCGGCGGGCTCCAAAGCCTGTGTTCTTTAGCTGCTGATCCTTCCTTTCTTCTCCTGTGCTGTCATGGATCCTCCAAAGTAACGTTGAAATTATTGTTATGCCTAATTTAACACAGGTATGCAAAACCTGGCAGAATTTTAAGGTTTCTCACTTTTGCAAAATGGTATTTAAAACTGTTATAATATTTTTACACATGAAAAAGCAAACAGGTGACAGTAAAGGCAAAATGTTACATTGGAGCCACCCATTGCTTTGTTGGCTCCCATATAATTAAAGTAATTTCTTTTCTCCTGCAGGCAATTATATGGAGCTAGCAAGATGAATAAAAATAAACTTATTCATGATTTTCTGGAAGTTGTTTCAAAAGGTGATGTGGAGCTTATCTGTGATCATATTACTAATGTCCATTCCATTCTCGGAAACCTTGACTTTCAGCATCCAGAGACTGGGAATACACCCCTCATTACTGCAGCAGAAGGAAATCTAACAGAGGTAACACATGGTGTGCTGGGCCCAGGGATACGTGTTCTTTCAACTAAGAACTGTGAACAGGGTTATGTCCCATCTGCACAAAAGAGACATCCTAAATTTAGACAGGTGCCATCAGTCAGTCCACAGATATGCCTGCTGTGTCCAAGGCCAGGAACGAGACTTCCCAGTGTATACAGAGGTGAATCACACAGTAATGCCACCCACGAGGAGCTATTGCTCAAATGGGACCACATAAAGGATCCTGAGGTTTTCTTCTTCATTCCCTATCCTCTACTCCATCAGTATCTGGAACTGAATTTTCTGTTTTAATTTTTTTAAAGTTCTTATTTATTTATTTGAGAGGTAGAGTTACAGTGAGAGGGAGAGACAGAAAGAAAGGTCTTCCTTCCATTGGTTCCACTTTAAACCTGATGTAGGGAACTAGGAATAAATAATCAAATAATAAGACCTAAAAGGGAAGGAGACTTTGTCCTCCATGTTCTTTTTTTTTTTTTTTTTTTTTTTTTTTTGACAGGCAGAGTTAGACAGTGAGAGACAGAGAGAGAGAGAAAGGGCTTCCTTCCGTTGGTTCACGCCCCAAATGGCTGCTACGGCCGGTGCTGTGCCCATCCGAAGCCAGGAGCCAGGTGCTTTTTCCTGGTCTCCCATGTGGGTGTAGGGGCCAAGGACTTGGGCCATCCTCCACTGCCTTCCCGGGCCACAGCAGAGAGCTGGACTGGAAGAGGAGCAACCGGGACAGAATCCGGCGCCCCAACCAGGACTAGAACCCCGGGGTGCCGGCACCTAGTGAGCCACGGCACTAGCCTTCATCCTCTGTGTTCTAACTGTATCTCCAGCTCCTAGCAGGGTGGCTGACACATCTAGGTGTTTAATTGATATTTAACAAGAGGATAAATGAATGGGCCGGTGCCGCGTTACACAGATAGGAGAGGCAGAGAGAGAGAGGTCTTCCATCCGCTAGTTCACTCCCCAATTGGCCACAATGGTCGGTGCAGGGGCCCAAGGACCATCTTCTACTGCTTTCCCAGGCCATAGCAGGGAGCTGGATGGAAAGTGGAGCATCCGAGACTCGAACCCAGCGCCCATATGGGATGCTGGCACTTCAGGCCAGGGCATTAACCCTCTGCACCATAGTGCTGGCCCCAACCATATTTGTTGAATAAATTACCTCTTCAGGGGGCTGATATTTGGCCTAGCGCTTAACACATTATTAGGATGCCTGCGTCCCATACCAGAGAGCCTACTCAGTACCCAGCTCTGCTCCTGATTCCAGCTTCCTGGTAATGTGGACCTGGTAAGCAGCAGTAACGAATCAAATGATTTCGCCCCTGCCACTCACCTGGGTGTTGTGAAAATTGGGAGAATGAGTCAGAGAATGGGGGTTATGTTTGCCTGTCTCACTTTGCCTCTCAAATAAATTGAAAATTTAATCCCTCCTAAACTATTTGAAACTATAATTGAAACTGTCTCCCTGGAAGCACTTGCAGAAATATATGCAGCAGTCGAGATTATATAAACCTCAATTTTTGGGTTTTATATTCTAAGTTATAGACAATTATAAAATTTTGTTTTGTGAATTTAACATAAATTACAATATCTAGTCTTTGAAAATAGTATTCAAAATATCATCCACGTACGGAGAATTTTTCACCACATTTAAAAAGGCAAATAGTGGCCACCTTTATCTAACTCAGTCCTCTGTTTTTATTCCCTTCTCATTCTCTTTTCCTGTATCATGAATCAGAGCCACATCAGCTCTGAAAATACGGTTAGCACTGAAAAATAAGGACGTTGTGTTGCAGGTTGTTGGGTTTCTTCTGGAAAAGGGTGCAGATGTCACCCTCTGCAATTACAGCAACCTGACTGCGGTGCACGTGGCTAGTCGTGACATCCAAAGACAGCTCTTGGCTACCAATGGGGTCCAGGCTCCTCAAAGGCAGCTTCTGCAGAGTTCATGGCAAGGTGATCTCGAACAACTCCAGCGCTTACTGGTAAGTTACGTGGCTGTTTGCTTCTGCCTTTGGGTGCTTGGATGGTAAGGAGGGCACAGACTACATGTGACTCCTTTGAAAGAAAATTAGGTTCTTTTCCAATGCAATCCCAGAAAGTTTCAACCAAGAAATCTGTGCTTGGTGGGGTGGGGGGAGGGGACAGGACCAGACCAGATTTGGGGGTGGCAAACAACATAATGAAAGAATCTCGCAGTGGCTTTTTTCCACCTTCCTACAGCTGGATGCTAGGAGAAGTCCCGAAGCACCCCTGGGCAATGATGTGCCCGCAGGAAGCCTCGGAGGACCGCTGTCAACTTGCTTACAGGCTCCCTTGACATCATTGCCATTTGCACAGTTGCTGTTTCAATCCCTTTGGGCCCGATGCAGTTATTATCTTGCTCTTGAAAAGGGAATCAGAGAGCCTGTGCCTTACATAATAGTTATTATGACTAAAGAAGTTAAGAGGATACCTTTTATAAAATGCTGCCTTCTTGGGTTATCGACCCTCTTGTTTAGATTTTCTACTTCCAGCTACTTTTCCCCCCAAGCATCGTGTAAGAGCATATGCATAATCAAGGGCGTTAATTATTAGTAACCTGCACTTGTCTACTGTTGGCGTTCACCTTCAGAGGTACTGTCTAGACCACGTGATCTTCCCACTGAAGGGAAATCAATTGCTGCTAGGAAACAGCTTCTTCATGTCCCTGTGGTAAAGACACAAACAGACAAAGGAAAATGAATGACATTCTAGTCACATTCAGTACAGTTCAAGGATAAATGTAGCAAAACCAAAGGCCACTTTACATCTTTTTTGTTGTACCAAATGTTAGTCTAAGTTTGACATATATGGTGAACCAAGGCTTAGACATTTTTTGAAATACAATAAATTTTATTTTAATGGTAGTTTCAACAGCTGTAACTATAATCTGATTTTTGTTTACACAACCACATTTCCTGCTCAGTTGTAATAAACTGATGCCTGTAACTGGATACACGACTTAAGCAACAGATTGATGTGCTGTTGCAAGACTATTAACAACTCTTTTTTTTTTTTTTGGTTCTAACTAGTAATAAACATTGGTATGAGAGGTGATTTCTTCTCAGAGTATGAAAAAAAATTAACTAATTCCCACAGCACCCCTCTGAGGTAATATCATTATCACTTTGTTCCCTAGAGAAGCTGAGGTAGAGACACTGAATACACGGACATGGTGTAAAGTGAAGTAGAGATGGAAACTAGTGGGTTGTTTTGTCTACAAAATAAACAATTTGGATATTTTGGCCTTCCTGTAGTTTTTCAGTGCTGTTTTATTCGAAGTAAATTTCACTTTCATTGAAGCAACAAGTAACATCTACATATCCACTTCCATTTGACTACAAAAATACAATTTAATGAGCTGCCTTATTATTGTAAATCATTCATTCATTCAAATAATGTTTACCGAGCACCTACTGTGTGTTAGATACTCTCATAAGTGCCTTTCAGAGTCCATTCTAATCATCAAAGCAACCCTACAAGGAAGACACTGGGTTTCCAACTTTCCAAGTAAGTGCTCTGAAGGTCAACAGACAGGGTTGCTGCCTTTTGCTTATAAAATTAGGACACTCAGTTCAATTCAAATTGCTGATCAACAACAATTTTTTTTTCACTATAAGTATACCCCAAATGAAAATTACTCATCATTTACTGGATGTCCCTTATTTTACCAAAATGATTTAATCGCCATTGGGGTGCTCCTGATATCACGAACCAAGGAAGCAAAATAAACAGCTCAAGGAGCTGAGATTGAAACCCAGGTTTGTCTTTCAGGCTTCTGTTCTTTCACCACAACACCTTCCTTTCAGAATAGATTTTGAGAAAGAATATATTGACATTAAAATGAGAATTGGCTGAGTAATGACAATGCCGTGATTAGTAATAAGAGCCAGACAGTAAAAACACCATGGAAATAAAGATTCATGTTTTTAAAGGCATCTGAAGAGTTCCTGGACATAAATTTCCCAAACCAACATGGCTTGACCCCTCTGATGCTGGCTGTGAGAGATGTGGACCTGTTTGAGAGTCTTGATATGTTAACAGCATACAGACCCGTGGAGGTTCTGTCCGAGCTCCTCAGGCACCATGCGTGAGTATGAGTGGCTGGCCAGCACCTGCCAGCAGGTGTCTATTCCATTGTTACTTACAGAAATCACATGCCAACTAGATTGTTTTCGGTTATATGAGAAGGATTCCAAAAGTTTCTGGAAATTTGGCGCCACCTTTTAATTCTATTTTCCATGAGCTTTTGGAAGGATCCTTGAATATATCGAATGCACATGCATCATCATAAGAGGAAATTTGCAATTGCAAAGTGACGTACAGATGTCAAAGTCTGGTATATATTATTATTATGGTATCCAGCTCTTTATTTGTTTAGGTAATGACTGTTAGTAGTTACTAGGAACATCAAATAATTCTCGAGTATGCAGCAGCTTACCCTAATACACTACTAATTATTTTGAAAAGCATTGTCAATCTATCAAAAGTAGTTTAGAACAGTGATTTTCAGTTATATTAAAATGGCTACATGGCCAGTGCAGCGGTTCACTAGGCTAATCCTCCGCCTTGCGGCGCCGGCACACCGGGTTCTAGTCCCGGTTAGGGCACCAATTCTGTCCCAGTTGCCCTCTTCCAGGCCAGCTCTCTGCTGTGGCCAGGGAGTGCAGTGGAGGATGGCCCAAGTGCTTGGGCCCTGCACCCGCATGGGAGACCATGGCTTTGGATCAGCGTGGTGCGCCGGCCGCAGCAGCCATTGGAGGGTGAACCAACAGCAAAGGAAGACCTTTCTCTCTGTCTCTCTCTCTCACTGTCCACTCTGCCTGTCAAAAGAAAAAAAAAATGGCTGCATGCCAAATGCTCTTTTAAGAGGGAGAAGGTGAACAATTTTTCTTTAAAAAAATGAATTGCAATTTGCTACTGATGTTACCTAGATATCTTGTCATCAAATAAGAACAGATGGTTCAAGCTCCTTCTCAGTATTTCATATAAATTTAATTTTTTTAATTTTTTTTTTTGACAGGCAGAGTGGACAGTGAGAGAGAGAGACAGAGAGAAAGGTCTTCCTTTGCCGTTGGTTCACCCTCCAATGGCTGCCACGGACGGCGCGCTGCGGCCGGCGCACCACGCTCATCCGATGGCAGGAGCCAGGAGCCAGGTGCGTTTTCCTGGTCTCCCATGGGGTGCAGGGCCCAAGCACTTGGGCCATCCTCCACTGCACTCCTGGGCCACAGCAGAGGGCTGGCCTGGAAGAGGAGCAACCGGGACAGAATCCGGCGCCCCGACCGGGACTAGAACCCGGTGTGCCGGCGCTGCAAGGCGGAGGATTAGCCTGTTGAGCCACGGCGCCGGCCATTTCATATAAATTTAATTAAAAAAAAAAAAAAAGAGGGGGAGGGCCGGTGCCGTGGCTCACTAGGTTAATCCTCAGCCTGCGGTGCCGGAATCCCATATGGGCTCTGGGTTCTAGACCTCTTTCAGTCCAGCTCTCTGCTGTGGCCCAGGAAGGCAGTGGAGGATGGCCCAAGTCTTTGGGCACCTACACCTGCATGCAGGGGTGACCAGGAGGAAGCACCTGGCTCCTGGCTTCAGATCGGAGCAGTGCAGGCCGTAGCGGCCATTTTGGGGGGTGAACCAATGGAAGGAAGACCTTTCTCTCAGTCTCTCTCTCTCACTGTCCACTCTGCCTGTAAAAGAAAAAAAAAAAAAAAGAATGGAACGTGGCCATGGGAATAAGGTATAGAGCTTATCCCTTTCATTCAACATCTTTAAAAAGGTCATCCTTTATTTTATATACTTTTAAATAATTATCTTCAAAATACATAAACTTTTACTTATTTGATGTCAATGGTTTTTCTTTTTATACTGATTTTCATTTTCAGCAAATTTAACTAAGTAATCTTTGATGTTGATTTCATCCTTAGAGATCCCAAACTCTGCGATTTTAGTGGAAAATCAGCAATACATTATGTGTCACAAATAGAGAGTTTGAGGAAACAGCAGTTATTGGATATTCTAATGAATTCTATGCCAAAACCAGGTAAATATTTTTATTCCATGTGTGCAATTCTTTAGCTGAAAAAGAGCCCTCTTAGGAGTCTTTCTTTTCCCACACTGTCTGATGGATTGATTTAAAGGAATCCAGCCTACAGCTGTTCATTGAGCAGGCCCATGGTGCTGCAAGGCTAATGCCAGCTCCAGACTTCTGAAAGTGGGAAGAATGGTCAGGGACATGTCACTGAAGTCAGAGAAGAGAGTTTGCTGTGAACTTGAAAGGGAAGGGGGGATGGTTAGGGGTTCCTGAAGCCTGGGCGAGATTCGGGAAGGTTTGCTAATGATGGGGAGAAGAACCTGAGCAGAGGCACAGACCCAGTTGCAGGGCAAGGTGCAGTGACAAGCATGCCTCTGAGCAGCCGGCGACTTGTGAGGGCTGCTTGTCTTTAGTGTCGGATGGACTTGGTGTTTGAGGCTTCTCAGCAGGGGACAGGTGTAAACCTAAGAAGGTTTCGTGAACAGGTGAGTCTCACTGGGATCCTTGAAAAGAGGAAGGGACTTGATTTTTGTACTGTAGAAGCAGTGTGTCATGAGTAAGCTTAACTAATCCCTGAGGCCGACGGGAGCCTGAACCAAACATTCACATCAGAGAAAAGAGAAACAGAAGATCAAACCCATAAAGCAGCTGGGGACAGACTTAAATGTTAGGCTGAAGGACAAATGTTTCCCTCAATAAAATAGAGTCACTGAGGAATTTTAAAGCAGAGGACGACGAAAGCCTTGTTTTAGGAGAACTAACCTGTTCTTACTGTGTAGAATGGACTTCAGGGAAAAGGCAGAGATCTCCATTAAGAAGCTAGAAACACCCATAAAGAGTCCTTGGGTGGGATGTGGTGGTGCACCTGAGAGTGCTCAGTATTTGGTATGGTGAGTCTATTCTGAAAGAACAATTCACAGAGCTTCGAGATGTAAAGCTGGTGAAGAAGGCGCAGAAACTAAAGTTGAGAATTGCATTGAAGTTGATGGTAAAGTTTCAGACCTGGGGTGGGCACTGTGCCACAGCGAGTTAAACTGCCAGTTGGGATGTCCATATCCCATATCAGAGTGCCTAGCACTGAGTCCCAGCTTCTCCACTTCTTTTTTTGACAGATAGAATTAAACAGTGAGAGAGAGAGACAGAGAGAAAGGTCTTCCTTCCATTGGTTCAACCCCCAAATGGCCGCTACAGCTGGAACTATGCCAATCTGAAGCCAGGAGCCAGGTGCTTCCTCCTGGTCTCCCATGTGGGTGCAGGGCCCAAGCACTTGGGCCATCCTCCACTGCCCTCCTGCGCCATAGCAGAGAGCTGGACTGGAAGAGGAGCAACCAGGACTAGAACCCGGCTCCCCTATGGGATGCTGGCGCTGCAGGCGGAGGATTAACCAAGTGAGCAATGGCACCAGCCCCTTCTCCACTTCTGATCCAGCTTCCTGTTAATGTGCCTGGGAAGCATCAGCTGATGACCCAGGTGCTTGGGCTCTTGCCACCCCTGGGGGAGACCTGGATGGAGTTCCTGTCTCTTGACTTCAGCCTGACCCAGTCCTGGCTATTGCCAGCCTTTGGGGAGCAAGCCAGCAGACAGGAGATCCCTCTTTCTGTCTGTGTTTCTCCCTCTCTGTGTCACTCTGCCTTCCAACTAAATAAATCAATATTTGAAAAGTGGGAGTTGCTCATCTGGAATGTGGGACTTGCTCATCAGCTCTCAACCACAAAGGCACAGCCACAAGGCTTCCAACAGGAAGGGGGGATGGGGGAAATGGGCCTGGAGCTCTGCCGCCCGCCAGCAGCCAGGCTGTGGGGTCCCTCCCAACCTCCCCTGTGGGTAGGGCAGGCAGTCCCATGGGATCACCCACACACCCTTACAGAGAGGTGAGCACCTTGAGACTCCAGAAGAGAAGAGAGACAGAAAAAGAGAGAGGGAGTCCTAAGGAGGAAAGAAGCAGGAAACAATGTCAAATTGGAAAGAAGATTACGTCACAGATGTGGGGAGGAAGGGAGAAGTTTCAAGAGCAGAATGAAAGTGGAAAATAGACTGCTCGGAGTAAAAAAGGAAAATATAGTGAGGAAAGGAAGAGCCTGAGTACGGAGTCTATTTTTTTCAGCTACAGATAAGTGGAAGAGACATTGGAAGAGGGAGTTTTTGTTGTGAAGAGCCCACGCTTACTCAAAGAGGTCAGGGTGGCAGAAGGGGATACAGACAACAGCAGTGACTCCTGGGAACTAACTGGGAATCAACTGTTTGTGTTCAGACTCTATAGATTTTTTAAAAAGATTTATTTATTTGAAAGGCAGAATTACAGAGAGGCAGAGGCAGAGAGGGAGAGAGGGAGAGAGGGGGAGAGAGAGAGAGAGAGAGAGAGAGAGAGAGAGAGAGGTCTTCCATCCGCTGGTTCACTCCCCAGATGGCCGCAACAGCAAGCGACACCAATCCAAAGCCAGGACCCAGAAGCTTCTTACAGGTCTCCCATGCAGGTGCAGGGGCCCAAGTACTTGGACCACCTTTGCTGCTTTCCCAGGCAATTAGCAAGGAGCTGGATTGGAAGTGGAGCAGCTGGATCTCAAACCAGTGCCCATAGGGGATGCCAGCACTGCAGGCGGTGGCTTTACCCACTACACATCAGTTCCAGCCCAGAATGCTATACATTGAATATGGCTTCTAGTGCAAGGTGGGAAGTTATGCTGGGATGAGCCAAGGGCCTTTATCTTTGACAGCTGTAGAGCAGATGTCATGCCCAGCTCATTGTTAGGGGTTTCACTTAGCAGCTTTGCCTAAAACAAATCTGTTAACCACAACTGTTTGAATTGATAACTATTGATACCTGTTTATTTAATTCAATGGTATTTCCTCTTTTACTCATCAGAAACAAAAGGTATGTGATCTCATTTTTAGAAAAATTACTGGGTGGGCTGCACAGCTCTGATTTAACTTGTCAGCTTCATTGTGTTGTGATCATCTGTACTTCCCACAAAAAGGCTGCAGGTAGAGATTCAGAGAAGGAAACTCATGCATTGACTAGGCCAGCCCTAAGACGTTACTACCCTGGACAAGTCATACAGGTGTTTCACAGTTAAGTGACATAGACCAAGAAACTTTAAAAAAATATATTTACTTGGGCCGGCGCTGTGGCGCAGCAGGTTAATGCCTGGCCTGAAGTGCCACCCGCATCCCATATGGGCATCGGTTCGAGTCCTGGCTGCTCCACTTCCAATCCAGCTCTCTGCTATGGCCTTGGAAAGCAGTAAAAGATGGTCCAAGTGCTTGGGCCCTGCACCCATGTGGGAGACCCGGAAGAAGCTCCTGGCTCCTGGCTTCAGATCTGTGCAGCTCCGGCCGTTGCAACCAACTGAGGAGTGAACCATCGGATGGAAGACCTCTCACTCTCTCTCTCTCTCTGCCTCTCCTCTCTCTCTCTGTGTAACTCTGCCTTTCAAATAAATAAATAAATCTTTAAAAAATATATTTACTTATTTGAAAGGCAGAGTTACAGAGAGAGAGGGGGAGAGACAGAGAGAAAGGTCTTCCATCTGCTGGTTCCACTCCCTAAATGGCCACAATGGCCTGAGCTGGGCCAATCCAAAGCCAAGAGCTTCTTCTGGATCCATTAGCAGGGAGCTGGATTGGAAGTGGAACAGCTGGGACTCAAACTGGTATCCATATGGGATGCCGGCACTCCAGGCAGAGGCTTAATTTCCTATACCCAGCACTGGCCCTCAAGAAACTCTGTCTACCATGAGGGCTAGTCCTCATGAAACATGAGGGACAATGTCCTTCCTGCGCATGTGGGCCCCTGCAGAGGGGCCCTGAGCCAGATACTGACAGATTTAATGGTTAAAATTTCTTCCTCACTGGGCCAGGGCTGTGGTGCAGTGGGTTAACGCCCTGGCCTGGAACACCGGCATCCCATATGGGCACCAGTTCGAGTCCCGGCTGCTCCACTTCGTATCCAGCTCTCTGCTATAGCCTGGGAAAGCAGTAGAAGATGGGCCAAGTTCTTGGACCCCGCACCCACGTGGGAGACCTGGAGTGGGCTCCTGGTTCCTGGCTTCAGATTGGCCCAGCTCTGGCAGTTGCGGCCAACTGGGGAGTGAACCATTGGATGGAAGACCTCTCTCTCTCTCTCTCTCTCTCTCTCTCTCTCTCTGCCTCTCCTCTCTCTGTGTAACTCTGACTTTCAAATAAATAATAAATCTTTAAAAAAAATTTCTTCCTCACATTCCAGCATCCACAGATATGTTGCAGCAAGGACATTAAGAGTGAGGCGACCAGGTTTATATTAAAGCAAAATGTGACTCTTGGTTACAATCAACTCTTCACAGAGCTTAAGGCTTGGTAGGCACTTAGCTGTTGCCTGATTTCCTTTAACTCTCAAATATATATTATTTGCTCAAAATTAAAGTAACTTAATTTTTTCTCTCTTTAAATAATGATAGCTACCATTACAGAGTTCTAAAAATTGTAAGTCACCCATTCCATGGATTTGTCCTGTTCTCATGCTTCTTCCTGTAAAAATTATTTCTCTGAAGGGTCAACAGGATCCCAGACCCTATTTCAGGAAAATTTTTGATAAATGGGACTAGTCTAGATCCTAGAGCTAGATTTTCTATGCAATTGTTTGAGGTGAATCTTATCAACATATGTTCTTCTGTTTCTTCCATCAGAAACACATGCTGAATCATTGCTTGACATTTGTCATGATACAAACTCTTCTCCAACGGATGTAATGACAGTCACCAAGACTCAAAACATAATCTTGCAAAGCATCAGTGACAGTGAGGTAAGATGCTTTCTTTAAAGAAGCTAACAAAGGCTAGAAAACCTGCTCCACTTACTGCACCATCAGTGTTGCCTGGATATTTTGTAATAATCATAGGTAATAATCATACACCTTAATGCAATAATAAAAACTTAAATCACAATTAGTTTCATGTCAGAGCAGTAACCCACTAATCTATTCTGAAACTTATACATAATGTACGTGTGTGTGTGTGTGTGTGTGTGTTAGTCATTTGGGGCTACTATTAACAATACCATAGATTGGAAAGTTTATAAACAAAGAAATGTGTTTTCTGGAGCCTGGATGTCTGTGATCAAGGTGCCAACATGGTTGGGTTCTAGTGAGGGCTCTTTCCAGGTTGCAGACTGCCCACCTGTCATTGTATTCTCCCGTGGTGGATGGAGAGCTGGCTAGACCTATGGGGTCTCTTTTATAAGCACACTAATATCATCACAGGGGCTCCACCCTCAAGACCTAATCACCTCTGAAAGGCTTCGCTTTCAACTACCATCACACTGAGGGTTAGGATGAATTTATGAGGATACAGACATTCAGCCCATAACTGTATGTGTCTAATTTCAGACTGTTGCAGCTGAACTCATACCAATTAAATGTAGCTAGTCTTTATGTACATTAATACTGAAATAGAGATCATTATTCTGATATAAATTCCATCATTGGGGACCATAAAGGGGCACCTCGTGTGACCATCATTCTGTCCCGATGAATGACTCCACAACATGTCCCATACAATACAGTACCATACTATACCATACAATACTATTAACCAACATTGTGACCCATAGAAAATAGAATAATGCTCAAGGTATATAATTGGTAACAGTGACTGCCCAGAGAGAGACCTGGAGATGTACTTCGCATGGTATACTCATTTCTGCCTTTTGACTGTTTTTAAGAATTAATTTAAGGGCTAGCTTTGTAGTATAGTAGGTTAAGCTGTGTGCTGCTTTGAGTCCTGGCTGCTCTGTTTCCAATCCAATTCTCTGCTAATGTGCTGGTGAAAGCAGTGGAGAATACAGTAGTTGGGCCCCTGACACCCACTTGGGAGACCCAGATGGAGTTCCTGGCTCCTGGCTTAGGCCTGGCCCAGCCCTGGATGTTGTAGCCAACATGTTGTAGGGGTGTTTTCTCTCTCTCTTTCTCTGTCATTCTGCCTTTCAAATAAATAAAATAATTCTTTAAAAAATTTCACTTAGCCTGAATAGTTAAAAATCTTAGTACTCTCTTTAAAGGACTTTCAAAAGATTCGTAGGAGAACTATGCATGAGCAGGTGGAAGCTCTTTCTCCCCGTGTCCACCTGTCTCTCTCCAGCTTTGTCTCTGTGATGCCTAAATAAATTGATGAACAAAAACACATTTGCTTTTCATTTTCTAGAATATACTTATGCAATTGTCTTTTTGAAAGGACCAAAACTCCCTTCATATTAGTATTCTTTTCACTCAACTTCAGAACTTTCTTTGAACCTTTGCTTGCATTTCTTCTTACTGTTGTTGAAATAAAAGTTGAACTCATTTTTGAGGGCTGAATAGACTCTTCCACTGTTGGTCTTTCTCTAGGGTTTAAATGGCAAGCCCCAAGGTTATCTTTCCCTTCTTTGCTTTGAATGGGTGCTTGCCTTTCTTTGTGGCTGTCTGAAATAGTTCTTTATAGTGCACAAACATAAGCAGTTGTCATGCTGGGAGGATTGTTCTCAAGAGGCTCTTTATAGACCCTCCCCGGTGGTTTTCCATCTCAAAGAATCTTCTTTCCAAACTTCATTACCTGCTATTGTAACGTTGCTTTTCTCTCCTGTGGCTTTGGGGCTCCATTGTGCGCAGGTGAGAATGCCACGCTCTATTTCTTGACCACCTTTCACTTTCTGAGTTGTTGTCAGTGGTTTAGAAATCCATGTATGTTAGGGGTTTGCTATTCTAATATTTCTCACCCTCACTCACTATTAGGTTGTTATTATTTCAATTCAACTCCTGTGACACCAAACCATATGTTAGAAAATTCTCACTGTTCTCTCGTGCACAGGGAGGCCGCCTGTCGGGTTTCCCCCACTCGACGATAAACCTTTTCCCTTAAAAAAAAAAAAGAAAATTCTGAACTGCTTCTGTTTTAAAGTCTTTTAAACATATTTCTTTTCATCTATTTGAAAGGCAGAGAGAGAGAGAGAGAGAGAGAGAGAGAGAAATATAGACTGGTTCACTTCCCAGATGCCCACAACAGCCAAGGCTGGGTTTGGCCAAAGCTAAGAGCCAGGAACTCCATTGAGGTCTCCCACAAGGGCGACAGGATCCAAATTCCCAAGTCAACTGCTACCTTTCAGGATGCATTAGCAGGAAACTAGATCAGAAGCCCAGTAACTGGGACTCAAACTGGCACTCCAACATGAGGTCTGGGCATCCCAAGCAGCAGCTTAACCTGCTGCACCACACGTCCACCCCTTTTTCAAAGTCTTCATTGTCTTTTTCAAAGATTTATTTACTTACTTAAAAGGCAGAGTGACAGGGAGAGAGAGAGAGAGACAGGGAGAGAGAGAGAGAGAGAGAGAGTGTGTGTGTGTGTTCTGTCATGGATCTCGATCTGGATTTTCCACATGGATGGCAGGGACCGAGTAGTTGGGCCATCTTCTCCTGGCTTCCCAGGTGTATGAGTAGGGATCTGGGTCAGAAGAGGAGCAGCCAGTCGTCAAACCAGCACTCTGATATGGGATGCCAGCTCTGCAAACGGCAGCTTAAGGAGTACAACACAACACCAGTCCCTAGGGTCTTCATTTTCAGGATCACTTTCAAACTAATCCTTTTGTTTGTGGTGTTTATGTGTCTTCAGTTTATTTCAGGGCAGAGATTTTTACCAGGCCCCTGCTGTTGGCACACATCTTTCTTTCTTTCTTTCTTTTTTTTTTTTTTCTGTGTAAAATGTACAAATTAGGTTTGGGTATCCTTTCTCTTTATTTTGCTGATTGCTATTGATTTCTTTCTTTCTCCTTCTTGTTGACATTCTTTGTTTCAAACTGTTCATAGTGCCAAGACTGCACGGAGGTTTCAAGCTTGAGCATCAGACCTCAGAGTCTAGCTCTGAATCCTGACTATCACTGGATAGCTGTGTGGCGCTGGAAACAAAGATAATCATTCCTACCTTCAGAGCTGTCGTGAGGATTAAGTTAGTATCTGTAAGATGTTTAGAACAGAGACTGGCATCATAAATGTAAATGCTAATCACCGCTATGGATTCCATTGGTGTACCACACTCTGCTGTTTTCCTACTCTTCCTCAAGGACCAACTGACAAACCAATGGAACGGCTGAGAACCAGCTATTTATTCAACACTCCCCAAATGAGGGCTTCTACTTCCCTAAAGTTTAGCATAAAAATTTGGTTGAATCACTTGATTATATGATATGGCAGAATATATATTATGAGATCACATAGAGTATTCTAGTTTAAAAGTATGAACAAAACCATATATACCAAAAAATAAAAATTCAAATGGTTCATAAGCATCTGACACTCTCCAACTTTTCCATTAATCAAAGTATGTGCATTCAAATAACAATAAGGTGGCCAGTCCCGTATATATTCATAAAAACAAAGAGTGATGAGGAGGGACAAGATGTTCTCCCTGATCTGTGAGAACTAATAGAGCGCCTAAAAGGAAATCTGTAGAAGCAAAATTGACACTCTGAAAAGCAATGACTTGAACAGCTCTTGTCTTGATAGTCTAGGAACATTTTTTTTCTTTTCTTTTTTTCATACTATTTGTTGAACTCTTTATTTAACATAGAGTTAATCATATGTCTGTAAAGCCAGTTGAAAATAGATCTCAGTAAAAAAATAAGAGTGGGAATAAGAGAGGGAGGAGGATGGTTGTAACTGTAAAGCGGTGTAGTTCTGCACACATTCCTATAGACTTACATCTAAGGGTACAGTTTAAAAGCTTGCCATGGCACCCCAAATTCTATTAAGCTGGGTGGTAAAAATGCCATCTTGAGTGTTAAAGTGATCATATAGATCACTTTAAGTGTTAAAAGGTTCATATAAATAAGATCAAGGGTCTGGTAATAACAGAATTAAAAAGGAGCGAATGTTCCAATATGGGAAGCTGTCTACACAGCAGCCTCATAGAATGACAATCTCTCTAAACAGCACTCTGACCTCAGAATCAGCTCTTAAGGCATTCTGGTCAAGAGCATTTCAGGCATGGAAAGCCAAGATACTGTGGCAAAAAAAAAAAAATCCTACATGAAGAATCTCTGTGAATGAGACCCCAGTGAAAAGAAGTGGCCATCAAAGAAGGAGGTACTTTTCTCTAAAGGGAGAAAAGTAATTTGTAACAAATAAGTTACTATGATTGAATACCAAAATATTCTAATGGCATTTTAAGTGGAAGCTTTTACTTTTATTGTTTCCTATGATAATTAAAGTCAACCTATGATTATTAACATCTGTCCCTGGATTTCCATTAATCGTTGGGAATTAATGAACAAAAGATCAGAGATATTTTGTGAGTAGCCATTTGTCTGAACTGTCAGATAAAAGGTATCTGAATTTAGGGCAAAGCCTTTTTATTCCACAGTTGCGGCCGGAGCTGCGGCTCAATAGGCTAATCCTCCACCTGCGGCGCCAGCACACCAGGTTCTAGTACCGGTTGGGGCGCTGGATTCTGTCCCAGTTGCCCCTCTTCCAGGCCAGCTCTCTGCTGTGGCCCAAGAGGGCAGTGGAGGATGGCCCAAGTGCTTGGGCCCTGCACCCCATGGGAGACCAGGAGAAGCACCTGGCTCCTGGCTTCGGATCAGCACGATGTGCCAGCCGCAGTGCACTGGCTGTGGCGGCCATTGGAGGGTGAATCAATGGCAAAAGGAAGACCTTGCTCTCTCTCTCTCTCTCCCTCACTGTCCACTCTGCCTGTCAAAAAATTAAAAAATTAAAAAAAATATTCCACAGTTGCCTCAAAGAAGTGGCTCCCCCAGATCCTGGAAGCCCGGGAGCCAATTGTCCCCTCCAGACTGTGATGGGACACTTTAACTACCACTCACAGCTGTCATGGTTCCAGAAATTTTAATGCACAAAATCACCAGCAACAACTTCTAATGAAAGGGCCCTTGAACAACAAAGAATCCTACTAAGAAAACCTTGCTTCTTTAGAGAGTTTGGAGAACTTCTTAGAAATCAAGTTGGCTGTCAACCTGGTTTGTCAGCATGAGGAGTGTTTTCTAGAGGGTAGAAAAGCAGTTTGAGAACTTCGCTCTGTGATTAGATCAGGAAGCCGTGCTAGGAGAAGCTTTAATTGGCTTTGCAGCCTCCGTTCTGTCTGGGGTTCTATCTGCAGCTCCCACAAGGGCATGGCTTTCCATCCCCACCGCTGGTAAACGATGCCCAGGGCAGGCAGTGAGGAAAAGATCCTATTCACTGTGACTGTGGCCGAAGGATTCTTTCCAGTTTCCCACTCTGATGGAATTTGCGGCAGCTTAGCAGCCTGGATTCCGAAATGATAAAGTATAAAATAGGGAATTTCTGTGTGTTTATGTGATTTCAGCTTTGATCTTCCCTTATGATTATGCAATTAATCACATCCACGGCTGTCTGAGCAGGGCGCTCCAGGGGCAGATACTCGCCCATTATTTTAGTCCTAAATACTTGATCCCATTTAAAAGGAATCCACGGTGCAAAACTTCAGCCATGAAAAAAATCAACACTTTGCCCACAAATGAGTGCGTTGAAGAACTGAGCTTTTATGATTTTGCAGGGCTCTGACCTAGATGAGAACCACAGTCATTCCACGTTCGTTAGTGAAGAAGGAGACCCTGGCGGTGAGCTACAAGGCTGGCAGCCCAGAACAGAAGGTATCTGGCTTTTGTCCTTGATGTGTGCACACAGATAGCATTGATTATCTGAGTTTCCCCCCCTAATTCCAGCAATGCTCAGAGCAGAACTTTGGAAACACAAAGGGCTATCAATACCACTCATCATCCTAGCCACTGGTCTGAATCAGCCAATCTGGGCAACCCACATCCTGCATGCATCCTTTATCCTGCCCTGCCAGCAGCCCTCTTCCGGCTGGTCCCCGGAAACCACTCCCAGTCCCTTTGCTTTGGCGGATATCATCCTTTCCCAGTTTCTTTCCCGGCAGAATCTCCATCAGCTCCAAGGCTGTGTGCCCTTCCAGAAGCACACAGTTCTCCAACAGCTGTTGTTCCCAAGCTGTTGAGGGGAAGGAAGGAGAGTGAACCAGGCCTGAAAGCTGCACGTCTCAGTTGTTTATTTTTCCAGGACTTGTCTGAAATTTTCCACAACACCCATTGCAAATATGAGGGCACTTCAAAAATGTTCATGGGGGGAAAATGCAATTAAAAATACTTTTGGGGGAGATGTTTTGCCTAGCAGTTTAAGATGCCTGTCAGGATGCCTCATCCCACACTGGAGTTGCCTGGGTGAGGACACCCACCTCCAGCTCCTGATTCCAGCTTCCTGCCAATAATGTGCACCTGGGAGGCAGCAGGTGCTAGTTCCAGAGCTGGATCCCTGTCACTACAAGGAGACCTGGACTGAGTTCCTAGCTCCCAGCTGCAGTCCAGCCCAGCCCAGCCTTGGACGTTGCAGCTATTTGGGGAGTGGGCGAGTAGATGGGAGCTATATCTGGAGAGAGAGAGAGAGAGAGAGAGAGAGAGAGAGAGAGAGAGAGAGAGAAGGGCAGGCAGGAAGATGGCCAAAAAGTTAATTTGGGTGCAAAAAGTTTTTGCAATCCATGCATACAAGGAGTCTTCAGGGCCGGCACCGCGGCTCAATAAGCTAATCCTTCGCTTTGCGGAGCCAGCACACCTGGTTCTAGTCCCATTCAGAGCACTGGATTCTGTCCCCGTTGCCCCTCTGCCAGGCCAGCTCTCTGCTGTGGCCCGGGACTGCAGTAGAGGATGGCCCAAGTGCTTGGGCCCTGCACCCCATGGGAGACCAGGAGAAGTACCTGGCTCCCGGCTTCGGATCAGCGCGGTGCGCCGGCCACAGCACACAGGCCGCAGCGGCCATTGGAGGGTGAACCAACGGTAAAAGGAAGACCTTTCTCTTTGTCTCTCTCACTGTCCACTCTGCCTGTCAAAAAAAAAAAAAAGGAGTCTTCAGAAAGGTCATAAAAATCAGTATGACGAGAAAACAATTCATGGATTTCAAAAAATTTTTTGCACGTAAAGGAACTAATCTTTTCATTCCATTTTCCGTGCACTTTTTAAAAATCTCTTCATAGATCGCCCTTGCACTTAGCAGACCACCAGGCAGTAGATTTTCGCTTCGGAAAATAGCAGCCGCCGCTCTTGCATTTGCCCACCGCCCATCTCTACTGTCCGACGTCTGCAGTTTCTCCCCGGCAGTTCTCTGGCCTCCATTTCTCACCCTCCGGGGAAGCTGCCCTGGTAAATGCCGGTGCTTCTCAGGCCTCGGGCCTCCCGGAAGGCTGCCATTTCCTCCTCGCCCCCACTTGGAAAGTCTTCGCAGACTGCGGGCAGAGAATGACCGAGGAAGAATTCAAGGGCACTCCATGAAGGCTGGAAAATCTGATTAAAATCAGCCGCCGTGGCCCCTGCTGACCCGTCCTTGTGGTCTGTCTGCCTTTCCTAGACTTCAAGGCCATGTTCTCAGAAGCCTGAGGAAGTCCCAGTGCATTGCTAGTCGTTCTTTTCAAGTTGATTTGCAATAGTGCTGGTTTCTGTATGGGAACCCTAACCCCTCTGTGGCATCTCCACTAAGCTCTTGCGGGCCCAAGCTTTCGCGGCTTGTAGTTCAAGTAGGAAAGAAACAATTATCTTTCTGATGAATCTGCTTCCACAGTTGATAGAGACTTCAGCTGAGCTGATCATTCTTCTCTGTCACATAGTGTGGTACGTTGCAGTCATCTTAGATCTCATCTCTTTAGATCCTGTTTACATGTTATTTTAAATATATCCCAAGTTGTTAACTCACTAAGTCCCAAATTTTCAATTCAGAGAGTATTTCAACAACTTTGGCATTTATTTCCAAGTTTCAATAGAGGTCTATTCATTACTCAATTTAAGTGTTGACAGGTGTCCTATATATAGGACAATGGGACATCTTAATGTGTAAAGTTTCACACTTTATGGAGGCCTTTTGCATATACCATGTGACATTTTATTCTGCTGTCAATACACATATTCAGTCAGTGCTTGTCATTTGTTCCATTAAAAAGGGAACATCATTAGTTAAAATATGTATGAAATCTGTAATGCTTAGATCTCTCCTATAGACCTTAACATTCTGTATAGAGATCTTAAGTATTTGTGCTGCATGCATGTACTGGATCGTGGGCTTTTTGCAGATCGTAATGTATAAAACACAATTTATGGATTCCCCCCCCAAAAAAATCTCTATCTTTTCCTTAGTACAAAAATCTCCCATTTCACAAAATTTATTCCAGAACATGAGCCCTAAACCTTGTAGCCTCGACTGGAGACTGTCAATCTGCTCTCCTCGTGAGTGAATGAGCGGCTTTTTCCTAAAATGACTGTGCTTAACATTCTTAATTTAATCTGAATTTTGTTCTAAAAATTGATTTATTTGACAGGCAGAGTGACGGCATGGGGCTAAGAAAGAAGGAGAGAGGGAGAAATTTTTTTGACACCACGCATGTCCATCAGGATTCTGAGTTGCAAATAAAAAAATTTACTCTGTTAGCGTTAAAAAAGGAGGTTTTTTTTTTTTTAAAGATATTAGAAAGTTCATGAATTATTGAAAAGGCCAGAAATGGAAACTGTCTTTTCATCCACTCAGGCAGCCATGACAAAGTAGCGTATAGTGGGGCGTGCAGGCTGTAAACATTTGTTTTCCGGGCATTCTGGAGGCTGGCAGTCCAGGATCCAGGTCCTGCCAGGGAGCAGCTCTGGCGAGCGGCTCTCTTCCTGGCGTGATGTGGCTGCGCTGCCCTCTCATGGCCGTTCCTCTTTGTGTGAGCGGAGAGAGGGAGCGGGCAACCTCTCTGCTGTCTCATCTCACAAGGTCACACTAGTCCTAGGGATCAGAGCCCCTCTCTTACATTCTCAGGTAACCTTAACTTCTTCCTGAAAGACCTGTCTCCAAGTACAGCTGCATTGCATGAGGCCTGAGTGTCTATATGTGAATGGGGGTGGGGCACATAAACATCATTCAGTTCTTTTTTTTTTTTTTTTAAACAGGCTGAGTTAAACAGTGAGAGAGAGACAGAAAGAAAGGTCTTCCTTCCATTGGTTCACCCCCTAAATGGCTGCTACGGCGAGTGCACTACGTCGATCCAAAGCCAGGAACCAGGTGCTTCCTCCTGGTCTCCCATGCAGGTGCAGGGCTCAAGCACTTGGGCCATCCTCCACTGCCTTCCTGGGTCACAGCAGAGAGCTGGACTGAAAGAGGAGCAACCGAAACAGAATCTGGCGCCCCAACCAGGACTAGAACCTGGAGTGCCAGTGCTGCAGGTGGAGGATTAGCCTAGTGAGCCACAGTGCTGGCCGTCTTTTTTTTTTTTTTTTTAAGATTGATTTTATTTATTTGAAAGACAGTTACAGAGAGAGGTAGACACACACACACACACACACACACACACAGAGGTCTTCCATCTGCTGGTTCACTCTCCAGATGGCCACAACAGCTGGAGCTTCGCTGATCCAAAGCCAGGAGCCAGGAGCTTCCTGCAGGTCTCCCACGTGGGTGCAGGGGCCCAAGGATTGGGCCATCTTCTACTGCTTTCCCAGGCCACAGCAGAGAGCTGGACTGGAAGAGGAGCAGCTAGGACTAGAACCAGTGCCCATATGGGATGCCAGCGCTTCAGGCCAGGGCTTTAACCCACTGTGCCACAGCGCAGGCCCCAACATTCAGTTCTTTCCAGGATTCCAGGTTATATCTTCAGGAGCAAGTCCCATAATTATACCTCAAATTGGCTGCCAAAGTGTCCAGATCATGCTGCTTCTGCCCTAAGCGGGGAGCTGCTCCCACCATCAACTCAAGTCACCCACATTGGCCGAGAGGTCGCCGGCCTTGCCTCTCACATGATTCACATGCATCAGTCTCTCAGTGAGCTTTCTGAACTCCAGCAGCGCAGGAGGCCGGAAAATATACCTTTTATTGTTTTTAGTTTTCAGATTAATTTATATATTTGAAAGGTGGGGAGACAGGAAGGGAGAGAGACAGAGAGAGCTCCCATCTATTGGTACACTCCCTAAATGTCAAGATAGGCTGGGGCTGGGCCAGGCCACACTTAGCAGCTGGGAATTCAACTCAGATCCATGGGCGGCCAAAACCCAGTTACTTTAGGGCCCCCACCGCTGCCTCCCAAGGTTTACATCAGCAGGGAGCTGGAGTCAGGAGTTAGAGGCAGGAATTGAAGCCAGGTACTCTGATGTGGGGTCAGGTGTCCTATCGTAGTTCTAGCCATTTGGGTTCTTATCCTGTGACCATGAAGAATGAAGAGCACCAGCGAAGACGGGTGAGTAAAACAGCAAAGGAAAGCTCCCGTAGGAGGGGTTCCTGAGCAGGAACACCTCTGAGGGGAAGCTGTCTAGGGGCTTATATTCTTTGGGCTAGGAGGAAGTTAATACCAGGTCTTGTGAACATGTTGTTTAGTCCCTCATAACCTTCTCATTGCTGGAGCTCCAGCTGTAACTGCATCCTGTTTTGTTTTGCTTCTCTATCTTATTTTTGAGCAGTGAGGCATTTTGTTCAAAGCATGTCCCTTTGTATGTCGGCCTGAGTTTCCATCTCTTGGGCCTTTTGGATCCCTGACATCTACTTGAGGCTCGTGCCTCCTGTCTCTACCACTATTTGATGTCTGAATCACTAGACCAAATGCCCATTCCCATATACTTTGTTTTTTTTTTTTTTTTTTTTTAAGTCTATAGTGAGATTCACAATTTAGGGAATTACCAAAACATGGGAAGGATGTCAAGCTATTTTGAGCCTTGATGCCCACAAGCCAATCATAAAAGCACATCACTTTGGGGCGGGCGCTGTGGCACAGTGAGTTAATATTCTGTCTGCAGTGCCAGCATCCCATATGGGCACCAGTTCTAGTCCTGGCTGCTCCTCTTCTGATCCAGCTCTCTGCTGTGGCCTGGGAAAGCAGTAGAAGATGGCCCAATCCTTGGGCCCCTGCACCCACGTGGGAGACCTGCAGGAAGTTCCTGGCTCCTGGCTTCGGATCAGCACAGCTCTGTCCGTTGAGGCCATTTGGGGAGTGAACCAATGAGAAGAAGACCTTTCTCTCTGTCTCTCCCTCTCACTGTCTGTAACTCTACCTCTCAAATAAATAAGTAAAAAAAAATCTTAAAAAATAAAGAAAAGGAGAATACACAGGAAAGTAAGATTTTTCTGGAGGAAATAATTTGTCTTCATTGAATGAGTTCAACTGGACCAGATTTTAAGTTTCCACTTGCATAATGACTTCAACACTCAAAACAAATTAATGATCCCTCACCGACCTTTTTAGAATGTCATTTTCACCTCTTTGGTGAAGAAAATATGTTTTGTCTGGAGTGAAATACTGCTTTTTTAATTTCGCTCTAAGGTAGCATTTTTGATGGGGTTAATTTGCACCTCGTTATGTGAAAAAATGCACTCAGGATAAAGCAGGTGAGTGTTTTATTTTTACTTGTGATAATTCATGTTCTTTCCTGGCCCATTGGGTAAGTTCAGAGGTGTAATTCACAACACCTTAGCCACTCAAACTATTCAAGAGACAGAATCAAGAAAAAAGTATGTTTCTAGTTGATTTCAGAGTCAGTATATTCTATAATTTTTTTGTTTGTTTTCTATTTGAGACTAACACTGGGATGGCAGCTATTCTTTTCTTTTCTTTTCTTTTTTTTTTAGACAGTGAGAGAGAAAGAGAGAGAGAGGGAGGGAGAGAAAAGTCTTCCTTCCATTGGTTCACCCCCCCCAAATGACCGCTACGGTTGGTGCACTTCGCCGATCCAAAGCCTGGAGTCAGGCTCTTCCTCCTGGTTTCCCATGTGGGTGCAGGACCCAAGCACTTGGGCCATCCTCCACTGCCTTCCTGGGCCACAGCAGAGAGCTGGACCGGAAGAGGAGCAACCGGGACAGAATCCGGTGCCCAACCGGGACTAGAACCTGGGGTGCTGGTGCCGCAGGTGGAGGATTAGCCTAGTGAGTTTCGGCGCCGGCTGGATGGCAGCTATTCTAACAATTTCTAAAAGGACAGATATTTCTTCTACTCGCCTATTCTATCTTTGTTTCTTGCTTTGGAAAAAGAAATCAATTAACAGACTTTTGATGGATTACATGTGCTTGAAAACATTCTTGGCTTATTCATTCTCCATAATTATAGAAATATAGTAATTCTTAGATATGTTCTTATGTGAGTGCATTCTACTCAGTTTTCTAACTTCCATAGCAAAGGACAAAAATACCCCCCAAAAAAATTCATGGGAAATGGAATTTAAAAGATAAATTTATTCTGGTGCAAAAGGATTTTTGAAATGCATGCATGTGAGGGTTCTTCAAAAACTTCATGGAGAATGCATTTAGAAAAAACTCTGTGTTGCTTTTTGAACTTTTAAAAATATTTATTTATTTATTTGAAAAGCATAGCAACAGAGAAAGAGAGAGAGAAAAGAAGGAAATTTTCTATCCACTGAGGTCTTACATCCACTGATTCACTCCCCAAATGGCCAGGCCAAAGCCAGGAGCTAGGAACTCCATCTGGGTCTCCCATGTGGATGGCAGAGGCCAAAGCACTTGAGCCATCACCTACTGCCTTCCCAGTTGCATTAGCAAGGAGCTGAATCAGAAACGGAGCAGCTGGGGCTGACACTGGTGCTCCATGTAGTAGTTTTAACCCCTGCTCTGCAACGCTGGTCCTGATTTTGCACCAAAACCAATTTACCTTTTTAAAATTAATTTATTTTAAAGACAGTTACAGAAAGAGAGGACGAGACAGAGAGAGAAAGATCTTCCATCTGCTGGTTCACTCTCCAAATGGCCACAATAACTGGTACTGGGCCAGGCTGAAGTCAAGAACCAAGAATTCCATTCAGGTCTCCCACATGGGTGGCAAGGGCTCAAGTACTTGGGCCATCACATGCTGATTTCCCAAGCACATTAGCAGGGAGCTGGATTGGCAACGAAGCAGATGGGACTTGAACGGGTGCTCATATGGGATGTCGGTGTCGTAGGAAGTGGCTTAATCTGTGCTGTGATGCTGGCCCCTAAATTTATTTTTTAGTTTCATTTTTCCACGGGTGTTTTGAAGTGCCTCAGCCTGAGTGCATCTAGCCTTTGTCCAGGACATGCGTTTCACTGACAGTCTAGATACTGGGATTGTAGGCTGTGTTTTTCTCACTCTAACAGGGCAATTGAGTTTCTACAGTCAAGACTGACTACAAAAATGTGTTGAAGGACATCTATTCTCTTTTCTAGATGGGTAATGACCTTGAACACATCACCCAAACTCACGGTTATCAGTTTCTTTGTCTCTGAAATAAACAGCTTGGAGTAGATGCTCTCAGTTCCTTCCGACACGTAATTCCCAGCCTCTCATTTCAATCTACCACGGTGACAGGAGTTTTGAAAAGTTAAACGACAATGGACCAGTCCAAGGGAACATCATTTTTAACAGAAGTTCCTTGCTATTGTGTAATATTAGAAAACATGCAATCAGGTTGTCCTGACAAATATGAAGGAACCTGAGCTGGATATATTTCCATTGTACCACAAATTGTACTGTTGGATGACAGTCAGTAAATTTTGTAATCATTCGCTGGATTTTAAACAAATGGTTTTTTGTATTTTTTGTTTTTGTTTTTGTTTTTTTAACGCACTGACCTCAAGTGGAACAGGTACAAAGGTTGAACAATTAAAAAGCTTTCACTATGCTGATTTCCATGTATTTGGCAGAGTAGCCAAAGTCCTTTCAAAAGCATAAAAATGGGTTAATTGAGCTAATGATGATGACAATAGTTAGTAACTCTCCCAAGGTCAGCCAGGAAGTGGCAGAGGAGGTTGTAGACCAGATCTTTCTTTCTTTTTTCTTTTCTTTAAAGAGTTATTTACTTACTTGAAAGTCAGAGTTACATAGAGGCTGAGAGAGAGAGAGAGAGAGAGAGAGGAGTTCTCCCATTCACTGGCTCACTCCCCAGATGGCTGCACAGCTGGAGCTGTGCCTATCCGAAGCCAGGAGCCAGGAGCTTCTTCCTGGTCTCCCACGTGGGTGCAGGGGCCCAAGGATTGGGCCATCTTCTACTGCTTTCCCAGGCCATAGCAGAGAGCTGAATCAAAAGTAGAGCAGCCAGGACTTGAACTGGCGCCCATATAGGATGCCAGCACTGCAGGCGGTGGCTTTACCTACTACACAAAATCGCCAGGCGCTGGCCTGGACCAGATCTTTCTGATTTTTGTCCTACCCTTATCCTCCTCCTAGACAAAACTACCTCAGAAAGTTCATGGAAAATGAAATTAAAGGATAGATTTATTTTGGTGCAAAAATGTTTTTAGATACACGCATCTTTTTTTCCTAACACAAGGTTTTTTTTTTTTTTTTTTTTTTTTTTTTTTTTTTGTGAGTGTGTGTGTGGTCTCTCCTAGGCCCACAGTTGCATGTTATTTATATGATCAGCACAAAGCATATATTTAATAAAAGTTTGTTGAACAGAAAAAAAAAAATTAGTCAATAAACCTTAAAGTACAGGCAACTTTAGAGTGACTCATGGCCGATTTTTGCATAAATTTGCTTTACACATTAAATTATAAGCAAGCATCAACTCCACAGGTTGGAACTTGCTGTCTTACAGGTTCTAAAGGAAATTATTTATTGGACTTAGACAAGAGATGAGCAAACTTGTAAATATAAGCAAGTTCCTTTAGGGCTACATAACTTACCCCATTTACTTGTCTCAGCAGCTCTGAGAGGCAGGTGTTGTGAGTCACTTTACACACTTTCTCCCCACTCACAGCATAGCACTCTGCATTATAGAATTTTATTTTACATCTGGAAAATTTTATTAATGCATTTTTGATCTTTAAACAAGCATTTATTTGGGACCTATCACTCTTCTGGGCGGGGAAGACACAAAGATGGTTAAACTAAGTCCCCAGTTAATGTCCATTCTGTAATCATTAAGAAGAAATTAGCTGAATAGAAACAAATTTCTTCTGCTTATTGCTGGAATTCATCACTATCTTCCTTCTTCTACTACTGTCATGCATTTCAACAGGTGTTGAGATTTTTGTGACTTTTCCAAGAGAGGTCATTCATCCCCAAGAAAGGAGCCAATATTTCAAAGAAAACAAGTAAGTGGAATTCTTTCAACTATTAGATAGGGCTTTAAGCCTGCAGGGATGATACTTGTATGGTAACCTACAATTTTAGTAACTCACTCCAAACATTCTAAAATAAGGGCCACAACAGATATTGTGTATCAGGGGCAAGATACTAAATATTTCATCATTACACTGTGGATCATGTGGCCTCTGTCACAATGATGCAGCTCTACAGGTGTAGCTCGAAGGCGGCCATAGACAATAGGAAAACAATATTGGATCACAATTGGTAGTGATCCAACTAAAACTACAAAAACAGGCTGGAGGCCAGATTTGGCCAATGAGCTTAGTTTGCTGAGCCTACTCTAGAGCAACGCTACCCAAAGTGTGGGTCCTTGGTCCTGTTGTCTCCATGGCGAGGTCAGTACAGAACATGAAGGGAACCATTTAGAAGGTTGATTGGGGGGGACAGGCATTTGGCGCAACAGTAAAGACATCACTTGAGATGCCTACATCCTGTATGTGTGGGTTCAAGGCCCAGCTCCACTCCTAAGTCCAGCTTCCTGCTAGCATGCACCCTGGAAGGCTCAAATAGTTAGGTCCCTGCCTCTTCTGTGGAAGACACAGGTTGAGTTCTTGGCTCCTAATGTTGGCCTGACCCAGGCCCAGCTATTTAGGGAGTGAACCAGCAAATGGGAGCTCTTTCTGTCTCTGTTTAGCAAATAAAATAAATAAATTTAAAATGTGTATAGCAATTTGACAGACAATGAAAAATCGGGGCTTATATTCCACATGTATGTTTTCTCTAATTTTTGTAGTGATCAGCTTTTACTATAATACACAAAAATATCAGTCCACACGGATTGGAAAATTTTAAAACTGGTCCTTCATCAAAGGTAGTTTGAGTGGCACTGGGTTAACCAAGGACTTTGGAGAGAAAATGGGGTAGTCTCTGATCTCTCTGCTCTAGGAAATGGGGACCAGGAAGTGGGCCGAAATTGAATCCAGGCCAGAGATGCTACTGGGCACCGAGAGCAGAGGAGATTGGGATACGTCAGAGAGTGCAGGGGGTGTGTTCTCCGAGGACACAGCCGTTCCACTTGGCAATGCCATGTGGAAATAGTTCTCTGACTTTCTAATGATGGCGGGCTGTACCGGGTCCCAGAGAGCCAACGAGTGTCAGCCAAACCGTATCTCCCCTTCTAGTCGGGCCGCCTCAGCACGCCCACAGCAAGCACGCGCCTGTTATTTTTCTCTTCCAAGGGAAGTGGACAGCACGGACCCAAGGACAGGAACGCCGGCCATGCCGCCTCTGCTTCTGAAGGAAGAGCAAGGCTCCCAGGAGCTCTGCCGTGCAAACTTGGGCTTCCTATTGCCAAGACCTTGTTCAGAACCAAATATCTCCACATCCGTCATGCCAGAAGAGGCCCCTCATCTTCTGAAGGGGCAGCAGAGACAATCTGAAGGTGAGCTGGGCAGTTAATCCCATGGCAGTTTCTTTATTCTTTGGGTCAGCAAGTGTTCATTTACTGTGACAGGCCCTGGTGGGAATGCTGGAGACTCAGCAATGGACAAGACAACAGTGACCCCAGGCCTTGTGGAATGTACGTTCCTGGGGGTGGGGGCCACAGGCACTACACCAGCAACCCAGTAACACACAGTGATAAATGCCATGGAGAAGAATAAACGGGGGGTGGGGGTGGGGACAAGGCGGTGTCTTAGTCCACTTGGCCTACTGTAACAAAATACCACAGTCAGAGGCACTTCAAAACAACAGAAGTTTGTTTCTCATAGTTCCAGAGGCTGTGAAGTTCAACATCAAAGCAGAAGCACATTTTGCATCTGAGAAGGCCCATTTCCAGGTTCATAGGTGGTTGCTTCTCACTGGGTCCTCCCACAGTGGAGCATGGAGTCCCTTGGGCCTATTTCATAAGGGCACTCAACCCACTCAGGAAGGCTCCTCTCTCCTGACCTCATCATCTTCTCAGGGCTCACTTCTCAATACCAACACCTTGGGAATTCTAATTTTAATAGAAGAATTTGGGAGCAACACAGACATCAGACCTGAGCAGTTGTTTGAGATTTTACGTAGGTTGAGTGAGGGCAGGCATTTGGCCTAGTAGTTTAGATGCTGGCTGGGATGTCTGTGTCCCATGGCACAGGGCCTGGATTTGAGTCCTAGCTCCAGCTCCCAACTCCAGCTTCCTGCCACTGCAGACCCTATGAGGAAGCAGGTGATGGCTCAGGTGGTTGGGTCCCTTCCCCCCTACCACCCCGTAGGACACCTGGATTGAATTCCTGGCTCTGGACTTCAACTTGGCCCAGCTCTGGCTGTGTAGGCATTTGGGGAGTGAACCAACAGATGGGATATCTCTTTCTGTGTCTATCTCTCTGCCTTTCAAATAAATAAAATAAAGAAGGTAACCTGAGTAAACACCTGAAGAAGAAGAGGAAAAAGCCATGTGTGTATTTCAGGGAAGAATGTTCCGTGGAACAAGAAAGGCCTTCTGAACTGTAACGGGTTAGGTACAGATTAGACAGCAACATGCTGTATGTCAGAAGACTCAGACTTCAGAGTATAATCTAAAACGCAAGTTTGAACAACTTTTGAAAGGATGCTTTTTAAATAGGTACAGAATTACAAATTGTATCTTATGATTCCATCTCTCCTGAATTACCTGCATCCTGGATTTAGAATCTAGTTTAGATTATATGTTAGTATTTCTTTTTCTCTGCTCTGTATTACAACTATACAGTATTCCATTGTATGACTGTACCACAGTTTGCATACTCAGTCTTCTGTTGATGGCTGCTTCCACTTTTTAATTGTTATAAAATTACTATGTTCATTCTTTTTAAAGAGTTGTTTTACTTACTTGAAAGGCAGAGTGACATGGTGGGGAGGGAGGGAGAGAGAGAGAGAGACAGACAGACAGACAGAGAAAGGCATCTTTCATCTGCTGGTTCACACCCCAAATGTCTGCATTGGCTAGTGCTGGGCCAGGCTGAAGCCAGGAACCTGGAATTCCATCTGGGTCTCCCACATGAGTGTGAGGAACTCAAGTGCTTGGCCATCTGCTGCTGTTTTCGCAGGTGCATTAGTGGGGAGCTGGATAGGAAGCGGAGCAGCAGACACTTGAACTGGCACTCTGATGTGGGATGCCATCCTCACAACCAGTGGTTTAACCCACTGCACCACAATGCTGCTTTACTATGGTCATCCTTGTACAGATCTTTTTGTAAAGATCTTTCTCTTGAGTAAATTCCTGAAAGTAAAAATCTTAGGGTGAGTGAATGTGCAATGTTTAAGAAGCAGCCAGAGCTTTTCCCAAGTAATTGTGCTACCTGTAAAGTTTCAGTTGCTCACATTCTCAGGAACATTTGATGTTGCCGGTCTTCTTGAACTTAAGCCATTGTGGTAAACATGTAAAGGTGTATCATTGTGATAGATCCATTTTTTTAAATTTAGTTTTGATCTCAACAATTATATTTCATTTCTAAAAGTTCCACTTGTCTCTTTTCCAAATATTCTTTGTTCAATATTGAGATTGTCTTGTTGTTTTGATGATTCCATCTTTTATTTCTGCACATATTTGAGACACTGTTATTTTTATATGCTGTATTTGATAATTCTGAAATTGGAAATCCCTGGGATCTGAATTTGTTGTTTCTGGTTTCTACTGACTTGTGCTATTGTCGATCCTTTTTCTTGAGGGTTTGAAGATTTTTATTGTGAGCTCATGTTTGGTTGACGTTTATCTGTGGGAATCTTGGTGGCCTATGAACAGAGTGCTTTCCACCAGAAGGACTTGTATATGCTACTGTGAGATACCAAGGTCATTGCTGACCAGAGTCTACCTTAGCCTCATTGCTAGATCCCTGCCATACAACTTCCAGCTATAAGGGGCCCCAGACTTATTAGCCAGATAGTAGCACTGATGCCTGTGTTTCTCCTTGGGATGATGTTGCCTTTGGTATTTACTTACCACTCTCTTAAACCAATCAGCCTAAACCCACAAAAACAAATCTATAACCCAACAAGTTGCATTCATTGGCTTATTGCAGTAAGAGACTGCACACCAGTGGAACCATGATCCATCTCAGCAAATACAAGAAAAAAACGGAATAATTTCTATGGGATTTGGGGAAGTAGGGTACAATTTAAGTGGCATTTAAAAATTATTATTTATTTATCTATTTCTATTTGAAAAGGAGAAAGAATGATAGGTAGAGATCTGTCATCTGCTGATTTAATGCCCAAATGCCCACAACAGCAAAGACAAGGCCAGGCTGAAGCCAGGAGTCCGGAACTCAATTTGGGTCTCCCACATGGGTGGGAGGGACCCAACCACTTGAGCCATCACCTTCTGCCTCCCAGCATCTGCATCTGCAGAAACCTGGATTTTGAAGTGAGCCAGGACCCAAGCCCAGGTTCTCCAATATGGGATGCCAGGGGGCATCTTAACTACAGGACAAAATGTCCACCCCAGACCCAAGGCCTTATTCCTCAAAATCTACAAAGTTGGTTCTGTGAAAAGTAAAGACATTTGATTCGTTTTCAAAGTAGGTTGTTCAGCTATGAGTAAAAAATTACTAACAACTAGCTAGCAGAACAGCTTGTACTTGTGTGAAAAGTTACACCCTAACGTAACCTACAACAGCTAGGTTGCAAACTGCAAAAGTGCATGCACCTGGAAAGTCCCAAAGCTGAAGGGCATCGAGCAAATAGAGCATTGGGGTGGTTAACGCAACAAAACTAGAACAGATGGAGATAATAAAACCTAGCTGACATCCAGGAAGACTGGAACCCTATAGTGTAAGCCAATGGGGAACTGGGGGAGGGATCCACATGGTAGAGAATAAATTGTTTAATGTAACTTCTCTGGGTGTGCCCGCCCACCAGACACCTGATCTTGCAAGACCATGAAAAAAGTCTCGCTTCCGCAGCACTTGCTGAGTCCAAGTCCATGTCCACCCTCTGAGTGTGGTGAGGATAGTTCCCGGAGTCCCAACTCTCAGCAGTGTCTCTTCAGCCTCCTGTCTTGCCCCTCTTCCTCAGCAGTATGGTAATCATTAGCTCTACTGAATGTTTTCCATTCCTTAAACAAAAACTGTTCTTTCTGCTGGAACATTATGCCATCCTTCAAGTCTTACTGAGATACCACTTCCTCTGGGAAGTCTTCCTGAACCACACTCCCCCTCCCCACCCAGACCGGATGAATTACTATTCCTCTAGATCCCCATAGGGTCCTGACACTTGCCATGCTGAGTTCTCACTGTTTGTGTGCCTGTGGTCTACACACAATGGTAAATAAAATGAAATCTGGTCTTTCTTTTTTAAAGATTTATTTATTTACTTGAAAGTCAGAGTTACACAGAGAAAAGGAGAGACAGAGAGAGAGAGGAGAAAGAAAGATAGAGAAGTCTTCCATCTGCTGGTTCACTCCCCAGTTGGCTGCAACAGCTGGAGCTGCGCCAATATGAAGCTAGGAGCCAGGAGCTTCTAGGTCTCCCATGAGAGTGCAGGGGCCCAAGGACTTGGGCCACCTTCCACTGCTTTCCCAGGCCATAGCAGAGAGCTGGATCGGAAGTGGAGCAGCTGAGTCTCAAACCGGCACCCATATGGGATGCTGGCACTGCAGGTGGCAGCTTTACCCACTGCACCACAGCACCAGCCCGGAAATCTGGTCATTTTCAACAAAATGGATGAATCTGGAAAACATCGTACTTAGTGAAATAAGCTAGTGCCAAAGGGGCAAATACCATATGTTCTCCCTGACCTGTGATAACTAGCAGAGCACCTAAAAGGTAATCTGTGGAAGTGAAATTGACACTTTGAAAAGCAATGACTTGAACAGCCCTTGTCTTGCCTGTTGAGGAACAGTTTTTTTTAATACTATTTATTGAACTATTTAATTAACATAGATTTAAGCACATATGTATAAATCAATTAAAAATAGATGTCAGTAAAAAATAAGAGAAAGAGGGTTTGGGAGTGTGTGTGGGAGGGTGGGCACTGTGGAAAGAATCACCATGTTATTAATGTTATAATTATGAAGTGTATGAAGTTTGCAACTATAAAGCTATATAGTTCTGCATACATTCCTACAGACTTACTTCGAAGGGTATACTTTAAAAATTTGCCATGGGACCCCAAATCCCCTTAAGCTGGGTGGTAAAAATTCCATCCGAAGTGTTAAAGTGATCATGGATAGGATTAAGGGTCTGGTAATAATAGACAGAATTAAAAAGGAGTGAATGCTCCAACATGGGAAGCAGTCCACATAGCAGGCTCATAGACTGACAGTCGCCTTAAATAGTACTTTGACCTCAGAATCAGCCCTTAAGGCATTCTGGTCTGGCTGTAAAGCCCATGAGGGCATTTCAGGCATAGAAAGCCAAGACACAGGCAAAAAATTCCTACATGAAGGATCTCGGTGGATGAGACCCCAGTGAGAGAAGTGGTCATCATAGACGGATTACTTTCCTCTGAAGGGAGGAGAGAACTTCCTGCTTATGGCCTTGTCTAAATGCTGACGGAGTTTGTGGATTCAAAAGGCTTCCAGTTCATGTCAAGAGCCTCAGTGATCACTAACGTCAACAATTGTCACTGTGAACTGACTTCCCATGCAGGACCTCTGTCCTCAAAGAGTTGTATTATAATTATGTCGAACTGCTCCCAAAAGATGTATCATTCTTGGGTGCTTCATTAAAGTTAAGTTTCTTAAAAAAAAAAAAAAAGGAGAAGTGAAGTTAACTTCAAGATGCGATGACTTTGAATAACCCACAACCCTTGTCTCCACTGTTGAGGAACAGTTTTTGTTTTGCTTTGTTCTGTTATTTATTTTTTTTTTACCCTGCAAATTGTTGAACTCTTTACTTAGTATAGAGTTGGTCTTCTGTATAAAGTTAACCGAAAATGGATCTTAGTGGAGAATGGGACTGGGAATGGAAGAGGGAGGAGGAAGAGGGGTGGGAGATTCAGTGGGAGGGCGGGTATGATGGGAAGAATCACTATATCCCTAAGGTTGTCCTTATGAAATGCATCAAGTCTGTAGTCCTTAAATGAAATGTTTCTTTTGGGGGAAAAAAGAAAGGTAAAGAGAGAGGGAGGGAGAGAGAGAAAGAGACAGAGAGACAGAGAGAGAGAGAGAGAGAGAGAGAGACCTCCCTTCCATTGATTTACTCCCCAAATACCTACAACATTCAATGCTTGCCCAGGGTGAACCTGGGCACTAGGAATCTAGGTCTCCTATGTGGGTAGAAAAGACACAGCCTCTTCAGTCATCACTTGGTGCTTCCTAGGGCACACATTAGCAGGAACCTGGAATGGGGGGTTGGAGCTGGGTCTTAACCCTGGGCACAGTGATGTTGGATGCAGGTGTCAAACACCCATCCACTCTACACATTTTAAAAGCTTTCAGCACATACTGCCAACTGTCCTACAGAGAGATACTACCTCTACATTCCTGCTAGAAATCTTTTAGACTAGGTTTCATTCTACATCCTTCCTGACCAACACTGGATGGTAATAATACATGAAAGGGTTTTTAAATTTAATTAATTTATTTGAAAAGCAGAGTTACACAGAGATGGACACACACACACACAGGTCTTCCCTATACTGGTTCATTCCCCAAATGGCCACAACGGCTGGGGCTGAGCTGGGCTAAAGTCAGGAGACAGGAACTCCATCCAGGTCTCCCACGTGGGTGGCAGGGGCTCAAGTACTTGGGCCAACACCCACTGCCTTCCCGGATGCATTAGAAGGGAATGAGATCAGAAGTAGAGAAGTAGAGTAGTTAAAACTCGAACTGGCAGTTATATGGGATGCTGGTGTCACAGGAGGTGGCTTAACCCACTGTTCCACAACACCGGTCCCTGAAAGGTTTTTTGTTTGTTTTTGTGGGTTTTTTGGTAACTGAGGAGGAGGTTATTCATATGGTCCCACTATAAATAACATGCAGTTATATTTCTGGATTAACTTCTAATATCTTTTCCATGGAAAAATCTTAACCTCTAAAATGCTCTGTATGAGAGCAAAGATTTTTGTCTGTTGTTCACAGCTATATATTGCCATCTTCTGGGACAGTGCTGGCCAGCCAGTAGACACTCATCATGTATTGAACCAATGCATAATGAATTGAGGGGGAGGGTGGGGATGCCTCTGCTGCCTCCTGTTGGAGTCCTCCTCTTAGATCACTGTTTTTCCCCTGAGGTTAGCTGCTCTACCTCTGTCACACCCTCGTGAAATCTGTTTCTCTGTAAGTGAAAATTCAAAATGACAGCCTGTCCCTACTACAGAAGTATTTTGTTTGGTTTTCACAGCATTTAAAAAAAAAAAAAAACAAAGAAATGAGAGGGATATTTCACATAAAATCTGCATCGTTTTGCCTTCTCTTGACAGTTGGAAGATCTAGCAATGCTAGGTTGTCCATCTGGATTAGACTCCATCGGTCAGAGCTGGGTAGTGCTGCCCTTTAATTGAGGCTCATGATCTCAGTTCACTACTGTCTCTGCTTGTCCCACTTCATCCATATATGTGGCCTGTTGTGACCTTGGAGACACTGGCCAATGTAGATATGGTGGAGAGGTTTAGGAGACCAGTACACTTTTTTGTTAAGAAGAGAATAACTTCTAGGTTTTATTCCACTGAGTAAATCCACCCCCACGCTCCTTTTGTCCTCTTTCATTTTTTAAAAAAAGATTTATTTATTTTATTTGAAAGGCAGAGTTACAGAGAGGCAGAGGGAGAGAGAGAAACAGAGAGAAGTCTTGCATCGCTGGTTCACTCCTCATATGGCCACAACAGCCAGAGCTGAGCTGATCTGAAGCCAGGGGCCAGGAGCCAGGAGCTTCTTCCAGGTCTCCCAGGCGGGTTCAGGGATTCAAGGACTTGGGCCACCTTCTACTGCTTTCCCAGGCCATAGCAGAGAGCTGAATCGGAAGTGGAACAGCTGGGATTCGAACCTGTGCCCATATAGGATGCCAGCACTTCAGGAGGTGGCTTTACCCACTATGCCACAGCGTCAGCACCTCTTTCATTTAAAAAAAAATTGTATATTTGAAAGGCAGATTTAGAGAGAGAGAGAGAGATAAAGGAACGATAGACACAGAGAAATCTTCCATCTGCTGATTTACTTCTCAGATGGTTACAATGGATGGGGCTGTGAAGGCAGGAACTGAGTTTGGGTCTTCCATGTAGGTGGCAGGGGCCCAAGCACCTGGGCCATCTTCCACTGCTTTCCCAGGGGCATTAGCAGTGAGCTGGATCAGAAGTGGAGCAGCCAGGACTTGACACAGAGCTCATATGGGATGCAGGCATCAGAGACAGAACACCAGCCTTTCAGAGTCTATGACCTATCTAGTTATCTAGCTGTTGTGAGGCAGTTAAACACGAATATTTGCATATTTCTGCACAGTCCGGGCTTCCCAAATGAAAGCCCTAGGAAACCAGCCTAAAAGATGCTTGGCTGGCTGATAAGTGTTGGTGCTTAAAGACCAGCTCCCCAGGAGCTGTTGACTTCCACTCCAAGGTAAGAAAACTTGAAGACATTTTTCTGCTTTGTCTGCAAGACACCGGTTTATATTTTAGTCAAGGTCTCACTTTCTCTGGAGTGAAAAGTGCGTCCCCCCACCCCCTGTACCACCTGGGTTTCATCATTTCAGGGCTCTTTCCTGTGTGCTGCAACTTACCACACGTGCAGGGACACACCTGGCTGTCATCATGTCGTATGTGGGGAACTGTTGCTGTGGATTCATTCTGAGTTGCCAGCAGCCATCTTGGCATGGCCTTCTCATTCCAACACAGAGAACCAGCCTTGTGACGCCCTCTGAGCAGTCAGTGTTCTGTCCTCTGACCCAGAGACCTCGTGCTTCCCGTTGGAAAGTACATTTTAGTACAATAGGCCCCATTAGCTGTAGGGGATATGTTCCAAGACCTCCACTGGAGGCCTGAGACTGTAGCTAGCATCACACTTGATATCTAATATGTTTTCCCCATCCATATACACCTATGACAAAGTTTAATTTACGAATCAGGCACAATAAGAGAGTAACTAATAACAATAATAATCAAATAGAGCAATTATCCCAGCCTACTGTAATAAAAGTTATCTGAATGTGACTTCTCTCCAAAGACTTTTTTTACTGTGCTCACCTGGTTTGTGTGATGATTTGAGATGATACAGTGCTGAGTGATGAGTTGAAGTCCGGAGGATGATGGTCGTGATGTGGTGTTGGGTCTTACTGAGGGTTACTTGGACACAAGCACTGTTGCGACACCCTGACTGGGGGTCTGATAACTGAAGGGCCTCCAAGTGCCCAGTGGGTGGGTTGTGTACACAGGGAGGATTCTTGCCCCAGGCAGGACCCAGCAAAATGAAACAAGATTTCATCAAGCTGCTACTCAGGTTATGTAATTGAAAATGTATACATTGTTTACTTCTGGGACTTTCCATTTAAAATCTTCAGATCATGAAATTGCAGTGAAGGGGACTACTGTATAAGACAACAAGCCCTCCTAGTGGCAGTAGCCTGCAGTTTTATGTAATCATCCCATACTTGCTTCCATGTGGATTCCACTGGGAAAAAAACTCTTAATTTCTACAACTGTTCCTCAAACCATGGCAATTAAATAACTCCATCCAAAACTCTAGTTTTCAGAGCATGTTCAATCTACAACTAAAAATATCCAAATATTATGTTTTTCTTGTAGAATTTTCTACATCTGATCCAAAGTACAGTAGCTGCAGAATTGAGGTAAGCTTTATTCTAGTATATTTGGCTTAAGGATTAAAACCAAAGAACGTTTGTTGTTAGAGGCAAACCCCCCCAAACAATGCAGAACCAAATCCTTAGAAATTGTATCTTGGAAAAACAACAAACAGCTCACAAAGGGTTTGAGAGCAGCAAATCGTCCCTGGGAAAATCATGCCTTCTCATGTGCGTGGCTGTTCTGAGGCGTTTCCTGTTCTCCCCATGCCCAGGTGCATAGCCCTCATGGCCACGTTGTCAAGTTGCTTTTTTTTTTTAAACCTACCTAGAAATTGGGTGATCCTTTTCATCCAGTGGTGGAACGAGTTGCCTAGTTTTCTAATTGATAAAGCAAGCTTTTAGAGAGATACTGCAGTTCTTTAGTTTTCTTAGCCATCTGTATCCCGTAAGCTGTTGAGGAAAAATTATTGATGTATAGGTACTGCTTAGTGTTATACAAAGGAGTTTACTGGCCTTAAGAAAAGTTAATGTGTGTGACTAGGAAAATGCTTAAGCACCAGAGGACTCTGCCTTTATTTCCCAAGTCAGTGCTGAGAAATGGCAAAGATCACCATCCATGGATAGGGACTGTCCAAGTCCCAATCTGTATAAGGCCTGTGAAGTCATTGAGTCTGGCCCTGCAGAGGCAACTGCAGGCACAACTTGAGATTCAGTAAATGTATTGTGGGCTAGTTTGTAAGGTGATCATCTTACATGGCCCACAAATGCTGTTATAAATTTCCAAATGGCTCTTGGCAGAAAAAAAGTTCCCCATCGACTACATTGCAGTGCATCTTCTAATGCCTGAGGTTCCAGGGTCAGGTTCCTGTTCCTTCCCCATTACAGGTGGCAAGAGAATGGAAGCTGAACACAGACTCACGCCTGTAAATACGAGCGCACCTCAACATCTGTGCTGAAAGGGAATTTAAAAATCACTTTATTTTGGTGCCAAAAGTTTTTTAAAATCCATTCATAATTTTTTCATTATTGGCATTTCCACAAATTTTGTGCAGCTCTCCATGTATTCAGATTGAATTAGGTATTGAATCTGTATACACGGGGGTTTATAGCATAGTGAGTGCCAAGATGAATATTAAACATTGGGTTACACTGACCTCTAGAGGTTGATAGTAATAAAAACTACCTTGGTTTGAAAGCAGTTGCTAGGCAAAGGCAAATGCAAAGCCGTCCGGATTGCTAATTTTCTGGTGCAGCCTGTGGCTCATTTGGAAGCCATTCTCCACAATTCTGCACAGAGGCTAGTAGCTATGTCCCAGGTGCACATTCCTACCAGTCAGTAATCCAATGAGCATTGCTAACTGCTCTCTGGGATTTCAAAAAATCTTAAATCAGGGAGCAGGCATTTAGCCTAGTGAGGCACCTGCATCCCACGTGGGAGTGCTTGGGTTCAATTCCTGGCTCCGACTTCCCATTCCAGCTTCCTGCCTTTGGGGGTTCTGGGGGGAGTTCTGGGGGGCAGTGTCGATAGCTCAAGTAATTGGATTGTATTTCCTCCTCCTGGTTTTCACCATGGCCCACATCCAGCTGCTGCAGGCATTTGGGGAGGGAATCAGCAGAGGAGTGTTCATTCTGTCTACCTCTCTCTCTACCTCTTTCAGTGTCTCACAAATAAATTTTAAAATTTTATTTTAATTTAAAAGATATTAATTCTATGGAAAGTTAAAAGAGAAAAGAAATAAAGGCTCTTATCATGAGGTTTTAATCTTTACATTATATCACCTTCATTCAAAATAATAGTCATAAATTTTTGCATTTATAATAATCTTAGTTTTAAAAAGTATTTTTTTCTTGGTTCTAAAAATCTCCTGGGAAGGAAAATTTAATTTTAAAATTGTGATCTCCAAGATAGCTTTGTACTTTAATGTCTTTCTTAAGAGAATATTAGAATATTTTCAAGTGACTTTAATTATGTTTATAGTTTCTTCCTTCATAGCTTCTTTTCTCTTTCCTTTCAGTTCCCTCTGCCACCATTGTCACTGTTGCCCATGAGATCAGGTGTCTTGACCATTCCGCAAAATTACAAATTTCCAAAGGAGAAACAAAGAAATATTCCAAGTCAAACATCCTTCATTCGTAAGCTCTCAGAGCCCGTTAGTCAATCTGATGAGTTTAGGCCATCAAACAAGCAGCAGGAAGCCCCAGTGAAGGTGTTGGTGGATCAGACTCTCAGGTCTTCTGATCACTCCATTTGGTCAAGAAATATGTGCTCTTTCCGCAAGGCTAGCCATCACAGACAAGATCTGGAGAGGGAGACGAGCTGGCGATCCAAGGAAGTGGACGGAGGGGACAACGCTGCAATCTCTGACTTTGAGCAAGGGCATTCTTTGGTGGCCTTTGAGAATTGTAAGGAAGATAATATTCCTACAGATACAGAAGGGAATATTGACCATGGTAGTGAAAAGAAAAAAGCAGAAGAGAATTGTAAGTATCTTTCATCAGGAAAGGAAGAGAACTTAGGAGTCAGAAACTGTGAACAAGACTCAGAAACTGTATGTACCATTCCAAGTAAGCTCCCAGAAGCCCAGCACTCAGGAATAACTCCTAACCAGGGTGAAGAGATTAGAAATGGAAAATCTGATTCAAAAAGCACTTCATTATGTAAAGGTGAAGCAATGGAATCCAATGACAGTTTAGAAGAACTTACTGTACTTAAAGGCTTGACCAATGTAGCCTCTGATGACCCCACTGGGAAAGTCCCAGAAGGTCATAATGGTGTGCAGACAAACATAAAAATATCAACAGCAGGAGAAACCAAACTAGAAGTGAATGGGATGGTGCCTCTTATCCCAATCACTTTCCCAGGAGGTAGAACCCCCAAGGAACCAGCTATAGCCAAACCAAGGCTCCAAAAAAGAAAGGGGCTCATTCATAGCAACAGCTTTAACATACTTCCACACCCAGAAAATGACAAGCATAAGGTGACTACGCATCGGAATAAATTGGAGTCAAAGATCAAAACAAGTAACAGGACACCTCACAATTTCATGATTTCCATTGAAGACTCGATTAAGACTACCACGCATAAAGCCAGCATAAAACCTCACGTTTTCCCTGCTTTGAGACTTGTTGACCCTAGGCCTCAGCAACTGCCTAGATTTCAAAGGATTATGCCACAGATAGAAAAGAAGGAATCAATTCACTGGACCCAGAAACCTAAAAAGCAATCATTTCCTTGCATCTGTAAAAATCCAAGGATAAAAAAATCACAAATTCCTCTCTCTGTTCAACCAACAGAACCGAGACTGAATTACCTAGATCTTAAGTACAGCGACATGTTCAAAGAAATCAACTCAGCTACCGATGGACCAGGAATCTATGAGATGTTTGGTACCCCTGTCTACTGTCACATCAGAGAAGCTGAACGGCATGAAAACAAGTACTACCGTGAGATATGCTCAGCTCCATGTGGCAGATCTACCACCAGTAAATGCCGGGCTTCACACAATGAGAGGAGCAGCAATAGCAGAACAAGACTTGCCCAGAGAAGACCACATACCCAACCCCCAAAGGCTTCACTTGGCATTAAACCAAAGCACAAAGTTTTAATTTCTAAAGAAAAGGGCTGCGGGGCTGTAGGTAGCAACCTCCGAGACACCGAAGATGGTGCTGCTACTTCAGAACCAGATCGGCAGACAAAATCATCAGGAAATGACTTTCTATCTGGCCAAGATGAAGTTCAGCCCACGAACTTGGCTCAGCCTCCTGAGAAGTCCACTGAGCAGAATGAATTCCTTCCTGGCTCAGATTTGTCCCCTGTTGAAGAAGTCTCCGTAGAAGAGTCCACTAATGGAGATTTTTCGAGCAATCAAATACTCACCGTGAGCCTTAGAGATCTGCAAGAGCTTGAAGGGCTGCACCAGCAGACTGCGTTTCTCCCCTCAGAAAACAGCTGGGCAGTGCCCAGTGAGAAGAGTTCTAACAAACACACATTGCAAGAAAAGCAGACTATGGCAACTCTTGGTAAAATAAATGCCAGCCAAATGTTAGCTGATGATCTGGAGTTTGATAGCATTTCAGATGACTCTAAAATGCTTATGAGTTTCTCTTTCCAAGAGAAATGGGAAAAGTCCTTTTCCCCAACATACCAACGTTGGACACATCCAGCGGATCATGGTAGTTTTGCAAATAAGTCAATCACATATCAGACATTTGGAGAAACTTTAGGCGTTGCAAATTCAATTTCCCCAGAAAGTCTGGACTCAGTAAAGAATGAAGAATTGACAGATGAGCTATTGGGATGCCTAGCTGCAGAACTGTTAGCTCTTGATGAGAAAGACAACAGCTCTTGTCAAATGATGGCAAATGAAACAGATGCTGAAAACCTCAGTCTTGACCTTGGTGGGAGAGGACACAGCATCAAAGAACTGGGCACAGACACAACAAATGTCAAAACACAGGTTGGTATAACTAGAATCAGGCTGGGAAGGGCCTCAGGGGCAATCTGCAAATCAGGAAGCATAAACCCTAAACAAACAGTGTCTTCCAGGGGTCAGTGTTTGGTCACAAGGTTGGAGTCCAGGTCCCCTGGCTTCTAGGCTAAGATGTATTCATTATACCGCCTGACCTCTAGAACGTAGTGGACTCAATACTGCTGTGGCATCACTTATAGTAAATTAACATAGCACAACTACTTAAACAAGTCAGTATTTTATTAGTGATGACATTTCCAATCCACAGCAGATACTGTTTCAGTTATCAACTGAGAGAGAATAATAGGCAGAGCATTGCCAAAGGTTAGGTATGTGTGAGACAGGAAGAAATGCACACAGACCCTGTGGTAACTCACCATGTTATTCATATGAAGACATGAAATGTATATTTCTCAAAGATTCCCTGTGCAAGAACATTTGCTCCCAGCTGGTTTATGACAAAAACATGGTTGATGCCTCCTGTGTCTCTGTCCCTGGGCTAACTGGGGGCATAGTGATGTGCAGAACTCAGCCATTGCTCTAAAGGAGGAAGAAGCAAGCTTCCTGGGGGCAAAAAAAGTTTACATCTTTTGCTACACAGGATGTAGGAGTGGGGAAGAAGAACATCGATAGATGTAGGTTCTGTTTGTTTTAATTTTCGATGAAATCCATGAGCCTCCCATTACCAAATTTTAAACACAGAAACGGTAGGTCAAGCTGAAATGTTATTTATTGAACTCTAATTCAGATTATATCACATCGTACCCACATGATTTCAGGATCAGGAACAATTATTTTTAGTAGTTGAGTAGTAGCTGAGTTTGTTGAGACCTTAACACACGAGAGCGAGACACAACGTATTGTCTCCTTTTCTACTTCATAAGAATTCCATAGGTACTACAATGTCCTATAGGTACTACAGTGTTCTACAGGTATACAATCGTAGATAGAGAAATCGAGGTTTAGAAAATCATGCAGCTGGTGTATGGTGGTTAGCCATTCTGATTCCAGCCCATACCTTAAGCAATGTGCAATGGGAATAGGCCAACTCCACCCTCTAGGGGAACTTGGTCTCTGCGAGGAAGGAGACAGGGATTTGGGAGATGGAGGTAGGTGTGTGCACACCTCTGTTGTCACAGATGAGCCTACCATTCCACCATTTTAAACTGGAGAAGCAATCAACAAGCCAGTCACAGAATCAGCTCCTAACTCCACTGTAATCATGGAGTCAAATTCTGGCCTTTTGTGACTATTTCTTCCCCAAGATGTCCTTAGACTTTAGTTTGGATAGAAACATAGCAGGGTGAGCAGGGTGAGTAGGAGAAACACAAATAGCCCTTGGGAGGCAGGTGGATACTCGCGAGGAAGGCACCCCTGCAGGATCTCTTGTTCCTAAATGGCCTTCACATGCCTCTACATTGCCATTATCATTTACTTATTTGAAAGCAGAGTGACACAGGTGAGAGAGAGAGACCCAGCTGTTGTCTGCTGGTTTACTCTGCAAATGCCACATTGGCCTCAGGAGCCTGGAACTCAATCCAGGTGTCCCATTGGAGTAGCAAGAATCTATTACTTGAACCATCACCACTGCCTGCCAGGGTCCATACCAGCAGGAAGTTGGGATCAGGGCTGGAACTGGCCATCACACCGAGGCACCCTGACATGGGACATATGTCTCCTAACTGCTAGGCCAAATGCCTGCCCCCTACAAAGTTGTTTTTAGGAGATCTTTGTCTCAGGAGGTTATACATGCACAATAGGAATGACCATGGACAGGTTTGAAAGGAGGACTGTACTTTATTAAATAAATAAGTAAGTAAATGAGGTATTTATTTATTTGGCAGGCAGAATGACAGAGAGAGGTCTTATATCCACTGGCTCAGTGGAAAGCCCTGCTTTCCATCCCTTCTCTACATCCCAGTGACTCAGAGTTTATTAATGATCTTCCTTTGTCTCGTTCTTACAGACATACAGTAATGGGTTCAGGATACATGGCAGAGAGGAGCAATTTCTCAATGCAAATGAAAAGAAGACATATCCTGAGACTAGTTTAAAGAATGAAGACTCTATCCTGTGGACCAAGGGTGAGATCCTTGGGAAGGGAGCCTACGGCACAGTAAGTTCAATACTTCCTACCAACCCCCTCTACCCCACCATCCTCTCCATTCCCCATCTGCCCACACTCATGTACTTAGCACTCTTTCAGCTGAAAGAGAAACCCCAACCCAGACTGGCTTGAGGAAAAGCACATTTGTTGCCTTATTCAACAGAAAGATCTTGAATAGGTAGGGCTCTGTGCACAGGTGGTTTCAGAACCCAAACAATGTCATTTCATTTGCTCTCATTCTCGGGCTCCACGTGGTTGTATAATGGCTATTGCATGTCCAGCCTCTCACTCTCACAGGTTCAAGTTCAATGAAAAAAAGCTCCTCTCCCTCCAACAGCCCAATATGTTCTTTGGAGTTTGGAGAGTCATTGCTGGGTAGAGAAAGAAAAAAGTGTTCCTTATATTTTGTGAATTGCATGTTAAGACAGTGAAAAGTCTAGTACTTTGGCTAGTATTTACATAGATTTAAACAGAAGACTGGCCTCCAAAGAAGTCGTGTACAATTTCTCTCACTGATGACATTTGGGCACTCAGGGAGAAGGTGGGAAGACACGAAACCACTGAGATCACATCGCAAGAGTGACTGTCACCACCAGCCTCCTTGTCTCTCCATAGAGCTTTAGAGCTTAACTAACCCTATCTCATCTACTTGTTGAGGAGCTTTCCCAAGCCACCATCTCATGCAGCCATTGGCTAATCCTCTGCCTGTGGTGCTGGTACCCTGGGTTCTAGTCCCGATTGGGGCTCCAGGTTCTGTCCCGGTTGCTCCTCTTCCAGTCCATGCGCCGGCCGTAGCAGCAATTTGGGGGGTAAACCAACAGAAGGAAGACCTTTCTCTCTGTCTGTCTCTCTCTCTCTCACTGTCTAACTCTGCCTGTCAAAAAAAAAGTCCATGAGGCAAATACTATGACCTCAGTTTCATTTTAAACTTTTTTTTTTTGGTTAAAAATGATTGATTTATTTATTTGAAAGGCAGAAATACAGAGAAATGAGATTTGAGAAAGAGAGAAAGAGAGCTCTTCCATTCACAATTTCATTCCCCAAAAGGCCACAACAGCCGGGACTTTGCCAGGCCAAAGCCATTACCTAGAAGCTTCCTATGGGGCTCCCATGTGGGTGCAGGGGCCCAAGCACCTGGGCCATCCTCTGCTGCTTTCCCAGGTGCATTAGCAGGGAGCTGGATCAGAAGTGGAGCAGCCGGCACTTGAACCGGTTCCCATACAGGATGCTGGCACTGCAGGCAGAGTTTTAACCTTTTATGCTACAGTGACTGGCCCCTCCTCAGTTTTACAGATGCAAAAAACTGAAGTCAAACAGGTTACGCAACTTCCCCAAAGTTGTACAGCTTGGAATGGGGAAGCCAAGATTCTAACCAATCCAAGCCTATGTGGTATTCATTCCCCATGCCACTCATCCCCATGCTGGTGCTGCTGAAACACTGCATTTGTTTAAATGTTTTTGCATTTGGGTAGGGGTGTATTGACTTTGAAAAAGACAAGGATGTGGGAGGAAGGAGAGTGAAGTATGTCACATGAGGCATTGTGTAAGCCAGTTATGTCATCTGGATTTAATGAGGTGCACGTGTGTTTCTAGGTATACTGTGGTCTCACTAGCCAAGGGCAGCTAATAGCTGTAAAACAGGTGGCTCTGGATACCTCTGATAAGTCAGCTACTGAAAACGAGTACCAGAAACTTCAGGAAGAAGTAGAGCTTCTGAAAGCACTGAAACATGTCAACATTGTGGCCTATCTAGGGACGCGCTTGGAAGAGAACACTGTAAGCATTTTCATGGAGTTTGTCCCTGGTGGCTCAATCTCGAGTATTATAAACCGCTTCGGCCCATTGCCGGAGATGGTGTTCTGTAAGTATACAAAACAAATTCTGCAAGGCGTTGCTTACCTCCATGAGAACTGTGTGGTGCATCGTGACATCAAAGGGAATAATGTTATGCTCATGCCAACGGGAATCATAAAGCTGATTGATTTTGGCTGTGCCAAGCGTTTGGCCTGGGCAGGCCTAAATGGCACCCACAGTGACATGCTTAAGTCCATGCACGGGACTCCATACTGGATGGCCCCAGAAGTCATCAGTGAGTCTGGCTACGGAAGGAAATCGGATATCTGGAGCATTGGGTGCACTGTGTTTGAGATGGCCACAGGAAAGCCCCCACTGGCTTCCATGGACAGGATGGCAGCCCTGTTTTACATCGGAGCTCACCGAGGGCTGATGCCTTCCCTGCCCAACCACTTCTCAGAAAACGCAGCTGACTTCGTGCGCATGTGCCTAACCAGGTAAGAAGCTGGAAACAGGCTGGAGGGACGAATGCCCAGGGGCTGTGAACAGCGGACATCTGCCTTGCAACCAAGGGCCCAGTAAAACCTCCGTTTTGGTTATAAAATCCAGTAGGCAGTGATTTGGTCCTGAGAAGATTATCACCAGGCAGTGGGCGATTGTGCCCGTTGTTGGATCAGGGGGCAGGGGGGCAGGGCCTCAATTACACATCTTATCAGGCCCTGATGATACTTTCTCAGATCAATGGGTTTGCAAAGTGCGCTAAAGATCTACTTATTCACCACCTGGATGTCTTCCTAGGGACTGGCTCTGGTGAGCTGACATCACCTTGCATTTAAGTTGAGGGGAAACATTTTGAGCCAAAGCAGCAAATCTCAGATTAGAATGTTTCAAGTGTCAAGTTGGTGAGTATTTGAGAAAGCAGAAAAGCCCTAGAAAATTGCCTGCTTTGTCGTTCCTTATCCTCTCATTTCCATGGCCAAAAATTCTGGGCAAAATGTTAGAACGATGAGGGAGTATAGAGACAAACTAGTGGTATGGTTTTCAAACTTCGACTCAGGCATCCTGTGCTCGTATGAAATCTGAATTCAGAGACTGAAACATAAAAAAAAAAAAAAAACCAGAAAGATGGTTCTGGGTAAAGTGTGTGTGTGTGTGTGTGTGTGTGTGTGTGTAGTGCAGGAGATCGAGTTGTGTTGGGGTTTCTGGGCCCCTGTAAGAAGATGAGAGCAAAACAACCCTCTCTACCTAGGCAGGCGTGACACCTAGTTACAGGACAGCAAGCCTGAGGCGAACCTTAATTTCCTGTCTTTGAAGGAAGTGTGTAATTTCTTATCCCTAGATGAAAACCCCAGTGCCCTGGCTTTTAGCAGCCACATGGAGCAACCCCAAACTCCCAAGAGGTTCATTTTCCCATTCTTTTTCTTTTTTTTTTTAAAAGTTTTTATTTATTTGAAAGGCACAGTTACACAGAGAAAGAAGGAGAGGCAGAGAGAGAGAGAGAGAGAGAGAGAGAGAGAGAGAGAACGAGGGAGAGAGAGAGAGATCCTCCATCCATTCTGTCCCCAAATGGCTGCAGCAGCTGGAGCTGGGCCTATCAGAAGCCAGGAGCCGGGAGTTTCTTCCAGGTCTCCCATGTGAGTGTGGGGCCCAAGCACCTGGGCCATCTTCCACTGCATTCCCAGGCGCACTAGCAGGGAGCTGGATCGGAAGAAGAGCAGCTAGGGGCCGGCGCCGCGGCTCAGTAGGCTAATTTTCTGCCTTGCGGCGCCAGCACACTGGGTTCTAGTACTGGTCAGGGCACGGGATTCTGTCCCGGTTGCCCCTCTTCCAGGCCAGCTCTCTGCTGTGGCCAGGGAGTGCAGTGGAGGATGGCCCGAGTGCTTGGGCCCTGCACCCCATGGGAGACCAGGAGAAGCGCCTGGCTCCTGCCATTGGATCAGCGCAGTGCGCCAGCCACAGTGCGCTGGCCACGGCGGCCATTGGAGGGTGAACCAACAGCAAAGGAAGACCTTTCTGTTTGTCTCCCTCTCTCTCACTAACTCTGCCTGTCAAATAAATAAATAAATAAATAAATAAAAATAAAAATAATTGCAGCTAGGACATGAACTGGCCCCTATATGGGATGCCAGCAGTGCCGGCCCCTATTTTCCCTTTTAGAATGACTCTCAGAATCCACAGGTCTCCCTGTCTGCCAACGGATGTACTTCTCTCCCACCTTGGTCTCCCTATGAATCTTAAGGCCAGGAGCAAGGCCTGCCAGGAACAGAAATGCACTTGAGGAAGCAGTAAGAAATCAGTGTGGATTGGGGTGAGGGATGGGGTCTGGCTGCTGGCACACTGAACATTGTGGGAAGTCAGGCCAAGTTCAGCCTTGCTGCCATAGAAGTGAAGAGGGTGGCGCTACCAAGGATTCGGGGTAGAAAATACACTGCAGGTGCCCAGAGCTGGGACTGCTGATGGTGTCGACGCAGTGGGATTGTAGGAGAGGGATTCCAGGACTTGCTTATGGAGGACAGGATAGGACTTCTTGGTTGTCCTATCGACCGGCTGCGGATAATGGGAAAAATAACAGGAAGTTATGAGCATAGAGAAAAAAGTTGGCCGGCGCCGTGGCTCAACAGGCTAATCCTCCGCCTTGCGGCGCCAGCACACTGGGTTCTAGTCCCGGTTGGGGCGCCGGATTCTGTCCCGGTTGCCCCTCTTCCAGGCCAGCTCTCTGCTGTGGCCCGGGAGTGCAGTGGAGGATGGCCCAAGTGCTTGGGCCCTGCACCCCATGGGAGACCAGAAAAAGCACCTAGCACCTGGCTCCTGCCATCGGATGAGCGCGGTGCGCTGGCCGCAGCGCGCAGACCGCGGCAGCCATTGGAGGGTGAACCAATGGCAAAAGGAAGACCTTTCTCTCTGTCTCTCTCTCTCACTGTCCACTCTGCCTGTCAAAAAAAAAAATAAATGAAAATAAAAAAATTTAAAAAAAGAGAGAAAAAAGTTAAAAAGGGCCCCTTTCATTGAAAGAGACACTTGAACTATGGAATTGGAGCCGAGGAGAGTCATTAAAATTGGAAGCTCTTATTTAAACATCAGTATCAAGTCAATAATGAGGGGCAGTGAAAAAACCGAGAGGGCCGAGGCAAATGATTCTGAAAGGGTTTGTGGGTAAATCAGGGAATCCTTGTGGACCTGCAGAAAGGAAGGGGGGGGGCGGAGTTGCTCTAAGCTGGAAGGACCGAGAAGGCAGAGTCCCGGCAAGTCTGAACAGAGACTTGTGGGAGGAGCTAGTACCGCAAATGCCACAGAAGTGACAGGGAGGAGCTCATTTTGTTGCACAGCAATGTTGGCTCATTTACAGTGTTATCTAGAGGACGGTGTCTACAGGTGAGTGGTTAAGGATTTAGGAGATAATGAATGTTTGGGGAAAAAAGCTACTGAGTTTGGCTGTATTAGTGCCATTGGCAGGAAGAGAAGAAATACAGTGGCAGTCAGGCGGCAAGGAAAGGACTTTTGAAAACGAGGTTTTGAAGTTAGGAGAAGGGGCCTCCAGATGGTGAGAGGTTTGTGCTTTGAAATAGCGCATACAATGGAAATTTTTGAATTTTACATGTTTTATTTCCGTTTTTAAAACTTTTTATTTTTACATTTTTATTTCTGTTTTTATTTCCATTTTCACCTTTACAATGATCTAGTGGTCAATTTGCTTTTACAATTATCAAAAGATAGCCAGAGTTAGAGAGGCAGAGGCAGAGGCAGAGGCAAAGAGAGGCCTTCCATCCCCCGGTTTACTTCCCAAATGACTACAGTGGCCGGAGCTGCACCCATCCGAAGGCAGGAGCCAGGAGCTTCTTCCAAGTCTCCCATGAGGGTGCAGGGGCCCAAGGACTTGGGCCACCTTCCACTGCTTCCCCAGGCCATAGTAGAGCGCTGGATTGGAAGTGGAGCAGCCAGGACTAGAACCGGCCACCCCATGGGATGCTGGCATTGCAGGTGGCGGCTTTACCTGCTACACCACAGTGCTGGCCCCACAGTACATTTCAACATCTTTTAAAAGTCTTTTCAACTCTGGACTCACAATAGCTACTGATTTTTAAACTACAGTGCACTGTTTAAAAGCTTATATACCGGGGCTGCTTCTGTGGCATAGCAGGTAAAGCTGTCACCTGCAGCACCAGCATCCAATATGGCTGCCAGTTTGGGTCCCAGCTGCTCCACTTCCGATCCAGCTCCCTGCTGATGGCCTGAGGAAGCAGTGGAAGAGGACCCAAGTCCTTGGGCCCCTGCACCCATGTGTGAGACCCGGAAGAAGCTCCTGGCTCCTGGCTTCGGATCAGCACAGCTCTGGCCATTGCAGCATCTGGGGAGTGAACCAGCAGATGGAAGACCTCTCTCTTTGTCTCTACCTCTCTCTGTAACTCTTTCAAATAAATAAAAATAAATAATAAAAAAATTTTAAAAAGCTTGTATACAGAGGAGACTTCTAAAAGTTCATGGAATATACTCACTAAAAATTATTTAATTGATGTTGCAGGGAGATGGGGGAGATAGAGAGAGAACAGAGAGCTCCCACCACTGTTTCACTTCCCAAATGCCCTTAATAGTTGGGAGTGGGAGCTGAGAAATCAATCCAAGTCTCCCACATGGATGGCAGGGACCCAAGAGCTTGAGCCGTCTCCTGCTTCATTCCAGGGTGCACATTCACAGGGAGCTGTGGAATTGGGAGCCAGCCAGGACTCGACCCCAGGCACACCCAGCCACTCCACACACGATGAGAGTCTCCCAACTGCCATCTTAACTGCCAGGCCGAACACCTGGCGCCACTTTATTTATTTTTAAGATTTATTTATTTATTTGAAAGTCAGAGTTACACAGAGAGAGGACAGGCAGAGAGAGAGACAGAGAGAGAGAGAGAGAGAGAGAGAGGTCTTCCATCCGATGGTTCACTCCCCAGTTGGCCGCAACAGCCGGAGCTGCGCCGATCTGAAGCCAGGAGCCAGGAGCTTCTTCCGGGTCTCCCACGTGGGTGCAGGGGTCCAAGGACTTGGGCCACCTTCCACTGCTTTCCCAGGCCATAGCAGAGAGCTGGATTGGAAGAGGAGCAGCCAGGACTAGAACCGGTGCCCATATGGGATGCTGGCGTTTCAGGACAGGGTTTTAACCCGCTGCGTCACCCCCCCCTTTACCTTTTAATTCCATTTTCCATGGATGTTTTGAAGCCTTTTGGTATGTTATTTAATTTTCCTAAAGAATTCGGTTTTTTTTGGCCGGCGCCGTGGCTCAACAGGCTAATCCTCCGCCTTGCGGCACCGGCACACCGGGTTCTAGTCCCGGTCAGGGTGCCAGATTCTGTCCCGGTTGCCCCTCTTCCAGGCCAGCCCTCTGCTGTGGCCCAGGAGTGCAGTGGAGGATGGCCCAAGTGCTTGGGCCCTGCACCCCATGGGAGACCAGGAAAAAGCACCTAGCACCTGGCTCCTGCCATGGGATGAGCGCGGTGTGCTGGCCGCAGCGCACCATCCGCGGCAGCCATTGGAGGGTGAACCAACGGCAAAGGAAGACCTTTCTCTCTGTCTCTCTCTCTCACTGTCCACTCTGCCTGCCTGTCAAAAAAAAAAAAAAAAAAGAATTCGGTTTTTATTGTTGTTGCCATTTTAGCGACGAGGAGAGTTTGGACCCCTTGCTTAAGTTAAGGACGGAACCCTAGCTTGTCAGAGGCCGGGCCTGCGGTATTACACTTTGCATCCCAGCCAGGCAGAGCTCACGGCAGCCACATGACACTCTCCTTCTAAGACTTGTTTCTTTCTCAGGGACCAGCATGAGCGACCCTCGGCCCTCCAGCTCCTGAGCCACCCCTTTCTGAAGAGGAGCCACTGAGCATGCACCCGGACCCTCTTCCCAGTTCCGCCGTGGATGCTCTGTTATGGCTTCACTGCGGGGAGTGACGGTTAAGGGACCTGTTTGCCCACCGGGAATCCAGACTAACCCAGCTTAACCAGGTCCCGCGGCATCACTAACTCGGTTTCGTTTTAGCTTCCAGAAGCGTTGGGTGTAATTACCCATGTGCACGAGAAGAAAATTTTCTTTAAAACAGGGAAACTAATTCCAGTGTTTACACTAGTCTCTCTTGCTTTATACTTTTTATTTTTGGCCAATTTCAATGTCATGAGTTTAAAATAAATTGTAAAAACACCTTTTGTTTTCTTGCTTGGTGAGTAGACACTTAATTCTGGCAAAGGAGACTAGGGGAAGGCTAGAAAGTAAATGACAAGAGAGGCCAGCTTGCTTACACGGGCAGCTATCCTAATTTTAAATCGCTCAGGAGTAAAGGCCGTGGCAGCTCATGATCGAGGGCCCCAGCGCTCCTCAGAACTCTCCCAGGAGTGGGAGCCTTTAAGGTGAGGCCACAAACCTGAGGCTGCGTTCCCCGTACTGAGCTGTAGTGTGATTTCTGGACTCCACCTGTTTGCACACTGAATTAGGTCATTAGCACATCTAGAACTAGCTAAGCCTGAACCAGATGGCAGGACAGAAGCTGGGGATCTGATAAAGGGAGAGTGGCTCCACGTAGTTTTCTCTCTGCACCTGAACAAAACGTCATCTGTGAGGTCACTCTTCACACACATTCAGGGCTCTTACAAGTCCTTTTCCTTTAAGTGGGTGGGCTAACCATGTTTGCTGAGGTGTCTGTTACTGTTGACTTCTCTGAAGCTGTAACCACATTTTTTTATTGGCTGCCATCACATCAAGAAGGCACAATTATAAACCAACTTTAGCTTTCCTCCATCACAGGTATCAGACTTTGTTAAACTCCTTTAGAAGTTCTGGAAAAATAAACGTGAAATGCAGTCAAGATGAGGTCAAAACAGATTTTACTTTGGCCAGTGTCTAACATTAGGTGGGTCTTTGGGGGTGTTATTTTAATTTCTTTCTCTCAAATTTGCCACTTCTTTCATATTTTGTGAGCAATTAAGAGGTGTGTTCCTTATTTTGCTTTTTTTATCAACAAGACTCAAAATGTAATTTTGTGAAATGAGGTTTTTTTTTTTTTTATTTTGGAGACATTCTCTAAAAAATCTGAATGTTATACCGAATTTTGTAGTAGTTCATTGTTTATGTGCAAGCCTTTTAAACTCTGTGGGGAAAAGGCAGGGAGTGGACTTGTTTGTATGTTATGTCCAGATCCCAGAAAGAGACATGAGGCTGGTGTCAAAACCTACCCTCTTGTATTAATACATAAGAAGACTGACTACAACTTTGGAATTAACAGAGTATTTATTTGAAAGGCAGAGCATCCTCCAGGGAGAGACACAGGGAGACACACACAGAAGTTTCTTCCATCTTCAGGTTTACTCCCCAAATGATGGTTTCAACAACCAAGGCTGGACCAGGCTGAAGCCAGGAGCCAGGAACTCCATCTGGGGACAGGTAGAGAGAGAGAGAGAGAGAGAAAATTCATTCCCCAAATGGCCCAATGGCCAGGACTGGGCCAGGCCAAAGCCAAGAGCTTCTTCTTGGTCTCCCATGTGGGTGCAGGGGCCAAAGGACTTGGAACATCTTTTGTGGAATACCCAGGTGCATTGCAGGGAGCTGGATCAGAAGTGGAACAGCTGGGACTCGAACCGGCGCCCATAGGGGATGCCGGTACTTCAGGCCAGGACTTAACCCATTATGCTACAATGCTGGTGCCCAATGCTGACATTTTCACTAGGCAGGCCTTAGTTCCAAGAGCTTTCTGTTGTTTTTGTGACTCATCCGTTTTTGTTTTTGTTTTTGTTTTGTTTTTTTTTTTTTTTTTTAACAGGCAGAGTGGACAGTGAGAGAGAGAGACAGAGAGAAAGGTCTTCCTTTGCCGTTGGTTCACCCTCCAATGGCTGCCGCGGTCGGCGCGCTGCGGCCGGCGCACTGCGCTCATCCGATGGCAGGAGCCAGGTGCTAGGTGCTTTTTCCTGGTCTCCCATGGGGTGCAGGGCCCAAGCACTTGGGCCATCCTCCACTGCACTCCCGGGCCACAGCAGAGGGCTGGCCTGGAAGAGGGGCAACCGGGACAGAATCCGGTGCCCCGACCGGGACTAGAACCCGGTGTGCCGGCGCCGCAAGGCGGAGGATTAGCCTGTTGAGCCACGGCGCCGGCCTCATCCGTTTTAAGATATGAGCAGTTGCTTGGTATTACATTCTCCATTACCATTGCTCAGATGTGTGTCTCCACCACAGCCTCCCTTTGGAGAATGTGGGTCTGCAGGGAACTCCGGCTGCTGTCTGGGATGGTAGTATTACCCTGCCTTTACTGGTAGAGAATACTTGTATGGTTCACAGCTAACCAACCTTCTCAAGGCTATCCACCCGATGATCTTTTTTTTTTTTTGTATGATTTTTAAAAAAGATGTATTTATTTATTTGAAAAGAGTTATCAGAGAGACAGGACTGACAGAGAGTTTCCATCTGCTGGCTCACCCTCAAAGTGACCACAAAGACAGGGTCTGGGCCAGGCTGAAGCCAGGAGCCAGGAGGTTCTTCTGGGTCTCCCACATGGGTGCACGGGCCCAAGTACTAGGCTGTCCTCTGCTGCTTTCCCAGGCACATCAGCGGGGAGCAGGATTGTTATTGGAGCAGCTGGGACTCAAAACTGGCCCCCAGGTGGGATCCTGGCACTGCAGAGTGCAGCTAAACCCAGTGCGGCACAGTGCCAGCCCTGGTTTGTCTGACCTGAACGATCCTTTCTTTGCTGCCTCCCAGATTGAGTTTATAAACAATACCAACTGCATCCTGAAGTTTTACTCAAAATACCATGGAAACACTGACAACTTCACTGGCCCACACTGTGATTCTGAGTACTTTGGTAATGGAACTGTGTGTCTTGATCTTTATTCCAGGCTTTTGCCCCCACAGAACTCAAAGCAGCAGTATAAAGCGAGAGCAGGATATTTAAGTGTGTGGGCCATACCACATGGAAATATCTGTCACGAGTGGGCCAGAGAGCTGCCTATCGGGGGCTGGAGGGGAGATATGGAAGGTCCCCAAGTGTGATCAAGAGTAGAAGGGCCCCTCCTACATTATCAGACTCTTTTCTGATACGGAGTGCTGCTTACTGCATATACAAAGTGGGCAGTCTGGGTGGAGTTTGGTGTGCCTGAGGCTTTCTGGCACCTCCAAATAGAGTTTAGCTTCCACGTGGCCATCATGACATCTCCTCCTTCCATGGCAAAGTGGATGTATTGGATCTACAGGTAAATGATCAGTTGCAATGCATGACTGGCATTTATCCCTAACTCCCTGCCTGGTTCCCCAGCATCACTTACATGGTGTGAAAAGCTTGCCAGTTTTCACTTAGCAGTACCGCCATCCCCCTCCATGAGCATCACGAACAAATGACCTGAGTTTTCACACACCCACATTATGCTGTGTCCAAACTCAACCACAGACCCCTTAATCCTCCCAGTAAAATTCAAGAGTACTGCTACAGTGTCTGCTTAGGTCTGTTTTAGCATTGCACTATTGACACTTCTCAGTGGCTGAATTAGGGGAGCTGCCATCACACAGGGAAGGCTCTGGCATAGGCAGTGTGGTGGCTCATTGTAGGGGCACTGCCAACAGCCCTGGCTCTTGGTCATTAAGCAGCTCTGAGGCTAACCCACTTCACCTGCTCAAGGAGCAGCCAAAAGATCTTTATCACCTGCCAGACCCGGTTTCAGCTCTTATTTAAGATTTCATTTATTTGAAAGGTAGAGTTAGAGGTCAGTCTTCCATCTGCTAGTTCACTCCTCAAATAGCCTCAATAACCAAGGCTGGGCCAGGCCAAAGCCTGGATCCAGGAGTTTCTTCTGGGTTTCTTATGTGGCTGCAAGAGCCCAAGGGCTTGGGCCATCTCCCACTGCTTTCCCAGGCCCATCAGCAGGGAGCTGGGTTGGAAGTGGAGCAGCTGGGACTTGAACTGGAGCCACAAGGGATGCCAGTGTTACAGTGGCAGTTACCTGCTATGCCACACCAGCCCCTTATTAATTCAGCTTCAAGTAGCTATTTAATTACAGGTGCTGAGATTTTTTTAAAAAAACACCCTTTCATGGCAATTCTGACTTTACAGTTCCAGGGGTGGGCAGCATCTATCATTAACATTAGTTTTGTGTGCGCCGTAACATTGTGAAAAGTTGACAGCCAACAGTCCCAAGGAAAGGCAACATACTTCCGTCACAGCATCTCGAAGTTATCCATAACTCATTGCTGCATTGACTTGAAAAACCAAACTGGTGAGTGCACTCCTGGACAGAGAGGATCAAGCAAGCTCTCGGCAGTCTGACAAGCACCCTCATTAGTGAGGCCCTACATTTTTCTGGGAGGTGGTGGTGGGAGGCAGGAGTATGTAGATATACTAGTGCTAATACATGTGATGCCTTTCATTACACACTGAAAACAGCCAGGGGAAAAAAAATAAGCCACACACCTGGATGAACACTGCAGTTAACTCTGCGAAGAGTTCTTAAGTAAAACCAATCAATTTCTTTATTCTTTGCTAACAGGACAAGTCTTTACTGGTGTGAAAACAGATTTCCTAATGTGACTTAGACACTTACTTTACACTTGGGCTTAAGATGCATTTTAGAGGTAGTAACTTCGCTATTCTCATTCTCTTTTAAGTTATTCCAGTCAGTTTTATGTTCTCATGAGTGGAAGGTCCAGGAAACCCAGTGGGGAGTGGAGTTTGGATCCAACATTTTTGGTGGATAACTCCCCTTCCAGATAAGTAACTACCCTTAGCTTTTATGGCAGTGATCCAGATAAGTGAAATACTCACCTTTTATGGCAGTGACCCAGGAAATTAAACAAGAAAAGCCTAAAATACTAATCATAATGAGTCTATTTTTAAAGTTTTTAATTACAGAGCCAAAGAGAAATTTTCATTCTGCTGTTTCACTCTCCAAGTACCTACAACAGCCAGGTCTGGGCCAGGCTGCATATAAGGGTGAGAAACTATTTAGGTCTCCCATGTAGGTGGCAGGGGCCTACGTACCTGCTTCATCATCTGCTAATGTCCCATGCACATTAGCAGGAAGCTAGATCCAAAGAGGAGGTGGGACCCCCCCCCCCCAGGAACTCCAACAATAGGTGCCTCAAGCAGATCAATAATTTAAAAGTGAATTCTGGGAACAGTAGACATATAGTAATGCATTCAAGCTTGTTGCAGGGGGACTGGCCCTCTTCATTACATTCAGTATCCCCAATCTACTCTTCAGATGTTTCTAAATCCCAGGATTTTATCTGGCCCTCTCTGACCACTCAAACCATAACTTCACACGAACAGGCACTGACAGTTTGCAGAGGTCAAGGCAAAGTAACTCATTCAAGGTCATTCTACCACTAGGTTGTGAGGCTGACAGGAATGTGGTCCACCTGATCCCAGAGGCTACACTCTGCATCTGAAGCTATTTCAATATTAATTATATCAGAAATCTTACTTCCCACATTTCCCAGGGATCCAAAGTTGTTTCTGATTCACATCAATTCAACAAGACATGTTAGAGCCTTGGATTTCTGGTGTCAATAAACAAATTTTATTAATAATTGTATAGATACTGAGAAGCTGAAATTCAGTGACTGATTCATGCCATACACACATATTCCTGTTTTCAATTCAATTTTCTATCAGCAAGCAACCTATTCAATCGTCCTTGGTGGAGGTGGTGGAGGGGTTTGAGTACATTCAGAAAATGGAATCTGTCACTGTTAACAACAAATGAGCACACACAAAGCAAGTTTTTCTAACCATGTGGAGTGGCTTGAAACACACACCTTAGTTAAGAATGTATTGCTGACTTAATATAGTAGGAATGTACTCACAGGCAACCCAAATTAAACAAACTACTAAACAAGTACCTGTATTTGGGGTTTTTAGGTGAGGATCCCTCCCAAAGCTAGGAAATTAGCCCTCAGAATTTACTTTTGTGATTAATGGATCACAGTGAACAAGTCACTTTTGACAAAAGAATTATTCCTAGCCATGCAGCCTTCAATGTATCTTGCTTACTAAAGTACCCAATCTGTCAGGCAGAACAGATGATGGTGAATTACAGAACAGAAAAAGGGAAGTCACAGGCAAAAGCCTGCTGGGCCCAAACTGAGGATGCTGAGTGAACACACGCATGCTCTCCATGCTACAGCGCTCTGAGCGCTCCAGCCTCACCGGCAAGATCATCTCTACTAAAGGTGGATGCCGTTTCGAGACAAACTGCTCTTAGAAAACAAGCAAATTTTGGATTTGGCTTACATTAGCTACAACAATGGAGCTACTCATTGATTTGAGACATGATTAAAGATCTTAACTTGCAAATTAACCTATCAGACTTGGAACTTGGTGCCCCCAGAGGGCAGGGAAGAAATGTGCTGCTTTTCCAATGTAACAAGCCCTGTCCAAACCAGTGTTGCCTTAAACAAATGGGCAGGAGTCTTGAACTTGGTTAATTCAAGTCTCCCCAGAGTATGGGAGTTGCTGATTCTTCATTTGGGTGAAATGGAGTTAGAGTTAGCAAACCCTACTGCTTCTCAAGAAAGCCTCTTGAGAGAGACTGCCACCACTGAAAAAATACTAAATCAAATATATTCTTAATAACAAGAATGGTCATAATCTTCTCAGCAGACACCCTAAAAATCACATGGCAAAAATTTAAGGGCAGTAGCTGGTGAGAAACACTACTTTGTTTAGACAAAAACTGTGAAAGGTGAGCTCTTTTAAGAACAATACTGTCTTCCTTTACACTTGTCATCATGCTTAAACAACAAGCAGAACAACCCACCACCCTTACTTCCACAGTAAATGCAAAACCTTCAAGTAGCTACTCAACCAAGTATACTTGCATAATATTAATGCATATAAATGCAGTGGTTTATTTCTAATGCTGCTTAAGGAATACAAATTTGCAATTAAATTCTCAAATATAAAAGAAATGTGCTTGAAACCTTATTTTAAGGCAAGAATGTCTGGTAACAAAAACATTTTAAATCGGTTCTCTGAAGTAAATGTCAACTAGTCATTTCTTTAGTTTAAAAGGTATCCTACATGATTACAACGTCAATACAAAGTATTAACATAAGCAGCCCTTCATCACATTCCTGAAGAAACAATACCTCTTGGCAGAAAACTTTCTTTAGTGGACTCTAAACCTAAGAACTTTAACCATAACTAATCTGAATACATAAAAGGAAGCCCAAGATGCACAGGTGACCCCTCCCTAAGGTAAACCCAGGGCTGAAGACGAGGCTTTTCAGAACTTAAGTACTTGCAACCTGGAAGCTCTACCAAGGTTTCACCACTGAAGGACACTCTGCCATTGTTCAATGCAGCGTCTGAGAATGTTTCTATGAACACACACCCCTTGCTTTGGTTCTGAAAATGTATTTTAAAGTAGCTAAGGCAAATATTTAAGGGGCACGAGAGCTCAGTATTAGAAAACTTGTTTAAAGAGGTAGAAGTAAATAAAGCCTGTTTGTGACATGCTTCTGCATAAAGGTAACAAGTCTGTGATCCTGGGAAAACACAACTTAAAAATGAGTCACTCTTTTATAGGATGTTTAATGCTTTTTAATATTTTTTAAAAATCTCATCAAAACGTTATCACCTTAACAGTACTTTGCACATATGGAATTTCATCCCTAAATCTGATGACACTATTTTGGTTTATTTATGGCTACTTACAAGAAGACTCACATTAATCGTGCTCATTCCTCTGAGTCTTTTTCTTTGGTAGAGCCTAATGGGATGAGGCAGATTAACTATTTTACGCAAATGAGATGGTTAAAGCAAATTCATGGTAATATGAATAAGGGTTTTCCTTTAATGGAAATGAAACTTCAGTCTCCACATTTATCTCCACTGTAGTTTTGGAAGCTTAATATCCTGTTCAGAGGTTAAAGAGTTTGAATAGCTCACACAATCCTGTAAAAATTAGAACTGGCTGCCCTTTAATAAATAAAGTAATTGTAAAGAATTACATTTACAGAGTGAAAAGTGAATACATAGCATTTCAAATTCATTTTGGAAGTACTAATAAGTACTGACCCATAACAATATACACTACCTTTTTAACTGTCCATCATTAGCACCAATAAAGATTCAACAAAATTACCTTTATTCCCACATCTCAAAACAATTCTGCAAATTCTTAGTGAAGTTTAACTATAGTCACAGACCTTAAATATTCACATTGTTTTCTATGTCATACTGAAAATAAGTTCACTACTTTTCTGGATATTCTTTACAAAATCTTATTAAAATTCCTGGTATTACCCCCAATTATACAGTAGCACAACTGCCCTAATGTCATTTCACATGATAGCTCTGTAGAGGTTTCACATCTAAATTACCAAGAACAAACCCCTTCCCCCCCTCATCTTGTACTCAGCTTAATTCTACACTAGTCCTTGGATTATGTACCACTGTAAAAGAACTGCATCAAAATTACCATGTTTGTGGATACAAGATTATGCCATACAGAGCAATAAAGTTACATATAATGACAGAGAATACTCAAGTTATGCAAGACAAGAACAAACGTTAGGACATGCTAGCTAGGCAAAGGCCCTAGAAAGAGCTCCTAGTATCCCAAGTTCAAATAACATTGACAAAACAATGAACAATTCTCTTAAAAAAAGCAATAAAGCTACTGGCAAATTAGGTAATTACTAAATAAAAGTAAAGCACAAGATCAAACTCTCAATATTTACAACCACAACACACTTGAGTAAAATTACAACTGTGCACGTTATCAGTGGCTTTGTAACAAAAAATAATTCATATACACAGAGGAAAAAATAAGACAGCTTTTAAGTTCAACAGAACTTGAATCCAACCCATCCCGAAGATACTCAACAGCTCCAAGATTTACCAGAGAATAAAGTCAAGATTAACTGATAAGCAAGAGCTGTATTACTGGTTTGCTTAAGTCAAATTCAAACAAGTCTATAGTTTTATCAGAAGTCAGATGACTGTGCAAACTTGATGTCAACAGGAATATTCTGAGATGTGCAAACAAATGTAAAACCTCCACTAGTGGCTTTGTCTGGAGGCTGACCATTTTTTACAGAGCTTCCTGATAACAACCATAAGCTACAAATACAGGTACAATGCACAGTGATCTTTCCTTTTTATTTATTGTTAGAATATAAAAGAATTGAGAGAGCATAGGTATAATTTCATTTTTGTAAGGAAGACTGCATTTACCTGAAAAAGAAATATGGCATCACACACAAACACGCTTCAGGGGAGGAATATATTTAAGAATATGGTGACATTCTGAATGCTAAAAGAAAAGTGATCCCTGTTTACTGGTAATAAAATATGTAGTGTTAAAGTTCTTTAAGAAAAAAACTAACTCTTCACTATGTAAATAAGTCTTTGTGAATTTAGTTTTCAAATCACAGTAATCCACACAACCATTATTAACAGCTCTGTTTTATAGCACTGCAACAAGCCAACAAACATTTAAATGCACTTCACATCAAGAGTATGTAAACTTTTTTTCCTCTTCAAGCCTTCAGAAAACTAGGGGCTATTTCAGTAGCCTATCTGGTCAGAACCGCTGAAGGCAAAAGTTCCATGCCTCACAGTGTAAATGACCATACCATGTGTGGCACTGTACACCCATCTGGTAGTGAAGTGTCCCCCTTCAGTGGCTTCCGGTAAGGCCTAGAGTTTAAGGTTAACATGAAAAAGTGCCACTTCTGTTTTAGATTAGTGATGGACTCTGACAAGAGAAAATAAAGTTATTCTGTATATTGTTATACTTACAAGCAGCTCCAATCCTGAGTATTTATGGTAATATCTAAACATACAAAAATGTATGTACATTTTTCTCCACTTTCTTGTAAACAGTTGTCAGTATACTGTTTTATCCCTTTATCATTGAAACATGCAAATCATACATACAAATATAAATACACAAAAGAAAACAATTTACACTCATTCAAAAGCCAAGCAACAACAAAAAATAGCTACAGTATTCAAATTATAAATAACCAATGCTTGAGGCAGCTTATATTCCTAGAAGCAGCCAGCCATTCATCCTAATGTTCTCAGCTGCAATTGTAGAAATATTGAGTTTTGCACCTTCCATGCTTTTGCAGTATTTATAACACTATCATATGTGGAGATAAAAACTTGTTTACTATAATCTCTTCTTTTCAGAATGAAGAATAAAGCAGCACTTACAAATATTGAAGCAGTGGCAGCAACAGCAGGTGTTACCACTGCTAGATCAGGAGGAAGTTTTCCATTCCAACAATTTTTAAATTAAAAAAAAGTAAAGAAAAAAGTGACCTAAACAAGTGATTACATGTTCATTCCTTGGGCACTGAGCAGCGAGTCCAGCATGTCGAATGTGTCTTTGTAGTCCATATGCTGGCTGCTTGTACTGTACTCATGATTGCCATCAGGACCGTTGGTCTCCACTGGCTTCTTGTCCAGTTTCACGAGCGTGCTGAGATGTCCGTAGCCCACCTGGTATGTGACAGGGGGAGGAGGGGGTAAGGGATGGTTAAAAACAGAGTTGTGAGAGGATATATACTGCTTAACAGAGGAGGAAGAACTAGATGAACTACCTGAACTTTTGGAACTTTTGCTCATTTTGGAGTGATGGTTGTGAGATGCATCATTGACATGCAGCTTCTTCCTTGAAGAACTGGAACTAGAAGAAATGCCATCACTGCTCAGGCCAACAGGACTCCTCAGAACAGTGGGTGGGACGCCATCGGCACTGTGTTTGCTGCCGCTGCTCTGTGAATGGCAATGCTTGTGACTGCTGGTGTGGTGGCGGCTGGAAGGCTGCTCCTTGGGCTTCTCCTTATGGTCCCTGCTAACGTGCGGGCTGGAATGCTTGCTCTTCCCACTGCCTTCATCAGAAGAGCTGTGCCTTTCTGAGGACGAGACTCTGATCTTCATCTTCAGCTCTTCTTTGCTGGCACCTTTGTCAGTGGGCGGTATTGGAATCCGTAATTTCAGCGAGCCACTCTTCTCCTTTTTATCTGCCATGTATTTCTCAGGCTTCTCAGTATTTGTGATGGGAATTTTCATTTTAATGGGAGATGTTACAGAACTGCTGCTGGCTGCCTGTGACTGTCCATGTTTGTGTTGCTGTTCTACCTGGGAAGCTATATAATGATCCCTTACATCAAGATCAAGAGTTTCTAGCTTACGTTTTTCTCTGTATTTATCTAAAGACATTTTCTGAGGAATTATTCCAGGAGTAGCAGAAATTGGCCCATGGTGTTTACTGCTCCCTGTTTTATGAGAATATTCTTGCTTAACAGAATGATCAGAAATTTTGTCAGGTCTGTGATGTAATCCTGAATGCAGTGATACAGAAGGTCCCTGCTGGAAGTTGATGTTGTATTGGCTACCAGACAAAGATGTCTCCTGCTTCTGTGAATACAGCTGCTCTGTCCTTGCTGATTCTTGATGTTGAGGCCATTCTTGGTGTGATGACAAACTGTACGAGGTACCTGGCATTCCTGTTGCTAGCACTGACAAATTATCAGATGTATGGCTGTCTTGAACAGAAATATTTCCTGAATTTAGAGGTACTGGCGCAGGAAATGCTGATGTAGATGGTTTCTGGAAACTTGGGTTGGTAGGCACACCAGTGACACTATCTACTAAAATGGAATTCTGGACCAAAGATGAACCAAGAAGTGGTGTCTCTGATACTTGTCCATCTACTTTTGGTTTCTTAGCCGCCTGATTAGCCTATTTAAAACACAAAAGGGCAGTGATAGCAAAGGAATTTAATACAGCATCTCTCTGCTTATGAACATTCTATATTAAATATACAGAAATAAGACACCTGGGATTCAAAATTTTGTTGCCAGTAAATAAATGTCTTATTTGGAGGCATAATGGGAAGACTATAAAAAGCTGAATACATTGGTTTTAGAATCGGGCACAAATGAAATCTTAGCCCAGGATTTGAGAAAGTAATTTAACTTGTCTAGGCTCTAGCTTCTCCATTTGTAAGTTCAATAGAGTATTCCTGACATAATCACTGTGACAATTAAAAAGAAAACGTACAAGGTACTTAGCAAAGTCCACTGGACATGACAGCTGTATAATCTAGGAATGCATGTAGGTTATGATACACTATAATTATTTATGAGAAAGTTCATTTAACCAAATTCAAATTGTTTAGCTATAAAGTTATTAGATAAGTGACAAATTAATATTGTGTTACATCCTGCCAATTCTCTTACCCTCCAGTTTCGAATCTTCTTCAACCTACTAGGCGTTTTCTCCAATATTTGTAGAAACTCATGTGTTAGCTCTAAAAATAAAATTTAAATTTTAAAACTTAGAAGGTACTTTTAGTATTTAATTCCTCTCAAGGCAATATTAAAAAGGGACTCTAAGAGCTCATCTACTTCAGTTATCCTTATAGTCAACCTTGAGCATATGTAGAAGTAGATACAACTCTGAACTGGTATTCTCAAAGTCTCTGGAAATTGATTAGCACAAAAAATAATCTCTACCAAATAAAAAGTCTCTATTAGGCAGATACAGCAATATTTGTTACAGGCAAGATGTATCAACAGATCCTTAAACATCAATGAGCAAAATGTTTTACGAAAAAAAGGATATCTGTTTAATCCCAATGTGTCTTCCCGAGATATTTAATAATTACAAATAAAAACATAATAACTTTACAGTGGAGAGAGCCAGCAGACACCATCTTTAACCAACTAATCATGGTTGTCATTTCCTTGGAAAAGACTTATCAATGTGGTATATACCCTTTGCTAGGATGCATAACAAACAGCACAACCTACCACTGAGGTTCTTTTTTTTTGGTCAAAAATGCATAATTTCTTTCTTTCTTTTTTAAATTTATTTGACAGGTAGAGCTACAGATAGTGAGAGGGAGAGACAGAGAGAAAGGTCTTCCTTCCGTTGGAACACCCCTAAATGGCTGCTACGGCCAGCACGCTGTGCCGATCCGAAGCCAGGAGCCAGGTGCTTCTTCCTGGTCTCCCATGCTGGTGCAAGTGCCCAAGCACTTGGGCCATCCTCCACTGCCTTCCTGGGCCACAGCAGAGAGCTGGACTGGAAGAGGAGCAACTGCGACTAGAACCCGGCACCCATATGGGATGCTGGCGCCGCAGGCAGAGGATTAGCCAAGTGAGCCACTGCGCTGGCCCCCGTTTATTTTCAATAATGAGAAAACATGAGACAAATTTCACTTCAGGAACACTCTAAAATAATTATCTTCCAAAGTGTCAAGGTTACAAAAGATAAGGTAAGACTAAAGAACTGTCACATATTTGGAAATTAACAAGGCTTATCAACTAAATAGAACACAAGATACTAGATTAGGAAAAAATAAGAACATCTGAACTTAATCTGGTTTAGTAACCAGTATTATACCAATGTTAATTTCCTGGTTTTGGTAATTTTATAATATTAGGTAATAATAAAAGAGAAATTCCTCCACCTATATACAATAACATACTTCCTACTTATCAATACTACTAACGTATCAGCAAACTACCCTGGTCATAATTTTTATCAGTTCTCTTAAATTTAGATTTATAATGAGATGATCCATTTTTCCAAAACAGCGTGGCCAGGATGAATTATAGTTTCATAACTCAAAATAGTATCACTAATAGTTACTGACCACTCTCAGGATATATATTAACATTATTCAAATGATTTAGAGTATCACTTAGTAATGCCAATAAAACCCCAACAGTGTGGAGGGAACATCTGCCAAGAGACTACAGACTCATTTATTATTCTTAAGCAGTAAACTTCTCTGTAAACTATTCTAGGCAAAATTTAAGACTGACAATAACTAAAAGAATACTGATTTGGTCTCAAAGAAGCATACAACATGCAAAAATGTCACACTAGTATGTCATATGTTTACAAGCATGAAAGCTATCTAAAATTATCATATGACCCAAAATTTAACTGTTAGTTTTTATGGATGTAATTTCCTTGATAATTTCATGGCTATTCCTTACTAAAAAGTCTCAGGGGGCTTTTTGATCTAGTTAGGATAAAACAAAATGTCTAAACCTCCACTTTTTAATTTGTATAAAAAAAGGGCAATTTTTTTACTTTACACTAGTAAATGTGGTTAGTAGAAGATACTTTTGAGTCTAAGAGTAACAAATTTTTATTCAATTTAATTAACAGCTTAATTTTCAAACACTAAACATATATTAACCTCTTAACACAAATTCTGGTAGACATCAGACACAAAAGCTTGTTTTTTTCCCCCCTTTTCTTAAGTATCCTACTATATGAAGCTTGATAGCAGAGGAACACAATAATCTTTCAAATAATCTAATAAAAAAACAGAAATGCAGTATGATGCTTAAAATAAGAGACCCTTCTCCTTCAATACTAACAAAGAGAACAATCTAAAATACAAAACCACATATAAGGACTCATTCATTAATTGTAAAAAAGAACCACCTCCCCATATACACCCAAAACCCCTTACAGCTAGGTTGTAGATTATGTAGGTAAACAATAGGAACAATAATTCAGTCATCATAAGATTCAGATACATCTTCACACCTTAAATGTTAAGTTACTTTTTTCTTTTGGTATGTGATTAAAACAAAATAGCTGCTACACAATATGCTGAAACTCTTAAATGTGTTAAGTTTATAGGATTCCTATTTCATTTGCTTTGCAAATAATGACGCAGAGGGATCTTTATGGCTCCAGTTATGTCAAAACAATGAAAATCGTTATCTATGACCTAAAAGCAATGGCAGAGTACTTCCTTTTTTAAGGGCTTTATTTCAGCATCGTGTGTATATACTATTTTGTTTTAAAAAAGATTTATTTATTTGAGAGGCAAAGTTAGACACACATACACAGACACAGGGAGAGATGAGGGTGGAGGGAGCACAGGGGAGAGAGAAAGCAATCTATTCTTATTTAAGAAGGATGTTACTTTAGTTACTGACTACAGAACATAGGAAAAAGACTAAAAAAGTCCCCATTGGTTTCTAGATGTCACTTCAACGGCTAAAGATTTCCTTCCTTCAGGATGAACCTTGAAAACCTGACCATTTAAGGGAAAAAAAACAAGCGGGGGCCGGCACCGTGGCTCAATAGGCTAATACTCCGCCTGCAACGCTGGCACACCGGGTTCTAGTCCTGGTTGCCCCTCTTCCAGGCCAGCTCTCTGCTGTGGCCTGGGAGTGCAGTGGAGGTTGGCCTAAGTCTTTGGGCCCTGCACCCCATGGGAAACCAGGATAAGCACCTGGCTCCTGCCTTTGGATCAGTGTGGTGTGCGTGGCGGCCATTGAAAGGTGAATGAATGGCAAAAGGAAGACCTTTCTCTCTGTCTCTCTCACTGTCCACTCTGCCTGTTCAAAAAAATAAATAAATAAATAAATAATAAAAAAAACAAGTGGTGGCAGTAATGGGGCATCACACTCAGAGAAAATTTTGAGAAAAAGATGTTTTTACAAAATAATGGGAACCAACAAAGAAGCATTATTTCACAACAGAAGCAGGCAAAAATACAGCCACTTGGGCCTCCTCAACAAATTTACCCTGCCACAACTCTGCATTTATGAACAAATTATGGCTGCTTATAACAGTACAGTCATGTAACTGAAACAGAAATCTTAATGCTCAAAAACTCCTAAACAGTTATTGAATCCCAGTGCTCTGATACGGGATGTCAGTACCTTAACCACTAGGCCTAACTCCCATCCTACAGATCTCTATTTTAAAGAAACATCAAAGATATTACTGAAAAGGCTTTATATCAAATCTACTCACGCTTCTCACTTTATGAAACAGTTAACAATAATCTACATTACCTGATTGATGTCCAAGAATCTGCCACCTCTGATAGCTACCTTTTCTTAATTCTCCATCAGAGAAATTTCTTACTGGGAGACTGTAAAATTCTAATTTATAGAACTTATACCCTAATTTTGTCTTGTCTATTCATTTTTTTTTTTCAAAGAAGAACTTAAAATGGCCAACAGACACATGAGAAAATGCTCAGGGAAATGCAAATCAAAACCACAATGAGGTTTCACCTCACCCTAGTTAGAATGGCTCTCATACAGAAATCAACAAACAGCTAATGCTGGCAAGGATGTGGGAAAAAAGGTACCCCAATCCACTGTTGGTGGGAATGTAAATGAGTATAGCCATTGTGGAAGACAGTATAGACATATTTTAGAAAGCTGAAAATAGATATATCATTAGGAATTTACCCAAAGGAAATAAAATCAGCACATCAAAGAGTTATCTGTACCCCCACATTTATTGCAGTTCAAGTCACAATCGCTAAGATATGGAATCAACCCAGATGTCCACTGACTGATGACTTGATAAAGAAATTATGGCATTTATAAATTATGGAATACTATTCAGCTATAAAAAAGAATGAAATGCTGTCTTTTGCAACAAAATGGGTGCAACTGGAAATCATTATACTTAGTGAAATAAGCGATCCCCAAAAGACAAACACCATGTTTTCCTTATCTGTGGTAACTAATAGAGTGCCAAAAATATAATGTATAGGCATGAAATTGACACTCTGAATTACTTAGTGTAGGGTTAATCTTATGAGTATAAAGTACACTGAAAGTAGATCATTGTAAAAATTAAAAGAGGGGATGAAAGAGGGAGGAGGAGGAAGGGTGGGAAATATCACTATGTTCCTAAATCTGTATATATAAATTACATGAAATTTGTTTACCTTAAATAAAAAAATAATAAAAAATTTATTTGAAAGTCAGAGTTACAAAGATGGAGAGACAGAGACTTTCCATCCGCTGGTTCACGTCCCAAATGGCAACAATGGCCAGGGCAAAGCTGGGAGCCAGGAGTCAGGAGCCTCCTCTGGGTTTCCATGTGGGTGCAGCAGGGGCACTTAGTTCATCCTCTGCTGCTTTCCTGAGTGCACTAGCAGGGAGCTGGATCTGAAGTGGAACAGTTGGGACTCGAACCAGCGCCAATAGAGGATGCTGACACTACAGGTGGCAGCTTCATCCACTATGCCGCAGTGCTGGCCTTTTGTCTAATCATATTTGATACAACAATGGCACTAAAGAGCACAAAAAGTTTCCTTGAAAAATTAGCTTACTGCTTCACATCTTATACCATTAATGCCTGACTTTGGACCTATACTTTTTTTTTTTTTTTTTTTATTTGAAAGGCAGTGAGAGAGAGACTGGGAAAGATAGGGAGAAAGAGATCTTCCATTCCCTGGTTCACTCCCCAAATAACTGCAACAGCCCAGGCTGGGACAGGCAGAAGCCAGGAGCCTGGAATTCCATTCGAGTCTCCCACATGGGTGGCAGAGGCCCAAGGACTTGGGTCATCATCCCTTACTTTCTCAATTGCATTAGCAGGAAGCTTGATTATAAGTGGAGCACTGTCAAACCAATGCTCTGATAAAGGATGCCAGTGTTCTAAGTGGCGGTTTAACCTGCAGCATCATACCCGCTGGAGTCCACACATTTTAAATTCAACAAAATTATACTTTAAACACATATTCTTGTCCTATCAACTACAGCATTTTAATCTATAAACTTTTTGTAAAAGTCCTGTAGGGGCTTTAAATGGTCAGTAGTGGTTAATTGTTAAATCATTAATTATACTTGTGATTTTAGAGTCCTTATCATCTTTTTTTTTTTAATTTTTTTTTATTTTTGACAGGCAGAGTGGACAGTGAGAGAGAGAGAGAGAAAGATCTTCCTTTGCCGTTGGTTCACCCTCCAATGGCCGCCGCACTGCAGCCTGCACACCGCGTTCGTCTGATGGCAGGAGCCAGGTGCCAGGTGCTTCTCCTGGTCTCCCATGGGGTGCAGGGCCCAAGCACTTGGGCCATCCTCCACTGCACTCCCGGGCCACAGCAGAGCTGGCCTGGAAGAGGGGCAACCGGCCTTATCATCCTTTTTATAATAGAATTATTGAGTATTTCCAGGCCGTCCCTCTGCCCCCTTTTTAAATGTTTATTTATTTATTTCAACGTCAGAATTACACAGAGAGGGAGAGAGAGGAAGAGGGGGAGAGGGAGAGGGAGGAGAGGGGGAGAGCAGGCTCCAGGAGCTTTCTCTGGGTCTCCCACATGGGTGCAGGGGCACAAGAACTTGGGCCATTTTCTACTGCTTTCCCAGGCCCTAGTAGAGTGCTGGATTGGAAGTGGAGCAGCTGGGACTCAAACTGGCACCCATATGGGATGCTGGCACTGAAGGTGGCAGCTTATTAACCTGCTATGCCATAGTGCCAGCCCCTAGAGTCCTATCTTCAACAAACACAATAGATGAAATGGGGGTGGGCCTTTGACATAGTATTTAAGGCACTGCTTGCCAAGTCCCAGCTCTGCTAATGTCCACCCTAGGAAGTAGCTGTTGACGGCTCAAGTACTTGAGTCCCTGCCACAGATGAGATAGATCCAGAATGAGCTCCTGGCCCTGCCATAGCTGTTACAGCATTTGGGGAGGGGAGTATACTAGGTGATGGAAGACTTCTCTCTTTGCCTTTCAGATGATAGAATATAAACACATTTTAAAAAACATTAGTAGAAAAACAATCTTTAGTAGAAAATTTAGCAGAAAAACAACTGTGATATACATGTGTGTAGGTATGTGCTGCACTGGGTGGAACTGTTCAAATGGCAATGGGTAATTAAGAATTTATTATTCTTAAAGCCTATATAAAGTACACAGACCTTTCCCATAATAAAAGTTGAACAAATGTTCTAATAAAAAAATTAAAAGATTTCTTCTCTCTACTTACCATCTAGTAATTCTAAAGTAACAGTAGGATCCACATATTCCCACCAATGCTTTCCATCAGTTGACACTGGAATCTCCCAATTGGACCATTTGCAAGCCAAATGAATGCATACACATGCTATCACTGTTGGTTTGTACTGAAGACAGAAGGTAGTAAGATGCAGACTGTTGTAGGGCAGATTTGAAAATGGAGAGCCACAGAAATTCAAATATGTAAAACAAAGAAAAACATTTACCAGTGAGATTAAAGCAAAAACAAAACTACAGAGAAAACTTTTCTTCTTAAAATCTAGAGTACAAAATCTTACTTTATTAAATTAAGGGTTAACAGTTACAAAATATATTAATAACTTAAAAATTTTATTCTTATATCTAAATTCAAAGTGTTTTAAAAAACAAGAGGAAGACAGTATATGAATATAAAGTATAAAATATTAAAACTTTTTAATAATATTTTTATTCTGTAATGCCAAGGCAAAAATACAAAGAAAAAGAAGACTATCTGTAAAGTAAACAAAGTGATTTTATATCACATGATGATGAGGGATATTATTTGATGTGGCTGAACACACAGTTCTCTAGTAAATCAAAAAGAATGTAACACTTAACTAGGTAAACCTCTGTCTTCTTTTAGCAAAGCCACAAGGAAAACTTACCTTTCGCCAATCAACTTCAAAGTTCAATGTTGCTAAATACTACAAAACTACCTTTCTATTCCCACTATTTACTAAAAATTGAGCACATAACATGCCATAGCTAGCCTTTTCTCACCACTGTTTTTAACTGAGGTCTTTTCCTTTTTACTCAAAATTCTTAGGGACAGAGGTTAAAGCCCAACAATGTAACCCTGAGAAAATATATTGGCATTTGCCAGAGTACATTTTAAAATAGAACTCAGCAAGTGTCACAAGAAATTAAGAATCAACCGAAACTGTTTTGGTCTATTCTCCTCAAACCACTTCAAAAACAAATTTAAACCACCAATATAGTCAGTCTCAAAGAGAATTTTAATTAGATATGAAAGGCTTCAGTGCCATTTCAGAACTGATGAAATGCTGACTGATCAGCCACAAACACATACAATTTTTCATGTTATAAAAACTTTATGTAAAAATTCTATTTATGCAAACTCAGGTATAGATAGAACTTGACTACTTCTAATTTACTACTAGTGGGTATTATCTAGAAAAAAATCCTATGTTACATAAATTTTATTTATTAAAAAAACTTTAAAGATTGGATCAATGTGAAATTTAAAAAAAACTGTCATTTAACTATAATTGTAAACTAGAAATAGCTTTATACTTACCAAGTTGCTCGAATTTCTACGTTAAGTTTAGCTCTTTGTAATCTTTAGCTGTTATTCAGGCTACCAATTTTAGACTTATGCACTCACAAATCGAGAATATGTCATCAGAAAGCACCACTACACTTCACATTGTGCATTTAACCCCTCTGTGCCCAAAGTCCCTTGTACAATACACCGCAAAGCAAACAGGAAGGTACCACCACAGTAGATGGTCCAGTCTCCTGTTGCAACAAGGGTAAGAGACACATTGAGGGGGCCCTGCATTAAAGGAAGCTATAGTGTGCTACAACAGTGCAACAAAGAGGGTCAGGATAACAACCTGTTGGTAGCCATGAAATAGGATGTCTGTGCCAAATCCTTGCTTGCTGTAAGAAAAGAAAAAAAAAAACGAAGACAATACTATCAGTGTTAACGTGCTACCATCAAAAAGTTCTCAACACAACAAAAACTTCAAAGATTTGTACACAAAAAGTAAATTTTACTTACTACTTACAAATATCACAAGAGCGCCATCATTTTCTATACTACTGAAAATCTTCAACAACATTCACTCAAATGTTTCTTGCTATCCCCCAAAGATCTGAGAAACAAGCCGATTTGCTTTTAGCTAGCCAGTTACAAGGGCTAAACTTGTTACTAAGTTAAGCATCTAGTCAGCTAAAAGTTGCAATAAAGCATTCTCCTGGATTTAAAAAAAAAAGAAGAAGAAGAAGAAGAAAAGATTTTTGAAGTCTAATACAAAATACAAAGAGTTGCCTGCCAGACTTATTCCTCAGTCATATTTAAGTTGCCTTAAATACTTCCATCAAAACAAAATAAAACCCCCACCCCCCAAAACTCAAAGCACAAACTGCTCATTTGTTCATGCTTACATTAAGCGTCAACAGAGAATAAGCAAAGTAGAAACATAATAAGGGTGTTGACATACGAAGCACCACTATATTACTCTTTTTTTTAAATTTATAGACTAATTAAAGGCAACACTAAGAAAAGATAAGGGTATTCTAGGGAAAATCAGACTGTTTCAACACAGGTCCCCAACAGAAAAAAGTTACCTTGCTTCTTAAGACACTCCAGTCTCCCTCCCCTTCTCCTGAGTCTTATCCTTCCCAACAGCAACGGTCTTGCTGGAGTTCCCCCATGTTCCCATTAACATTCATAATCACGCTCAACTAGCATCAGTTCACATCAACTCCACCCCTCTCTAACAGGCCTCAAATTCCTTCCCCACTCCTATTGGGTTTTTGTTTGTTTTATTCATGGCACCTGTAATCCCTGTTGCCCCATGTGGATCATCAAGTAAGGTTTTACAAAAGGGATTTGGGTTTAGCAGAGTTGTGCTAAGGAAGAGTATCAAAGCATCAGATGTCTTGGAGGCAGTGTGACTTAAGTATGGCATTCTTTCCTGGTGGGGAGGGAAGGAGAAATCACAGAAGTGAAAGGTCCCTGTAAAATGACATCAGCCAGTTCTGTAGCAAAGTAGCATTATATCAACTCTCTCATCTCTGGAGGGAGGAAAAAAGGACTTTAAAGAAATCCAGTTTATTTACCACCCTCCTCCACCCCCTGAATCAAATGAAATATACAGAGAAGGAAGGAAAAGACAATTCTAAAATTGCCATAGTAATTTTCACCTCAGAATATATCTAAATTCAATAATCTATAAACAGTTACTGAACAGAGAAGATTAAGAATGGAGGGGGGTAATTAATGTTCGTTTGTTAGCTGAAAGTTGTAATAGAGGAAAGAAAAAAAGACACCAGATATGAAATAATATTTTTAAATGGTGATATAAATGATCATTACTGGCAATGTTAGTCAGACAAAATGAAATTAAACATATGCATGGTTTGACTTAAAGAATCAGTCACATTTTAAACATTAAACAAAGAAACCTCTCAGATTTAAATATTTCATTTTGGATGATGTATCAAATCTGTAGTTTTGGTAAATGTTTTAATTTAAAATTTGTTTGGTTTTTCAAATTAATGAATTTCCTGTCTCTACAGTCTTTAGATGTATGAGAACATGTAAAAAAAATATTGAACTTTGGATTTAAAGAAGTTGATTCTAATTTGACGAGTAAAAATCTGGAATCCAGCTGTACGTAAGTTAATATATATAAAGAATTTTAAAAAGACATACAAATATCTTTCTGACTTTCTTCATTAGGCTCTCAATTTAAATAAACTTAAATAGTTCCCTATCATTCTTAAAAAGCTCAGCTTAACTCTTTTCAAATTTTCAGAACACAATTACTTTATGCTTTTTCAAAAAAAATTCAACACTATAGCTATTTATATAATTCTATACTACACTGTAATATTGGAAATGAGAATATACTATAAAATATATACAACCACGAACAGAGGAATTATAATTATGCTCTAATTTATACATGATAATGTATGCTACTAAGAAAAAAATTAATAAATTTTAGGAATCTAGTTTCTAACATTATGGTATCAGAGTTTTTTCTAAAATGTAGTCATTCACACAACAAAATATTATTTAGGTTTTAAATGAATTCAAAGTAGGATGAATAAAATGTGAGAATATTTAATACTAAAAACAAGGCCTTCAACTTGTTTTGCTTAGGATAAATCTAAGACTGGTGGTAAAAGAATAAAAAAACTGGAAAATTTCACTTTCAAAAAAGAAGTAACAGGAAAAAGACACTAAAAGTTCCAAGTAGATGCTCTGAGTACCTAACACTTCAAATGGGCAACAGCAAAGCAGATAAGCAGTATAACACGTACCTGTGTAAAAAAAATATTTCTAGGGATACCACAATGGATATATAGGATTCCTTAACAGGTGTAGAAAAATGTACCTCATGCTTAACAAGTCCTAAAGTAAACAATACCAAAACTTCCTACTTCTTGATATAAGGTTTAGACACATCACAAACTGCATGTATTGTGCTTTACAATTATTTCTCCATTTTAAGTCATGCTAAAGAACTTAAAATGTATTAAATCAATTTTGTTCAAATGAGTATGGGACATATATTCCTAAAAATGAGACATAAAAAATGTGTTGAATGTGTTGACAGAGGCAATTTTTATCTGAACAATTTGAGGTTGGCCTCAATTTTTAAATTATTGTCACTTTTATGGAAGTAAATCGAAGTTTGACAGAAACCAGACATTAGTGTTACTGTTTGCACCTCTGCACCAATGGCCTATATCTTAAGTATTAACTGAAGTGGGACTACTGTAGCCAAATGGTGGATAGAGAGAATCCTAGTACTTGGAAATCCTCCAACCTTTTAGTGAAATGAGTTTCTCACCAAAGTTGAAAGGAAGCTAACATACCAGGCAGAACCACAAACAGAGAAGTACATGAATAAGTAGATGTAGAATACCAAAAGAAAAACAAAACAAAAAAACCCAAAAACTTTAAATGACATTTCCCCACTTTAATAAAAGCCAACAAAAGGCAGAAAACAAAATAAAAAAACAAAAAACATCCAAATCAAATATAGATGGAAAAAAAACACTAATACTTATCTTAAAAGTTTCAAAGATCACTTACCTCTTACTAACTGGGTACATTTCACCACATCTGTGTGTGGGTGTTCAATGGTGATCTCAAAACCTGAAATGACAAGCACTTTTTTTCCCCAATCATTTACCATTAAAATACTGGCCTGAGAAATGCCATTCATGATAATAAATGTGTAATACATTTTTTAAAAAATCTGAAGACAAAGTTTTAAATCTTCCTCATCATTGGCATGCTCATTATACCTCCAAAGATAACAAATAACTTCTTCTGAAGTATATCTCAATTTTGAAAAGTTATTTAAAGTTCAAAGACTGTATTTATCCAAATTTCTGAATTATAATTAATTTAGTATCCTTAAGTTAAAACTAGTTCCATAGTTTAAGCACACATTCAACTTAATATTCCGTACCTTTCAAAAATGTGAAAAGAACACTTTTTATAAATGTGTTAGATAACAGCAGCAATAATCAGCTTTTAAATCATACAGTCTTAAATTTTTTATGATACATTAGAACAAAGGATGTTGGTGAGTTACCTTACTAACTCTACTTCACTAATAGTTAAATCAGAAGGCAAGTAAGATTCTTTAAAGCTCAGCTTCTACCACCACTAACAACAAAGATGAAATGTTGAAAAGCTTCCAATATCCAATCAACCCTTAGGTATGGCAGAGTTTCTGCTTTTATTAGAAGTGGAAGTCATATGTAGTGCCTTCAGAAGCAGTAAATGAATAAAATCCTAAAAAATAGGTAATATGGATTTAAGAAGATTGGTGTGTGCTCTATTTATATTTCTACTATATTTCAACATAAAATATTTTAAATAAAAACATAGGTATATATTCTAAATTTCAATGTTTCCCTTAAAATAATGCATTCTTCCTCTAAGCTTAAGAATGTATCATAAACATGAGTTTGACATAATTTTATGTAAAAAACAATTCTTAATAATTTCACAATTATTTCATTTTCAATTTTATTACATAAATGCCATTGCTTTTCAAAAATTTCTATCTTTATGTAAAACAATAATATGCCAAATTTATTGGGAATAAAATTCAAAAACTTTCTAGGCCTTTAAAAAATATTTTAGGTAAGTTGTGTTTCAAACAAGCTACTTTTGTAATAAAAAGAATTTGTCATGATGGGAAGCTGTGCTTTATCACACTTCTATTCAACTTTTGGGAACAGAGGAATAAATAACAAACACAGTTACAAATCCACAAGTTTACAAAGCTGATCACAGGCTACAAATTTAAATTTAGATTTCCCCAAAGCCCATGTTTTTCCTACCATGCCCTGCTAGCTTCTCCTAGAAGACTTTAGACAAGTCATAACCTTCTTGGGCTCCAGTTTCCTCCTCAGCAGTAACACAGTGAAAGATCAGTGTAAATGAATCTTACCTATGAAAATTTAACTTTTGGAAAAGGATGATCAACATTTAAATAGTTACTATGTCACATTAAACATGATGTGACATTTTCATTAAATATTGACTATAACTCTAAAAAAGCAGGGACTACCATCTACATCACAATCACAGGCAATAGCCTAGAGGGCCATTCTACTCTCCAGCGCAAACCAGGTTGAAGCATTATACTTCAACTATCTGAAAGCCTAAGAAATCAAACTGCAGGCTATGTTTACCATTCAATTAAATCATGTCAAGTGAAATGAAATGTTAGAAAACTGGTTTCCTTATTTTAACTAGGTAACAATACTGTGGTCCAAAACCTGTTTTAAAATAATGTTTTTCAATAACAAAATCATTCTAGAAATTTTCATTTTTTTATACTATTCCATTGAAGAATACAAAATAACAACTGGCATTAAGTACATACCTAGTGTTTGTAGCATTATGGTTTCAAGTAAAACCAGTTCTTGTGTCTGTTGAAGGTAAGCCTGCAGATAAAAATGTTAAAATGTGTAAGACAAACATACTAGATCACAAGACATTAAATCTCACAGCAATTACAGACTGACTGCAAAAGAACCACAGCAGCTTGGAAGTACGGGGGAAACAAAGTGAGAATGACAGGTCAATCTTCTATGACAAGTCTATGAATTACTTTCTAAAATAGAAAATATAAATATAGTAGAAAAGGAAATAACAAGCTAAAGATAACAGTAATATGAAAGGGTGCAAGTTAGCTGAAAAAGGGACATCTACCCAGGCACTGCTGCTTCTAAAGTCACATTAAGGACAGAAGCACCAGCCCAAATGAGAACATTAAACTGAAACTTGCCTTCAGGAGTAAGATTACAAATATACTCTAGGACATTTCATACAGTAACTCCTTCAAAGTCACTGCTAATTCAGTGTTTTCAGAATTAACTTCCTTTCTTTAGGAAAGACAAATTCAAATAAAAACTGAAATCACCAGACTATAAGAAAAACACTTAAGATATAAAATACCAAAATAATATATCATATAGTATATCCCCATGGAGATATAATCTGAAAAAATTATTCTCCTACTAGAAATAAAGGAAATGAAAATTTTCTGCTATTCCATTCTTAGTAAGATCATGACAACTGATCATTACTTATAAATAAATATTTACTTCCAGGAGAATATAGCGCTAATTCAGAAAATATGGCTGACTTCCCCCCACTCTCCCTTTTACATTTATTTATTCAGGAGGCAAACAGACCAAAAGTAAGAGTTCCCATTTGCTGGTTCACTCCTCAAACGCTCACAATGAAGCTGGGAGTGGGGAACTGAATCCAGGTCTTCCATGTGGCTGGCAAGAACTCAAATGCTTGGATATAGTGCCTACCAGGGCCTGCATTAGGAGGAAGCTGGAGCTCTTCCTAATGCAGGAACTATATGACAAATCAAGAGGATCAGGAGCTGGAGCCAGGAATGGAACTCAGAATCCAATATGGGGGCCGGCGCCGCGGCTCACTAGGCTAATCCTCTGCCTTGCGGCGCCGGCACACCAGGCTCTAGTCCCGGTCGGGGCGTCGGATTCTGTCCCGATTGCCCCTCTTCCAGGCTAGCTCTCTGCTGTGGCCAGGGAGTGAAGTGGAGGATGGCCCAAGTCCTTGGGCCCTGCACCCCATGGGAGACCAGGAAAAGCACCTGGCTCCTGCCTTCGGATCAGCGCGGTGCGCCAGCTGCAGCGCGCTGGCTGCGGCGGCCATTGGAGGGTGAACCAACGGTAAAAGGAAGACCTTTCTGTTTGTCTCTCTCTCTCTCACTGTCCACTCTGCCTGTCAAAAAAAAAAAAAAAAGAAGAAGAAGAATCCAATATGGGACACTGGCATCCTAACTGGTGTCTTTAACCACTAAGCGAAGAGCTGATTTTTAAAACAGATCTATGACTTGAACAACATTCCCTAAGTATTCACTAAGTTAGACTATCTTTGAATAATCACAAATCCCCTATTATTTAATGGCTAGGCTACATTAATGTTTCACTCCATTAAAGCCAATACCTACAATAAAAGCTGTCATTAATAAAACCAGACATACTTCCATCAAAGCTTCAACTAAACTAGACATTAAACCCAAGTCAAATTGAATTACTATAATCTGGTAGTCGTTCCCTGGGTAAAGGTTTTCGATTAAGCAACTCATCTATAATAAAGAATGCTAGAAAAATTATTTTAAAGTTCCATTAATTGTAGCTTCCATTTTAGATGTCAGAAAAATTTTAAATGGTACTTACAAATAAAGTCTACTAATATGGTTATAGAGATGTTCAAAAACTAGCATTACTCTTCAGAAAAACTAAAATGTTAAAAACACTGCTCACAAAAACATAGTAAAATGTATATATCAGAGAGGCTGGAGATGTGGCAAATGTGCATTAACCTACCACCTACAACAATCACATCCCCCACAGGCTCTGGTTTGTGTCCTGGCTGCTCCATCTCCCACCTATCTCCCTGCTAATGTTCTTGGGGAAGTAGCAGAAGATGGCCCAAGTGCTTGGGCCCCTGCCACCCATGTGGGAGATCTGGAAGAAGCACTTGTTGAGGCAATTTGGGGAGTCAATCAGTGAACGGTCTCCCTCTCTTCCCGTCTCTCTGTAACTCTACCTTTTGTAGAAACACATAAATTTTTTTTTTTAAAAAAAGTATACATCAGAATGATAAGTAGCACTCTATATGCATTAATAATGCAACAAGGGGCTGGTGCTGTGTTGCAGTAGGTTAATCCTACACCTGCAGTTTGGCATCCCATATGGGCATGGGTTCTAGTCCCAGTTGTTATTCTTCCAATCCAGCTCTCTACTATGGCCTGGGAAAGCAGCAGAAGATGGCCTAAGCACCTGGGCCCCTGCACCCACATGGGAGACCAAGAAGAAGCCCCTGGCTTCTAGCTTTGCATCAACCCAGCTCTGGCCATTGTGGCCATTTGGGGTGTGAACCAGCAGATGGAAGACCTTTCTGTCTCTCCCTCTCACTGTCTATAACTCTACCTCTCAAATAAATAAATAAATAAATAAAATCTCAAAAAAATAAAGGAATAACTCTTCAAAATTCTAATTACTGTTCTAGAGGTAAACTAGAATTTTTTCTACTCTCATCTGCTAACAATTTGATTTCAAAGATATTTGCTTTGTGGTCTCAAGAACACTTATCAATCGAGGTATATATACATAGTATATAACAGGTTTGCTGGGAGGATAAATAAAAATACATGTAACACTTTGAAGTACCTTTGAATCAAAGTCTGGCAGCACAAGGAAGGCAACACTGATTGAACTGCATTTTTATTAAGCCTCTATTCAGAAAGTTTCAGATTAACAAAACAAAAATCAAAATCCAAATTTTTACATACATCACATTTAGTATCCAGCAGTGGCTCTAGGGGATGAAGACAAGCATGTGCTACTTTGATAACATGTTCAAGTTTTCGAGCCTGTTCTTCCACTTTTGCAGCCAAAAATAATGCAGTAGGTGATATTATCTGCAGAAAACAGAAATTTGTGATTTAAAAACAAATACATTTTGTGAAATCCCTCTACTTTCCAAGGGGGTGGGGAGGTGTGCAAGGAAGGACTGAATTATTAATATTATGAACTGTGTTACCTATGACAAGATGGATGTAAGAGTTTCAATAGTTATTAAACTAGTTATCTATCTCAATCTATAAAATCTACTTGTTTTGAAAAGGGGAGATTTTACCTTAGCTAAGTAAGAGAAAGTTTAAGGATTAATCTACATTGTAGACAAAAAGGGAAAAAGGAAACCTCCAACAAAATAATGCCATACTTAAAAACAAAAAGGATGAAGAATGAATAAGCATACCCATTATCCTCTCACTCTTTTAGGCACACAGTCACCACTTCCTAGTGTCCTTTTAAATCAAGCAATGAGTCACTGTTTGGCTAAGAGCTACACAATCTTGTTTAAGGGGCGAAAAAGGAACTACAGGGCAAAGTAAGAGAATCCCACAAATAAAACTGCCAACATAATGCCTTTATTATTTCGATAAAGTAGATGGAAAACTAAGATAGGTATAAATGTAAAATAAACCAACAGAGTAGAAACACTACCAAGTGGAGATCCAGAAATCAGTAAGTTCTTTTAGTTTAGTACATTAGTTCTTTGGGTAGAAGTATAAAAACACAGCACTACAAAGACACTAAGACAGGAAAACACCAACTCTGAATAAATATTTATTCAAAAACTTAGTAATAAACCACTAATTGCTGATCTGGAAAACAGACATACTTGAAATACAACTAACATTTTTAAGTTACATTCATGAAATTTCATGGAAAGGTGACTTCTAAATGATCCTCACTATATCCTAGGATTACTGATTACTATAAAGAAACAATGCCAAAATGGAGGTGGAAAGAGGCATAAATTATGACACCATAGGAATCAGGTAGTTAACACCAAGCGAGCATTTCTGAAACAGGTAAGAAGGATCCTTTCCTCTGAGAGGAAAGCATTTAAAACATGACATGAAATTTGATCACTGGGTTTTGGATCTGAAACTGACCTTCTCTCTAATCTCACTGCACTTGTAGATGAGTAAATGGAATGAACACGACTTCAAGAAGTTCTTTTCCTATTGCATAAATCTTTAAAACAGACCGAAAATCAAGTGAGTTGACTCTCAACAATCAGAAACATTTCCTTGAAAGCACTAAATACTTTCAACTAATTTTGTTTTAAAAATTAAAGTTATATAAAATTAAAAAATGGAAAACAGTAACTTAGTTTGGAAGTCACTTAAACACGAAGACCCAGTTGTTTGTGTCTGCATCTAGCACTGTTTGGCTTCTATTCAGTATGTGTGCTTAATGAATGAGATGTGAATAATACATATATAAAAGTAACAGTAGTAAATTCAAAGTATTCCAAAAGCCAATGTCAACATCAGTATTTAAAAGAAACACTCCATAAAATGAAGACAATTTCCCACAATCCCTCATTTATTATGTAATTATTATTACATGTAAGAGGGGAATGGCTAGACCAGTCTTCAAAGCTACAACTATTTATCAAAGAGCAAAGCAACAGTGGTTCAATACAAAAGTCAAATTAGATTGAAATATAGTGATTTCCATCATAACTGACAGATGATCCAGAACTTCTTAGTTCACTGAAAGGCAATTCCCTCTTCTCACTTCTCAGTACTAGCAGCAACTTGGTACATAGAAACACTTTCAACCTGCACAGATCTTCTCCTTAGAAGAGTCTCAAAGAGAATAAAGAATGAGTTCTGATGATTCTAGAATTCTACAAATATAAAAGCATCCAGGGAGCCAAAGTATTGGTCTTCAGGATAGACTCCTGGTTTATTTCCCCATACTCCCCACAGAAGTCTTTTTATTCCCTCTAACAGGACTCAGTTCTCATCCTCCTCTAGTTGAATACTAATACTCAACACTCTTCCAAAGTTCCTGCTGAAATCCACTAACCCCACTCACATTTCCTCCTCTACAGCCTGCACACATTTTACTCCATCAGGGCTGTAAAAACAAAACAAAACAAAACACCTGTTTAGACAATTACTTCATGAATATCCATGTGAGGTTTTAATTTTAAGGATAAATAAGGAAGGCGATAAAACTAGGCATTACTGATTTTTGTATGGAAAACTGATTTTGTTATGTAGCTTGAAAGAATTCTGAATGTTCTGGATAGCAGAAATACTGCTAGTTGTCCTGTGGATTTTAAAGGTGAGTATACCTTTGAAAGTAAAACAGGGGCCACCACTGTGGCGTAACAGGTTAAGCCGCCATCTGCAGTGCCAGCATCCCATATGGGTGCCAGTTTGAGTCCCAGCTGCTCCACTTTCCATCCAGCTCTCTGCTATGGCCTGGGAAAACAGTGGAGGATGGCCCAAGTCCTTGAGCCCCTGCATATCCGCATGCAGGACCTGGAAGAAGCTCCTGGCTCCTGATAGGTGCAGCTCCGGCCATTGTGGCCAACTGGGGAGTGAACCAGTGGATGGAAGACCTCTCTCTGCCTCTCCTTCTCTCTTCATGTAACTCTGCCTTTCAAATAAATAAATAAATAAAAGTAACAACTATTCACATGTGAACTTGGTTTAAAGCCCAAGAATTCCTATCACCATTAATGGAGAACAGTTTGGTTTGAGTGACCAATTATAAATTGGCAGTTTACTATGGAAAGGAATCATGCAGTGTTTCTTGATCAGATCAGTGTTGATACTTAAGTTTATAAACTTTCTCAAATTACAAATAAAATGAAGGGAAGTTGGTTTTTAAATGGTGTCCAGAGTTTGTTACTGTAATAGATGCAAAACTATTTCAACTGTTCTTGAAATAAGACACATTTCTACAGACACACCAAACAAACCATGGAGAGGGGGAGGTAGAGATGATGAAGCCAGCTATAATACAGGAATCAGACTGTCTTGTGGAATCCTGGCTTTGTTATCTGACTAGTCTAGGCAAATTATTTATTCTCTCTGTGTCAGTTTCTGTATCTGTAAAATGGGAGAAACAGTACTTGCTAATAAAGTTGTAGTGAGGATTGAATGAACCAATATATACTAAAAGCACTCAGAACAGTGCTTCAACTAATAGCAAGTATTTATTATCATTGTGTTAAAAAACTTAAAAACTGTATTGTTAGCTTTGATTTTAACTTTAAGAAGTCATTTAAAAGTTTATTTAAAAATTTACTTCTTTCTTGGTCACCTTTTTCCTTCTGTGGTTAAACTTAATTCTTTAAATATTCAGTTTCAGTGCTAACTAAGCATATCTGACCATAGGAGTTAATGACACCTGACATTAATTTAATGATTTACACCCATATCCTTTTCCCCTTCTCCTTTTCTACTCTTCTGTTGCCATTCCTACCTCTTGATCTGACTCCCTTCCTTCTCCATCTTTTCTCCTCCTGCCCATTCCTGGCCCTTGTGTCCCCCTTCTGTTGACATTCTTCACTGTCCATTGCTGATTTCAACCTTAATAACTGGAGACAAGGACAGGTTAAATTAACAAAAACCTAGGTAATTTTTAAGTTACCAATGATGGCTGTATTGGTCAGTTCTAAATGAATTATTCTAGTTTTTATTCCTTTATTAATCTTGTGTGTGGATTTGTGTGTACATTTGTACTTAGTATCTAGTCATATCTGTTTTATTACTTTTCAACTTTAAAGCCCTTAATCCAAAAAAGCCCCAAGAGAAGCAATTAAAAAAACCTTCAAGTTTGCTTTCTATTTGATATTAACAAAAGGCTCATTGTAGTCTGTTCTTGTGCCTCATCTTTATGCCATGAGCCATTTGCTCCTTGCCCGTTAACTGCCCTAAACATATAAACATAAGATGTTTAGCTGTCTAATGAAGATGCGGGCAATTATTTTCAGTATCTTTAAAAGGGACCCACTAAAAAATACCCAGCAAACTCTGGTTGTCACTGCTCAAAATTTGGAAATTACTTTTTCAAAACTTTAGTTTTGAAAGTGGTAGTGGTATAACTTTAGTACAGACTCACAGACAGAAGATCTTAGAATATGAAAATATAAGTAGATTTTTGATGTAAGGAAAGACAAGGGAGGTCCAGTCTCCAACAAAGATAAAAAGTAGAGTAAGTCAAAAGGCCCAGTTGTTAAGAAAGACCATTTTGCTCAAACTAAAATCTGTAACTTCGCTGCACTGAAAACAGAATTATAATATTGCAGATAATGTCATTAACCCAGCCTGGTGTTTTAGTTGTTTTGTTAACCATATAATTATGTGTGAATGAAATATTGACATGTAAGAAAATTTGTGTTGAGCATAAAAATAAAAACAAGACTGGGACATCTTAATTACATTTAAAATAAGGCTGCTTTAATGGAGGCTGAAAAATACTGAAAAGCAGTACTGATTAAGAGATTTTCAAAGAGTGACCACATTATAGTTAAAAGAGTATATTGAGGGGTAGACATGGGAATGCATTGGGTTAAGTCACCACTTGGGATGCTGGCAATCCATATAGGAGAGCCTGAGATCCCTGGGTTACAGTCCCACCTCTGCTTCTGATCCAGCTTCCTGCTAATGTGCCTAGGAGGCAGATGATGCTGAAGTACTTGAGTTCCTGGCTCCTAGCTTCCTCCTGACCCAGCCTCAGTTGTAGCAGGAATCTGGAAAGTGAACCAGCAGATGGAACAGCTATCTCTCTCTGTTGCTCTGCCTTCCAAATACATAAAAATGAACAAACATTTTAAAAAAATCCAAACAGTAAACTTAATATGCTTCATATGCAAGTACCTTAAGAAGTCCATGGAAAATGGAATTGGAAGATTAGGTTTATTTTGATCCAAAGGAATCTTCCAAAGAATTCATAGAAATGTTTATTATGGAAAACTGTATGGACTGCACCAAAAATAAACTTACCTTTCAATTCCATTTTCTATAAGCCTTTGGCAGTACTTTCATATGATCTTGCATTTTACAAGTTATTTAAAGTATACTTAGCATTTCATAATTAAGTCTCTACTTTCCATTATATAGGCATAGCACATACTAACCCACAATAAAGTAAAAAACAAGACTCTCATATACTATTGTAAAACAAGAATATTAACACTGCATAGGTTTTCAAATATTCTATACAAGGGGCCAGCATTGTGGTACAGCAGGTTAAGCAGCCACCTGGGACACTGGTACCCCATGCGATCACTAATTTCAGCCTTGGCTGCTGAAAATCCAATCTCCTTGCTAAAGTGCCTGGAAAAGCAGCAAAAGATGACCTAAATGCTTGGGCTCCGGCCATCCATGTGGGAGACCCAGAAGTAATCCCTGGCTCCTGGTTTTGACCTGGCCTAGTCCTGGCCATTATGGACATTTGGAGAGTGTATCAGCAGACAGAAGATCTGCCTGTCCCTTTCTCTCTATATCTCTGGCTAGTCAAATAAATACACCTTAAAAACAAACAAAACCAGGTCTTACAAAAGGCCACCTCACCTCTCTTATGATGGCTTAGTGAAAACAGTAATACTTTCCAAATTTATACACAGATTCAATGCAACCTCTATAAAAATCTTAGCTGTATTTTTTGCAGAAACTGACAAGGTTATCCTCAAATTCATATGGAAAGAAAAGGGATCCAGAATAGCCAAAAAAATCTTGCAAAAGAAAAAGTTGGCAGATTTCTTGAATGTCAAACTTACTACATGAAGTTACAGTATTCAAGGCTGTATGAGTGCAGCCAGCGCTGTGGCGTAGCAGGTAAAGCCACTGCCTGCAGTGTCAGCATCCCATATGGGTGCTGCTTTGAGTGTCTGGTTGCTCTTCTAATCTAGCTCCCTGCTAACGCTCCTGGGAAAGCAGCAGAGGATGGCTTAAGCACTTGGGGCAGTGGGAGACCTGAAGAAGCTCCCACTCCTGACTTTGAACCACCCCAGCAGAGGGAGGATCTCTGTTGTTTCCTCCGCCTTCCTTCCCCTCACAGGCCCCCTTCCCTGTAACGCTGCCTTTCAAGGCACAAGGGTAGATATATATGGATCATGGATGCATAATTCAGAGTCGAGAAGTAAATCCTTATATTTACGGTCAACTGATTTCCAATGAATGTGTCGACACAATGCAGTGGGACAAAGATTAGTCTTTTTAACAAATTGTGCTGGAGCAACTGTATATTTGTATGTAACAAAATAAAATGAACCTTTTTCTTTACACTACATACAAAAACTAACTCAAAATAAATGAAAGACCTAAATATAAAGAATGCATAGAATGGTAGATTCTATTTCACAACCACCAGGGTGGCTATAAAAAGATAATTTTAAGTGCTGGAGGATGTAGAGAAATTAACACTAAACTATTATTATTGTTTGTAGGATGGTAAAATAGCATGCCTATTTTGGAAAACAGTTTGGCCCTTCCTCAAAGTGTTTTCAAAAAGCTATACAAGATTACTGGAATCTAGAGTTACTATATAACTCAACAATCTTATTCTTGGGTATATGAATATATCCAAGAGAAATGGAAATACATGTCCAAAATAAATAAAATACATCTTAAAAAGGGGGGGGGGGCACTTCTCAGGTTTCCAGTAAGAGGAGAAATCACACTAAAAAAAACTTATACATGAATGTATATAGCAGCATTATTCATTACAGCCAACAAGTGGAAATTAACCCAAATTTCTATCACCTGATAAATGAAAGATATACAGCTGTAGCACAGATGAAATAGTATTCATCATTAGAAATTAATAAAGTGCTAATATGTGCTACATATAACATGTATGGGCCTTGAAAACATGCTACATAAAAGGCCATATATTTCAGGATTCTATTTATATGAAATGTCCAAAGAGGAAACTATATGGAGACAGAAAATGAGTTAGTGGTTGCCCATGGCTAGGAAGGGGAAAAGGATAGGTTGTCAATAGCTAATGGGTACAGGGCTTCTTTTTGGGTGGATGAAAATATTCTATCTTTAGAACATGGTGATGGTTGGACAACTTTGTATGCACATCCATTTATATATCCTAAATATGTGAATTTTATGGTATTCAAATTTAAATAGATATAATAAATGCATACCAGCAAAAGAAATCTCAAGGAAGCCAAAGCCTAATCAAGCATTACAAATCAAGTATCACTTTCATTGAAAATCAGTTGACCATATATAAGTGTGCATCCTAACCATGCATAACTTCACCACACATTTGCCAATTTAAAACATGAATTAGTATTCATTTCTTAAACAGTGATTAACTTTTCACATTTCAATTATGCAAGTATTTCAGAAAATCACTTATTTGCTTGTTTGGCTAAGAAAAATAATTTGAACAGATTTATAAGTCTACCTAGAGTGAACCAAACCATTACTAGACATTAAAAACATCAATTATTGAGCCACAACAATACAAAACACCATTTAAAGGTTGCCCCACATCCTCACAATCTCCTTTCCCTTCCCTCTTGGATTTTTTTTTAAAGTTTTGTTATTTATTTACCTGAAAGGCAGAGTGACAGAGGGCTACAGATTTTCCCATGACTGGTCTACTCCCCAAATGTCCTCAACAGTCAGGGCTACTGAAGCCAGGAGCCAGGAATTCCACCCAGATCTCCCACCTGAATGGCAGGAACCCAAGTACTTGTGCCATCCATATTCTATTGTATTCCAGGAACATTAGCAGGAAGCTAGATCAGAAGCAGAGTTGGGACTCAACACAGCACTCAAGACTCAACACAGCAACACAGGATGCAGGAGTTCCAAGCCAAGGCTTAATCTGCTGTGCCAAAACGCCAGAACCTCTTTTTGGCTATTTTTATTCAAGTCTGGAATTGTATCAGTTTTCAGTACCTTCAGATTCTTGACTAGAAAAGCTACCTTCAGATTCTCGACCAGAAAAGAACCATTCTGTTTATCATCCAAGGAACCCTCATTTTAAAAATGTTTAAATGAGGCCGGCGCCGTGGCTCAACAGGCTAATCCTCTGCCTTGCGGCGCCGGCACACCGGGTTCTAGTCCCGGTCGGGGCGCCGGATTCTGTCCCGGTTGCCCCTCTTCCAGGCCAGCCCTCTGCTGTGGCCCGGGAGTGCAGTGGAGGATGGCCCAAGTGCTTGGGCCCTGCACCCCATGGGAGACCAGGGAAAAGCACCTAGCACCTGGCTCCTGCCATCGGATGAGCGCGGTGTGCCGGCCGCAGCGTGCCATCTGCGGCAGCCATTGGAGGGTGAACCAACGGCAAAGGAAGACCTTTCTCTCTGTCTCTCTCTCTCACTGTCCACTCTGCCTGTCACAAAAAAAAAAAAAAAAAAAGTTTAAACGTGCAATTTGTCAGGAGAAGAAATTACTGTATTGCGAACCCCAAAGTCATTTTATTTGTTGATGGATACAAATGTCTACTTAATATAAAAAATATTAAATGTGTTTTTATGTTTTCCCATTTAACCCTTCCAAATTTGGTATTTTACATTGATGTCACATCTCAATTCAGATGCTAATATTTCAACAAAGTGAAACACAGTCTTACCACAACAAAGTTGTATTTAATGGGAAATTTTATTTTGAATTTTTAAATTTAAACTAAAATTTATTATAACAGTACAATAGCCATATTTCAAATAGTTTAATAACCACTTAATGGCTTATCAGACTAGATAGCCAGTTTTAAACCCACAGTTGCCAATCTGCAGAGAATGAAACATGAAAATATACCATGAGAAAAATTTTTATAGGTTATTACAAAACAGCTCAAACTGATTATTGTCTTTGGCCAATTCCATATTAGGCAGACAAGTTTAAAGTAAACCATCAGTATTTTATGTCTGATCCACTACAATATATGTCCCTTAGGAAAAGCACTATTCCTGTCTTATTTGTTAAAAAGAAAAAAAGCCTCCTTATCTGTCACATTACTATGCACTCAATGTCTGTGAAATAATATGGTCCCACTATCATGTGAATATATAGCATACAACCATTAACTTTGTATTTTACAATTTTAATGCTGAACAAGTAACTGAACTGTTAGTTCTCTCTCATTCCTTTTTCTGTATCAGATGAAATAATTAAAAAAATTTTTATTTATTTGAAAGGCAGAATTAGAGAGAGGGAGAGATCAATCTTCTATCTGCTGGTTCACAAACCAAATGGCCGCAAGGCTGGGGCAGGGCCAAGCTGAAGCCAGGAACTGCATGCAGGCCATATTATGCGGTTTTCCCAGGCACATTAGTAGAGAGCTGGTTCAGAAGGGAAGCAGCCCAGTCTTGAACTGCTGGCGCTCGTATGGGATGCTGATATCGAAGGCAGAAGCTTAACCCGCTGCACTGCAACACCAGCCATCAGATCAAAATAATTTAGAGGAAAACTTGACATGACATTTATTTCCTTAAACAAGGTCACAAAAAGAGTACTTAATATTGCCAGCTTTACAACTAAAACCTTAACTTATTTAGGTGTAAAAGATTAATGCCCCCAAATACAAGGGGGCTTCAATTAAATTCGTTTCTTTTGATTCTGCTTTTACAGTTGTTGAGGCCCCCTCCTATTGTAGGGTGGTAAAGAGATTTCCATCATTTATTCTTAGTGCCTAGAATGTGTATACAATGTTTATATTTGAATAATGATCTGAATTCTCACTTTAAAAATTAACCGATTTTAGGCGCTAAAAACAGTACTCCTGAAATGATCTTAAATATTTAGTCATAAACATGAGTTCAATCTTACTCTTTTTTTAAAAAAAGTATTTACTTATCTGAAAGGCAGAGAAAGAGAGCCAAATAGATCCCATCTGCTGTTTCACTCCCCAAATCCCCAAATACTTGGGGCCAGCTTGAAGGTAGGGGCTGGGAACTCTATCTGGTCCCCCAAGTGGTTGGTAGGGAGCCAAGTACTTGAGTCATCACCTGCTGCCTCCCAAGGGTTCCCATAAACGGATGCTGACGTGGGAGCAGAGCTGCAACTTGAACCCAGGCACTCCATTTTGGGAAGCAGCAGCTTACACACCATGCTATTAGCCTTCCCCCACTTTTACTTTTACTTTATACTGATATGAGGATCCGGGCCAATGCAAACATTCGATACAAAAGGGTACTTCAAAAAGTTTGTGGTAACTGAATTCAAAGCGTTTTCTATGAACTTCCTGAAGACCCCTCTGATAATTGTTAATGTAAAAACCTACTCTATTTGTTTAAAAATGGTGATGCTTTGAATATGTGCCCTAGAATCTGTGTGTAGGAAATTGAATCCCAATGGCACACTGCTGGGATGTAAAAGTCTAATGGGAGGTGTATGGGTCACAAGGACTGTATTCATCTATGGATTTATGTCATAAAAAGGGCCCTGGAGTTCATACTCTTGTGTTCTCGCCCCTTTACCTTGGGCTATGTGGTAAGTCAGCAAGAAGGCCCTAGTCAGATGTTGGAGCCTTGATTTTAGGTTTGCTAGCCTCCAGAACTGTAAACCAATAAATTTCTGTTCAATATAAATTACTCATCACAGGTATTCTCTTTCAGCACCACAAAAGAGACTAAGAAGTAATTCGTAGTTCTGCGACAAATGGACTAAGCAGCACATAAATAAACAATTTAAAGAATTTTTCTTTTTTTTGACAGGCAGAGTAGACAGTGAGAGAGAGAGACAGAGAGAAAGGTCTTCCTTTGCCATTGGTTCACCCTCCAATGGCCGTCGCGGCTGCCGCGCTGCGGCCAGCGCACCGCGCTCATCCGATGGCAGGAGCCAGGTGCTAGGTGCTTCTCCTGGTCTCCCATGGGGTGCAGGGCCCAAGCACTTGGGCCATCCTCCACTGCATTCCCGGGCCACAGCAGAGGGCTGGCCTGGAAGAGGGGCAACCGGGACAGAATCCGGCGCCCCTAAAGATTTTTATAATAAAGAGGTCATTATATTCCTTTGGCCAACATACCTATAACTAGGCAGATAAGAGCATCATGTTTCAAAATAACATTTGAAGCTTTTCTGGAAAATTTTCTAGAGGTGCTCCACAGATTAATTTGAGAAAATTAAATCAAGAATGTTAGATAATCTTTGTAATGCTTATTCATAAATGCACCCTAGATGGATCATTATTTAACAGAACACATTTCAAGGACTTAATTATTCCCTAAAAAAAATAACTAAAAACTTATATATGTACATTAAAGAACATTGAATAGATGGAATACAATAGGATGTGAATAGCACTCAAGGTAAGATCAGAGACAGAAATTCAGAGATGGAAAACTAGAGTTATCTGGGGGTATACTAACAGCTGCAACTTGAACCTAGTCATAAAGCTTGATAAGCACAATCACATGAATGCAGAGAAAGGCTCTCCAGGAAAACCAGATGCACAATGCAAAATTGCTAAAACTGACTGTTGAAAGAGGAATCTGAAGACCTTTCTGTATTTAGTTCAATGACTTGAGCCAATGAAAATCTGATTTATTTTCACTATTTACTTCATGTATTTTCTTAGACATCACTGGCACCAGCAGCCACACGGTGCTATACTACTAAAACCTACTGAGGCAGGAAAGTGAGAACTACAGTATGGGATGAGGCAAAGCAATTTTGTTTAAATCCCAGGTATGGGGTGGCACTGGGGTGCAACAGGTTAAGACACTGCCAGCAATGTCAGCATCCCATACGTGCACTGTTCGAGTCTCAGCTGCTCCACTGCCAATCCAGCTCCCTGCTGATGAGTCTGAGAAAGCAGCAGAGGATGATCAAAATTCTTGGTCCTCTGTGCCCACATGGGAGACCTGAATGGAGTTCTAGGCTGCTAACTTCAGCTTGGCCCAACACTGGCTATTGGGACCATCTAGGGAGTAAACCAATGGATCCAAGACTGATCTCTCTGTCACTCTCTCCCTTTGTGTAATTCCGCCTTTCAAATAAATAAATCTTATCGCTTCTCGGCCTTTTGGCTAAGATCAAGTGTAGTATCTGTTCTTATCAGTTCAAATAAATAAATCTTTTTTTTTTTTTAATAGGTACGAGACACAGATTTTCCATCTGCTGACTGACTTCCCTGATGGCCAGGGCTGGGCCAGGCCAAAGCCAGAACAAAGAGCTTCTTCTGGGTCTCCCACATGGGTGCAGGGGTCCAAGGACTCTTGCTGCTTACACAGGTGCATCAGCAGAGAGCTGGATCAGAAGTGGAGCAGCTGGGATTCAAACTGATGCCCACGGTGGCACTACAGGCAGCGGTTTAACCTGTTATGCCATTATGCTGGGCCCCAATAAATAACTCTTAAAAACAACAACAACCCAAAAAGACCCAGGTACACAATGTCTGTTTAAAATCTGCACAAGTCACTTAGTAACTGAGTCCATTTTCCCAGTAAGAATACTTCACCCAAGACAAATACACCTAAGAGAATGTTACATAGTGGGATCTTTTTTAGATTTCACAAGATACTTCAGAAGGTAAAGAATAAAACATATGCCAACTTGACTCCTATAGAACATGACTAGAGTATAACAAAAGCAAAATTAAAACCAGTGGTATTCACAGTGGTATTCAAATTTAGCAAGCATCAGTACCACCTGGGAAAACTTAAAGCCAAGAACCTCAGGACTCACACAAATATCCTGCTCTGAGGCACAGCTCCATCTAAAGCACCGTAAAATGTACCTTTAAAGATGTATCTTGATTTTTTTTTTTTTTTTGGACAGGCAGAGTGGACAGTGAGAGAGACAGAGAGAAAGGTCTTCCTTTGCCGTTGGTTCACCCTCCAATGGCCACTGCGGCTGGCACACCGCGCTGATCCGAAGCCAAGAGCCAGGTGCTTCTCCTGGTCTCCCATGGGGTGCAGGGCCCAAGGACGTGGGCCATCCTCCTCTTCACTCCCTGGCCATAGCAGAGAGCTGGCCTGGAAGGGGGGCAACCAGGACAGAATCCAGCGCCCCGATCAGGACTAGAACCCAGTGTGCCAGCGCTGTAAGGCGGAGGATTAGTCTAGTGAGCCAAGGGCCAGCGTCTCTTGATTCTGATGTCAATCACAAGCACACCACAAAGGCTTTACACATACTGCTATCAGTGAGAAATTTCAGGCCTGTGAAGATGGTCCCAGTAAGATATTCGAGGTAGGTACAGTTAGCTTTGTACACAGTCTAAATCTGGGTGTGATTCTTGTTTTTGTTCACAGTTGCTGTGTGACCTCAGACAAGCTATATTTAACCTTTGTAATTCCCATGTTTTTATGTGCAAAAAAAAAAAAAAGAGAGAGAGAGGACATCAACCTCAAATAAATATTTAAAAACCACCTATCAAATAAACCTAACAGGGGTGAGCATTTGGCAGAGTGGTTGATTAAGTTACCACTTAGAATGCCTGTATTCCATGCCACAGCACCTGGTTTAGTTCTGGCTCCTACACTTGATTCAGCTTCCTGCTAAACTGGGAGGCAGCAGATGGCAGCTCAAGGAGACCTGGATGAGTTCTTAGTTCCTGGCTTCAGCCTGGCCTGAACTTTGTTGTTGTGGGCATTTGGAGAGTGAACCAATGAATGAAGACTCTCTCTGCCTTTCAAAAAAAATTAAAAAATCCTAAGTTTTACAAATGTATTTTTTAAAATTCTTTTTCTAAGTTTTACAAATGTATTTTTAAAAATCCCTATGATTAAAAATAAATTCAATTCTTCCCATGAAATCATTAAATAAACCAAAGCTAATGAAATAAGACAAAATTAAGCACCAAAAGGTCTATCAAACCTCTTTTTAATGTCAGAGACGCCAAAACAAAGTTAATTTTAGGAATACCAGAGCATCCCTAAAGGCCTCAATTTAAAAAAGAGATTACAGTGGTCAGCGCTGTGGTGCAGTGAGTTAACACCCTGGCCTGAAGAGCCAGCATCCCATATGGGCGCTAGTTATAGTCCCGGCTGCTCCTCTTCCAATCCAGCTCTCTGCTATATGGCCTGGGAAAGCAATAGAAGATGGCCCAAGTCCTTGGGCCCCTGCACCCACGTGAAAGACCCAGAAGAAGATCCTGGTTCCGGATCAGTACAGCTCCGGCTGTTGTGGCCAATTGGGGAGTGAACCATTGGATGGAAGACTCTCTCTCTCTCTCTCACTCACTCTCTGTATAACTCTTTCAAATAAATAAATCTTTAAAAAAATAAAAGATCACAAATGTAATCTCTGTTAATACGAAGGCACCTGAGGGGAATTATAGATTAACAGGTGATTTCTTACTAGAAGTGATGAAATTTACTGAGCCATCAAAATCTGGTGGAGATAGCAAAGCTTTGGTAATCCTCTGCCTAGAGCATTCTCCTACACAGACTTAATCCTTTATGTTAACGTTGGGTTTTCTAGACCTCAGCACTAACAACACGACTTTCTGTGTTTCAGGACCAGTCCTGTGCACTGCAGGAATCTGAGCAGCATGTTTCTGTCTACCAGATGCCAGAAGCACCCTCTCACCCAGTTGTGATGATCATGATGATCCAAACTGTTGGCAGACATTGCCAAATGTTCCTTTGTGGGTAAAAATCAACAAAAGTTGAGAACCACAGGTTCAAGTCTATACTCTCCCTTCCAGTGCCATCTTAAAAAAATTCCTATCCCTTAAGTAGTGACAACTAATCCCAGCTAACATATATGCAATTTTGCATATTCTCACATTGCTGTGTACTGGATGAAAGTACTGTGAAAGGAGAAGAAAATAAACTTCTCTGTGATGAAACAGATACATACATACATACATGCTTGCAAGCAAGAAATATTTCTGACAGGATACACAAAAATGGTTAATAAGGCGTGGTGGGAACTCAAGACTATTGGATGGGAGGTTTACCATAACCCCTTCTGCACCATTTTTATTTACCATATGCCCGCGTATGTTTTGTAACAAAAGATAATGTTTTAAACCCCATTATGTGGGAGAAAATATACTCATATAGATAGGATTCACTCCACAGACCTGTGAGCAACAATGGATCTATTCCATTGATAAATATTTGCTATCTTCTCCACGTGAGGCACTCTTCTAGTCACTGGTGTGACACTGACTAAAGCCAAAAAAAGAAAACAAAGAACAAATGAACCCCCTCAACAATGGGGTGGATTATGAGTACTTCTCTAGATAGAGATAATAGAACGGCTTTCCTCCAAGTCATTCACTTCTATATAAGAGAAGAAAGTAACACAAGAAGAGTCACTTTCCAGAGGCCGGCACTGTTTGTAGCAGATTAAGCTGCCGTCTGCAGCACTGGCATCCCATATGGGTGCCATTTGGAGTACCAGCTGCTTCACATCCTGCTCATGTGCCTGAGAAAACAGTGGAAGATGGCCCAAGCGGTTGGGCCCCTGTATCCATGTGGGAGACCCAGATGAAGCTCCTGGCTTTGGCTTGGCCACTGTGGCCATTTGAGGAATATCTCTCTGTGTAATTCTGACTTTCAAATAAAATCTTTAAAAAAAAAAAAAAGTTATCAGGCTGGTGTTAAAGTATAGTATGCTAAGCCTTGGCCTGAGGTGCTAGCACCCAACATGGGTGCTGGTTCATGTCCTGGCTGCTTCCCTTCCCATCCAGCTCTCTGCTATGGCCTGGGAAAGCAATGGATGACGGCCCAAGTGCTTGAGCCCCTGTACCCACATGGGAGACTCAGGAGAAGCTCCTGGCTCCAGGCTTCAGATCAACCCACCTCTGGCCCTTGTGGCCATTTGGGGAACCAACAGATGAAGACCTACCATCTGTGAACCAGCAGAAGGAAGACCTTTCTGTCTCTTTCTCTGCACCTCTCTCTCAAATAAACAACAAATTAAAAAAAAAATTAAAAAGTTATCTTCCAATTTTCAAATGATGCCCTAAGAGTCAATTCAAGTGAAAAATACAGAATGTGGGCAAAAAGTGGTAATCAGGGACCAGCGTCACAGTACAGCGGGTTAAGCCATTCCATACGAGCACCAGTTCAAGTCCTAGCTGTGGTACTTCCAATTCAGCTCCCTGCTAATGTGCCTAGGAAAGCAGCAGAAGAGAGCTAGATGGCTAGAGTACTTGGTGCTCTGCCATCCAGCAGGAGACCCAAATGGAGTTCTTAGCTCCTGACTTCATCAGGGCTATTTGGGGAGTAAGCCAGCATAGAGAAGATCTCTATAACTCCCTCTTTCTCTATAACTTTGAAAAAGAAACTCAAATTTTGGCACAAGCAAATACAAGTTTACTTGTGCGAAGCAGCTGACAAATCTAACTTAGATGTATAGAATCGATCTCAGGATACAGATGGCATATTCTTAGAAGTCATTATCAGTGCTCAGAATCCCGCTTAACTCAAATACTCTTGGGGTCTTAAAAAGAATCACAATACAATTAAATTTTGCATTCTACAACATTAAGTTCTAAGTGCTGGAGTTCAAGAAAAAGACGCAATAGAACTAATTAAATAGAAGGCTGAAATTGGAGAGGTGCTACAATAGAATAGGACCAACAAAAATATTTAGAAAATGTTGTTCTCTTTACTACCTGATATTAGGAAAATGCATTAGACTTTGAATTGGTGTAAGAAATGAATGCATCATAAACTTGATAAGCCAGATTAATGAACAGATTTTCTTTTTTTTAACTTTTATTTATTTAATGAATATAAGTTTCCAAAGCACCGCTTATGCATTACAAAGGCTTTTTCCCCTCCATAACTTCCCTCCCACCCACAACCCTCCCCTCTCTTGCTCCCTCTCCCCTTCCATTCACAACACGATAATGAACAGATTTTCTAATATAAGCTGAGTCAAGATTGACACAAGAGAAGATATGGTCATTTAGGATATTCCTTGGGGGCATTGTTGGCCCCAAAGTTCTTATACATCACTAGATTTATTTTGAGCTTGATCCAGCAAGGCAATTCTTTTAATTACTAAGCCCAATTACATAAACTTCACTGCACCAAGTGAACAGAATAAATATATCTAAGATACATAGCAAAATCATTTACTGCTGATAGGGACTCAATTCTACAAGAGAATGACAAAAGAATTCAACAACAACAAGGCAGTTTTTGGGTTATCAACACATGCCGATACCAATTTTTTTTTTTTTGTAAAATACAGCAACACTATTCAAGTTTGCTATTCCATAAAATTTATCTGCCAAATGGTATTCAGCTTACTTTGTGGTGAAGCCTCATGCTTTTCATAGTTACTATGACATTCCATTATAACTTTCAAAAAAGCTGTTTCCTAATGTGGGAGAATATGAATTTAAAAGTGACTCATATTCAATTTGAGACTACCCCCTTCAACCTAAAAAAAACGGGGGAGGAGATAAAAGAATAAGACCATACAATTGATATAAGTACACCAACACAAATATTCAAACCATTTTTGATATAATAGTAATGAAGGTAAAAAAGACAACACTTAGACACCAAAGGTACAATGTTGCTTCTCAAAACAAATTAACATGAGATCTCAATTATCATGTTAACTATGATCAACAAAAATTAATTCTCTGGCTTCTTACTGAATGATGACATTTACGCAAAATAGCTAGAAATAGAAGGCTAGAAAGCAAATGACCTGGGCTTCACCAGTTAATTTAAAGCTCTAAAGTTCTGGCTTTCAACAAGATATTTGTTTTAAAGTACACCCACCAGACCATAAACAAGTGAAGACTTGGGGTGAGAGCATTTACTGCAAAAAGAAATAAACCCAGTTCAGCAAACAGAACATCTACAGACATAAAGAGACACCTGTAATTTTTACCAACATTATTCAAGGCTACTTAAGGAAAGTAAAATTCTGAGATACTAAGGAAAATTTTATATTATTATTCACTACTCCACTATTGCCGTTGGAGACAATTTAAATACAAATTTAACTCCCTTAATCTGAATATTATTATGAATGGCTTCCTTTCTCATCCACAACACCATCAATGGCCTAACTGCTGTGCAAAAGAAATAACCAGGAAACCAGAAGCAGATCAAGAATCACACTTACTCAATAGAGCAAGAGTAGAAGCACAGGGGACTGCAAGAGACCAAAATGTACACAAAAATATATAACGTTCAAGACAAACCTATATGCCAATCTGATAAACCAAATCGGATTTTTGATCAACAGAAAACTAGGAATCAACCTAAATAAACCCTGGAGTGTTTCTCTTCCATTTAAATAACAATATTTTATTAGGGACCTTTTCTAAGACTTGTTTCAACAAACAGGGTGCTAATGACCTCCATAACTTATCAGTCTTCCACAGTCCATTTTTCTACACACATTTCCCAGGATAACATTCTAGAAAAAAGTGTTACAAAAAGGAGGAAAAAGAATAAAGGCAGGATTAAACATTTCTAAACATGCAATCTTTTTTTTGGTAAATCGATTTAACAGAATATGCATCTTACTCCATGAAGAACAGACATCAAAGCCACTGTCTTTTCTAAGATAAAGCGCCATTATTCTAGTTGCCAAGATTTACAGGTAGTGTATGGTATCAGTACTTTGGTATTCAAGTGTAAGCTCTATGTCAAACACAAATATACTCCTGACACAATGTACTTGAAGTAAATGTTAACCTTTGAATCATTAAAACTTTAAAGACACAACTAATGCTAATGTGAGAAACAGAAATGTTTAACATCTTAGGAAATTACTGCTGGGAACAGAAATATTTCTGAACAGCTGGCTCTCTTAAAGTGTCATTTCCAAAGAATGTAACAATTCCATTCATAATATTTGAAACAATATTGAGCCCAACGCAATTACGATGCATCACAGAACATCTAGGCTTACCCAAATTATACAGTATATTACTAGCGAAATTATTCAAATACTCACTATAAAAAGTAAAAACAACCAGTATAATAGTTCTTTGGGCAGAGAAATGTTTCTTATTTATCTTTTACCTTGAAAGGCCAAGCAAAGCCTAACGCAGTCCCTTATAGTTTATCATAAACTTCAAAAACACACGAACAAAAAAGTGCGTGTGAAGCAAAACGTTATCACGCGATTCGCCTTTACAGTTAACTTAGAACACTAAATCCAACAGTAAAATCAATGACCGGCTTTTTCCTGCGCAATCGATTTACTTTACAATTTAGCGGTAGTACAAACAGACTGAAAAACAGTACTTACATTTCTACTGAACTTGGTGAAGGAATGGTGCATATAAAACCTGTGCATATAAACAATCGCGGTGTTTATTGTAAGCTGAGAGCTGGAATGTAACATTTAGGAAATATCTGAGAAGCACAAGATCTCATTTCCAAAACGACCGTGATGGAAAATTCCCGGTCTGCGGTTCTTTCCCAATGCCTCCCATTTACTCGAAGCCAAACCCAAACGCGAAGCCAGAAAAAAATGCTTGCAGGGTGGAGGGGAGATGGGAGAGAACAAGCTCGACGCCAAATACACAGGAACCATCCTAACTGTTGAGCACTCCACTCTCAGAGGGCCAGAAACGGAGCCCTGGATGTATTTACCAATGGCCACGACTGATTCGACTCAAACAGTGCAAGCGCGCGCGCACACACCCATACTAAACCACGCCAAGACCATAAAGACCTCCAGTGCGCTCCCAGGGTACGCGAGGACCGCCATGGAGCCGGCGCGCAGCGCGGGGAGACGCTGCGAACGCCCGAGCCTTCCAGGAACTGTAACCTCCCGACCTCCCAAGCCCTTCTCCGACGCGGAGAAGTCGAAGCAGTCGCTCGTCTTCTGCAAACATCTTTAAAAATCCCCTCCGGCCTGGGCGGCACTCCCATTCCCCGCCGCCGCCGCCGCCACGCGCTGCCCCCGAGAGATTACACAACGCAGCCTCCCGGCCCGCATTCCCAGAACTTGACTCTCGTCCTCCCCCTCTTCTGGCCCCTCGCGGCCGCCCGAGCCCAAGCCCTTCTTCCCTTACGGCGCGACCGAGACCCATCGAGGCCGAGGCCGCGGCGCCATGTTCACGGGACACCAGGCCCGGCAAGCGGGTGAGGGAAGCAGGGCGTGAGCGGCGGAGGGCCAAGAACAGGAAAGGATACACATTGAGACGCTGCCCCATGTCCTGGATGAGGTTGGCCGCCTGCTGCCGGTACGAGAGCTCTTTATCCGCCTCCACTCCGCAGCGGCGGCTCGGCGTGTTCTCCAGCTGTTCCCGAGTAAAGAACCAGCGAGAAGAAGCTCCACGGCCCGACGCCATGACACTTCCTCCTCCGCCCGCTCCCTCGCCCGCCCCCCTCCCTTCGCGGCTCGCGGACTCCCCGCCAAGGCCGCGCGACCCCGCCCCACTTCGCTCGCCGTAGGCCGCGCGCCGCCCCTTTTCCACCCTCGCTGCCGCCCGTGCGCGTGCGCGGGTGCCGCCCTACCCGCTCGCCCTAGTCTTTTGCTTTCTTTTTGGGGCCGCCGACTTCGCTGTCGCGCACGGGACCACAATGCTCCGCGCCGCTTGTCATTGGCCGGCGCCGCAGGTGGGGGTCGGAAGGATAAGGTCGGCGCGGTGCATGCCGGGTTTCGGGTTGGGGTGAAGGGGGCGGAGAGGAGGGAAGAGGCTGGGCCCCGGGCCGGGTGGGCAGAGAGGCGGGTGCGCGGCTGCGCCCTGCAGTCTGGGCGTGGACTCTGAAGTCTCGGGGACTAGTCGGACGACGCCTTGAGACGAGAGACCTCTGCTTGTCGCGGCGTGACGCTGCACCCGCCATCTTCTTTTTATGCCTTGGTCCGTAGGCGGCGTGCGACAGCCGTCTGGACTGCTACAGCCGACGCGCGGCTGTGGGACGGGGCTAGCTGGGATTGCGCGCCTAGGAAGCAAGGTTCATGGTTTGTCCGCGCCAAGTGTCCCCCCCTCCCCCCATTCCCCACCCCCGCTACTTCTTCTGTCACTCCCACGTCACGCGCGCGGGCTGTGGGTTTGGTTTTTAGTTAACAGAAGCTATGCAATTAGTCACCGGAGGAGCTGAATCTATAAGCTGGGCCCTGAGTGTAGACTGAGCTTGTACCTTTAGACTGAACTGTGATTTCTGGGAGTACAGGCTGGGGAGAAGCAGATAGCGCAAGAGGAGCCCAGCAGAAATGTTATCGTTGGTGTTGGCTGGAGTAACAGGCTGCAGTAACCTGTTGAGTAAGCCCGTTTATTGACCCTGTAAGAGTGCCACAGAGCACTGTGGCCGGAAGGTGTTGTCTGGCTCTAAACTAACCCTGTTGTGTGTGAATAAAGGTTCGCTTCTCAAATTCCCACAACGGCCAGGGCTGGGGCATGAGGAATGTCCCACAGGAGTGGCGGGAACCCAGGAGCAATAGCCCTTGCCTTCTTCCTCCCAGGGTGTGCATTAGCAGGAAGCTGGATCAGAGGTGTGGCAGCTAGGATTTTAACCAGGCACTCCAGAGGCCGGCATCCCAAGCTGCACCTTAACCCCTGCACCCACATGCTTGTGCTAAGTGACAGCACTTCTAGGTGGTGCTGGGGCTTTTGGACTCAGCATACTGCTTTGTCTTAGTGCTGTCTGCCCCAGTTGCACTAGAATATTAATCAGTAGGCAGCTGTTCCAAACAGGTGACCTAAATTACTTCATTTCTTAGCCCACTTTGTTTGCCTCATACCTTATGTTGCTTACATGTTCCTGGGTACATTGATTTAAAGTGACAGTTTAAGTCTATCTTCAACACCCATTCATGATTTTTAAAAACCTGGCAACTAGGAATAGAGGAGAAATCCTTCAACTTAATAAAAAGCATGTACATGAACCATACAGATAACATAATACTTAATGGAGAGAAAGTAGATTCTTCAATTTTTTGTGTGTAAGATTTACTTATTTGAAAGGCAGAATTACAGACAGGCAGAGGCAGAGAGATCTTCCATTTGCTGGTTCACTCCCCAAGGTGGCTGCAATGGCTGGAGCTGTACCAGTTTGAAGGCAGGAGCCAGGAGCTTCTTCCGGGTCTCCCTCTTAATGGAACTAAGAGAGTGGAAGCTTAATTCAGTTATGGTGTTTGTAGGTGGAGCCTTTAGGAGATGAATTGATTGGGTTTACGGTGGAGCACCCATGATTACATCTCAGCTTTATGAAAGATCACATAGGTATAGACACACTCCTTCTTGCCATGTGATGCTGTGTGCCCCCTGGGACTCTGCAGGTAAGATCACCATCACCAGAGGCTGAACCAGTAGGGCCCACCTGATCTTGGACTGAACCTTCAAAACCCATAGCCAAAATAACCTTTTTTTTTTTTTAACCATTTATTTATTTATTTGAAAGAGTTATAGAGAGGTAGAGGCTGAGAGAGAGAAAGGTCTTCCACTTGCTGGTTCACCACCCAGATGGCCACAACAGCCAGAGCTGAGCTGATCCGGAGCCAGGAGCCTGGAGCTTCTTCTGGGTTACCCATATGGGTGGAGGGGCCCAAGCACTTAGGCCATCTTCTACTGCTTTCCCAGACCGTAGCAGAGAGCTGGATGGGAAATGGAGCAGGCGAGACTTGAGCTGGCACCCTGGTGCCTATATGGGGTGCCGGCTCTGCAGGTGGCAGCTTTACCTGCTACCCCACAGCCTCAGTCCCAAGTTCCTTTCTTTATAAAGGTAGTTGCCTTAGGTATTTTGTTACATATAGTGATGGAAAGCTAATATACAAGGCAAGACTATCTTCTCTTCACACTCCTTTCCACATTGTACTCACTGGGTATCTAGCTAATACAATAAGCAAAGGAAATATAAAGTATGCAGATTATGCTGAAGCAAGAGGGCAGCTTGGTACAACGCTCCAGCAAATCTCCTCTCAGAGATACCAGTTGGTATGGCTATTCACATACCAAGCTGGCTTCACAAAAGCTAAAGAAGCCAGGTTAGAGGACATAGACCTGGTTTTAGTGTAATAATAGGAAATGCAACATTAAAAAAGGTAGTAGGACAAAGTTACCCACATCACCTCTCTCTCCGCTTAAAAAAAGCTTAGCACAGGGGCCAGCGTTGTGGCGCAGCAGGTTAACGCCCTGGCCTGAAGTGCCGACGACCCATATGGGCACCAGTTCTAGTCCCGGCTGCTCCACTTCCGATCCAGCTCTTTGTTATGGCCTGGGATAGCAGTAGAAGATGGCCCAAGTCCTTTGGCCGTGTGGGAGACCCAGAAGAAGCTCCTGGCTCCCGGTTCCTGGCTTTGGATCGGCGCAGCTCCGGCCATTGTGGCCATCTGGGGAATGAACCAGTGGATGGAAGACCTTTCTCTCTGTCTCTACCTCTCTCTGTAACTTTCAAATAAATAAAATAAATCTTTTTTTTTTTTTTTTTTTTTTTAAAGCACAGCATAGTGAGAGATACCTTACTTTTTGTTTGGGGGTGACAATTAAGTCTGGACCTTAAATTTGAAATCCCCTATTAAGCCTGCTGTAGTAAAATCCAGTGCTGTGTGGAGCACCATGTGCCCTGCTCGCAGGCCAGTACCTGGACCCTCCTTAGCTAGGTATCCAAGGAACTGTCTTCATTCCTCTTCCCCAACCTTGGGCAGACAATGGAACAAGACTCCTGTTACTGGGGAATAGGGCGGGAAAATGTTGAAGTCCTGCTTAGCATGAGATAGAGTCCAAAGGTTATTACTCTACAGGTAAAATAACTAGACCCTCCTGAGGTCTCCTTAGGTGAAGACTGACACCCTGGTAAGATAGCTTGGTATGAGTCTGGTATTCACTGGTGAGGCTGTACAAGGCCCTCAGCAGTGGACCCAGTGTGATCCAATTTAATGTCTGCCTGGGTGACCAAGGCAGTGTCTTCAACATTTCTCCTCCAGCCTTGGGTGGAGAGCAGTGAGCAGTGTGCTAGCTGCTGGGGAATTAAGTACTCGGCTGGTAAAACTTAAAACTGGGAAGGGCTTAATGGTCACAGTCTGCAGACCAGTGCCTGAGGTTGGGAACTCTGGACCTACCCTTGTGCCAAGTGGTGACCCATGGCCATGGTTGATCAAACTTAAATCCTGGCCATTGTCACCTGTGTCTGATTGTATCAGTCTTGAAATATTGTGAGCCTCGTGCATCCTATGTGCTGAGCTGGCTGGGTTTAGCAGGCTGTGGGCTCCTGGTGTGATGTAGCATTGCCGTATCGCTAGGCAGGGACTTCCTGTCCCATTCGTCCTCCAACCCCAGGCAGCACAACATGAATAGAGTAATTGTACATTTGAGGGAAGAACAGAGAGGTGGGATTGTCCTTTCACAACGAGGCCCAGGGACAGCAGATTCCAGTGGTACCTGAACATAAGCTACTAACTGTGGACAAAGCCTCTAAGTCTATCTCAGCCCCTCATAGAGGGTCACAAGGATAGACTACTGTATTTTAAGCATGTCCTCAGTTCATTCTGAACAACACACCAACAATGAATTGGGGACAAACCTTGGATAGGAGATGCTCTCTAGCACCAAAACATCAACAGCAGACTTGCAGTAAACCTCATTTTAGGGTGCCACCTAGTGTTGAAACAAGTGTCCTCAGCCTCAAAAATTAGCAGGCTACTTAGAATTTTTGGAAGCAGAGGCACAAGGCCAGATTATGAAGATTAAAAAAAAAAACTAATCCTTCATTGTGCAGGTAACATATAAATAAGCATCAGGAACTTTTAGGGAACTGACAAAATGAGCTGCCAGAAACCACATAATGACTGATATTTGTAGACTCTCCAATGCAAAATTCAAATGAGCTATTTTAAGGAAGCTCAAGGATCCTTAGAAAAACACAAAGTAATTCAATACTCGAACACAGAAACTTAACAGCAATTCTGAAGTCAATTTTTTTTAGTAAATTTTCAAAGGGTAAACAAGTTGAGCTGAAAAGTATACTAAGTGATATTGAAAGTGTGATAGAAGACATCAGTAGCAGAATTGATCAAGTACAACAAGTAGCTCAAATATAGGCTTTTTTTTTTTTTTGACAGGCAGAGTGGACAGTGAGAGAGAGAGACAGAGAGAAAGGTCTTCCTTTGCCATTGGTTCACCCTCCAATGGCCGCCGCGGACGGCACGCTGCAGCCAGCGCACCGCGCTCGTCCGATGGCAGGAGCCAGGAGCCAGGTGCTTTTCCCGGTCTCCCCATGGGGTGCAGGGCCCAAGCACCTGGGCCATCCTCCACTGCCTTCCCGGGCCACAGCAGAGGGCTGGCCTGGAAGAGGGGCAACCGGGACAGAATCCGGCGCCCCGACCGGGACTAGAACCCGGTGTGCTGGTGCCACAAAGCGGAGGATTAGCCTGTTGAGCCATGGCGCCGGCCATGCTTTTTTTTTTTTTTTTTTTTTTTTTTTTTTTTGACAGGCAGAGTTAGACAATGAGAGAGAGAGGGAGAGAAAGAGAAAGGTCTTCCTTTTTCTGTTGGTTCACTACCCAAGTGGCAGCTATGGCCAGCGCATTGTGGCTGGTGCGCTGCGCTGATCTGAAGCCAGGAGCCAGGTGCTTCCTCCTGGTCCCCCATGCAGGTGCAGGGCCCAAGGACTTGGGCCATCCTCCACTGCCTTTCCGGGCCACAGCAGAGAGCTGGACTGGAAGAGGAGCAACTGGGACAGAATCCGGTGCCCCAGCTGGGACTAGAACCTGGGGTGCCAGCGCTGCAGGCGCCGCAGGTGGAGGATTTGCCTAGTGAGCCATGGCGCCGGCCAAATATAGGTTTTTGAAAATGCAAACTTCAAGGAGAAAAGACAGAATTTGGAGGGATGAAAGGCTTAAAGGAACTTTGGTACAGGATAAAAATATCTGACTTATTGGGGTTTAAGAGGAATGTGAGTAGGCCAAAAGGGCAGAAAGCATATTCAAAAAGATAACAAAAAACGTCCAAACCTAGAGAAAAGGGCAACTATCCTAGTACAGGGAGGTCAAAGTTCACCCATCATACTTAACTTATATAAATATACCCCAAGACAAATAAGCGAACTATCCAATTTTAAAGATAAGGAGGGTTCTCAAAGGCCCAGGAGGAAAATAGCACATACGTGTCCAAACTCACCAGACTGCAGGCTTCTTGGCAGAAATTGTATAGGCCAGGAAGGAGGGGGATGAGACTTTCACAGTACTGATGAAAGCAAAAAGAACTGCTATTCAACAATACTGTTGCTAGTAAAGCTATCCTTCAGGTGTAAAGGAAAAATATTTGCATACAAGAAAATCTGAGAGAAGTTATCATCACCATCCCTGTGTAGAAGAAATGTTAAATGGAGTTCTTCAAATCAAAAGAAGCAGACACTCATGGAATAGAAGAAAATACAAGAAGGTGGAAAACTAATAGTGTAAACATGCTGTAGAAGTCTTTCATATCTTCAGTATGAAGATTAAAAATCCAAAACAAAAATAATTGTAAATCACATTGTTAAGAGATAGACAACATAAAAAGATGTAAAATAGGACATCAAAAATGCAAAATGTGTGGAGGAATGGAATATAAGAATACAGTTAGTGTCTTCTCTTTTTTCTATATAATAAGTGCTAAGTTTACTGGTTTCAAAATAACTTGTTATAATTACAAGATGCTTTTGGTAAATCTCATGGTAACCACTAAGCAAAACTCTGTAATAGACACACCAAAAATAATAAGCAAAAATGGATCCCATGTGATGCAGCAGATTCAATTTTTACTTAAGATACCGGTGTCCCATATCAGAGTTCTGGTTCAAGTCCTGGCTGCTCCACTTTTGATCCCGTTTCCTGCTAATGTGCCTGGGAGGGGAGCAGAGGATGGCCCAAGTACTTAGACCCCTGTCACCCATGTGGGAAACCAGGATGGAGTTCCTGGCTTCAGCCTGACCAGGACCTGGCTATTGGGGCCATTTGGATTGTGAACCACCAGATAAAAGACCTATTTTTCCTTGTGCTCCCACACCCTATCCCCTTTTCTGTGCCTTTAAAGTAAATAGATAAATAGGGGCCAATGCCATGGCATAGCAGGTAAAGCCATTGCCTGCAGTGCCAGCATCCCATATGAGCACCGGTTCGGTTCCGGCTTCTCCACTTCTTATCCAGCTCTTTGCTATAGCCTGGGAAAGCAGTAGAAGACAGCCCAAGTCCTTGGTCCCATGCACCCGCATGGGAGACCCAGAGGAGGCTCTTGGCTCCTGGCTTCACATCGGCACAGCTCTTGCCATTGCAGCCAATTGGGGAGTGAACCAGTGGATGGAAGACCTCTCTTTCTCTTTGTCTCACTTTCTCTCTGTATGTAACTCTGACTTTCAAATAAATCTTAAAAAAAGTAAATGGATCAGTAAATCTTTAAAATATAAAAAACAGCGCTAGAGCTGGACATCCATTTAAAGAAATTACCCAGATACAGTCCTTACACTTTTCACAGAATTTAACTCAAAGTGAACTTTTAGGAGATAACATAAGAGAAATCTGTAGGTGACCCTGCATTTGGCAATGAAGTTTTAGCTACAACACCAAAATCACAGTCCATGAAAGAAAAATTAAATTAAGCTAGACTTTATTAAACTTAAAAATCTTCAGAGTCAGCCAGAAGATTTTACTACATTGTGGAGTAGCAGATACAGCTGCCATCTGTTACTCTGTCATCCCTTATGGGCACCAGTTTTTGTCCTGGCTGCTCTGCTTCCTATCCGGCTCCCTGCCAGTGGTCTGGGAACACCAACAGAAGATGGCCCAATTGCTTGGGTCCCTGCCACCCACGTGGGAGACCAGGAAGAAGCTCCTGGATCCTGCCTTTGGTTGTGGCCAACTAGGGAGGGAACCAGCAGATGGAAGATCTCTGTCTCTCCCTCTCTCTCTAACTCTTTCAAATATTTTTTTTTAAGTGAAAACCTCTATTCTTTGAAAGATACTGGTAAGAGAATAAAAATGTAAGGAGGGAATATTTGCAAAAATAATTTCTGATAAAGGACTTGTATCCGAAATATGCAAAGAACGCTTTAAAACTCAGCAATAAGAAAGCAGAAAACTTCATTTTAAAAAATAGCAAGAGATATGAATGAACACAAAGAAGATATAGAGATGGAAGTAAGCATAAGTAAACATGCTCCACATATACATAAGGGTATTCTCAGCAGTAGTTGTCATTGCAAAATGCTGGAAACTTCAGTGTCCATGAGTTGGGGATTAGATATTATGGGACCTCTGTAATTTTCAGTCATGATATTCAGCCATTAAAAAGGAGGCAGCTTATATATGGGACATCCACCATGTTGAATTGACATGGTAACTGTAAGAATAACACAAAGAATGGATAAATTGATTCCTTTGGGGACGGGGAAAGAGAAAGTCGAGTTGATCTGTCTGAGTTTTAACATGTTTTTGTATTGACTTTTTGAAAGCAAAATTTGGATCTTTTATGAAATTGTTAGTGTTTTTTTGTTTTTAGAAGTGGAAACTTCCATTTACTTTCTTCCAGTTTTGAATGGTTTTGATTCAGAATGCTCTCTTTATTCTAAATAAATACAAAACTGGCATAAGTTACTATTAAATGATTACCTTGAACATGGCTTTCTATTTTCTGGCTGGGTGATGCCAGTTGAGCTGAGCCATAGCTGGCTTTCATTTAAGGGGAGACAAAAGAAGGGACTGTCCAAGGTGAGAAGTGGTTGGATGACTATGAATGGTTGTTTCTCCTTTGAAATCTGGTGATGGTGGGATTTCTTTTTTGGTGTATATTTTGGAGAAGTGCTGTAGTAGATAAGGAGGAAGAGAAAAGACTGAAAAAATTTTTTTTTCCTGAGAGGCTTTTCTAGATTCTGCTGTGAGCAGTGTGGTTCCAGGGTCCACATTGCCCTGAGATTATTTTCTTTAGTTTTGCTCAGAACATTGTGCTGCATGTGGGTTCTGAGAATACCTGCTGTCACAGTGGAGTGTCCCTGATGTGGACCTTGTCATTAGTTTGTGAGTACATTTAAGGCATTGGTTATGGGCTTAATTGTGTCTCCCCAAAGTTGACGTATTGTAAACCCCTGTAGCTCAGAGTGTGACTGTATTTGGGTATAAGGTCTTCAAAGAGGTAACTGAGTTAAAAGGAAGTAATTAGAGTGGGCCCTAATCCAGTAAGACAAGAGTCCTTAGACGAAGAAGTTAGTATGTAAACCATGTGAAGACAGAGGGAGAAGACAACCAAGGAGGGTGGCCTCTGAAGAAATCACCATTGCAACTGCCTTGATCTCAGGCCTCTGGCCTCCATAATTGTGAGAAGATACATTTCTGTTGTTTAAGCTGTTTGGTTGGTGGAACTTTATTATTGCAACCCTCACAAACTAGCAACAGCCTTATTTCAGAGATGTCCACAGGTAATTGGATTGAAGGGCTTTCTGCAGAGGAGTTACCACTAGGATAGTGAAGACTGAAGCCACTGTAAATAATCACCAATTTATTAGGCCTAACCTTGTGGGCTACATTTAGAATGATGTGCATCCCCTGTGTATTCCAAGTCAGGCTTGGTCTCTGACTTTATTTTCTTTTACTTGAAATTCAAAGTTACAGAGAGAGAATGAGAGAGAGAGAGAGAGAGAGATCTTCCATCCATTGGTTCACTTCCCAATTGGCTGCAATGGGTGGAGCTGCGCTGATCCCAAGTCAGGAGCCAGGAGTGTCTTCTGGGTCACCCATGCGGGTGCATGGGACCAAGGACTTGGGCCATCTTCCACTGCTTTCCCAGGCCACAGCAGAGAGCTGGATCAGAAGTAGAGCAGCCAGGACTTCAATCAGCACCCATATGAGATGCGAGCACACAAGCGGCAGCTTTACCTGCTACACCACAGCACTGGTCCCCTCTGATTTCTTTGTTTGCTCATCTTAGGAAAGTTTCTTTGTTTTGTTAGGATTATTACTCAGCAACATTTAAGAAAATGTTACTGTGTGTAAGAGGTTAAAATTGTGTAGATCTGGATACTTGACTTCCCCTTCTCTGTGTCTGAAAGGCATTGTTTCAGTATGTCCGAACACTGAAGTCCTAATCCTACCCTTTCATGCCTGCTCTTCTTGTGTGCCTCTTGCAGTGCATTGCACTGGCGTTCCCTTCCAGTTGTGCAAGCCAGAAAACTTGGGATCATCTTGGGTATCACTCATCTTCACCTCTTCTATCTAATTCATTGCTTTTTATCTCTGGAGTCTGTCCATGTTTCTCCACCACCACCTTGGTCCACACTATTCCACTTAAGCTCTCTGCAAGCTATTGCTGTTCTATAGCCAGAGAGAGGGCTCTTTTAAAAATCCAGCTCTAGTTAAGGCCATCCTCTGCTGAAGTTCCTTTCATTGCTTTTCTGTAGACTTAACTAACCTTTAACCTCACATGATCGTTCCACTTTATATCAAGAATGTCTTCCTTTCTCACCTCCAGCCCCAGTGGCCTTCTTTCTTGCTGTGTTCTCTCCTGGTACAGGCTTTCAGTTTATGCTTTTGAATATGCCTAGAATATGCTTCCTTTCTTTCTTTGCCTTACCTTTTAGCTCTTTGCTCTTCATACCCCAGCTCAAGCAACACTTCTGAAAAGTCCTTCCTTGGCAATCTGGCTAACCCAAATCCTTTATAATAAGCTTTCTACATGTAGGCCTCTCCTTTCTAGCTCTTGTCACGGTAGCAATTTTACATGGATTCACTGCTTGTCTTCTGTTTCTCTAACTAGATTAGCACCTCAGAAGATAGGAACCATTATTTTTACTAACTTTATCCCAGGGCCTAGCATGGTCCTTGACCCATAATAAGTCCTCAATAAATTTTGTTGAATGTATAAGTTAGTGAAGGCATAATTCTGTTCTCAAGAAAGTTCAGTCTGGAAGCAGTGTGGCAGATGTGTTGTACTAGGCTATATGTCCAAGGGAGGGGTAGGAATAGGAGAATATTTCAGTAGTTCTGGTGAGAGATGTTAAATTTAGTCTTTAGGAACCTGGGAAGCCACATGGAAGAAATAATACATAAAAATAAAAGATACTAAATTGGTAGAAGCGTTTGGATTTAATGACAGCTTTTAATGTTACAGCAGGTTAAGCTACCACTGCAACACTGGCATCCAATATGAGCACTGGTTCAAGTTGCAGCTGTTTCTCTCTCTCTCTCTCTCTCTCTCTCTCTCTCTCTCTCTCTTTTTCTTGACAGGCAGAGTGGACAGTGAGAGAGAGAGAGAGAGGGAGAAAGGTCTTCCTTTTGCCGTTGGTTCACCCTCCAATGGCCGCCACCGCCAGCACGCTGCGGCCGGCGCACCACGCTGATCTGAAGCCAGGAACCAGGTGCTTCTCCTGGTCTCCCATGCAGGTGCAGGACCCAAGCACTTGGGCCATCCTCCACTGCCTTCCTGGGCCACAGCAGAGAGCTGGCCTGGAAGAGGGGCAACCGGGACAGAATCTGGCGCCCCAAGTGGGACTAGAACCCAGTGTGCCGGCGCTGCAGGCGGAGGATTAGCCTATTGAGCCGTGGCGCCGGCCAAGTTGCAGCTGTTCTACTTCTGATCCAGGTCCTTGCTAATGCACCTGGGAAAAGTGTGGAAGATGGCCCAAGTACCTGGGTCCCTGCCACCCGCATGGGAGACCCAGATGTTTCAGAAGAGACCAGCTGCAGTTGTGGCTATTTGGAGAGTGAACTAGCAGATGGAAAACTTCTATCTCTCCCCCTCTCTCCATAACTCTGCCTTATAAGTAAATAAATAAATAAATAAATAACTGCTTTGATATGGATGAAGGAGAGAACTCAGGTGACTGGGTGATGCCATTATTCAGGGTTAGGACTATAGGAAGTGTAAATAAATTTTGAGATACAGTGATTGAGTTACATTTGGAGAATATGGTTCTGCAAAATACCATAGTTTTTCCTTGACTTCTGAATCACTGTCTTGAGTTTCCTCCTGCCTATTGGCTACTGCTCAGTACCCATTGCTGACTCCTCCATCGGACTTCTAAATATCTGTCAGTGGATCCCAGGAATCAGTCCTGGATTCTTTTGGTTCTCTGCTCTAGTTTGCCTTTAGGTGATTTCATCCAGTCTCATTTCTTTCCATACCTTTCTTTCCATTTCTTTCAATACCTTTCTTTCCATTTCTTTCAATAAACTCACCTCTAGAGTTCTCTTCTGAACTCTACAGATTGGCGAGGGGTAGGAGCATGGGGTGCTTCAAAAAGTTCCTGGAAAAATAGAATTAAAAGGGTAAGTTGGGGGCCGGCACTATGGTTTGTGGGTAACGCTGCCGCTTGAAGTGCCAGCATCCTGTATAGGCACTGGTTCCCGTCCAGGCTGCTCCACTTCTGATCTAGCTCTCTGCTATGGCCTGGGAAAGCAGTAAAAGATGGCCCAAGTCCTTGGGTCCCTGCACCCACGTGGGAGACCCAGAGGAGGCTCCTGGCTTCAGGAAGCAGCGGATGGAAGACCTCTCTCTTTCTCTGTCTCTGCCTCTCTGTAACTCTGCCTTTCGCATAAATAAATCAATCTTTTTTTTTTAATTTTTTTTTTGACAGGTAGAGTGGACAGTGAGAGAGAGAGACAGAGAGAAAGGTCTTCCTTTGCCGTTGGTTCACCCTCCAATGGCTGCCGCGGTCAGCGCGCTGCGGCCGGCGCGCCGCGCTCATTCGATGGCAGGAGCCAGGTGCTAGGTGCTTTTTCCTGGTCTCCCATGCGGGTGCAGGGCCCAAGCACTTGGGCCATCCTCCACTGCCTTCCCGGGCCACAGCAGAGGGCTGGCCTGGAAGAGGGGCAACCGGGACAGAATCCAGTGCCCCAACCGGGACTAGAACCCTGTGTGCCGGCACCGCAAGGCGGAGGATTAGCCTGTTGAGCCACGGCGCCGGCCATAAATCAATCTTAAAAAAAAAAGATAAATTGGGGCTGGTGCTGTGGCATAGTGGGTAAAGCTGCCTTCTGCATCGCCAGCATTCCATATGGGTGCCCGTTCAAATCTCAGCTGCTCTGCTTCCAGTCCTACTCCTTGCTGTGGTCTGATCCAGCTCCTTGCTGTGGCCTGGGAAAGCAATAGAAGGTGGTCTAGGTCCTTGGGCCCCTGCACCCTCATGGGTAACCTGAAAAAGCTTCTAGCTCCTGGCTTCAGATCAGCTCAGCTCTGGCCATTGCAGCCATTTGGGAAGTGAACCAGCAGATGGAGAATCAATCTCTCTCTCTCTCTCTCTCTCTCTCTATTTCCCTCCCTCTCTCTCTTTCCTTCTCTCTCTCCCTCCCTCCCTCCCTCTTCTGCCTCTCTGTAACTGTGCCTTTCAAATAAATAACTAAATCTTTAAAAGACAGTTAATTTTGGTGTAAAAAATTTTGAAATGCATGCATAGATTTTTCATGATATGTGTTTTTCATGAACATAATACCCTCCTATTTATGGATTCAAGGGTTGTTTTGCACCAAAATAAGCTTATTTTTATTCCATTTTCCATGTACTTTCTGAAGAACTGTCATGTACTCATCTGCTTATTGATGTTCCTATTTAAAACATCTCTATGAGGCATCTGAAATATAACAAACCCAGTTGCGTAATTGATGATTCTCTTCCTTGCCAAGCCTCTTTCTCCCATAGTCTTTCTCATCATACTAACTTATAATAAGTCTACCAGCTGCTCAAGTGAAAATTATGGGATGAGGCTTTTGATGCAGTAGTTAAGACACCTCTTGGGAATTCCACATTCCATATCAGAGTTCCTGGATTTGAGTCCTATTCCTGTTTTTGATTCTAGCTTCTTGCTAATACACACCCTGGAAGGTAGAAAATGACTCAAATACTTGGGTCCCTGCTACTGATGAGGGAGACTTGGATTGAATTCTGAGCTTCTGGCTTTGGCTTGTTCTATCCCTGGCTGCTGTAGTCATCAGAGGAGTGAAGATCTTTCCATGTCTGTCTACCTGACTTTGAAATAAAAACATGAAAATAAATTAATGTTAAAAATTTTAAAAATCCGCCCCGGACGCCTTGGAAGAGGCACCGCCCGCCCCTGGTCGCCTCGGAAACGGGCCCTGTACGCCCCGCCCGCCCCTGGTCGCCTGGGAAACGGGCCCCGCGCGCCCCACCCGCCCGCCTTCGGTGGCCTCGGAAGCAGGCCCCGCGTGCCCCGCCGCCTGAACCTGATCGCCTCTGAAGCGGGTCCTCGCACAGCCCGCCCACCTCTAAAGCAGTGAAGCTGCATAAATCTGAGGGGGTGCTGCAGCCAGGGACCCCAACTTGAAGACAGCTCCGTTACATCGACAACCCGGTGAGACAGAGTGGAGAAATGCCAAACAAAAGCAGACACCGACCTAACAAGAGCAAGGAAGACACTATGATGACCCCAAATGAAAAAGACACCCCAATTCAAGATTATGAAGATGATGAGATAGAAGAGATGCAAGAAGCGGATCTCAAAAAATTGATACGAACATTAAGAAGTTCACAAAAACAAATACTTGAATTACAGAAATCTCTAATGGATAAGATAGAAAACCTCTCTCGCGAAAATGAATTATTAAGGAAAAATCAGAATGAAACGAAGCAACTAGTAGAACAAGAAGCTACGATAGTGACAAAAAATCTTAATGAAGTGAAGAATTCAATTGATCACATGACAAGCACACTAGAGAGCCTTAAAACCAGGATGGGTGAAGCAGAAGAGAGGATATCAGACTTAGAAGACAGAGAACAGGAAAGGAAACAGTCAAACCAAAGACAAGAAGAGGAAATTAGAAATCTAAAAAATATTGTCGGGAATCTACAGGATACTATTAGAAAACCTAACATTCGGATTATAGGAGTTCCTGAAGGCACGGAGAGAGAGAAAGGACTAGAAGGCCTTTTTGGTGAGATACTAGCAGAAAATTTCCCAGGTTTGGAGAAGAACAGAGAAATCCTAGTACAGGAAGCTCATAGAACCCCTAACAAACAAGACCAAAAGAGATCCTCACCATGACACATTGTAATTAAACTTACCACAGTGAAGCAGAAAGAAAAGATCCTAAAATGCGCAAGAGAGAAACGTCAGATTACCCTTAAGGGATCTCCAATCAGACTCACAGCAGATTTCTCATCTGAAACCCTAAAAGCCAGGAGGGAATGGCGAGATATAGCCCAGGTACTAAGAGAGAAAAACTGCCAGCCCAGAATATTATACCCTGCAAAGCTCTCATTTGTGAATGAAGGTGAGATAAAGACTTTTCATTGCAAAAAAAAACTGAAAGAATTTGTCGCCACTCGTCCAGCCCTGCAAAAGATCCTTAAAGATGTGCTACACGCAGAATCACAGAAACATGGTCATCAACTTGAAAGAAGCTAAAGGAAAGAAATCTCACAACAAAAGATCATAAGAAACTCAAAGCATACATTAGAAAATCATTGGCAAATGGTAGGGCAAAGATACTTATCGATAGTCACATTGAACGTGAATGGTTTGAACTGTGCTATTAAAAGACAAAGATTTACTGACTGGATGAGGGAACAAAACCCAGCTATTTGCTGCCTACAAGAAACACATCTTTCCAACAATGATCCATACAGTCTCAAAGTGAAAGGTTGGACAAAGATATATCATGCGAGCAGATATGAAAAAAGAGCGGGCGTAGCAATCTTAATATCAGATAACATAAATTTTACCACAAAAACTATTAAGAGAGACAAAGAGGGGCACTATATAATGATTAAGGGATCCATTCAACAGGAAGATATAACGATTATCAACGTATATGCACCTAATTACCGGGCACCGGTCTATTTAAAAGACCTGTTAAGGGACTTAAAGGGAGATTTAGACCCCAATACAATAGTACTGGGAGATTTCAACACTCCACTCTCAGAGATAGACAGATCACCAAGACAGAGGATCAACAAGGAGACAGTAGATTTAAATGACACTATAGCCCAAATGGACCTAACAGATATCTTCAGAACTTTTTATCCCACAGAAAAAGAATTTACATTCTTTTCAGCAGTACATGGAACCTTCTCCAGGATTGACCACATACTAGGCCATAAAGCAAGCCTTAGCAAATTCAAAAGAATAAGAATCATACCATGTAACTTCTCAGACCACGAGGGAGTGAAGTTGGAAATTAGCAACTCAGGAATCTCTAGAGCATATGCAAACACATGGAGAATGAACAACATGCTCCTGAATCAACAATGGGTCATAGAAGAAATCAAAAGAGAAATTAAAAATTTCCTGGAAGTAAATGAAGATAACAGCACATCATACCAAAACCTATGGGACACAGCAAAAGCAGTGCTAAGAGGAAAATTTATATCAATAGGTGCCTACATCAAGAAACTGGAAAGGCACCAAATAGACGAGCTTTCAGTTCATCTCAAGGATCTAGAAAATCAACAGCAAACCAGACCCAAAGCTAGTAGGAGAAGAGAAATAATCAAAATCAGAGAAGAAATTAACAGGATTGAATCCAAAAAAACATTACAAAAAATCAGCCAATCGAGGAGCTGGTTTTTCGAAAAAATAAACAAGATTGACACCCCATTGGCCCAACTAACTAAAAAAAGAAAAGACCCAAATTAATAATATCAAAGATGAAAAAGGAAATGTAACAACAGACACCACAGAAATCAAAAGAATCATCAGAAATTACTACAAAGACTTGTATGCCAGCAAACAGGAAAACCTATCAGAAATGGATAGATTCCTGGACACATACAACCTACCTAAACTGAACCAGGAAGACATAGAAAACCTAAACAGACCCATAACTGAGACGGAAATTGAAACAGTAATAAATGCCCTCCCAACAAAGAAAAGCCCAGGACCAGACGGATTCACTGCTGAATTCTACCAGACATTTAAAGAAGAACTAACTCCAATCCTTTTCAAACTTTTCAGAACAATCGAAAAAGAGGGAATCCTCCCAAATTCTTTCTACGAAGCCAGCATCACCTTAATTCCTAAACCGGGAAAAGATGCAGTATTGAAAGAGAATTACAGACCAATATCCCTGATGAACATAGATGCAAAAATCCTCAATAAAATTCTCGCCAATAGAATACAACAACACATCAGAAAGATCATCCACCCAGACCAAGTAGGGTTTATCCCTGGTATGCAGGGATGGTTCAACGTTAGCAAAACAATCAACGTGATACACCACATTAACAGACAGCAGAAGAAAAACCATATGATTATTTCAATAGACGCGGAGAAAGCATTTGATAAAATACAACACCCTTTCATGATGAAAACCCTAAGCAAACTGGGTATAGAAGGCACATTCCTCAATATAATCAAAGCAATTTATGAAAAACCCACGGCCAGTATCCTATTGAACGGGGAAAAGCTGCAAGCAATCCCACTGAGATCTGGCACCAAACAGGGATGCCCACTCTCGCCACTGCTATTCAATATAGTGCTGGAAATCTTAGCCAGAGCTATTAGGCAAGAAAAAGAAATCAAAGGGATACAAATTGGGAAGGAAGAACTCAAACTATCCCTCTTTGCAGATGATATGATTCTTTATTTAGAGGACCCAAAAAACTCTACTAAGAGACTATTGGAACTCATAGAAGAGTTTGGCAAAGTTGCAGGATATAAAATCAATGCACAAAATCAACAGCCTTTATATACACAAGCAATGCCACGGCTGAGGAAGAACTGCTAAAATCAATCCCATTCACAATAGCCACAAAAACAATCAAATACCTGGGAATAAACTTAACCAAGGATGTCAAAGATCTCTATGATGAAAATTATAAAACCTTAAAGAAAGAAATAGAAGAGGACACCAAAAAATGGAGAAATCTCCCATGCTCATGTATTGGAAGAATCAATATCATCAAAATGTCCATTCTCCCAAAAGCAATTTACAGATTCAATGCAATCCCAATCAAGATACCAAAGGCTTTCTTCTCAGATCTGGAAAAAATGATGCTGAAATTCGTATGGAGGAATAAGAGGCCTTGAATAGCTAAAGCAATCTTGTCCAACAAAAACAAAGCCGGAGGCATCACAATACCAGATTTCAGGACATACTACAGGGCAGTTGTAATCAAAACAGCATGGTACTGGTACAGAAACAGATGGATAGACCAATGGAACAGAATAGAAACACCTGAAATCAACCCAAACATCTACAGCCAACTTATATTTGATCAACGACCCAAAACTAACCCCTGGAGTAAAGACAGTCTATTTAACAAATGGTGCTGGGAAAACTGGATTTCCACCTGCAGAATCATGAAGCAAGACCCCTACCTTACACCTTACACAAAAATTCATTCAACATGGATCAAAAACTTAAACCTACGACCTGACACCATCAAATTACTGGAGAGCATAGGAGAAACCCTGCAAGATATAGGTACTGGCAAAGACTTCTTGGAAAAGACCCCAAAAGCACAGGCACTCAAAGCCAAAATTAACTATTGGGATCGCATCAAATTGAAAAGTTTCTGTACTGCAAAAGCAACAGTCAGGAAAGTGAATAGGCAACCCTCAGAATGGGAAAAAATATTTGCAAACTATACAACAGATAAAGGGCTGATAACGAGAATCTACAATGAAATCAAGAAACGACACAGCATTAAAACAAACAACCCACTTAAGAGATGGGCTAAGGACCTCAATAGACATTTTTCCAGAGAGGAAATCCAAATGGCCAACAGACACATGAAAAAATGCTCAAGATCACTGGCAATCAGGGAAATGCAAATCAAGACCACAATGAGGTTTCACCTCACCCCGGTCAGAATGGCTCACATTCAGAAATCTACCAACAATAGATGCTGGAGAGGATGTGGGGAAAAAGGGACACTAATCCACTGTTGGTGGGAATGCAAACTGGTTAAACCACTATGGAAGTCAATCTGGAGACTCCTCAGAAATCTGAATATAACCCTGCCATACAACCCAGCCATCCCACTCCTCGGAATTTACCCAAAGGAAATTAAATTCGAAAACCAAAAAGCCATCTGCACACTAATGTTTATTGCAGCTCAGTTCACAATAGCTAAGACCTGGAATCAACTCAAATGCCCATCAACAGTAGACTGGATTAAAAAATTATGGGACATGTACACCACAGAATACTATACAGCAGTCAAAAACAATGAAATCCGGTCATTTGCAACAAAATGGAGGGATCTGGAAAACATCATGCTGAGTGAATTAAGCCAGTCCCAAAGAGACAAATATCATTTGTTTTCCCTGATTGGTGATAATTAACTGAGCACCAAAGAGGAAACCTGTTGAAATGAAATGAACACTATGGGGAAATAAGACACGATCAGCTCCTGTCTGAACTGTTGATGTACAATCTAAATCTTTACCCATTCTAGTATCTCCCCTTGTTGTTTGTATTCGTTCTAGTACTATGGGTTGAATCTGACAACTAACACATAATTAGCCGTAGGTGTTTAAATTTTAAATGAAAAGTGATCCCTGTGAAATATAAGAGTGGGAATAAGAGAGGGAGGAGATGTACAATCTGGGACATGCTCAATCGGAACTGCCCCAAATGATAGAGTTAGAAATGCGCCAGGGGATTCCAATACATTCCCATCAAGGTGGCATGTACCAAAGCCATCTCATTAGTCCAGGTGACCAATTTCAGCTCACAATTGATCACACGGATAGGTCTAAGAGTAGAAGGGTCCACACAAACAAGACTAGTGTCTGCTAATACTAACATTATAGAAAGAAAAAGGGAGAGAATGATCCAACATGGGAAGCGAGATACACAGCAGACTCATAGAATGGCAGATGTCCTAAATTGCACTCTGGCCTCAGAATCGGCCCTTAAGGCATTCGGATCTGGCTCAAGAGCCCATGAGAATACTTTAGGTATGGAAAGCTAAGACACTCTGAAAAACAAAAAAAAGAAGACCTAAATGAAAGATCTCTGCGAGTGAGATCACAGCGGATAGAACGGGGCCATCAAAGAAGGAGGTACCTTTCTCTGAAGGGAGGAGAGAACCTCCACTTTGACTATGACCCTGTCGGATTAAGATCAAAGTCGGCGAACCCTAGACGCTTCCATAACCTCGGCAACTCATGACTAGAGCCTGGGGAAATTACTGACGCCATAAACAAGAGTGTCAAATTGTTAAATCAATTTCAGGAGTCACTGTGTACTTATGTCTCATGAGGGATCCGTCCTTAATCTGTTATCCAATTTGAAATAACGCTATTACTAGTAATGAAACAGTATTTTTTTCACTTTGTGTTTCTGTGTGGGTGCAAACTGATGAAATCCTTACATACTATAATATTAAATTGATCTTCTGTGTATAAAGATAATTGCAAATGATTAAAAAATCTTGGTGTTAAATTGGAAATTGCATAGATAATTAATCAATTCTTTAAAAAAAATCATGTAGGATCTCTGTCTTTAATGTACTGTACATTGTGAATTAATACTATAACTAGTACTCCAACAATAATTTCAGCTTGTGTCTCAATGTGAGGGCAAACTGTTGAAATCTTTACATAATATGTTCTAAACTGATCTTCTGTGTATAAAGAGAATTGAAAATGAATCTTGATGTGAACAGAAGGGGAGAGGGAGCGGGAGAGGGGAGGGTAGCGGGAGGGAGGGAAATTGTGAGGGGGGGAGCCATTGGAATCCATAAGCTATACTTTGGAAATTTATATTCTTTAAATAAAAGCAAAAAAAAAAATTTTTAAAAATCTAGGTATCAAAGCATCTGCCTCTAGAGTATGGATGAGTTGAATACCATTAACAATATCAAAAAGCCTAAATGTCCCCAGGATTTTGTACCCAGGAAATTCATAGTCAGAAAACCCTTCTCTACACCCACTTAAATAGGAATCACTCATCATTTCTTCTAGTATCCCTGCAGTTTAGATTTTGTGGTTAAGTATTTGATCCAGAGTTGTAGTTTATGAATGAAGTGGTAAATGATCTAACTTAATTGCAGTATTATTTTTTTCTTTCTTCTAACATTTATTTATTTTGTGTATTTGTATGTATCTCATAAATGCAACATTAGGAACATAGTAATTCTTCTCATCATACCTGCCTTCCCACCAACTCTCCCCCATTCCTCCTCCCTTTCCTGTTTAGTCTGAGAAGGAAAAAGAAACAGAAAGAAAGAAAAAAGGAAAGAATGGAGTGAAAAAGAGAGCTGTTCCTCGTCAGTCTAGACAAGGGCTGTTCCATGTTACTGTGTCTCGAAGGTGATTTCACTTTTTTTTCTGCCTTCCTTTTTTCTCTTCCTTCCTGCCCCTTCTTTCCCTTTAGAAACTTAATAGTCTTTAAAAAGAACCCAAGGATGATACATCTTTTGTGAGCTCTTAGACATAGCTATAACTTATGAGACATAATAATATCCTCCAATTAATACACTAAATGAAAATGATTATTGAGAACAAATTTACTATTAAGTCTCATGGTACAACTCTTTGGGGACAGAGATACTGTATGGGAAGTTAATGCACAGTGACTCTTGTTGTTTATTTAACAAATAACAATCTTATGTGTGACATCAGTGATCACCCAAGGCTCTTGACATAAGCTGCCTAGGCTATGGAAACCTTTTGGATCTGTTAGCTCGACAAAGCCATAAACAAAGTGGAAGTTCTCTTCTCCCTTCAGAGAAAAGTACATCCTTCTTTGGTAGCCACTTCTTTCCACTGGGGTCTTACCCACAGGGGTCTTTTATGTAGGGCAATTTTTTCCAGGGTGTCTTGGCTTTCCATGCCTGAAATGTTCCCCCGGGCTTGCTAGCCAGACTGGAATGTATTAAGGGCTGATTCTGAGGTGCTATGAAGTGATTGTCATTCTGAATCTGCTGTATGGACTACTTCCCATGTTAGAGCCTTCATTCCTTTTTAATTCTATTATTGTTTCCAAAAACAAAGTCCTATTTATATGATCATTTAAACACTTGCAGTGCAGAAGCTTCTGTTTGATGTAATCCCATTTATTGATTATGGCTTTGATTGCCTGTGCCTCTGGGGTCTTTTAGAAGAAGTCTTTTTCTATGCTATTGTCTTGTAGGGTTTCTCCAATGTTCTCTAATAATCCTATGGTGTCAGGTCATTGATTTAGGTCTTAAATCCATTTTTAGTGGATTTTGGTGAAAAGTGTCAGGTGAAAGTCTTGCTTTGTGCTTCTGCATATGGAAATCCTGTTTTCCCAGCACCATTTGTTGAAGAGATTGTCCTTGCTCCACTGGTTGATTTTAGCTCCTTTGTCAAAGATAAGTTAGTTGTAGGTGCTTGGATTGATTTCTGGTGTTTCTATTCTGTTCCATTCATCTATCCACCTATTTTTCTACCAGTACCAGGCTGTTTTGATTATAACTGCCCTATACTGTGTCTTGAAATCTGGTATTGTGATGCTTCCGGCTCTGTTTTTGTTGTGTAAGATTGCTTTACCTATTCAGGGTCTCCAGTGTTTCTATATGAATTTCAGAATCATTCTTTTTTCCAGATCTGAAAAGAATGCCTTTGGTATTTTGATCAGTATTGCACTGAATCTATAAATTTCTTTCAGTAGTATGGACATTTTGATGATATTGATTCTTCCAATCCATGAACATGGAAGATTTTTTCTATTTTTTATATCTTCTTCTATTTCTTTCTTTAATATTTTGTAATTCTCATGGTAGAGATCTTTGACATCCTTAGTTGAATTTATTCCAGTGTATTTGATTTTTTTGTGTAGCTGTTGTAAATGGGACTTATCTTAGAAGCTCTTTCTCAGCTGTGGCATTTTCTGCATATAAAAAGGCTGTTGATTTTGGTGTATTGATTTTATATCCTGCTACATTTCCAAACTCTTCTATGAGTTCCAATAGTCTCTGAGTTGAGTCTTTTGGATCCCTTCTGTATAGGATCATGTCAACTGCATATAGGGATAGTTTGACTTCCTCCTTCCCAATTTGTATCCCTTTGATTTATTTTTCTTGTTTAATGGCTCTGGCTAGAACTTGCACGACTATATTGAAAAGCAGTGGTGAGAGTGGGCACCCCTGTCTGGTTCTGGATCTCAATGGGATTGCTTCCCAGTTTTCCACATTCAATAGGACACTGGCTGTGGGGTTGCCATAAATTACCTTGATTGTGTTGAGAAATATTCCTTATATTCCCAATTTGCTTAAAGTTTTCATCATGAAAAGGTATTGTATTTTATCAAATACTTTTTCTGCATCTATTGAGATAATCATGTGTTTTTTATTCTTCAGGTTGTTAATGTGATTTATCACATCGATTTGTGAATGTTGAACCATCCCTGCGTACCAGGAATAAATCCCACTTGATCCAGGTGAATGATCTTTCTGATGTGTTGTTTGATTTGATTGGATAGTATTTTGTTGAGGATTTTTGTGTCTGTGTTCATCAGAGAGATTGGTCTGTAGTTCTCTTTCTCTGTTGTATTTTTTTTCTGGTTTAGGAATTTAGGTGATGCTGGATTCATAGAAAGAATTTGGGAGGATTTCCTCTCTTTCTATTGGTCTGAATAGCTTGAGAAGAATTGGAGTTACTTCTTCTTTAAATGTTTGGTACAATTTAGTGGTGAAGCCATCCAGTCCTGGGTTTTTCTTTGTTGGTGGTAGTACCCTGTGGGGGTCTTTATTACTGATTTGAGTTCTTTCTTGGCTACTGGTTGTTTAGGTTTTCTGTGTCTTAATGGCTCAATATAGTTAGGTTATATGTGCCCAGTAATCTACCCATTTCTTCTAGGTTTCTCATTTTGTTGGCATACAGTACTTTGTAGTAATTTCTGATGATTCTTTTTATTTCTGTGATATCTATTGTTACATTTTTTTCATCTCTGCTTTTATTAATTTGAGTCTTCTCGCGCCTATTTTTTCTTTTTGGTTAGTTGGGCTAATGGTGGATCCATTTTGTTTATTTTTTTTTTGAAAAACCAGCTCTTTGTTTTGCTGATATTTTTGTATTGTTTTATTGGTTTTGATTTTGTTGATTTCTTCTCTAATTTTAATTATTTCTTTTCTCCTACTAGTTTTAGATTTGGTTTGCTGTTGTTTTTCTAGGTCCTTGAGATGCATTGATAGATCATTTACTTGGTTCCTTTCCAGTTTCTTGATGTAGGCTCTAATTGCTATAAACTTTCCTCTTAACACTGCTTTTGTTGTATCCCATAACTTTTGATATGTTGTATTGCCATCTTCATCTGTTTCCAGAAACAAATGTTTCTGGAAGTGTTTGCATATGTTCTGGAGATTCCTCAGTTGATAACCAACTTCATTCCATTGTGGTCAGAGAGTATGCATGGTATGATTTTGATTTTTTGAATTTGCTAAGACTTGCTTTATGGCATAACATGTGGTCAATCCTAAAGAAATGTCCATGCACTGGTGAGAAGAATGTATATTATTTGACTGTAGAGTGGAAAGCTCTGTAGATATCTGTTCGATCCATTTGGTCTAATAGTGTCGCTTAACTGTTGTTTCCTTGCTGACTTTCTGTCTGGTTGATCTGTCCATTGCTGAAAGTTGTGTATTGAAGTCCCCCATTACTATTGTATTTGAATCTACATCTCCTTTTATATCCATTATTGTTTCTTTGAAATAGCCAGGTGCCCTGTAATTAAGTTCATATACATTTATAACAGTCACATCTTCGTGTTGAATTGATCCCTAAATCATTAACTAGTGCTCTTCTTTGTCTCTTTTAACATTTTTTATGTTAAAGTCCATTTTATCTGATATTAGGATGGCTAAAACAGCTCTTTCTGGGTTTTGTTAGCATGACTTATCTTTTTTCTATCCTTTCAATCTGTGGCATCTTTGTTGGTGAGCTGTGTTTCTTGTAGGCAGCAAGTAGATGGGTTTTGTTTTCTAATCCATTCTGCCAGTTTGTGTCTTTTAACTGGAGAGTTGAGAGCATTTACATTCAGGTTGACTATTGTTAAGTAATGACTTTGCCTTGCCATATTTCCATTAATAGTCCTATTTTTTATTTTGGGTTTCCTTTTTTACTTTCACTGGGAGATTTTCTGCCTTCACCTTCATTCATAGTGATGTTCCTGTTTCTATTTTTCTGTGTGTAGCACATCCTTGATGATCTTTTGTAGGGCAGGGCAGGTAACTGCTGGGCAGGTAGTTACAAATTCTTTCTTTTTTAAAAATTTTATTTATTTGACAGAGTTAGACAGTGAGGGAGAGAGAGAGAGAGAGAGAAAGGTCTTCCTTTTCCGTTGGTTCACCTCCCAAATGGCCGCTACGTGTGTGAGGATCCCCAGCCTCCTGGAACCCAGCTCACTTCTAAATATTGGTGGATGGGCTTGAGCTTCTGATAGGTGAGGCTTTCCCTTGCCCTACAGCTTGCATGAGGGAAATGAATTCTTCTGAATTGTTGTGTCCTTTGCTGTTTGGGTGTGGGGGTGAAGTGACCCCCACTATTGTCAGGACACTCTTGGGAGGCAGGCACAGCAGCACTTGCCTGCATCCAAAATTAGGAAAAACAAACCAACAAAGGAGTGGAATGGCTTCTCCCAGTGGCTGCTGGTCCCTGCAGGGTGGGGCGAGGAGTGGGGAGGTGTGCCACATCCCTATTTATTTTTTCCCCAATGTGGAACTTCAAAACCACTTCATCAAGCACTCCCACCTGCTGCTATCTGCCGTTCTGTGGACCTGCAGATTCCCTCTGACCTGGTCTGCCGGGGCCAGCATTCTCTTCTCTGGGTTCAAGCCTCTGCTTTTTTAATTTTTTCTCCTTTTGACACAGACCTGGATTGTCCCTGTTGTTCTTGCTGGGTTTCCCACTGTGAATTCCCCATGGCTTTATCTCAAATGTGTAGTTCCTACCCTTTTTAGATATTAATCTTGCCCTGTGTGATTTGGACTGTCCTATCGCTATTCTGCCACCTTGGAACCCCCATTGCAGTATTATTTATATTTGCAAAATATTAGAAATTATCTGAATGTCCAAATATAATAATTGCTTGAATAAACCATGGTGTGCACACATTATACACACACATCATGAGTCATTGTTGATTTCTTTCCTTCCTTTCTTTCCTCTTCCTCACATTCAGTCCATCATTTCAGCATCCCTAGTCTTGCCTGAGTCAATGTCATTTCTTGCCTATTCTCCCTACTTCCATTCTCAACCCCCTTTAATATTCTTTATGTAGCTGTTTTGTTTTTACATAAGCCAGGGTGCAACACAGACCTGTTTAAACATCAAATGGCTTCATATGAAACTTAATATAAGAATCTGAACTGTTGAGTGTGGTCTACTGATCTGGTCAGCTTTCGGGCTTCATTGTCTATGTCTCTTTCCCAGGCTCACAAAATCCAGCCACAAAGCTCCTTGCCTCAGAGTCTTTACACATCACCTGGAAGGCTCTTCACCATGTCTGTCCCTTCTGTCACTCAAGTTTCACTTCAAAATCCTCTACAAAAACTTTCTTTGGCACCACAGTTTCATATTTTACCCTCCCTCTTTCTCCCAGTGATTATCACACTTCTCTATTTTAATTTCTTCATAGTGCTTATCAGTAGAAGTAAAATTTCCTTCCTTCTTTCCTCTTTGCATTCTCCCTTCCTTATGTTTCTCACCCTCCAGATTGTAGGCTTTGTCAGAGAAGACATTTTATCCTTTTTCTTTACTTCTGTATATCCAGTTCCTGGAGAGTTGTCACAGTCCTGGCACATAGAAAAACACTGTGAATATGAGTATATGGGTATCTGGGTAGACGACTATACCCATTCACTTAATATATACATGATAGCAGGTAAAGTGATCAGGTTACTTCCATGAGAAACATTAAATACTATGTTTAACATGCTCAAATAAAGAATAACTGAAAAGGGGTAGACATTTCGGAGATTAAGGAGGGAAAATACAAGAATACATGGTGCTTTGCTCAAAATTGTTTTTCTTTTTAAGCAGATTGAAGTAATAAGCAGAGTTGGGGGGGGATAGAATCCTAGAAGCAACAGGAAGGGTGAGAAAGAGATGGAGAAATTAACTACATGTATAAAGTGGAAATAATGGGATGGGGTGAACATAGTTCAGTAATAATTAGATCTCTTTTTTACTCTGTAAAAGGACCAGCACAGATTATGTGTCCACATTCAACTCTTGATTTTCTAGAAAAATACAAGGAAAAAGATCCAAAATAAGAGGGTTGTTTGAGAAAAATTTATTTGATTTTTAGAATTCAGCCAGAGGTATTTGTCACCCCTCCCAGTGTGACCATAAATAAAGTGAGTAGAACAAGACTACTCTGGTTTTGTCCTGCTTAAGTACAAACTACTTTTTTGTTCTGTGTTCATACATTTTTATTTTATTTTAAGTTTTATTTATGTATTTGAAAGAATTACAGAGAGGCAGAAGCAGAGAGACAGAGACAGAGAGAGAGAGAGAGAGAGAGAGAGAGAGAGGTCTTCCATCTGCTAGTTCACGCCCAAGATGACCACAATAGCCGAAGTTGCATTGATCTGAAGCTAGGAGCTAGGAGCTTCTTTCTGGTCTCGCATGTGGGTGCAAGGGCCCAAGGATTTGGGCCATCTTCTTTTGCTTTCCCAGGCCATAGCAGAGAGCTGGATTGAAAGTGGAATAGACGGGACTCAAACCAGCACCCATGTGGGATGCCACCACTGCAGGTGGCAGCTTTACCCGTTAAGCCACAGTGCCAGCCCATATACACTGTTTTTTAGATATTTTATTTATTTATTTGAGAGGTAGAGTTACAGACAGTGAGAGGGAGAGACAGAGAGAAAGGTCTTCCTTCTGTTGGTTCACTCTCCAGTGCCTGCAATGGCTGGAGCTGTGCTGATCTGAAGCCAGGAGCCAGGTGCTTCTTCTGGGTCTACCATGTGGGTGCAGGGGCCCAAGCACTTGGGCCATCTTCTACTGCTTTCCCTGGCCGCAGTGGATAGCTGGATTGGAAGAGGGGCAGCCGGGACTAGAACTGGCACCCATATGGGATGCTGGTGCCACAGGCAGAGGATTAACCTACTGCACCATGGTGCCAGCCCAAATACACTTTTAATAATATGTATTAATGTTTAAATATAAGTGATGATGTATAAAACAGGAATTTAAAAAACAAAAGCAAAAAATGGAGTGAATGAGAAGGAAGATCTCTCTCTCTTCCTGTCACTCTACCTTTCAAGTAGATGACAATAAATAAAAATAAACATTTTAAAATGAAGAATAAAACAGGTTATTTATCCCAATTTACATATCATTGATCAAAATGGAGAACCAGATGTGAGACCTGAAAGATGAATCTGGTATTGTTCTAACTCTAAATAAATCATTAATGACATTAAAATAGTCTTTTCCAGATAAATTAGAGAGACACTGGGAAAATAATTTTTGATTTGACAAGAAATAATGTACTGCTTTTTAGAATGAAAACACTTGAGAATAATTTTTGTTATGAATAATTTAAGATATTTAGGGATATTCTATTTTTGGGTAAAGTAGTTTTAAATAGGATTTTAGTAACGTATGTATGACACATGTTTTTTTGAAATATCTTCTTGAAAGTTTGCTTTGATAATGAATCCAGTCAGTCAAATTGTTTTCTCTCAAGACCCAAGAATGCCAAGGCATTGCCAGCTTTGAGTTTATCCTGAAAAAAGAAAAGATTTTATTGTAAAATATTATTCATTTAAAAAACACATACACAGATATGGGGTGGAGGGGGTGAGAGAGAGAGAGAGAAAGAGAGAGAGAGAGAGAGAAAGAAAACCTTTTACCCACTGATTTACTCCACAGATGCTTGGGATTCAGGAACTCAAGCCAGAAACCATATTGGTGGCAGGGACCCAACTACTTACTACCTCTTCCTCCTGTGTGTTAGCAGGAAGCTGGAATCACGAATGGAGCCAGGACTTGGACCCAGGTACTCTGAGAGGGGTTGTGGGTATCTCAAGTGAGATCTTAACTGCAAGGCCAAATGCCTGTCCTTATTGGTTGTTTTAAAAGTACTTTACTGAGAGTCTTTATCAGGTTTTTCAAAATCAGCTCTCCAATATGAGAGAAAAATTTTAGTAGGTTATACAGTGAATCTTTTATCTAAATCCTCTTGGGGCATTGTTTGCCCAATTGTCTGAAATCTAAATCTGAAACTTCATTGTAGGAAGAGAGGAAGAGGTTTTTTTTTTTTTTTTTTGAAAGAGAGAGAGAGAGAGAAGCCATCTCCTGGTTCACTCCCCAAATACCATAACATCTAGGAATGGGCCAGGCTGAAATCAGGAGCCTGGAACTCCACCCAGGTCTTCATGTGGGTGGCAGAGTACTTGGGCCATCCCCTGCTGCTTTCTCAGGCATGTTAACCGTGAGCTGAATTGGAAGTGGAGCAGCGTGGACTAGAGCTGGTGTCTCAGGCAGTGGCTTAACCTGCGGTGCCTCAGCATGAGCCCAGAGAGGAAGAGCCCTCTTAGTGAAATGCCCTTCTCTGGAACCCTTTAGTGGTCCCTTCTGTGGCACTTGAGGACTATCTGGAGGTGAAGAGAGAGAAAAGTACACTTCAGGTCTGTAGGACAAGAGGGCTGAAACAGTGCCCAGTCACAAAGCCACTTCCCTCCTCCTAGTGTATGTGTGGTCCTTTCATGTGGCCCTGGGTACGAGGTCAGCTTTTTCAGAGCAGAAGTCTATAGATGAAGGTAAAAATCAGTACATTTCATAGATTGCACAGAAGAGGACTCCCCAGTTTTTCTCCACCTACTCCTCCCCATAGAGTATCAAATCTGCAGGAAGAAATAATTTGAGGGGCAACTTTGTGCTATCCTGTTGATTTGTATCCAATGTGTAAAAGACAGGCATGTAGCTGAGTTGGAAGGAAGTATGTATGCTGTTGTGAGACACCTGCACTTTTGATGGATCTCAGCCTTGAAGAGTGGATGATTTGAGGGCCTCTTAGTAGGGTTCTTCCCTGAAGCACACTTGGGCCATCCTCCTCTAGAGATTTCAGAAGTGATTGGAACAACTATTTGCTTTACTTCTTTTTTTTTTTTTTTTGGACAGGCAGAGTGGACAGTGAGAGAGAGAGACAGGGAGAAAGGTCTTCCTTTGCCGTTGGTTCACCCTCCAATGGCCACTGCGGCCGGCGCGCTGTAGCTGACACACTGTGCTGATCCGATGGCAGGAGCCAGGTGCTTCTCCTGGTCTCCCATGGGGTGCAGGGCCCAAGGACTTGGGCCATCCTCCACTGCACCCCCAGGCCACAGCAGAGAGCTGGCCTGGAAGAGGGGCAACTGGGACAGAATCCGGCGCCCCGACCGGGACTAGAACCTGGTGTGCTGGCGCCGCAGGCAGAGGATTAGCCTATTGAGCTGCGGCGCTGGCCTGCTTTACTTCTTAAAATAGGTTGGTCCCAAGTATCCTTTGGAGGGGGTATCCTTTGTTGTGTTGGGTGGAGACGTGATCCTGGGGTCAAGGGATTGGGGGCTGTATCTATGCGCTGTAACCCAGCAGTTAGAGCACCTTTGGCAAATCACTCAACCTCCAAGTCTTTTTTTCCTCCTTCACATCTCTGTAGTAGGGCACAATGTCTATGGGCCTCCCAGTGTTGCTGTGCTCATCAAATGGGTTTATCTAATTTTTAAAATAAACATTTTTTTATTTGAAAAACAAAAAACAGAGAATGGGGAGACACAGAGAGAGATTTTCCATCTTCTGGTCCATTCCCCCAAATGGCTGCAACAGCCAGAGCTGGGCCAGGCCAAAGCCAGGAGCCAGGAGCTCTGTCCTGTTCTCCCACGTGGGTGGCAGGGGCCCAAACACTTGGGTTATCTTCTGCTGCTTTCCAGGTACATTAGCAGGGAGCTAGATCAGAAGTGGAGCAGGTGGGACTTAAAATGGTGTCCCTGTGGAATTCCGGCATTGCAGGTGACAGTTTTACCCAGTACACCACAACACCAGCCCCTGGAAGTTTTTCTTTCTTCCTTTCTTTCTTTCTTTCTTTCTTTCTTTCTTTCTTTCTTTCTTTCTTTCTTTCTTTCTTTCTTTCTTTCTTTCTTTCTTTCTTTCTTTCTTTCTTTCTTTCTTTCCCTCTCTCTCTCTCTCTCTCTCTCTCTCTCTCTCTTTCTTTCTTTCTTTTTATTTGACAGTTAGACAGTGAGAGAGAAAGACAGATAGAAAGGTTTTCCTTCTGTTGGTTCACCCCCGAAATGGCTGCTACAGCCGTGACTATGCCGATCTGAGGCCAGGAGCCAGGTGCTTCCTCCTGGTCTCCCATGCGGGTGCAGGGCCCAAGCACTGGGTCATCCTCTACTGCCTTCCCGGGCCACAGCAGAGAGCTGGACTGGAAGAGGAGCAACTGGGACTAGAACCCAGCGCCCATATGGGATGCCGGCACTGCAGGTGGAGGATTAGCCTAGTGAGCCATGGCGCCGGCCCCTGGAAATTTCTTTTTCTTTCTTTCTTTCTTTCTTTCTTTCTTTCTTTCTTTCTTTCTTTCTTTCTTTCTTTCTTTCTTTTTTTTTTTTTTTTTTGACAGGCAGAGTAGACAGTGAGAGAGAGACAGAGAGAAAAGTCTTCCTTTACTGTTGATTCACCCTCCAATGGCCACTGTGGCCAGCATGCTGCGGCTAGTGTACTGCACTGATCTGAATCCAGGAGCCAGGTGCTTCTCCTGGTCTCCCATGCGAGTGCAGAGCCCAAGCACTTGGGCCATCCTCCACTGCCTTCCCGGGCCACAACAGAGAGCTAGATTGGAAGAGGGGCAACCGGGACAGAATCCGGCGCCCCGACTGGGATTAGAACCTGGTGTGCCGGCGCTGCAGGTGGAGGATTAACCTGTTGAGCCACGGTGCCGGCTGGAAATTTATTTCTAATATTTCTATGGCTGCATAGATTCTACTGTATGATATATTATTTATAAATGCTGCTTCCAGAATTTTATTCCAGTGTTACAATGAGTTACCTTGTATAGAATGTCATTGTGAATTCGTGACAGTATAATATTTTTATATAAAAAAATTGAGAGGGATAAGCACATAAGAAACAATAAAAGCATAAAATAATTATTATTATTCCATTGAAGTGTTAATCAGGGAATTTGAGGTAATCTGATTTCTGCTTAATTTTGGGTAACTTTTTTCATTTTCAACATTTGTTGTAAAAAATTAAAAACATTTTGGGGCCAGCACTGTGGCGTAGTGGGTAAAGCTGCTGTCTGCAGTGCCAGCATTTCATATGGGCACTGGTTTGAGTCCTGGCTGCTCCACTTCCGATCTAGCTCTCTGCTAATGTACCTGGAAAGCAGCAGAAGATAACCCAAGTGTTTGGGCCCCTGCCACCCACGTGGGAGAACAGGACAGAGCTCCTGGCTCCAGGCTTCGGATCAGCTCAGCTGCAGCTGTTGTGGCCATGTGGGGACGGAACCAGTGGATGGAGGCTCGCTCTCTCTCTCTCTCTCTCTCTCTCTCCCTCCCTCCCTCCCTCCCTCCTTCCCTCGCTCCCTCTTTCTCTCTCCCTCTCCCTCCCTCCCTCCCTCCCTCTCTCCCTCTCTCCTTCCCTCGCTCCCTCTCTCTCTCTCTCTCTCCCTCAGTCTCTTGTAACTCTGCCTTTCAAATAAATAAATCTTAAAAAAATTAAAAACATCTTAATACAACCTCTTAATTTATACGTAAATGTTTGACAATCCAAGACTTTCAGTGCCTAAAGATGAGTCAATTCTGGAGGGGATACTTCTGTGTGAAATACTAAGGTGTTTTTCCAGTTAACAACTTGGAGCTAGTACCTGGCATAAATCAACATGAACTCTTGTCATTTGTTCATGTGTTCAAGCCTGTTGAGAAAATTTAATGAGGTATTTCTCTAATGGTTAAAGCAGAGAGAGAGAGTTCAAGGCAACTTCTGGATTATAAATTTAGAAGAAAGCCAAGAATTATGTAAAAGGTTTATGACTAAGACTTTTATAAGATTTATTGAGAGTTTATCCCCATGGTCTCATTTTAGACCATCTCTAACCTCTGACAAGAGATAGTGACTGCCAATGAAGTCCTTAGGAAGAACTTATTTATTTATTTATTTATTTATTTATTTATTTATTTATTTATTTATAGAATGGAGTGGGGAAGGGGATGGCAGAGGGGAGGTAATCTGAGGACTCTGCCTCTCATTGTAAACTCATGATTTGGGAGTCTATGGCGTAGAATAATAGTGGTAGCCTTACACCACATGTTAGTATCTTTTATCCACCTTCAAAGTCATACACACACCCACACCCCCCAGCACACAATCTTGAGGACTGTGATTTCTTAGGTCCTTGTTATTGAGACTTTATTATCCCTATCTGTGTAACTAGTGTCAATATAACTCGAGAGATTGATTTGTAACAGAAATATTAAAGTAATAATTTAGGCATTTTTATTATGATCCATCATATATGCAAGACATTATTATGGTATGGTTCCTCATACCTTTGTTCCTTGGTGTCCAGAATTGAGATCTACTGTGCTGACTTTCAGCTATTGTATGTTCCCATGCTCTGAAGTAGTTTAGCTATTTCTGGAGACAAGGTAATGGTTGTAGGGCTATTAAGTGTAATGGTTCCTCTGTGTTTTGTTACCATATGTCCAAGTGTCCTGAACCCAAACCCAATTAGAGCAGGGAATTACAGGAAGGAGACCTTGAAGTAAAAGGCATGTACCTTTGTTTCTTCATCAAATTCTTCCATAGACTCTATCAGTTTCCCGGGTTCCAGCTCTCCTAGTGGAAAGGGGTAATCTGTTCCCAAAATTACTTTATCCTGAAAAAAGGAAACATATTTTACCCATCCTTTTGTAGAATATCAAGGAACTTCCTGTGAACTTTATACACACACACACACACACACACACATACATATATAGTTACAAACACTCCAATAGTAAAATAACAAATATATTCCTAGACATAAAACTGTTCTAAAATTTCAGATTTAATGGGTCAAATTTATTTTGATAACATTTCCAGCAGGTGTCGCTGTTAAATTTCTTAAATTTATAAATCACACCATCTTCCTCTTTTTAAAAATAGCTGAAATACACAGTGCTGAAATGAGACAGATGCATATATCTCGTAAAACATACTGATATATTTAGATGAAATTAAGTATTCTCTCTTACACTGCAATTTATCCAAAAGTTTTTGAAAAAAATCCTGGAGGTAGAAAAGAAAAATGAAAAGCAAATAACTGGATAAAAAGCAAAACAAGAAAACAGAAACTCACAAATAATCCCTATCTCTATAAATTGTATCATGGTTTATTGAATGATAGTGTTAAATTTCCTTTTAGTACTTTGTGCAACAAAATACACAACCTTGTCAGAATACACATTTATGAAGCAGTGTGTCAGAAAATATGCTGGAATCTGTATGTACCCTGTTAAAGGACAGACATAGATCCTGTTTCAGGGACCTCATAATCTAATGAAGGGAACTTTAAAGCAGTAATGATAGTTTATCAAAATAAAAATAAGAAAAACACATTTTGAACCAGAAACTTAACTGTGTGCCACTTAGATATTCTATACAAGGAGATAAGTTGCAACATTTTTGATGACATTAGAAGACTAGCCAACTGGCTGGCGCTGCAGTTCTAGTTCTGGTTGGGGCGCTGGATTCTGTCCCGGTTGCCCCTCTTCCAGTCCAGCTCTCTGCTGTGGCCCAGGAAGGCAGTGGAGGATGGCCCAAGTGCTTGGGCCCTGCACCCCATGGGAGACCAGGAGGAAACACCTGGCTTCGGACTGCACTGGCCGTAGTGGCCATTTTCTCTCTGTCTCTCTCTCTGTCTACTCTGCCTGTCAAAAAAAAAAATAGTCTAGTCAACTAAATAATAGAATATCAACACTAAAAAGTTAAGAGCAGTTCTTTATGCTAAAATGGAATTATCTCCAAGTTATATGGAAAAGGGGAATGATCTTGAAGTTATATTGTAAAGAAGGGGAAAAAATCTAAAACAATGTTCTGCTATGCTCATTTCTCTAAGAAGATTCTCACAGGTCCATATATATTTTTATTTATATGCTCTACTTCAGGAATGGTACCTAAGAGACATGTAACTGCTTTTGCCTCCATGGAGGAGGGCTAAGGTTTCAGAATCAGGAGATGCCCTTTTCTTTTTAAATTTTTTTGAGATATAATCCACATATCATAAAGTTCACTGTTTTAAATATGCAACTCAGTGGGTTTTAATATATTCTTGAGTTTGTGTAATCCCACTGATTCTGGAACATTAAAAATGTTTTATTCATCTTGTTTAATGGCAGACCATTTTTATCACTCCAAATAAACCTCATATCAAGTTAAAAGTGACTCCCCTTTCTCTCTTTCCTTTAGTCCTTGAAAAACACTAATTTATTCTCTGTTTCTACAGAATTGCTTATTTCTGGCGTTTTCAATAAGTGGAATCATGCATGTGGCCTTCTTTCATTTGTTACAATGTATTAAAATTTATCCATGTTGTAATAGAATTAATACTACATTTTCTTTTAGATTAAACAGACCATTGTATAGATATACCACAATTGTTTATCTGTTCATAAGATGAGCAACATTTGGGCCGGCGCCGTGGCTCAACAGGCTAATCCTCCACCTTGCGGCGCCGGCACACCGGGTTCTAGTCCCGGTCGGGGCACCGGATTCTGTCCCGGTTGCCCCTCTTCCAGGCCAGCCCTCTGCTGTGGCCCAGAAGTGCAGTGGAGGATGGTCCAGGTGCTTGGGCCCTGCACCCCATGGGAGACCAGGGAAAAGCACCTAGCACCTGGCTCCTGCCATCGGATGAGCGCGGTGCACCAGCCGCAGCGCGCCGTCCGCGGCAGCCATTGGAGGGTGAACCAACGGCAAAGGAAGACCTTTCTCTCTGTCTCTCTCTCTCACTGTCCACTCTGCCTGTCAAAAAAAAAAAAAAAAATCTAAAAAAAAAAAAAAAAAGATGAGCAACATTTGGATTGTTTCTATTTCTTAGCTGTTATGAATAATGCTGCTATGAACATTTGTATTCAAGTTTGTATGCACATGTGTGTGTATGTATTTTTATGTATGTACATATATTTTTATTTCTCCTGGGTATATACCTAAAAGTGGAATTGCTGGGTTGTAAGATACGTCCATTTTTAACAGTTGGAGTAATTTCCACAGTAGTTGTGGTAATCTACATTCTCCCCAGCAGTGTATGGAGGGTTCCAGTTTCTCCAAATCCATACCAACACTTGTTATTGTCCATCTCTGGATTTTAGCCACCCCAGTGGATGTGAAGTGGTATCTGACTGTAGCTTTGATTTGCATTTTTCTTGATCAGTTATGTTGAACACATTCCCATATGCTTCCTGATCCATTTGTATGTCTTATTTACAGAAATGTCTCTATCAAGATCCTTTGAAGAAGGGAGAGGGCCCATTCTGAAATCCATAAAAACTCGAGTCTGATTGCAGACTGGGCTCTCGGATGTTTACTGAGATACCTGACTGGTTTGTCAGGTGGACTCGTCATTATTTCTTTTCACTAAACTCTGCTTGAATATTTAAAAATATCCTTTGTGTCTGTTCATATCCATTTTGCTATCTTTATTACTGAGTCATAAGTATTCTTTATATACAAGTATACTTCAGAAAACTCATGGGGAAATGGAATTAAAAGATAAGTCTATTTTGGTGCAAACATTTTGAAATTTATGCATAGCTTTTTCATAATACGGATTTTATATAAGTTTTTTTTTTTTGGAGAGTCAACTGTGATTCTTAATTTATTTTTATTTTATTTTTTCCCAGAAACCTTTTATATAAGGTATATAAACTTCATGCATTTCATAAATACAATTTTAGGAACATAGTGATTCTTCCCACCCTACTCCACTTCCACCCTTTTTCCTCCTCCCTTTCCTATTCCCATTCTTATTTTTTACTAAGATCTATTTTCAATTAATTTTATTATTTTTTTATTTATTTATTTTTATTTTTTTAATTAATTTATTTTTTTGACAGGCAGAGTGGACAGTGAGAGAGAGAGAGAGACAGAGGTCTTCCTTTTGCCGTTGGTTCACCCTCCAATGGCCGCCGCGGTCGGCGCGCTGCAGCTGGCGCACCGCACTCATCCGATAGCAGGAGCCAGGTGCCCGGTCTCCCATGGGGTGCAGGGCCCAAGCACCTGGGCCATCCTCCACTGCACTCCCTGGCCACAGCAGAGAGCTGGCCTGGAAGAGGGGCAACCAGGACAGAATCCGGCGCCCCGACCGGGACTAGAACCCGGTGTGCCGGCGCCGCAAGGTGGAGGATTAGCCTGTTGAGCCATGGCGCTGGCTTCAATTAACTTTATAAACATAATATTAACTCTACATTATTATGAAAAAAACTGGCAAAGGATGTTCAAAGTCATCGCATCTCATTGTCAATTTCACTTCTTTATATACAGTTTTAAAGACTCTTCATATGCATAGATTTCAAAAAGTTTTTGCATTAGAATAAGCTTAAATCTTAATTGTGTTTTTGAAAATCTTTTTGTAGTACCCTTGTATTTTAGATACTATAGCTTTATCAGATGCATGATTTGTAAATGTTTTCTGTATTATATGGATTGTCATTTTCACTTTCTTAGAATTACCTTTTGAAACACTAGAGTTTTTAATTTTGGTGACATCTTCATCCAATTTTTTTCTTTGAATGTTTGTGCTTTTGGTGTTATATCAAAGAAATCATTGCTTAATCCAAAGTTACACCTATTTTTCCCCCATAGTTTGTGGTTTTAGCTCTTTTAAGGTTTTGGTCCATTTGGAGTTAATTTTTGTGTATGGTGTAAAGAAGGAATCCAGTTTTATTATGTTTTACATGTGGATATTCAGTTGTCTAATAACCACATATTGAAAAGGCTATTCTTCATTGAATTGTATTGGGACTCTTGTTGAAAATTAATTGATCCTTGTGATATCTGTAGGCCAATACTGCTTGGTCTTGATTACTGTGGTTGTATAGAATGTTTTGAAATTGGGAATATGAGTCCAACTTTGTACTTTTTTTTTTTAAAGAATTTATTTATTTATTTGAGAGGCCAGAATTACAGATAGAGAGAGGGAGAGACAGAGAAAAAGGCCTTCCATCTGCTGGTTCACTTCCCCAGTGACCATGACAGCCAGAGCTAGGCTGATCCAAAGCCAGGAGCCAGGAGCTTCTTCTGGTCTCTCATATGGGTGCAGGGGTCCAAGCACTTGGGACATCCTCCTCTGCTTTCCCAGGCCATAAACAGAAAGCTGGATAGGGAGAGGAGTAGCCAGGACACAAGCCAGCGCCCATATGGGATGCTGGGACCGCAGGCAGAGGCTTAAACTATTACGCCACAGTGCTGCCCCTCTTTTTTCTCTTCTCTTCTTTTCTTTTCTTTTCTCATTCATTCATTCATTCATTCTTTTTTTTTTTTTTTTTGACAGGCAGAGTGGACAGTGAGAGAGAGAGACAGAGAGAAAGGTCTTCCTTTTTCCGTTGGTTCACCCTCCAATGGCCGCCGCGGATGGCGCGCTGCGGCCGGCGCACCGCGTTCGTCCGATGGCAGGAGCCAGGTGCTAGGTGCTTTTCCTGGTCTCCCCGTGGGGTGCAGGGCCCAAGCACCTGGGCCATCCTCCACTGCACTCCCGGGCCACAGCAGAGGGCTGGCCTGGAAGAGGGGCAACCGGGACAGAATCCGGCGCCCCGACCGGGACTAGAACCCGGTGTGCCGGCGCCGCAAGGCGGAGGATTAGCCTGTTGAGCCACGGCGCCGGCCTTCATTCATTCTTTTTAAGATATAATTTTATATTCAGAGAGAGAAGGAGAGACAGAGAGAGATATCTTCTATCTGCTCATTCACTCACCAAATGGCTAAACCAAGAACCAGGGACTCCATTTGGGAACTCCAATGGGTTTGGAGGGGCCTGAGTAATTGGGCCATCTTCTGCTGCTTTCCAAGGCACATTAGTAGGAAGCTGGATTGGAAGTGGAACAGCCAGGACTCCAACTGGTGCTCTGAAATGGGATGCTGGTGCGGTGGTACCTAGTTCTTTCTGAAGGTTGTTTGGACTATTTTGGGTCCCTTGCATTTCTACTTGAATTATAAGGTTAACTTTTCAATTTCTGTCCAAAATGAGGGGGCATCTGGAATTTGTATAGGATTGCCTTGGATTGGTAGATGAATTTGGGGAGTGTTGCCATTTAACAATATTTAGTTTTCCAATTAATGAACATGAGATGTGTTTTCATCTATTCAGGTCTTCTTTAATTTTCTTCAACAGTATTTTTTATAGTGTATGTCTTGTTCTCTTTTTTGTATTTTTCAGAAGGCTTAATTATTTTTAAACAACATGTCCTTAATTTCATTTATGGAATGTTCACTGCTAGTATACAGGAAAACAATTTTTTAATCTATACCTAATAGTTTATTCGTGGATTTTTTATTATATTCTATATATAAGGCCATATAATCTGTAAAAGGGGGAAATTTTGCTTCTGTCCTTCCAATCTGGATGCCTTTTATTTCTTTTTCTTTTTCTTTTTTAAGATGTATTCATTTATTTGAAAATCAGAGTTATACAGAGAGAGGAGAGGCAGAGAGAGAGAGAGGTCTTCCATCCAATGGTTCACTCTCCAATTGACCACAATGGCTGGAGCTGTGCCCATCTGAAGCCAGGAGACAGGAGCTTCTTCCAAGTCTCCACACCAGTGCAGGGGCCCAAGGACTTGGGCCATCTTCTCCTGCTTTCCCAGGCCATAGCAGAGAGCTGGATCAGAAGTGGAGCAGCCGGGACTAGAACCGGCACCCATATGGGATGCCAGTGCTTCAGGCCAGGGCGTTAACCCACTGCGCCACAACCTACGGGCCCTTATTTATTTTTCTTTTCTAATTGCCTTGCCTGGAGCCTCAAGTACCATACTGAAAGAAGTGATAAGAGTGGAGCCTTTTAGTTTTTCACCATTAAGTATGATACCAGTTATAGGTTTTTCATGAATATGATTTATCAATTTAAGGAGGTTAGCTTCTATTTTGTTGAGAATTTTTGTTATAGAGGGCTATTGGATCCTGTTAAATGAATTGTCTTCATCTGCTTAGATGATTGTATAGTTTTTTAGCTTTATTCTATTAATATTGTGGATTATATTGCCCAGGGAGGTAGCAGGTGATGGCTTAAATGCTTGGGACCCTGTCACCTACCTGGGAGACCTGGATGGAGTTCCAGCCTTCTGGTTTTGGTCTGGCCCAGACCTGGCTGTTAAAGTCATTTAGGGAGTGAACTAGCCAATGCAAGATCTTTGTCTTTCTGTCTGCCTTCTAAGTAAAATGAAAAAGAAATAAGTAAAAATTTTAAATTACTAATCTAGTCTCTTTACTTATTTATTTATTTTTTGACAGGCAGAGTTAGACAGTGAGAGAGAGAGAGAGACAGAGAGAAAGGTCTTCCTTCGTTGGTTCACCCCCCAAATGGCCGCTACGGCTGGTACGCTGCACCGATCTGAAGCCAGGAGCCAGGTGCTTCCTCCTGGTCTCCCATGCGGGTGCAGGGCCCAAGCACTTGGGCCATCCTTCACTGCCTTCCTGGGCCACAGCAGAGAGCTGGACTGGAAGAGGAGCAACTGGGACAGAATCCGGCACCTCAACTAGGACTAGAACCCCGGGTGCTGGTGCCGCAGGTGGAGGATTAGCCTAGTGAGCCACAGCGCTGGCCTAGTCTCTTTACTTATTATAGATATATTTGGAATTTCTGTTCTTCTTAAGTCAGCTTCAGTAGTCTTTTTAGGACTGTCTTAATTTCATTTAGGTTATCTAATTTGTTGGCATATAATTGCTCATAGTTTTCACTTATCATTCTTCTAATTTTTATAAGGTCTATAGTAATGTCCTCCTGTTCCATTTCTAATATTAGTAATTTGAGTATTCTTTTATTTTTCTTGATCAGCCTAGCTAAAGGTTTACCAATTTGTTGATTTTTCAAAGAACCAAGTTTTTTTTTTATTTTTTCTACTGTTTTTCTGTGATATATTTCTTTTATATATCTGTTCCAATATTTATTATATCCTTACTTATGCTTGCTTAGGGTTTAGTTTATTCTGTTTTTCTTCTTTCTTAAGGTACAAACCAAGGCTTTTCTGTCTTTTTCCTTTTTTATTATAAAGCATTTTACAGCTATACATTTTCCACATGAGATGTTATGTTTTTGTACTGAATTCATGTCAAATATTTTTTCATCTCCATCATGATTTCTTCTTTGCCTAGTGTCCTTTATTTTCAGCCTGAATAACTCCCTTTATCATTTGTTTTAAAAAATACTTATTTATATGTTTGAGAGACAGACAAGATTGTTCACATCTGCTGGTTACTCCCCAAAAGCCCACAGTGGCCATGGCTAGGCTGAAGCCAGAAGCTGGGAACTTGATTTAGATCTCTCAAATTGTTGCTTGGTCAATGGGACACAAATGGTTAACTCTGCACCTGATAGAATTGGGTGCAAGCAAAATGACACTGTGGTATTTCATTGCCTGAAATTCTGTTGGCTTGTTTTATAGTTCCTTGCCAGGGACATAGGCTGATAAGACCACAGTGTATGTACATCGTTGATTCTAATAAACACCTGCCACGGGAGCTTCTTGCACATGCAGGCCCACTTGATCGCAGTGGATGTGAGTCTTTGCAAGAACACAGGACCCTTTCCTAGGCAAAGAGCATAAAAGGACATCTGCCCCCAACTCGGAGGTACTGAGGCCTTACCTCTGACCTCCCCGCTTGCTGTCCAAGTGGGCTACCGTCCGCATTACTGTGTGGCCCTTTTTGAGTAAAAAAGGACAGTTGTCTCCACACCTTCTTTGGACCTATATCTTACACCTAACACACTGGGTGGCAGAAAGTGAACTACTTGAGCTATCATTGCTGTCTCCTGGGTCTTGCATTATCAGGAAGCTGCAGTCAGAAGCCAGAGGCAGGTACTGAGCCCAGGCACTTCAATAGAAGAGGCAGGCATCTTAACTACTAGGCTAAACACATCCCCCCTCCCCCAACATTTCTTGTATAGTAGTCTACTAGTAGTAAACTCTCCCAGTTTTTATTTATCTGGCAGTCTTAATTTCTACTTCGCTCTTGAAGGATAGTTTGGCTTCATAAAAAATTTTTAGTTTGGGACCAGCATTGTGGTGCTGTGGATTAAGCTGTCATTTGCCATGCTGGCATCCCATATTCAAGTACTGGTTTGAGTCCTAGCTGTTCTGCTTCTGATCTAGTTTCCCATTAATGCTCTTGGGAAGGCAACAGAAGATGGGTCAAGTGCTTGGGCCCCTGCCGCCACGTGGGAGACAGGATGGAGTGTCAGTTCCTGGCTTTGGCCTGGTTTAGACTTGGCTGTTGTGGCCATCTGAGAAGTGAACAAGCAGATGGAAGATCTTTCTGTCTGTCTCTGTTGCTCTGTCTTTCAAATGAACACATAAATCTCTTTTTTACAAAGTATTTTGAGTTTATATTTTTTTCTCTTTTTCATTACTTTAAGTATGTGTCCTGCTGCCTGCCTTCTGTCCTCCATGGTTTCTGATGAGGGCTGGGGACAGGGCCATAGAGAATATCAGCACTGGGGTGTAGTAGGTGCGGAAATGGAGGATAGCGGGAGGCTGCATTGAAGAAGCAGAGTGAGGTGAATTGAGAGCCAAAAAAAGTGGCATTAGAAGGAAATTCAACAGGAGATATTTGAAGAAAAGGTACTTATTCAGTATTGCTTAGGAAGAACTGAAGAGTGGCTGTTGGATTTGGTGGCTCTAGTAAGTGTACTTGCAGTGAACGCAGGGAATGTGAAAGGTACTAGATGAAAAAGTGAATGGTGAAAAAGTAGAAACTGCAGGTGTTAACTACTATTTTCTTTAAATGATTATTTACTTATTTATTTATTTACTTGACAGGTAGAGTTAAAGACAGTGAGAGGGAGAGACAGAAGTCTTCCATTGCTAGTTCACTCCCCAAATGGCTGCAGTGGCCAGGGGTGGACCAATCCGAAGCCAGGAGCCAGGAGCTTCCTCTGGGTCTCTCCCACACTGGTGCAGGGGCCAAGGACTTGGGCCATCTTCTACTGATTTCCCAGCCATAGCAGAGAGCTGAATCAGAAGAGGAGCAGCTGGGACTAGAACTGGTGTCCATATGAGTGCCGGCACCATAGACAGAGGATTAACCTACTGCACCACAGCGCTGGCCCTGTTAACTACTCCTAATTCCTAGTGTAGCTGTGCTTCTTTTTGTGTTGCTTGGGCAGCATCACTCTTAAGCAGGTGCTAGTTCCTAAACCTCAAGCCCTAAGCATGTGGCTACCTGCCAGACACCTCTTGGCTGCCTCACCAACAATTAACACTGAATGTGCTCTTTAATATAAATGCCTCATCTAAATATTCAACATCATGCTCATTTTTTCTCTCTCTTACCTTGGCTGTCTTCCCCACCCAATTCTGCTACATTCTGAAATCTCCAGATCTACTCTCCATCTTCCTCCTCCCCTGTCTGTCCCCTGGAGGCTGAGCTATATGCACTACATGGAAGTCTCCCTTCACTTCCACCTTCCATGTGGGTCTAGCTGAGGAGTAATGCAGGCAGGGGATTGGAAAATGGGAGAAAAATATTTATCCCCAGCTCCCTCCCATGGAATCATCCAGACTCCCCCCAACTCCTGTCACCTCCCAACTCCTGTCACCTCCAACTCCTGTCACCTCGAAAAGCAAAGAGAGACAGGGACAGAAAAAGAGACAGAAAGAGGCATCTGCTGGTTCGTTCACTCCCCAAATGCCCACAACAGGTGGGACCGGGCCAGGCCAAAGCCAGGAGCCAGGAACTCCTTCTGGGTCTCCCATGTGGGTGGCGGGAACTCAACTGCTTGGGCTCTCACCTGCCACCTCCTCGAGTGTGCATTAGCAGGAAGCTGGGAGCAGCAGCAGAGCGAGTGCTGCGGCCCAGGCACTCTGCTACGGGAAGCAGCTGTCCTAAGCAGCATCTTAACTGCTGTGCCACATGCCTGGCCCTCAGCAGGCCCTTTTTACAGAGCCCTCTCTGCCTTTACGTTTTGGCCTTGGATTGGTAACGGAGCTTTTGTAATATCTTGGTCCTTTGTAAGTAATCCCTTCCTTAATTTCCCTTATGTTCTCCCAAGTCACTATGTTGTTTTCTTTTCTGTGGGAGCCTTTACTGAGTCACACTGTGTTCTAGTTCCACCAAGCAGTTTATGGTTTCCTGACTTTAATGGGTTGATTCCTCTGTTGGGATAACTTTTTTTTTTTTATTATTTAATTGATTCATTAATGAGGAGGGCAATTTTTTTATTTTGACAGTTTGTCAAGCTGACAGAAATAATGCAAGAAAATTCAAGGATCTGCCATTTAACCTTTAGCCCAGATTTAACAATTGCTTATTTTCACCACCTTGTCTATGATTTCTTGGTATAGATGCTTATGTAGACATGTAAATTTTATGAATCATGCATAAGTTCCTGTGGGGTGGGTCCTATTATTATCCCATTGAGCAGATGAGGTAATAACGATAGCTCATTTGTCTAGAGTCAAGCTAGTGTGTGGTGGAGCCAGGTTTGCGTCTTCATCTCCTTCAGTCAGCTAAAAACCGGTACAGAGGGCCAGCTCTGTGGGTGGCATAGCAGTAAAGCCGCCTGGCACCTGCATCCCGTACGGACACTAGTTCCAGTCTTGCTTGTTCCACTGCTCCTGGGAAAGCAGTAGAAGAAGGCCTAAGACCTTGGGCCCTCTGAACCCACATGGGAGACCTGAAGGAAGCCCCTTGATTCCTGGCTTCAAATTGGCCCAGGCCGTTCTAGCCAATTGAGAAATGAACCAGTAGATGGACTCTCTCTCTCTCTCTCTTTTTCTGTAACTTTGCCTTTCTCTCTGTAAAACTGCCTTTCAAATAAATAATAAATAAATAAATAAATAAATCTTTTTAAAAAAGAAAAAACTGAAGTAGAAACTGTCTCCATCTCTGAGCACAGGCCTGGTATCCAGTGGTTATTTATTGAGTTAAGCAGGGCTTATACTGTGGTTTTCAAACACATCTCCAAGATTCCAGTCTCAGGTACTTCAGTCATCACTAAACACTAGAGAATGGTCTTTTAAAAACAGCAGATTGATCACAGTGGATCTATGCTTAACATCCTTCAACAGTTTCCCGTTGTGGGCCAGCATTGTGGTGCAGCTGGTTAAGTGGCCACTTGTGACATGGACATCCTGTACTGGAGTGCCGGTTTGAGTCCTGTCTGCTCTGCATCTGATCCAGCTCCCTGTTGATGCTCCTGGAAGGCAACAGAATATGGCCCAAGTACTGCAATCTCAGCTACCATGTGGGAGGCCTGGACGGAATTCTAGGCTCCTGGCTAGTCATTGTGGCCATTTGGGAGTGAATCAATGAATGGAAGATCTCTTTCTCTTTCCCTTTCCCTCTCCCTCTCCCTCAGTCGCTCTGCCTTTCAAATAGATGAATCTAAAAAAAGAATTTCCGTTGCTCAAAAGGTGAAGCTGAAATTCCTTAGAGTGAAATAAGTGGCCCCTATTAAACGTGATGAAGGAATTGGTTCCAGATGGGAACTGGAACAAAAGTTTGTGGTATGATTGTGAAGTGCTGCTTTTCATGGGGGGTTTATTAGCTTTTAAATAAATAAACAAAACATTAAAAAAGTCTTATATGTAGTCTAGGATGATTTAAAATGTGCAAGGGTTATTTGCAAAGTATGTATTTTTATATAAGGGGTTTGAACATCTGCAGATTTTAGTATCTGCAGAGAGTCCTGGAACCTACCTTTTTGGATACTGAGTGAGGAATATATTAGTCTTTTTAACATTTTTAAATTAATTTATTTTCATTTTATTTGAGAGGCAGAGAGAAAGAGAAACAGACATAGAGATGTAGACAAAGATAGACATAGAGATAAAGAGAGATCTTTTATCCACTGGTTCCATTGCCAAATGCCCACAATAGCCAGGACTGGGTCAGGCTGAAATCAGGAACCCAGAACTCCATCCAGGTCTCCCATGTGGGTGATAGGGACCAAAACATTTGGGCCATCATCTGCTGTCTCCAAGGATTTGCATTAGCAGGAAGCTGCAATCAGTGGAGTGGGAACTTGAACCGGGCACTCTGATTGGGAATTAGTTGTTCCAAGTGGTGTCGTATTAAGTGCTGGGCCAAATGCCTGCCATGTTTATACTAATCTCGAGACCAGTGTAGAATCTTTAACCAATAATACAAAGAGGGGGCCAGTGCTGTGGTGCAGCTGGTTAATGCCCTGGCCTGAAGTGCTGGCATCCCATACGGGTGCTGGTTCTAGTCCCAGCTGTTCCTCTTCCAATCCAGCTCTCTGCCGTGGCCTGGGATAGCAGTAGAAGATGGCCCAAGTCCTTGGGCCTCTGCACTGGTGTGGAGACTTGGAAGAAGCTCCTGTCTCCTGGCTACAGATTGGCGCAGCTCTGGCTGTTGCGGCCATCTGGGGAGTGGACCAGTGTCTCTACCTCTTTCTGTAACTCTGTCTTTCAAAGAAAGAAAGAAAGAAAGAAAAGAAAGAAAGAAAGAAAGAAAGAAAGAAAGAAAGAAAGAAAGAAAGAAAGAAAGAAAGAAAGAAAGAAAGAAATCTTTTTAAAAAATACAAAGGAGCTATTAGCTGGATTTCTTGTTCTTCTTTCCTAAAATCCAATCTAACATAGCTAACCATTTTTATGCCCTGTAAGTGTTTCTAGAAAGATGGATTCTTTGAATTAGACTTTGCAGAAAGTTTCTTCTTTTAAGACAAGTTTGAATAAAATTCTGACACATGATTGTAATCAAATTAAGAATTGATTTATTGGTGTATGTAGGTTGAAGGAATAAGTGTTTGAATTTATATAACGAGGAAGTCTGATTGTAGCTAGGCCTGAAATACTAAATGCATTTAAGTACTCTAAATTTGAGCTACTGTGAGGATGACATTTTGATTTCTACCAAAAAATATTTTCCTAGGTTTGCAAATATCTGAAGTATTGTGGAAAAATACATTAGAAAATGTAGAGGTAGGCCATGATAGGCTAACAATTCTGTTTCTAGATTACTGTATTCATTACTGTATGAAGCCAAGCAAATGCACCTGCTGATAGAAGCCCTGAAGACCCAGTTATGTCTGTGCACATCTGTGCCAACAGCTGATCTCAGTCTGAACTGTCTGCTTCATATTCACTGGAGGTTCATTTGTCCTTATTTTTAACTTCCTCTTGCTAAAGCTGTTTACAATTCCAAAATACAACATAATTTTTAAAAGTCCCATGCTTATATTACATTTGTCAACTTCATCAGCATGGAAATGAAATCGAGGAATTAATTTTGCTTCCAGTCAAGAATTCTTCCATTTCATGTCATGGCTTTCTCAGTGCACTGGCCCCACTTCTGGCAAACTTTTGATTATTGAGAACTTGTTAGTAATTTTATAAGGGAGAGGGAAGTAGGCTTGAAAGAGCTAAACGTGGAATTCTTGTTAATTGAGTTTCCAGTTCAGTGGGGGCAGAGATAGCAGCAGGTGAAATGGAGGAGGGGAAGGGATTCCTCAAGAGCTGTATGGTCAAGGCCGGAGCTGTGTATAGTGAGTGAAGCCACCTCCTGCAGTGCCGGAATCCCATAAGGGCACTGGTTTAAGTACTGGCTGCTCCACTTCTGATCCAGCTCTCTGCTATGGCCTGGGAAAGCAGTAGAAGATGGCCCAAGTCCTTGGGCCCCTGCACTTGTATGGGAGACCTGGAAGGAGTTCCTGGCTCCTGGCTTCGGATTGGCCCAGTTCTGGCTGTTGCTGCCATTTGAGGAGTGAACAGTGGATGGAAAACCTCTCTCTCTCTCTCTCTCTCTCTCTCTCTCTCTCTCTCTCTCTCTCTCTCTCTCATTGCAATGGCTGCAATGGCTGGAGCTGCGCTGATCCAAAGCCAGGAGCCTGGAGAGTCCTCTGGGTCTCCCATGTGGGTGCAGAGGCCCAAGGACTTGGCCATCTTCTGCCGCTTACCCAGGCCATAGCAGAGAGCTGGATTGGAAATGGAGCAGCTGAGTCTCAAACTGGCACCCTTATGGGATGCCAGCGCTTCAGGTCAGGGTGTTAACCTGCTGTGCCACAGTGCCAGCCCCGTCAAATAAATAAATCTTTTTTTTTTTTAAAGTGTTGTATGGTTCTGGATGGTGAAGGTCATGTACTCTACTGCTTATTCCCTGTCTTTACTTGATAGATGCTTAAAAAATACTTGGGTTAAAAATACTTTTTCTGTTGTTATTTCTATCATTGGTTATCTAATAGCTGCAAATTGATTATGGTCTTCCTTATATTGGTTCACTCCCCAAATGGCTGCAATGGCTGGAACTGCGCCGATCTGAAGCCAGGAGCCAGGAGCTTCTTTCAGGTCTCCCATACAAGTGTAGGGGCCCAAGGACTTGGGCCATCTTCTACTGCTTTCCCAGGCCATAGCAGAGAGCTGGATCAGAAGTGGAGCAGCCAGTAGTTAAACCAGTGCCCTTATGGGATGCCCACACTGCAGGTGGAGGATTAACCTAGTGCGCCATGGCACGGGCTCCAAGGTTCCTAAGAAACATACCAGCTCCTGGTTCCCTAAAAGCTGAACGTTCTTCCATGTGATTAAGATTCTATTCCGTGGCTGGTGCTGGTGTTGTAGCAAAGCAGGTTAAGTCACTACCACATGGGTGCCGGTTCAAGTCCTGACTGCTCTGCTTCCAATCCATTACCTTGTTTATGTGTCGGGAAAGCAGTGACAGACAGCTCATGAGCTTGGACCCCTGCCCTGTTTTGGGAGACCCAGATGGAGTTCTAGGTTCCTGGCTTCAGCCTGGCCCAGCCCTGGTTGTTGTGGTCATTTGGGGAGTAAATCATCAAATGGAAGATCTCTGTCTTTCTTTCTAATAGCCTTTCAAGTAAAGAAATATTTTTTTAAAAAAAGATTCTATTCTCAGGGATCCACTATATAATTAACCAATTTTTAAAAATATATCTGTTAATGTAGCCTTCTACAGCATCTGCGATTTTATTAGGACCTTTCTAAAGACTGTTAAGAAATAATTCTATTGGTGGGCATTTGAGGTGCCTTGGCTGCCTCGTGTGGGATCCTCAGATTCTACCTTCTAGACAGATACTGGCTCTCATTAGGCACTAAAGCAGTGGGTAATCTTGATGGACTTCTCAGCACCAACATTATGCTCCAACATATATTTTCCTCCCTAAAGCTACCAACAGCACACAGCTCATTATGAGGGCAAAGACTTACTGAGCTGGTAATAATAGTGATTAATATTCCTGCCAGGGAAGAGAAATAAACTGCTCACCTCCTAGAATACATAACTTTTTCACATTTTTCAGGTAATGCTGCAAACCCTAAATGTGGCTGACCAAATAATTTCTAATAGTGGAAAGGAGTTTAATTTTTCTTCTGGAAAAGGAACAATTTACTATTTTCTCATTAACATATCTCTTAGCAGCATTTTCAGTAAATACAACATAGCTTGTTAGAAGAATTCTGGTATACCAGGGATTTGGTTCCCTGAGACATTATTTCCAAGAGAAAGAGCTTGGTTTAATCTAGTCAGTGAGATTAGCTTTAGTTCCCCCAAATCAGTATGCAGCTCAAACATCAATTTAACACCTACTGTTTGTAAAGCACTAGAATAGGTGACAGAAATCTCTGACATTTGTATAGTCTTTTGGCATAGTATTCTCTTGGGTCTTCATGTTAACTCTGCTTAGTCATTGTTCCTCCATTGAGGCTGAGAGGAGTCAATGATTTGATATATTTTTAAAATTTCTATTTGAAAGGCATAGAGTCAGAGACACACAGAGAAAGAGAGAGAAAGATCTTCCATCTGCTGATTCATTCTCCAAATACTCACAACTGCTAGGGTTGAGCCAGGCTAAAGCCAGGAGTCCAGAAGTCCATCCAGGTCTCCCACATGGGTGGCAGGGACGCCAACTACTTCAACCATTACCACTCTTTCTCATGGTGCACATAGACAGGAAGCTAGAATAACCATTGGAACCAGGACTTGAACTCCAGTACTCCAATGTGGGGTGTGGGCATCCCAAGTTTATCTTAACTGCTTTACCAGATGCCCACTCCAATAAAAGTACATTTAAATGGCTGCTCTGAAGTCACAGTAGAATCTGGCCATATCTCTGACCAGAGTTCCAGGGCCTGGCCAAATTTTCCAAGTCACACTTGGTCTGACTAATCCAGCTGAGCTTTAATGGACTTGCTCCCTGCCCAGGGGAAAGTGTTACATTGTTTCTTCTCAGTTGCAGTCAATAGAGATTTGCCATAAGGGCTGCTTCTTCCTTCAGGCTCAGCTCACAACTCTCGCCCTTGGACTCAGACCTCTTGCCAACAGGGTTTCATAGCATCTGGGCACCTACTCACACATTAACCCTTTCTTTCTGAATTCTCCCTCAACTAGCCTGAGACAACTCTTGCTTCTTAAGTCAGCAAGGCAGCTGTTGGTAGTGTTTTCTCATCCTGGAGAGGTGGGAAACATGCAGGTCTCTCTTTCCCACCCTCTCTCAGATTTCAGATGGAGAGAGGATAGGGCCCCATGGGAGAGGTGGGCCTAGCAGAAGATGGCCCCTGCCACTCATGTGGGAGACCTGAATGGAGTTTCTGGCTCATGGCTCTGCCCTGGCCCAGCCTCAGGTATTCTGGCCATTTAGGGACTGAACCAGTAGATGGAAAAATCTCTCTCTCTTTCTCTTTGTCTTTCCATGTCTCTGTCAGTCAGATTTTCAAATAATAGTAAATAAATCTTATTTTACAAAAATATTTTTAAAAGATTTAAGAAATTATTTGAAAGCCAGAGTCAGAGAGAGAGAGATCTTCCATCGCAATTCACTCCTCAAATGGCCACAATGGCCAGAGCCAGGTTAGCCTGAAGCCAAGAACTAGGAGCTTCTTCAGGGTCTCCCACATGGATGCAGGAGCCCAAACACTTGGGCCATCTTGCACTGCTTTCATAGGAGCGCTAGAAGGGAGCTGGATGGGAAGTAGAGCAGCTAGGTCTCAAACAGGTGCCCACATGGGATGCTGGCATCAAAGGCAGCTTAACCCACTACTCTACGGACAATGGGTCCCAGTAAATAAATCTTTACAAAAGAATGCAGTCTCTGGGCTCTATCCCAGGAATGCTGATGCAGTTCGTCTAGGAGGAGACTCAGTTGTCTTATTGATTTATGAGAAGCAAAGACAGAGAGTTCCAATCCACTGATCACTCCCCAAATGCAGCAATAGGCGAAAGCCAGGAAGTCCATCCAGGACTCCCATATGAGTAGCAGGGACTCGAGCACCAGAACCATCACCACTGCCCCAGTACTTTGATATTAAAGGCCATCTCATTAACAGGTGTTGGAGCCAGGGCTTGAACTCTGTCTCTACCACAACTGTTGGAGAAGACAGTAAGTTATACATTTATCCTGATGAAGCCTACAGGCATCCAATAAAGGTTCTATACTATTGAGGACTGTTGTGTGCGGGAAAACATCATTTAACCAAAGTACTTAGAGACTGAAGTATTAAAATAAATGTAAATATCAAGTTATGTGGGAATTAGGCAAGACGCCCTTTGTATGTGAAACCATGTTGGAGATATTCCTAACGGAGATGGCATGCTGTACTGCCTACATTGCTCTGGAAAGAATCGAATTTTCTTTGATGATAAAGAACCTCTTCAGTGCATCCAGGTCATCCTAACTCTTTAGAATCCCCTGGGTAAAGTAGCCCTAAGTCATAAAGACTTGCAAGACACAGCAAAGGGATGAAGAATCAGTGGCCCGTTGAGCCTTATTGATCTCCAGCCTCTGTTTATATTCTGAGCCATGCATCGAATGCCTAAGATGTTATCACATTCATCCTATTGTAAAAAAATGACAGTGTTGCTCCTAAGAGTGAGCTATTTCTTTTCCTATGAGATAAACACTTTGTGTTTAGCATAACAGGAATTTCTGTGGCATAGCAGGTAAAGCCACTGCCTGCAGTGCCAACATCCCATATGGGCACCAGTTCGAGTCCCGGCTGCTCCACTTCTAATCTAGCCCTCTGCTATGGCCTGGGAAAGCAGTGGAGGATGGCCCAAGTCCTTGGGCCCCTGCACCCATGTGGGAGACCCAGAGGAGGCTGCTGGCTTCTGGCTTCAGATTGGCTCAGCTCCAGCCATTGCGGCCAATTGGGGAGTAAACCAGTGTATGGAAGATCTGTCTCTCTCTTTGCCTCTCCTCTCTCTGTGTAACTCTGATTTTCAAATAAATAAATAAATAAATCTTTTTTAAAAAAAGAACATATGAAGAAGTATTTTGTTGAAGTGGCTGAAAGGCTTAATTTCAGTCCTCTTCATTCTTTTAAAAATTGAAGTGAAATTCAAATGACATCAAATTAACCAGTGTAAAATTGTGAACTTGAGTAACATAGAACACATTCATACTGTTGTGCAGCTACTACCTCTGTTTGCCCCAAGAGTTAAATACTGAACATTTTACTTGTCCGAAGTACAGATATGTGAAGAAAGCATTTAATAGGAAAATTTGATACTTTTTAAAAACTATTTAGAAAAAAAAACTATAGGGAGACTTGAAGGGATAAGTAAACTTCCAAAAACTCTTACTATATTCAGAGAGATAAGAAAAGGTATTGCATCCATCCACTGAACAAGAATAGAATGCTAAAAAATATTCAGAGAACAAAAAACATAACACGTTCTTAGAAATTAAAAGAAGACCAGCTAAATAGAAGGCTGTATCAATAACATTGATGAAATCTCATGGAGAATAAAACAAAAATTCAAAAAGTTGGAATATAAGACAGAAAGGTCTCACTTCAGAATAATAAGAATTCCATAGAGATAGGCAGAAGGAAAGGCATCATTAAAGAAGTAGTTAAAAAATTTTCAGAATGAAAGGGCTTACCATGTATCTAACATAATATCCAATAAGTAAAGCCACTGTGAGACTTCAGGACAAAAAGTTGTGAAGGATTGAAGAGAGTTGGGGAGACAATTAGGTTTTATGGAAGATTCAAAGATTAGAATGACATTACATTACTCAGAAGCAACCCTAGATCCAGAATACAATGGGACAATGTCTTTAAAATTCTGAGAGAAAATGGTTTCCAAGATAGAATTACATATCTAGAAAATTAACTTACTGTAAGGGAAAAATAAAGATGTTTTTAGAGCAACAAAATTTCAGAAATTTCAGAGACCATACTCCCTTTCTCAGAAGCTTGTTGGAGGATGCCACTCCAAATTAAAGAGTAAACCAAGAAGTAGGACAATTGTGGGATTAAGGAGACAAGGAACCCAGTGAGGGATGGAGGGATCGAGAGAGAGAGAGAACAAAATTCTCAGGATGATAGTGAATGAATACTTCAGGATGACAGCTGTGTAGCAGTTCTGTGTAGCTACTCAGTTCATACTGGAACAAATTAGAAGGTTCCTGAAGATATTTCCTTAAGAATATAGAATTAATAAACCATTCTACCCAATTTGTTTTTAATGTGTGAGAGGAGAGCTACACAATTGATAGAGGGCTTGGGTTTAAGTTAGTGTAAGTAGTGTTCATATAAAACACGGTCAAGGCAAAAAAGGAAGAGGAGAGAGGGAAGGAGGAGGGTATTTATGGGTTGCAATCATCTCATTGAACCTTAGGAAAAATCTTGAACCCAAATGACCCAGCCCTGGGGTTCCTAAATTCCTGACCCATTGATAATAAATGTTCATTGCTATTTTAAAACACTGAGCTTTAGGTTAATTTGCTGTGCAGCAACAGATAACTTACACAGAATATATTACCTGGAAGTGGGTGCTGCAATAAGAAGGACCTAAAAATAGGAGCATGGCCTTGAAGTGACTGGTGGGAGGAGGTTGGAAAGACCTTGAGAGTAGTGAGAGACTAAAGGGCAAAGGGAGAATGAGGAAAATGTTATTGGAAAATAGAGAAAAGATGATGCTTGCTCTACTGGGCAAAAATGTAGCAACACTATCATTTACGGTAATATGTACAGTAGAAAATACATTTAAAGAACTGGGAGATGCAGCTAAGGAAATTTCCATATAAAGAATTAAAAATGTTGCCTATCTTCTTGCTGCTTGTAGTAAAATGCAAGAGGAGCTCCTTAAAGGAAGAACTGTTAAACATAAAAAAAACCAGGAATTGTTGGGTTTGAGAATTTACAGCCCCACCAATGGCACTCCAATGGCAAATGATGCTAAGATAAAGAGATGAGTTCTGGCAAGGATTAAATCCATGGTACAACCAGAAGAATATAGTAAGGCCAACCTATAGCGATTCTCTCCTTGCTATGACCCCAAAGATTTAGGCAGTGACTCAAAAAACAATTTAGGCAGTGACAGTCCAACAATAAGGTCTTCTAGGAAACTTAAAGATGTTGACCCCCAACAACTTTAGCAGAAGCCCAAGGTAGAGAAGGACTCTTCTCAGAGATTTGTGGGTAAGGCTTGACCTAAAGATGTGACATTTAGTAAGATTCATAAAAGACTCACAAAATTTTAAAAAGAATTGTATTGGTAGATACACACCAGCTTGGACTAAAAGAACAGAAATGTACCTTTTGACTGCCTCTTCTGGGATCCTGAAATTATGTCTTTGGGCTCCAAAACTTGTTGCAGTCATGAAGCAGTCTATAAAAACCAGTCGTAAGCTAATGTTCATGGAAAAGGGAGGGTTCAGGTAGAAGCAAGAACTGTGGTGAATCGTTCCTATGTATTGAGTTCTCATCAAGCTACTCCCAACATGTGCCTGCTGGATTTCAGATTTGCAAGTGACTGATGACTACTCTGAATCTTCTGTTTTCTCCTTTGGGAATGGGAGGGTGTAGAACAACTATTCTGTGCCTGACTTGCCATTTTATATGGGGGGCGGAGAGCAAAGACGCTTGTCTCTCGTTAACATTCCTCAGATTGAGGGGAATTGTACATTGTGAGCCTTATCCATGAGTTCAAACTTTGAAGTCTAGGTGCTGTGAATGGATGAGACTTTTGAGGCAGTCTAGGTAGGCGTAAGGATTTTTTGCATAAACAATTTATGGTCACAGGATGGAATGTGGTAGTTTTAAAATGTCCTCCGATTCTTTGCAGTTCCTTCCTCTAGGAGGTGATGCCTCATTCTACTCTCCTACAGCGTAGAACTGATTTAGTGCTTGCTTCTGATGCATAAAGTGTGGCAGAAGCTGTGCTGTGTGGCTTCTGAGTGTAGGTCATAAAAAGGGTAGAGCCTGCCTCACACATGCTCCATCTCTGCCTGTCTGTCCACCCCACTCTCCACTTCATCAGAGCACTCATTCTGGGGGGAATCCAGCTGCTGCGTTGTGAGGGCTCCTGAGCAGCTGTGTGGAGAAGCCCACCTAGGGAGAAACTGAGGCCTCCTGCCAACACCCAGTACCAGTGTGCCGGTCATAAGTAAAAGCCACCTTGGAAATGAATCTGTTAGCCCTGCTTAAGCAGTCCTGACTGACACTGCGCTTGCAACCTCTCGAGAGACCTTGAATCAGTTAAGATGCTCTGAAATTCCTGACACGGAGACCATGAGAGATAATATGAGGAAGCGTCAAAAACTTGAAGGAAAAGTGGAATGCAAGTTTGAAAAAAAATTGTCAAAAAATTGGAAATCCATGCATAGTTTTTATATAATCTGCATCTTCCATAAGCTTTTTGAAGTGCTCTTTTAAATGTTGATTGTTTTAAGCCACTACGTATTAGGATAATTATAAATGCAGTAATAGATTATCAGTTGCTAGCCAACATTCTGATGTAACCGTAACAGGTAGATGACTGATCTCTCAAAAAAATGTATTCACTTAAATATAAATATTTATAGGGGCTGGTGCTGTGGTGCAGCAGGTTAACACCCTGGCCTGAAGTGCTGGCATCCCATATGGGTGCCAGTTCAAGATCTGGCTGCTCTTCTTCCAATCCAGCTCTCTGCTATGGCCTGAGAAAGCAGTGGAAGATGGCCCAAGTCCTTGGGCCCCTGCACCCACGTGGGAGACCCAGAAGAAGCTCCTGGCTTCTGGCTTTGGATTGATGCAGCTCCAGCTGTTGTGGCCAATTGGGGAGTGAACCAGCGGATGGAAGACCTCTCTCTCTCTCTGCCTCTCCTCTCTCTGTGTAGCTCTTTCAAATAAAATATCTTTTAAAAAATATAAATATATATAGTGTATTTTCTATGATCATGAATAGTTTTATTTTTTCATGTTTTTATAGTGATCAACTAATAGCATGTAATTAGCATTCTTTGCAACTATTTTTAGGTTTTTGTCTTCTAAGGATTTATTTATTTATTTGAAAGGCAGAGAGAGAGCGAGCGCGCGCTTTCATTCACTGGTTGACTTCCCAGGTTCATCAGCAGATAGTTGATTAGAAGCAGAGTAGCTGGGGACTTGAACTGGCACTCTGATATGGGATGCCCCTGATTCTGCAACTGTTTTTAAAAATGAGTAGACATAGATGAAGATCAAGGAGTTTTAGACATGGAAGGATGCCAACACATTATGTACTTTAAGTTCTCCTTTACTAAATAGCATAGTGTTTTAGGAGTAGTAGGTGCTCAAAATGGTTTTGGTGTTTACGTATCTGACATGCAGTGGTGTTTCAAAAGGTTCACGGAGGGGCTGGTGTTGTGGTACATGGGGTTAGGCTGCCGCTTGGGACACCTGTATTCCATACTGGAGTACCTGCGATTGGGTCCTATTTCTCCTTCTGATCCAGCTTCCTGCTAACGCTCCTGGAGGAAGCAGATCATGGCCCAAGTATTTGGGTTCCTGGCACTCATGTGGGAGACCCAGGTGGAGTTCCTGGCTCCTGGCTTTGGCCTGATCCAGCCCAAGCTGTTGCAGGTACTTGGGGAGTGGACTACTGGATAGATCACTCTCTCTGCCACTCTGCCTTTCAACAGAAATAAATAAGTAAATAAATCTGTTTTTTAGAGTTAATGGAAAAATGGAACAAAAAAGTAAACTTATTTGGGTACAAAAAATTTTGGAATCCATGTATAGGTTTTTCATAATATGTATTTCCAGAAACTTTTTAAATAACCTTCATGAATATATTGATTTAGCCTATGATATTGTTTATAATTTTGATTTATCAAATCAACATCTATATTTAGCTAAACAGATATTGATAAAATGTCTCTATTATGAAAAAGCAGTCCTGTGCCCACTTTCCAAACTCACATCCCCCAAACAGCCACTTTTACCATTTTAACTTGCATCTTCTGATAACTACCTTCATATTCCCAGAAAATAAGCTTGGGCTATTGTTTCTCAAGTTGTTAGCTTTCAAGAGTATTTACTGATTTCCCGTTATGGTCACTGGTCTTACCCCAATTTCTCTGTTTTCCCAATAGAATTATAATTGTCACTTAAACCATTTTTTAGTATTTACATTATTATGACTATAAACACTGCTCACTGCTGAGTCAAATAATACAATAGTTATCCATTCTCATACAGCTTTTGTTTTCTTGGAGTTAATTATTTCCTTTTCTTTCATTTGCATACTTTTCTATGTGTGTACTGCTTATTTGTTCCTAATACATCAACAGCTCTGCTAAGTATCTAACAATAATTATTTCCAGTTCTCAGCCCCAATAATCCATCAGTCCCATCTTTTCCTTTCCTAGAGACCTCCCCTTACAGCTCTGGGTCTTCTTACTCTAATCTGGACAAGTAGCTCCCTAGTCCAGATGTTCTGCTAGGACATTCCTTCACTTTTGATTTGAAGATTGTCTTTGAAAGAGAATTTGCTCAAATGAATATAACTAGAATGAGGAAGCCTTAGTATTTTAAAGAGAATTCTGAATTATTAATATATACTGCTCCTGTGTCCTGAAACCTCTAGCTTTTGAGTTCCAATAAAATGAGGTCACATTTACTTTTGGTGCCCAAATTGCAAAAGCCCAAGCCTTCACAGTTTGAATGCAAGATCTCATCCTATTAACCTTGCAGAGTGCCCTCTTAATTTTTCTAGGGGTTCAAGGCAGGGGTCTCCTCACATGTGCTCACTGACTGGTCTATCCGCTGGTTCCCACAAGGTGCTTGCCTTGCTCTTGTGTGCTCCAGCCCCCTGCCAGTGTGCACTGCCCTGAGCGTTGATTGAAGGTGCTGTTCATACCCCTCACTGCTGATGATGTCCCTCAGAAGATGGGCCTTGTATTTGCCACGGGCATTTTCTCCTATTGTTTCCATTTCCAAGATTAGGAGGGGGTACCTGGCTTGATGTGGTGGAATGAGGATGACCTTTCCCCCAGTTCCACACCACTTAACCTTTCTCCTCTCCTCCATTGCTCAAAGTCCAGGACCACAAAGTCTCCTTGAGCTTCACCCCTTTGTAGTTTCCCTCCTGCATATCTCCCCATTGCCTCCCTCCTCTCCCCATGCAAACAAGAAGTAATCAGTAGTCACAACCAACTGCTAACCACCCATCTTCATGGGGACAAAACAAAGCTGGATGACTAAGAAACACAGCTCAACCACGTAATTAATCTGTAAGCTAGAATACATAGCATTTATATTCCAGTGATTCTTCCCAAGCCAGAGATGAGGGCTTCATGTTGAAGATGGCATACTACTTGCAGGTTTCAAATGAAGAGCCTCTTTTTCTACTAAATAAGCTTTAAAAATCTCTAGGGTTTTTAAAATATTGTAAATATTTAACTATTCCATATACTTCTGAAACCCCAAAGATTTTTGCCTTGGGAAAATTAAGAAGCCTTCTATAGTTATCTGTAAGTAACAAAACAATTTAAATACTAAAAATTTCACACCCTTCACTAACTCACATTTGCCCTAAAAATTGTCCGAATTGCTGAGTTAGCATTTGAAGAACCTATTAAAGGGAGGGTTGCTACCAATAGGGAGATCTGCCAGCATACCCAAACAGAGAAATACTTTTTCTTAGAAGTTTAAAGTATTACTGTGCTGGTCTTTTGATGAAATGAGAAAACCATTTTCAAAACCAAGGCCATGTTTTTCTAGGAAGGCATTTCAGGGCACGGCACATGAGACCATCATCATCATCTTCCCCTGACTCCCTGTCCAGTGCTTTTTTCTCAGCCTTGCACTTCCCCCTCTTTAATGTTTCTGCTCTCTCCATATAGTGGATGAAGACAGTTGCATTAACAATTTAACAAACCAGGAAAAGGTTGAGCCAGTATTGTAACCTAGGTTAATTGAATCTGAGAACTGGTTGCTTTTTCTGCTTACCACATTGCACTTGTCATTTGGGATGAGCTCCCAAGAAGAGAAGTTGATCTGGGGGAAGTACCCATCTATGTGGATTATCCGGGCTTTCTTAGTCTTATATAATACATACCCTGGTGATATGCACTCTGCGTTGAAGAAGACCCTAAAGAGGATCTCCTATGCAAGTAATCCCAATCCCAAGCCTCACTGTCCCTCTTCATTCTTCTAATGCCTTTGCTTCCATCCATTTTATTAAATATTTTCATTTATTCATTTGAAAGACATAGGGACACATAGTATTTCCTATTTACTGATTAATTCTCCAAAGGTCCACAAAAGCTGAGGCTGGGCCAGGAACCAGAAACTCAATCTTACATGAGTTCCAGGGACCCAAATACTGACACTCCTTATAGAATATGCATAACAGGAGGCTGGGATAAAGTGTGGAGTGGAGACTTGAACCCAGGCATTTCACTATGGGATATGGGCTTGTATCTTAACTGCTACCCAGCTTGTATCTTAACTGCTACCCAAAATGCCCACTCCCCTGTTATCCATCTTTTGGAGACAGGCCAAGTAGTTGATTGTTTATCCTGCAATCTTCTCCCCCTAAGCCAGCCAAATGGCAGACCTGGCTTACCTTGCCTATGACATCTGTTAACAGCTTAAGAGAGCGAGGATCATGAACCAAGGAGTCCGTATAAAAGGAACCAAGGTATTCCTTTGGGTTAGTTTGGTTATCCTGGGCACACAGATCTGGGCGCATGCTGAATCCATGGGAGATTCTCCCCACTGTGAAGGGGAAGGCACCACCTGTAGGTAAAAACCATTTCTGAAGGACTAGTATTGATTGGAAAGCATTTCTTCTAGTATTTATGTTATATGTGATGAGAGGTCCAGTTGATTAACAGAGATCATGTTTGATTCACAAAGGAACTACTGGGTTCCAAATGCTGGGAGATGAAACAGAAGAAATGACTTTAACTCATCTAGAAATTCAGATTTGAAAAATTTATCCTTAAGAGAGAAGACAAATGTTTAAAGATATTTGGTTAAGGGTTTCAAATATAACATGGTTATAAAAACAAAATACCCAGACAACCTATCCAATGGAGACTATATGAGTTCTGATGATATGGCCATAAAATGTGATGCTGTGCATGGAGGCATGACTAAAGATGGAGATCTATTTACTAACATGGAAAAGTGTTTTCTTTTGCCATTAAGAAGCAAAAGTAGGTTAGTGAACAACATAGACAGTTTGATAGTGTATATGTGTGTACATGTGTGTCCAAGAGTCACAAATTCCTTTACCTGCAGGGACGAGGCAGGCAGTGTAAATGAATGAAATAGGCCCATTTGTAAATGAGAGAATGATAGGGACCATTGCAGACTGAAGAGCACATGGTCTGAGTGGAGGCGTTTAAATAAAAAAAGAAAAAAGCTGTACAAGCCAAACTAAACTTGCCTACCAAAATAGAATTTGGTACTCACACATCATGTGACTAGCATCATGGCTGGAAGGATGTTATGGACTGAATTATATCCCTTCCAAAAATTCATATGTTGAAGCCCTAACCCCCAATGTGATTGTATTTGGAGGAAGGGCCTTTAATGAGAAAATTAAGGTTACATGAGATTATGAGTTGGTACTTCAATGGGACTGATGTACGTTTACTAAGAGGAAGAGTTTTTGTTTTGTGATTCCCTATCCTCTATCCCCTCCTCTGCATGCATAGAGGAAGGGTCATGTGAGAATTCAAGAAGGTGTCCATCTGCAGCCTAGGAAGAGAGCTCTCACTAGAAACCAGAGCTGCCAACTCTTGATCTTGGAATTCCAGCCTCCAGAATGTGAGAAAACACATTTCTGTTGTAAGCCACCTAATCTGCATTTTGTTGTGGTAGCTTGAGCTGATTAATGCAGATGGAGTCTTACCTCCATGGGCGAAACATACTTTCAGTTTAGGAAACTTCTCAAACACTCCACCCATGATCATGGAGCAAACAGCCATGGTAGTCTCGGCGGGCATTCCTGAAAGAGGAGATAGTAGGGGGCTCAGGACTTGTCACTTCAAACAAGATAAAGCTCAGTGGCGTTAACGCTGGGTACTGTCAGCTGATGGCTGGGGAATTGTCGGTACTAAGATACAGGGGGCTTCTGTGCCCCTGGCTGGTCTGAGTGAATGGAAGTCATTACTCCACAAGGAGACCCATCTGAAGTTTCCTATTTACCACTGCAGGGAGAGTTGTCTAATGGGCAGAACAACCGAGTGTACAGAGGACCTTTGTCTTGACTCTGCTACTTCAGTTTTGGATGCAGACCACTGTAAGTCTAGGCTGAACTTTAGCTCCTCCAGTTTTCTGCCTCTTGGCTTTTGACAAGTTGTTCTGTGTCCTGGAGCTGGCATTGTGAAATGGGGACAGTTATGTCCATCCTGCAAGTCTGCTATGGAGCCTCGCAAAGGATGACATCAGCAAAGCCTGGTTGGAACTTCACATTGTAGTCACTCAGCAAATATGAGTTGCCTGTGTCTCAATTTCCCCATTTGTAAATGGGGGGTAATAACGGTGAGTTCCTGCCAGGGAGTTGTTCTGAGCACTCAGTGGACAGCACCTGACAGTGAGTGCTCACTGGATATTAACTCTTATTCTGTTCTTGCCAAATCTTTGCTGCCTCTTGGAGCTGAAGTTGAAAATAACTGAGATAAAGTGAATTATCTTGAATGCTTTGTGATGCGACTAGAGTTGTGGACTGCTTTGCCAGATGAGTGCTTTTCAGACTGTGATTTTGAGCTCTCTAGCTCTGTGTGGTTGTACCCTGGGCCTTCATTGGAAGCCTGATGCTTCCAGCTGTGGTATGAGGCTTCACTGGGTGCCCGTTGCTGCTCCAGAGGCAGAGACACTCTTGGCTCCCAAGCTTCCTGGGAATTCTGGAAGCGTGATGGGTTCAGATCCACCTGGAAATGGCTTGTGTGTAGAACTTCGTGAAGGCTGAGGGTGCATGGACATCATCACTTCCAACTAGTCCTGAGCTTCTGCTCTCCATTATCTGAGCCATACCCATCAATCCACTTTCCATCCAGGAGCCCAAAAGTTAAGTTACATTTACAGTGTGAGTTGGGTCGTGTTGCTTCCCTTCTGGGAATCCTCCAACCCACTAAGACTATCATTTTTTCCAGAATAAAATTCTGAAATTAGCTAACTATTTGTTTTTTCACTTGAATCATTGTTTATCATTTCTATTCTCTAACCAGCACATGTAAGTTCTATGAGGGCAGAGATTTTGTTCCTGTCTATATCCTCAGTGCTAGTATAGGGCCTAGAATACCAGAGGGCATTGGTATGTCTGTATTACATAAATTAATAATGACATGACTATGTGCAAATGCTCATCTTCATTTTTGATGTGGGAAAGTGCAATAACTATAAGATTGTCAAAGTTATGTGAATCAGGATGAGAGTTTGTTTAAAGCTGGACAACACTGGGCTTCTTCAGTTATTTCTTCCTTCCAGATGCTTAAGCAGCTGCCTTACTAAATACATTGGTTTCCTTACTTCTCCAAGATTCAGTTTCTCCATCTGTAAAATGTTCTTTATAATGTCAACCTCATAGGTTAAATATGAGGATACTTCACAAAGTTCATGGAAAACTGGAATTGAAAGATCTTTTCTTTTGGTACAAACTTTTAAATCCATGCATATTAGTATTCTTCAAAAAGTTCATGGAAAATGGAAAAATTATGCATGGAATTCAAAGCTTTTTGCACCAAAATAAGCTCATCTTTCATGTCCATTTTCTGTGAACTTTTTAGAAGTACCCTCATACATATTTTGTTTATGATGTGATTTACTCAAGATCTTATTGGATGTGATTACAATCAAATGAGGTAACATATACAACACTTATCAGAGAAAGAGCCCCATAACTAATAGTTGCTATTACAATCCTGTTAATTATTCATTCTGTCTTTGACATAATAGGGTCCCATATATGATTGGAAAAACTCAAGAGCTAGTCATCTATTCTGAACCCCATGCTGACACAAACCTACAAGCCAAGGGAGCCAGTATTTGGCCATCCGTCCATCCATTTGCATGTCCCAGGGATGCACAAACAAGGAGCAGTTCAGCCTTTCAGCTGCCTTCAAAGAAGCAATGGGAGAGAGGTTATTTGGATGAGCCCGGAAATACCAGGTACTGTTTTAGGGAAACTGGTTTTCTCTGAGTCTACATTGATATGGATAAATGAACTAACATACTTCTGAAATTGACCTGTATAAAAGATTCATTGACAAACTCTGTTCCTGCTTAGAAAATGAGAAAGACACTTAGAATTAACAGAGGACATAGGTGGATTTATCATTGAGGTTGATGAATTTAATATATTGGTTGACAAAGCAAGTCACAGGAACCATCTGTCACTCAAACATTTGGTAGCAAAATGCCCAAGGACTAACCCTGTACATTGAATTTAGGGGAAATTTTCCCTCCTGACTCCTGCTTGGCTCAGAATGACTGTTGAGACTATGCATAGAGCCAGGGTGGAGTACTCCCCCTTCCACTTGGAAACCTGAGGTTGCGGAATGTGAGAAAGTGATAGGGTGGGGGACCAGGCTGGCCTGAGCCATCATCCAATTACAGCCCAACACTGGGTGGGAATTTCTGGGCCTGTAGGCACTCACATAGCCCCTAGCAACCATCTGAGTCCCTGAAAAGTGTATGTGATGAGATGACCTTAGAGGAAAGAGCTCTTGATGCCTCAGCCAGGCAGGTAGTGAGATGAATGTCATGGGCAAACCTGTTCCAGGGCCTTCTGAGAAATGGAAATACCATCTGGATGGAGTGACCTTCATCCAACCAAGTGTTTAATTAAAAGAAGTCCCCTCAGTGGGCATTGAATATGAGAGCTTATAAAGATTCAAAACAGATTTTCCCTAAAACAAAATATGTAAGTATTAGAGTGCTGGAGTGATTCATTTTGCTTTCATACATAAATATTTGTGCTAATCAGACTGATGTGATATGACTTGTATAAATAAGCATTTTTAAAATAGAAAAATAATTTTGGACAGCAAGGGATTCTGGAAGTGGCAAACAAAGTGTAGACTGAAGACAGAACTCCTAACTCAATAGGTTCTGGGGAGTAAAAGAAATATAAGAGCTAACTGGTGCCTGATGGTGGATGCTGTTTGGGAAGAGTATATAGACTTCTTGGGACAGTTTGGGTTTGGCAAAGGTCTGTGATAATGGTATATCAGTGGGATTTGACTCTTTATCAGGATAAAACTTTATTCTGGGGCAGGTGTTATGGCATAGCTGGCTCAGCCATTGCTTGGGACACTTGCATCCCATATCAGAGTGCCTGGGATTGAGTACTGCTTTCCCTTCCAATCCAGCTTCCTGCTAATGTGTGTGGAAGACAGTGGAGGATAGCCCAAGTGCTTGAGTTCCTGCCACCCATGTGCAAGACCTGGATGGAGCTTCTGGCTCCTGGCTTCAGCCTGGCCTACCCCTGGTTGTTGCAGGAATTTGGGGGAATGAACGAGTGGATAGACGATCTCTCTCTCCCTCCTGCTGCCCCTCCTCTGTCTTTCCAATTCTCTTGTCACTTTGCCTTAAACTAAAAAGCAAAACAAAACAAAATTGTATAATGTGTCCCTGTAATTGTTCATTTTTATTCAATTCAAATTAACAAGTATTTCTGACTTCCATGCGTACTGTGATAGGTTGTAGCTAAAGCAAAAAGAAGTGATTTAAATTCTCAGAATCAGAACTCACATTAACTGAGAACATATTATGTACCAAAAGCTGTTATACTTTTTAATTAATCCTTTATCAGAGCAGAACTCTTACTACCCTCATTTTACAGAGGAGAAAACTGAGGCAGATAGAGGCTGGGTAACTAATTCAGGTCTTGTGACTGATAAACAGTCTGGCACTACCACTGTGTCTGCCTCATGCTGACCTGAGCATGTGTGATTGGGTTCACTCACCAGGAAGGGCACTCTGGGAGATCAGGGGCATAGTTAGATGCATTGGAGTGCCAGGCTCAGCTTGAAATGACAAAACCTACTTGGCTCACGGTAATTTCTCTTCTTTGTTTGAGCACATTACTGACGTAAGCTAGAGAGCAGTGAGGCAGTAAGCCTTGCTAACCAAACAACCATGCTGTCTAACTCTAGGACATCATACATCAACTGGGTCAACTGGGCCAGGACATGCTCTTGAATCCCCCCAGACACTGGCAGCCCCCCACGACAGCCTCGTTAGAATAATCTATGAGTCAAGCAAGTCACACAAATGAAAATATCCATATGGACTTCAACTGGCTGGGGTTGCTTTCTAAGCCTTTTAGCAATTCATAAACCCAATTCCAATGAATAATAAAACAAGTTGCAGCTGAAGTCTCTCTCACACTGTGATGAAACAACTTGGATGCAGAAGTAAATAAATCCTCTTTCAAAGCTCATTACTGTTTCCAGAAAACATTCTCTGCATCAGCTAAGCCACTGCAGCCAGTAAACATCAGGGAGTTCAATATTTAGAGGAACATCAAATCTTTCAGGTCATTAGGAGGCAATTTAATAGGCAGGTCCCCAACTGGTGGGCAGTCGCCATAGATACAAACATGGAAAATTTTTTGTACATAGTTAGAGCTCAATAAATATCTCAATAAATATTAACTGAATAAATGATCAGTGATTACAGTGTTTGGTTAGTCCACAAATATCTATCTAATGCATTACTAAAGATTTTGCATTTGCAATGAAAATAATAGAAAATGACACTACTATAATTCTAAAAGAAAAGTTAGAAGTTTAACGATGTAATTGAGTGAAGAATTATGTGTCTTGAATCCTGGTGCTGAGGACAGCACTTTCAGTTACAGAAAGATTAGAAAGTAGAGGGGACTGTGCGGATGTGTCATGCAGTGGTTAAGCTGCTGCTTGGGATGCCCGTGTCCCATATCAGAGTGCCTGGATTGGGTCCTGGCTATTCTGCTTCCGATCCGGTTCCTGCCCATGTACACCCTGGGAGGCAGCAGGTGATGGCTCCCTGCCATCGCTTTTTGAGAACTGGATTGAGTTCTGAACTGCTGGCTTTGGCCTGGCCCAGCTCTGATTATTGTGGCCTTTTGGGGAATGAAGCAGTGGATGGAAGCTTGCGTTCTCTCTCTCTCTCTCTCTCTCTCTCTCTCTCTCTCTGATGGAGACTGATGAGGAGGACTACAAGACTATGTATACTTGAAGTTGGATGCTTCAGAAAAGGATGATATGGACTTTTGAAAGTATATTTTCCTATGAAATATTTTAAATACAGAAAGCATTGTAATAGTACCACGAACATCTATATATTCACCATCTACTTTCATCAAATGTTAGCATTTTCATGGAATTATTTTTCATTACATATTTTTATACATTTTCAAAATATATGGCTTAAAACTTAAACCGATGATTGGTTAAATAAATCAAAATATATCCATACACTGGAATATTCTGCAGTTATTTAAAATCATACATTAAGAGAATTTTCATTTAGGTTAGGAATGCTCAATTAGGATACAAAGCAGATGTGTAGCAGAATTCCAATTTCATGAAAATATAGGTATATGCAAATAAAAAACAGATAAAAAACTACCAGTGGCTACTTATTTTTGGATTGTGGGTCTATAGGTGATGTTTGCTTCTCTGTATCTTCTAGCTTCTTTTTTTTAAAAAATTTTTTGACAGGCAGAGTTAGACAGAGAGAGAGAGAGAGAAAGAGAGAGTTATAGACAGTGAGAGAGAGACAGAGAGAAAGGTCTCCCTTCCGTTGGTTCACTCCCCTAAGGGCCACTACAGCTGCCGCTGCGCCAATCCAAAGCCAGGAGCCGGGTGCTTCCTCCTGGTCTCCCATGCGGGTGCAGGGACCCAACCACTTGGGCCATTCTCCACTGCACTCCCAGGTCACAGCAGAGAGCTGGACTGGAAGAGGAGCAACCAGGACTAGTACCCGGCGCCCCAACCGGTACTAGAACCCGGGGTGCCAGTGCCGCAGGGGGAGGATTAGCCAAGTGAGCCATAGCGCTGACATGTATCTTCTAGTTTCTTAAAAATTACTTCATAATTTGGAAAAGTATTAGTTTTTTTTCAAAGCAAAAATAAATAATGTGTTTTTTTCTTTTGGGGGGGGGGAGCATGCCATTAACATGGTTCTTATGTGTAGTGGCTATGATGAGGTACTGGACTTCCAAATCAAAGATTATAGAGACAGCAAGGGTGATCCAAAGAAGAGAGGTTTCATCACTGAGTTAACTTAGGCCTTGCTTAGGAAGTGTTTCCACCCAGAAGTGCACTTCTGTAGAATGGCCCGGTCCTTTGGGGGCAGTTTCAGCAGCTCTAATGGCATTGGCATCTCAGTCTCCCTCCCAGAGTGGTGGCACCTTCCTCTCCCTGCCAGCCCCCCGCATGGCGCCCCTGCTGGGCATTCTGCAGCTGTGCATTGCCCAGGCGAGTTCTGCTACTCACTGTGTAGATGGGGAAGAGCTCCGGCTCATTCAAGTCCCACTCATTGATGTGGGAGCCGATCTGGACCCCGGGGAAGCCCAGCTCCTTCACACAGCGCTCCATCTCCTTGACGGCCAGCTCAGGGGCCTGCATGGGTAGTGTCCCCAGACCCACAAACCTCCTGGGGTATCTTGCAATGGTGGCAGCTAGGTCATCGTTTAAAAACCGGCACAAGTCTAAAGTGTCCTGAGGTTTGGCCTGGTGGAGACAGGAAAAAGAAAACCATATCTTCAAAACCTGCTTCCTCAGACACTTTTTCTGGACATTACCCCTTCTTAGCTAAAGTAGTCATCCTTCTCCATGACTTTGCTCCTCAGAGAACTGAAGCACAGATCACCCAGGAGCCAGTCTTTGTAAAGACTGCACTTTCAAGGAAAGCATCTACCGTACTGCTGATTAATGAGAAAAATCGAGGCTGGAATCAGAAGGCTGAGCCAGGCATACTCATGCTGCATGTGGGCTGAGTTTGGGTCCTTACCAACCATGAACAGATCTTCCATGGCCTCCCTATGGCCAGGAGGCTGGGCCTGGCCAAGTGCCCAAAGCCACAGTCAAGACCCCTCCTTGTCTTGCCTTCTTAAGGGAGGCCAGGTTGCCTTACCGACCCTTTCTGTCCCTGCCTGTCCTCCTTCCTGTCCTTGCTGTTGGCTATGACACTCAGGGTTGTCCTAGAAAAATGCTGAGGCGAATTTTGCTTTTTGTTCCCCTCATTTCTTTCTTCATTGTTTTCTTTCCTTTCAACATCACCCCATTGTCCCCACCCCACGGCTGGGAATCTAATATGTTTCTCAGTACCAGTTGTCCCATCAGAATAGTATTGAGTCTGGTAAATTCAGGCATTTTGAAGGCTAAGGACATTTCATTTTACTTAAATTTTTATTTGAGATAAACAGAGACAGAAACAGAGTGAACTCCCACCCACTTGTTCACTCCCCAAATGCCTACAACAGCTGGGGTTGGACTAAGGCTGAAGCTGGGAGCTGTGGACACTATCCATGTGTCCCACAAGCTGTCAGGAATCCAGTTAATAGAGAGATGACCACTGCCTCCCAGGCTCTGTACTGCAAGAAGTTGGAATCAGGAGCCAGAGCTGCGAATCCAACCCAGGTACTCCATTATTGGACATGGATGTTTTAACCGTTAGGCTAACTACCCACTTCTGGGGTATGTTATTATAAGTAATGATTCTATCATAGGAACAGATAAGGACTGAGTCATTAATACTGGATTTATGATCACAGGTGGGGAAAGTATTGTGGGCAGGTGATATTTCCATTCTCCTTAAGTCACAGCATGCATGACTATCTGCTTGGTTGAGCAGGTGCTTAGTGTGTGCTCCACTCAGTACAAAATGTCTCTCCACAGATTTGAAATTGTGCCTGAAATGTTAGTACCTGAGATTTCTTCACTTGGCAAAAGGCCTCCAATTCTAATGCTCTGTTATTGAACTGTGTATTTCCTGAGAGAGGCAACATATCAGGCTATGATTATTGTTCCCACACCAAAATCACAGCAGAGCATGTCAGGAATGATTAGGCAAGTTCTGGAGGGATATTAGGGCTGGGCTAGAACCATGCTGGCCAGTGGAATTATTTTTTAAAATTAATTAATTTATTTAGTAAATATAAATTTCCAAAGTATAGTTTATGGATTACAATGCCCCCCCCATAATTTCCCTCCCACTCACACCCCTCCCATCTCTCCCTCCCTCTCCCATTCCATTCACATCAAGATTCATTTTCAATTATCTTTATATACAGAAGATCGATTCAGTATATATTAAGTAAAGATTTCATCAGTTTGCACCCACACAGAAACACAAAGTGTAAAAATACTGTTTCAGTGCTAGTTATAGCATTACTTCACATTGGACAACACATTAAGGGCAGATCCCACATGAGACGCAAGTACACAGTGACTCCTGTTGTTGACTTAACAATTTGACACTCTTGTTTATGGCGTCAGTAATCTCCCTAGGTACTAGTCATGAGTTGCCAAGGCTATGGAAGCCTTTAGGGTTTGCCGACTTCGATCTTATTCCAACAAGGTCATAGTCAAAGTGGAACTTCTCTCCTCCCTTCAGAGAAAGGTACCTCCTTCTTTGATGGCCTCGTTCTTTCCACTGGGATCTCACTCGCAGAGATCTTTCATTTAGGTCTTCTTCTTCTTCTTTCTTTTTTTCCAGAGTGTCTTGGCTTTCCATGCCTAAAATACTCTCACGGGATCTTCAACCAGATCCAGATGCCTTAAGGGCTAATTCTGAGGCCAGTGGAATTATAACATGAGTCACAAAGCAACATGTGACTACTGGTTGCTGTGCTGGAGCATGGCCATGGCTAAGAAGACAGGCTAGGAAAGGGACACTAGTGTGAGAGGCTGAGGGACCCTGTTGGTCTCTGGATGGGAGGACATTTGATGGGGGTTTGGTAGGACTAACATGCAGACTGAGGCATCTGACCACTTGCTGGGGAGCTGGACAGGAGCCTTCACGATCAAGGAGATGGGGTGGGGTTTTACACTCACCCAGTAGCTAAACATGATGGGAACTGTGGAAAGAGCTTGCACCGTTACTCCTAGACACAGACACAAAGAAAGGCAAAGCTGATGAGAACAACCTGGGCACTTTTTCTGTCTTTTCTAGAACAGGAAGCCTGCAAACCTCCACCCCAGCCGCCTCCTGCCCGCCCTTTCTTGCTGCTGCTCCCCACCCTTTCTTTCAGGCCCTCTCCCAGGTCTCCTTTACCTCTCAGCCACAGCTTTTAGGGAGAGGCGTGAAGGGAGGACAAATGTGAGATCCTTCCAGAAAAACTTAACTGATCCCATTTGCCACGGGTTAATTTGTACCCTCCTTCCTGTAACATCTTTCTGAAGCAACACATTTCTTTACCAATTGTTTCAGGTCATGCATAGCAGAGTGTCACTCAGTTACCTTCCCCGTGCATTTGATTCAGCTCCCAAGTGGGCCTAGATGGAGTTCTGTGATCGGGAATAACTAGGTCTGGAAATCATGTTCTTTTTCTAGCTCCCCTCCAAACCCAATGTACTTTTAGAACAGGGCTACACACACTGGTCTACAGAGCCGCTGTAGGCTTTCTGTAAAGTGCACTTGAATGCCACTTACATCCAGTGCTAATTGTTAAAAATAATAGAGAGAGCACAGTCAGCCAGGGAGTAACAAGTGAAAGCATAACAGGGTCATCACATCTTATTTTAGGTAGACTTTGAAATTCTTTGAAATTGTGGCGACTTAGTTGGTTTGTAAATATAAGGAATGCAAGTGGTTCTTTGAAATAGTCAGTGACTCAGCTTTGAAACAAAAATTTCCTCCTCTTCTTTCAGATTTCTGGACTGATTCCATTGTACAGTATTCTGAGAGTACACAATTAATTAACTTTTTTTTTTTTTAAATTGCCTCTGCTCCCACTCTTTCTATGTCATCAGGGCTGTTCTGTATGTAGTTCACCAGGAAAAATACAGAAAGGAATGGGATCCTAAGTCTGGCGAGGCAGGAAATTGGCACGCTTCATCTGTGCTTTCTAATTTTTAGTCATTTAATTGCTTCTATGATAAGTACTATAGTTTGAATTTAAAAATGTTTTAAATAATAAAATACCATTTTTATCTTTTTGATAGTATAGACTATTTTAAGGGAGAGTCTAAGTGACTTAAAAACACTTTAAATCCACACTCTACAAGCATTGTGGCGGAAGGCTCTCTTCTTCCCTAGTGAAGGCAGAACAGCCTGGCCTGGCAGAATAAAAGGGGCTCATTGATTGTCACCACCTAAATCATGCAGGCTGGCCAGAAGACTTTAAGAACAGACGTAGCTTTTCCATCAGATGCAAATATTGGTAGCATTTCTCATCACGAGTACCTTTTTGGTCCATTTCTCGAATTCGCACTTCTGGATCCCAGCAGTTCTCTTGGACCACTCTGAAGACCTTCCCATCTTTCATCATTTTTGCTTCTCCCTAGGGCAGAATACTCACATCAGCAAAAGGCAACCAAACCCCACTTGATTAATCTTTTCCTATATGCTTTGGAACATGTTTCTGCATTTTTGGGGATTTTGACTTAATCCTTACAGAAGTAGAAATCTGTCCATTTAATGGAATTCAGCTCTTCTTCTTCAGGTCTTTTTTGAACTGGAGTTCAAGGCGGGTGTGCTCTGTGGGTGTCAGTGGTTGGACATAGAGACAGTGAGGTCACGGTCATGGCCTTTCTGGGCTACATGACTGGGGATGGCTGATGGCCTTGCCAGTCTGAACCCCTGGGTATTAGACCTAAGAGGATGGCTCAGTGTCTGGACAGTGTTAGATCAATTACATTTTAAAATTGGAAAGGGCCTTTGCGATAGACTCTTTAGTTAAACCCTCTTGTTTTATCATGAAGCAACATAAAGATAGCGAGGGTGAGTGGTTTGTTCAACAGAAGAGGGTGCACCTACAGGAGAAAGCAGGCAATGAAGAGAATTAGAACAGAACAACGAGCAGAATTAGTCACTGTACTGCTCACTTCCGCTGGCCATCATGCCTGTGTAACTGCCTTTGTAAAGCAAACTGTAAAAAAAATACACACACACACACACACACACACACACACATTGTGGAATGGCCAAATCACACTAATTAGCATATCTATTACTTATTTGTGCTGAGATACTTGAAATCTATTCTCTTAGTAATTTTTAATCATACAATACATTGTTATCAACTATAGACACCATAAATAGCTCTCCCGAACTTAACTCCAACTGTCTAGTTGAAATTTGGTATCCCTTGACCATTTTCCCATTATCTCCCCACTCCCCTCAGCCCCTGGTAACTCTCATTTTGCTCACTGCTTCTATGAGTTTAACTTTTTAAGGTCCATATATAAGTGAGATCATGAAGTATTTATTTTCTATTTTTTTAAAAATTTATTTCTGTTTATTTGAAAGAGTTACAGAGAGAAGTAGAGACAGAGAGAGAGAGAGGTCTTCTATCATCTGGTTCACTCCCCAAATGGTTGCAATGGCCAGAACTGAGCCGATCCGAAGCCAGGATCCAGAAGCTTCTTCTGGGTCTCCCATGTGGGTGCAGGGGCCCAAGAACTTGGGCCATCTACTACTGCTTTCCCAGGCCATAGCAGAGAGCTGAATTGGAAGAGGAGCACCCGGGACTCAAACCAACTCCCATACGGGATTCTGGTGCTTCAGGCCAGGGCTTTTACCACAGCGCCGGCCCCAGTATTTATCTTCTTATGCCTGATTTATTTCACTTAGCATAATATTCTTTATGTGCTTCTAGATCATTGAAAATGATAGATTTCCATTTTTTAAAAGGCTGAGTAGTATTTCATTGTGTATATACACCACATTTTCTTCATTCCTTCATCTTTTGATGGTTACCCATATTGATTCCATGTCTTGACTATTGTGAATATTCTGCATTGAGTGTAGCTATCTCCTCAGCCTACTGATCATTTCCCTTAGATGTATATCCATAAATGGAACTGTTGGATCATATGGTAGTTTTATTTTAAATTAGCTCAGGAACCTGTATAATCATATCAATGGATGCATGAAAAGCATTTGATGCATCATAATATTCTTTTGTAATTAAAAAAAACTCTTAATAAATTGCATATAGAAGGACTGTACCTTGGAGCTGGCTTTATGGGATAGTGGGTAAAGCCCCTACCTGCAGTGCCGGCATCCTATAAGGGCGTCAGATTGAATCCTGGCTGCTCCATTTCCCATTCAGCTCTCTGCTGAAAATGTGAAAGCACTGAAAGATGGCTCAAGATCTTGGACCCCTGCTGCTGCGTGGGAGACCCAGAAGAAGCTCCTGGCTCCTGGCTTCGGATCGGTGCAGCTCTGGCTGTTGTGGCTAACTGGGGAGAGAACAATCAGATGGAAGACCTCTTTCTCTCTCTCTCTGCCTCTCCTCTCTCTGTGTAACTCTTTCAAATAAATAAATAAATCTTTTTTAAAAGGAAGGGATGTACCCAACACAGTGTTGCAGCTAACATCTTACTCAGTGATGAAAAATTGAAAGCTTTTCCTCTAAGCTCAGGACCAAAACAAAGATGCCTACTCTTGCCATTTCTATTGAACATAGAATTGGAGGTTCTAGCCAGAGCAGTTAGATAAGACAAGGAAATAAGAGGTATCTAAATCAGAAAGGAAGATGTTGAATTGTTTCTGCAAATGAGGTGATATTACAGAACCCAAAGGATTCCACAAAAAAACCCAAACCTGTTGGAACCGAATTTGATGAAGTTGTGGATTACAAAATCAACATGCAAACAATAGTATTTTGGGGCCGGTGTTGTGGCACAGCAGGTTAAGCCACCAGTTGCAGTGCCAGCATCCCATATGTGTGCTGGTTCAAGACTCAGCTGCTCCCCTTCTGATCCAGATCCCTGATAATTCACCTAGGAAGGCAATGGAAAGTGGATCAAGTCATTGGGCCCCAGCACCCTTGTAGGAGACCCAGATGAAGTTCCTGACTCTTTGCTTGGCACAGTCTCAGCCATTGTGGCCATTTGGGGAGTGAACCGGCAGTTGGAAGGGCCCTCTCTCTGTCTCTCTCTAACTCTGCCTTTCAAATATATATATAAAAATATATATGTAAAATAAATCTTTTAAAAAATATCAGTAACATTTCTATAAGCTAACAATAAACTATCTAAAAAATAAATCCAGAAAACAACCCAATTTACAGAAGCATCAACAAATAAAATATTTAGGAATGAATTTAATCAAAGATGTGAAAGATCTGTACACTAAAACATATAAAACACTGATGAAAGAAATGGAAGAAAACACAAATGGAAAGATATGCTCATAGATTAAGAAGAATTAATATTGTTGAAATGCCCACACTATCCAAGGTAATCTACAGATTATTGAAGTCTATATCAAAATGCCAATGACATTTTTCACAGAAATAGAGAGAAAATCCTAAAATTCATAGGGAACCTCAAAAAACCTCAAATAGCCAAAGCATTCTTGAACAAAAATAACAAAGCCAAGGCCACTGAAATGCCTGTACACAGCGTAAGAAACAATCAACAGAGTGAAGAGACAATCTACAGAATGGGAGAAAATATTTGGGAACCATACATCTGATAAGGGGATAACACCAAAATATAGAAGGAACTCCAACAACTCAATAGCAAGAAAACAAATAATACAGTTAAAAAATAGGCAAAGGGCTTGAAAAGACATTTCTCAAAGAAGACATACAAATGTCCAACATGTGTAGGAAAAAGTAAACTTCATTAGTCATCAGGGAAACAAAAATTAAAACTACAATAAAATATCACCTCATGTATGCTTAAATTTTATCAAAAAGACAAAAGATAAGGTTTGATCAGGCTACAAAGAAAGGGGAACCCTTTTACACTGTTGGTGGAAATATAAATTGGTATAGCCCATTATGTAATACAGCTTTTACATACTCAATGCAGGGGGCCACACTGAAAAGTTGTGCAAAATATGACAGTGGTCTCCAAACTGTACCTTCAGCTTGTGTTTCCTAATGAAAAAGAAAAAATTCCAGACTTGGGACCCTGAAGTCAAACTACCCAAGTTCAAATCCACATTCTACCACTTACTATGTGGCAGTGAGCAAGTTAACAACATCTTTGAGCCTCAGATAGCTCCTCTTTGATATAGGGGTAGTTATAAGACTACTAAAAATTTAATATGACCTATCTTAGAGGTCTTATCAGTATGACATGCAATAATCCATATCTAAGCACTTTGTGGAGTACAAGACACATGTTAAGTAGTATTATCCAGTATTAATTATGTGGATTAGGTTATTTCCTGCTGTTCCCTGCTTATGAAGGTGCACCTGCAGGCCTCAGGATTGTCCTTGGGCCCCATGGGTTGGACAAGTGGACGTGTAGTGATCACAAGCCAGGAGCTCCACTTTGCTGGGATCCTATGCCCTATTCCTTCTCCGTCTGGCTCCATCATGGGTTGCAAGCTTTGCCACAGCTTCTTTCTTCATCCTCTGTTCATACACAAGACTTTCCTCCTGCCCCTGCGTGGAGAAAGCTGGCCACTTTTCATCCTTAAGTACTGCAGATGCCACCCATTTATATCTCGCATACATGAGCAAGACTTCAGATCCATGTTTTTATTTCTCAGGGCCTGAGAAACAGGTCAGTGAGCAAGTGACTTGTGAAATTGTGACAAGTGTCTATACCCCAGCAGAGTTGGATCTCTAACATCAAGACTTCAGGATTGATTAGGCTCTGAGCCTCTGTTGACCATGCCAGCATCTGAACCATGTTCCTGGTTGGAGAATCTCATGCAGGGATCTTGGTGGAAGAGGGCCCAGACTCCCTTTACAGAAGTCCAAAAGCTTTGGAGCTTGCCCGTCTCTCCCCAAGTTTGGCTGGTCAGTGTCTGGTTTTGAATCAACAGCAAGTGCTTAAAAAAGATGGAAATAGCTGAGCTTATTCCACCAGTGATTTCAGCCATGGGCACACGTGCAATTTCCATTGGCAGTGGTGCTGGTGGCAGTGTCCAGAATCCATTTGAGGGCAGCAGCTTCCAAGCCAGGCTGTTCTGGTGTTGTGGCCTGGGCTGTGGCATCAGTCATTTGTCTTCTCTAAGTTTCTTTATGTTGCATGAGCTTGATCTCAATACATTTTGTAGTTCTTGAGGGGTCTAAAATACTTAGGAAAATTTTCTTCTTAAAACTGACCATTGTTAATGTTTGTTGCTTGCAACCAAGAGTCCTGACTGATACTAATCACACAAATAAGAAATAGAAACATATGTATTTCCATTTGGTAAAGAAGGAAGTGAAGAGGAGTGATGGCAAGGGAGAAAAAGTTGGGAAACTTTGATTTACAAATCAGAATTTTTAGTTTTCTTTTGTTCCTTACTAGGAAAGCTGAATCCCATAAACTTCCCAGTACAGCAGAGTGCCAAAAATCATGGTCTCTGCATTCAGATAGACCTGGGCTTAAAATCATTAAATTATTGGCTGGCGCCACAGCTCAATAGGCTAATCCTCCGCCTGCGGCACCAGCACACCAGGTTCTAGTCCCGGTTGGGGCGCCGGATTCTGTCCTGGTTGCCCCTCTTCCAGTCCGACTCTCTGCTGTGGCCTGGGAGTGCAGTGGAGGATGCCCAAGTCCTTGGGCCCTGCACCCCATAAAGGAGACCAGGAGAAGCACCTGGCTCCTGCAATCGGATCAGCAAGGTATGCCGGCCGCAGTGGCCACTGGAGGGTGAACCAATGGTAAAGAAAGACCTTTCTCTCTGTTTCTCTCTCTCACTGTCCACTCTGCCTGTCAAAAAAATAAATAAATAAAATCATTAAATTATTTACTATCAGTGTATCTAGTTAAGTTGTGGGCCATTGGAGTTTAAGCCTTATTCTATCTGTCTGTCTGTAAAATGTGGATCACTACACGTGTCATGCTTGTGACCACCCTACATTCCTGGAACACTTCCTACGTATGAAGAAATGCTCACATTATGAATTTGCCTTCCTAAGGTAGAATCCAAAATTTGCTTTCCAAGTTGCCCTGTAGTTGAGACATTGCTGTGTGCTCTGGGCACTGCCAATCATAGGCTTCCACCTGTGACTTTGGATTGGAAGTGAACAGTGTGAGGAAGCAGGGAGATGCAGAGTCCATCTGTAGACAGGTGATCAGAGATGGCTGGGGCAGTGTTGGCAAAGCTTCCAATCTCCAATCTCAGGAGCAACAGGACACTTCTCTCCAGTCTGTGACAAGAAGTGGTAGCACTCACATCCCCAGTGGAGCAGATCACTGGGTGTGATGGGGACACTGTTTTTATCAGCACACCTCTGAACTTGATCTCTGGCCCAGGAATTCAGTGAGTTGTTTTTCTAATTAAATTAGCCAGAGTGGATTCTATTGTTTGCCACTAAAAACACCTGCTGGTACAGAAAATTCAATAATAGAATGCTTGTAAAGGACTTGTCACCAGACCAGACAGCATGCTCGATAAATGATGGCAAGCTTTCACCATATTAGTCAAATGCAAGAGAGGAAATTGGGTTTCTCTGTGAGATGTCTGAGTAAGTTTCTACTTCAGACAAAGCAGAGCATGTTAAAGTGGAATTGGATCATTTAGTTCTGCTTTTGCATTTTACCAGTTGTCCATGATGTGCAGTGACTTGTCCAAGGCCAGATAGTTGATATTTAGGCAAGAACTTAGGTTCATGAATCCAATTCCTACCCACCAGGCTGATAGTTTGGCAGTTGGTGTCCATCTTATCAACAAAAGTTAATTACCATGATTTTCTAAAGAGTTTGATCTTTGGGGACAGCGCTGTGGGTAGCAGGGAAAGCCAATGTCTGTGGTGCCGGCATCCCATATGGGGACTGGTTCAAGGCCTGGATGCTCTACTTCTGAACCAGCTCCCTGCTAATGTACCTAGGAAAGCAGTGGAAGACAGCACAAGTACTTAGGCCCTTGAACTCACATGCGAGACTCAGATGAAGCTCCTGACTCCTGGCTTTGGTCTGGCCCAACTCTGGCCTTTGTGGCCATTTGCGGAGCAAACCAGTGGAGGGAAGATCTCTCTTTCTCTGGCTCTCCCTGTCTTTCTCTCTGTAACTCTGCCTTTCAAATAAATCTTTTTTTTTCCCCAAAGAAACCATTTGTTTAGTGAGTACAAGTTTCATAAGTACAACTTTAGGAATATAGTGATTCTTCCCATCATACCTAATTTTTTTTAAGAGTATGAGGGGGAGTGGATCTTGCCCTCATTATACAGCAGGATAATTAGACTCATTAAACTTCTCTCTCCACAACCTTCATACAAGATCCATGGTAAGAATATTGAGTGATAGCAATGATCATTCTTTCTGAATGAAAATTGCTACCCAACAGCTGTGCCCTTATAATAGGTCCCCAGTTCTCTCTCTTTTTTTTTTTTTTAGCTAGAATTTTGGGATTTGAACAGCCGTAGAGAAAAATCAATTCAATCCCTTTTTATATTCAGGAATCCTGTGTTCCTACAAGGCCATACATGTGCCTCAGGGGTCAGCACTTCCTTCTCAGGGAGGAGATAGGAGGTTATTCTGTCACTTTTTTTTCTTCTAACATTGACTTCAATATCAATCCAGATCTGTGAGCAAAATGCTCTAAATTATGTGACCCAGAACTCAATCTCAGTTTTTTCCCAAGCTCTTGAAAGAAAACCAAGTTTTTAAAGTTAAACAATTCCTCCAAGCCTTCAAAACTATCCATATAACCCATTTAAAATACACCACTATTATTTTTCAGGCCAGAACAACAGCATAGTATAGTGGAAAGTGTGATACTGTGAGAGTCATCAGTCTGGAATTCTATGTGTGAACCACTCACTGTTCTGGAAGCTCCGATCCTAACATCATAAAATAAGGTCTTAGAGTAAATATGTACAAGGTTGGCCGGCGCCGTGGCTCAAGAGGCTAATCCTCCGCCTTGCGGAGCCGGCACACCGGGTTCTAGTCCCGGTCGGGGCGCCGGATTCTGTCCCGGTTGCCCCTCTTCCAGGCCAGCCCTCTGCTGTGGCCCGGGAGTGCAGTGGAGGATGGCCCAAGTGCTTGGGCCCTGCACCCCATGGGAGACCAGGAAAAGCACCTAGCACCTGGCTCCTGCCATTGGATCAGCGCGGTGTGCCGGCCGCAGCACGCCGTCCGCGGCGGCCATTGGAGGGTGAACCAACGGCAAAAGGAAGACCGTTCTCTCTGTCTCTCTCTCTCACTGTCCACTCTGCCTGTCAAACAATAAAAAGAAATAAAAAAAAAATATATGTACAAGGCCCTTCTCTGGTGAGTGGTGTGGTGGTCCACCAAGATCCCCCTTTAGGAATAAAGAGCCTATTTTCTCAGCTTCTGGGACTATTGCCAGAAGAGAATTCTCAGCCCCCATTGGATGGCCTTGGCTGAAGAGAGCTGCCTCCCTCAAGGTCCTGTTCTGTTTCCAAGGAAGAGTTCACTTCTAATGACTGATTGACATGAGATGTGGAGACTCCTCTCCCATATTCCTTTCCCCAACCTGCACCGCACACTTGGGAGAGTTTTGAAGGTTAGCTTCAGAACTCCTTGTAGGTTCAGTTGAGGCCTCTATTGAGGCCTTCTGTTGTATCCTTCCTCTCCCTCTTTCCTTCTCCTGGTATCTACACCAAAAGCACTTCCTGATCCACCTCCTGCATGCTAATCTCCAACACCGAGTGAGAGTCCTAGTGACCCTAATCTGTGGAACTTCTGATTCTTGAGCTCTGGTTCTCATGCTATTTCCAAATAAATTCAAATATGGCTGGTGTTTCAAATGTTTGACACTGCATGGATTATCAGAAATATATTTTTAAATTTAGGCTATTCCTCCAGACCATGCCAGCTGTCTTGCTGGTTGGGCTTGAGGTGCAGAATTGGCAGAAATGGCTTAGACCCTGCACCAGGAAGCGAACTTAGTCATCACTCCATGTCCCACAGTCCTAAGTTCCAAAGGGAACTTACCTGATTTGCTCAGCCTGTTGTTCACCTCTCTGCCTGACCTCCTTGTCCTCCTGGCTTGACCACTTCTGTTCTTGCTGCCTGCATTATCTCTGAGACAACAGTGTCATTTCACTTCCCTCTGCCTGCTGTACTACCATTTAATCCATTTCCTAATACCACTGATTCCATCTCAGAATGTAACCTGTAGTAGTCCATGTCTGTCCACTGCTCAGCCCTGGTCCATGCCCCCATCCTTTTTCATTAAGCAGCTGCTCAGCCTCCAGCCTGATGTCCCTGTTTCTGCTGTTGTCTTTCTTCAATCCAGTGGCCACAATGCCATCAGAGTAAACTTTGTTTCCAACTCAAGTCTTGCCACTATCCCACTTAAAACTCTGGAATGGATACCTATTACCCCAAAGATAAAATCCAAACTCCTTAACCTGCCTGCCTCTGTAACTTCCTCACATACCTGCACCTTTATAAATAGTCTCTTCCTTATCTCTTTTCAAAGCATTCTAATTTAAATATGTCATTTGTTCTCTGGAACCTCACCGATACAGCTAAAACTGTACTTAAACATGTGAAAAAATACTGACATTTCTTCAGGTTCATGCATATTGAAGTATAACTACAGGAAAAGATCTGAAGAGACCCATCAAACTGTTAATAGGAGTTTCTTCTAAGGATGAGAAGTGCTCATCAAGGAAATTATAGCTTGATTTCTAATGACTTAAAGTATTGAAGGAGAATTTATCCAATATCACTTATGTAATAAAAAATTAATCCTAGAAATAAGAACATAATATGAGGACACTGGATTCTATCAATGGCTTTTAGCTAATTTTGGCTGTTATTACACATTAAAAATACATTTTTCAAGGTGACCCAGGATATCTATATATAAATATCTATTTATACAGATACAAATGGAGATAAAAGTTTCATGAAACAATATTGACTGTTACCATGAACAATATTTGCACACTCTGGACTAGATGGTCACTGGCTCTACCATGATACCATTCTTTACCTTTCTGAACACTGCTTCTTGCCTTGGGCATCTCACCTCCTCTGAATTCCCTTTTGATTTTTTGTCTTTTTTGCTCATCCATCACATAATTACTGCTATAGATATGTTCTTTGTCCATTTGGGTGTCTGCCTGCCTGCCCAGTGAGGAGAAAATCATCTTGAGAGCAGAGGATCTTAGTCTTGGGTTGCTGTAACAAAACACCAGAGGTTGCGTGGCTTCATCAACATTTCTGTCTCTGAGCTCTGAAGGCTGTGAAGTTCAAGATCAAAGCACTTGCTGATTCAGTTCCTGGAGAGGGCTCTCTTCCTGGCTTGCAGATGGCTGTCTTCATGCTGTGTTCTCACATAGTGGAGAGGGCAAGATCTCTGGTGTGCCTTCTTATCCATCATGGGAGGACCATCAGAACCTCATTTAACCTAATCACCTGACCTCTGAGTTCCATTACGTTGGAGGTCAAAGCTCCCACAGATTAATTTAGAGGGTCCTGGGAAACTCAGCAAGTGCTTCTACATGCTGCTGACCTATGAATTTGAAATGAACCCTGTATCTGTACTCCTGGGTGGGAGCTTTTAAAATGCTCTCAGGTATTCTGGACATCAGGATGTAATTCCACCCACACCCCATGTAGTTCCTACTAGATTGTCCTATAAACCAAGGACTGTCTTACTTAAATTTTATGAATGTTCAATCAAAAGACAAATTATATATTTCAAATCTGAGCAAGTCTTTACCATGGCAAACAACTATCCCTGACTTCATTATAGGAGCATTGAAAAACCAAAGGTTAAGAAGAGAATAAACAAGTAGGGCAAATCAGGGAAATGTTTTGGAAAGACCTTTCAGGTGACAGGAATCTCTAAGTTAAGTCAATCACGGGGGCAGCAAATGTTTGTTTATCAAAGGAATCTAGGAAAATAGAATTTTCGAATTCTAAATACTGGGTTGTCTCCTTGCTCTGGTGCGGAGCAACCAAAGGGGTGTTTTAAAGCCATTAAAACCTTTCCAAAGAATTTGCATTGCTTAGGAAAAAAACCCCAGATTCCTTAGCCTGTCTCACAAGTCCCTGTGTGATCAAGCCCATTTCCTACCATCTCCTTTGACTGTCTCTCAGTCCCATTGCTTCTGTTCCTTGAACAAACCAACTCTTTCTTTTTTTTAATACCTCATTTTTATTTTATTTTATCTGGTACAAAGCAATTATACATATTTACGGGGTACCATGTGATGTTTGAAATAATGTATACAATGTTTAATGATCAAGTCATGTTAAACATATCTATCATTGCAAACATTCACTATTCACAATAACCAATAAGTGGAAATAGCCTAAATATCAATCAACTGATAAATAAATGAAGAAAATTTGGCACCCATACACAATGGAATATCATTCAGCCACAAAAAAAGATAAAATCTACTTATTTGTAGCAACATGGCTGGAACTGGAAGTCATTATGTGTAGTAGAATAATCTAGCACAGGAGGATAGGTTACTGTATGATTTCACTGCTGTGGAATCTAGAAAAAGTTTATAGAATAAAAATTAAGGGTAGAATGGTGGTTCCCAGAGGATGGGGAGAATAGGAGAAAGGAAGGGTGGGAGAAGGCTGATAAAGAAGTTCTAAGATATGATTAGATAGCAGAAAGATGTTTCTACTACACAGTAGGATGACTGTAGATAGTGATAATGTACCGCCTATTTTATTTATTTATTTTTAAAGGTTTTATTTAATGAATGCATTTTTTCATAGATACAGCTTTAGGAATACAGTGGTTCTTTCCCCCATACCCACCCTCCCCCTACCCAACTTCCATCCCACCTCCCTCTCCCTCTCCCATCTCCTTCTTCATTATGGTTCATTTTTAGTTTGATTTTTTTTTGACAGGCAGAGTGGACAGTGAGAGAGAGAGACAGAGAGAAAGGCCTTCCTTTTCCGTTGGTTCACCCCACAATGGCTGCTACGGCCGGCGCGCTGTGGCCACCACGCTCATCTGATGGCAGGAGCCAGGTGCTTCTCCTGATCTCCCATGCAGGTGCAGGGCCCAAGGACCTGGGCCATCCTCCACTGCACTCCCAGGCCACAGCAGAGAGCCGGACTGGAAGAGGGGCAACCAGGACAGAATCTGTCACCCCGACCAGGACTAGAACCCGGTGTGCCAGCGCTGCAGGCAGAGGATTAGCCTATTGAGCCACGGAGAGAACCAACTCCATGTTAAGCACAGATTTCAACAGTTTATACCCATGCCCATGCACAACATACAGAGTACAGTTTGGGAACAAAATTTGCAGTCAGTTCTCATAGTAGAACTCATTAGGGATGGAGGTCCTACATGAGGAGTAAGTGCACAATGACTTCTGTTGTTCCTTTAACAATTGACACTCTTATTTATGATGTCAGTGATCACCCGAGGCTCTTGCCATGGGCTGCCAAGGCTATGGAAGCCTTTTGAGACCATAGATTCCATCAGTATTTGGACACGGCTATAAGCAAAATGGATCTTCTCTCCTCCCTTCAGAGAAGAGTATATCCTTCTTTGATTTTTAAAGACCCTTTCTTTCCACTGAGGTCTCACAGAGATCCTCTGTGTAGGATTTTTTTTCTCCACAGAATCTTGGCTTTCCATGCCTGAAATGTTCTCACAGGCCTTTCAGCCAGATCAGCCTTAAGGGTTGATTCTGGGGTCAGAGTGTTATTTACACCAAATGTCATTCTAGGACAAATCACCTCTTTCGAACTTGATCTTTGCCACTGCTTTTCCTCGGCCAGGAATGCTTTTCTGGGCTTTGCCTTCTTATCCTCCAACGGTTTCCTAGGTCGCTGGATAGCCAGCCTACCATTCACTATTGAGCAATGTTTTTACTTCCATTCTATGAGTGGATCATGTTGACTTGTGTTTGCCTAGAATTTGAGCACCATGAAGGTAGGAAGTATATATGTCTAGTTCACATTCCCAGTGTCTAGATTGATGGGCCTGGCACAAAACAAGTTTCAATAAAAATAGTGAGTGAATGAATGAATGGTTGAGCCTTTGATTCTCAAATTTGAGTGTGAATCGGACTAACCAGGGTGGGGGTGGGTGGGGATGGGGCTTTGTTAATGCAGGTTATTGGCCTCACTGCCAGAGTTCCTTATTTGGTGGGTGTGGGGTGGGGCCCAAGAATATACATTTTCCCCAAGTTTCCAGGTACTTCTGAACCAATTCCAAGGAACCATAATTTGAGGAAGCCTGGAACCAGCCATGGCTGAGTGCTTATCAAACTAAACCTTTAATAACAGTGGCTCCTTCCCTTCATCAGCAGAGCTTAATTTCTCTAGCGTGTGCTCACAGCTACCTCTTCCTTTTATTTGGTCAGCCTTAGTATACTGTAATAGCCTGTGGGGGAGAAAACAGGTAGTTTCCTTGCAGCAGAGCAATAACTGATAAAATTGGTTACAGTGCAAAAAAAAAAAAAAGAATTTTTAATGGATTCACAAGCTCCTATTCACCTAAGTGCTGCTCTTCGAAGGCATGCCTATTTTTTCTAATTCTGAGAAATCCCCCTGCCACCTTCTTGCCTACTGCAAAGTTAATATGAGGGTAGAAGAGATGAGTTCTCTGGAGTACCTGCAGTGAGGTAGCTCAAGGCTCAGGATGCCCCGGGCCCCTCTCCCGCTCCCACTTGGAGAGTGACTCACCTTGCTGTGGTGGTGGAGCTGCACCCAGCCTCCATAGCCGAATCTCTGCAGTGGAGAGAAGCACAGTCAGACTTGAAGCACACAGAAGAGAGGGCAGCAGTCAGGTGCAGCCTCAGAGCACGGGGTCCTGAGCCCCATCCTTTCAGGCATCACCCTGCGGTCTTCCCCCTTCCCAAGTATCACTTAGTATTTATACAGAAATCAGTCAACTTTCTTAAGTATATTTTTTTGAGAAGAAAATTCTGAATCTCAGAAGCGTGAGTTTTATCTTTTCTGCTAATGCAATTGGATATTTTCAAGTGAAGATAACAGTAACAAATGTTTGGACATGTGTCAACTCGAGTCCTTTCCTAGGGCGCTGGGAGTACACCAGCCAGGAGGGCCACTCTTCAGGAAGCACACTGCTCTTCCTGGCTGGGGTGCCAGCCCTGAGCAAACCATCACACAGACTTGGTGGACAGGGACTTACATGTTTTAAAAGCAGGAAGTAGTATGGGTAGCGGATGCTGTCAGGTTCCCCCTTGTAATCCCTCCCCTTAACACTTCTGTGCACACCAGCCCATCTCCAAATGCCAGGACCTGCATTTCCTTGGTGAGCACAGAGCTCCCTTTTGCTCCTGGAGGCTGCTTCAATCAAACCCTTCTAGCAGATCACGGTACCAGGAAATTGGTCTTCGCTCAGTCTCCCCACTAAGCAGCCATTCACTGATGACTGAGGGAGTCTGTATATACACACATGGAATACAAGGGACTCCACCACTCAAGACAGGAGAGCTGAGAGGTGAGACACACAGTCTCCTCTGGGCAGCACTGGCTGCCTTTTTTCCCTCTGTCTCATTTCACCCGTATGCTAATGTTTCCTGGGTCACCTCCAGAGTAAACTATGTACATTTGAATCCTTATCTCAGGGTCTGCTTCCTGGAAAATACAAGCTAAGATAATAAAGGAATGGAATGGAATAGATAGAGCAGAATAGAATATCTACCATGTAATAAGTATTAGCTTCATGAAGCTTTTGTTTCCATTATACAGGGGTACTTTAAACATTTTGTGGAGAGACAGGCATTGGTTGGGGTACCCACATCCCATATCAGAATACCTGGGTTTGAGACCCAACTCTGCTGCTCATTCTAGTTTCCTGCTAATGCATACCCTAAAAGACAGTGGTGATACTTCAAGTAGTTCTGCCACCCTCATGGGAGAACTGGATTGAGTTCTCAGCTCCTGTCTTCAACCCTGTTCTAGATCCCCAGCTGTTGTGGACATTTGGGGAGTGAGCCAGAAGACTGGAGATCTTTTTCTCTGCATCCCTTTCTCTGCCTCTCAATAAACAAGTACAAATTTTGAAAAGTTCATAGAAATGGGTCGGGTGGTGTTAGGGACAGAGATTGCAAAGGTAGTCTGGGATCGGATTTGAGAGGGACTTCCTGTGTTTAGGATTTCTGTGCTCCAAAGCATTGCTCTCAAAGTGTGATAAAGCAAGCAGAGGTGTGGAAGCAGGTGACAACTATGTGAAAGAACTGGTCAACAGCTCCTCACCCATCAGCTACACAAGCTGGATCTCAGCTCAATTTATCCCTTTTGGTTCGATGAGACCAGGTAACAATGGTTGGGTCTCATGTCTTTTTTTTTTTTACAGGCAGAGTGGACAGTGAGAGAGAGAGACAGAGAGAAAGGTCTTCCTTTTGCCCTTGGTTCACCCTCCAATGGCCGCCGCGGACGGCGCGCTGCGGCCGGCGCACCGCGCTCGTCCGATGGCAGGAGCCAGGAGCCAGGTGCTTTTCCTGGTCTCCCCATGGGGTGCAGGGCCCAAGCACCTGGGCCATCCTCCACTGCACTCCTGGGCCACAGCAGAGGGCTGGCCTGGAAGAGGGGCAACCGGGACAGAATCCGGTGCCCCGACCGGGACTAGAACCCGGTGTGCCGGCGCCGCAAGGCGGAGGATTAGCCTGTTGAGCCACGGCGCCGGCTCTCATGTCTTGATATAGGGAAGTTGTCTGAGGGGAATCAGATCTTGGTGGATCCCTCTTCCTAGCAACTTTCTCAGCTCCAGGCTGAGTGGGAAGGTCTGAGCCTAGACTCCAGTACGGTGTGGGGTGTTTGTGTCTCTGTGTCTGTGATTGGACTCTGCCTCAACAAACTTCTTAAAGTTTTGATTAAAATTTTCTATCAGTCTTATTGGATTAATTTTCTATCAGTCTTATATACATACCCAGGGTTAAGGTCTGTTCTTGAGTTCTAGTTCCAAATAATCATTAACTCTGGAAATCCACCTGCTTCCTCCCTTTTGGATATTTGTGGCCCCTGTTTAGCAGGCTCAGCAGCCAAAGGAAACTTGCCCAGGGACCAGCTTCTCCTTGCACTAATTTCTCAATTGCCTGGGCCCCCTACTGCTTTTCCTTCAAGTTTGTATTGTCTCCCTTCCTTTCCCCCAGAAAAAAGCTGCATAGAGATGTTGCAGGAGGGATGGAATATGACATCAATCAGTTACAATTTAAAGCAAACTTAAGACTTACCCTCTTGACTCAGAAATTTGTCATTGATATTTGATCGTTAATTAGAAGAGTAGATTTTATTTCCTTCTTTCCTCCTTGCCTACTTTCTCTCTGGTCTTCCTCACTCTCTTTCTTTCTTACTTTTTCTAAATTCTCTAAAGAACTTAACCTATATGTTAGCAGGTTAAAGAGGTATTCCATTTGGGGAAGAACAGGGAAGTAGAGAAAGGCAGAGCAGAGGGATCCTTGGAATGAATTTCTTCCAAGCTCTTGACTTCGTTGGAGTAACAACATCTCCAAGTCATTGTTTCTTTATGTGTAACATGAGACTAACAGGAGTGGCTGAATTAACTTAGGTAATTAAATGAATTAACTTAGGTGATTAACTGAGATAATTCATACAAAGCATTTGACACCAGGCCTGGCTTATAAAAAGGGTTTCTTCAGTGCTAACAATGGTGGTGGCGGTGGTGGAGGTGGAGGTGATGATGGTAATGACAATGATGAAGATGATGAGGCAGTAGTAATAATGGCTGTGGTGGACAGTAAGGTGACAGTGGTGGTGGCAATGATGGTTGATGGTGGTGGCAGGGGGTGACAGGGTGGGGGCTGCAGTATTAGTGAGAGCCTAATTCCTGGGTGGAGTGCCCTGGAGTCAGACACTAAGGTGAACATTGAAGGAAGGGGCTTCCTGTCACTTTGTGTTCTCCCCAGCTTTCTTGGAAAGTGTAGTGTTCAAGTTACATCTTGAGCTCCTAGCAGGGACCCAATCTGTTTAGGCCAACTTTGTTCAGCTCTGAGTCTGGGCTTCACATGGTCCCCTAGTTCTCATCCTAGATTGAACCATACCTTGGGTCTAAAATATAGGATTCTGGGAGTGATGATGGTCACAGCATTTTCCAGGAGGCATTTACAGTCTGAATGTGTTTGACTCACAATGGCCAGCATCCCATAGGCATTCATGGGCATGATAAATAAAAGCCAGTTTTAAAAATTCAGGGGAATACATTTCTGAAATGGGTATTTATGAGTAAGGGTAGGTGGATGAAGTGGCATGCACTTCCTGGGTGATGAAACAGGCATCTCTTTCCTCAGAACGGTTCTTTAAGTCAAATTTTATCTGAGATTTTGTCTCCTAAAACCTTATAGTGATCAAGGGCAATTAAATCATTGCTAAAAAATAAGTAAATATTTGACTTTTAAATTAAAGGCTAGAATTTTTTTTTACCTTATTAGAAGAATCTTTGAAAGCCCTATTGATATGCGTAAACTAGGCGGGAAGATCAGGTAGTAATAGTTGAGCTGGAATATTTTATCACAATTTCTGCGTAACTCTGCTGTAATGCTACCTGCTCACCTGGCCATCCATATGCCCACTTTCCCATGATACACCTGTCTCATCCAGGACCAGGAAGGAGGAGACACCATGATGGCCATGTGGAAGTTAAGCTCCACGTGGAGGTGCTGTGAACTCCCCCCCCCCCCAACACACACAAAGCCTTATGTAGTCTGAACTCTACCCAGTTTGTATATTCAATTAGAGCACCAATTCCTATCTCACAAAAAAGACTGCTCTTGGCTTCAGGACCATATGTATGGGTCATTCTCTGGCCACCCCTCTCCCCCACCATGGGGAACTCTCTGGCCCACTCATGATGGGTATATATCTGTGTAGGCTGGTCCACACTGAATGCATGAATGTAGTTTTCTCTGTCTCTCTTAAATGCTTCTTTCACTTGTGCACTGTGTTTATTCCTCTGCTGTGAATTCTTATCTCTGTGGGAGCAAGAACCTGGGTTCAAGATTAAGATGCACAGGCCCATGACATTATCACTGGGCACAGGGAATGCGGTCAATAAAGTCTTGTTGAAGGAAAAAGGAAAGCCTCATCTTCATCGTCATTACTGTAAATGATTTCATGGTAGCTCAACCTGAAACGTCTTCCTCCCTGGCCTCTTTTTTTTTTTTTTTTTGACAGGCAGAGTGGACAGTGAAAGACAGAGAGACAGAGAGAAAGGTCTTCCTTTTCTGTTGGTTCACCCTCCAATGGCTGCCGTGGCTGGTGCGCTGCAGCCGGCGCACCACGATGATCCGATGGCAGGAGCCAGGTGCTTCTCCTGGTCTCCCATGGGGTGCAGGGCCCAAGCACTTGGGCTATCCTCCACTGCACTCCCTGGCCACAGCAGAGAGCTGGCCTGGAAGAGAGGCAACTGGGACAGAATCTGGCGCCCTGACCTGGTGTGCCGGTGCCACAAGGCGGAGGATTAGCCTATTGAACCGTGGTGCCGGCCCCTCCCTGGCCTCTTGGGCCACAGCAGAAAATATGAATCCTGACTCATCAGAAGGAATTTAACCAAATGCCCCCAAATCTGTTGTTGTCTTTCCACCTCAGGTGGACAGGTGGATTCTTTTTTTTTTTTTAAGGATGCTGTCACTCTGACTAAGCTCATCATTAGCAAGTGAAAATGAAAGATTTCTCCACCCCTGGTCGTTTGTAACTGGTAGTTAGTCATCAACTCGGGTGTGTTGATTCATTGCACAAGAAGGTCAAAGTTATGGAGGTGTGTCTATTAATATTTAAGAAGGAAAGGCAGTTTGAAAGGAGATATTAGTTCTTCCAAAGGAACTTTCTCTTTTAAAATAAAAGTATTGCTTACTCTTTTTTTCGTTCTTCTATTGGGGAGTTTGAAAAAAATAGCGGGGGGGGGGCGGAAGATTAGACACTATGTTTTAAAATAATATCTTTTCTCCACTAAGAAACAGTTTGAAGACAGAGGAAACTCTGTTCCAGTTAATGTTACTTAAAAAAAAAAACTTTAAAAAAATTATTTGAGAAGTAAGGAGAGCAAGAGAGAGAGACAGATCAAGCTAGGGCCCATCTGCTGGGCCATTCCCCAAATGCCTACAACATCATTGTTGCCTGCCAGGGTCTGCATTAACAGGAAGCTAAAGTGAAGACTGGACGTAGGTATAGAATCCAGATACTCTGATAGTGAATGTGGATGTCTTAACCAGCATCCAAACTACTAGGCCAAATGCTCACCCCAGTTTAGTGTCACTTTAATATTCATTTCATTCTGACCATACAGACTGGAAGTGGGAGCGGGGAGTCCCAGCCCCATTTCGGTGTATCTCTATCTTGCTTGTCCCAGCTTGAAAGTCCAGCTGTGTTTTCTGCTAGTTTTCTCATCCATAGCTTGCTGGCATTCACATGTAACTGATGGAACTGCTTGACTTAAGGCTGGGAAGCCAGGCTCCGGTGACCCTGTGATGAAGCTGTACTCAGTGAGTGTGAGGGGTGGGGGACAGGCTGGTCATGGAGGAGGCACTGGGGAGCAGAGGGAAGCGGGATGTTCCCGACAGAAGCCATGTTCCGGGCCACTTTCTCAAGGTGGGTGGAGTGGACATGCCCTGGACGGACCGTGTGGTCTCATGTCTCTGGCATTCTAGGGTCCATTCTGGGACTCAAGCACCTCATTCATCATTCAGTGTTGCTAATATGAGTTTTATCTGCATATGTCACAAGGTTTTAGGGGACTCAGATTTCTTATATGTATCTGTCTATCTGCCTACCTATTTATCTCCTTGGAAGTACAGAGTATTTTGACTGTTAATATTATCATTACGAAGTGTATCATTTATCTGCTTGCAGCATCTGAGACTCCTGGATGTGAGAAGGGTCAGCTTATCGGGACAACCGCCATCGCTCTCTCAGGCAGCAGGTGGCTATGGGAGGGGAAAGAGCCAGCTGAACATGTCCCAGGGAAGACTCTAGGACATGCATCTAAGGCCATTCCCATGCTCTGTGTCTCTGTTTCCTAGCAGTTTTAAGAATGCCTTTGGCACCCTGCATGGGGTGGTATACCTAGGAATTGCAAGCTTTTGGTCATAAGTTCTATGCTCAAACGAGAGGCAGGCTTGGGGGTGGGAGACAGCAAATCAGGGGGAAGGTGAGGTTGTGGCACAGAATACTGACTGCAAGTTGTCCCCTCGTAGCCAATTGGAGGCACCATGTTAGGGCATTGTGGTCTTCCAGATGGTGAAAGTTGAATGCATATGAAGGCGATCTTGATACTTGCAGCTTACTTAGGGACAAGACAGAGGGAATGAATATCTCATCAGGACCTAGGTTTATTGGGAAGACAATTATTCTTCCCAAGGAACCTAAAGAATGTGTTCCTCAGGAAAAGGGATTTCTCTGGATATTGGCTTTAATCAGTTTGGCAATTTCTGAAGACTGATTTTAGGTCCAATTTCCACACTGAGAAATCAACAAGAACTGATAGAACAACCAGGTTCTTTGCACAATGTACCTTAACTGCTTGTGGAAACTGAAAATTCCTTTCTGAAGTGATGGAAATATCTGAACAATGACTGCTTGCACCTCTGAATTATGACTGTCTTGCATTTGGGCCCTTGAAACAAAATTCCATCAACTGGACAGACATTTATTACTCATGGTTCTTAAATCTGGCAAGTGCAAGGTCAAGACACTGGCAGATTCAGTGTCTGGAGGTACCTCCTCACTTCTTGCATGGTAGAAGGGAAGGATGAACTTTTTGGGCCTTTCTTGTAAGGGTACTAATCCCATTCATGAGGGCTTTGCTCTCGTGACCGAATCACCTCCAAAGGCCTCATCTCCTGATACAGTCACCTATGCATGAGGACTTCAACATATGACTACATATAAGACCACAGGACTCTTTCAGCCTCAGAATCCTTTGACCAGACGGGGATGTGAATGCTATGGAGCTTTAAGCCCCTGTTGCTCTAACATGGTCTTGGAGGATGGGCCATTCTGGCCCGATTTCTTGGCCAAGTGTTCAGCTAGGTGGTGGCCTCTAAAAACTATCATGGTGATTCCTAGAGCATTTCATGTGCATGTTCTTCGACATGCAAATGAAGAGAAAAACCATCATGTTGAATTAATACTGTTTGCTGGGATATACCAAGGGCTAAAATACCAAATGCTAAACTTTGGATTTTTTCTAAAACTCTCAGATTGGGGAATATACCATTCCTTCCATAGCCTGTGTCATAAATTAACAAATATATTTGTTGTATCATTCATTAAGCAAATACTCATCAATGAAGGATAGAAATGGTGAGTATTGTAGGAAGTAGAAAGCTGCATACAGCTCCCAGACAAGCCAGTCATGCTCCCGCTCCCATGAAGTAACTGGTGCATTCCCTCCATAAAATCCTCAACATTGTGAAGTGGTGTTTACACCTTAGCAAAATCTGATGAGGACAATAGTATTCAAAAGAGCATGTTCCTGCATTAGTATTTAGACTCCTTTTGCAGGACTGTGGCCATAGAAGGATAGGTTTTGCCTTTACCATTAGCTATAGTAGGATGGGCTTTCAAATATGGCTCCTCATCACTTGTAGTTTTCAATATGCACTTCCCACCACTCATCTCACTTAAGGTATCAATGGGCAGTGAAACACTCAAGATGAATGTTCTTCCAGTAGACAACTATGAGAATTAAATTGTTGGATCTACTTGCACAGTGAACCACATTTTAATTAGAGTTGAGGCTGATTCATTTTTTTCCCATTTGGAACAAAAGAGATGAAACATTTTCAGTGGTGTGAAAGTATTAGCAAAATGCCAAAGACTGGGGAAGGCCTGACACTAAGCCAATTTAAAATTTCTATCATGTTTCCCACGTTCCTCTTTGAGTATTCCTTCAAAAGTTCTTAATGACCAAAGGACATTTCCATCTTTAGAGAAGCATAGAGAATACTCTTTAGAGACACGCATTGTGCAAAACCTTTGTGTGGCGCTTATTCTGGGGATTTTTGATGTACCTACTCCCTAGTTCTTCATAACAAGAATTTACAGCTTACAGATCAAAAAGGAAAGGTTTCAGACAGCATCCTAAAATAGACTAAGAGAATTTCACAAAGCTTGGTTCTTCTAAACCATATTTTAAACATTCTGGAAGAGAGATGTATTTTCGAAGTCCTTAAAACCTATCACTTTCCATTTTTAATAGTCTTTTACTTGAAACAAATCTTTAAAGTCTGTAGCTGGCATGTATCTTCCCAGCAGCAGAATATGTGATTTAAACGAAGTAAATCTGCCTCATTTAAATTGTCCGGAAATTTTAAAGAATGCTTCATTCGAGGGGAAGAAAGCACTACTTCTTTGATCCAATGCTTTCAAAATAAATGTAAAAATCAGTTTTAGAAATTAGGAAATCAGAGCTAACAAATGATTTAAAACCACCCCAGGAGCAGAGAAAGATAACATCAAATTCCTCAGAGAAGAGAAAGGTCTATAAATAGAGGCATTGAGAAACTCTGGAAATGTTCCAAAAGTAATTCAACAAATTAATCAGCATTACCTGTTTTAGATCTGGCCATTCTTTTGGTAGAATATGACTATGGATGTCAATTTTCATCTCCACAGGATCAGAGGAGACGCATGTAAGGAAAGGAGTTTTGCTATCAGAGGATCTCTATGAGATTCGTGGAGTTAATGGATATACTAAGTCTCCTTGTGACTACTTTAGGCACCAGTTAGCAGGCCTGCCCAGTCCAGTCTTGGTCCATTGGAACTGCCTTATTAAAGTTCAAAGCACTGTTTATTTGACAACCTGGCTTTGGGTCAACACTCTTTGGTAATCAGGACTCTGAGCACAAAATTAAAAAAAAAAAAAGCATCAAAAAGGAATATACTCTCCCTCTGATGTCAAAAGTACCGAGGGGTGCTTTAGGTTATAGCAAGTCAAAAATTGCCCAGTCTTTACATATTTCAACTTTTTTCCCAAAATATTCATAGTTAAAAGTCTAACAGTACATGGTTAAAAATCAGACAATACAGAGAGATTTTTAAGAAAAGTGACAGATCCTTGGCCTTGGTTTCACTCCCCAGAAGCAAGCAATTTTGAGTCTTCTGCTTTTTGTTCAGTTAGTTACTTCCATGCCATTAAAGAATATTTAACAACTTGCTTGTTCATGAAAATTTATCATATTGAGAAGTTGTGGGGAAGATTTCATTTTTGCTTTTAAATCATAGAAAGAGAGCACTGTTCATATATATTTTTCCTCTGTTATCTTTCTCTCATTCATTCATGCATGCATTTAATGAACAGGTGCTGAGACCTAGTATGTGCTACGGATATGCAGTTGAGTGAGAGGTTAGAGGATATGCATGCTGTAATGTGTAACTACACACAGCCCAAGATTCAGGGAAAGAGGGCAGTAGCTGTTTCCTTTGGGGATTGTCAGAGCAGATGGGGTGGGCTTCCCCTGAGCATAAAGTGGGGCTCACCATCCCGCCTCTAAAGAAAGCCTGGACTCCAACAGCTCTTTATTGTTCTGTGTCAACCCTTTCCCCCAGAACACGTGAAATGTTAAAGGGGGGACTGTGTTGTGGTGCAGTGGGCTAAGCTGCTGCTTGTGAAGACGGCATCTCAGATCAGAACCGTGGTTCTGAGTTCTGGCTGCTCTGCTTCTGATGCAGCTCCCTGCTAATGTGCCTGGGAAGCAGCACATGAAGGTCCAAGCCTTGGCCCACTGTAATCCATCCCCAAGCCTCTTTTGCCCAATGTGATCTCTCTAAAATGCAAAGGGATCACATCTCTTTCCAGCTTAGCCCTTTCCACAGTTGGTCACTGCTAAGTCCAAGCATCCATGTGAAACAAGACCCCAAATGTACTTTTCCACCTCACTGTGTACATATTAACCACTGTGCCCTATGCTCCAGCCACAGGGAACACTTTGTGCCTTCCCCAGAGTCATGAATTCCCAGTTTATCTTAATTAATTGCTTCCTTGGCCTTTAGAGTCTGGAATGATCTTTTCTTGCCCTTCTTTCTGCCAAGGGTACTTCTATCTATGACTCAACATTTAGTTTAAATATCAACTCTTCTGGGAAAAACATCTCCCTTTCTCTCTCTCCCTCTTTAAATGTTTATTTTCTTTTTTTATTTGTAAGGTGGGGAGGGGACAAGAGAGACAGATATCTCATCCACTGGTTCACTCCCCAAATCCACAACAGCCACAACAGCCAGAGCTGATCCAGCCAGAAGTCAGGAGTCAGAAATTCAATCCATGTCTCTCCTGTGGGTGGCAGGGTTACTTGGGCCATCACCTGTGGCCTCCTAGAGTGTACATTAGTGGGAAATTGGAATTGGAAGTGGAGCTGGAACTTGAAACTAGGCGCTTAGATATAGAATTCAGGCACCTCAAGCAACATCTTAACTGCTGTGCCGAATGCTGGCCCCTAAAGCCTCTCTTGACTACTTCTGCCCCCTAATGGCAGAAGGGGCAACATCTCCTTGTAAGAGTTAGCACAGGGATGAGAAGTGATGCTGGCAAAGTTGTGTGTGAGTTCAAGTTTGTTTTCAAAGATAGCAGAGTCCCTTTTTGTTACTCCTGGGTTTTGGCACTCAGAGATCTCTTGATATTTTTTCCCCTTTTTATCAATACTTGCTATTTGGAGAGGAGCTAGTTTCAGTCTTTTAAATTTGAGTTTGAATTTGTCTGCATCTGGACTATTGAATTAATGAAGCTCTGCGTGAAAAGAAGCCAAGTGGGTACTTGCAGTGGCTAATTTTATGTGTCAGCCTGGGTAGGTCATGGCATTCAGGTATTCATCCAATACTGTTCTACATGTTCCTGAAAAGTGTATTTTTGTGGGTAGAATTAACATTTAATAAGTAGACTTTGAGTAAAGCAATTTACCCTCCACAGTGTGGGTGAGTTTTATCCAATTGGTTGAGGCATTAACAAAAAAAAAAAACAACAAAACCTGACTTCCCAACAAGAGGGAATTCTGATAGCAGATTGCCTTTGGATTTGAACTGCAGTATTAGTTCCCTGGGTCTCCAGTCTGTTGGCCTTTCCTGCAGAGTTTGGACTTGGCCACCCTCCGTAACTGTCAGAGCACAATCCTTAAAATAAATTCTCTGTCGGGGTTGGCATTGTGGTGCAGCAGGTTAAGCTGCCACATGCAAGGCTGGCGTCCCATATCAGAGTGCTGCTTTGAGCCCTAGCTGCTCTACTTCCAATCTAGCTTCTCACTGACATGCCCAGGAAAGCAACAGAAGATGGCCCAAGTGTTTGGACTCCTGCCACCCATGTGGGAGAACCCAGATGGTGGATGAAAGATATCTGTGTGTGTGTTTGTGTGTGTGTTTCTCTTTCTCTGTCACTCTGCCTTTCAAATAAGTATATAAATATTTAAAATATTTTCTCTATCATACACATATGATTATATACATATATATCATATATATGTAATATGCACACACATATAAAATTTATTGGCAGGGTTATGTTCTAAGAAGTGCATCAGGAGGTGATTGGATTGTTGTGCAAACTTCAGTGAGTGCACTTACTCTAACCCAGATGGTGGAAGTCAATCAATGAACATGGCCTCTGGGTACAGTTGTTAGATATATGAAGCCACAGCTGGCATAATGTGGTAGACAGTTTTTTTTTTTAGGGAAAGAGTTTATTGGGGGAAACCCAACAGACCAGAGGGAAGGGGCAAAGAAGGAAAAGAGGGAGAATGAGAGCGATGGTAGACAATTTTACAGTGAATTCTTTTTGGTAAATAGTAAGAGTACATTTTAAAATAACAAAAGTAGGGGCCAGTGCTGTGGTGTAGTGGGTAAAGCCACTACCTGTGGTGCCGACATGCCACCAGTTTGAGTCTCGGCTACTCCACTTCTGATCCAGCTCCCTACTAATGCGCCTGGAAAGTATTGGAGGATGGCCCAAGTGCTTGAGGCCCCCACCCACCCATGTGGGACACCCAGAAGAAGCTCCTGGCTCCTGGCTTTGGCGTGTCCCAGGCCTCATTGTTGTGGCCATTTGGGGAGTGAAACAGTGGATGAAGACCTCTCTCTCTCTCTCTCTCTCTCTCTCTCTCTATCTTTGCCTTTCAAATAAGTAAACAAATATTCTTTTTTAAAATAAGGATAAAAGCTAAGACCAGCTTGGATTTAAGTTTTAAAAGTCTTAGCCTAGAAGGAGGTACCTTTCTTTGAAGGGAGGAGAGAACTTCCACTTTGACTAATGGCCTTGTCTAAATAAAGTCGGAGTTGGTGAACTCAAGAGGCTTCCATAGCCTTTGCAGCTCATGACAAGATCCTCGGGTGATTACTGACGTCATAAATAAGAGTGTCATTTGTTAAATCAACAACAGGAGTCACTGTGCACTTGCTCCCAATGTAGGACCTCTGTCCTTAATGTGTTGTACTATGAGGATTAACAGTAAAACTAGTCTTCAAACAGTACTTTATGCTTTGTATGTCTGTGTGGGTGCAGACTGTTGAAGTCTTTGCTTAGTATATACTAAGTTGATCTTCTGTATATAAAGATAATTTAAAATGAATCTTAATGAAGAATGGGATGGGAAAGGGAGTAGGAGATAGGATGGTTTGTGGGTGGGAGAGTGGTTATGGGGGGTAAAAGCCACTATAATCCAAAAGTTGTACTTTTGAAATTTATATTTATTAAATAAAAGTTTTCTATTATTAAAAAGTCTTAGCCTCAGTGGTTAATGGCAAAACTTTTAGCAATAGACTTGGGAGGACCCAGGGTTGAGAGTAAATTTTAACCTTCTTCTGACTACATAAAGATCAGGTAAAAATGAGACAGAGAAGGAGAGGGCAGTGTGTAGCTACTGTGGGTCCCAGAGGAGGGTATCCCTAAGCCCTGCCTTCCAGAGGCAGGTCCTAGATTGGGGTGGGAGAAAGAAACTTCAGGTGAGTTGGGGGATTTGATCAGATAGTGGAACCTTGGAAACTGCTGACTGTTGTGTCTGAAACAAGAGGTCTGTAGATGGGTAAACAGCACCTGAGGCTTAGCAAGGCCTGAGAGCTGAAAGCAAGCCAGGCATCAACGGGCCTTGTACTGGAGGCTGAGAAACGAGCCAGCAGGTAGCTGTGTGTGTTAATGATGGGAGGAAGATGCTTCAACGAATCCAACATAAACAGTGACCCAAACCAGATACCTCCTTTTCTTGCTAATGCCGTAGACTACCAAAGGAAGTCAGAGGGTCTAGGATGACAAAGTAGGAACTCTAGCCTAGACTTGCAAACTTTATTTCTTTGGGCAAATTACTTAATTCTCCACATACTTGTTTTCCTGTGTGTAATAAGGGCCAACAATAGAGGAATTTTGGGCCACTGCAAGGATTAAATGTGTAAAGACATGGAAGGCACATAAAACAATGGGTATCAGAGAGTAAGTGGTATGTAAGGGGAATCGGTGTTTTTTTATTTGAGAGGCAGAGGGACAGAGACAGAGAGACAGTCAGACAGACAGATAGCTTCCATCTGCTGGTTCACTTTCCAGCTGCTTGCAATTGCTGGGCCTGAGAGCCTGAGCCAGGCCAAAGCCAGGAGCTGGGAACACAAATCGGGTCTTCTGTGTATGCAGCAGAGACTCAACTACTTGAGCCATCAGCCTCTGCCTCCCAGGGTGTGCATTAGCTGGAGGGTGGAATCAGGAGCCATAACCAGGACTCAAACTCAAGTACTCTGTGTGGGATGTAGGCATCTTAACCAGCCATCATAGCTAGGGCAAATACTTACTCCAGCTTTTTTATTTTAAAGAGGGTAGAGGTAGGAAGAGGAGAGGAGGGGAGGGAAAGAAAGTGGAGGAGAGAGGAGGAGAGGGGAGAGGAGGAAGAGGAGGGGGAGAGGAGGGAGAGGAGAGGGGAGGGCAGGAAGTGGGAGGGAGGGGGATGGAGAAGGATATCTGGTTTACTCTCTAAATTACCACAACAACTGGAAGTACTGAAGCTGGGAAACTGGGAACTCAATCAAGATCTCCCACGTGGGTGACAGGAACCCAACTATTGAGTCATCATTGCCGCTTCCCAGGGTCCTTGTTACCAGGAAGCTGGAATCAAGAGCCCCAGCTAGGTGTCCAACCTAGGCACCTGATGCGGGAGGTGGGCATCCTAAACACTAGGCTAAGTACCCACCCCTGGTTGCTGCTTTTCGTATTATTACACCAGCCCACCAGAATTTAGACTGCACTTCAAGGAAAACTGTATGGGCAAGAGAAATCCTGAAATAACTTCTGATGGCATGGGACTTGTATTAACAGTTGACGGGAATTCTAGAAAAAATTATATTTTGTATTCATCTGTATATTTACATACCTGTAAAACTTTGCAAGTTCACCTAGGAATTCTAGGTGTGATTACATGGATAGGGAGGCTTTTGAGGGGTGGTTGGGAATGATAATCTCCCTCTGCTTGGGTTCTGTTATCAATGGATGTGGGCTGCCCAAGGAGGCATCCAGCGATGGGGACCAGGAAGCAGGTGAAAGATTAACTCGGGGTAGGGGTTGGGGGGCGGACACTAGAGTGCAGGTGGAGGGTTGCTTTGGAGAGGATTTTCTGACCATTGGAGGGCAAAGGAAAATCTGAAAGGATCTGATGAGGCTAAGATGTGTTGAGCTGTTGTTCCTTCTGGTCTTATGGGGTGGGAAGGGAGGGCATCCACAGAGACGGAGTTGGAGATTCACAAAGAAGAAGCAGTTTTAAAATGGCATTTGAGTTCCATGCTAGGTAACTTGCCACAGTAGCATCAGGGCTACTGTGTGGTTGGACTTTCAGAATGCTTAGCTGATACTCAGGTAGAAATATACCAAGTGATTTTTAAAGTCTAGAAGAAAAGCAGTCACAAGCATGCTGCACTTCTACTAGAGTAGTGAGATTATGAGCGACTTTTTTATCACTGAAATATTTTCTAATGCAGTGATAATATACTGATCTCTTGAAAGGCTTGTAAAAGCATAATTAAAAAGAATTTATGATGTGTCCTATTGTCACTGTTCTCAAGTCACCATCATTAATGCCATCTTTTCCCAGGAAACACAATGTTTTGTCTTCTATGAGTCATTTTAGTCATAGATTAATCCAATGTCTCATCCCACTGTGATAAGCTAGACATGGCATAATTTACCTGTTTTCCTCAAAACAGAGTCAATAACCCCACATCCCTGTATAAATTACTCCAGCTGCCTCCTGAACTCTTTTTTTTTATTTGAAAAGCAGAGAGACAGACACACAGAAATAGAGAGATCATCCATCTACCCGTTCACTGTTCCAGTGCCCACAATAACCCAGAGCTGGGCCAGGCTTAGGGAAGGAGTGGGGAATTCAATTCAGGTCTCCCACTGAGTGGCACGTTCCCAAGTTCTTGAGCTATCACCTGCTGCCTTCCAGGGTACACATTAGCAGGAATCCAGGAAATGGGAATGGAGCTGGAATTTGACCTGAGACATTGCACTGTGGGATGTGAGTGTCCCATGCAGTGCTTAACTGCTGTGCCAAATACCCACCATGTAAACTCTTTTTGCAATCAACTGCAAGAACAAGAATTGAGATTCATTCCAGGATCTCCTCTGAGTGCACTAGCTATTTGCCCAATCAGAGTAACCTAATAAGGTTCTGCACTTGCCTACTGGAACTGAGTCAAAATGATCGACTTGCTTAAAAACAGATATTGGGCCAGTGTTGTGACACAATGGGATAAACCACTGCTTGCAATGCCAGAATTCTGTATCAGAGCACTGGTTTGAGACACAGCACTCTGCTTCTGATACAGCCTCCTGCTGATGTACCTGTAAAGGCAGCAAAAGATGCTCCAAGTGATTGGGCCTCTGCCATCCATGTGGGAGACCAGGATGAAGTTCCGGGCTCCTGGCTTTGGCCTGGCCAACTCTGGCTGTTGTAGTCACTTGGGGAGTGAACCAGCAGATGGAAGATCTCTCTCTCTCTCTCTCTCTCTCTCTCTCTCTCTCTAGCTTCACCTTTCAAATGTGTAAATAAATAAATATTAAAAGATAAAATGAGATATGGTCCAGTTCTGCCTGCAACACTGGCATCCCAGATGGGTGCTATTTTGTATCCCAGCTGCTCCCGTTCGGATCCAGCTCCCTGGAAAAGCAGCAGAAGCCTGAGAAAAGCAGCAGCAGAAGGCCTGAGGTTTGGGCCCCTGCCACCCGCTTGGGAGACCTGGATGAAGTTCCTGAGTCCTGGCTCCTGGCTTTGACCTGGCTCAGTCCCGACCTTTGTGGCCATCTGGGGAGTGAAACAGTGGATGTAAGATCAATCTCTCTCTTTCTCTTTGAGTATCAAATAAATTAAAAAAAAAATCAGATATACAAGTGCCATCCTAAAAACTTAGTGTTGCACTTGAGTTTAATCATTTTTATCACTGTGACTTTGAATCCAGTATCACCTCTTCTCTGACTCAGCCTCTTCATTCACTATTATAACTGATGACTAATTCAGCAATGAGTGGTAGGTATTCATATAATGGGGAATTATGTGCTTTTCACTCATAATGATAGTTCTAGGGTGTCAGTCATTGCATACTTTTCCAATACTATAAAAGGGAGAGGCTGAAATAAATGAATGTGAAATCTGCTGCTTGGTGTGTGTTGAAAAGATAATGAATTCCACTCTGTACTTACCTAGGGCTCTGATGATAGAAAATTATAACTGTTTCTCATGGGATTGAGGACAGGTTGGGCAAAACTGCATCTAAATCTTAAACCTCCAGTGGTAGTCACTGGGGAAAACTTTACAAGTACTGATAGTCACCTCCCACCATCCTGCCCCTTCCCACCTGCTGTGGTTTGGACAAGATTTGACTCCTGAACTCTTAGAGATGTTTAATCGCCAAAGTCGTAAGTTGAAGGTAGTAAGAAGGTGGAAGCTTAATCCAGTGATGTGTTCAGGAGGTGGGCCTAGTGTGAGGTCCTTAAGCCACTGAGTGTGTGCCCTCAGAAGGTAGTTCTGGAGAGAGGGCCGGTTATCAAAGCCAAGGTGGGCCCAGCCACTCTGCTCCCTGGCCCACCGTGTGATCTGCCATCTGCCTGTGCTTCACCATTGCCTTTCTCCAGTCTCTCCTAATGGCAGAATCAATGGGACCTTCCTGATCATGGCTTGTGAACATCTGATACCACGAGGCAGGTGGCTGGTGTTGTGGCACAGCAGATTAGCTGTCGCTCGTAACACTGCATCTCATATCAGGATGCTAGCTCAATCCTGACTGCTGTTCTTCAGATCCAGCTTCCTGCTAGTGTACCCGGGAAGGCAGTGGATGATGGCTCAAGTGCTCAGGCCCCTGCCACCATGTGGGACACCAGGATGGAGCTCCTGGCTCCTGGCTTCAGCCTGGCCCAGACTTGTTTGTTGTGACCATTTAGGGAGTGAACCAGAAGATGAAAGATCTCTCTCTCTTTCTTTGCCTCTACCTTTCTCTCTGTCACTATGCTTTTAAAATAGATCAATAAATAAATCTTTAAAAAATAAGAACCAGAATAAACTTCCTTCATAAATAGCTTGTATTAGGTACTTAGTTATAGTGATGAGAACTGACTAACACTGCAGTTCTCCCAGTTTCCCAGGGATGCCTAATTAAATTCCAACTTCAGATGAACCATAAATAATATTTTCAGTGAAAGTTTATCTCAAATATTTTACAGGACATACTTATACTTAAAAAGTTTCATTATTTATTTGAAATTCAAATTAAACTGGGGTCCTATATTTTTATTTGCCGAACCTGGTGCATACATACCCTCAAACTAGATTCAGAATTCACAGGTTTGGTCCTTGAAGTTCCTTAAATGATTCTAACATGCATTAAACTTCAGAAAGATTGGGCTAAAATTTAAAAACATTCCTTTGTGGTTGCCAGAGGGCAAGCTAATGTAGGTAAGAGAAAGATAAACCAGTAAAGCCCATACGAACTCCTAGGTTTTCTTGTAATCAATATTGGTTATAACACTGAGGAGAACAATCATAGTGCCTGCCAACTCCACAACTCCACATGCAGACTGTGGCCCTGTCCAAATCCATAACCCTCCTTTCTCCTTCTAAACTTTGGCCCTGGGGCTAAGGCTGAGGAACCACAGAGGGGCATGTGCCCCAACACAGTCAGTTCATGGTCTAGACAGTGGTCCCTGAGGTGGCGTGTTACAAGAACTCTACCAGTGGGGTTCCAGTGGTTCAGTGAGAGCAACAGATTCTCCCCTTGTGCATTTTATTTATGGATATAGCACATCACATGTTTGGTGATAGAAGAAGAATCAGGATAGGTTAGGTTGGTGGCTTTCAAAATGTTAGTGAGCTCGGAATAATTTTCATTGTTTACTAAAAATACAGGTTGTCAGACTCTACTCCCAGAGGTCCTGATTCACTAGGTCTGGCCTGGAATCCAAGGATCTGCATCTCTAACAAGTTTTCAGGTGCTGCTGCTGCTATTTTTGATTTAGGGACCACATTTGGAGAATGAGTAGGGTAGTTTATATGGCAGTAACAAGCTCCAAATCTCAGTGGTGTAACAGTGGGAAGGTTTATCTTCTTGTTCATGTCCACACACAGTTGCATACTCTGGTCCACAATGTTGATTTCTTCACTCTGAGACCCAGGCGGACAGCACGACCAACAGGGCAGGGGGAAAGGCGATATGATGATGATGCACACCCTGGCCCTTAAAGCTTCCCCTGGAAATGATATGTGTCAGTTCCACTAATTTTCAGTGTCCAAAGAATATCACATGGCCACGCATACCTTCTAGTGGAGCAAATAAATGCAATCTTACTATTTGCTTAGAAGGAAAGATAGCCAGAAGATTTGGAAACTGTTCTAATGAGCACACAGGGGCTAACACTAAAAATAACTGACAGAAAGGGAGTGCATGCAGAAGTCCTGAGGTCACATGAACCAGGAGTTGAGGAAGACCCTGACTGTTGGTCTGGCGGAAGTAGTAGAAGTACAGGTATAGATGAGCTGAGTCACATAGTGGTGTGTGAGGGGATTGACCATCTGAGGCTGAGAGTTCATAAGATGATGGATGTGGAAGCTTCTTTTGGTTCTAAATCATATCAAAGGCTGCATTATGTGCTGGCTGCCATGAGTGCATTAGTATGGTTGTTCCTACGTCCCTCTAAGTTTCCTAGGTTCCTTATTCTGTACATGCTGTCCACTTGTGAAACCCTCATCTATGGGGTCTCACCATATCACCAAGTCAACAAACAGAGTTTATTATAGCAATTAAATGTAATTCAAAGTAACTCAAGCCTCCAACTTGTATTTATTAAACACTATGAAGGAGTCACACAGACCATAATATAACTTCTTAAAATTTCCTTAAATACATTATTCTCACATGAAGTCTCATGTCCCCAATTCTTATCCAGACCCAACTTTTGGGTTTCTAGTTTTTCTCCTCCTTTTCTTTTTCTTTTCCCCCCACAATTTTGCACTTCAGAATCATGGAGATTTGACTTAGCAAAACAGGCATAGACACCAGATAGAGCAGGCCCTGTCAGAATCTTTTTTAGTTGGCAGAGTGAGGGGAATTCTTGGTGTAGACCAAGGTTAGCAATGGGACCCATCATAGGCTAACAATAAACACCCATTTAGGTACATGAGGGATATTGAGTTCCTTGTAATCCACAGAGCCTCCAACAACCTAGGAATGGACTTGCATGGCATGAGTGAATAAATTCTAAGTGGCAATTGTGGGCAGGGTGCTTAAATATTCTCACAACATTAACAACAAAAAAAAGAATGTTAATTTTCATCATTGCTCAATTGCTAGCCACTTAAATCCAAGCTTAGACCTGACTAAAGTATCGCTGCCATGTTATGTCCAATCTAATTACTTCCCCCACTGTTTGCTTGTCTAACACTTGGGTTCACCATGATTCTTTGTCCTCACTGCTCCCTTCTGTTCACCAAGTGATTGACTGAGCTTGAACCTTGCATTCTGTCCATCTTCCAGGATCTATCTTTGTGAGCACTTCTTGGGGGCAGAAAGTATTTCTTTTGGGTTGAGAAGAAGGAATCCCTTCTCTGGGCCCCATGCTTTAGTGTATTTTGGATCTGGTTTTCTTCTGGCCTCAGCCCTCCTCTAGAGTGAGGAGTCCCAGAAGCCAAGAGGCTGTGTCCACTTGCCCACCTGTAACCAATTCTCCCCCTGTAGACCATGGCCCTGGAATCCCCAGTGGCCCTGAGTCTGCTTCCAGGTTCTATGTGGATCCTTGGACCTAACTTCCCAAGGACAGAGTGTGCCACTGCGTGTACACCCCTAGGCCCAAAGGGTAGCCAAGTGGTAGCTGCTTACGGGTGTATAAATGGAACTTGTACACATGGGCTGCATTTCAAGACCCACTGTGGCATGGAGAGGAGCTGGGGGTGGGGTAGGTGAGAAAGAAGGAGCATAGGTCAGTCACCAGGGATGTGGGCACCCACACTGTGCCAAACACCTAGCTCTATTGTTTCATTTCTTAACCAGGAACAATAATGGTTTCCAACTGTATAGGTTTCCTATTGTTGCTCTAATGACTACTGTAAACTTAGATGCTTCAATAACACAATTTATTATCTTATAGGTCTAGAGATCAGAAGTCAAGATGAGTCTCAGTGACCTAAAATCAGGGTGCTGGCAGGGGTGCATTCATTTTGGAAGCATAAGGAGCAGAGTTAGCTACTTTGCTTTTTCCAGCGTTTAGAGGCTGCCTGCACTCCTAGGCCTGGGGCCCTGCTTCATTCTAAACTGTTTCCATTGTCACATCTCTCTCTGACTCTCTTGTCTCCTTCATCATGATTTGTATGATTATATAGGACCCACCCAGATAATCCAAAGTGACTGTCCTGTCTCAAGATCTTCAGCTTAATTACATCTGGAAAAATCTTTTTTGCCTTGTAAAGTAATATATTCCACGGCTAAGGATATACGCTTCTTTGAGGAACCAGTATTCTGCCCACCACAACTACCTCCTGCACAGGCTGTTAAGAGAACCAAGGTAGAGAAGTCACTTGTGGAAGTTAGTTTACTCTTTCCTTTCTTGTATTTCCAACAAGACTAAAAGGATAGAGGTACTGTTTGGGGATCAGTCATTTGGTCTCTGAGTATGATACTACCTGGTCACAAGAGTAGACCCTCCTTATATTTAAAAGTTTTAATATATGAAGAAATAAATGGAATTCATAGAAAAAATATAAAGCATATGCAAAAATATCCATTTTTTTTTAAAAAAAAATAAAGGCTGTGTGTCTCAGATAGAAAGAAGGCATGTCTGTTAGACAAAAAATAGTGATTAAGAAAATGTAGGAGCCGGAGCTGTGACATAGCAGGTAAAACTGATGCCTGCAGTGCTAGCATCCCATATGGGCCCTGGTTCGAGTCCCGGCTGCTCCACTTCTGATCCAGCTCTCTGCTGTGTGGCCTGGGAAAGCAGTGGAAGCTGGCCCAAGTCTTTGGGCCCCTGCACCCACGTGGGAGACATGGAAGAAGCTCTTGGCTCCAGGCTTCAGATCGGTGCAGCTCAAGGCATTGCAGTCATCTGGGGAGTGAACCATTGGATGGAAGACCTCTCTCTCTGCCTCCGCCTCTGTCTCTCTGTAACTCTGCCTTTCAGATAAATAAATAAATCTTTTTAACAACAACAACAAAAAAAAAGAAAACAGAAAATTGTGAACTCTTAAGCCATTATTTTGTCAACTTTTGAGAATCAGTAATACAATCTGTTCTTATTCAAAACATATGCTTTGTATCTCAATGAAGAAAATGCATCTGCTTGTATATTGAAAAAAAGATTTTCAGTTTCAAATTAGCATGCAAATAGTCTGTCCCACTTTCTTCTAGTCTCATGTCATTGAGTCATATGTCCATGGTCCAAGGAACAGACCAGAATAAAGCTCAGAATATACAAGCAGAGAAGCATTTAGTTCATATTGAAGTAAAGCAACTGTTACAGCAGAAACTGGCGGTGGTAGCAAGGACAAAGTCATGTGTGACCACTTTTTTTTCTTTTTAAGATTTATTTATTTACTTGAAAGAGTTACACAGAGAGAGAAGGGGAGGCAGATAGAGAAAGGGTGGAGAGAGAGAGAGAGAGAGAGATCGTCCATGCGCTGGTTCACTCCCCAGTTGGCCGCAAAGGCTGGAGCTGTGCTGATCCAAAGCCAGCAGCCAGGAGCTTCATCTGGGTCTCCCACACGGGTGCAGGGGCCCAAGGACTTGGGCCATCTTCTACTGTTTTCCCAGGCCACACAGCAGAGAGCTGTATGGGAAGTGGAGCAGCTTGGACTGGAACCGGCGCCCATATGGGATGCCGGCACTGCAGGTGGTGACTACCCATTATGCCACAGCGCCAACCCCATGTGTCCATTTCCTATCTGTCTATAAGGTCCTCACCCTGGAGTGTTCTTCCTTCTCATCATTTCACAAATACAAACATCCCCCCATTATAAAGGCAAAGGCTGACCAAGCTTGACTTCTTAATTTTTAAAATTTCTTAAAAAATTTTTTATTTGTTATACAAGTTTCATGTATTTCAAATATATAGATTTAGAATGTAATGTTACTTCTCATCCTACCTTCCCTGCTGCCCATATTCCAACCCTTTTTCCTACTCCCTCTCTAATTCCCACTCTTAATTTTTACAAAGATCTTTTCTTAATGTTCAAAAGATTAACCCTACACTAAGTAAAAGTTCAAAAAATAGTATGAAGAGAGCTGGCGCCGCAGCTCAGTAGGCTAATCCTCTGCCTGCTGCACTGGAACACTGGGTTCTAGTCCTGGTCAGGGTGCCGGATTCTGTCCTGGTTGCCCCTCTTCCAGGCCAGCTCTCTGCTATGGCCCGGGAGTGCAGTGGAGGATGGCCCAAGTCCTTGGGCCCTGCACCCCATAAAGGAGACCAGGAGAAGCACCTGGCTCCTGGCTTCGGATCAGGGCAATGCGATGGCTGCAGCAGCCATTGGAGGGTGAACCAATGGCAAAAAGGAAGACCTTTCTCTCTGTCTCTCTCTCTCACTGTCCACTCTGCCTGTCAAAAAAAAAAAAAAAAAATAGCATGAAGAAAAAAAACCCCACTGTTCCTCAACAGAAGATACAAGAGCTTTAAACAATTGTCAAATCTTAGAATATCCATTTCACTCCAATAGATTACATTTTTGTGACTCAATAGTTGATGGGTATCTGGGTTGATTCCATATCTTAGCTGTTTTGAATTGAGCTACAATGAACATGGGGGTTCAGATAACTCTTTCATATGCTGATTTTTTTGGTTTGGGTAAATTTCCAGGAGTGGGATGGCTGGATCATATGGTAGGTCTATATTCAGATTTCTGAGGTTCTCCATACTGTTTTCCACAGTGGCTGGACCAGTTTACATCCCACATTTTTACCAGTGTTGTTTGTTGGTTTCTGTATGAGAGCCATTCTAACAGGGGTGAGCAGAAACCTCATTGCGGTATTGATTTGTATTTTCCAGATGGCTAGTGATCCTGAGCATTTTTTCAAGTGTCTGTTGGCTATTTGAATTTCCTCTTGAAAAATGACTGTTCAAATCCTTTGCCCATTTCTTAACTGGATTGTTTGTTTTGTTGTTGTTGAGTTCTTGAGCTCTTTATGGATTCTGGATATTAATCCTTTATCAGTTGCATAGTTTGTAAATATTTTCTCCTATTCTGTTGGTTGCCTCTTCACTTTGCTGAGTGTTCCTTTTGTGATGCATAACCTCAATTTGATGTAATCTCATTTGTCAATTTTGGTTTTGATTGCCTGTGCTTCTGGGGTCTTTTCCAAGAAGTCTTTACCTATGCCATGTCTTCCAGAGTTTTTCCAATTTTCTCTAGTAGTTTGATGGTATCAGGTCATAGATTTAGGTCTTTGATCTATTTTGTGTGGGTTTTTGTGTAAGCTGTAAGGCAGGGGTCTTACTTCGTGCCCAAGGAGGTCCAGTTTTCCCAGTACCTTTTGTTGAAGAGACTGTCGTTGCTCCAGGGATTGATTTTAGCTCCTTTGTCAAAGATAAGTTGGTTGTAGATATGTGGATTGATTCTGGGTTTCTATTCTGTTCCATTGGTCTATGTGTCTATTTTTGTGCCAGTACCAGGCTGTTTTGATTATAACTGCCCTGTAGTATGCCTTGACACCTGGTATTGTGGTGCCTTATGCTTTGTTTTTGTTGTACAAGATTGCTTTAGCTATTCAGGGCCTCTTGTGTTTCCCTGTGAATTTTAGCATCTCTATTTCTAGATCTGAGAAGAATTTCATTACGATTTTGATTAGGATCTCATTGAATCTATAAATTGCTTTGGGTAGTATGGACATTTTGATTCTTCCAATTTATGGATTCTTCCAGTCCATAAACTTGAAAGTTTTCCCATTTTTTGATGTCTTCTGTTTTTTTAAAATGTTTTATAATTTTTATTTTAAAGATCTTTTCTTATTTAAACAAACAAAAAAAAACCATGTATTTATTATTTGAAAGAAGGACAGAGAGAGATCTTCCATCTGCTGGGTAACTCCTCAAAGGTCCACAAACAGCCAAGGCTGGGCCACAACCAAGCCAGGAGTTCAGAACTCAATCCAAATCTCCTACATGCATGGCAGGGATCCAAGTACTTGAGCTATGTCTGCTACATCACAAGACATGCATTAGCAGGAAGCTGAAATGGAAGAAGAGCTGGGACTTGAACCCAGGGACTGCAGTATGGAATGTGGGTGACTCAAGTGGTGTCTTTTTATTATTATTATTATTATTATTATTTTATTTGAAAGACAGAGTTACAGAGAGAGAAGTCTTCCATCTGCTGGTTCACTCCCTAGATGGCCACAACGGCTGGAACTGTGCCAGTCTGAAGCCAGGAGCCAGGAGCCAGGAGCTTCCTCTGGGTCTCCTATGCGGGTGCAGGAGCCCAAGTCCTTGGGCCATCTTCTACTGCTATCCCAGGCCATAGCAGAGAGCTGGATCGGAAGTGGAGCAGCCAGGACTAGAACTGGCGCCCATATGGGATGCTGGCGCTTCAGGCCAGGGCATTAACTCTCTGCAGCACAGCGCTGGCCCCAAGTGCTGTCTTAATCATTGCAATAAATACTCACCCCACAAGCTTGACTTCTAAATGTCCTGGCCTTTGGTAGAGAGGAATTTATTGCATAAGGAGGAAAAAGCTGGGCTCTGGGGTCTGCAGACCTGGGTTTGAAAGCCAATTCAGGGGCTGGTGTTGTGGCGCAATGAGTTAAACTGCTACTTGCAGTTGGCATCCCATATAGGAGCACCAGTTCAGGTCCTGGCTGCTCTGCTTCTGATCCAGCTCCTTGCTAATGTGCCTGGGAAAACAGCAAAGGCAAGTGCATGGGCACCTGCCTCATATGTGGGAGACCCATATGGAGTTCCAGTCTCCTGCCTTTGGCCTGGGCCATCCCTGGCTTTTGTGGCCATTTGAGGAGTGAACTGGAAAATGGACAATTTCTTTCTCTCTCTGTCTCTCCCTCTCTCTCTGTCACTTTGCATTTCAAATAGATAAATTAATTTTAAAATGTATCTTTAAAACAAAACAAGAAAAGAAAAAAAGGAACCCAATTCCAATACAAAGTGATCTGGAGTAAAGTATTCAATCCTACTAAATCTGTCTCCCATTTTGTCAGCAAAATGTGGATCGTGATAACTTCTTACAGAATTGACATAAAGATTAGATTAAATGACATAAATTTATAAAATTCTTAGTAAAGTTTCTCAATAAATGCCAACTACTGTTCTTATTATCATCAGCCAATCTTACTATGCCAGAGGGTCAAAACTGGGACTAGAAATTACCACAAATTATGGTTCTTCTGATATCTTGATGGCTACCATTCCACTTGGAAATTTATCCTCACCCTTCACTATCTATGGGCCTCTTTATTTTATTTTTTAAGATTTATTTATTTATCTGAAAGTCAGAATTACACAGACAGAAAGAGAGGCAGAGAGAGAGAGAGGTCTTCCATCTGCTGGTTCACTCCCCAATTGGCTGCAATGGCTGGAGCTGTGCCAATCCAAAGCCAGGAGCCAGGAGCCTCTTCTGGGTCTCCCACAGGGGTGCAGGGCCCCAAGGACCTGGGCCATTCTCTGCTGCTTTCCCAGGCCACAGCAGAGAGCTAGATGGGAAGTGGAGCAGCCAGGACTTGAACCGGTACCCATTTGGGATGCCAGCACTGCAGGCAAAGGCCTGACCCTCTACGCCACAGCGCCAGCCCCAGGCCTCTTTATTCTTAACTCCCTTCTTCTCAACATAGATTCTAAATTTCACACACTATGCTTTCCCTGTAAACATCCTTGATGCACATGGCCCCCCGCCCCACCCCTACCTGCCTGGCAGAACCCAAGCTTTGGTTAAAACCCAACTGCTTTCCCACTCAGTGCTCTAACAGCTGACAGCAACTAGAGAAAAATCACCCAACAGTGCACATTAAAACTGTATAATAGTACCCTGCTGTTATTTGCCTTTTTCATTGTGTTGACATTTGCACTGATAGTGCAAAAGTGATGGTGGCTCAAACTACTGATGCTTTGTAGAAATCAAGACAGCAGTACTGAACTACACTAGCAGGGATTATGTTTTCCCCATTATGCACCTTCAATTTATAAAACAAAGGGGAGAAAAAAATTAAAAACAAAAGGGAGGAGATGGAACACGATGGAGGCCGAGTGGCATGCTCTGGCGAATGTCTCCCCACAGAGACACCAACTCAAACAGCTCTTCATGCACCAGGTCACCTACACAAGTGCCAGTGAAGCCAGGTGGGAGTCCACAAGGTCTGAGGTTATTATAACTAATAAGAGAAAACATTGAAGAGGAAAGAGTTGCTATGTGATTCTACCCTGAACTCTAATTCAGGGAGAAATGCCTCCTACTTGGGGAAGAGAGAAGAAATAAAGTCCAGGTGATAGACTTGAAACCCAATACCAGGCCTGCTACAGTGAAACTTAGAGTCAGAACCCCAGGGCCTCTGCCTCCAGGCCAGCACCCGTAGACTCAGCTTTTGGAGTTTCATTGTCCAGAAAATCAAGGGATAACATCCACCACCCCTTCCCCAACCTACAACAGACAGTAGAATCAAACTCCAGTCATGGGAAGTAGGGTGGCAAAAGAAATTTGAACTTTGCCTTGATGCACAGAGCTGGGCCTGCTGCTGGGGTGAGAACCAGCACCATATAAAGCCCGGAGGACTTTATTCCCAGTGCTCACAGGTGCAGCCTCTAGATCTGCCCCAGCATCAGGCAGAGACCTATATCTTGATGGGACAGACTCATTTCAACTTGTATCATCATCAGCATCACACAGCCCTTGACATACATCCTGAGACTGCTCAGGGCCCAGTGACTATGAGACTCAGATGTAACCCAGCTTGGTGTCAGCCCAGTGGCTGGGAGACTGTCTCCACCATCTCTCCTCCAAACTCAGGCAGACAGCAAAGAGTAAGACCACCTAAATAGCAAGCAGTCCATAGTAAAGTGGGCCTTGGCTCTATCCTACGCTATGCTGGTCTTGGCAGGCTGTGGGCTCTGGGTGTGATCAGTATTACAGCCATAGGACTGTTCACTCTGTTCTCCCTACTCTAGTCAACATAAAGTAGAGAAAGGAATTGCCTTCTTGGGGGAAGAAAAGCTATGTGGTACCAAGACATTGCATAGAAACCTGGGATGGGCACCACAGGGACTTCTGCACCCCTGCTAAACTTTGTGCCAGTGTTTTGTGACACCAACCAAGCCCCTGACAATGTATACACCCAAGGTCTCCACGCCAGTGCTCCCACAACCCCAGCCGTAGTAGACTTAGACACAGCATGCCTGCAGTCCCACATCCTGCCACACAGGTTGCATCCACGACCCCTACATTCCTACTGTGACTGAAAGGAGCACCCCATACCCCCACTGTCACTGCCATCAATTATTGCGGAAGAAGATTTAGGGAGACCACACTACAGCATATAACTGGAAATAAAGCCGAATAACCTATGTACTGGTGCCTAAAGACATAGGCTCAGGAATAGGTGTTTTGTTTTGTTTTTAACCGTGAAAGTCACTTATTGAAAGTGATATAAGCAAATAATCTACCAGATGCACAAATATCAATGTTGAAACTCAGGAAGCACAAAAAGCAAAGTAATCTAACTCTCCCAAAGGAGCACAATAATGCATTAGTAACAGACTTCAAAGCAAAAGAGATTGATGAACTGCCTGAAAAAGAATTCAAAAGTGATTGTAAGGATGCTCAGAGAGATACAAAAGAATACAAACAGTTGAATGATGTCAAACAAACAAAAAGAACCAAATGGAAATCTTGGAACTGAATAACTCAGTGAGTAAAATAAAAAAATCAGTTGAAAGGCTCAAAAAAACAGACTAGATCAAGCACAAGAAAGAATATCTGAACTTGAAAATAGATCTTTTGAGGGCTGGCTCTGTGGCTCAATGGGTTAACACCCTGGCCTGAAGTGCCGACATCCCATATGGGTACCTGTTCGAGGCCTGGCTGCTCCATTTCCAATCCAGCTCTCTGCTATGGCCTGGGAAAGCAGTAGAAGATGGCCCAAATCCTTTGGCCCCTGCACCCGTGTGGGAGACCTAGAAGAGGCTCCTGGTTCCTGGCTTCAGATGGGTGCAGCTCTGGCCGTTGTGGCCAATTGGGGAGTGAATCATTGGATGAAAGACCTCTCTCTCCCTCTGACTCTCCTCTCTCTCTCTCTGTAACTCTGATTTTCAAATTAATAAAATAAATAAATAAATTTTTAAAAATTTTAAAAATAGATCTTTTGAAATAGATGAGTCATGGGGCTGGTGCTGTGGCACAGTGGGTTAACGCCCTGGCCTGAAGCGCTGACATTCCATATGGGTGCTGGTTCAAGATCTGGCTGCTCCTCTTCTGATCCAACTCTCTGCTGTGGCCTGGGAAAGCAGTAGAATATGGCCCAAGTCCTTGGGCCCCTGCACCCACGTGGGAGACATGGAAGAAGCTCCTGGCTCCTGGCTTCAGACTGACACAGTTCCAGCCGTTGTGGCCAATTAGGGAGTGAACCATCAGATGGAAGACCTCTCTTTCTGCCTCTCCTCTCTCTGTGTAACTCTGATTTCAAGTAAATAAATAAAATCTTTAAAAAAAAAAAGGGGGGGTGGGGGAATAGACCAGTCAGACAAAAACAATAAGAAAAAATTTAAGACAGCCACTAAGACCCTTGGGACACCATTAAATGAAGAAATATTTATTTATTTATTTATTTATTTATTTATTTTTTGTGACAGGCAGAGTGGACAGTGAGAGAGAGAGACAGAGAGAAAGGTCTTCCTTTGCCGTTGGTTCACCCTCCAATGGCTGCCGCGGATGGTGCGCTGCGGCCGGCGCACTGCGCTCATCCGATGGCAGGAGCCAGGTGCTAGGTGCTTTTTTCTGGTCTCCCATGGGGTGCAGGGCCCAAGCACTTGGGCCATCCTCCACTGCACTCCTGGGCCACAGCAGAGGGCTGGCCTGGAAGAGGGGCAACCGGGACAGAATCCGGCGCCCCAACCGGGACTAGAACCCGGAGTGCCAGCGCCGCAAGGCAGAGGATTAGCCTGTTGAGCCTCGGCGCCGGCCGAAGAAATATTTAAATTGTGGGTATTCCTGAGGGTGAAGAGAGGAATATAGGCTTATCAAATCTATTCAATTACTGAAAACTTCCCTGAGCTGGAAAAAGATGTGGACATGCAAGAATAGGAGGCCCACAGGATCCCAAATAGACATGACCAGAAAAGATCCTCACTGCAAAACATCATAGTCAAACTCTGAAAGTAGAATACAAATACAGAAGTCTAAAATTTAAGAGAAAGGTGCCATATCACTTTTAAGGTAACCGCTATTATATTAATAGCAGAATTTTCAACAGAAATCTTACAGGCCAGGAAGGAATGGAATTAAAATAGCTGCCAACCAAGGATACTTTACTCAGTGAAGTTATCTTTCACAAATGAAGGAGAAATAAAAACTTTTTACCACCACCAACCAGTCTTACAAAAGATGCTTATGGGAGTCCTACATACAAAAACAAAAGAAAGTTAACAACCATAATGAAAATAGGAGAAAGGGTGCTGTGGTGTAATGGGTAAAGCTGCTGCCTGCAGTGCCTGCATCCCATATGGGTGCTGATTTGAGTCCAGACTGCTCTACTTCTGATCCAGCTGTCTGCTGTGGCCTGGGAAAGCAGTAGAAGATGGCCCAAGTGCTTGGGCCCCTGCACCCACGTGGGAGACATGGAAGAAGCTTCTGGCTCCTGGCTTTGTATTGGCTCAGATCTGGCTGTGGTGGCCATTTGGGGAGTGGAACAGTGGATGGAGGATCTCTCTCTCTCTCTCTCTCTCTCTCTCTGTCTCTGCTTCTCTATAACTCTGCCTTTCAAATAAATAAATAAATCTTAAAAAGGGAGGAAGTGTAAAAAAATCTTCAAAATAAACAAAAATATGTTTTAAAATGACAGGACTAAATCATTATTAACCTTCACATAAATTCCCCAATTAAAAGATACAGACTAGCTTAATAGATTAAAAAACAAGAGCCAATGAAGTGCTACCTACAAAAAACTCACGGCAACACTAAAGACATACACAGACCAAAAGAGGAAGGATAGAAAAAGATATTCCATTAAAATGGAAAGCATAAGTGAACAGAAGTAGCTATACTTCTATCAGAAAAAATAGACTTTAAGTCAAAAACTGAAAAAGAGACAAATGTCACTGTATAATTATCCAGAGATCAATTCTACATGACATGACCATTGTAAGTGTATATGCACCTGATGTTGATGCACCTAATTTTGTAGAAAAAGCATAGTTAGATCTAAAAGGATAGGTAAGCTCCAATGTAGCAATACTGGAGGACTTTAATACCTCACTTTCATTAATAGACAGACCAAAAACAAATCAGGAAATAAATATCAGAGTTAAACTACACTATAGACCAAATGACCTAACAGACACTTATGGAATATTTAATCTAATAACTACAAAACATACATTCTTTGCATCAGCATATGGAATATTCTCTAGGACAGACCCATATTGGATCATAAAACAAGTCTCAACAAATAAAAGAAAATTGAAATTGTATTACAATTTTTTTCCAATTCAGGGAAAAAATAGAAAAAAATTAGAAATCAACAACAAAGAAATTCTAGAAATTATACAAATACATGGAGACTAGACAACATACTTCTGAAAGAAATCATTGAAAAAACCAAGAGAAATTTAAAAATGCCTTGAAACTAGTGAAAAAGGAAGGACCACATACCAAAATGTATAGGATACAGCAAAAGCAGTATTAATAAGCACATTTACAACAATAATGCCTACATAAAAAAAGAAAGATATCAAATAAACAACCTAACAGTGAATCACAAGGAACTAGGAAAACAAGAAGAAATCAAGACGAAAGTCAGAAGGAAAGACGCAATAAAGATCACAGTAGAAATAAATGAAACAGAAACTAAAAAAAGACAAAAGATCAGTAAAATGAAGAGTTCATTTTTTAAAAAAGATAAAATTGACAAAACTTAGACTAAGAAAAAAGAAAAAAATATTCAAATAATAAAATAAGAAATGAAAAAGGAGATATTACAACTGATACCATGGAAACACAAAGAACCACTAAGGACTATTTGCCCAAAATTGCTAGACCTAGAAGAAATGGATAAATTTCTGCATATACATAACTTACCAAGACTGAACCATAAAGACACAGAAAATGTGAGCAAATCAATGATGAATGATGAAATTGAATTAGTAATCAAAAGTCTCCAGTGAAGAAAAGTCAGGACCACATAGCTTCACTGATACATTTTACTAGACATTTAAGGGAGAACCAACACAAATTTTTCTCAGAGTATTCCCAAAAATTGAAAGGGAGGGAATTCTTTCACACTCATTCTACGAGACTGTTAGCTGGATTCCAAAACCTAACAAAGACACAACAAAAGAAAACTAGAGACCAATATCCCTGATGAACATAGATGCAAAAATTCTGAACAAAAATACTAGGAAATCTAATGCAACAACACATCAAAAAGATCATTCTGGTGCCCATGTTTTAGCACAATGGGTTAAGCTACTGATTGTGATGGCAGCATTCCACATCAGAGTGCCAGTTCAAATCCTGGTTACTCTGCTTCTAATTCAGCTTCCTGAGAAGACAAAGGAAGATGGCCCAAGTACCTGAGCCTCTGCCACCCACATAGGAGACCAGGATTAGAGTTCCTGGTTCCTGGCTTCAGCATGGCCCAGACCTGGCTGCTGCAGCCAGTTGGGGGAATAAACCAGCAGATGCGAGATTCTCTCCCTGCCTTCCCAACTCTGTTGTTTTGTCTTTCAAATAAATAAATCTTGAAAAAGATTATTCTTCATATTCAGGTGGGATTTATCCCAGGGATACACGGATGTCTCAACATATGCAAATCAATTAATGTAATACATCATGCCAACAGAATGATGGATGAAAACCAAATGAGAATCTCAATAGATGCAAAAAAAAAGCAATAGATAAAATTCAACATGTGTTCATGATAAGCACCTTGAACAAATTAGATATAGAAGGAACATAGCTCAACATATTAAAGGCTATATATGACAAACCCACAACCTGAAACCAGACCAGAATGTCCACTTCACTGTACTTATTCAATTAGTACTGGAAATTTTATCCAGAGCCATGAGGCAAGAGAATGAAATAAAAGACATACAAATAGGAAAGGAAGTAAAACTATCCCTGTTTGCAGTTGACAGGAGTCTCTCTATATAAAGAAACCAAAGTAGTCCACCAAGAGACTATTAGAACCAATAAAAAATTTGGTGAAGTTACAGGTTGCCAAATCAACACTTGGAAATTAGTAGCAGGCTCTTGGCTTTGGCCTCATCCCAGCCCTAGATGTTCTAGGCACTTTGGGTATAAGCCAGAGAAAGGGAGCCCTCTATCCTTACCTGTCTCTCAAATAGAAAACTTTTAAATTTTTAAAATTGTGTTAAATTAAACTCTTAAAATATTTATTTACTTAAAAGGCAGAGCAACTGAGAGAGAGAGAGAGAGAGAGAGAGAGAGAGATTCCATCCACTGGCTCGCTCCCTAAATGGCCACAACAGCTGAAGCCAGGAGCCAGGAACTCCACCCTGATCTCCCACACAGGTGAAAGGGGCCACCTTCCACTGAGCATTAGCAGGGACCTGGATTGGAAGTGGAGTGTCCAGGAGTTGAACTGTCACTCTGATGTGGTATGCCAGTGCTGCAAACTAGATTAACCTGCTGTGCCAGAACCCAGCTGCCCCAAATCTAAGCTTTTGATTATAGATCTTTTAGTATTCTATGTAGCAAAATGAGATGTCTACATCAAGAACATCTTGAAGAATATATATCTTGAGCAATACTTGTGTGTTACTTAAGTTAGGAGCTCAACTAGCCATCTTTCTTGTCAAATGATATTTTTACATAAAAGAATGTCTTGCAGACAAACTATGTGCATACTTTACATTTTCTTTAAAATTAACAAAATGGGGGCCAATGCTGTGGTGTAGTGAGCAAAGCCACTGCCTGCAGTGCCAGCATCCCATATGGGTGCCAGTTTGAGTCCCAGTGGCTCCACTTCTGATCCAGCTCTCTGCTATGGCCTGGGAAAGCAAGTCCTTGGGCCCCTTCACCTGCATGGAAGACCCAGAGGAAGCTCCTGGCTCTTGGCTTCAGATTGGCTCAGCTCTTGCTGTGGCAGCCATTTGGGGAGTGAACCAGTGGATGGAAGACCTCTCTCTCTCTCTCTCTCTCTCTCTCTCTCTGCGTTTCTATAGCTCTGCCTTCCAAAAATAAGAAATAAATAAATATTTGAAATAAAATTAACAAAATTAATTTGTGACTTGAAGGAAATCAACACATATTTTCACCAATGAAAACACTTCAAGTTGCAAGCAGTAACTGAAAGTTGGGGAAACTTGCATGTGTCTCCACAAGCTCAACAGCTTCCCAACACTTGACAGACCTTGTTGATACAACTGGTCGGAATATATTAGTTAATATATTAGTTAATCCGAGTATAAAGTTAATTGAAAATAGGTCTTAGTGGAGAATGGGACTGGGAATGAGAGAGGGAGGAGGAGGAGGGGTGGGAATGTGGGTGGGAGGACGGGTATGGTGGGAAAAATCCCTATATTCCTAAAGCTGTACTTATGAGATGCATGAAGTTTGTATTCCTTAAATAAAAGATTTCTTTGGGAAAAAATTAGTATATAGGGGCTGACACTGCGGTGTGAGTTAATCCTTTGCCTGAGGCACTGGCATCCCATATGAGCCCTGGTTCTAGTCCTGGCAGCTTCTCTTCTGATCCAGCTCTCTGGTGTGGCCTGGGGAAGCCAGAAGATGGCCCAAGTCCTTGGGTCCCTGCACCTACATGGGAGACTCAGAAAAAGCTCCTGGCTTCAGATCGGCTCAGCTTCTGCCATGGCAGCCATTTGGAGAATGAACCAGCAGATGAATGACGTTTCTCTATGTCTCTCCCTATCACTGTCTGTAACTCTACCTCTCAAATAAATAAATAAAATCTTTATAGAAATAGTATATAGTCAAATGTGTGAAGATGTACAAGATGTGCATGACTCAGAGAACAGATACTTTCTAGAAAATCATTCAAAATGTAGGTAGGTCAATAGATTTTAATGTAAATAGAACAAAAATTACATCAATGTTACTCTGATCCCATGTTGCAACTACACATTGTTTAAGTGTATTTCCCTGTGAAATGCTGCCTACCAGTCAAGAAATGGGCCTTCACTAAAATTGTTCATCCATGCTCTAATGTCCCTCTGACTTTCTGGGCAATAGTTACAGTGTCTATCTTGCATTATATCACCCATGATTCACTGCTGAGAACATTAAAATCTGAGAAGTAAAATGAGAGTCTGGGGTCATGTGCCTGGTTGGGATGCCAAGTCTCCCTTCCTTCCTACCTAACAACCGCAGGACCCTCAAAAGCCTGGCTCCAGGATCTGTGTTAAGATTTGAGTCCTTGAGCCCCAGTCTGGTGCCTATATAGCCATGATTTCATACATGTATGTAGTATTTTCCTCTCTAGGATTTCTTCCTCTTCTGTGGGTAACAGGATCCACTCGCCCTCCTTCTGTCGTAGTCCATGTGGTTTTCTTTCTTTCTTTCTTTCTTTCTTTCTTTCTTTCTTTCTTTCTTTCTTTCTTTCTTTCTTTCTTTCTTTCTTTCTTTCTTTCTCTCTCTCTCTCTCTCTCTCTCTCTCTCTCTCTCTCTCTTTCTTTCAAGATTTATTTATATCACTTGAAAGTCAGAGTTACACACAGAGAGGAGAGGCACAGAGAGAGAGAGAGAGAGAGAGAGAGAGAGAGAAAGGTCTTCCATTCGCTAGTTCACTCCCCAGTTGGCTGCATTGGCCAGAGCTGCACCGATCCCAAGCCGGGAACCAGGAGCTTTTTCCACGCTGGTGCAGGGGCCCAAAGACTTGGGCCATCTTCTGCTGCTTTCCCAGGTCATAGCAGAGAGCTGGATTGGAAGTGGAACAGCCAAGTCTCGAACCAGCACCCATATGGGATGCCAGCACTGCAGGCAGCAGCTTTACCCACTATACTACAGTGCTGGCCCCTCCATGTGGTTTCAGTGGGGATAACCATACCCTGTAGTTCCATCCTGGATGGCAGTCAAGAACATTGCTAGAGATATGAACATGTGAGCCAGACCTGGCCTCATACCAGTGACTGTTTCCAAGGAGAAAGTTGCTGTCTCTTTGGTAGCGTATAAAATTGGTAGGGTATTCACAGTCATTTACCACCACTTGGGAAGGGCCTCTATGAAAAGAAAACCAACCCTGAAGAAAGTAGAACTGAAGAAGAAATGGGGGGGGGGGCGGGGGGGGAGAGAGATTGAGATCGATTGAGATCGATTCCTGGTGACATCGTTTGAGTGTTACCTTAATCCAGCTACATTTGAAGTAAGACTCGCCCCCTGGACTTTTTTGTGCAATTATCTAGCACATTTCTTTTTTGTTTTGTTTTCAGTTAATTTGAGTTGATTGCATCACTGAAGCTTGATCCCCTTGTCGTGTTGAAATTCTGCTTACTGGCTAAAGTTTGGAGTGCCAGGATGAGTCTGCATGTTACTTGTTCTGGTACATGTTTACAGTGCTAGTTGCTGTAGGTGGTTTGATTTATCACATGTCCTGCTGGAGCCCATTTACAAATTGTCTCTGCTCAAAACAAAGATCTCATCTTGTTTCCACTGAGCAGCATAAGCCCCTGAGCCAGAGGGGACCTAGGTTGACTGCGAGTCCTCGTTTGCTTTTGGGACTTACCTGTAGAGACTGGAAGGGGCTGGCTCATTGTCTGCAGGTCATCATGGGTTTGCTCCAAGGGGAAGGCCTGGCTTGCTGCTTTTCTGTTTCAGGTTTTAGGTTTCTATTGGTGTTGGTATCTCTGTCACTAGAACAGCAATGATGAACTTTCATGCCAGTGAGTTAAAATGAGCTGGGAATAGTGTGTACATTCATCATAAGGACATCATATGTAAAATGTAGGGTACATAATGTAATAGTGTACATCACCCAGTAATACATAGAGCTTACCCATGTGACATAGACAGTAACACATTCCTAGTCTACGTGAACCAAATGCCACGGTGGTGCTTTTAAATTAGGAGAGAATGTCTATGAGACTTTACTTTTATTTTTTTTTTAAAGATTTTTCATTTATTTATTTGAGAGGTAGAGTTATAGACAGTGAGAGGGAGAGACAGAGAGAAAGGTCTTCCTTCTGCTGGTTCACCCCACAGATGGCCGCTATGGCTGGAGCTGCGCTGATCTGAAGCCAGGAGACAGTCTCCCATGCGGGTGCAGGGGCCCAAGCACTTGAGCTATCCTCCACTGCTTTCCTAGGCCACAGCAGAGAGCTGAACTGGAAGAGGAGCAGCTGGGACTAGAACTGGTGTCCATACAGGATGCCAGTGCTGCAGACAGAGGATTAACCCACTGCACCACGGAGCCAGCCCCTCTGTGAGACTTTAATTTGAAGGGCCTATTTCCAAAGTTGTGGGCAAGGAGTGGTGGAGAAGCTTCTGGGGTAGCGAAGTACCCCAAGGCTGGAAACCACTGGGTGCACTTATCTCTCCTAAGTCTGAATGGGCAAGGGAAGGGAGAGACAGGGAGACATGTAGAGCTGGGACCGTCCATGGGAGAAGCAGAGGAGGAAATACTCCATATGAAGTGCTTTATCCTGAAGTCCCCTACCCCTCACTTACAGGGCCCTTGGAGTCCCAATGGCTGCTGGGTAGGAAAGCGTTCTATGTGGGCAGCCAGACTGGTCAGCAAGGAGAGGTGCTGCTCTGTGTTTATGATAAATGACTGAAAGGCACCCAGCACTAAAGGGACTGCAATATCCAAGTCTCCCATAGTTGTTCTGGTTTCTTTTCACATTCTAAATGAATATGCATGCTTCTATCCAATTATGTATTAGTAATTTTGTCATTTCACAGCTGTATATTTTTCGGGCCCTGTAAAATCTAGACTTGCCTCCTTGCACCCTCTGCAAACCTCCTGGAACCTGAGAGAAACCTACATGAAGACATTCAGGGTTCTCAAGGGGCTTACAGTCTCCTGGTGGGGGGAGGGGTTACAGATGGGTAGGCAGTAGCAGCCTCGCTATGGCCCCTATACCTCATGCAAGCTGTGTGCATCGCGGGCCTAATCATGCATATAGTCCTCTCACCTCATCATTACGGTGAACACTTTCCTCGGTGCTCTAGGAGCTGCTCAGAGGCAGGAAATGTCATTTTAAAATCTTTTGATGGGGACCAGCGTTGTGGCATAGCAGGATAAGCTGCCGCCTGTGACGCCTGCATCCCACATGAGTGCCGATTCATGTCCTGGCTGCTCCACTTCTGATCCAGCTCTCTGCTAATGTGCTTGGGAAAAGCAGCAGGAGAGGGCTCAAGTCCTTGGGCCCCTGCCACCCACATGCGACACCCAGAAGAAATTCTTGGCTCCTGGCTTCTGCCTGGACCAGCCCTGGCCATTGCAGCCATTCGAGAAGTGAACCAGCAAATAGAAGATCTCTCTCTATGTCTCTCCCTCTCTCTCTCTCTCTCTGTAACTCTGACTTTTAAATAATTAAACAAATCTTTAAAAATAAACAAAATAAAATTTAAAAAGATATTTATTGGAGAGGCACGTGCTCATGCACACACACACACAATGTCAAAGAGATACAGAGAGGAGATCTCTCAATCATGGTTCACTCCCCAAATGCCTGCAAAGCTGGGGCTAAGCCCGACTGTAGCCAGGAGCCTGGAATTCAATCTGAGTTTTCTATATTTGTGGCGGGGACTCAATTACTTGAGTTGTCTTCTGCTGCCTCCCAGAGTCTGTATAACAGGAAGCTGGAATGGGGAACAGAGCAGGATTTGAACCCAGGCACTTTGATCTAAGATGTGGGCCTCATAGGGGCATCCTAAACGCTACACCAGATGCCTGCTCCAGGAGTGGGGTCTTTGATCCCTGTGTCCCTCACACCAAGCAAAGAGGATGAGAGGAATAAGCAAATGGGTGAAAGAGTATCATAAGGGCTGTGACTGATTGCTGTAAAAGTGCAGCCAGGGCATAAGGAAGGCATTCTCAATGGTATTTTTCTTTATGGTATTTTATCTTTCCTGAGACTCATGGGCTTGGGATTAAAAGTCCTACAGGTATATACCTCATGTGTGCCTTCCTTGTTAAATAGAAGAAAATAAGAACACAGAAAGGTATGTAGATATTTATCACCATACACAATGCATCAGACTGACTTACAGAAATGTTTTTGTTTTGTCTCTGGGTTATTTTGAGAGGCGGTGGAGGGGGGGAGAGGAAGAGGGAGAGAGAGGGAGAGGGAGTTTCATCTGCTGATTCACTCCTCAAATGCCTGCAAATATCCAAGGCTGGACCAGACTGAAGCAAGGAGTTGGGAATTCAGTCCAGGTGTTCCAAATGGGTAGCAGGGACCCAACCACTTGAGACATTTTTTGCTGCCTCCCAAGGTACGTATAAGCAAGAAACTAGAATCAGGAGCTGGATGTGGGACTCAAATCTAGTGCTTTGATATGAGATGTAGATGTTCTAACTTGTGGTGTAACCACTAGACCAAATCCCTGTCCATCTGGAAATTTTTTAAAAATACAGATGCCTGGGTCTTGTTTCAGTGCTACTGAATCAGGATTTCTCTAGCTGGGACCTGGACATCTGGATTTGTAACAAGCTGTAAACAGTTCTGATTTTCACCCCTGGATAAAACGCAATAGAACTAAACTATATGACATGTTCACGTATCCATTCTTTTTATTTTTTATTTTAAATTTTATTTAAGGTATACAAATTCCGTGTATTTCATATACACAGATTTAGGAACACAGTGATACTTCCCACCCTACCTTCTCTCTGGCCCATGCTCCCACCCTGCTTCCTCCTCCCTCTCCTATTCCCATTCTTAATTTTTACAAAGATCTATTTTCAGTTTACTTTATACTCATAATATTAACCCTACACTATGTAAAGAGTTCAATAAATAGTATGAAGAAAAAAAAAACCACTGTTCTTCAACAGTAGAGACAAGGGCTGTGAAGAGTCCTCAAATCCCAAAATGTCAATTTCACAATGTATATGTAAATTACATTTTAGGTACTCTATTAATTATCACAGATCAGGGAAAACATATGGTTTCTGTCTTTTGGGGACTGGCTTATTTCAATAAATATAATGGTCTCCAGTTGCATTCATTTTATTGCAAAAAACAGGATTCCATTTTTAAGAACTCCATAGTGTATATATATATATATATATATACCATAATTTCTTTATTCAGTCATCAGTTGATGGACATCTGTGTTGATTCCATATCTTAGCTATGTAAATTTAGCTGCAATAAACATGGAAATACAGATAACTCTTTCATATATTGATTTCATTTCCCTTGGGTAAATTCCCAGGAGTGGGATTGCTGGGTCATTGGTAGATCTATTTTCAGATTTCTGAGGTATCTCTATACTGTCTTCCACAATGGTTGACTAGTTTACATTCCCACCAATAGTGGATTAGGGTGCCTTTTCCCCCACACCCTTGTCAGCATTTGTTATTTGTTGATTTCTGCATGAGAGCCATTCTAACTGGGGTGAAATGAAACTTCATTGTAGTAGTGATTTGCATTTCCCTGACGGCTGGTGATCCTGAGCAATTTTTCATGTGTCTGTTGGCCATTTGAATTCATGCATCCACTCTCATAGATGGAAGTCAACCAGGAGTGGTGGTGCATTGCACATCTGATGTCTGAGGCTGAGAGAGTACCTCTTAGAGGATGAAGAAAACAGAGTGAAGTAATGGGGAGACAGGGCAGGTCCTTCTTGCTCTATCACATCCCTCAGAGCCAGCTCTGCTTGAAGACAACTCAACATGGGGCCAGCGTGATGTCATTACATAGGGCAACTTGGGGATTGACAGCAGTGAAGCTTCTAGCAACTTATGATAACGTCCTTCTTTCTGTATACTTGTTAATTGAGCACCTACTATGTGCCAGCAGTGTTCCAAGAGCATGGCATATACTCACTCATCTAATCTCCATAGTAATCTGCACCTCTAGTTTACCGATGGAGAGGCCAAGCCACTCCATGAGCCCTATTTCCATCAACTCCAGGTTCAACACACTTCCTGCTATTAGGTCAGAAAACATTACAGAGTTTACCTGCTGTTTGAGAAGCCACCATTTACAGGAATATTGTGCTTTTAGGGGTTCAAAGAGTACTGTATTCTGCTTCCAGAAGTGTCTTACTGAAGCCCCTAGAGGATGAGAAAGAATGATGGCAGCCGCAGGGCAAGATCACAAAGGAAAAGTCAGTGCTAGGCTGGCACCACACGGGGAGCTCGGTTTGTGCAGAAGGAAGGTTAGAAGGGCTCTTTTACTCTCTGCCAGATTAAGCTAAACATTCAAGGGCAGCACACTACACTCAGAAATCTAGCCTCCTACCAGACAATGGAGGAGGAGGAAATAATTGTGCGTTACCATGGCACAGGAGATGGGGACTTGGCTCCTAGGCTATCTCCCGGCAACCATCTGACAAGGAGCTGCACTTGACTTTGAATTGCAGGCAAGGATCCCACTTGGTGATCATTTGCAAGAGAACTTTAATCAAGCTTACCTTGGCACCTCAAGAGAAGCCTAGGTTTATTAATAGAAAATAAATACAATGTCAGGCACCCCTCTGTGGGCCATTTCCTCACACTCAGAGTCATGAAAGCAGTGAAAGTTTTGCTCATGAGAAAAAGCCTTCCACTTTTAGTTTCTGAAAGCAGTGATCTTTATGCCAAGGGAGGATTAACCTTTGTTTGCAAATGCTTCCATCTCAGGGGCAAAACCACGGGGGTGAAGCAATCCAATCTTGCCTTTGTCCAATAAAAGGGACAAAAGCCCCATTTAAAAATAGGAGCATCATATGTGGTGAGTTGGTTGCCAATTCATCCTGAGTTATTTGGGACTTTCCTGATTTAAGTACAGAATGGCCAAGGCTCATAGAACCAAGGATGGTTTGTCAGGACTGCCCTGTTATAAAACAGAAAGTCCGCTATCCCAGGTGCCTCAGTCAGCTCAGACTGCTATAATAAAATACCATTGCCTGGGTGGCTTAAACTACAGCTGTGAGTTTTTCACAAGGCTGAAGGCTGGAAGTATGAGATCAAGGGGCAAGTGTGGTCAGGTTCTGGCGAGGGTTCCCTTCCTGGCTTGCAGAGAGCTACCATCTTTCTGTGTCATACATGGGGGGGGAGGGGAGAGGTATTTCTGGTCTTTCTCTTTTTAAGATTTATTTATTTATCTGAAAGGCAGAGTAACAGAGAAACAGAGGCAGAAAGAGAGGTCTTCCATCCGCTGTCAGAGCTGCACCGATCCGAGGCCAGGAGCCAAGAGCTTCTTCCAGGTCTCCCCCATGGATGCAGGGGGCCCAAGGACTTGGGCCATTTTCTACTGCTTTCCCAGGCAGAGAACTGGATCAGAAGTGGAGTAGCCGGGACTGGAACCAGTGTCCATATGGGATGCTAGCATGCAGGTGGCAGCTTTACCCACTACACCACAGTGCTGGCCCCTGTTTTTTTCTTACAAGGGCACCAGTCCCATCATGAGGATCTTACACTCATAACCTCATCTCAGTCTCATTATCTCCCAAGGAGTTAGTGCCTCAACATATGAATTGTAGAGAGACACTTTAAGTCTGTGACACCAGGACAGTTTATCCTGTGTGAGTAACCCATCTTCTCCAATGGTCACCTCCATCATAGTGTCTTAGAAATGGACAGTACATATCTTAAGCATACAGGTAGGTCTGATTTCGCTTTTGGATTCCCCACAGGCTCAGTCTGCTTTGGCTAAACCTCAGATGGACAGTTAGCTGTGTACATAAGAAGTATACATCCTGTCCAGCCTGGAAACAGTCTTGGGCACTCCTCAAGCATTGCCTGCCCTCAGAGGTCTTTGCAGACCCTCTCAGCTCTCCTTGACTGCAGAGTCTGTGCCCTGTTCTGAAGGGCCTAGAGTACAGCAGGTACACAAGAAGTAACCAAGTGCATAGTCCTCCATAGTTGTGTTGGTCTTCAAAGTCCCTGACTTAATGTCTTCTACAGTCTTTGGGTAGTCAGTGGTATCTTTTCAACTCTGAGGTCAGCATGTGCACCTGCTAACTCTGACAGAACTCATAGTGTCAGGTGGTATTGGGTTTAGCAAAAGCCATTCCAGCTACTAGTCTTTGCAAGGGTATGGCAACTTCAAGATACTAAAATCTCTCATCCAGGTTTTGCCTTTAAGACTCATGAGATAAAAATACCAAAGAGTAGGGGTTTTCAGCCTTGGCTGCATACTGGAATCATTTAAGAGCTTTACAAAATCCACTTGTTTGGTGCCCTCCTGGACCAGTTTACTCAGTTTCTGGATGTGAGGCCTGAGCACCAGCATTTTTGGAAGCTCCCTGGTTTATTCCTGTGTGTAGCCAGGGTTGAAAACCACTGAGCTGGGGTGGATGTTTGGCCAGGCCCTTTAGGATGATGGTTGGGATGCCTGCGTCCCATTTCAGAGTGCCTGGGCTTGATTTGTGACTCTGCTCCTGACTCCAGCTTCCTGCTAACACATAGCCTGAGAAGCAGTGGTGATGGCTCAAATGACTGGGTCTCTGCAACCCACACAGGAAGCTTGGATTGTGTTTCTGGCTCCTGGCTTTTAATCTGGCCATTGCTAGCTGTTATGGGCATTTGGGGAGTGAACCAGCAGCTTGGAGTTCTCTCTCTGTCTGTCTCTCAAATAAATAACAAAAAAAGAAAACTTGCGTAAAGGATCTTTGAGGATTAAGATGAATTGTAGGAAGTAATTAGTCTATGTGAACTTATCTTTTCTAGAGTAAAACTCATAGACGCTAGCAACACTTAAAGCTCGTTTTCTGTTTTTAAATAGATCACTGTATTTAATTATGAGAATTATACACAAGTTACCTTGGAAAATCTTCAAACAGAGTCTAAGTCAATAGGTAGATTTTAAAGGAGCAAAGTTCATTTTCTGAGGCATGTGTTGCAATAGAGCAAGTGAAGCTGCCACTTGGGACACTGGCATCCCCCACTGAAGTTCGGGTCTGAGTCTTATCTCTGGTTCTGATCTTCTGATTCAGCTTCCTGCTAACCTACCTGGGAAGCAGCAGATGGTGGCCCAGGCACTTGAGTCCCTGCTACCATATGGGAGTCCTGGAGGGAGTTCCTGGCCTCTGGCTTTGGCATGGCCCAGACCTGGCTGCTGTGGCCATTTAGGAAGTGAACCAGCAGATGGAACAACTTCTTCTTTCTCTCCCTCTCGATTACTCTGCTTTTCAAATAAACAGATAAATAAACCTTTTAAAAAAGAGTCATTTGTTCTTGCTTTCATTCACATATCGGGGGCATCCATTCGGACCTTCCCTATTGCTATTGCATTTGTAGATGTGTATATAAATATTGATGTTTTTTACACAGACATTACCATGCCTTTATATTGTTCTCAAATATCCTTTTTATCCCAACCATTGAGTCTTTTAGATATTTCCAGTTTAGCATTTCTGAGTCTACTTTAGCCTTCTTAATTGTCTGCCACTCGTAAGATGGACTTTACCATTCTTTGTGCATGGACAAAGGCTGTTTCCAGAATTTGTTTTTTTTTAAATTTTATTTAAGTTATACAAGTTTCATGTGTTTCATATATAGAGATTTAGGAACACAGTGATACTTCTCACGCTATCCTCTTTCCTGCCCAGTCTCCAACACTCCTTCCTTCTCCCTTTCCCATTCCCTCTCTCTCTCTCTCTCTCTTTTTTTTACAGGCAGAGTAGACAGTGAGAGAGACAGAGAGAAAGGTCTTCCTTTTGCTGTTGGTTCACCCTCCAATGGCCGCCACGGCCAGCGCACTGCGGCCGGTGTACTGGGCTGATCCGAAGCCAGGAGCCAGGAGCCTGGTGCTTCTCCTGGTCTCCCATGTGGGTGCAGGGCCCAAGCACTTGGACCATCCTCCACTGCCCTCTTGGGCCACAGCAGAGAGCTGGCCTGGAAGAGGAGCAACTGGGACAGAATCTGGTGCCCCAACCGGGAATAGAACATGGTGTGCTGGCGCCGCAGGCGGAGGATTAGCCTATTGAGCCACGGTGCTGGCCTCCTCTCTCTTTTTTTCCCCCTATTCTCACTCTTAATTTTTATAAAGATCTACCTTCAACTTACTTAATGATCATAAAGTTAACCCTACACTAAGTAAAAGAGTTCAACAAATGGTATTTTTTTTAAAAAAAGAAGAAAACACTGTTCCTCAACAGAAGAGACAAGGGCTGTAAACAATGATTGAATCTTAAAACGTCCATTGCCCTCCAATGCATTATGAGTACTCTGTTAGTTACCTTGGATCAGGGAAAGCATATAATGTCTGTCTTTTTGGGACTGACTTATTTCACTAAGTATAATGGTTTCCAGTTGCATCCATTTTGTTGCAAATAACAGGATTTCTTCCTTCCTTCCTTCCTTCCTTCCTTCCTTCCTTCCTTCCTTCCTTCCTCCCTCCCTCCCTCCCTCCCTCCCTCCCCTCCTCCTTCCTTCCTTCCTTCCTCCCTCCCTCCCTCCCTCCCTCCCTCCCTCCCTCCCTCCCTCCCTCCCTTCTCTCCCCTCCCCTCCCCTCCCCTCCCCTCCCCTCCCCTCCCCTCCCCTCCCCTCCCCTCCCCTCCCCTCCCTTCCCTTCCCTTCCCTTCCCTTCCCTTCCCTTCCCTTCCCTTCCCTTCCCTTCCCTTCCCTTCCCTTCCCTTCCCTTCCTTTCCCAGCTGAGTAGTACTCCATTGTGTATACATACCACACAGAATTTTGTTGTACCAAGCGCTACTGCCCTCTACATCTGGTTCTTGCTGCTTTGTGTCTTTGTGTAAAGGGTTTTCCTTGAATAGAAACCTTGTTTTCCTAAAATAAGGGGATTTTCTGGCTTGGAAACCATGCACATTTAAAAAGTTTTAGTTGATCTCAACCAAGTGACTGTTCCTACAGCAGCTCCCTGAGAGCGCCCGCTCCTGCTCTCTGGAGGCCTTGCACATGCTGTTTCCTACTCATCTTCAGGCACCAGCTCAGCACTATTTAGCTTCTCCTTGCCTCCCTGCCCCCTTTCAGACCTCACTCCTGTGTTCCAAGCAGTCAGAACATCAGGCTCTTTTCCTTTGGGGACATTTAGTGTGTGTCTGTATGTTAATTATGAAATGATTGCCTCATTGCTTCCTGGCTCCCTGGGCTGGTATACTTCCCATTGGACCCTCCCTCCAGACCATTCCTCACCTTTCTTTGTGCTATAGAGGTTGGTCCTGGCTCCCCTTGTCACCTGTGTGCAGTTGGATTTAGCCAACAGAAAGCGCAGCCAGAAGACCTGGAAGGCTATCTCCACATTTTTTCTGTGGGAACTGTGATGACTGACACATCCCTCCCCCATTCTAGAAGGCATTACAGGGCGTAATATTACAACACAGTCCACTGCAAATTTCATTTAATAATTTAAAGGATGTACACAGACTCTGGTACTTTATTGTGTGTCCCAATGCCAGCCATGTATCATACTTTCAAAATGCTGCAAAATAAAACTTTGAGAACCAGGTCATTGATTAGGAGTTACCAGACTGACAGTCAAATGAAGTGCTTTCAGATACCCGTGATTCTTGTTATTCCTGGTCATTGGGTTCTTTACATCATGGCTAACATTGAAGTAGCAAGCTGAATCATTGCTCCTAAGAGGAAACCAGGGTTAGGGGGTATGTAGCATCAGATGACAGGAGTTTTTGATCAGGCAATCAATCTCACCTTGCTTTCTGTTTAAAGACATCTTATTTAATATCTTACACACTGTTTTCTCTGTTAGGCACATTCCAACCTTCTTATGCTGAAGAAATGTACTTGGGATCTATGCTTAGGGGCCATTTTATTTTTAAAAAGAAATATTTATTGAAAGGCAGAGTTACAGAGATAAAGAGAGAGGAAGGGATCTTCCATCTGTTGTTTCACTCTCCAAATGGCTGCAACAGCCAGGTCTGGGCCAGTCTGGAGCCAGGAGCAGGAACTCCATGCTGGTCTCCCAGTAGGGTGGCAATGGCTGACGTATTTGGGGCATCTCCCACTGCCTTCTGAGGTGCATTAGTAGGAAGCTGAATTGAAATCTGAGTAACTAGGACTGATCCTTCACTCCAATATGAGATGCCATTGTTGCAAGCGGTGGCTTAACCAGCTGTGCCACAACACCTTGTTGGCCATTTGAAACAGCAGAAGTCCTAAGGAAAAGTACAAAAATATGGCCTTAACTCAGTCGAGGGAAGGGTATTTGCTTACAGTAGTACAGTAGTACAGCTGAAAGAAGGCAGGGAGCTCACTTGTGTGATGTTTGCTGGGAAGGAGTGCATGAGGAGACTGGGGTTTTTTGCTGCCCAGTTCATGACTGAGAATGACACACAAAACAGTCGAGTATTGATTTGGGGGTTAAATAAATTTTAACAAGTAGTCAACTTTGCAAATACAGAATCTGCAAGCAATGAGGATCAACAGTATTTGGTTTGGCCAACATGATGATGCCAAGAAAACAAAATTGGATTGGAATGATTACAGGAGGCCTTGCCACATTTCCCACCATTCCCAGTGGTTACGATTGATTGCTTTCGCATGTGGTGGAGCCACAAGCGCCTGAGGTTCTTGACACAATTACAGGGTTCTGGGGGTCTGCTGTCCACCCTGAGAGCTGCCGTGTCCCCACAGCAAGCCACCTGCCATTCCCCAAGTCAGCACGGAGTTGGTTGCAGCTTTGCCTCAGCCAGCTGAGTCAGGTGCTTTGCTGGGGGCCCGAGGAGGAAAGCAGTGTGGCCTCCCTGCCCCCTGCTGGCTCCCCAGGCCAGATTCAAGGTCAGCAGGCACCCTGGAATTCTCCCTCAGTCAAAGCCGCCAGTGGTGCAGGCTGCGGCAGCCTCCTCTCACCTTGCTCTGGGAAGACGGCGCTTCTTCGCAGTCGGGCACCAGCTGCAGGGGTTGCTGGTGGGGTACACACGGCTGCTGCATGTCTGACCTCTCTCCTTGCTGCTCCAACATGGAGTCTCTGTTCTGTCCCGTCCATTCTCCACTGAAAATGTCTCTGAGCCGGTCCCTAGGGAATGTGGGCCTTTGTCTGCTCTCTTTCTGTGACTGTCAGTGTGTCTCTCACTCTCAGACAGCTCGTGCTTCCCACTGTGATGTTGAAGCATTGTGTCGGGCATCTGCCCAGGTACCTTTCAGGTGCTGAGCAGATAGTTACTGTTTGCTGCTCTCAGCGTTCTGGGACAGACAGCGCGATAGACCAACAAACACTATTGAGCCTACAAAAGCTGGACAAATTGGAAGCCTCAGGGTAGATAGTGCGGGGTGGGGGAGGGGGCTCCGCTTATGAACTGGAATTCCAGAGAGTGCCGCAGGTTAGCTCTTTAGTTACTCCCCTGGGCTAAGGCTATCCCATGTCCTGGTCAGGATTTGCATCTCTAAGACAGAAAGACCTGTACTAGCTTAGCTTTGTCCTGTACCCAGCCTCCCAGCAACAAGCTTCTGCCACACTGTGGTCTTCAGAAGTGACTGAACCCCCTTTGCATACCCAGCTCCCACCAGCAGGGCCCTGGTGGCCACTCTTCTTCCCTGCTCACTTGCTATGCAGTGCGGCTGTTGGGGTTAGTGCTGCCTGCTGGAGGAATGGTGGTTACTGTGTACGCAGTTGGCAAGCCGTGTCCCCGGTCTAGGTATTTCACACGGACATGGGTGTCTTGGGTGCAGAGAAAAGCCCAGCAAGTGAGAGATGCCAGGCGGCAGACTTTCCCCTAGGAGCCCCAGAAAGAAGGTAGCAGGTGAGTAACTGTCTCAGTCAGTCGGGGCTGCTATCGCAAAATAACGCAGGCTAGTGACCGAAACAACAGAAGCTTATTCTCACAGTTTCAGAGCCTGGGAGCTGAAGATCAGGCACCGGCAGAGCCTGGGTCAAGTGCAGGCCGGTTTTCTGTTCCATAGATGACGGCTTCTCACTGGATCCTCACGGGGCAAGGGGCACGGCAGCCCTTTGAGATCCCTTCTGTAAGGGTGCTGAACCTATTCACATAGGCTCCACCCTCCTGGTCTGACTACCTCCTGAAGACAGCACCTAGGAACAGAGGAGATTAAGATGTGGCCGGCGCCATGGCTCACTAGGCTAATCCTCCGCCTGGCGGCACTGGCACACCGGGTTCTAGTCCTGGTCGGGGTAGTACCGGATTCTGTCCCGGTTGCCCCTCTTCCAGGCCAGCTCTCTGCTGTGGCCAGGGAGTGCAGTGGAGGATGGCCCAAGTGCTTGGGCCCTGAACCCCATGGGAGACCAGGAGAAGCACCAGGCTCCTGGCTTCGGATCAGTGTGGTGTGCCGGCCGAGGCGGCCATTGGAGGGTGAACCAATGGCAAAAAGGAAGACCTTTCTCTCTCTCTCACTGTCCACCCTGCCTGTCAAAAAAAAAAAAAAAAGATATGAACGTGGGGGAGCAATAGTGGTGAGTCCATCGCACTGACCTCAGAAAGTCTGAACCACCTGGAACCTTTCCCTCCCTCCCTTCCTTTTTCTTTCTTTCAAGATTTATTTGTTTATTTTAAAGGCAGAGTTACAGAGAGGTGGAGGCAGAGAAAGAGTGAGAGAGTGAGAGAGGGAGAGAGGGAGAGAGAGAGAGAGAGGTCTTCCATCTGCTGGTTCACTCCCCAGATGATTGCAATGGCCAGAGCTATGCTGATCCAAAGCTGGGAGGTGGGAGCCAGGAGCTTCTTACAGGTCTCCCACGTGGGTGCAGGGGCCCAAAGACTTGGGTTACCTTCTACTGCTTTCTTAGGCCATAGCAGAGAGCTGTATGGAAAGTGGAGCAGCCGGATATCAAATCGGCGCCCAAATGGGATGCTGGCACTGTAGATGGTGCCTTTACCCACTACTCCACAGCACCGGCCCCTGGAACATTTTCTACAACTGCTAATGAAGTGCTGTTTCTCAGAAAGTAATTTCTCTAGAAGTTTCACAATCATCAGTAAAACAAAGACAAAAGTTTTTCTTCCTAGAACCAGTGTTGACATTCTGTCATGTATTAGCTTCCTACCACAAACAAACTCCTCAAGGATAAAAAGTGTACTCCTTATTTCAGTCATTGAAAGCCAAGACAATCTGGCAAAAAAAAAAAAATTACCTAAATGAAAGATCTCTGTGAGTGAGATCCCATTGGAAAGAACAGGCCATCAGAGAAGGAGGTACCTTTCTCTGAAGGGAGGAGAGAACTTCCACTTTGACTATGACCTTGTCTAAATAAGATCGGAGTTGGTGAACTCAGGAGGCTTCCATAGCCTTGGCAACTCATGAAGAGCCTTGAGTGATTACTGACACCATAAATAAGAGTGTCAATTGTTAAGTCAACAGCAGGAGTCACTGTGCACTTACTCCCCATGTAGGATCTCTGTCCTTAATGTGTTGTGCTATGAGAATTAATGGTATAACTAGTACTCAAACAGTTCTTTATACTTTGTGTTTCTGTGTGGGTGCAGTCTGTTGAAATCTTTACTTAGTATATACTAAATTGATCTTCTGTATATAAAGATAATTGAAAATGAATCTTGATGTGAATGGGATGGGAGAGGGAGCGGGAGATGGGATGGTTGCAGGTGGGAGGGAAGTTATGGGGGAGAGGAAAGCCGCTATAATCCAAAAGTTGTACTTTGGAAATTTATATTTATTAAATAAAAGTTAAAAAAAAAAGTTTACTCCTTGGGTCCAACACTAGGGCTGGGGGGTCAAGGCAGACACACATCCAATATGTTGCCACCCTCTCATATTATCACTAGCATGAGGGGACTTTAAAATGCTCATGGAAAAACAAAATGAAAAGATAATTTTATTTAGGCCTAAAAAGATTTAGAAATCTATGCATTCTTAAAAAGATGTATTTTATTTATTTGACAGAGTTACAGAGAGAGAGAGAGAGAGAGAGAGAGAGAGAGCGAGCAAGAATGAGAGAGAGAGGTCTTCCATCTGCTGGTTCATTCCCCAAATAACCACAACGGCCAGAGCTAAGCTGATCTGAAACCAGGAGCCAGGAGCTTCTTCCGGGTCTCCCACATGGGTGCAGGGGCCCAAGGAGTTGGGTTACCGTTTGCTGCTTTCCCAGGCCATAGCAGAGAGCTGGATCAGAAGAGGAACAACTGGGACTTGAACCAGCGTCCATGTGGGATGCTGGCGCTACAGGCTGGGGCTTTAACCCACTGCGCCATAGTGGCTGCCCCTATTGTTTTCTCATACTATGCCTTTTTCATTTTTTCAAAGGTCCACTGTAAGCATGGATTTTAAAAAACATTTTTTGCACCAATATAACTTAGATTTTAAGTCCATTTTCCATGATCATTTTAAAGATCCTCAAATTTGTCCATTCTTATCCATGTCTTGTTTCAGATCTGGGCTCTGACATTCTACTCCACACACTGTCCCAGAGAGACCTTCCTGAACAGCCAGTGGGATCATATCCCCCTTGCCCATCACCCCTTTGAAAAGCCCGGGGTTGGGGCTGGCACTGTGGCATAGTGGGTAAAGCCACCACCTGCAGTGCCGGCATCCCATTGAGTACTGGTTTGAGTCCTGGTTGCTCTACTTCTGACCCAGCTCTCTGCTATGGCCTGAGGAAACAGTGGAACATGGCTCAAGTGCTTGGGCCCCGGAACCTGTGTGGGAGACCTGGAGGAAGCTCCTGGCTCCTGGCTTCAGATTGGCTCAGCTCTGGCCATTGTGATCATTTGAGGAACCAGCAGATAGAAGATTTTCTGTCTCTGTCTCTGTCTCTCTGCCTCTGCCACGCTGTAACTCTGCCTTTCACATACATAAAATAATTTTTTAAAGATTTATTTATTTATGTGAAAGGCAGAGTTACACAGAGAGAGGAGAGGCAGAGAGAGAGAGAGAGAGAGAGAGAGAGAGAGAGGTCTTCCATCCAATGGTTCACTCCCCAGTTGGCTACAACGGCCAGAGCTGTGCCGATCCAAAGCCAGGAGCCAGGAGCTTCTTCCGGGTCTCCCATGTGGGTGCAGGGGCCCAAGGACTTGGGCCATCTTCCACTGCTTTCCGAGGCCATAGCAGAGAGCTGGGTCAGAAATGGAGCAGACGGCTCTCGAACCAGCACGCATATGGGATGCCAGCGCTTCAGGCCAGGGTGTTAACCCGCTGCACCACAGTGCCAGCCCCATAAATGCATTTTTTTATTATTTTTTTTATTTATTTTTAAAATTTTTTTGACAGGCAGAGTGGACAGTGAGAGAGAGAGACAGAGAGAAAGGTCTTCCTTTGCCGTTGGTTCACCCTCCAATGGCTGCCACGGTCGGCGCGCTGCGGCCGGCGCACCGCGCTCATCCGATGGCAGGAGCCAGGTGCTAGGTGCTTTTTCCTGGTCTCCCATGGGGTGCAGGGCCCAAGCACTTGGGCCATCCTCCACTGCACTCCTGGGCCACATTAGAGGGCTGGCCTGGAAGAGGGGTAACCGGGACAGAATCCGGTGCCTGACTGGGACTAGAACCTGGTGTGCCGGCGCTGCAAGGCGGAGGATTAGCCTGTTGAGCCACGGCGCCGGCCCATAAATGCATTTTTTAATAGAAGACATTTGAAGACACACTCTGGAACTGGATTGCCTAGTTTAATTCTAGCCCACTCACTTATTTGCTGTGTGACTATGAGCAAGTTACTTAACCTGCCTGTGCCTTCTTTACTTACCTATGAAATAGTGCTTACTCCACAGAGTTATTGTAATTTAAATGCATGATGAACTAAGTAACCTTCGTGAAGGGTTGGAATAGTGTCAGCACATATATGCTACATACACAGGTAATCCAAAAGGTTTGTGGAAATGAATCAGATAAGTTTATTTTGGTGCAAAAAAATTTGAAATGCTTGCCTACAAGGAGTCTTCAAAAATTCATGGTTATCATGTATTATGAAAAAAATGCAAATATTTCAACATCTTTTGCACAAAAATAAACTTATCATTTCATTCTATTTTTTCATGAACTTTTAAAAAAATATTTATTTATTTGAAAGGCAAAGTTACAGAGAGGGAGAGGCAGAGGCAGAGAGAGAAGTCTTCCATCCACTAGTTCATCCACTCTCCGAATGACCACAATATCCAGAGCTGCACAGACTGAAGCCAGGAGACAGGAGCTTCCTCCAGTTCTTCTACATGGATGCAGGGACCCAAGCACTTGGACCATCTTCTGTGCTATAACAGGCACACTAGTAGGGAGTTGGATTGGAAGTGAAGAATCATGGACTCGAACCTGCACCCACATTGGATGCCGGCACTGCAGGAAGTGGCTTAGCCTGCTATGCCACAGTGCCTGTGCATTCATGATTTTTTTTTTTTAAAGTTTTGTTTATATGAAAGGCAGAGAGAGAGAGAGAGAGAGAGAGAGATTTTCCAACCACACGTTCACTCCTCAAATGGCCACAGCAGTCAGAGATGGACCAGACTGAAGCCAGGAGTCAGGAACTCCATCTGGTCTCACACATGGGTGCAGGGGCCCAAGCACTTGAGCCATCTTCCACTGATTTCCCAGGTGCATTAGCAGAGAGCTGGATTGGAAGTGATGGGAGTTGATGTTGATGTCACAGGCAGTGGGTTAGCCTGCCGCATCACAGCTCCGTTCCCTCTTGAACTTTTGAGGTTCCCTTCACGTGAGGTTGCTGTTACTAGTAATGGATGGTGAAATGCAGTAGGTGAATCGTAGCAGCCCTCACCACGTATTGCTATGAGGACCCCATGATGAACCCCGGGGGGCTCTTGGCTCATCTGGAGCACATAGGATCTGCTGAGTGAATGCTGCATCTCCTCCCCTCTGCTCTCCTTTGCTTTCAGGGTTCAGTGGGCACCTTTTCTTTGGAAAGGTGTTTCTGTCTCCTGGGCCGTGTGGGCCCCGCCCCTGCTGTCTCACCGCATTAGGATGCTTCACACTGCAGGGCCATTGCTGGTTTTCTTCTCTGCCGGTGCCAAACTCTAAGAACATAGACGCTCAGGATTCTCTTCACTTATCCTTGCATCTCCAGCACTTGGCCCAGCGTCTGGCAAATAGTAGGAACTCAATAGATGTTTGCTGTACTCTGCATAAGTAAATGTATCTCCATCTTCAAGCCATATATAATGTATGTAGGGTGAGAAGACACAAACATCCAGAAGTTTCTTCTCTTTATAAAATATCAAGACGTGTTTGCAACAGTATCCTGTGCACAAGGGGCAGCCGGCGCTGGGTGGGTTCTACACTGGTGCTGACTTTGTGGGAGACTTTGGGGTGGTTGCCACACCTGAGATGAGATTCCCCAAGCTGTAAAAGATAGGAAAAGTAACGCCAGGTCCTGTGAAAATGCCTGGGACCCCCTGGGTGATTCATGTCAGACTTGGGGCAGACCCTCAGTTCCAGAGAAACTCAGAGAAGGGCCAGATCAGCTCTGGCCTCTGGGTTCCCTCCAGCTTTTTGGCAGAGGCTGTGTTTGAGCTGGGGTTTGAGCGGGTGGGCAGGGATTAGGGAAATGTGGAGGAAGGCAGACTATTTCAAGCAGGAAAATGTCTTCTGAGGGAAAAAATGTAAAGGAAATGAAGAGACAGATGGGAAAGAATCAAATTACTTTTTTGTCCATGGCGTGGAACTAAAAGGCTCATTGGCTTGTGAATGCTGGCATTTTATTTCATCTATCAGCTTTAGCAACACCCACTGGAGACTGTGAAAGAAAAGCTAGCATCCAAGCCTGCAGACAACTGTGGCTCCAGAACCCAGTAGGACTGACATTAATTTTTTAAAAAGTATTAATTAGTTTTAGAAACAGCAAGACAGTGAGAGAGGGAGGAAGGGAGGGAAGGAGGGAGGGAGGGAGGGAGGGAGAGAGGGAGGGGGAGAAAGAGAGAGAGAGAGAGAGAGAGAGAGAGAGAGAGAGAAGGCATGTCCTTTAGTTCATTCTCCAAATGCCTGCAGTGTCTGAGGTTGGGCCAGGCTCAGCCAGAAGCTGGGAGCTGGGGACTCACTAGAGGTCTCCCGCCTGGGTGGCAGAGACCCAGCCACTTGAGCCATCCCTGCTGCCCCCCAGTGTATGTCTTGGCAGGAGGCTGGGGCAGGAGCTGGAGGTGGGCACCAAACCCTGGCCTTATCCCAGCTGGCATGTTGACCTCTCGGCCAAAATGTCCATGCCTAAAATTTTTTAATAATCAGCACACTACTGGGGCCAGCACTGTGGCGCAGTGGGTTAACGCCTTGGCCTGCACCGGCATCCCATATGGGCGGTGGTTCGAGATCCGGCTGCTCTACTTCCAATCCAGCTCTCTGCTATGGCCTGGGAAAGCAGTAGAAAATGGCCCAAGACCTTGGGCCCCTGCATCCATGTTGGAGACCCGGAAGAAGCTCCTGGCTCCTGGCTTCGGATCAGCACAGCTCCAGCTGTTGTGGCCATCTGGGGAGTGAACCAGCAGATGGAAGATCTCTCTCTCTGTCTCTACCTCTCTCTGTAACTCTGCCTGTCAAGTAAATTAAATAAATAAATAAATAAATAAACCAATCAGCACCCTATTGAGTTTAAAACTAACAAGCCCAAAACAGTAAGTATGAAGATAGTTAATAACCAAGTGTTCTTATTGTTTTTAAATGTATTTTAACTTTCTAAATTCACAACTCAGTAAAAAATAAAGTCTTTACAAAATGAAACACTGAGGGGTGGGTATTTGGCCAAGTGTTTAAGAGGCTTGGGTCCCACGTGGGAGACCCAGCATGAATTGTCAGCTCCTGGCTTTGCCTGGGCCCAGCCCCAGCCATTGTGGGCATTTGGGGAGTAAATTAACAAATGGGAGCTCTCTCTGTCTCTGTTTCTCTCCCTGCTTCTAAGATAAACAAATAAAAATGTTAGAAATAGATAGAACACGGACACAATTACTTTGCATTCACTTTTTAAGCACAGAAAGTGACATTTAAAAATTGCTTCCCTGCATCTTCTAAGTTTTCTAAATGTGACATCACTTGAGGAACTTAAAACGTTCTAATATAAAAGCACGTTCTAATATAACCCGTAAAGGTTTTGAGCCCATAATCTCCATTCTCTGGTTTTCGTGATCACCAAAAACACAATAGAGAGGCTCCCTGGCCGCAGCTGCAGGGCCTGTGGCATCCATTTATGTTGGTTCTGCACCTTGCCTGTGCTAGAGAGTTGCAGAGTAACCATCAGCCTGTTACCATCTTTTCTAGCCCACCTCAGTGCCGGGTGAAGGACATTGTTATTAACGCATAGCGCCCCCTTGTGGGAAAGCCACAAGGTCCCCTTGCGTTTGGGACAGCTAATTGGGCCAGTGAAATTTCAAACCACTCTGTAGACAAAAGGGCCGAAATCCCCGCAGTTCCCAAATGTTCTATCAAGCATGGGTGTCAGAAAATGAGGGCCACGGCCCCAGGCCCGGACGTCCGTGCCCTAATGCCCAGAATGCATAAGTATGTCCTGTCTGTGGCCAAAGGGACTGTGCTGAGGTCAGTAGGACAAGGTGGTTGAGGAGGGGGAGTGCCCACGGATGGTCCTGGCCGGCCCGGAGTAACCACAGGGGTCTGTATTCAGAGGAAGGCAGGGGTCACAGTGGGAGAATGAGAGGCGAGGGCAGAAGCAGAGTGGAAGATGCTGTGATGCTGGCTTTGAGGCTGGAGGAAGGGATGAGGATCCCAGGAGCACAGCTGGAAAAGCAAGGAAGCAGATTCTCCCCGAGAGGCTTCAGGAGGAACGCAGGCTGCTGACTCCTTAATTTGTGCCCAGGGGGACCCATTTCAGAATTCCGACCTCCACGAGGCCACCAGGCTGGTGATCATTTGCTGCAGGCAACAGGGAACAGCTCTCGTGGAGGGGGGAAGGACACTTACACAGCCTGCTGCCGGGGAGCCCAGAAACCCTGGCCCTGCTGCTGCTGCTTCTGCGTCAGTCTCCCAGGGAAGAGGTAAAACATGGTGCCATGAAAATGCATTCTAAGACAGGGAAATTTCACTCGGGCCCAACAGCAGAGTCAGCCAAATGTCATCTTTGCGAAAGCAGTGATGAGCACACCATTGCTACCTAACAAAATACCACTGACTCTTGAGTGGAGGGAAACATGTTTTCCCCTAAACAATAGGTATACAAGTGATCTTCAAAAAGTTTGTGAAAAATGCATAGTATGAAAAAACTGCATGTGGATTTCAAAAAGTCTTGCTCCAAAATAAAGATGTTTATTATTTATTTACTTGAGAGGCAGAGACGAAAAGATGCTTGTGCGTGCACGTGCGCGCGTGCGCACACACACACACACACACACACACACACAGCTTTCATCCACTGATTCATTCCCCAAGTGCCTGCAACAGCTGGGTTGGGCCAGGCTGAAATGAGGAGCCAGGAATTCAGTCCACGTGATGTCCCACGTGAATGGCAGGAACCCTTGGGCCACCACAGTTGCTTGAACCTAGGTTCTCTAATTAGAGATGAGGGCATCTTCACTGTTAGACTGAATGCTTGTGTGTAAATTCATATTTTAATTCAATTTTCCACCAACCTTTTGAAGTACCCGTTTTTACACCTGCACTGTAGAAAACCTGGAAACTATGGAAAAACAGAATGAAACCACCCATAACTCGATTGCCCAGAAAACCACTACTTTAGCATTTTTCTTATAACTAGTTTTGTGCTAAGATAAGAGAGGATGAACAATTTTAGAAGTTTGAGAGAGAGACAGATAGAACAAGCACCCGTCGCTGATTTATTTCCCAGATGCCTGCAATGACTGGGACCATGCTGGGTCAAAGCTGGGAGCCAGGACTCCAATCCAGGTCTCCCGAGTGGGTGGCAGGACCCCAGCCTGCTAAGCTGTCACCTGTTGCCTTTGGAAGTCTGCGTTTGCAGGAAGTTAGGAGTGGGGGGCAGAGTCAGGAATTGAACCCAGGCACTCTGATCTCGACGCAGGCATCCCAACCGGCGTCTGAACCGCCAGGCCAAATGTAAGCCCCGACATGAGCAGTTTTAATCCTTGTTTTTTTAAATTCAGTATTATATTATGAGCATTTCTCACATTAGTATAAATCCTCTGAAAATACTGTTTTTAATGATGGCACGGTATTTAACCAGTCTTCATGTTCTGAAATTGCTATTATTGAACAGTTAAGCTGTTCATGGTTTCCAGTATCACAAGTAACAAACAGTGTGGTGAATATTTTTGTGTAAAAAGTCTTTGAATAGATATTCAGAAAGATGGACTAACTCTAAAAGATGGTTTAGAAGATGCGAATCATTTCAAGGTCTGTGATACTCTTTAAACACAATTCTGCAAGAAAAAGATATTTTCAATTAGGTTTATACTAATATCCTCTCCTTCTAGTAGGATATATTGATTGGAAAAATCTGCATGTAATAATCTTAGATCATTGGCTTTCGAATATTTTAACTGCAATTCACCCTTAGGCACATATTTTGTTTTATATTTCAATGCATAAAAAACTGAAATGAAACTTTCTTTCTCAGTATTGTCTAATGTACTACTCTGATGCTACTATTATCTATTATTCTTTTTTTTTTAATCTATTTAATTACTTGAAAGGCAGAGTTACAGAGAAGTAGAGGCAGAGAGAGAGCTCTTCCATCCGCTGTTTCACTCCCCAGTTGACCCCAACAGCCAGAGCTATGCTGTTCCAAAGCCAGGAGCCAGGAGCTTCTTCTAGGTCTCCCACACAGGTGCAGGGGCCCAAGGACTTGGGCCATCTTCTACTGCTTTCCCAGGCCATGGCAGAGAGCTGGACAGGAAATGGAGTATCCAGGTCTCAACCCAGTGCCCATATGGAATGCTGCCACTGCAGGTGGCGGCTTAACCCTCTAGGCCACAGCACCAGCCCCCGTTCTTTTTTTTTTTTTTTAAGATTTATTTATTTGTTTAAAAGAGTTACAGTGTTGCAGAAGCAGAGAGAGAGAGAGAGAGAGAGAGAGAGAGAGAGAGAGAGAGAGATTTTCCATTCACTGGTTCACTCCCCAGATGGCTGCAATGGCTGTAGCTGGGCCAGACCTAAACCAGGAGCCAGGAGCTTCTTCCGGGTCTCCCACATGGGTGCAGGGGCCCAGGCACTTGGGCCATCTTCCACTGCTTTCCCAGGCCATTGCAGAGAGCTCCTTTGGGAGTGGACTTGAACTGCCCTCCATATGGGACACGGGCACTGTAGGTGGCAGCTTCACCTGCTATTCCACAGCGCTGGTCCCTATTTCTTTTAATGCTGGCTTTGTCCATACATTGATGTCAGAGCCTTTGATTGGGTCATGACCCAGTTGGACAAACACTGCTTTAGGTGACGAGCGCGGAGGTGGCAGAATGCGATTCATGTGTGTGTCCAGGAGCAGAGCAGGAACTGCCCGTTCTAAAAATATCCCAAACCCCCAATTTCCTGCCACTTCAAGAAGCATCCTTGTCCAATGAAGTGGGCATCGCACTAGGTTAGAAACAGTATCTGCATTGTGCAGCTGACCAGCCTTTTAAAATCGATTTTAGCTCTGCCTCAGAGCCTAAATGTCATCCCCATTACTTCTACATTTTGGATGTTTGTTAATTCAAGAAATTCTCACAGGTACATACCTTGTGATCTCTATGCATGTAATAATGAAACCTGAAGTGGCGACAAAAAAGCCTTAAAATGTTGACTTTGGTGAGATTTTGATGTCAGTTGCACCTTTGGTGTTACCAACACTCTTGTGTATCTGTGAGTTTTTCTAGCTAGGTTTTCAGAAAAGATTTTTCTTTCCCCAGCTAACATCTGGGAAAGGCAAATGAATGAGTTGTGGAATTTTAAAAATAGAGAAAAGGACACACAAGAAAGAAACCATCTCTATTTTTAGAAAGATGTCAGATTAATTTTCTGGATTCAGATCTAAGAGAAATTCCTTCTCATGTGTTAAATGTTACCATTGTGATGAAATATGTTTTTAAAATCTCCAAGAAAATATATGAGACACACACTAGGCCTTTCAGCTCTTAATTTTATGAGATTTAAATGACAAACACTTCATGAAACATCATATGTATGATTTACTTATTTAAAAAGCAGAGAGAGAGAGGGAGAGAGAGAGAGAGAGAGAGAGAGAGAGAGAGAGAGAGAGTCACTCCTCACTGGGTCACTCCTCAAACACCCACAACAGCCAGGGCTTGGCCAGGCTGAGGCCAGGAACCGAAACTCCATCTGCGTCTCCCATATGAGAGGCAGGAACCCGAGTATTCGAGCCATCTTCTGCTGCTCCCCAGACACATAAGCAGGAAGCTGAGCTGGAAGCTTGGAGTAGCCTGGACTCTGATTTGGGGTGTGGACATCCCAAACAGTGACAGATTAATCCATTGTACCAAAAACACCCATCCTGAAATGTATTTTTGAATGACTAGTATTCTTTCTTCTCTTTCTGTTCTTTTTTCAGCTACCAAATAAGTGGAGAATCCTAGGAGAAAAAACAATAAGCATGTGATAGCTAAACATTAGAGATTACCAAAAATGCCTCAAAGACTATTTTATTTATGCTACACTTCTCAAAGCGCTCAAAGACGTCTTACTCATTTAGTGTAAGAAACAGACAAAAGAATCTTCTATCTGTGGTATAGACAGATCAGAGGACAAGGAGGGCTGTAGCCAGAGGGCCTGCCCAGATTCCAGAAAAGGAATTTAAAAATCCTCCATCATTATCCCACATTAGTCTTTCAGTAGAGAGACCCTCAAGAGTTTGAGGCTCCGGGAGCTAAGTCTATTTGTTAGACACTTAGCCAGCACCGACTGCGTGCCAGGCACTACAAGTTCTTCCCAGATATCCGCTCAGGTACCACCCCTGACAGCCCCCGGAGGTGGGTGCTGCTGTTCCCATGTTGCTGGTGAGGAAATGGAGGCCTGGAGACACAGGTGACTTGTGTGAAGTCGCAGCTAGTGGGTGTAGATCCGGGGTTTGGAGTCTGCAGGTCTGGCTCACCTGCCACTGCCTCCCAGCTGAGTCTTCCCTCTTTCCAGTTGAAACTTGACCTTCACAATGACACTTTGGAGCAGATTTTTTTTGGGGGGGGGATGGTAATTTCTGCCATAGAAGAAATTTAAAAGCCTGTGTGCGTATGCATGTGTGTGTATGTGTGTGAGAATACACATGAGAGTTTTTAAAATAGTTTGTGGAAAAGGAGAATTAAAAAGGAAGTTTATTCTGGTGCCTAATTTTTTTTAATCCATAGTTTTCTCAAAATATGTATTTTACATGAACTTTCTGGAGCCCCCTCATATGTGCTTGCTCTCTTACATATGTGAAGCAGGATGAAAGGTTACACATGACAGTGTCACACAAAGATGTGTACAGCCGGTGCTGTAGCGCAGTGGATTAACACCCTGGCCTGAAGTGCTGGCATCCCATATGGGTGCTAGTTCTAGTCCTGGCTGCTCCATTTCCAATCCAGCTCTCTGCTATGGCCTGGGAAAGCAGTGGAAGATGGCCCAAGTCCTTGGGCCCCTGTACCCACGTGGGAGACCCAGAAGAAGCTTCTGGCTCTGGGCTTTGGATTGGCACAGCTCCGGCTGTTGTGGCCAATTGTGGAGTGAACCAGCAGATGGAAGACCTCTCTCTCTCCCTCTCTCTGCCTCTCCTATCTCTGTGTAAGCCTGACTTTCAAATAAATAAATAAATAAATATTTAAAAAAAAAAAAAGATGATATATAGAGACCTTATCACTCACAGCACCCGTCCTATGTGGGACCATCCCCTCCTTGTCCCTGCTGAGGAAAACACAGTTGCTTATGAAATTTTCTTTAACATTTTCTTTATTTATTTGAAAGGCAGAGTTACAGAGAAGCAGAGGCAGAGAGAGCGAGTGCGCTCTTCCATCTGCTGGTTCACTCCCCAACTGGCCACAATGGCTGGAGCTGGGCTAATCCAAAGCCAGAAGCCAGGAGCTTCTTCTGGGTCTCCCACACGGATGCAGGGGCACTTGGACCATCTTGCTTTCCCAGGCCATAGCATAGAGCTGGATCAGAAAGTGGAACAGCTGGGGCTCGAACCAGCGCCCACACGGGACTCTGACACTGCAGGTGGTGGGCTTACCCACCGCGTCACAGCGCCAGCCTCTCACTTATTAAATTTAACTCAGCATCTTCCAGTTTAAAACTGTCCCTGTGAGTAAACTGTGGATTCCAGCTACATTCTCTGGGCTGGAATCCCCCTCTGTTGGGGCTCAGGGGTGGAGGTGGACATGCAGGCCTTCTGCATTACCCCTGCCTTCCACTAGGTGGCTCTCATCCTGCGGTGTCTGAGAGCATCTCACCCGATGATGTTGAAGAGTAAGTGACTCCTGGCTGGAATTCTGCAGGTCACTGCTGGAGTTTAGCCTTCAGTCACAAGGCCCCAAGCTCTGTGGCCTCTTCTGTCACCCAGGCTTCCTCTGGGCTGCCAGTTCTCTTAGCACTGCCGCGTCCTTGTCTGGTGCTTGTGGTCCTATTGGGGTGTGTAGACTGGTCCACTGGGACCTCTCTCTCCCCTTGCATGGATCTGCTCCGCCTCTCCCTCAACGGCATCTGGTGCGGGGCCCTTAACCGTGTGAGATTCTTAGAGTTCCCTGCAGTCCCCTCTGGCATAGAGCCCTCAGTGTTCTCAGACTCTCAGAACGTGAGTGGGCGTCTTTTCCTTCTGGAAGCTTCTAACCCTGCAGGGCAAACCAGGACATTCGCATCTGATCTCTTGGCCCTTTCTCACTGTCCCCTTCCTGAAGTTTTCTCCTTGTTCAAATTCTATCCTCCTCTGTGGTCCAAGTTTTGCTTCCTCTTATTTAAAGGGACGTTTTCAGGATTTAGAAAATAGTTTTGTCACTCAACAAAGCCCAGCTGCCAAGATTAGCATCTTCCCCAGACTTCAAGTCTGTCTGAGAGGTAAGCGGAGCTGTGACTGCCGTGGTCTCAGTGGGATCTGAAGCAGAGAAGGCCACTGCTCCAGCAGGTGGGGAGTTGCGTGGCCACAGGGTCTGCCAGCAGTGATAAATCGCGTTCTTTTTCTCGAGTGCCAGGTTTAGGGGATAAGGGGCCTTCAGCTCACAACGCCTTCATTATGGACTGTGTATAGGAGATATTATAGGCAAATATCCTGAAAGGGCTCGTCTCAAAGAAATGCCACATCATAAGAGCGGGCTTTTGGCCCGGCGGTGGAAACAGCAGGTAGGACACTACCTCCTGTGTCGGAGTGTCCACCATGTCCACCATGTCCACCACGACCACCACGACCACCATGTCCACCATGTCCACCACGACCACCATGTCCACCACGACCACCACGACCACCATGTCCACCACGTCCACCATGTCCACCATGTCCACCACGTCCACCATGTCCACCACGTCCACCATGTCCCGCTCTGGCTCCTGACTCCAGGTCCCTGCTAATGCAGGCCCTGGGAGGCAGCAGTGACGGCTCAGGTAGCTGGGTTCCTGCCACCCACCTGGGAGACCTGGATTGAGTTCCTGGCCCCAGACTTCAGGCTGGCCCAGCCCTGGCATTCTGGGAGTGAACCAGTGGATGAGAGTACTTGCTCTCTCTCTTCCCTTCTCCCTCTCTCTCTTCTTATAAAACAACAACAACAAAACAATTTTAAGTCACACCATGGCCTTGTCTCTCATTTTTCTTTTCTTCTGCTGCAGTCTGTCCTTGACCTTCACTAACAAAAAATTCATTACAAAAAAAAAAAAAAATCCTAGGACTGATGCTGTAGGTTAAATATCTACCTGCAGTACCAGCATCCCTTATGGGTGACAGTTTGAGTCCTGGCTGCTCCACTTCCGATCCAGCTCTCTGCTATGATCTGGGAACACAGTAGAAAAAGGCCCAAGTCTTTGGGCCCCTGCACCTGCTTGGAAGACCTGGAAGAAGCTCCTGGCTCCTGGCTCCTGGCTTCGGATCGGCCCAGCTCTGGCTGTTCCAGCCATTTGGAGAGTGAACCAGTGGATAGAAGACCTCTCTCTGTGTCTCTTCCTCTCCGTCTCTGTAACTCTACCTCTCAAGTAACTAAAATAAGTAAAATCTTAAAAAAATAAAAACATCAAATTTCCTGCAGGGCCCCCTTCCTGGCCCCTCTGCTGAATGCCTTTCGCCTGCTGCTTCCGCAGCCGCTTGTGCCGTATCTTCAGGGCCCCGTGGAGATTGTGCCTGCAGCTTTCCAAGTCTTGCTGTGTCTTCTCCAAGCTGCCTGCCTTATTTAGCAAGCCGTGTTGTAATTGTTCGTCTCTGAATATTCTGTCCAGACCACGGACCTCCACCCCATCATGTTCACCACTGAGAGTGCCTGTTTAACCAGGACTCAGGAGAGTTAGCAAGTCCCTGATTTCACCATTAGAAAGCAATTGCTGGCCCTCGCTCTTCTGATCAGCCAAGTGTTGGTGGAAATACCGAATCAGAGGCATTCGTTGCACCCCTTCTGAAGGAAAGCCAGGTAATCATGGCTGGAGCACGTGGTCTTTTTTTTTTTTTTTAAGATTTATTTTAGGGGCCGGTGCAGTGGCATAGTAGGCTAAGCCTCCACCTGCTGCTCTGAAATCTCATATGGGCCCTGGTTCGCGTCCCAGGTACTCCACTTCCAATCCATCTCCCTGCTAATGGCTTGGGAAAGTAGTGGAGGATGGCCCGAGTGCTTGGGCCCCTGTACCCAGGTGGGTGACCCAGAAGAAGCTCCTGATTTCATATTGGCTCAGCTCCGGCCATTTAGGCCATCTGGATTGGCCACTGGGGAGTGAACTAGCAGATGGAAGAGCTCTCTGTCTCTCCCTCTCCCTCTCCCTCTCCCTCTCCCTCTCCCTCTCTCTCTCTCTCTCTCTGTGTGTGTGTGTGTGTGTGTGTGTGTGTGTATCTACCTCTCTCTGTAACTCTGTCTTTCAAATACATAAAATAAATCTTTTTTAAAAAAGATTTTGTTTATTCATTTGAGAGGTAGAGTTACAGAGCGAGGTAGAGGCAGAGAGAGAAAGAGAAGTCTTCCGTTCACTCCCAAATGGCTGCAATGGCCAGAGCTGAACCAGTCTGAAGCTAGGACCCAGGAGCTTCTTCTGGGTCTCTCACATGGGTGCATCTCTCACTTGGGCCATCCACTATTTTCCCAGGTGCATTAGCAGGAAGTTAGATTGGAAGTGGAGCAGCTGGGACTCGAACTGTTGGCTGTATGGGATGCTGGCTCTGCGGGCCAGGGCTTTAACTTGCTATGCCACAGTGCTGGCCCCAAGCATGAGTACAAAGTCTTGACTGGGACAACTGATGCGCTGGGAGACACCTAAGGCCCCGGCCTGTGGGGAGTCACGCCTGGCCTATGACAGAATCCTGAAGGCAGTTTACAGGCACAGGAGATGTCCCTGGAGATAGCAGGACTATTTGTTCCACAGAGCTCTCTCATGCTGTTACCAAAGTCCCTGCTTCTGGATGGGACTTCCAGCCCAGAGTTAGGCCACATGTGGACCTAGGTCCTCTTACCTGTCCACAGTGAAACGGGGCCACCAGAATGGGCTTGAGGGTTGGGGAAGCAGGAAGGGCTTGTGTGTGGAGGTTGCAGATGTGAGACAGGTGGTCAAGGGAGTGACTGCAGCTCGAGTGGCTGGTGTGGAGCCTGCCGAGGAGGCACGCAGGGGCACGTGGTGCTGGGCGGAGCAATTGGCCTTGGTCCCACCTGCCACACCACAGGCACTGAGTACCCATTTGTGGGAATCATTGAAACTGGAACCTGAGCTTTCACTGGAAGCTGTTTCTCACTCGCCACTGCTCTCTGCTGTGTACCTATAGATGCAGCCCATGCGGAAGAAGCTGGGAGAGCTTGTCTGCAGGTGCTCTGCCAGGGGTCCATGGGATGATCGGATGATGCCATTCCGGATAGCAGGGCTCCACTCGGGGGACCCACATGCATGTTTCTCCTGGAGGCCACGCCTGGCCCCATGCAGCAGCTCTGATCCAAGAGACCCCCAGACCACAGGGCGGTGCTTCCTTCCTTATCCACAGACCCCTGCAGGCCCCCTTCTTGGTGAATGTTGCCATGGAGGCAGGCAGCTTCTTGAGTGACCTGCATCGCCCCAGAGGAGGCACAGTCCCATTTCCCCGAATTAGTCTTCTCGTGCCAGGTCATTTCTATTCTGAACCTTCTGAACTGTGACTTGCAGCCGTTGTACGTGGCATCACTTTTTTTTCCCCAAGGCAATGAACTGCTCCTTTCAGGAGCACTACTGCAGATGCTGAAGGAGAGGGGCGTGGCCAGGGGACATCTCCAGGGAGGGAGTCCGCGTGGACCAGGCTGGCCGCTGTGAGCAGGGAAGGGAAGTGACACTTGCTGGGACCCCGCCACGGGGCCGGGCTTTGCAGCCTTTTTATTTGGTCAGCCTCACACTCCGGCCGGCATGTATCATCGTTCCCTCTCTGCAGGTGGGGAAGGTGGGAGGGAGGGAGGAGCAGGAGCTTGCTCTGGGTGGGCTCTGGGCCCAGGTGTGCTTTCACAGAGCATCCCGCAGGGCTCTCGCAGAGGTAGGGCTAAGTGTCCTGGGGTCACGGAGGCTGGGCATGACTCACCCCCATGCTCATGAGAATCCCCGGTCTGGGGTCCCTGGGCCTCCTTGTCCTGGCGGGGAAGCGGGGAAGGTGAGCGGAGGGCAGAGAGGGGCCAGCAGACTGTGGCCCAGCCCCTCTGCCCCCCTGCTGAGCGGTATTTGGAACAGCTGTGCCCTGGGAACTCACACTTTGGGTCTCACAATCTCAACGACACCCAGGGGAAAGGCAGGCAGGCCGTGAGTTCCGCGCCTCGTGCAGGGCCAGGAATAGAAAGGTGACAGCTCTGCTTTGAAGGAGATGTTCTGGGAGCCGAAAAGGCGAAATGCATTCCTGAGACTTTCTCCGACGCTTTTGCCTGAGACTGTTTTCTGTTTCCACTGTGAAACGCTGCTCAATCACCTCTCCTGCAGCCCAGAGGGATGCAGGGAAAGGAAGCGTGTTTCCTGCTGTCATAGCAGCAGCCTCTCACCCGGCTCCTGGGCAGAGTGGAAGCCGTGCAGTGGCCAGGTCTGCGAGGCCATCCCGCCAGCCAGGGGCCCGTTACCTGCTTGTACACCAGGAGCCACGGCACCTGTCAGAACCCTGGCCCCCTCACCTGCCCAGGGTGGCAGAGCCCAGGCAGCACACAGCCCAGGCCTGGGCACCGACCATCACCCAAGACTAAGCACCCCCACGTAGGAAGCCTGCGCTTGGGGCAGTGACACCTCTTTCCTCAGGGAGACACCCACTTCTCTTCCCTCATTCCTTTCTAAAATAAAAACCCCAAATCAGCTCCTGCTGCCTGGTCAGTGTGTGGCATACAAAATACCTACTCCACGTTGGCAAGAGTCTGAAAGATGGCAGATGGTTTGAAGGGATTCTGTATGGGTTAATGAAAGTATAGGTCATTTTTATTTTTGATGTTAGTTTTTCTAAAGTCTGTAAATTGAACATGAACTACTTTCCTATTTAAAAGAGAAAAAAAGAAACACAGGTGGGTGTTTGGGCTAGTGGGTGAGACACCAGTTGGGATACCCTTATCCCATGTCACCATGTCTGGGTTCAAGATCCAGCTGTGCTCCAAATTCCAGCTTCTTGCTGCTGTGTGCCTGGGAGACAGCAGGGGTGGCTCAAGTAGTTAGGATTCTACCACTCACACGGGAGACCTAGTTGGAGTTCCTGGCTTCGGCATCGGCGTGGCCCAGCCTCTGCTGTTGCTGGTATTTGGGAAGTAAACCAGTAGCTGGAAGATCTCTGTGTGTCTCTGTCCCTCAAATGACAATGTAAAAAAGAAAACAGAAATTAATTCTTTTTTAAGCAAAGCAAAAAATAAGCAATGCAAACAGTTCTCCACCTCAGGTCCCCAGGGTGGGAGGACCAGAGCCAGGAGTTCTGGATTCCTGCTTTGCCTTTGCCTGTTCTGTCTTTCAGCACTCAGACCAAACCCTCAGCCTCGTTTTGGACTTGACACTTCCCCTCTCATGCCACATGCAATCCGTCTGTATCCGGCTGGCATGGATACCTTATCTGCCCCCCCCCCCCCCCCCCGCCCCGTACAAACTGTTGCTCTTCACCTCCACTGCTACGGCTTTAACCCACACCTTCTAAGACCGCAGTCACTTCTTGCTTTCCTCTCTTGCTTTATAGGAGAAGTTTAGTAAGTCAGATCTTGTTACACCTCTGCTCAAATTTCCAGAGGTTCCATCCAGGTCATCTCAAGTAAATGGCAGGCGCCGATATGGCCTCCAAAATGGCACATCAGCTACTCGCTGCCAGCTTGGCCTCCCCTCTCAGCACTGTCCACCCCTTCTCCAGCCACACTTGTCACCTTCTGCTCCCCGGACATATCAGATGCACCCCAGCCTCAGGGCCTTTGCGTTTGCTGTCCCGGCTGTCCCTTTATCTCCTCCAGCCCTTCACACCCATATTTTCTTCCCAGAGAGGGCTTTCTGCTTCTAAATCCCTCCACCTCGGTCTCAACTGTCCCTCACTCCTTTTTCTGCTCTCTCCCTCTCTCTGGGGCACTGACCACAATCTAGCATGTTGTTTATTGTCTCTCCCCCCAAAGCTGGGTGTGAACTCCATGAGGCAGGGGTTGTGTGGCTGTTGTTGCTGCTGTATCCTTGGCACCTGGGTCAGAGTAGGCACCAGCACAATCAAGGCACTCGAGGTAGGTCCCCAAAGATGCCTGCACTGCAACACCCCCAAACCTGTGAATGCTGCCATGCAGGTGTGGTGACAATAAGGAATTTGATGTGGAGAGATGATGAGCCTGTGTTACCTGGGTATATCCACCATGGGTCCAATGGTCCTTCTAACAAGGAGGGGAGAAGGGGCAGAGCCAGGGCCAGAGGAGATGTGCTGATGAAGGCAGGGCTGGAAGCAAGGAGATTCTGGAAGGGGCCATGAACCAAGAAATGTGGGCAGTCTCTTGAGGCTGGATAAGGCCAGGAAATGAATGGCTTCTCCCCCAAAACTTCTAGGAAGAACACGGCCCTACACCCTGTTTTAGACCTCTGACCCGCAGAACTGTCAGAGTGAGTCTGTATGCCTGAGTGGGTGGTGATTTGTTGCTGTGGCAATGGGAAACTAAGGCAGTATGCACAAACATCTGTTGAAGACATTAGGCTGGGCTTCCATTGCCTTGTTTGTAGAACGGGAGATTTGGACTCAGTTAATGATCTCTAATGCTGCATTTTGAGCTACATTTTGTTTGCTTAACTGAAAAATGAATGCATGCACCTGGTAAACAATTCAAATAGTCTGAATGAAGCATATGATAAAAATAAATTTCTGTTCTACACAAATGTTCTGTTCTTGGTCTCTTGCCAAAGATGCAAATACCATACAGTTTCTGGCGTAGGCTTTCAGAGATTTTTAGAGTACAGGTATAATTTCTCCTTTTGTCCACCAATTGTAGTTTAACACACACACACTGCTTTGTTCACTGCTTTTGTCACTAGAAAGTAATAATGTGACAACTGACATATTAGCAAACAGAAGAAGCTAGGGTTCTTTTCCATAAGTGTTCCATTCTTGGACTTAGACATGCCTCAGCCTGACTAGTTCCCCAGTGATAGACAGGTTGTGTCTACTCTTTGTTCTGTGAACTGTGAGTATACATGCAGGTGCTACATAGTTAACTTTTTGGTCAGTGATAGGCCTGTGAATGATGGAGGTCCTGCTGGATTATAATGGAGCTGAAAAGTTATTGTTGCCTCGCGACATTGTAGCCATCATAACGCTGTAGCACAGTGCTTTACTCACTTGTGATGATCCTGGTTTCAGTAAATCTACTGGCTGCTAGTTGTATAGAAGTATAGCACATAGAGTTATGTACAGTACATAAGGCTTGATAATGAGAGTGAGAATATTTTATAATACAAGAATGCAGACTGATTTTTTTAAAAAAAGATTTATTTATTGTTTGAAAGTCAGAGTTACACACACACAGAGGAGGAGAGGCAGAGAGACAGAGAGAGAGAGAGAGAGAGAGAGAGAGAGAGGTCTTCCATCCACTGGTTCACTCCCCAGTTGGCCACAACAGCCAGAGTTGTGCTGATCCAAAGCCAGGAGCCAGGAGCTTCTTTCAGCTCTCCCATGTGAGCGCAGGGGCCCAAGCACTTGGGCCATCTTCTACTGCTTTCCCAGGCCATAGCAGATAGCTGGATTGGAAGTGGAATAGCTAGGACTTGAACCGGCACCCATATGGGGTGCTGGCACTCTAGGCAGCAGCTTTACCTGCTATGCCACAGCGCCAGCCTCCGGACTGCTTTTGATAATGGTTAAGTGACCATGTTACTATACTTTTATTGTTATCATATTGTGTATTCTATTTAAAAAAAAGGTTGACAGGGAAACAATGATCTGTGCTACACTGGCAGCAGTTCCTACATCCCATCTTTACTGCATCCACTGATTGCATCAAAAGCTACATTTTGTGATTGACCTACATCATGTAGGTTTGTGAAAACGCACTCTAAGATATTCACACAATGACAGAATCTCCTAGCAACGCATTTCCCAGAACGTGTCCCTGTCGTTGAGCAATGCGTGACTACATCATTGCACGCATGTATATCTGAAGGGAGAACTCTCAGAAGTGGAGTGCAGAGTCGAAGAGTAGGTGCATATTTTATTCTGATACAGCCTAATTCCCTTCCAAGAAGATATACAACTCTTTGCAAGCATTTATTCATTTATTTTTATTTTATTTGAAAAGTAGAAAGAGAGGGATCTTCTACCTGCTACATCACATCCCAAATGTCCACAACAGCTGGGACTGAATCTCGAAGCTTGGGACTCAACCTGGGTCTCTCATGTGGGTAACAAGGATCCAGGCACTTCAGCCATCGCCTCCTCCCTTCCAGGATGCACACTATTAGGAAACCGGATTGAAGACAGAGGAGTGGAGACTCAAAGCAGGCACTCCGACATGGGATGCAGACAACCCAGGTGGTGTTTTCACTGCTGGGCAGAACATCCACACTAGTGTACCTACCCTTACCAGCAAGGCAGGAGTCTGTTTTTTCCTGGCCTCACTAAAACTTTATTTTAAATATTTTGTCTTTGTCAGCCTAGTAGATAAAAAATGATTCTGTGTCGTTTTGTGTGAGAAGGATCATATTTCATGTGACCATACACCTTTTGCATTTATATTTATATTACTGTGTATTTTCCATTCATGATTTTTCTCATTTTTCTATTGGTTCATTGACCTCTTTTAAAAATTAAGCTAGAGGGGCTGGCACTGTGGCTCAGCTGGTTAAAGCCTGGGCCTGCAGCACCAACATATCATATAGGTGCCAGATCGAGTCCCGACTGCTCCACTTCCAATCCAGTTCCATGCTGATGGCCTGGGAAAGCAGCAGAGGATGACCCAAGTGCTTGGACCCCTGCACTCACATGGGAGACCCAGAAGAAGCTCCTGGCTCCTGGCTTCAACCTGGCCCTGCCTGGGTAATTGCGGCCATTTGAGGAGTGAACCAGGGGATGGAAGATCTCCCCCCCCCCCCCCCCCGCTGCCTTTCAAATAAATAAATCTTTAAAAAAATTGAGTTAGAAGTGCCTGGTGTATTAAGTTAACCCCTCCTGCATTTTGCAGATACTTTTCCGGTCTGCGGTTTGTTTTGCTTTGCTCATGACATCACCACGCAGGAAGAGGTGAATCTTATCAAGCCAAACGCATCAGTAACATCCTCTATGACTCCCTGGCTGTGTGCATTGCTTAGAAGAGCCCTCTATATTCCTGTAGGATTAAAGAGTCTCACATTATGCTTCACTTTGTCCTAATACCTTGGTAACTCTTATCCTTTATGTTTAAATCTAGATTTGCCTGCCGTTTATCAGGTGCAGGGTTCAAATGAGGGGTTCTGTTCTTTTCTTCCCCTCAAAGCAGCAACCCCGTTGTCCCAACCCCATTTACCGAAGGATTGGTTTTTGCCACTGGTTTGAAGTGCCATCTTTACCCGACACAATTTTTCAGAAGAATCTGTGTCTATATCCGGACTCTCTTCTGTTGAATTGACCTCTCTATTTGTGACGGTTCAGAAGAACCCTGGGTGTGAGGCAGAAAGTTACGCGACTAAAGAAAGAGGACAGATCCAAGATTACACCGAACACAATTTCCTGGGGACTGATGGACAGAAGCGTGGTCTTGGATCCCTGTGGCCCCAGCGAGTCGTGAGGGGCTAACCTAAGCACGCCTGGACTTTGTCAGGAAACGGGAACTGAGGCCTTCAATAGGGAGTATTGCAGGTGCCAGCCTGGCAAGACAAGCTTGAAGGTTGTGCTAACAACTTCAGTTGTCCCGTCATAGCCCTTGGAATGGACTGTCAGGGTCACCCAAGGGCAAGCTGGTGCTCACCCACCACCAGAAAGATCATGCCAAGCTGAATCCTGACACAGGGTTACAACCCAGGCAATGCTGTTAATTATTGCAGATTTGACAGTGCATTTTAATACCTGCTGTCATGGTCTTCCTTTTCAGAAAATCTCTGGTTGTTCTAGTTTGTTTACTTTTCCGCAGGAACTTGAGACTCAGCTTGCTATAACGTTGGTATTTTCATTGGGAGAACATTATATATTTATAGATTAATGTGTGATGCACTAACATATTTACAGTGACTAATACCCTTTCAGATTGGTTTAAAAGCCTGTTTTATTATAGATGTAAGACACGCTTGTTGTAAAAATGGTTCTGGCAATTTTATAATTTATGAGGGACAGGATGAAAGTCAGATTTCTTCTCTCCTAATTCTTCCGCTAGAGGTAACCACTGTCTATAATGAGGCATTCGTCCTGTGAGGTGTTTTTAATAAGCACATTGGTAATCACACACACACATTTCACATGTATATTTTCTTTTTTAGATCCGCATCAACTTCCTATCACACATCCTCTTTCTAACCCACTTTTTTCATCAATCACACACCATGTCCCTGTCTGTGAGCCTACTTGATCCTTTCGGAGGTCACATGGGGACCTTCCTCTGTATGGGGACACAGGGATAGCATAACTAATGGACCCATTCTCCCATGGGTGAGTATTTTCATCATTGCCAGTTTTTCTTGATTAGAAGGAGTGCTGCAGTGAACAGCTTCAAGCATTATCTTCACGCCCTGTGCAGATGTCTTAGCCTGATAAAATCCTAGCAGTAGGACACTGCCGGGTCAGAGTCCGAGGCCCTTCCCATGGTCCAATGTCCGGACGTGGAGATGATGTCTCCGTCAAGGGGGGTGCCCCCTCGAACGCAGGTGCTGGCACTGCTGTTGCTGTGCGACTCCACAAAGCCCTGGGCAGCGGTCAGTCTGGTCCCAGTGCTTGCAGGGTCCAGTGGCTGCTGAGCGAAGGGCGTTGCAGCCTCTGTGTGTGCAGGACTCTCACCACGTGTGGGACAGGGAAGCTGGGAGAGAGCCCCAGAGACAGATGGTGGTGGGCACAGGAGTTCCTGGTCATGGACCCACAACCGGGAGTACTTTTCCCAGACAGAAGTTCTAAGTGCTTCTAGCGGGAGGTGACATTGAAGTTTGCATGGGGCATTAGCTCATGATTTCAGGGACTTTGGAGAATAGATGACTTCGACTGGTTGCCGGCTGGGCTGACAAAGCACTGTAATAGGCCCCCTAGGACCATGATCCCTGAGTCCAGACAGCTCATTACAAACAGGTTATGTGCTATTGAGACTAGGAGATTGTACATGGAAGACACCTTCCAGCCTTCCCCCATGCCCTGTGTCACGCCCCAGGCTTCCTCTCTTTCCCACTGAGCATTGTCAGTTCTCCATGATCCAGGTCTGGGAACCCTAGACATAGTTGCAATCTCTCACTTGTCTTTAGTCAACTTTCTCCTCTTCTAAAGCCTCCTCATGCTCTTTCAGCCCCAGCCCTCTCCAAGCTGATGGCTTCACCTCCTATACAATTGAAACCTTAGGGCCGGTGTGGTTGTATGGTAGGTAAAGCTGCTGCCTGCCATGCCTGCATCCCATGTTGGTACTAGTTTGAGTACTGGCTGCTCCACTTCCGATTCAGCTCCCTGCTGGCAAAGCAGAGGAAGATGGCTCAAGTCCTTGGGTCCCTGCACCCAAGTGGGAGACCTGGAAGAGGCTCCTGGCTCCTGGCTTCAGCCTGGCCCAGTCATAGCCATTGTAGCCATCTCGGGAGTGAACCAGTGGATAGAAGATCTCTCTCTCTCTCTCTCTCTCTCTCTCTCTCTTTCTCTCTATCTCCCTCTCTCTTTCTCTCTCTCTCTGTAACTTTGCCTTTCAAATAAATAAAATAAATCTTTAAAATGCAATACAATAAAATAAAAGAGAAACATACCACTGGGCAAAACATGCCCTAATTTCCTGTCTCCCACTCGAGTCCTTGTCTATGCCTCTGTCCAGCCTCAAAGGATAAGCACCACATTACAGCCACGCTGTGCTCTGAGTGTGCCCCGTCTGCCCTCCTCCCCAGCAGGCACCACTGCCTTCTCACATGCAGCTGGGCTGGTGCACCACACACTTTACATGTAAAACGGAGTGGATGCCACCTCTTGAAGTCGGCAGTGGTCAGTGTTTGTCTGAAAATCCTCCTTCTATACCATCCCTCTCTCCCCAACTCCCACATTAACAGCAGTGGCAACATCCCCCCCCCCATGTCATTCCTTAGCCAGCTCCCGTTCTCTCCCCTCCCAGCCAATCTCCTTGAAAGAGTGAGTTGTTTCCACTTGTCTCACTGCCTGTCTCCCTTTCATACCCTACTGTACTGCGGTTCCCTCATTCTTTCATATATATTTATAAACAGCCACTGTAAGCCAGGTACTGGGCTAGATGCTTAGCCTACAATAGCAAGTAAAAAAAATAAAATAAAATAAAGCCCCTCCCACTTGCAGAGTTTACAGACCATTGAGAAAGAGAAACAGGAATAAAAATGAATTACATTTTCAAAGTCCATTGTTTTAAACAGAGATAGGTTTTATTTCCCCATAAAGGGGGCAGCATATCAGAGTCTAACATAAAACAAGGAAGTGATCTGCCGGGCCTGTAAAGTAGTATATTTGTTGGGTGAAAGATACAGTCTGCAGATGCTGCTGTGTGTCCCTGGACTAGCCAAAGGTGGAGTTGCTGAGCTGGTAGCAGGTTGTCAGGGAAGTCATTTGAAGGTGGCTGAAGCTTTTGGCATCCCACGGTACCTATTTGCTTCAACCCGTATGGACCAGCCTCCTGGGGTGTGGAGTTGGAGCAGGAGTGGGAAGGGAAGAACACTCCAGTCATGCCTCCTAAGCCCTCTGGGGACAGTGTGGGATGAATGGCTGGGATCTCTGGGGCCCCCAGAAGAGAACATGCTGGCTCAGGGGAAGAATTTTCCTGCTGAGCTCCAAGTCCAGAAAGCAGGCTGAGTGCAAGCTGCAGATGTAAATGCAGTGAGCTGCAGGCAGTGCAAGCCGAGGCTGAGCGGCTTCCCACGAGGCTCACTGGTAGTTATGTGGACTGCCACCCCTGACAGAGCCGAGGAGGGAACCTGGCACCCGCAGAACCCACGTGTAAGAAGCTTTGGCCCAGGAGGGCGAGAAGAGCAGCTCTGGACACACTGCCAGCCCTGGCCTGGGAGCTTCGAGGCTCGTTCAATTGCAGCTTCTTGCAGAACTGGGGTTGGAATAGAACCAGGCGTGGGGCCCAGGGGAGATCCGCTCACTTTGGCTTTGCAGCAAGCATGTGGCTTTGCAGCCTGGCCCTGCCACTTCCCAGCAGCGTGTCCTGGGTAAGTTGCTTCTATGTCAGGGTGCTTTGACTGGGGGTGGGTGCTGTGGAGCAGCCACTTGCAATGCTGGTATCCTGTATCGGAGAGCTGGCTGGAATCCTGGCTGCTCTGCTTCCTATTCGATCCCTGCTAATGTGCCTGGGAAAGCAACAGAAGGTGATTCAAGTACTTGGTCCTCTGCCACCCATGTGAGAGACCCGGATGGATTTCTTGGCTCTTGACTTTTGTCTGGACCTGCCCCAGCTGTTGTGACTATTAGGGGAAATGAACCAGTAGATGGAAAATTCTCTCTCTCTCTCAAATAAATGAATTATCTGTCTGTCTGTTTATCTATTTTAATCTTAAATACTTTGGTGGCCTACATTGTGTACAGGGGGTTAAACACACAGGCATCCCATATAAGTGCTGGTTTGAGTCCCAGATGTTCTGCTTCTGATCCAGCTCCCTGCTAATGTGCCTGGGAAAGCAGCAGATGATGGCCTAAGTCCTTGGGCCCCTGAACCCACATGGGAGACCCAGATGGAATCTCAGGCTCCTGGTTGGCCCAGTTCTAGCCGTTGTGGTCATTTGGAGAGTAAACCAGCATATGGAAGATTTCTCTCTCTCTTCCCCCCCCCCCCCCCCCGTAACTCTACCTTTTAAATAAATAAATAAATAAATAAATAAATAAATCTTCAAAACAGATGCTTTGGGTTTCATGTAATAGGATCCTTGAGTAGCCTGGCTTCATTCCTAAGGACATTCAAGAATGCTTTGCTTAGGATGAAACCCAGCAGTTCCAGGTGTTTCTGTGGCTCATTGAAACCATTAAGGTCTGAATCTTTCCCCTCCTTTTCTTCCATCTTTAGGCACACCCCATCCCTCACCACCATTCGTGATTGCCTGTGTCCCTGCCACCCATGTGGGAGAGCAGGATGGAGTTCCTGACTCCTGCCTTTGGCCTCACCCAGTTCTGTCTGCTGGGGAGTGAACCAGCAGATGAAAGACTTCTCTTTCTCAATTTCTTCCCCCTCTCCTGTAACTCTGCCTTTCAAATAAATAAAATAATTCTAAAAAACAAATAACAATAACAACAACAACAAAACACCATCCAGGAAAGAGAGGATACTTGCTTAGACAAGGGCTGTGGGGAAAAAATAAATCAGAGTAGCGATACGTAGACTATCCCTGACTAATGATGGTTTGACATATGTTTTTTTTTTTTCCAGTTTTACAATAGTTTGAAGCTGGTAGGCATTCAGTAGAAACCTTATTTCGAACTTTGAATGTTAGTCTTTTCCTGGGCTAGCCGTGTGTGGCAGGATGCTGTCATGGTGCTCACAGCAGCAGCCAGTGCAGCTCCCAGCCAGCCTTATGATTGCCAAGGTGAGCAAGCAGGACTGCAGTGCACTGTGTTGCTGAACTATGATGGTCAGTAGGTCAGGTGTCTCCAGTGCATTTCCGATTTATGGTATTTCAGATTTATGCTGGCTTCATCAAGGCATAATGCCACTGCAAGTTGAGGAGCATCTGTTTTGTCATGGTTCTGCCCAGGGGATATACTGGTGTGGTGGGCATACACGTGTGCAGGGGCAGTTCCAGGAGGACATGGGGTTTTTACACAGTGCCAAGGACTGCAATGGGAGAGCCTGTGCGAGGTTACAATTTTACTGTGGCTAAAATGCGAGGAAGGCAATGTGAGGTTTTCAGACATTCTCTTTTTAAAATTTTTTTCTAAAAAATTAATTTTATTTATTTGAAAGAAAGAGTGACAGAGAAAAAAGGAGAGACAGAGATCTTCAATTTATTGGTTCAATCCCCAAATGGCTGCAACGGCAGGAACTTGGCCAGGCTAAAGCTAGAAGCCTGGGATTCCATCTGGGTCTCCTACGTGGTGGCAGAGTGTCATGAGTGCCCACTATCACGCAGCTGTACAGTGCTTAAGGGTGACGTGTCGGAGTACAGGAAAGAAAGAACACATGAACACAAGACTGTCTTTCCAATGAAAGGTTTTTATTGCTCACACCAATTCATACTACGACTTCACTACTGCATACCAATCTATGTAGTTATATTCATTAATCCACAGATCTTAACACACACCTAGCATCAAAGAAGTCTCAAAGGCAAGCCAACTATAATAACATAAGTACAGCCAAGCATATAGCACTATTCTTAATCATAGGGTCGAGGCACATTCCTTCATATTACACATGGCTAATATTATAAATGCTGCGTTCTCAAGGTTTGTATCACGCTCACGAAAAGTCAAAGTCCAAAGCCCAGAGTTCGAAGTTTCCATTACCACTCCGAGAGACGGATCTCAGAACAGTCACTTACAGGCAGGAAGTTGTGGGATGACTTTCAGCCTAGGCAGTAGGCTCCAAGTTCCCAGGCGGACAGCAAGGTGCTGAGTTGGAGAGGTCCCCTGCTGAGAGGTCTGGTCCAGCTCTGTCGGGTCTGGCAGCAGGCTGATGAGAGGTGTCGAGGCGTCGGCTCTGATGGAGTTTGGACCCATAGTCATCTTGTGCTGCTACAGAGTAGTGAGCTGGTTTTTCAGCTCCAGGTACGTGGAGATCCAGAGGTTCACATGTACTGGGCCATGATCCCCGAGGGGATGAGGAGCAGTGAAAAGAGCTCTCCTTCTATCCTTGCCACTCCAGGGGAAAGGCCCCTGGTGGGGGTCCGGTGTCAATCAGTCGCATTCTTTCTCTGAATCTCCCAGGGTGCCACCAATCTGCTGTCTAGGATAGGGCATATCAGCTGTGTCCCTCGGGTGCTGCCAGTCACTGTGCTATATTGAGGGGACTTGAGGTTACCGTCCTTAGCACACACATTATCGGACTGTCCAGAGGCATCTGTTCAGTCTGATGAGGAGATGTTTTTCTTGGCAGACACTAAACTTAGCATAAGTGATGTCATCAGTTCCTAGCTTAGCATAAGTAACTCCATTCTTAATTTAGTTTATTTGTGGTTAGCAGTGCTCTGTAACTCATTTGGGACTACCATGAATTTCTCCATGGTCCACCTAATATTGGTTGTTGGGTAAGCGGTGATCCGTGATTCATCTTTGGGACTCCTGTCGGATTCCCCACACAGAGGTCCAAGCACTTGGGCCATCCTCTGCTGCTTTCCCAGGTACATTAGCGGGGAGCTGGACTGCAAGCAGAGCAGCCAGGACTGAAAATGGTGCTCCAAAATGGGATGCTGGCATTGCAGGCAGCAGCTTAACCCTCTGCGCCATTCTTGTTGTCTTCAAACTTTTTGTAGAGGTTTAGGAATGATTGATGCCACTTATGTGGGCACTACGAAAAGTTCATAGAAAACTGTATTTCAGAAAGTGGTGCTGTGGTATGGCCAGTAAAGTTGCCACCTGCAGTGCCGGCATCCCGCCGTATGGGAGCCGGTTCAAGTCCTGGCTGTTCCTCTTCCGATCCAGCTCTCTGCTATGGCCTGGGAAAGCAGTAGAAGATGGCTCAAGTCTCTGGGCCCCTGCACCCATGTGGGAGACCCAGAAGAAGCTCCTGGCTCCTGGCTTCGGATCAGCTCAGCTCTGGCTGCTGTGATCATTTGGGGAATGAACCAGTGGAATGGAAAACCTCTCTCTCTCTCTCTCTGGCTCTATGTCTCTCTGTAACTCTGTCTTTCAAATAAATAAAATAAATCTTTTTTTAAAAAAGAAAATTGTATTTCACAGATTATTTTGGTGCAAAAGATTTTGAAACCCATGTGGGGCCAGCATTGTGGTGCAGCAGGTTAACACCCTGGCCTGAAGTGCCAACATCCCATACTGGGCTCTGGTTCGAGTCCTGGCTGCTCCTCTTCTGATCCAGCTCTCTGCTATGGCCTGGGAAAGCAGTAGAGGATGGCCCAAGTCCTTGGGCCCCAGCACCCGTGTGGGAGACCTGGAGGAAGCTCCTGGCTCCTGGCTTTGGATCGGTGCAGCTCTGGCCAATTGGGGAGTGAACCATCAGATGGAAGACTTCTCTCTCTCTCTCTCTCTCTCTGCCTCTCCTCTCTCTGTGTAACTCTGACTTTTGAATAAATGAATAAATCTTAAAAAAAGACCTCTCTCTCTGTTAAAAAAAAGAAACCCATGCATAGTTTTTTTCATAATATACATTTTCCATGAACTTTTTGAAAATCTCTAGTAAAATAATGTGCAATGCCTAAATCCAAAGAGAATTAAGTTGTCTAGAGATTTCCATTTCCAAGTTAGCTTCCTACGAATTTCTAAGGATTCTGTTACCTCATGCTGACATCTGATCAATCCATAGGTCACATTAACATTTACAAACAGTCTCTGCTTTGCCAAGTCAACATGTCCTGTCTTTAGCTCACTCCATTTAGCAGAAACAGAAGATGGAAAAGCAGACCATCAACACCTTTCTGAGGACTCTGGAGGCTTCTAGGAAATATCTTTAAAAGATGTGACTCCTGCTGCTCATAAGGTGGTAATTTTAAAAAAATGTTTTTAAAAGGTTTATTGGTTTATTTGAAAGGCAGAGCAATGGGGAGCAGAGGGAGAGATCGTCCATCTGTTGGTTTATCCCCAAATGTCTACAGCAGCCAGGTCTGGGCCAGCCCAAGGCCAGGGGCCAGGAACTCTGTCTGAGACTCCCCTGTGGGTGACAGGGACTCAGGTACTCGAGCCATCACCTACTTCCTCCCAGGATGCAGGTTAGCAGGATCAGGAGCACACAAGTAGCCAGAACCTGAAACGGGTACCAGAACATCTGCCCCAATAGTTTATTCTAGTTTAGGAGATGCCAAGGCAGGGTCTTACATGCAATTCAGGGAGATGGGTTTTGCTTAAAAAAGAAAAGAAAAGAAAAGAAAGTCCATGGAGGAGCAGGTGTTTGCCACAGTAGTTTACGCTGTCACTTGGGATGCCTGCATCCCATATTGGAGTGCCTGGTTCGAGTCTTGACTATTCCACTTCTGATCCAGCTTCCTGCTAATGCACATCCCTTAGGCAACAGATGATGGCTTAAGTACTTTAGTCCCTACTCCTATGTGGGAGACTCAGATGGAGCTCTGGGCTCCGGGCCGTGGCCTGGCCCAGCCTTGGTTGTTAGGAGTATCTGGGAAAGTGAATCCATGGGTGGAAGATCTCTCTGTCTCTCTTTTTGCATTTCAAATAAAATGAAAATAAATTCTAAAAAATGTTTAAGAATACTCATGGAAGATGGAATGATAAGATTTTATTTCAATGTGAAAGTAGTTTTGGAACCCAAGCATAGTTTTTTCTTTTTAAATATAATATGTATTTCCATGAACTTTTTGGAGGCTCCCTTGTGTAGATCAGAGAAAAGGCTCTAGGCCAGTGCCGAGGCTCACTAGGCTAATCCTCCGCCTTGCAGCACCGGCACACCAGGTTCTAGTCCCGGTCGGGGCACCGGATTCTGTCCCGGTTGCCCCTCTTCCAGGCCAGCTCTCTGCTGTGGCCCCGGAGTGCAGTGGAGGATGGCCCAAGTGCTTGGGCCCTGCACCCCATGGGAGACCGGAATAAGCACCTGGCTCCTGGCTTCGGATCAGTGCAATGCGCCGGCCGTGTTGGCCATTGGAGGGTGAACCAACGGCAAAGGAAGACCTTTCTCTCTGTCTCTCTCTCTCACTGTCCACTCTGCCTGTCAAAAAAAAAAAAAAAAAAAAAAAGAAAAGGCTCTAGGGATCCCTAATGATCACTTACACCAGTGGTTCTTTGCCTTGGCTGCACTCTGGAATCACCTGGGCATGTTCCAGTGCTACCACCCAGAGGTTCTGACAGAGTTGATCTGGAGTGTGGCCAGGGCATCAACAATTTTTAAATACTTCCCCAGTGACGCTAATGTGCCATCAAGAAGTCTTGGTCTTGCTGACTTTATTCCACTTTCCCTATACAAATAAGCTAATTGCTAGTAATGGGGTACAGAGATTCAAAGAAGTTCACAAATCTCCTATCAATGATCTTAGAAGGGGCAGATATGGTCAGGGAGAAGAGAAAGAAAGACCAGTTTAGAGGGGTTGTTGGGAATATATGTGAATTCAGTTAATTCCAAAAGATTTCTGTGGTTATTAGAGGAGTGGTGATTAGGTCACTTCAGAAGGTTCCCACGTGGATGGGTCTGTCCAAGCTTTCCCCTCCCAAGCAGTGTCCTCTGTCCTGGGAGCAGAGCTCACCATTCTGGAGAAGGGGGATTAAGAGTGGAAGAACAGAACACACAGAGCAAGCTGGACATTCCCCTTAGGAAGGACTTTGAATCTGGATTTTCTCAGGACCAGGGGACAGTGAATGGGAACAGAACATCTATGCAGTTGACCTTCAAGATGGACATGAGTTTACAGAGATCCATGAACAAAACTCATGCATTGTGTAATACTTTTAAATTCAGAATGCCTGTAGCAGATTAGTTTACAAGCTTTGCTGTGTTTCTGAATCTCCCCAGGGAATTTTTTAAAAGCAGATTGCAGTGACAACGCCTTGAAATTCTGATCCAGTAGCTGTACTTTTCAAAGCACCACCGCCCACCAATGCATACACGTCTGCATCCATCCATCCACACATCTGCCAGAGCTCTCAGCAGTGGGTGACAGGGAACCCTCAGAATCTAACCACAATGCCTGCTCTCCACAGGGCAAAATACAACCACAACCACCACTACTATGTAGTTCCCCTCTAGGTGCTTAATCCATCAGCGAGTCCTTTCAGTGCTGGCACAGTGTACCCAAGGCTCCACCATTTGTTGGTTTATTCCACCATCACCTTCACCTGAGATCATTATAACAGCTCCCTTCACTTACTAGTTACCCCAAGTTTTCTGAATGTTTTTATTGAGGTATATGTTTCTTCAACGAATTTCACCCACTGTAAGCATACAATTCAATTGTTTTTAGTAAATTTATATGTTGTACAGCTTTTCCCATAATCTAGTTTGGAAACATTTCCATGTCCCCAAACAGGGATGTCACCAGTTTGCAGACAACTATTAAATCTGTTTTCTGCCTCCATAGACTTGCCTTTTCTGGAAATTTCCCATACATTGATTCAAACTATATGTGATTGCTTATGTCTGATTTCCTTCACTTGGCAAAATGTTTGAGATTCGTGCGCATTGCAGCATTGATCAGTACTCACTTCCTTCTTACTGCTCGAGAGCATCCTATTGGGTGGAGACCTTGACCTTGGATTACTCATTAGTAATGAGCATTTTGATCATTTCCAGTTTGTGGCTGTCGTGAGTAAGTCTACTGTGAATATCTGCATGCTTGTCTTTTTGTGGACATCTATTTTTCATTTTTTGGGGCAAATAGCAGTAGAATTGCTAGGTTGTGTGGTAAGTACACGTTTAACTTTTGAAAGACTTTTAAAATTTCCCAAAATGGCTGTACTAGTTGATATTCCTCTGTCAGTATTTAGGGCTCTAGTTTCTCCACATCCTTGCCAACCTTTGATATTGTCAGTTGTATTGATGGTTCTATTAGGTAATTGGTAATATCCCATTTGGATTTTTATTTAAGATTTATTTATCTGAAAAGTGAAGCAACAGAGAGGGAGAGACAGAGCCACACATGTGTGCATGCATGTGCACACTCACACATGCACATGGAGGGGGAGGGAAAGAGAGGGGGGGGTAGAGAGAGAGAGAGAGAGAGAGAGGTTCACTCTTCAAATGGCCTCAGCCCAGGCTGAAGCCAAGACTCAGGAACTTCATCCTGGTCTCCCACATGGTTAGCAGGTGCATTAGCGGGGAGCTGGATTAGAAGGAGCACAGCTAGGACTTGAACTAGCACCTTGTATGGGATGCCAGCATTGTAAGTGGTACCCTAACATTCTGTGCCATAACTCTGGCCCCTCATTTTGGTTTTAACTGGCATTTCTCCAGCAATTAATGATGTGAAGCATCTTTTCATATGTCCTTTAGCTATTTGAATATACTTGGTGAAATGGCCATTCAAATTCTTTGCTTATTTAAAAAATCAGATTTCTACAGTTTTCCTTCACATAGAGACACAAAGTGAAAATACTGTTGGAGTACTAGTTATAGTATTAATTCACAATGTACAGCACATTAAGGACAGAGATCCTACATGATTTTTTTTAAAGAATTGATTAATTATCTATGCAATTTCCAATTTAACACCAAGATTTTTTTAATCATTTCCAATTATCTTTATATACAGAAAATTGATTCAGTATATACTATGTAAAGATTTCATCAGTTTGCACCCACACAGAAACACAAAGTGTAAAAATACTGTTTCAGTACTAGTAATAGCATTATTTCACATTTTGAAATCTTTACTTAATATATACTAAACTGATCTTCTGTGTATAAAGAGAATTGAAAATGGGCCGGCGCCGTGGCTCAACAGGCTAATCCTTGCGGCGCCGGCACACCGGGTTCTAGTCCCGGTCGGGGCACCGGATTCTGTCCCGGTTGCCCCTCTTCCAGGCCAGCCCTCTGCTGTGGCCCAGGAGTGCAATGGAGGATGGCCCAAGTGCTTGGGCCCTGCACCCCATGGGAGACCAGGAAAAAAAAGCACCTAGCACCTGGCTCCTGCCATCGGATGAGCGTGGTGCGCCGGCCGCAGCGCGCCGACCGCGGCGGCCATTGGAGGGTGAACCAACGGCAAAGGAAGACCTTTCTCTCTGTCTCTCTCTCTCACTGTCCACTCTGCCTGTCAAAAAAAAAAAAAAAGAATTGAAAATGAATCTTGACGTGAATGGAAGGGGAGAGGGAGCGGGAAAGGGGAGGGTAGCGGGAGGGAGGGAAGTTCTGGGGTGGGGGGGACCATTGTAATCCATAAGCTGTGCTTTGGAAATTTATATTCTTTAAATAAAAGCTATAAAAAAAAGAAAAATAATAAAAAATCAGATTTCTAACTTTTTGTGAATATATTGGTTCTAGTAGTTTGAGTTTTTTGTTTTTGCTTAGATAGATTCCTCAGGCTTTTCTACTCACAAAATCATAGAACCCATAAATAAAAACAGTGTAACTTCTTCCTTTCCGATCTGGAAGTGTTTGATTTCTTCGTGTTGTCCTTTGCAGTGGCAGTGCTAGTCCAGTGCTGGATAGGAGTGGTGAGAGGGGCCAGCCTTGCCTTGCTCCTGACCTCTGAGGGGAATAACCAGTGTTTCCCGAGAAGTGTGAGGGGAGCTGTAGACGTTTCCTTAGACGCCGTCTACCAGACTGAGGATGTCTCCTTTTTCCATGGAGTTCAGAGATCTTATCTTCTTTTAAAAAATAAAGTGTTTGCGGCCGGCGCCGTGGCTCAACAGGCTAATCCTCCGCCTTGCGGCGCCGGCACACCGGGTTCTAGTCCCGGTTGGGGCGCCGGATTCTGTCCCGGTTGCCCCTCTTCCAGGCCAGCCCTCTGCTGTGGCCCGGGAGTGCAGTGGAGGATGGCCCAGGTGCTTGGGCCCTGCACCCCATGGGGAGACCAGGAAAAGCACCTGGCTCCTGGCTCCTGCCATCGGACAAGCGCGGTGTGCCGGCCGCAGCGCGCCGGCCGCGGCGGCCATTGGAGGGTGAACCAACGGCAAAAGGAAGACCTTTCTCTCTGTATCTCTCTCTCACTGTCTACTCTGCCTGTAAAAAAAAAAAAAATAAAAATAAAGTGTTTGATGTTAAATATGTTTGGAATTGGAATCAAACTCTGAAGGCGCAGCTAGAACATCAGAGGAAACATCACTCATTTCTTCAGCCTGAAGCAATGGGAAACCCAGGCTCTGCAGTCCTCAGCTAAGGGGGATCCCGTGAAGCCACTGTTTCACCTGCTGCGTGGCCATAGTGACTTTCATTTTGTTTTTTAAAAAGTTGTGAGAAAATTGCACATGCCATAAAATGTACCATTTTAAATGTGAAGCTCAGTCTTTTTTTTAAAGATTTATTTATTTATTTGAAAGTCAGAGTTACACAGATAGAGGAGAGGCAGAGAGAGAGAGAGAGAGAGAGAGAGAGAGAGAGAGAGAAAGGTCTTCCATCCACTGGTTCACTCCCCAATTGGCTGAAGAGGCTGGAGCTTCGCTGATCCGAAGCCAGGAGCCAGGAGTTTCTTCTGCGTCTCCCACACAGGTGCAAGGGCCCAAGGACTTGGGCCATCTTCTACTGCTTTCCCAGGCCATAGCAGAGAGATGGACTGGAAGAGGAGCAGCCAAGTCTTGAACCAGCACCTATATGGGATGCTGGCACTTCAGGCCAGGGCTTTACCCTCTATACCACAGCACCGGCCCCTCTCAATAAGTCTTAACTACAAGGATGCTTGGAAAAGTTAAAAATGAATTAAAAGATAAGCTTCTTTTGTTACAAGTGACTTTCTAAAGCCATGCATAGCTTTTTCATAATATTCATTTTCATGAACTTTGTTATGTACCCTTGTGCATTCATATCGTTGTATTACCATCACCACTATCCATCTCCAGAACTCTTTTTTAAGTTTGATTGATTTAATTTATTTGAAATGGGAGGGGTGCATAGCTCTTATCCATCAATTCATTCCTCAAATGCCTGCAGCATCCAGGTCTTTCATGTGGGTGGCAGAGATCCAAGTACTTGAGCTACCATCTGCTGCCTCCTGGGGTCCACACTGGCAGGAAGCTGGAGCTGGAATAGAACCCAGGCACTGCGATGTGGGACGCAGTCCTCTGCTTCGGCATCTTAACTGCTAGGCCAGATGTGTGTCCCTCCTTCCTGTTCAGGCCTGAATAGTATTCCTTTGTAGGTACAGACCACATTTTGTTTACCCATTCATTTATCCAAGGACACTTGGTTTACTTTGAACTTGGATGCCTGGAGTGTAGAAATGTGTACTCAAGTCCCTAGTTTGGATACACACTGAGAGGCAGAATTACTGAATCATGGTCATCCTGTTTTTAAGTTTTGGAAGAACTACTGCACTGTTTTCCATAGCAGCCATCCCATTTTATGTTGCATTTTTCTCATCTGTTGAAGTGAACATGTAGGGCTGTCCTCTGTGGTGTTAATAAGGTGTAGTACGTGTGGTACGTGTGCTGATTTTCAGATGTTGGGTCAGCCTTGCATTCCTGGGGTCACTCCCTCTAGGTCATGGTGCACAATTCTTTTTACACAGTGTTGTATTCAGGCTGCTAACAGTTTGTTAGGGATATTTGCCACTGTTTTCATGAGACTAATTAGTCTTCAGTTTTCTTGCGATGCCCTCCTGGCTTTGTTGTTAGTGTAGGGAAAAGGGGAACAGAACAGAGAGGAGACAGGATCCGAACTCACAGCCAAGATGAATTTATTCAAGAAGAAAATCAGATTTGCAGAGGTGGCCAACTGCCAGTGTGCACACAGACTGAACACATGGCAGAGGGCCCAGTCCTCCAGAGGGCTGGGTCTTACATAGCTCAGGGTGGGCTAAGGATCCACAGGAGGGGCTGGTAGATGGAGGTGAGTTTCTTCTTACAGGTTTTCCAGGTTTTTCCACAGGCTTTCAAACCTGGGAAGGAATGCAGAGGGTGGGGTGGGGAAGAGTACAGGGTGTGAGACTGAACTGGCCCCTTGAAAGGAGCCCACTGGGGAATTTGATTGACTTCCAGGTAGGGAACTAAGATGGGTGAGGCTGACATCCTTGTTCCATCAATCCTGACTCTGAGTAGAGACAGGAAGATGGGGCGCCAGTTTCTTTCTGGCTACTTCCTGCTGATATGGGGTGTTGACTTGGGGCCAGGTATCTGTACTCTGAATCAGTTGATTGAAGAAGTACAGTCTTGTGCTGTTCCTGCATGATGGCTTGAGCTATAGCAGCCATTCGTTCCTGTAGGAACTCTTGAAATATGTTAATTACACATGGTAGCAGCAGGAGCACTGTGATTACGAGGATACAAGGAGATACTGGAGGAGTGTAGGACAAAGGGGAGACAGGAAGCCAAGACCCTGAACAGTCAGCGGGGAGGCAGCTCTACACCTGGTTGCCACAGAGAGAGAACGTTCCTGTTTTGTTTAGTGTGTACGTGCTGGCCAGGAGCTGTGGGGTGGAGTTAGTCTGGCCTGCTTCTGGGCCCAGATTCCCTCAGTTAGGATGATACGAGCTTTGTATGATGAACTGGCAAGCATTTCCCATCTTCATTATTCTGAAAGATATGTAGGGTGATGTTGCTGCTTCTTAAAATTTTGCATGGAATTCCCAGAACTTGCAGAAGCCTATTTCAGATTATATCTCTTTTTAGCTTAGATTATTGCTTCCTGTCCTGTTCAGATTAAGATCCAAGCTCCTTATAAAACTCTTATAAAACTCTGTCCGCTGTTCCAGACTCACCTCTCCCCTGTCCACAACCCTCTCCACTGTACCCCAGCCACCCTGGCCTTTGGTGTGTCGCTCAGACATAGTGAGCTTGCTTCCACCATGCCCAGCATGCTTCCATGTTGGGGCCTTTGCACTGGTCATTTCCCAAGATCGTTTTCCAAGATCGTGCCCATCTCGTCCTGAATCTCACCTCCTCAAAGCGGCCTTTCTACAGGGGAGGCCAGGCTGACGGATCTTCTCTGTCACCCTCTATCCCATCACCCTATGTTAATTCTATGCATAACACTTCCTGGAGTGTTTCTTGCTTATTCATTTAATATCCTTCTATGAAGATCCTTGCTGCTGCTTCTTAGCAGGTGCCTTCTGTGGTTTCTGCACCAGGGTTTTCCTTATTCCAGGAACAGTGCTGCCATATAGGGCATGATCAATACATATTGGTTGAACAAATGAACATCAATAACAACGATAATAGCTACTCTTTGGAAGTAGGCATTGATTGAAAGGCACTGATGGAAGCACCAGGTAGTGATTCAAGTGGTTGTAAATGCCTTGTAATGTAGTTCTCTAAAGCAGCCCTAAAGCAGGTAGTATTTTCTCCTGTTTACCAAGAAGGCAATGAGGCTTAGAGGTGCTGAGTATCCAGGTGATAGTCACACAGCTGCCGAGGGCAGAGGCGGGCGGCCCCAGGGTGATCTGGTGTCAGAGTCGCAGGCTCATCTGCTGCTCGTCATGCGTCCTTGCTGTTAGCTTACAGGCAGGGGAAGCTGACCCACGAAATGAAAAGCGGTGACCTCCGGCTGACAAATCTCTGTGGAAGCCCGGAGTGAGGCCCCTCGGTTCTGAGCAGTGACCCGCGCGGGCTCGAGGAGCTGCTGCCAAGCTAAGGCCCTGCATGCTGGCACTGTCTTGATGAATCGCACCTGTCTTCAGAGGCGGCTTTCACATCCTCTTTCTGAATGCAGATTGTCTTCCTTAACCACAGTGGACTTCCTCTTTTACGTAATGCAAATGCCTTCTCCTGTTCTTGAGTGAAGCAGCATCTTCACGACGTCCAGACAGGCACTGGCTTCCTTAGGCGCCCCCACCGCAGACGCTGATACTCAACCCAGCGCCACTCAAATCCTCCTGCTTCAACCAACGCACCAAGAACGTCCCAGATCTCACGTCATCCTTGCAACAAGCCCTAGGATGGAGCTCTGGTTATTAGCCCATTTTATGGATTGGAACCCTGAGGCTCAAAGGGATTAAATTATGCACCCCAGATCACATGAGTAGTCCACACTGGGGCTGGCACCGGCTGTGACTCTAGACTCCCGCAGCCAATGCATGCTTGTGCATTGCCTGGCCAAGAATCTTGCACTGTGTGATGCTTACTATGCTTCTGTCCCACAGGGAGAACATCAGGATGATGATGACAGTGGCTCCCAGAACTGGATATACGTTCTCACAGTAGCCCTGCCTATGGGCCTCACCTAGATCCTCTTCAGTGCACCAGGCACCCAGTTGCCGTGAGTATTTGCTACGCATAGCTGCTTCCTTCTGCTGAGCTCTCAGCTGATAGGTGCCTACAAATGACTGCTTTTCCTCTGGGGTTGGCCCCAGGCAAAGAGTGACAGGGGGTGCAAGAGGTTCCTTCTCTCTAGGCCTGATAACCACCCCCTCCCCCCATGGTCTCTGAGCTATGGAGCTCCCATGGGATCAGGCTGGGGTTAGAATTCTGTTGAACCTAGATTTTTCTTGGCTTCCCCCTCTGTTCTGTCCTGCTTGTCTCATGCCCCTTCTCCTGAGATCACTCATGCTAAGAATTTTGCAGTGGGTGGGAGACCGTGGAGCTGGAGGTGGCTGGAGGTGCACCCCTGTGGGTGCTGCATCTCACCACTGGAGGCGTGGCGTGGCTCTGGGCTTTCTGGCCATGTAGGAGTATTCTTCTGCAGCTTCCCTCTTGGAGGCTGCGGCCTCCCAAGAACTAGATGAGCCACTTCCCAGGTCACACACCGCTGGGCTCACTCGTTCTTGTCTTCATTCTTCCCCTGGCTTCTGTCTCATGGTCTTCCATCTCTCACTGTGGACTACAGCCATTGGGCACTCACAGACCAAGCTGGTGGCAGAGGTACTATGGAGTTTTGGCTGTCCAAACATGAGTTTCCTCCTATTCCTTCTATTAATAGCACATACTGTCCCTACCCACCCACCCACAGTAGCCACGTGGGGGCGCATGGCCCAGGCTGGACCAGGGCACCATCCCCTGCTGGTTACAGAGCTTAGCTTAGAAAAGCACACATTGTTGCCTCGAAGACAGGACCCTGGCAGACTTGGGCCAGTCTAGCTCTTCCTTTTCTTGCTCGCAGTTCTTGGGCGGGTACTACTGAGAGTGCAACAGCCCATGAGGAGCTGGAAATGTCCTCGTAGCCCCTCACAGGATATTCTGTAACGCCGGTGCTCAGTCATCTGTGAGTGGCACCATGGGCAGAGTGCTTCCAGGGTCCCCAGGTTCAGTGAGATGTGAGGCATGCGCACACAGGACTCCACCTCACCCTCCCCCAAACCGCCCTGCCCCCAGGCAGCTTTCCTGAGCTGGCCCCTAGGCTTCTGCAGATTCTTGCTGTCTACCCATGTGTAATCATGTTGCTGTGTCTGCGTTTTCTAAGTGTTCCATCGCTCTGGACTAGACCCAAGCATGCATGTTGCAGAAATCTGGGCTCCGTGTGCTCCTCGCAGCTGTCCTAATGGTGATGGGGCTACAGCTGCAGCTGAGTCTGCTTTGAACCCCTGACAGAGTGAGGTGTCCTTGCACATGTGATCAAGCCAGGACAATCACAGCCCTTCTTTGGAGGGTTGTGTTTTGTAGGGGAGAAAGGCAGCCTCCTGCCTCTCAGGTGCTGGAAGGATTTGAACCTGGGGCCAGCAGTGGCCATCCTTCCTGCACCTGGAGGAAGGCTTTCTGAGGTGATGAGAGTGAACCAACATCCAGAGAGCACCAGCTCCTAGAGGTGGGGCAGAGAGCTGTTGTCCCCTCCACACGGTGTAGTCCTGGGTCCATCGCCCCATCTTTCCCACCTCCTCAAGCCTCCAGTGAGTTTCTGTCTGCTGCACCTCACAACACTACGCACAGCTGCATGTCAAGGTGGAGGAAGTCCAGGGGACCGGCCACAGCCCCCAGAAGGAGGGCAGCGGTGCAGACATCAGAAACTGAGAATGAGGGCTGGAAACCAGGTCTCCTGGCTTGGAGGGGGAGAATTACCAGGTCGCACACCTGGGAAAAAACTGACCAGGCTGTGAATGAGCCCGAAAGCAATCCAGAGCTTGAGGATCTGAGCCAGCCAGAAACCCCTGGTCAGAGGGGATCATCAGAGGGCCTTCTGTCCTGCTCTGATTTTCCTCACCTTGTCTCATTCCCCCAGAGGAAAGAGTGATCATCTCAGGGGAAGGCTGGAAGCTTATTTTGTTTTGTTATTTAAGATTTATTTGTTTATTTGAAGAGCATCAGAGAGAGAGAGAGAGAGAGAGAGACAGAATCTTCCATTTGGTGCACTCCTCAAATGGCTACAACAGCCAGGGCTGGACCAGGCTGAAGCCAGGAGCCAGGAACTCCATCTGGGTCTCCCACATGGATGGCAGGGGCTCAACCTCTTGGGCTGTCACCACATGCTGGTGTTGCGTGTGGAGGTTTCACTCCTGGCACCACAATGCTGGCCCCTGGAAGTTCTGAGCAAGGGGTTGGTGATGATGGGAGATTTGGCTACAGTGCTGGCCTGGGTGGAGGCCAGGTGTTTCTCTGCATCTAAGGTGCTCACATCTCTCCCTGCATTAAAGTCTCTTCTCAGAAGAGGCTCTGTTATCAGTCAACGATACTGCATGTGGATTTGAGATAGTGGATACTCTTATCCAGCAGAATTTGTAAGCTAGATCTTTGTTTGGGGTGGTGGTGGAGGCATTCTGGCGCAGCAGATTAAGCCGCCACTTGGGATACCTGCCTCCTGTGCGGAAGTGCCATTCTAACTTCTGCTTCCTCTGCTTCCCATCCAGTTTGCTGCTAATGCACCTAGGAGGTGTGGGATAGTGTCCAAATACTTGGGCTCCTGCCACCCAGAAGCAGTTCCTGGCTCCTGGCTTCAGCCTGGCCCAGCCCTGGCTGTCATGGGCATCTGGAGAGTGAATCAGCAAATGGAAGATTTCTCTTTCTCTCTCTCTCCCATTATCGCTGCCATTCTGCCTTTCAAATAAATAAATAAATAAATAATATTTTTGAAAAATGATCTTTATTTGGGCAACAAAAACTGTTTACTGTTAAAAGATTTGAAGGAGTAGCTTGGTCCATTTGGATGACCGTCCCAAATTAACATAGCCTGGGTGGCTTGTGAACAATAGAAATTTCTTTCTCACAGTTCTGGAGGCTGACAAGCCCAAGGTCAAGGTGTGCGCAGGTTCAGATTCTGGTGAGGGCTTGCCTGCTTCCCTAGATGTCCATGTCCTCACTGTCACCTCCGACAGCAGAGCAGAGAGGAGCTTCTCTCTGGGGTCTCTTCTCTAAAGGCACTAATGGCCGGCCCCGTGGCTCACTAGGCTAATCCTCCACCTGCGGCGCCAGTACCCAGGGTTCTAGTCCCAGTTGGGGCACCGGATTCTGTCCCGGTTGCTCCTTTTCCAGTCCAGCTCTCTGCTGTGGCCTGGGAGTGCAGTAGAGGATGGCCCAAGTGCTTGGGCCCTGCACCCGCATGGGAGACCAGGAGGAAACACCTGGCTCCTGGCTTCAGATCAGCTCAGCTGGCCGTAGTGGCCATTTGTGGGGGGGGGGGGGCAACGGAAGAATGGCTTTTCTCTTTGTCTCTCTCTCTCACTGTCCACTCTGCCTGTCAAAAAAAACCCTTTCATTTTAAAGGCACTAATGTCCTCCTGAAGACCCCATCGTCTCAGAGGTTAGGGGTTCAGCATAGGAATATTTTGGGGGCAGGGAGGGGCACAGGCCTTCAGTTCATAGTAGGAGGGATTTCTTGGATAGTGTGGGAAGAAAACGAACATCCCAGGTGCATCTGTTTTTTAATATAAGGACACCCCTGGCCAGAGGCACTGTGGGGAAGTTCAAGAGTGTGGTCACAGGTGCCTTCCAGAGACTTGGATGTGACCAATTCTTGTGGGCTGATTTTACCTCCTGCCTCAGTGTGAGCTGCCCCAGAGGCTACATCACTCATTGGAGGAGTGATCCGGGGACACAGGCAGAGAAGAGACAGGTGGGGGGCGTGTAGGAGGAGCAGGCACCCTGTAACCAGGGCGACTCCCGGGTGAAGTTGGAATGAAGGAACCTGTGCGTACGTGGAAGGAAAGGGCTGAGTCCATTCGTAGAACAGCCTGGGGTGGGAGGGGACCAGGAGCAGGCAGAGAGCTTCTGCAGGAGTGGAGGACCCAGGGGGAGGTAGGCATTTCTGCCCTGGCAGCAGCTCTCGGAGAGCGGGAGACGGGCGGTAGCCCAATCTTGCAGGACCTGGGATGGAGGCTCCCTTCAGTTTCACTCCCTCTCAAATGAGAGGCAGGCCTCCTGTGACAGCCAGGCGGAAGATAAAGTGGAGCAGATGAGAGGCTTTGGTCTTTGGCTGCCTGGCTCTGTCCTTGTGGTGTTAACTTCTGCAGGTGTGGCAGACTGGGCTCCCAGGGACGCAGGTTCTAGTCTCCAGCACCCATGGTTTTCCCTTTAGGCCTCATTGGCAAAAAGGTCTTGGAAGGTGCTGTTAAATTAAGGATTGGGGGGCTGGTGCTGTGGTGCAGTGGGTTAAAGCCCAGGTCTGCAGCTCCGGCATCCCATATGGGCACTGGTTCAAGTCCCAGTTGCTCTACTTCTGATCCAGCTCCCTGGTAATGTGCCTGGGAAAGCATCAGATAATGGCCCAAGTCCTTCGGCCCCTGCACCCATGTGGGAGACCCCAAAGAATCTCTTGGTTCCTGGCTTCAGATTGGCTCAGCTCCAGCCATTGCAGCCATTTGGGGAGTGAACCATCAGATGAAAGACCGCTCTCTCTGAAACTCTGTCTTTCAAATAAATGAAATCAAATAAGGATCAGGAGATGGGAAGACTATTCCAAAGGCAGACACAAAGGTCCTTATCAGACGGAGGCAGAGAATCCGAGTCAAAGAGAAGAAGGTGGTAAGACCACGGGAGCAGGCAGCAGGAGGTGAGGAGTGTGGCCGCCTCCAGGTGCCATGAGAGGCAAGGCGGTGGACTTTCCCCAGAGCCTGCAGAAGAAGCCAGCTCTGGGACACCACAATTTCACATACGGGCACTCATTTCAGACTTCGCCCCCGGAATAGTAAGACAGTCAATTCGCATTATTTAAGTCTCTGGGCTCATAGTAACTTTTAATGGAAACTGATACACCTTACTGCACTTCAAATTCTGCACCTGTAAAATGGGAGCCTGGGTGGAACGTAAGTGAATTCTCTCATGTTAGCACTCCACAGTGAATTTCTTGGCTTTCTTCAGGACCTGGTGCTGCAGAACAACTTCCCGAATGAGTTAGAGGTGTAGCTGTAGACCCCCCAAACTTGGGTCCACTTGCCTAGTGCACAGAAATCCAATCAGACATTGGGGTGGTAGAAGACAGTAGATGCTTATTACAAAGTGCAGGGCAGGGAGCCCGGCCCCTAGTACTTCATTCCCAGGTCCCTATGGGGTTAGGGGTGAAGGTTCTGATAGACTGAAGTTGAGGCTGAGAGGTGTGTGATCAGTTCGTGTCCAGGTTCCTGGTTGGTCAGTGTGCTGGTGACCTTCCTCTGATTGGTCAGTGGTGCTGTGCTCTTTAGGGGATTTTTATGATAGCCAGGTGGGCTTTGGTTTGCTGGTATGAGGGGGTATGGGGAACAGCAGGAAGGGTTACATACACGGAGTTACCTTCTGCCTCAGACCTGGCATGTCCTTGCCTGGACCTGGGATCCCCTGAAACAAATCCCTCTGGACAATACTGGCCAATGGGGTTTTATCTGTTGGAGAAGCAAATGGCTTCTTGAATCAGGTAGGGTCAGCTGTATTATTCCCTCAATTCAGTGAGTTCCTTTTGATACTAAACCACAGGCAGGACACCTTGGGCTAAGAATGAGAGGCTGGGTCCCAGTGATATCTAGTCTCTGCTTTTAGGGATATTTGGATATGGGTTGCATTTCAATAGGTAGAATACATAAATATCAATGGACGTTTTTAGACTCTAGAAAGTCAAGGCAGGATAAAGACTCACAGATTGACCAAGGTGAACTAGAACCAGGTCCCTTGATTCTTCATTTCCATTAGGTGAAGAAGTCACGGAAGACATCTTTCTTGTCAAACTTTGTTTACGTGTAGAACAACTGGAGCTGATTTCAATGACTCAGAGAGGACCTGGAAGTCAAGGTCATTAGCAACTTGTCTAACAGGCGATGATGAATTAGAACCAATTTTCAAGTTTATAAACAGCTACAAAAACCTCACAGTCTCCTGAGGTGGGGATTGCTATTTTCGAATTAAAGTGCTGTCAAGACAGATCCCGCCCCGCCACCCCCCCCCCCCCCATACACACACAACGATTAAGGGGCTTTCATCTGAGGATCTTGCGCATTTCTATCCAATGCGTCCCTATCATTTTCCATCTCCACATGAGAAAGAGGGAAGGAAACCTCATATTAACCTTTCAACATAGCTTCCTTGGAACGTGGGGTTTGACAAGCCTGTGCAGTCCTGAGAAAGACTGAGTTATCTGAAGAAGGGGGTTGTTCATTTACACTTTACTAGGGCAATAAGTATGTTTCTACTTTGGTTTTATTTTTTTAAGATTTATTTATTTTATTTGAAAGTCAGAGTTACACACAGAGAGAAGGAGAGACAGGAGAGAGAGAGAGAGAGTGAGGGGGAGAGAGAGAGATCTTCTATCCGCTGGTTCACTCCGCAATTGGCCACAATGGCCAGAGCTGTGCCGATCCAAAGCCAGCAGCCAGGAGCTTCTTCTGGGTCTCCCACGTGGGTGCAGGGGCCCAAGGACTTGGCCATCTTCCACTGCTTTCCCAGGCCATAGCAGAGAGCTGGATGGGACGTAGAGCAGCCGGAACTCGAATGGTGCCCATATAGGATGCCGGCACTGCAGGCAGTGGCTTTACCCGCTACACCACAGTGCTGGCCCCATATATATCTACTTTGTAACTGTGTCAGTGTCATAGCAGACCCTGTCCCAGGCACTTGGGATACATCAGTGAATAAACTGGCAAACCAGCTGGTGAGGTGGCCACCCATCCTGAAGACATTTGACAGAGCACAGCCTTAAGAAAGGTCATTTGGGTACTGCAGAATAAAGGTGCAAACTGCCCAGGACCCACTCCTGGGGAGCAAGGCCCTTTGTAAAGAGATTTAAATTTTTATGTATATTGCAGTGTGTTTTGAAAGCTTATTTACTTTTATTTATTTGAAAGGCAGAGAGAGAGAGAGAGAGAGAGAGAGAAACTCATGGGAGCTTGCATTTATTGATTCATTCCCCTTCCAGGGTGTGCATTAGCAGGAAGCTGGATCAGAAGTGGAGGGGTGACCTGAACCCAAGCATTCTGATAGCAGATGCTAATATCCCAAGCAGGGGCTTAACTTGCTGTGCCACAACACCTACACCTATTGCAATGTTTTAAAATATTTATTTATTTTAGAGGCAGAGAAGGGGGTGGGGGAGAGAGAGAGAGAGGGAAGGGAAGGGAAGGGAAGGGAAGGAGAGGGGAGAGGAGAGAAGAGGGGAGGAGAGGGAAGGGGAGGGGAGGGAAGAGGAGGAAGGGAGAAAGAGCACCCACCTATTGTTTTACTTCCCAAATAGCCACAATGGCCAGGACAGGGGTGGGCTGAAGCTGAGAGCAAGGAACTCAATCCAGCTCTCCTGTGTGGGTAGCAAGGCCCTTTACTTAAACCATCGCTACTGCCACTCAGGGTCTGCATTAGCAGGAAGCTGGAGTCAGGAGCCAGAGCCAGGGCTTGAATCCAGCTGTGCTGATGTGAGATGCAGGAGTGTTCACTCGTGGCATAACTGCATGGCTAAATGCCTGCCCCTATTGCAATGTTTTGACATCTTAAACTTTCCTTACTGAGGAGAGGCGGCCTCTCCTAGGGCTAGCCAATTCTTAGAGAACGCTAAGGGCCTAGCCTAGAGCGTGCCTTTCATGTGCAAACTCACCAGCCCAGAGTCCTACCTTGTCTTTGGAGAGCATACAACTTAGAGTGAGCAAGCAAGGTGTTCATTCATTCATTCATTCATTCAAGGAACTCTGCCATTGATGCAATTCCTATTTGCATACCAGGTGCTATGTTAGGACCCAGGGAAGCTGGGAGAAAAGACCAGCAGTCTGGAGAAGGAGACAGATGGGAAAAGCAATTATAATGCAGTGTGATTCCTGCATGCTGAGGTGGGAGGAGGGCACATCTCCCAGCCTGGGTGTGGGGAGAGGGTCAGGTAGGGTTTACCAGATCACATCATCACTGATGGAAGGCAATAGCCAGGCAGAGGGCAATCCAGCGGGTAGGACAATGAAGGGTGCAGGTTTGGGGGAATTCGGGACAGGAGAGTGGCTGGAGGTTGGGGGGGAGAGATATAAAGGTGCAGAGGCCCTCAGAGGCCACGTGGACAGCTTTGGGTTTCAGCTGAGGAGCTTGTCAACAACAGGCTAACACATGAAGAGTTGGTGGATTTTTAGCGGATACAAGAAGGTGACTAAACCTGTACTTAAGCAGTGTCCCTCCAGCTGTGCATGCAGAATGAGGGGGCGGGGAGAGCAGTACAGGTAGAAGCAGAGGGAGCCAGTAGTGGTTCCTGCTCAATTCAAGGGAGAAAAATGGCAGCTTGACTTTCGGAGGACGCAGTGGGTCTGGGCTGGTGGGTGTCACTTGGCTGCAACCTGGAATCTCCTGAGAAATGTATTTAAAATGCTGGTGTCCATGCCCCACCCTAGATGAGTTAATCAGGATTGCCTGGGGTGGGCTTGGGCATGGGGATTTTTTTTAGACACATAATTGTACATATTTTTGAGGTGCAATTTGATGGGGCTTTTTTTTTGAAAGAGGTATTTATTTGAAAGGCAGAATAACAGAGAAAGAAAGAGAGAGATCTGCCATCTGCTGCTGTCTTCTCCCCAAATTCCTACAAGGGTCAGCTCTGAACCAGGAGCCAGGAACTCCAGCTGATGGTGCAAGTAAGTGACAGGAACCCAAGAACTTAGACCACCCTTTGCTGCCTCCCAGACACAGTAGCATGAAGCTCAATTGGAAGCGTAAAATAGCAGGGACGAGAAGCAGCGCTCCAATCTTGGATGAGGGCTTCCCAAGTATTAACAGTTAGCCCACAGTTCCACAATGCCCACCCCACACTACGGTGTTGTGATACATGTAGTGATGCATTCCGGGCAATGGGCATACCTTCACCTTCAACACTTGCCGTTTCTTTGTGATGACAGTCTTTCAGACCTCCTCCTCCAGCTATTTTGAGAGATGCCCTCTGCTATTGTTGGCTTCAGTCCCCCTACTCTGCAGCAGAACCACAATGCTTACCCCTTCTCTAACTAACTTTGTACCCATTGACCACCCTCACCCCATCCCGCCACTCCTGCTACCTTTCCCAGGCTGTGGCAACCACTGCTCTACTCTACATTTAAGACAGCGAGTATTTGAGGTGCCACACGTGAGTGATGTTTTCTGTCTTTCTGTGCCTGGCTTATTTCACCTAACCTGATGTGCTCCAGGTTCATCCATGCTGTTGCTAATGACACGGCTTCAGCCTCTTTCATGACTAAGTAGTATTCCATTGAGTAATGTGCCACGTTTTCTTTACCAATCCCTCAGTTTATAGACACTCAGATTGTCTCCTCTCTTGGCTCTTGGTAGTGCAATAAACACCTACCCAGGTCTTCCATGGTCTGTCCTCTCTGTGAGCCCATGTCCTGTCTCCCCATCTCATAAAGACACCTATGGTACTGGGCTAGGGCCCACCTGAGTGACCTCAGTTTGCCTTAATTAACTCTCTATGTACGGCCATGCTGTGCGGGTTGGGAAGTTAGGATTTCCACGTCCCTGTGAATTTTGGGGGTAGAGGGGACACAATTCAGTCCAGAATAGTTATCCCCGAGCTGCAAAGGGAGAGCAAGACCGATGGGCCCTGACACCTACCAGGAAGGAGAGCGCAGAAACACCACGTTCCCAGCAAGGGCAGCGCGCAGGCCAGAGCTGCCGCAGGAGTGTTTGAACTGCTCAGGTTGCAGAAAGCGCCTGACAGGGCAGAACTGGGTCCTGGGACGGCCCATTGAGGGCTGAACCAGCTCTTCCCTGGGAAGCCAGGGAAGAGAGCAAAAGGGATCAAAACTGCATGCAGTGTTAACCAGAAGAGGATTATGGTTGAATGAGGCAAGAAAAATCTGCATAGCAACCATTTTGTATTTGCTCCAAACTGCACCCAGGTGACTTTCTAGCTAGGAGGAGGCCTGTGTTTGCATTTGGGATTTGGGCTAGAAGATGGGAGAGGGGGCTGGGTGACCCTCTGCTTCATTTCCATCTTGCTGTTTCATGCAATTCAGGTTTCTCCTTGACAAGATAATATTCTCCCTTATCCCGATCTGAAGTTGGTCACTGCAGCTGGCTTTTATTTCCTTGCCAGCGAAGCAAAAATGAACTATTTACTACTGTCTTGACAGAGGCAGGATAGCTCCCATCTGCATTAAGTGAATGGCAAAAGCAAAGGAAATTGTTATTTGGATGGCGACTAGATGGAGATGTACCTACTGACTTTCAAAGGCATGAACTTCAGATACAACAAAACCACCTTAAATTAACCCTTTCAAAGATGGTATTTTCTAAAATATTGTTCATAATGAACTAATAATATAGACTTTTTGTACAAGAAGTGTTTAACATAATCTAAATATTCATCAATTAGAAAGTATTTGAATTATTGTTTTATTTTATTCAATGGTGCTTGGCAACTTTAAAAGCCCAAGTAGATTTATTTGTATATAAAATTTCTGGATAGTGAGTTGCGGAATAGTGTGATCCTGTTATGTGTTCATGTACATGAGAGCATTCTGGACACAGAAAAGGTCTCAGAGGATATTCAGTGAATATGATGGTGGCCTGCCTAGGATCCATTCTAACTCTACCCCCATTGTGCATGAAGGGGTACTTCATAACGTTCATGGAAAATTGAATTAAAAGATACGTTTATTTTGATGTAAGATTTTTTGAAATCTACACATAGTTTTTCATAATGTTCATAGTTTCCCATGAACTTTGTGAAGATCCCTCCGATAGCCATGTATTTGGTTTGGGTGGGCTTGACCCCACACCCAGCTCCAGCTGTTGGCCCCATTCACAAAGATTGACCCAGGAATGGGAACTGCGCAGGTCTTGGTGAGTACCTTGTAGCCAGATTTGGCCCAATCCAAACCCTCGGACTTTGACTCCACGCTGCCATTTTTTCTTTTTCCCTCTCTGCTGTTCTTTCCCTCCCTGAACCCGGCTCTGCGGAAGTGCTCATTCTTCCCAGCAGCTGTATTCCGGCCCTGTGGTGACCACCCCTAGGATGAAGCTGGGGCCTTGAAGGCAGAGCGAGGAGTAGAAACTGAGTCTCTGCTGCCGTAGTTGAGGGGCTGAATTGAAGAAATCCCAGCACCTGACCTGCCGCTGCACTTTCAGAGTCTTTGCAGTTTCTGTTTGAGATGTGACATTGTTGGCAATAACAATGGAAACAACCTCAGTGTTCAGTGACTCAGAAAACTATTAAATAGTGAGCCAATACATTCTCTTATTGTTTCGGCCACTTCAAATTGAGTTTCTCACTACTTGTTATATAGTGTGAACTGTTAGACACACCGTGCTGTCCCAAGAGTTTGACCTTGGCAATGGTGTATGTGTGTGGCTGGAAGGTTGATGGGGGAAAGTCTCACTTTACTTTCTATACTTCTACACTTCTGTTAAGTCTCAACTTCTTACAGTGAGCATGTATTGCTTTATTTTATGTTTAAAAACTTTGAAAAGTATATCAATGCAGTAGTAAAATACAGAAACTTCCCACAAAATAGTTGTTAGAGCTACATTGGAAATATTCCAGGCTACTCATGAGGGACGGGAGGTGGTGGTTAGTGACTGAGAAGGGGCAATGAAGGGGTTTGCGGGGGCACTGATAATTTGTTTACTGAAGTGGTTCCACGTGTGTTCACCTTATGAAAATTTATTGAGCTGTACTTTCCTACATATATGTTAAACTTAAATAGAACATTTGCACAAAATATTGCACGCTTTTGGGAAGAGACTAAAAGGAGGTCAAGTTTAGAATTACAGAATGTCAACAGCATCTGCCCTGGTACCTGCTGAGCTGGAGAGGAGGTTGTTTGTCATCTTTAAGAGGGGGGATACAAAGTTATATTTTTTTTCCTAGAGGAAAATCTTAGCAGTTTGACAGCTAGCACACTGCATTCTCTTCCTTTTCCCACTGATGGGCTGGGGCACAGTGGCTTCTGTTGGATCAGGTCCGAACTCTCCCGTCTGCTCCGTTATCTAAGGCTGAGCAGAGGAGCCACTGCAGCTGTCTTCATTTCTGCCTTCATTTCTTCCATTTCTTTTCTGGGCACTTACTTTCTGCCTCCTACAATGAAGTGAATGCCTTAAACAATAGGATGAATAAGCTGTGTTCTTGCCTCCAGAAATTTTCTATCACACAGGAAAAATAAAATGGCATATTAGGGATGACATTATCGCTCAGTGGGCTAAGCTGTCACTTGTGACACTGGCATCCCCATATGAGAGTACTGGTTCAAATCCCAGCAACTCCACTTTGATCCAGCTTCCTACTAGTGTGCCTGGGCAGGCAGTGGAAGATGGCCCAAGTGTTTGTGCCCCTGCCAGCCTCGTGGGAGACCAGGATGGAGTTCCTGACTCCTGACTTTGGCCTGACCCAGCTCTGACTGTTTTAGCCATTTTGGGAGTGACTTAGCAGATAGAAGATTGATCTCTCTCTTTCTGTCACTGTGTGTGTATATATGTGTGTCCCTATCTTGGTTGCTGACCCTTTCAACTATAAAAAATAAATCTTTTTTTTAAAAAAGGAAATGTTAACATAATTAGAGAAATAAAATGTTATGATGTTGGGACCGGTGATGTGGCGTAGTGGGTTAAGCTACCACCTGCAGTGCTGACAATCCCCTATGGGTACTAGTTCGAGTCCTGGCTGCTCCACTTCTTTTTTTTTTATTTGACAGGTAGAGTTATAGACAATGAGAGAGAGAGAGAGAGACAGACAGACAGACAGACAGACAAAGGTCTTTCTTCCATTGGCTCATTCCCCAAATGCCCGCCACTGCTGGCGCTGTGCCAATTGAAGCCAGGAGCCAGGTGCTTTTTCCTGGTCTCCTAGGTGGGTGCAGGGGCCCAAGCACTTGGGCCATCCCCCACTGCCCTCCTGGGCCACAGCAGAGAGCTGGACTGGAAGAGAAGCAACTGGGACTAGAACCCGGTGCCCATATGGGATGCTGGTGCTGCAGGTGGAGGATTAACCAAGTGAACCATGGTGCCAGCTCTGCTCCACTTCTGATCCAGCTTCCTGATAATAGCCTGGGAATGCAGTGGAAAATGGCCCAGCGCTGGGGCCCCTGCACCCACATAGGAGACCTGGAAGAAGCTCCTGGCTTTGGAATGGCCCAGCTCTGGCCATTGCAGCCATGTGGGGAGTGAATCAGCAGATGGAAGACCTATCTTTGTCACCCTCTCTCTGTCTGTAACTCTGCCTCTCAAATAAATAAATAAACCTTAAAAAATGTTACCGGGGGGGGGGGCGGTGCTGTGGCACAGTGGGTTAAAGCCCTGGCCTGAAGCGCCAGCATCCCATATGGGCACCGGTTTGAGTCCTGGCTGCTCCTCTTCCGATCCAGCTCTCTGCTATGCCCTGGGAAATCAGTAGAAGATGGCTCAAGTCCTTGGGCCCCTGTACCCACGTGGGAGAATGGGAAGAAGCTTCGGATCGGCGTAGCACCAGGCATTGTGGCTACCACTGGAGGGTGAACCATCGGATGGAAGACCTCTCTCTCTGTCTCTGCTTCTCCTCTCTCTGTAACTCTGTCTTTCAAATAAATAAAATAAATCTAAAAAAAAGTGTTATGAGGGCTATGCTAGAAGTATGTATAGGATGTAAATAGGAGGAGAGAAACAGAGGACAAGTTGGTGCCCCTTAGTGGGGGATGTATCAGGAAAGACTTGTGCAGCCTGGAAATCTCAAGAGAGCAGAAGGTCCTAGGGTGTGCCTGCTTCTGACTGGGACTGAGGGAGAGCCCAGAAGACTGTTCCAGGAAGAGAGAGCAGCAAAAAGCTATACAGAGGGATGATGGAGTTATCCAGACCATTTGGGGAAACCAAAAATATTTTGCCCCATTGGAGAGATGTAGGCTGGAGGGCAGGGGGAGAGACAGAACAGTACAGGAAGAGAGAAAGGAGGCAGGACAGAGAGGGCAAGGATTTCCTCCACCCACCCAAAGGATTTGAGGCTTTATTTTAGAAACCACTCTGAACAGAGGGACAATGTCTTTAGAGCAATTTCCTGGAAAGAGCACTGTAGCAGGGGTGTGCAGGGCCCTGGAGGTGGCTGGGACAGGGCAAGACAGACTGGCCAGGAGGTCTGCAGAGAGCACTAGGAGCCGGGCATGGGAGATGCAAGCGCTGTTCAGAGGGTGGAGGCAAGAGAGTTTTGTCATTTGTTCATGTCTGTGGGAGGAGGAACCAAGTGGAGTTACTTCTAGGATTCTTATTCCAGATCATGGGCTGGATGGTGCTGCAATTTACCAGTCAAGGGAGGCTGAAGATGCACAGATTCTGGGGTTCTGACTTGGGGGCTATTAAATTTGGGGGGCTTACTCAGCTGGGGGATATTTGGAGGAGTTGGATGGATGGCTCTGGGGCTCTGAGGAGCAGCCAGAGATGGGTAGGAAGAGGATCAGGGGGAGGGGATGCCATTGAAAAGATTTTTTTTCTGAACATGAGCAGAAGAAAATGAAACACTTTTGAGCTTGTGTGCTTCCCCCTTCTCATGTCAGATGCAGCTGAGTTTATCTGTCATCCTCTGTCATCCCCTGCCCCTCTCCATCTTTGACATTCTCCGTGGAGCTCACAGGGATGACGCATGAGTCCTGCCCAGGCAGTAGCCCCTGGCAACTGCTGCCTGGCTTCAGCACAGCCTGCCTGACCCATCCCGCCCATATATCTGGTCATTCTGCATCCAAAATTGTAATACATATTTTTACTATAAGAAAAACTGGTAATGGAAATTATGCAAACCAAATGCAAGGCTTCATGAATTAGGATAATGCAAGTGCCAGCAACACTAGAAGTCTCTTCACAATGCCCCGTGTCAATCGTCTTCATCCCAAAGGAACCACAGTATGGAGAGAATGGTGGGTCTGTGTATTCCTAGGCTTTTTGCTACTCTTGTCCCAGATCCTGCATGTCCAGTGCTGTCTGGGAGGCACCCCCATCCTTGCCAAGTCCCTGTTAGAGTTCACTCCCACGAAGCAATTCCAGATGAACCTCAGCTGTGTGCTCAGTGCCCGCAGCGTCTTGAGTGTGCTGAGTGCTGAGAAATCCAGAGGCTAGGGTGTCCTTTAACCTGCCTGCTCTCTTTCCTGTATCCTTAGCTACTTCCATTTTCACGTTTCCCTTTTGTTAAATTTGTCCTCACCCCTGCCCCCTTCCTGACTCTGGAATAGACTTTCAAATTAAAACAAAATCGGCTGTTTGTATATTCCTGGCTCTTGAGAGGGGCCCCATTCACCAGCAGCTCTGGTGTATCAGCGACCTTGTTAAAGGTAGGAAAATTGGGCTCCACCCCAGACCTGCTAAATTAAAACCTGCAGTATCCTAAGATCACCAGGTAATTGATGTGCCCTGGGTGTTGTTTTGGTTCCCGTGTATTGGACTCACCTGGAGGTCTTCCCCAAACACTCACACCCGGGCCCCATCCTGGAGGTTCTGATGCCACTGCTCAGGAGTGGGGAGGCTGGTTCATCAAAATCTTTAAAAGTATCCTAGAGGGTGGCTGGCTGTGTTAATTTCCCTGGGACTGAGGGAGGTTTCTGGGACGTGGAACTTCCAGAAATGTCTCTGGCTAAGCAGGATGAGTTGGTTGCCCTATCTTTGGTGATTGTGTGTAGGTAATGTGGAAGCTCACTGTTCCATAGAGGGAGTGACAAAGTCTGGCCTGTGTGACTGTACCTTCCTGCTTAGACTGTAGGCTCTTTTGTTTTAAACAATTGTTTTATTTATTTGAAAGGCAGAGTGATGGAGGGGGGGAAAGACAGAGAGAAAGACAGGGGGCAAGAGAGCAAAAGATTCCACATGTGGGTTCACTCCCAAATGTTCATAATGGCCTGAACTGAGCCTGACTGAAGCCAGGAGCCTGGAGCTCCATCCAGGTCTCTCAGGAGAGTGGCAGGGGCCCAAGTGCTTGTGCTATCTTCCTCTCCTTTCCCAGGTGCATTAGCAGGGAGCTAGATTGAAAGTGGAGCAGTCAAGACTCCAACTGGCTCTCATATGGGATGCCAGCATTACAGGCAATGGCTTAACCCAACTGTGCCACAATGCTGGCTGCAGAAATTCTTGTTGTATGTCTCCTATTACAGTGGTGCCTTGTATCCAAGGAGGATTGGTTCCCAGACCCTGTGTAGATAGGAAAAATCTGTGGATGTTGAAGTCCCTTATATAAAATGGCATAGTATTTGCATGTAACATATGCACATCCTCCTGTATACTTTCAATCATCTCTAGATGACTTATCATAATTCATACAATGTAAATGTTATGCAAATGGTTGTTATACTTAATTGTTTAGGGAACAATGACTATAAAAATTTATACATGTTCAGCATAAACACAAGTTGTAAAAAAAATCTTTTCAATGCAGGGTTGGTTGATGCACACAGAGATATGAAAGAGCGAGTGTACAACATTTTGCACACAAAGCCTCTTAAAATAAAGCTTATCACAAATAAATGTGTTTCTCCAAATGTTCTGTTACCACACTCTGGTTTATCATGATTTTTTAATGGAAAGGGAGTTGATAAATTTAACACATACACCTGCAGGCACAGGCAGATACACACACTACCCGTTTTCCAAGAGGAGACTTTAGGGCGCTTGCTGTGTAGGCTGTTGAGGTTGACATTGGCAGTCAGCTTAGAATCACAGCAGTATAGGGCAGGTTCTCAGGCAGCCCCAGTCCTGGAGTTCACGTCAGCCAGGGTGGCCCTAACTCTGAGCTACTGCTTATCTTTCTTCAAGACTTGCAAAAGATGACTGTTATGTCTCTGTTTGGTTTCCCGAAGCCCACACATGTAACAAAGTGAAACAAGTACACACTTAGTCTGCACCTCAGTCTGAAATCTGATGCCACAGCATCAGGGGCAGAAGCCGGGCTCTAGGTCATTTTTAGGGTCTTCCATGGAAGTCAAGCAGTGGAGTGTTAAAAGCTAGACTCAGGAGCTCCTTAGCAATGCTATTTAACCTGTACTATTTAACCAGTTTTCCTATCTTTACAACAGGGTATGATAATACTGTACCCACTTTTATAGAGTTGTGAGGATTTACAATTGATGAGTATAGAAAGACAAGATTCTGGATTACCATGGACACTTTTCTTTATTTCTGACATTTTGAAAGAAGAGCTAAATAAACATATTAGTGTACATTAGGGATTGCTTGCCCACGGCAGTTACACGTGGGATAAACACAGATGTGCTGATTGCTGACCCAGATGCCGTGAGTGGAAGAGGCTCCCGTGTCCTGATTTTTCAAAGTCGTGAAGAGAGGACAGTCCCAGTGTTTGGACACCTGCCACTCATGTGGGAGACCCACATGAAGCTCCTGGCTCCTGCATGCAGCCTGACTCAGCCCTGGCTGTTGCGTCCCTCTGGGGAGCAAACCAGTGGATGGAAGAACTCTCTGTCTCTCCCTTTCTCTTTGTAATTCTGCCTTCAAATAAAATGAATAAATCTTTAAAAATATATTTTTACAAAGAAGCAGCACATTTTAACTGCCATATGAGGGCCAAGTGGGACAATGTCTCCTACATCCCTGTCACTCCCTCTGAATGCCAGTGGCTGCCTCCTCCCCTCATTGTGATAACCTGAGAAAGAACCTGAAAATGTCCAAGATGCTCCCCTAGGGGGCACTGCTGCTGCGGATTGTAGCGCTAAGGAGACTTGCCTTGGTTTCTACCTATATCAAATGAGGACAGTAGTAACTGAGCGAGGAAGACAGTGCATGCAAAGCACTTAGCAAAGTGCCTGGCACATCGCATGTCCTTCAAGGAGGTAAGCTAATATTATCTTTTACTTAATCAGCAAGGGCTGTGTCCTTGGCACCCAGGCAGGTGTAAGTGAGTGGGTAATATGGATCAGACAAGCACCACCATCCTTGTCCTACATGTGAAATATGCAGTGAATTATTAAATCACTTGCAGTTCAGAAAAGGAGCACCCAGGGGTGAGCTGGAGTCAGAGGGATCTTTCTGGAGTAGGCAGTAGCGGCTTATTGAATCAGGGCAGCTGGAACATGAAGGGAAATACATTTATCCCACAAATAAGAAATAACCCCTGGATCATTCCTCGTCAGTATGCGGTCTCCAGGCCAGCAGCAGCAGCTGCAACAGAGGTTTGTGAGAATCGCAGGATCTTACCTCCATCCCAGAACAGCTGAGAATCTGCATCTTAACTAGGATCCCCAATTTTAGCAGGAGTGATACTTTTCCCCGCCCATCATAAGGGCCACGGCCGACACTCCTATAGCTAAAGAAGGCTAGCAAAAGAAAACCATAACAAATTTGTTATCTAACTGTCATGTGACACGGGAGCATTCAGAAACCAAGACCCAAGGACCAGGAAAGCTATCCATGTTTATACTTCGATCAGGTGGAGAATGGAGAGCTGTGCACAAGTGTGATGAGCAAAGAGTGTGATCTAAGGGTAACAGACTGGATGGGTAAACTTTGTGTGGGTTCTTCTTGGCCTCTGCATGGCATTCTTCCTCCCTGGGTTCAGGACAGAGGTCTTCCATAGTGAGATTCCAGGCTGTACTAGGTCAGCGGATCTCTTCGGCCAGCTCTTAAACAGAAAGGTGGGAAGGGTGGGATAAGATTCTAGGTTTTATGGCTTTCTTTGAGGGAGAGGCGTCCTAGTTTCTGGGACCCACTTTGCGGAAGAAGAGTTCAAATTTCTTATGGACAGCTTCCAGGGAGACACGGAAGCTTCGAAAGAAGGACAGGAGACAGTTAAACTCGCTTTGGAGCCTCTTTTGCTTTAAAGTACTGAGTGTGCTGAGGCATGGCATACTTTGGGGGTACTGTGTTCTGAGCCCCAACATGTCCACCTGTGCATTCATGTTTACCATGCACTGGACCACAGACCCAACTGAGGGGCCGGAGGAAAGCACAGTGGTGCTTGCTCTCTGGATGAGAGAGAGAGAAGGTGGGTTTCAAAGATTCCCAGTTAACACCTGAATTCTACTGAATCAAAATTTGAGAGCCAGGGAGGAATAGGCATTAACAGACAAATAAAACAACCATCCAGGTGATTCAGAATGAGGAGGTGATTTAAAAAAACACCCACACCCAGGTCCTAGCAAGGCCAGTCACATCAGCCATGAGGTCAGTCTCCAGGGGTCTTGAGGCTTGGCTGGTTTTGCTTGGTCCCCAGGTGGTTCTTTGAGAGCCCTTGATAGAAGGACCCAATGGGATAACCTGGAGGGAGATAGTGGGGGCTAGAAGTCTGCAGGCATGTCTGAAGGTTGTTTATTATTTTTAAAATCTGAGTAGGAAGGGGCCTTTGAAATGACCTCAGTTTACTAATGAGTTGGTCACAAAGGTGAAGTGAAATGGCCAAGGTGAAGGTGAAGGCAGATCTCCTAAATGGAACGCTCCCAGCAAAATGAGACCCTCTCCCCACTTCTAGGTCTGCTTCCCCTGCACCAAAGATGCATGGCCATCATTCTCCGATTTTGATTCTAAGCAAAGAAGCAAGGAGAAAAGAAACCCGCTACTCTTAAAAAAAAAAAAATCCAAAATTAAAACCAAAACCAAAACAAAACATAAAACCACCAGGGCGGACTCCCCTATGTGAGACATTTCAGAGTGCTCTGGTTAAATTTAGAGACTAAAGACGAAATCTAAATTCTAGACCTTGGATAGTGAAACCTACATATCCAAGCTGAAGCTTCAAAAATGGTGCGTTCTCTCCTGCGCTGAAACCTAGCGCCAGGTACCAGCGGCGGCGCAGGCAGAGGTGTGCAAAGCCCAGAGCTCAGGGGCAGGCAGGGGAGGGACACAGGAGCAGTCCTGGAGACCGGCGCCTTTTCATGGGGGAAATGACAAGCTGGCCTTGGAATTGGATGGGACAACCAAGGCCCGAGAGGGTGCTGCGGGGCTCCAAGCCCCTTCGGCAGAGCCACCCGCTGTCTCTGACACCCGGTCCACTGGCTAAGCTGGTGCTGGAGAGACACTGGGAGGAGAGTTTAAGCTCCCGAGAAGGCCCACGACCGAAGGGACGGACGGGCAGTGAGGCCCAGGCGCGGACCTTGTAACGCTCGGTCGTCTGCTGGCTTGGCCCACCGCGAGCGGTCCCCTCTGGGCACCACCCAGCGGCGCAGGTGGAGCGGGTCCCTCGTCGCGTGCTCTCCTAGCACTGCAGGATCCGCCTGCTCATCCCCTCGCACCCCCAGGCCAGTCCCCCTAGCTTCCGCGCCTGTGGCCCTACCGAGTCACTCCACCCTCCTCAGCCGCCTCGGTGCACGGGCTCGGGCGCCGGCGCCTTGGGGCGGGTCCCCGCCGCCCGCACCTGCCCCCATGGGCGGAGCGCGGCGGCGACAACGCGGCCCCAGCCTCCGCCACCGGCCGCGCTAGCCGCGCGGCTCTCCAACCTCCCCCGCCTCCAGCCCGGTGCACCTCCCTCCCTCTCCACGCGGTCTGTCCGTCCGTCCCTCCCAAAGCCCCTCGGAGCTGCGGCGCCTCGCACTTCGGACTCGTCGCCGCCTCCAGGATCCGCAGCCCGGCGCCATGGAGCCGGCCTTGGGCAGTGAGCGCCGCAGCCCCCCTGGCTCCGCCGTCCAGCCGCCGCCCCGGGGACACACGCCCTTGGCGGCTGCCCCCAGCCCGGGCCCGCTGGGCACCCCGGCGCGCGAGCCGCCGCAGCCCGAGGAGGAGCGGCAGCCGCGGATCAGCGAGAGCGGCCAGTTCAGTGACGGGCTGGAGGACCGAGGTGAGCGGGCACCGCCCCGGGCTTCCCGGGCCCCTGCCGCGGACCGGGGCCGGCTCGCCTCCCGCTATTCGAGGGACCGGCCGGGCCGGGCGCGGGGCTCGGCGTCTCGGAGCATGCGGGGGCTCGGAGCGCGGACTTCCCAGCCGAGGCGCGGAGAGCAGGGGGAGACAGACAGCCCCACCTCCTGCGGCCGGCACCGCCTCGGCAGCGACTCCTTCCCCGAGCCTGGAGAACCCGGCTGCCTCCCGGCCGACCCCGCCTGGGCCCGCGCCCTCCTCCCCGCCGGCCCCAGCCGGCACCCATCGAAAAGTTTGCGGGAGGCGTTTTTGCTTTCGGAACCGAGCGCTCCCGGGGGACTGCGGGTCCCGCTCGGCTCCGAGGGACCGGGCTCATTGCCAGCTTCGGCTCCCAGGGGAAGTTCCTTCTGAGAGTTGAGTCTCGCGGTGTCCCTCGCCGGCAGCGGGGCTGCTTGCTCCAGCAGAGGGTTCGTGGACGGGTGTGAGCCCGGGGGGGCCCCGGCTGCCGTGCACCTTTGGGCGGCCCAGGCCCGCACCGGCACCCGGGTCACCGAGGGTCACTGCCCGCAGGTCTGATGGGTGAGGCAGGAAGCATTTGGGATCCGGCCACTAACCTCCTGTGGACGGATGTCACTGAAACCTGGCAGTTTTCGGAGCGCTCATCTCCGATCCCCGCAGAAAGCCCTTCCTGGACCCTGGCCTGGAACCCCGCAAACGCTCATTTCCCGCGGGGGGGGGGGGGGGGGGGGCGGATGCAGCCGCTGGCCGCCCACCCGTGCTCCCAGGGAGTGGCCCACTCGGAAAACGGGGCAACCTCATTCCCGCGCAACTCCTCCGCTCCTGTCTCTCGCTCGTTTCCTTTTGGCTTGAATTCCTCCTCGCCGGGGGAGCCCAGTTCCTGGCCGCGTCTACACCCTTTCTGCTTTTTGCTGCTTCCAAATTGGACCCCTCACAAGGGCTCTGCTGAAACCGCTGAGAGTCCCACGCGGGGTCCCTGCAGCCCAGACCCTCCCCGGGGAACTGGCTCTTGGCATCTCCACCCCCTTTTCTTGGAAGCTGTATTTGATCGGCTGTGGCGGGTTTATAGTATATTTTAGTCTTAGCAGGTTTCTGTCCTATTCTTAGAATCTCCTGTACATTTTTATTCCGGATTCGTGTTCGGATGCACGATTTCTTTCTCCTTGGAAATCCTAAACTGCAGCATGTGAATCAGAAGTGAAGAAATGACATGGAAAAGGCAGTTCCCCGAGAATGGGCAGATCGGCTCAACGCGATCTGGAGCGGCTCCAGTTACAACGAGTTCTGCACCTAGCTTTGCGGTTCTGCCCCGAAGCCCGCCTAACTAGATAGCATTGCAGAGCCTAAGATCCGTGCCACCGGTGCCATGGCAAGCAGCCACGGAAACCTAGTACTTAGTGGGGGTGTGCTAATTGCCTTTGCGCCCTGCACCTAATATCGTAGAATTAGAAAGATTTTGTACTGGGGAAGAACGCAGTGAGTTGAGATTGTTTTTGGTAGCCATGCGGGTCATCTATAAGAGCCGGCTTCTTTTTCCCCCACCCTGCAAAGCGATAGGTGTGAGTTAATATTTAGTATTATTTTGCAGCTCACACTCTGTTAAAAAAAAACTGAACTCCTTCTTCGGGTTATTTTCTATTGACCAACGGACTTTCATTCTGCATTATGTGGTGGCTTTCACAAGCGCCCTGCGTGAAGGCATTGCTTGTCGCACACGCACACAGCCTCTCTGTTGGCAAATCCTGGCCCCAAAGAGCCCACGGCCGCGTGCGTGGCAGGGAGAGCAGAGAGCCGCTGTCACATTCTTTTGTTTGGCTCGCTCCTGATGGTGAAGGGTTAATGACAGATGCGCAGGTCGTTTTGGTTAAATAAACCAGGAGCTGACTTGGGGAGGCTTCTTGTATTGGTGCTTGGTATTGTTATTCCTTTCATGCAGGCCGCTTCTTTCCCATATGGATTTTTTTTGCGTCCCTTGGGAATGGTTCCAGGGCTGTTACCTCTTTCCTGCTGGGGAGAGGGGTTGGGGGGAGGGGGGAGGAAGCCTGGCCAATGGCTTGCTGTGCTTCTCCGTCCTGCCTGGCTTGCCACCTTTAGGCCTGGATACCTATAGGGTGTGTGTGGGGGGATGGGTACCCTTGATCTGCGCCTGTAGTTGGCATTGTCTTTTGTCTTGACTTCCTCCTGAGCCGTCAGGATCCTGTTGCTGAGTGCCTCTCATTCTGATCAAAGGCTTGCTTTATGACCCAGGGTTTGGGGGCTTGGGAGGCATTTTCCTCTTGGAAGTGACATGCGCTGGTGCCCAGAAACCGAGCTAGCTTGGAATGTCAGCGACTGCCGGGCTATTTGGTTGAGTCTTGTACTTCACTGAGCAAGAGCTTTGTGTGTTAGGGGCTAAACTCATAGACAACAGGCCAGGTTGATCTTAGGCATTCCCCTCTCCCCCAAAATGTTTTCCTATTATTCTGTCTCAGATCTTAGGGCCCAGCTTAGCTGTAGAGACTTTGCTGCTTTGGCATTTTCCACTACCTCTATCTCCTAAAAACCCCCCTTCTCAGAATACAAGGATGGCAAAGGCTAAGGGGAAAGCAACTGGAGCAAATTCTAGCCGGTATGGAAGCAGCTGATGGCCCGACCTCTGCACGTAGATTTGCTTCCTGCTGCCCCCACGTAAATAAGGAGATGGGTCGTTAATCCACCTGCATGCTTAGTATTGCCAGGCCTATGTGGCAGATAGTAAAATTGGAGCAAGATTAGAAATGTGACTGTGGGGGCTGGTGCTGTGGCATAGTAGGCTAAGCCTCTGGTCTGTGGCGCTGGCATCCCTTAAGGGTGCTGGTTCGAGTTCAGGCTGCTCCTCTTCCTATCCAACTCTCTGCTTATGGCCTGGGAAAGCAGTGGAAGATGGCCCAGGTGCTTGGGTCTAAGCACCCATGTGGGACACCTGGAAGAAGCTCCTGGCTTTGGATTGGCCCAGCTCTTGGCGTTGTGGCCATTTGGGGAGTGAACCAGCAGATGGAAGATCTTTCTGTCTCTCCCTCTTTCTCTTTTTCTCTCTGTAACTCTTCCTCTTGAACAAATAAATCTTAAAAAAAAAAAAAAACAAAACAAAACGGAAATTTGCCTGAAGAATCCAGGCTAGGGGTAGGGAAGACACAGCTCTGTGTGCACACGGTGGGGGGCTTGTCTTAGCTTCCCTAGGTTACCTCTGGGTAACCTCAGGAGGTTATCCTGCCTCCCAACCACTTCTAGCCTTCCTGAAAACCCTGGGAATCTTCACCACATCTTAGTGACTAGTGAGTGAACCCGCATCTGACACGGGGTAGAGGCCCCAGCGTGTGTGCCCGCCGTATCTCAGCCAGGTCTTGGTGGGCCATCCTATTTCACTTCTCTTTGGGGAATGGGATGTTTGCCACATACAGCGTTGGCTATATGTTCAGACAAAAAAAATTCGCTAGGAAATAAATAGAGTTAGGTAGGAATGGGAAAGTCTCTCTCTTTTTGGACAATTTTCCCACTGGGCTCCATTTCTGCTTTTTAATTAAAAAATCAAATCTTACGGAGGTGACACACACACAGGATGCGGTCTGCAGAAGAGTCACCAGTCTTTCTGCTGAAAGGACCCCAGGGCCACCTTGGTGGCCATCCAGCCCATGTGGGCTGTCACTTCCAACTCCTCCAGAGGCCCCACTGGTGGACAAGGAGTGTGGACTATCCTGCATATGTGGATCGCGTGCTGTCGCTGGTTGTTGAAACCAGCTGGCTTTGGAGGGAAGAATAAAAGTTAGAGCATAAAAGGGAGCCCAGATCGTGGTCACTTCTTGTAGAACATGGAGCTACTGGTACAAGGAAACTTATTTTTGCCCCTGGTGGATAAACCTCTTTTTTAAAAAAAAAAAAGATTTTTATTTATTTATGTGACAGGTAGAGTTACAGACAATGAGAGAGAGAGATAAACAGAAAGGTCTTCCCCCCGTTGGTTCACCCCCCAAATGGCTGCCAGGAGCCAGGTGGCCTCCCCCCAGGAGCCAGGTGGCTTCCCCCCTCCCCAGTCTCCCACACGGGTGCAGGGCCCAAGCACTTGAGCCATCCTCCACTGCCTTCCCGGGCCACAGCAGAGAGCTGGCCTGGAAGAGGAGTAACCGGGACTAGAACCCGGCACCCATATGGGATGCTGGTGCCACAGGCAGAGGATTAACCAAGTGAGCCACGGCCGCGGCCCCCAGATCAACCTCTTGATATTGTTGCTGTCAAAATCCCTACCAAACAGACTGTGTATTTGGATCAGTACTTGAGTGTTAAGGCTTCACTTCCCCTGAAAATCCAACCAGCCAGGAGAGGAAGCCTCGTGTGTCACTTGGGAGCAGAGAAATGCATTCCTGGGGCCTATGAGATCTGCTTGTTGTAGGTTGCAGCTTTAGCCGGAGACGACCGGGGCTGCAGGTGCACATGGAGCGAGGTGCTTTTCAGCAGGTAAGGAAGAAGTAGACGTGGGGACCTGTGATTCCTGTGCCTCGTCGCTTGGGCAGGGTTGCCGAGAGACAAGGTATTTGCCTTCTCTCTCCAGGTGCGTTTCTGAGGGAGGTCTGGGAAGGTCTTCGCAGGGGGGTGGTGGAGATGGTGTTTGGGCTTCCCGAGTGTGTTCCCGGTGCATTGCTCCTGCGTGAGGTTTTGATCATTTAAAAATCCTCTGGGGGGAACGCGGGGCTCACTGCGCAGCCTTCTCGACAATGCTTCCTGCCTTTGCAGGGCTTGCCCAGGGATGCCCAAGTGCGGGCAAAAAGTAGAACTGGGAAGTTTTAGCAGGGTCCTTGTTCAAATTCGTGCACAGGTTGCAGCTGTTTAGAAAACAAGACCCTAAAGGTGGTACTTGGACTCACTGATTTCCTCGAACCAAAGGGCGCTGGCAGGGCCTCAGAGGCAGAGTCTTTCTGGCTTCCTCCCACTTCTCTTTCTCCTCCAGTGCAGTCCACAAAAATTAGACTTCTTCCTCCTCAAGGAGGGTCGTAGAAACTAAAACCCTTCTCCTACAGAGATGGTTAGAACTGTTACTGCAACCTCCCACCCCCCGCAACTGTATAAGAGCTGACCTTAAAGAAATTTCCAGATCTGCCTTATGTGATGACCCTCATTCCAGAAGGGATCTTGCCCTAGATGTAGGGGGAAGGAGGAATCCGGACCCCAGGCCTCGCTGCGTCTCCCCTTTGGTCTGTTAGCATCAGGCCAGGCCCTCCCGTCGGTCACGTTCCTACACACCTGCTCCTTCTTCCCAGAGTGAGCCTTGGGTCTTTGTTTCTGAGGGCTCCTGCATCACATAGAACTTTGACTGAATATGCTTGTCAGGCTTTTTCTCCTGTGAGCCTGTTTGTTGGCTGTGACCCTTCTAATGGGGCAGGAAAGGTGTCACACAGCATTTCGGCTCCTGTGGCAACCCAAGGCTTGGTGTGTGCCCAGCAGGAGAAAAGGATGCTGTCTTGATGTGAATTGCAGGTGTGCTGTGTCCCATGCTGTGTGGTGCCTGACCTGTGATACCAGTTCCTGCATCAGGTGGAGCGAGCTGTTGTGCTACAGCCGCTCGGCCTATGGGAGGAAAGGCGTGGATGGTGCAGCCGGAGATGGTGCAGGAGGCGCCTTCTTATGCAGAATGCAGAGCTGCAATTTTGGCTTCCTTCATAACCAAGAGATGCCATATACAATTTGTTTTCAAAGGAGAAGAAAAAAACCATACATCAAGGGCAACCTGAAGAAGTTTTAGCCTTTGACCCCAGGCAACTGAACTTGGACATGGACTGGGCATCATTTTGAATTTCTGTTGTTGTCAAAGACTTTCAACACTCAAAGCCTGCAAGACTGGCCTGCCTGGGAAGATAACTCTGGTTTTATCAGCTTTCTCTCACTTTAATTCTGAGGATTTTTTTTAAACATGGGCTTGGTATAAAGATTCTAGAGACGAAAACATGGCATGTACCATGATGCTTTAAAAATTGTGTAGAGGGGTAGACATTTAGCATAGTGGTTGAGATGTACTTGTTGAGTGTCAGAATGCAGGGTCTTGGTGCCCAGCCTGGCTCTGGTTCCAGCCTCATGCCTGTGCAGACCCTGGGAGGTGCTGATGGTAGTGGCTCATGATTAGGTTCCTGCTACCCACATAGGAGACCTGGCTTGGGTTGCAGGCAGCTGGCTTCGGTCTCCGGGGCAGGACTGATGTCGGTCTTTGGGAAATGAACCATCAGATGGATGTTTTCTGTTTCTCTTTTCTCAAATACATTTTTAAAAAAAGTTTGTGAAAAATGGAATTGAAAGATGTTTGCTTTGATGCAAAAAATTAAAAAGAAAATTTAATGACTTATTTTATTTGAAAGGGGAAGAGAGAGAGAGAAAGAGAGAGAGATATTTATTATTCATTGGTTCACCCTGCAAACGCCTACAGCTGTAGGGGCTGGGCCTGGCTGAAGCCAGGAACCGGGAGCTAGAACTGAATCCAAGTCTCTCGGAGGGAACAAAGGACTTGAGCCATCACTTGCTGCCTCCGGGGTACGTGGTAGCTGGAAGCTGGAATCAGTGCAGCTAGGACTTGACCCCAGCCACTCCAGTATGGAATGTGGGCTGTCCCAATCGGCTTCCTCACTGCTGCACCAAACGCTAACTCGGTGCAAAAACTTTTTTGAATGTGGTGTTTTCATAATATACGTTTCCATGAACTTTGGAAGCTCTGTCACAATTTGGGCCTGGTGGCTGTGGTTGGGTGTGGTTAAAGAGAAAATGGCCATCTCCTCTTGTGAACTGTCTGAAGGAGCAAGAAAAGCATTTGTACTTCTTGACTCCTTGCTCTGGGCAAAGGCCTGTCCACCTGTTGGGACTGTGCTGGTGGGTCCATGGAAATCGGTGCCCACAGCTGAGGGCTCCGAATGTCAGCTGCACGTCCTGCTGTTTTCCTTGTTGGAAGGAGCAGCATTGTGCTTGAGTCATAAGGCTTAACGTATTGGTGGGGGAAAGGCCCGGGGTGCTATGTCAGGGAACGCGGGGGTCTGCAGAGTTGCAAAGGGACAGCTGCTGTCACCTTGCACATGTCAGGTTGCCGTGTCACCTTGCCAGAGCCTGAGCGTTTTCAAGGGATGCCAGCAAACCTGCTTTCTCATGTGAAATCTCCTAATTGTTACAACACAGTATGGGCCAAACAAAACACATCTTGGCCCACCGACTGTCAGTTTGCAATCTTTGGATAAGAAATTGCCATTCTGGCATGGGTTTCTTAACAAGGAAATGTCTGACTTCCTTTTCTCCTTGCCTTTGTCAGGCTTACTAGAAAGCAGCACCCGGCTGAAACCCCACGAAGCCCAGAACTACCGGAAGAAGGCACTGTGGGTCTCCTGGTTCTCCATTATCGTCACGCTGGCCCTCGCTGTGGCCGCCTTCAGTGAGTGTCCATGGGAGCCTCGCGGGTCCAAGCCTGCGCTGTTGCCCGTCTTATGCTCTAACTCCTGCGGGATGTGCTTTTGCTCTGTGTTGACTGTTATTGATGAGCACATTTTGGGAGCTGGTTGGATAGTCGGGGTACTCATCAATTAGCAAAATGGCTCCTGTCCGCTGCAGATGGAAGGGGTGTTAAGGGGAAGGAAGGCAGAGCCTGCTCTGCCGCTTTGTGGAAGCGCATTCCGACTGGCAGCGGAGGAGTGCAAGGATCTCCTGTCGGATGCCTTCCGCCTGAGCTGCTATGTGACACGTGACGTGTCCTCGAGATGCTTATTTCGAGCCTAATGCAACATGATGAGTGTAGAATTGCAGTGAGCCCTCTTCTTTCCCCAGATATCAGTCTGTAAGGTTTGCGGTGAATTCACGTGTACATTTTAATGAAAGAAAAATGGGAGGTGCTTCTCTGGAGTTGTCGGTGGCCTTGGAAGCACAAACC